>CM065487.1:32509557-33978921 GCA_032873175.1 Leptopilina drosophilae | reverse complement strand
TTTAATTATTTTTTAAAATAAATGAATTTTAGAGAAGAATTTTATTATTTATAAAGATAATGGAAATTATGACAGGCATTTTAATTAATTTGTTTTAAATAATTAAAAGTATCAATTTGATACTTTCAAGAAAACTCTATGAAAACTGTGTAAAAACTGTGAAAACTGAGTGAAAACTGAGTGTAAATAGAAAATAATTGAAATTATTGGTAATTATTGAAATTATTGGTATAAATGTTTTTGGAAAAAAAACTGCTGATTACGTGAAAAAAAACAGGAGAAAGTTGGTAATTTTTCCAATTGCTGAGCGGGGGGAATGGATCGTCGTCATCAAAGACGTGTGAAATCGACAGAGGAATAATAATTTGAGGGTGGAAGATGGTCGTGGTTATTCAAGTCGATTATCTGAATCGGGGTGCTTTTCACGGAGGGTTGGCGGAAGATGGAGGAGTGAGAGTTGAACCACGAGACTACCAAGTGTAGGATGAGGAAAAGAGGGATGAGGGGGCAAGACAAGGGAGACCAGGAGTTATGCATTATGATTCGTCGTTCGCCCCCGCCTACCTAATAATATCACTTGTTGCACGAGCGAGCGACGCCGCGCAAAACTATATATTGCCTCCAATTCCGTCTAGAAAAGTAGTTCTTCAGAAAAAAAGAAGAAGTAAGCGTATGTCGTTCCAATGACACTTTTATCCTTCTCCGCACAGTTCTTGTTCTCGTGTTGTAATTTATTCGTATTTAGTCAACCCCCCTGCCCCAACCTCGCTTACACCCCCAAAAAAACAGGGTTAGCTTTGCATTTTACTTCCTTCTAAAACCATTAAAATAAATCACTAGTTTTTTTCTTTCTTTTTTTGGCCGAGACTCAGTCGGGGAAAATTATATGTTTCGAAAGTCTTTTTGGAATGGGAAAACTCGGCGGAATTGGAACTGTACTTTTGGAAAATTATAAACGGACCTATTTACGAAAATATAAATAGCAAATTTTAATCTCAATGAAAAAATGAATTTTCACGCTGAATTTTCTTTGAAATTTTGTCTACTTGGGAAAAAAAGTATTTAACACTTAAAACTGAAATTAATAAAGTGTTGCAGATTCAATTAACACCAAAAAAGTTTAAAATAATCAATTTTGGTGTAATTTTTTACAATGAATTAAATTTTAGTTTATTACATTTTTTTATAACTATAAAACATTAATTTTGTATTATAAGAATATTATACTTCTTCAAAATTATTTTCATTATTTCAATTCAATTATTATTTTCCAAAAATTTTTAACTACGATTTCACTTTATATCTATTATTTTTAATAATTCATTAATCAATTTCACGAAATTTCAATTGTTCGTAAATTCTTTAATTAAATGCATATTAGAAAATAAAAACATCAAATAATATTCAAAAAGTTCAATTCAACTTTTTCGAAAATATTAATTTTGAAAATTCAATTATTTCCAAAAAGTTACATCTACATTTTTTTTAATAATTAATAAATAATTAATAAATAATTAATAAATAATTAATAAATAATTAATAAATAATAAATAAATAATTAATAAATAATTAATAAATAATTAATTAATTAATTAATAATGAATAATTGAATAATTAAATTATTCATATAAATACAGTAAAATTCTTCGGAAGATTTAAATTAATTTTATAAATAGTAAATTTCATTGCAAATCAATTATTTTCAAAACAAAATTTTCTTAAACTCCTGGGATGAGTTAACATATTATTTTAAATATTTTAATAAATTTTATTAATTTCCTAAAATTTTAATAAATTCTTGGAAACAATTCAATTATTTTTCTAAATACTACAATTCGAATTAAATTATTTTTAATTCAATTTAAATAAACATACACGAAAGCTTTTAATTGTTTTCAAAAATTTCCATAAAATTCTATTTCAACATGAATTTAAAATTCTTTAAAAATAATTAAATTATTGTCAAAATATTTATGAAAAAAAAAGAAAAAAATTGCATTATTTTTAATTATTTGTAATATTATTTCCAAAAAATTTTAAGTACAATTTTACTTTATATCTCTTATTATTAATAATTGTTATTTAATCAATTAGACGAAACTTCAATTGTTCCTAAATTTTTTAATTAAATGCGTATTAAAAAATAAAAACTTCAAATAATATTCAAAAAATTCAATTCAACTTTTTCAAAAATATTAATTTTGAAAATTCAATTATTTCCAAAAAGTTCACTCTATATTTCTTTTAATATTCAATTATAATCTCAAATATTAACTGAAATTCATTTTTATGAAATGAAAATCAATTCTTATCAACAAACTTTTACAAGAAGTTAATTATTAAAATGCAAAAGTAAATAATTTATTGAATAATTAAATGTTCCTCAAAATTCAGTTATCATAAAGAATTTTAGTAACAAATTTTTTAATAGTTCAATTCTTTTGTCGAATTTTATTAAAACTTGCATGAACATAATTACTCTTTTAAAGGAATTCAATTATAATTGTATGAAAAATAATTGAAACGCTTCGATGAGTTTTATAATTTTGAAATTTATTGGTTTTCAATTAAATTTTATAAAATTTCAATTATTCAGAAATTCAGCAATTAAACATATATTGAAAAATAAAAACTTAAAATAATTTCAATAAAAATTCTATTAAACTTTTAAAAAGAAATAATTCTACTAAATTTTTTCTCCAAAATATGAAAAATTAAGAATTGCAACGATTTTAGTTTGAAACTGTTTCAAAATTGAATTATTTCTAAAAATCCACGTTATAATGCTTTTAATACTAAAAAATACTAAAAATACTAAAATTTTAACTGAAATTCATTTTTAAAATCATTTTTATTACTAAATTCCATGCGAGAATTCAATTATTTATATAAAAAAATAAATAATTTATTAATTTCATGTTTCTTGAAATTAAATTCTTGTTGAAATAGAATTTTATGGAAATTTTTGAAAATAATTAAATCTTTCCAAATGTAATTTTATTTAAACTGGATTAAAAATAATTTAATTCTTTTAAATAATTGTAGTATTTATTTATTAATTTTTTAAATTATTATTATATATTAAATTGTTATTATTATGAAATATGAATTTCATAGAAACAATTGAAAATAATGAATTTTTTTTATAAATATTTTGACATTAATTGAATTATTTTTAAAGAATTTAATATTCTTATTGAAATAGAATTTTATGGATCTTTTTGAAAATAATTAAATTCTTTCCTGTAATTTTATTTAAATTGGATTAAAAATAATTTCATTCCTTCAAAGAATTGTAGTATTTAGAAAAATAATTGAATCCTTGCGTAGAAAATTAGAAATGTAACTATTTATGAAAATAATTGAATTATTGCAAAGAAATTTATAAAAAAAAATTTGTAAATAATTGAATTTCTGCAAAAAATTTCATTATTTTTGAAAATAATTGAATATTTGGGTAGAATTGTATTTAAATTTTTTTTACCAATGGAATTCTTTTGGTAAATTTTATGAAAATAGTATAGATATATTAAAAATTATGGAATTCTTTGAAAACTTGAAAATAATAAAAATAATAAATAATTTTAACCAAATAAATAAATAATTGAAATTTTGACATGAAGTTGATTAAAATTTTTTAAGTAATTGAATGTCAGAGAAGAATTTTATTATTTTTCAAGAGAATTAGAATTGTGATGAAGATTTTTAATAATTTTTGAACACAATTGACCCAGACACAAAAATGTTTCTTTTATAAATAAATTATTTGCTTGCTGTAAAATTTATTTTCTCTCTTTTTCCTCGAATTGAATTTTAAATTCTTGGATAAGAAAAATATAGAATAGCTAAATGTGTAGCGTTGGTTTTTGGCGATAAAACAAGGATGAGCGACTGTATTTTCATTCTTCTTTTTCGCTCGCATATTTTCTAGCAGTGCCCCCCCCACTCCATTTTTGTTTGTATTTCGCGGTGATCGCAGACCGGAAACGGATGTCCGTGCTGTGAAAAATGGCCACCGTCACGCTTCCGGCGCAAGCTATATTCCCCCCCCCCTTCTCTCTTTCGCCTATTTTCATTTCTCTCTCTCACTCTTCGTGAAGGTTTTCCCTTTGCAACTGATCTCTCCAACACCATCCACCATATCCGGAGTACCTGCTGCAATGCTCCTTCCTTTTGCGGCCAATTCGGCTTCATATATTTATGTTGCACATGGCTGAGTTTTCTCCTATCTGCTATTTCATCCAAAAGGTACAAGATGATGACTTTTATGAATCGTTTCTCGATCGTATTTTTCGAACCATTCATGTAAGCTTTTCAATTCTAACATCGTTGCACTTTATTCAGAGGAACGAAGAAAAACGTTGCCAACACTTTGCCAGAGTTAGGCCAACATTCAAGCATTGAATCATTCCTAAAAATTTATTAAATATTCAATACAGCTTTAGGATTTATTAAATATTTAATATAGCTTTAGGAATGTTTCGCGGTACTGTTAGGAAACCGTTTTCTGGATAATGTTGATCCCAAACTTAAAACCGTTTTCTAGCAGACTTTGGTCAATATTGACAAAAAAGAATTGGTCCAATGTTTATCCAATTGTATAGTCGGAACACAGAGCCAAATCGAGCTGAAGTGAAAATAAAACCTCGATCACAATATTACCGAAAATTTTAATTATTATCCACAATAATTGAGATTCGTCCAAGTGGAACCAATATTTGGAGGGTATAAATATTTTTCCCCAACTATTAATTAATGTGCTTTAAAAATGCATCTTTTAAAATTTTTAACGTGCAGACCAGACAGAATAGGATTAAGTATGAATTCCACTGTGAAAAAAGAAACCTCTTCGTAAATATTTTATTCCTCTTTGAGAAATTATTAAATTAAAAACAAGAATTATTAATAGAATTGAATCATTAAAAGAAGAATTGTTATTGAAATACCTCTGATTTTGAGAAGTAAAAAGAGACAGTGTTCCGTCAATGAAAATCGGATCAACACGTGAAGAGAATCTGAGATTGAAATCGCGGGAGTCGTGATAAGAATTTTTCCTGAGATCCAAGATGGGGAGCTCTTTTTTAACCTCTGATGTATTTCCACCGGAGTTGCAATACTTTCCCAATAGGGACTTTTTAAAATCCAAGTCTCGGTCTCTCAGCAAAACCTTTCATGGCTCGATATAAAAGTAGCTTAAAAGAGCAACGAAATCGAATCTAAATCGCTATTAATTCTTATACATATATATTATTAAACTCTCGAAAATGAAACATTTGACAATATGGTCTATTTTTTTTGACAGGTATGAAATATTTTTCAATACAAAATATATTGTCACCGGTTATTTTCAAACTCAAGGGTTGTTACGGCCGAACCCCGTAACGTTTTATATTAAAAATAATTATTTAAAATACGTCATGAAACATAATCACAAACAACATTTCACATGATGCAAGATTTTGTAAAAAACACCTACAAAAAGAACAACCCTTTGTGAATTTACGAAAAGACATTCCTTCTTTGACATTTTAATCCAATGCGATTTTAAGCTATTTTAGTTGAATAATGATTTTAATCCTAAAATTATAAACAATTCTATTCAATTTATTATTCTCCTGAATTTTACAATTTTGAGGTGAAGAACCTTAAATATAAATTACACTATTTCTCAGCGAATTCCCTTTTTATTGGCAAACAGTTTGTTGACTTTCTTGAGAAATCACAGGGAGTTGTCGAAACCAAATTTCTTAATATAAGGAGTAGTGCATCTGAGTCATTGAACTCGGATCACACCATTCCTAAATCTACAAGGTTGCATAAATTGACTTAGCAACAGTCAAGCACAATGAACTTCGTTTATGATTTCCCCCACTAAATCGTCTTTCAATAAAATTGATTGACACTGGGAAATCAAGCAGTAATTAGTCACAGGTCGTCGATACCTGTTGTTTTAAGCCGGCAATCTTTAGCCTGGCAAAATTTCCAAGTCCGGCCGATGAGCCGTGTTTTAAAAAGCGAAGTTCGGGAAAAAGATAATCCTTTTGTTTTTAAATAAAAAATCAAAAGAGTCAATAAAAGTTTGTGAAAAATAAGTGAATTTCAATTGAGAATAAAAATATAAAGAATAAAGATTAAAGAAAGGTTGGATTTAAAAGTTGTATTAAAAATAATAAAAACGAAGAGAAAAATAATAGAATAATTAAAAGAGAATATTAAAAAATAAAGTGAATTGAAAGAAATAAATATATTGAAAAAAAATAAAAGAAATAAAAGAATTAAAAGAGTGTATTGAAAAAGTCTAATATCAGCAGAATAAAATAAAAGTAATTTTTATTAAAAGAATTAAAAGGTTATCAATTTAAATATATTTTTAAAGACAACCTTCCTTTTTGAGGTTCGGTCTTCGAATTTTGTGTACTTTCTAAAGGAATAATAAGGTGAATTAAGTAATATCAATCTAGTGACCCTAGATTTGGTATTTCATCAATTTTGGGAAGCCTGTGTCAGAAAATACAGAGAGAAGAGACATTTCTCAACTTGGATTAACATTTCAAGGTAGAATTTCAAGTAGTGAGTAAAAAGTATAGCATTTCGTAACACATTTTCTTAAACTCATTCACACACATATACACAAGTACTCTCTTTACACCACTTGAAAAATTAGAATATTTGTATTAGGGATTTTTGGGTTAAATATACAATTAATTGTTTATATCTTAATTTTGCATTTTAATTTATACATCCTGATTAATTTACCTATCTTCTCCAATTTCAAAAAATAGGATTCTCACCCCTTGGTTGAACTAATAACCAAGAAGAGAGGGGAATCCACTACTTTTACGTTTTTCGTCCGAAGGACACGTTTAGTTAGAGTCGAATTAACATCTCCTTATAAATTAATTAATATTAATTAATTTCTACTTTAACAAGGGTAAAAATTCCGAACGGCATTATATGACGAATACATTAATATTTTGGTTTTTCTTTTTGAAGGCAGAAAAAAGAATAAAAAAAAAGGAGAGATATATCAAAGGAAAATTTAGTCTAGTTCACAGCTTGGAAAACAAATACTAAAAGAGCGATTGATTTTTTCCTTCGAAATGTATATATGGGAGATAAAAATAGAAATTTCATATGTATGATGACACGAATAAAATCTCAAAGGAGTCGGATAAAAATCGTCCAAGTCAAAAAATAAATAAGATCAATAAAGAAGAAGCTCTAATTAAAATCAAGTCCATCGCCCTTCCCTCTCGTTATACACAAAGGCATAAGGAGGAAATATATAAAAATAAATCCCAGTGGCAATAAGAAGAAATCTCTTCCAGTCCTTTCATTCGATATCAGTTTACTTAATTTCGCATCATTCTTCTCTCTCAAAATATTTATTATTAATAATTCATTTTTCATTTCCATCTCTAATAAAGAAGAGCATTTTTACCCGCAAAAAAATGTATTTTTCCCCAAACTAAACAAATATAAAAAAAATATTTGTCAATTTCTAATTTTTCTTGCAAATAGAAAATTTTTTTTATGCGTTTTTCGAGAATGGAGAATCGCAAAAGGGTAAGAAAAATCCACTTTTTCGGAAAAGTAGAAAATAGCGAAACACTATCGTTTTATATCGGGAAAATAACTTTTGAGAGATGAGAAGAATTGAAAAACAGATTAGAAACGGGAAAAATTCCAGGGAATTGAAATATAAAGAAAAAGAAAAAAAGTGTATGAAAAAAAAGCGCATGGAAAGAGTTGCAACGAAAAGGTATAAACCCCGTGAGAATCGATAAAGAGAACGAAAAAGGGGAAATCTCGTTAAAGTGCCCTGAGCGCTTTCCTCTCACCCACTGCTATATATGACTGTGCTTCTTACCCACTTCTACCTATATGAACATGAAACTAAATTGGATAGAGAAAGGACAAAAAAAAAAGAATACAAAATTCCATTCGTTAGTGAGGCATTTTCACTTATCATTAACCTCGCGCCTGATTTACGTCCTATTGCAAATTTTTATTTTTTTTTTCCAACAAAAAACACTCAAAGCCCTTCAAAAGAAAGATTTTTCTCCTTCTCTCTCTTTTCATTATAATTATAAAGTGCCTCTGCAATAATTGCATATCTTGATTTGCATTTACAGAAATATATAGATGAAACAAAAGACATATGAATAGTCACACAAAGTGAATTTCGCAATAATTAAATTCTTACTTTAATTAATATGGAAATGTTCATTAAAATAATTTTACCCCGAAAGTATGTAGAAAATATTTCAATAAAACAATCCGGTACATATTTCGTTATTATACTTTATTATTTCAATAATATATAAATGATTATTTACATTTTTTTTCAAATCAGAAGATAAAAAAACCAAAATTTAGCATTTATATGGAAAAAATTTTGTGCTTGAGAAAAAATCTTTACCTGGAACAACTATAAAATTAACTACACAATGTTTAAAAATTTTTTTAAAATTCGCGTCAAAATTTCAATTCTCTTTATAAATCATAAAATTCTTCTTTGACATTCATTAATTGTACTAAATTTTAATCAAGTTCTTGTCAAAATTTCAATTATTTTCAAAAGTTTTCTAAAATTCCATAATTTTCAATATTTACTATTTCAATCAAATTTTCCAAAAGAATTCCATATTTAAAAAAAATTTCAACACAATTCTGCGCAAACATTCAATTATTTTCATGAATAATGAAATTTTTTACAGGAATTCAATTATTTATAAATTTTTTTTTAAACTTCTTCGCAATAATTCAATTATTTTACGAAATTTTAATCAAATTCTTGTCAAAATTTCAATTATTTTTAAAAGTTTCCTAAAATTCCATAATTTTCAATATTTACTATTTCAATACAATTTTCCACAAGAATTCCATATTTAAAAAAAATTGCAACACAATTCTACGCAAACATTCAATTATTTTCATGAATAATGAAATTTTTTACAGGAATTCAATTATTTATAAATTTTTTTTAAAATTTCTTCGCAATAATTTAATTATTTTACAAAATTTTAATCAAATTCTTATCAAAATTTCAATTATTTTCAAATTTTCAAAGAATTCCATAATTTTAAATATCTACTATTTTAATAAAATTTACTAAAAGAATTCCATTGTTAAAAAAAATTTTGAATACAGCAAAAACATTCAATTATTTTCAAGAATAATAAAATTTTTTACAGAAATTCAATTATTTACAAATTTGTTTATAAATGTCTTCGCAATAATTCAATTATTTTCATAAATAGTAACATTTCTATGCAGGGATTCAATTATTTTTATAAATAATATCATTCTTTTAGGAATTCAATTATTTTCATAAATAATAAAACTCATTGCAGAATTTCAAATATTTTTAATGCAATTTTAATCAAATTCTTCGAAAAATGTAATTATTTTTAAAAATCTTATTAAAATTCTCATTAAAATTCGTCCAAAGAATTTAATGATTTATAAAATTTGTTGATAACATTTTTTATGAGAATTTAATTTCAAGAAACATGAAATTAATAAATTATTTATTTTTGTACTTAAATAATTCAAATCTCATAGAATTTACTAATAAAAATGGTTTTAAAAATGAATTTTAATAAAAATTTTAGATTATAATATTAAAAAAATTATAACGTGGATTTTTAGAAATAACTAAATTTTGAAAAAGTTTCAAACTAAAATCGATTAAAATTCTTAATTTTTCATATTTTTTGACAAGAAATTCTGTAGAATTAATTCTTTTTAATAGTTTAATAAGATTTTTATTGAAATTATTTCAAGTATTAATTTTTAATATATATTTAATTGCAGAATTTCCGAATAATTGAAATTTTGTAAAATTGAATTGTAAAGGAAAAATTTTGAAAATTATAAAACTCATCGCAGGGTTTCAATTATTTTTCATACAATTATAATTGAATTACTTGAAAAAAGTAATTATGTTCATGCAAGTTTTAATAAAATTCGACAAAAGATTTGAATCATTCAAAAAATTTGTTTCTAAAATTCTTTATGAGAATTGAATTTTGAAAAACACACAATTATTCAATTAAAAACTGTTGCATTTAAAAAATTTAATTATTGTAGAATTTTCTAATAGAAATTGATTTTCATTTCAAAAAAATCAATTTCAGTTAAAATCTTAGACCGTAATTGAATATTAAAAGAAATATAGAGTGAACTTTTTGGAAATAAATGAATTTTCAAAATTAATACTTTTGAAACAGTTTTATTGAATTTTTTGAATATTATTTGATGTTTTTATTTTCTAATATGCATTTAATTAAAGAATTTAGGAATAGTTGAAATTTCATTAAATTCATTAATTAATTATTAAAAATAATAGATATAAATAAAAAGATATAAAGATAAAAGATATAAAATAAAATATAAATAAAATATAAAAATAATTTTGAAGAAGTAGAATATTCTTAAAATATAAAATAATGATTTTATTATTTGACTATTATCAATTAAATATTTAATTGAATCAAATAGTATTTATTAGAGTCAATTAAATGGTATTTGCTTCAAATACTGAAGTTATTAATTCAAATACCATTTAATTGACTCCATCTAATATTATTTGATTCAAGTAAATATTTAATGATAATAGTCAATTAATCAGTTACTTGAATCAATTAAATTTTTTCAGTTAATCTTAATGTTTTATAGTTATAAAAAAAGGTAATAAACTAAAATTTTATTAATTGTAAAAAATAACATCAAAATTGATCATTTTAATCTTTTTTGTTCTGAATTACATCTGCAACGCTTTTTGATTTCTCAGGATTTACTGTGACATAATTAGTTTCTTTAAATGACCAAAAAAAAAATGGAAAATTAGATTTCGACTAGGCTCTCGTATTTTTTTTTTTTTGTAAAATAAAATCGAGAAGCAATCATGAGATAATTGCAAGTTGTGATAGTCGACAATCTCGTTTGCTGGGAGTTTAATATTTATAGTGCACTTATTACACTGAGAGTTTGGAAGGAGCCATTCTTGGGTGTTGGAGAAGGGTTCGCGCTTAATCTAAAATGCAGCGATAATGAGGACTGGTTAAACAGCAGAGAAATCGTCCAACGATGTAATGTAATCCTTGTTTTCTCAGACAAAGCCCCCTTTTGCTATAAAAACAATGACTTTTTCACAACTTTATACATTTTTCTGTAAATCTTCCAAAACAGTCCATCGCTTTGACATACCTACTAATTTACTAATTAATTTATTTTCAATATCAGTTTCCTAAAAATTTTCATTTTTCACTTTTACTTTCGTTAGCACTTTCAGAGATTGTCTTATTTCCTGTTCATAACTTTTTTTTCGTCTATTTTTTACCGTTTTTACGTACGTATTTACGTTTTTTTTTATTTTTCGATTTTTTGACGTTTTTTATCTTAACCCCATTGACTGTTGCAGGAAACTTTCAAGAATGCGTTGAAGCAACCTTGCCGTATCGAACTTGGATCTCGGGTATGGATTCGACCACCCTGCTGGTCCTCCTGATCGGTAAGTCAATTTCAATTTAAATTTGTTAATTTTTAGAGGTCTCTTTTTTAACCTTAATATACATTATATAGAAAATATTACTTTTATTTTATTTATTTTTATTTATTTTTATTTATTTTTATTTATTTTTATTTATTTTTATTTATTTTTATTTATTTTTATTTATTTTTATTTATTTTTATTTATTTTTATTTATTTTTATTTATTTATATTTATTTTTATTTATTTATATTTATTTTTATTTATTTTTATTTATTTTTATTTATTTTTATTTATTCATATTTTCTTCTGTAATTTTTTATCTTTTGAACTGTTTTTTGCATTAAAAATTCCCCGACCTCTTTATATTTAGGAGTGGAGAAAAATACAATTTCCCTTATTAAATGTAAACTCATATAAATAGTAATAGTGAATTATAGAAGGTAGAAAGTTTGTTATTTTTCAACGTCTTTTTTTTTACTGTTATTTGAACGATAAAAAATCGTGGGTGTAAATACGTATACTCGCTGTAGTTATTTCAATCATAAATTTTGTATAGCCACAAAAGCATATAATCAGGTCTTTTTTATTATGTTCTTTGCGGCGCACAAAGAATGGGAATATTTTTTTTTTCCTCCTTATGAATAACCCCCGAGTTATAATAGTAAAAGAAGAAGAAGAAAAATCACAAGTCGAATATAAAAGTTTAACGATAATTGTTTCAGTGGTATAAAAGAATTTTTTTTTGTTAGTAATAATTTAATAATAAAAAATTACAATAATTCTAATAATACAATAATTCTATTTAGTGTAATAATATTTTTTTGGTAAATTATTAGTGGGAAGAGAAAATAGTAAGGTTGAGTTGCATTTTTAGTGTTACAAGGTTAGAATAGTAATTATCGTGTAATTGCGAATATTTAAATTTAATATGATCTAAATTATGAATAGAGAAAATAATGAAAAATTTCTAATCAGGAAAAAAAGGAGATATTTCATCTGTAATATAGTAGAAATATAAGAAAGGGAGACAAGTCGCACCTCGATTGCTGCCAATTCTCTATTGTCGTTGGCAACTGTCCATTTTCCTTCGCATCTCACAAACGTGTAACCTTTTGCCCCTGGACACGTTCACAGTGCACACGTTCGAACGAGGGAATTCATCAGAATTCATTTGATGAGTGGGACAAGCATTGCAGTTGAATCTTCCATGTTGGAGAATTTTTTTTTTTTACCCCACTCGTGACACGTCCGCAAAATGAAGTTTCGGGGAAAAATATATCTTTTTTTTTCAACCCCCCCACACACACATCACATTTAATGCAAAAAAGCACTAGGGAATATGCGATTCCCTCGAAAAAAAAGTCTCTCGATTTTCTTTTTGTTTCTCTCGAACGCCATAAAGTTCGATAAGTATTTTCCGAGTCAGTGAACTTGACAAATTTTTTTTTCTCCTCGCCTCTCGTTTTCCTGGAAATTTCCAAGACTAGTGGACACGGCTATGTTTTTGAAAAGAGAAAAAGGGATTCTTTTATATGCTTATTCCATTTTTTTTAAATTAAAAATTAAAAATTAAAAATTAAAAATTAACAATTAAAAATTAAAAAATAAAAATTAAAAATTAAAAATTAAAAATTAAAAATTAAAAATTAAAAATTAAAAATTAAAAATTAACAATTAAAAAATAAAAAATAAAAATTCAAAATTAACAATTAAAAATTAAAAAATAAAAATTCAAAATTCAAAATTCAAAATTCAAAATTCAAAATTCAAAATTCAAAATTCAAAATTCAAAATTCAAAATTTAAAATTTAAAATTCAAAATTCAAAATTCAAAATTCAAAATTCAAAATTCAAAATTAAAATTCCTATTTTTAAAATTATATGGACTTGGATTTACATAAGAAAAAAAGAGGATAAATGGAATGGCTTTGGAAAATTTTCCCTAATTTTTTCATCTGCTGAGAAAAAATATCGATATAATAAATTTGTGGCGAGCGCGTAACTGTAAATATAAATTTTTTACGTAAAATATATTTCCGAAGGAATGAACGATCTCCGACTTTCTTGACCGGAAGGAAATGGAAGTTGGAACATTTCACGTATCCACATGTATTTCGCAGTGGAAAATTTAAAGGAAATTGAATTGACCCCTAAAAAATATGAGTTTCACGTAATAGGAGAATTCGTGATTTTCGATTTGATGAATTCAGAATCATAAAAGAGGGAAATCTTTTTCCTTTTTTTTTGCGAGTTATATTTTTTTCTACAAAGTTTACTATTTACGAAAGCAAAATTCGTGAAAGCTAATTTTGTTTCTTAGAGCAAAATGTTTGAAAGCTAATTTTGTTTTTTAAATTAAAATTTTTGAAAGCAAATTTTGTTTTTTAGAGCAAAATGTTTGAAAGGTAACTTTGTTTTTTAGAGCAAAATCAATCAAAATTTTTGAAAGCTAATTTTGTTTATAAATCAAAATTTTTGAAAGCTAATTTTGTTTATAAATCAAAATTTTTGAAAGCTAATTTTGTTTATAAATCAAAATTTTTGAAAGCTAATTTTGTTTTTTACAGCAAAATGTTTGAAAGCTAATTTTGTTTATAAATCAAAATTTTTGAAAGCTAATTTTGTTTATAAATCAAAATTTTTGAAAGCTAATTTTGTTTATCAGAACAAAATGTTTGAAAGCTAATTTTGTTTTTAAAAGCAAAATGTTTAAAAACTAATTTTGTTTATAAATCAAAATTTTTGAAAGCTAATTTTGTTTATAAATCAAAATTTTTGAAAGCTAATTTTGTTTTTTAGAGCAAAATGTTTGAAAGCTAATTTTGTTGTTTACTCTCTAAATTTGAATGAGTAAAAATTGTTACTAATTCGAATTAGTGACTGACTTTTTGCTTTTGAATTAGTAAATTTTACTGAAGAAATTAGTAGGAATAACTATTTATTAGTTAAATTTACTAATTAAAAAGCAAAAAGTCAGTGACTAATTCAAATTAGTAAAAAATTTTACTAATTCAAATTTAGAGAGTACATTTGGAAATATATTTTTCTAAATTTTCATCTAATATTTCTAATCTATTTTAATTTTTCCAATTTTATTGTATTTTTAATTTTTTATTTAAATTTTAACCTAATTTTTTACTAAAATTCGTCTTGAAATTCTATTTTTCATTTTCTGTGACAGAAAAATAGTGCGTCAAAACGAAAAAATTTATATAGAATGATTCTATATTCCATATAGAGACTAATTCGATAAACAAAATAATTGTTCACTGTTTTTCTGTGATAGAAAATGGGAAATAGAATTTCAAGACGAATTTTAGTAAAAAATTAGAAAATTAGGTTGAAATTTAAATAAAAAATTAAAACTCCAAAAAAAAAATTGGAAAAATTAAAATAGATTAGAAATATTAGATGAAAATTTACAAAATATATTTCCAAATATGCTCTCTAAATTTGAATTAGTAAATATTTTTACTAATTTGAATTAGTCACTGACTTTTACTAATTAAATTTTTCTAATTAATTTTTGAAAGCTAATTTTGTTTTTTACCGCAAAATGTTTGAAAGCTAATTTTGTTGTTTACTTTCTAAATTTGAATTAGTATAAAAATTGTAGCTGTAAAATTAGCTTTCAAACATTTTGCTCTAAAAAACAAAATTAGCTTTCAAACATTTTGCTCTAAAAAACAAAATTAGCTTTCAAAAATTTTGATTTATAAACAAAATTAGCTTTCAAAAATTCAAATTATTAATTTTAAATTAGTAGTAAATTTTAAATAAATTTTACTAATAAATAGTTATTTCTACTAATTTATTAGTGAACTTTACTAATTCAAAAGCAAAAAGTCAGTCACTAATTCAAATTAGTAACAATTTTTACTAATTCAAATTTAGAGAGTAGAGCAAAATTTTTGAAGCTAATTTTGTTTTTCAAAACAAATTTCCAAATGTTCGATTTGACTGAAACTGCGACAAGCTTTACGGGAAAGATTGCCGGGAAACTTACCGCAAGCTTACCAAAATGCCCGTTCTTCTTTCTGTGTTAAAAAAAATGAATAAATGCCAGGATTTTGTTTTTCGAATCGCAACAAGGATTGCATCCCATTTATTTCTCGAGTCGGGTAATTTTCCCAGTATGAGAGGCGATCGTAAAAAAAATACGTTTGGTTTGGCAATGGGTGGTGGGTGTCGAACTCAGGACATTGGAATGACGAGTAATCGATCACGAGTACTCTGCCAACACTCCAACGGCAAAGAGCTCAGCGACTCTCTATCGATTTTGATTTTATATAAAAAAAACTCATCAATTCCTACAATATTATACCATTTTTTGTTGTTCTATTTTTCAAAGTCCGGTTTTTTTTTGTGCGAAATAGAAATTTAAGGGAGGAAGACAGTAGGGGGGGAAAAGTTGCTATCTCGCTCTCTCTTCGAAAATTCAGATTAAATTGACACACATGGTGCTTTAGGTAAAAACGTGAGGAGCAAGTTGAGAACCACGAGCAAGAGAGATATCTGCGGGCGCGTTCGTAATGCTTTCGTGAAAAATACAGACAGAAGCACACAACCCTCCTCCTCCTCCTCCTCCTCTTCCTCCCATTCGTCCCCTCTGACCGCGTCCCTGTATCGATTTCTGGCCGATGGAGTATCGCGATACTCCCCCCTCCTCTGAAGCATCACAGAATCCCTCTTTCTCTCTCCTTGTGTCCCATGCGCGTACGCTACGTACGCGTCGTGTCCGGTCGAAGTGACCGAGGACACGTGTGGTGTGTACCTACAAAACCCATACGCGTCCAGCAGGCACCGATTTGACGCATCCTCTCTCTCTCTCTCTCTCTCTCAAACTTTGCTTCTTCATTGTCTTTTTCATCCCGCTTTTCTTATTCGATCGACTCTCGAATTCGTCTCTATACCACTTTTCCCCAATAAATACACTGTTAATAAAAAAAAAAGTTTCTAAATTACAGCTTATTTCAGTACTAAAATTTTAAAAAAATACGATTTAGTACCAAAATTGGAACTAAATTTTGTACCTTTCCTTTTTACGGTGTACAATTTCCTACACTGAAAAAAATTGAATTGATTCAAATAACCGATTAGTTGACTATTATCAATTAAATATTTAGTTGAATCAAATAATATTTATTAGAGTCAATTTAAACGGTTCAGTTAATATTTGCTTCAAATACTTCAAATACTTCAATACTAGTTATTAATTCAAATACCATTTAATTGACTCCATTAAATATTATTTGATTCAAATATCATTTAATTGATTCAAATAAAAATTATTTAACTCAAGTAAGTATTTATTTGATAATAGTCAATTAATCGGTTATTTGAATCAATTCAATTTTTTTTCAGTGTAGTTACTTCCAAAATTTACAAAAATATTTCAATGTCGTCCGGGATGGAACTTTAGTCAACAATTTGTGACTGGCCTCGAGAAAAACTCTTCTTTAAATAGGCAAATGTCTTCGCACTCGATAATTATTTTCAAAAAAAGTATAAGAACTAAGTAATTCGAAAAAAAATAGAAGAAGAAGAATAAGGAAATTCTAATTTTAATTCTTTTTTTTTATTTCTGTAAGTATAAAGATAAGTAGTGAAAAAGTATCTATAGAAAAATTAAATTCGACGACAAAAAAAAAAACGTTTTTGAAACTTTATAAAACAGACGAAAATTCCGTATTCTATATTTTATTTTCCCTGACTTTTTCCTAATTTTCATAAAAAAATATTTACTTCCTTCTTATCCTAATGCTAAAAAATTGAATTCCTAAAACGAATTTTATTATTCATGAAAGAATTTAAATATTTATAAAAAAAATCATTTAATTCTTGGGAAGAAGTAAAAAAATTTTTTTCAATAATTCATTTCATTCGACTAAATTTATGCAAAATCTTATTTAAATAATTCAATTCCTGATAAATTGTTATTATTTATGGAAAAATTGAATTCTTACATAGATTTTTACAACAAAATTTGTAAATAATTGAATTCTGTTTGCAAAATTTTTTTAAATATTGAAAATCATTGGATTTAGAAAAGTTTTTGAGAGTTATTAAATTTTACAAAGAAGTACATATACAAAAATATTTCCCAATAATAGAATTTTTGCGTCGTACATTATCAAAATTTAATTAAAAAAATTCAATTCCCAAACAGCTTTTTTATTATTTACAAAAATAATTCAATTCTTGCGGAAGGTTTTATTGGAATTTTTCAAAATAATTAAATTAACATGAAGAAATTTAATATTTTTCAAAAATAATTGAATTCTTCTAATAAATATTGTTATTTATGCGAAAATAATTGAATTTTACAAAAAATATTTTTAAAACACTCAAAATAATTGAATTTTTGGGAATAATTTTGTTATTTATGTTCAATAATTGAATTGTTTTGAAGAATTATTTATTCATAAATAATTGAATTCCTGGGAAGAATTTTATTAAAATCTAAAGGAATAGCTGAATTATTTCATAAAAATGTAATTGAAATTGAGTTTAAAATAATTAATTTCTTTCGACTAATATTATGCAAATTCTTATTTAAATAATTAAATTCCTGATAAATTGTTATTATTTATGGAAAAATTGAATTCTTACATAGATTTTTACAACAAAATTTGTAAATAATTGAATTCTGTTAGCAAAATTTTTTTAAATATCAAAAATCATTGGATTTAGAAAAGTTTTTCAAAATTATTAAAGTTACAAAGAATTCTATGAAAATATTTCCGAATAATTGAATTTTCGCGTGGTATTTTATCAAAATTTAATTTAAAAAATTCAATTCTTAAACAGCTTTTTTATTATTTACAAAAATAATTGAATTCTTGCGGAAGGTTTTATGAGAAATTTTCAAAATAATTGAATTAAGAAGAAGAAATTCAAAACATTTAAAAAATAATTGAATTCTTCTGATGAATATTGTTATTTATGCAGAACTAATTGAATTTTACAAAAAATTTTTTTAAAAGACTCAAAATAATTGGATTTTACGGAATAATTTTATTATTTACGTTTAATAATTGAATTGTTTCGAAGAATTATTTATTCATAAATAATTGAATTCCTGTGAAGAAATTTATTTAAATCCAAAAGAATAATTGAATTATTTCATAAAAATTTAATTGAAATTGCGTTTAAAATAATTAATTTCTTTTGAACAATTTTACTAAAATATTTGAAAATAGAATAATTCTGAAAGAAATTAAATTTTGTCGAAGAATTTTGCATTCATAAAGATAATGCAAATGTTTACAATTCTTAATAGATTATTTAAAAGTAATTAAATTTCTACGAAGAATTCTGACAATAATTTAATTTACAAAAAATAATTACATCTCTGAAAAAAATATTTAATTTATAATAATCGAATTACTGCTGAAGATTTAATGCCAAATTTTAAAGCATTTGATTTTTTGCAAAAAAAAGAAATGTCTGCAAATTCTATTTTAAACAATTTAATTCCTGTAAATTTAATATTTTTTTCGGGAAAATAATTCAATGTTCGTGTAAAATATCAAAATTTTTCTTTACCAATTTAATTTTTTTGGCAAATTTTATTAAAAACAAAATTTTTTTTAATTTATTTTAAATTTTACCACGAAATTTATTGATATTCTTTAAAAATAATTGAACTCCTAATATTTTTATTATTTATGGAACTGATTGAATTATTGTAACAAAACTTTATTCAAATATTTATAAAGAATTGAATTTCAGTGAAAAATTTTTTTTATTTTCGATAATAATTGATTTCTTTATAAGAATTTTATAAACATTGTTTATAACAATTAATTTTTTTGGAAATATTATTAATATTATAAATTTAAATTAAATCCTTGTGAAGTCTGTATTGTTTATAAAAATAATTTAATTTTCGATGAATTTTATCAATATTTTGTTAAATCATTGAATTTTAAAGTTTGCGAAATGTGATGAAAATATTAGATATTGAAAATAATTGAATTTCGATTTTTTTTCAAAAATAATTGAATCGTTTTAAAGAATTTGATTACTATTTTTGGGAATAGTTATTTGTTTACTATCAGCGAATTTAAAATAGTGAAAATAATAAATAAAAAAACAGAAATAGTAGTTTTTAGTGTCCGGAATCTACAAAATAGTACCCAAATAGTAGCGTAACTAAAAAAAAGTAGTAAATAGTAGGTTTACTATTTACTACTATTTCTGTTTTTTAAAGTATTTTCGCTACTTTAAATTCGCTAATACTAGTAAACAAAAAACCATTTCCAAAAATTATAATCAAATTCTTTACAACTGTTCAATTATTCACTGTTAACTTAAAACTATCAAATAACAACGAATTGATACCAAAAAAGTGGATCAAATGTGACGCGATCTGAAGAATGGGACCTTAGAAGCAAAAAATTATAGGTTATGTTTGCAATTTTTGAAATAAAAATACGAACGGAGAATCAACTGACAATACAATTCACTGATGTTTAGGTCTTTATTACAACTAAAATATTAAATTAATATTGATTTTAATTTACTGTAATTGAAAAGATACTTTTAATTAATAAAAAAGTAACACCAACATAACCTTAAAGTGATTTGCTTCTAAGGTCCCTTTCTTCAGATCGCGTCACAAATAAAAAATTGATACAGACTTTTGGCATCAATTTGATCGACTTTAGTATCAATTTGATACTTTAAAGAAAACTGTGTTATTATTATGGGGTTTTGAAAAATAAAACAATAAAAATGGTACATAAAATGTTAGAATTGATGAGTTAGTAGATAAGTGCGAAGGCTGTTTTTTCCTGATTATCAAACAGTCCCCTAAAGAGCAAATCTCGAAAAAATTGTATCAAAATAAACAAAATTTGGAGGGGTGTCTTTTGTTGCACCACGCCTTTCGTGGGCGTTCCTCAAATATCAACGCCTGGAAAAAATAATTCCCGAAGAAACTTTATATTTAACCCATGAAGTATATTCAAGGGTCCTAACGATCGAGTTTGGAGTAAAATAAAATTTTTTCGGACCAAATGGACTTAAAATGCGTTTGCATATACACGATACGAGAGAGAGAAACGCAATAGCGTTCGATTTTTGGTATAGTCTCATGGTTACGGTGTAAATCGCTCATATATCAAAGCTCGCTTTCCCAGATTGTGAGTCTACGTCATGTTGAAAGCTAAAACCCATTCCTTTTCCCTTTGTCGTGTATGTTTGTGCGTGTGTGTGTGTGTTTGTGGTTGAATTGTAGGTGTGACATTCCATCGAGACCAACATGAAAAACGAGAGATATTCCCTCTCTGTCTCTTTTCCTTAGAGCCACAATTCTTCCATGCTTAACCATCCCTCATCCACCCACTTTGCATTGCTTTGCATTGCTTTTGCATTGCTTTTGCATTGCTTTTCCATGATTCTTTATATGGGTAAACCAATACTGCTTCTCGTTCAATCTGACTACATGACGAGAGATTGATGAAAGTACAGTTTTCGTCTGGTCGGTTGTAAAAACTTTGCTCTGCATTTCAAAAAAATAGTATACGATAATTTATTCTTTACTATGTAACGATCAAAATCGTTCTCTTACTTTTCTTTAGATATGCCATTTCTGATTGTTTCCCCAATTCACAATTCTTCGCGCTAGATGTTAGCCTAATAGCTACTGCGACCACCGGTCGTTAAAAGAATTATAAATTCGGGTGTCATCGGACCAAAGACGAATGGCCTTATGGTTACGATGACGATTACGCGAAATTTCTCATCAGAGAGAAGCGGGCCTTCTTACATAGAATGTATAGTTTAAGCTTATTTTTAAAATTAAATGTTTTCTTAATTATTAATTTTATTGTTTTCTTGTGTTGTGCGCCTTCTTCCTAATAGGATTATTCTACTCCCAACGGCAATCCAACAATCGGCGAATTTGGTAAGTTTGATCAATCTTTTCTCATCTACGTGGCTCGTCTCGATTCGCAACTGCTCATCAAACTGCGTCGCTGGTTGGATTGCCTTCGCACGGATCGTGGAATCTCTGCTCAATTTGTTGTGTCGGCTACCGCGAGCCGAACCCTGATTTCCGCTTTTTCAAAATTATTTAAAGACTCGCGAAGTTCGCCACAACTAGTCGGAGGGTTTCACACAGAAGGCATTTCGGAAGAAACAAGAAACTTTTCAAGTGCTGATCGAATATGCTTCAACTTCTCCACTGTCAGATTACGTTTATTAACAGTGTGGCTTTTTCTCGAATGTTCAACAACAACTTGACTTTAGTTGACAAATCTAATGGAAACTAAATTTTTCCCTCTTCTCTTACCATCCAGAGGAAAGTTACTGAGAATTCCACAGTCCTTAGTAATTTTCAAGAGGAATTACTTCGCCTGACTTTTAAGTCAGGTGAAGAAATTTTATTTATTTAGATTAGGAATTTCAACTTTTTTGAAGTGTTTTTTTCAGATTTTATCTTTTTGAAGAATAAAAACTTCCAGCATTAATATTTTCGGAAAAAAGTGCCTTATGTGTGACTTATTTGTTGGATATGATATAAGGTACGTTTATTTATTTTTATTTTTTTTTTTTTTGCCGAGTTTGAGAGAAGATTTCAGTGGCAGTCGAGAGGAGTCTCAATCGAATAACATGTCTAGGTAGGAAATGCTTTTCAGCGCTATACGAATATCTGGATTGAAACGATCTCTTCGCATGGCGAACACAAAGGTTCGTTGAAGTGTTTGTGAGCCAGAAACGCTCACGGCGTGAGTTCGTTTCTATCTGTCGCAAAACCGACAGCCGTCAATATATATTGAGACAGAAAAGAGAGAGAGAAGGAGCGAAAGATGTTAAATAATGCTCGCACAGCACGCTATGATCACTTTAAGTGGATGACACAAGAAATTGCAATATAACAGCAACAGCTGTGTTACACAAAAATAATCAATTTTCTCCCCTAATTGGAAAAATATAGAAAATCTTCATTGAAAAAAATAATCATTACTAAACCAAAAGCATTTTTCACCTTCTTATTCACTGTTGCTCACTGTTGTTCACAGTTGTTTACTGTTGTTTACTGTTGTTCACTGTTGTTCACTGTTGTTTACTGTTAACACAAAAGTATCAAAATGCAAAAATTTGGAACAAATAATAAATTTACTAGCAACAAAGTCTAACTTCTTCCTACCTTTTTAAATAAAATTAGCAATTATAAAAATAATAAAATTTGAAAATTTTCTAATTCAATTTTTTGTTGCAAATACTAAAAAAATTCAATTTTGTGGAATTTAGTGAAGGAGAATAAAACGAAAACGGAATTTAGAAATAATTGCAAACATTCTTTAAAAAAAATAAAATTCTTCTTATTAAATTCAACTATGTTCAAATCTTGAAAAAAAATTCTCGTAAAAATCCCAATTATCTTTATAAATGACAAAATTCTTCTCCAAAGTTCAATTATTTTCAAAACTATTTCTAATTTTAATGATTTTCAATATCTTAGATTTTAATAAACTATTTCCCAAAACGAATTCAATTATTTAAAAAAAATTTTAATTTGATATTTTAGAAAATGACAATTTCGAATGAATGAATTAAAAAATAAAAATTTAAGAGGAATTCTACTATTTACAAAATTTTTTATAAATTTCTTCGCAATAATAATACTGACGAAAATTCCGTATTCTATATTTTATATTCCTGACTTTTTCCTCATTTTTATAAAAAAAATTTTTACTTCCTTCTTATCCTAATACTAAGAAATTGAATTCCTAAAACGAATTTTATTATTCATAAAAGAATTTAAATATTTATAAAAAAAATCATTTAATTCTTGGGAAAAAGTAAAAAAAATTTTTTCAATAATTCATTTCTTTCGACTAAATTTATGCAAAATCTTATTTAAATAATTCAATTCCTGATAAATTGTTATTATTCATGAAAAAATTGAATTCTTACATAGATTCGTACAACAAAATTTGTAAATAATTGAATTCTGTTTGCAAAATTTTTTTAAATATCAAAAATCATTGAATTTAGAAAAGTTTTTAAAAGAAATTAAATTTTACAAAGAATTCTATAAAAATATTGCCCAATAATTGAATTTTTGAGTGGTATTTTATCAAAATTTAATTTAAAAAATTCAATTCCAAACAGCTTTTTTATTATTTACAAAAATAATTGAATTCTTGCGGAAGGTTTTATTTCAATTTTTCAAAATAATTGAATTAACAAGAAGAAATTTAATACTTTTCAAAAATAATTCAATTCTTCTGATGAATCTTGTTGTTTATGCGCAAATAATTTAATTTTACAAACAAATTTTTTAAAAGACTCAAAATAATTGAATTTTTGGGAATAATTTTGTTATTTATGTTTAAAAATCCCAATTATTTTTATAAATGACAAAATTCTTCTCTAATGTTCAATTATTTTCAGAATTTTTTCTAATTTTAATGATTTTCAATATCTACGATTTTAATAAAATATTTCCCAAAACGAATTCAATTATTTAAAAAAAAATTTTAATTTCATATTTTAGAAAATGACAATTTCGAATGAATGAATTAACAATTAAATAATAAAAATTTCAGAAGAATTCTACTATTTACAAATTTTTTATAAATTTCTTCGCAATAATTCAATTATTATAATGAAGAATAACATTTTTTTTAATCGGAAATTTAATTATTTTTATAAAAAATCAAAATCATCACAGAATTTCAATTATCTTTGGTACAATGTTAATGGAATTTCTCAAAAAATGTAATTATTATTAAAATTATGATTAAAATTAATTTTCAAACATTTTAATGAACTAATTTTTAACAATTCGATTTTTTAAAAAAATAATTTGAATTAAATTCTTCGTAGAATTAAATTTCAATAATATCAATATTCAATTATTTTTAATATCTACAGTTTCAATAAAAATTTACAAAAGAATTCAAATATTAAAAATGAAATATAATATTCAAATTCATCACAAGAATTAAAGTATTTTTTATAAATAATAAAATTCGTATCAGGTATTCAATTATTTTCAATACAATTATTAAAAAATTCGATTGTATTCAAGAAATATTTCAAAAAAATTCAATTCTTTATCAACAATTTTAAATAAAATTCTAGAATTAAATGTTCAATTTCAATTATTAAGAAAGAGGATTATTATAAAAAACTTGAAAGAAACTATTCATATAGAATTCAATTACTTTGAAAACTTGTAATGAAAATGATTAAAGAAAGTCCATTGTTTTAAAGAAACTCAAAGAAATTCTTCAAACGAATTTAATTATAAGATTATGTAAAATTTTAATAAAATTCTTCCTAAACTCAATTATTTTCAATAAACAATAAAATTCTTCGATGAAATTCAATTAGTATCAAATTTTTTGATAAAATTCTTTGCAAGAATTTAATGACCTGCAATTTTTTTTCGCAATAATTCACTCGTTTTCATAAACAATATAATTCTTTGAATCAAGTCAATTATTTTTAAAAATTTTTGAAAAAATTCGCGGAAAAAATTTCAATTATTTTCAAAAATAATTGAATTCAATTATTTTCTCAATTCAATGATTTTTATAATATCTACTAAAATTTTTCAAAACAATTCAATTATAAAAAATTTTATTGAAATTCTGGGCAAACATTTAATTATATTTCATAAAATAATTAAAATTTCACAAGGAATTCAACTATTTTCATGAACAATAAAATTTTTTTAAGGAATTCAATCATTATTTTTACAAAAAATAATTTAAAATTCTAGAAAATATTACTTAAAATTTTTCTTCTTTTTCTAAAACAAAATAATAATTTTCTTTAAAAAATTGTGATTCAAAAAGAAAATAATGGAAAATAAATAAATTTTCTATTTCTCAATCACAGTTGTTTAATAATTTTTATAATTTTTTTTAGAAGTAAAGAACAAAAAGAATTTCAATTTGACAAAACATAATATTTAACAAAATTTTAGTCTTTTAATGAAAAGAAGTACAAAAATTCTCATGATTTCTATTTTCTATCTAAAGCTAACAATTAACAAAAAACAAAAGTATAAACAAAAGACAACTTCAGAATGTGAGGGACAGAAAAAGTGAATGAAAGAATGAAAGAACATTCAAATTAATATAGTTAATTTTTTGTATCAATATGAATCCTATGTTTAGTATCAATTTGATACTTTCAAGAAAGTTGTTTTGACGACAATATCCTAAAAGAACACTAAATTATCCCAAAAAACAGGAAGGGAAAATTTTCAATACTCAAAGATTGTTTATAATTATAACAAATGACAGAGAGTACAGAGTAAAAAATCATCTTCTTCACAAAGCGATATAAAAGCGACGGGATGAAATTGTAGTGAATCGATTCGGTACGCTTGTCGAGACAGAAATATTGTCAATTCCAGAAATATCAGACGTCGTTTAATTAACTTTTTTTTCAAAGACTCGTCGAAACCTGCTATTAATTTTATTTCAGAGAATGTATTTAATAATCAAATATATAAAAAAAATGCAATCGAAGGAATCGAGTTTATTAGTTTTCATAATATCGAAAACTGCGATTGCGGAATAAAATTTAGGGCAAAAAGGACTAATTAAAATTTGGCTAAAATTATATTAATTTTTTGTTTTCAAAAAAAAAAAAAAACAAGGGGGTATGTAAAAAATGTTTGACATTAAAATTAAAACTCAGCTATGAAATCAGTGGAAAAGTAATAAAAGAGATGGCTTTTCAAAACATTAGGATATTTACATGAAACAAAATACGTTTGATACGCACATCGAAGAGTGACCTTTCAGCTCGAGTAATATTTATTTATTTTGGTTCTTAAACAAAAGCACACATTTTCGTAATATTGAAAATGAATTTTCAAATAATATCAATTTCGTGGCCTGTTTACAGTGTAAAATGTAACCGAACTTGTGAGCTTCCTGCGCCCAATTTATTAATTGATAACACATTCAATTAATTTACTTCATCAAAGCGCTTTTCCCATAATTCGTAAACAGAAGCTCGCTCCCTGCTTATCTCAAAACCAAATACGAAAACACTTTATCTTTTTTTTCCAAACGATCGCAAATGTGAACCAATAACAAAAAAAAATTAATAAACTAAAAATCGAACACATTTTCAATAATAAATAATTAATATTTCTCTAGTAGAATTATTAATTCTATTAATTCTATTAATTCTATTAATTCTATTAATTCTATTAATTCTATTAATTCTATTAATTCTTCTATCTACCAAGCATTGTAAAAATAAAGTTCTAAATTAGAGCTGATTTTGGTATTAAAATAGAACCAAATTACGATTTAGTACCAAAATTGATACTAAATTAATACCTTTCTTTTTACAGTGAGACTGATCTTAAATCAAGATTTTCTTTCTGTAAAAAATTTTTTTTTCATTTAATTAAAGATTAAAGCAATTAAAATTTTGACACCTGCGCGAATTACATTTGAGCGCAAGAATAAATTAATTATTGTAAATAGGTATGAATAATTATATTGTATATGAAATTATTTTGCTGGATAACAGCTTAACAAGTCACGAGATTTTAATTTTAAATTTTATGAATTTGACATATTATAAAGCATAAATTTTCTGTTTCTCGTTGATGATGCTCGAAATGAAACACGCATAATAGATAATAATTTATTAAACAAAAAGGAAAATTAGGTTAACAGTAAAATTTTATTGGAATTAATGAGAGGAAATTCATTTTCAAAATTCAGAGAGAATTCACTCAGGAACACGCAATATTTAAAATAAATGATAAAAAAATTTTTATATTATCTAATTAGAGATTTTTATTTCAGTTCACTGGTACGTAAAATGTAATACGTAAATTGAATTAAAAACACAATTATTCTATTTCATTATTTAAAAGAAACCATTATTTACTGCTTTTTTAAGTAATTATAATTAAATCATTAATTATAATAAAATAATTATCTTATTTCTCTTCGATAGAAAATTGATCAAGTTTAAAAAAAAAAAATGTTCGAGTATCGTGAAACTCTTGAAAGATTTTATAAAATAACATAAAAATAATTTTTCCATCACGTAAAAATAAATTTTCTATCACTAAAAAATAATTTTTCTATTACTTAAAAATCATTAAGTCCGCAAAATTTTTTTTTTGTAATCTTTCAAGAAAATATAAGGGAAATAAACGATCGGCTGTCATTTTTGGTTAAAGGGAATAAGAATTTTACTTCTCATACAGCTTTAAATCAAATCATCAATTATACGCAACATAATTAATTATAATTCACGAGCGCTAAATTCATTCATTATAATTATTGAGATTTCCGTTCGGCCAAAATCAGAATAGTAATTCTCTCCTTCAAAAGAGAGTGTATCGCATTAATTGTTGTAATTTTCGTTATGCTAATCTACTATACAGTTCGAAAATGCCATCCAATTTTAAAATCATGATATATTTTCGGTGAGTTCTCACCGTACAACATATTTGGCCCAATAACAAAAATATAGACGAAAAATATTATTGTTGCAATTATTATTAGAAAAATTATAAACTTTCATAAATAATCAGATTCTTCTTAGAAGTTCAATTATTTTTAAAGAATATCAATAAATTTCGTGGTAAAATTTAAAATAAATTAAAAAACTTTTTTATTTTAATAAAATTTGCCAAAAGAATTAAATTGGTAAAGAAAAGATTTGATATTTTACACGAACATTGAAATATTTTTTCGAAAAAAATATTAATTTCAAAGGGATTAAATTATTTAAAATAGAATTTGCAAACATTTTCTTTTTTTCGAAAAAATCAAATGCTTTAAAATTTGGCATTAAATCTTCAGCTGTAATTCCATTATTATAAATTTTAAATTTTTTTCATAGACTTAATTATTTTTGTAAATAAAATTATTGTCAGAATTCTTCGTAGAAATTCAATTATTTTCAAAAAATCTATGAAGAATTGTAAACATTTCAATTATCTTTATGAATAAAAAATTCTTCGACAAAATTTAATTAGTTTCAGAATTACATTATTTGCAAATATTTTAATAAAATTGTTCGAAAGAAAATTATTATTTTAAACACAATTTCAATTAAATTTTTATGACATAATTCATTTTTTCTTTTGGATTTTAATAAAATTCATTCCAGGAATTCAATTATTTATGAATAAATAATTCTTCGAAACAATTTTAATTATTGAACATAAATGACAAAATTATTCCCAAAAATTCAATTATTTTGAGTCTTTTAAAAAAAAATTTTGTAAAATTCAATTATTTCCGCGTAAATAACAATATTCATCAGAAGAATTCAATTATTTTTTAAAAGTATTAAATTTCTTCCTGTTAATTCAATTCTTTTAAAAATTCTAATAAAACCTCTTGCAAGAATTCAATTATTTTTGTAAATAATAAAAAAGCTTTTTAAGAATTGAATTTTTTTAATTAAATTTTGATAAAATACCACCCAATAATTTAATTATTCGAAAATATTTTCATAGAATTCTTCGTAAAATTTAATTACTTTTATAAAATTTTCTAAATTCAATGTTTTTAATAGTTTATAAAAATTTGCAAACAGAATTCAATTATTTAAAAATTTTGTTGTAAAAATCTTTATAAGAATTCAATTTTTTTTATGAATAATAACAATTTATCAGGAATTAAATTATTTGAACAAGAATTTGCATAAAATTAGTCGAAAGAAATTAATTATTTTAAACACAATTTCAATTAAATTTCTATGAAATAATTCATTTTTTCTTTTGGATTTTTATAAAATTCTTCCTAGGAATTCAATTATTTATAAATAAATAATTCTTCAAAACAATTCAATTATTAAACATAAATAATAAAAGTATTCCCAAAAATTCAATTATTTTGAGTCTTTAAAATTTTTTTTTGTAAAATTCAATTATTTCCATAAATATCAATATTCATCAGAAGAATTCAATTATTTTTGAAAAGCATTAAATTTCTTCCTGTTAATTTAATTATTTTAAAAAATTCCAATAAAACATTTCGCAAGAATTCAATTATTTTTGTAAATAATAAAAAAGCTGTTTAAGAATTGAATTTTTTAAATTAAATTTTGATGAAGTACGACGCAAAAATTCAATTATTGGGAATTATTTTAACAGAAGTCTTTGTAAAATTTAATTTCTTTTAAAAACTTTTCTAAATTTAATGATTTTTAATATTTTACAAAAAATTTGCAATCAGTTCAATTATTTAAAAATTTTTTTTCAAAAATCTTTGTAAGAATTTATTTTTTCATGAATAATAACAATTTATCAGGAATTTAATTATCTAAGCAAGAATTTGCATAAAATTAGTCGAAAGAAATGAATTATTGAAAAATTTTTTTAATTCTTCGCAGGAATTAAATGATTTTTTATAAATATTTAAATTCTTTCATGTTTAATAAAATTCGTTTCAGGAATTCAATTTTTTAGCATTAGGATAAGAAGGAAGTGAATATTTTTTATAAAAATTAGGAAAAAGCCAGAAAAATAAAATATAGAACACAGAATTTTCTTCTGTTTTATAAAGTTTTTAAAACATTTTCTTGGTCGCCAAGTTTAATTTTTTCACAGCTACTTTTTCTTACTACTTTTCTTAGTCTGAAAGCCACTTTTTAGAAATTAATTATCGAGTCCAAAGTCTGAAAAAACATTCCTTCATCACTCGAGTAGAAAACTAAAATCATTCTCGATAATTTCTACATGATAATAATAATTTAATATTTAAAGAAATTGTTGTTCTCCTTTTAAGAAATGAAAAGTACAAACAAACCTGAAAAAGAAGAAGAAAAAAAAGTAATTTACAAACGAAATGTATTTCTGTCGATTTCTTTCAGGCTTTTTTTTTGTCTCTCTTGCAAAACGGTCTCGCCAATGGTTGAGTGTCTGTCAGCCGAAAGCCATTTGCTGATTTGGCGGAAACTTTTCTTTCGATGCAAGGTTTTTTTTTTCTTTTTTTTCATCCAAATCTAGTTTGAAATTCCTTATTTTTATGGTTTGTGCACTTACCTTATATAGACACCCACACACACACACACACAATTTAAGTTAAAATGACCCCCTCTAGGAAGTTTTCTTTCGAGGACACACACCTGTCATGAGAGAAGAAGACGAAACTGTTTACTCTCCATGTTTTCATCTATCGAAATGCACATAAAGTCTAGCAACGCCTTTCAATTTGAATAAAATGTTTTATGAATAGTTTGGACCCAAGCCAATTTATTTATAAAACGCAAAATTCTTCAATTTCAATTTTAATTTGCGATTTGTAAATTTAATCAGCGTGGAAGTATGAACATTGAATGATTTTTGTTTGGGGGGAGAAAATGTTGATTCCGAATAACAAACAATTTTTAATTTTAACCTTTTAATATTTATTTTATATATATTTATATAATAATATAATAATAATAATATAATATATATATATATATATATATATATATATATTTATATATATTTTATATATTTATATATATATTTTATATATTTATATATATTTTATATATTTTTTTTAATTCGGTGGCTCGAGTTGATGTTTTATGTTCAATAGAGTCAAAGACTGCGAGTTAAAATGTCGAATCCGAATAACAAACAGTTTTTAACTAGCCAAATTATCCGCGTGCAAGCGCGCGGGAATATTGTGCTACAATGTTTATTATAAACAATTTCAAGTCATTTTAATTTAAGTAATTTTTAAGGAAATACTTATTATGACACATAACTAAAAAACTAATTAGAATTAAATTTTCAAAATATATTATATTTTTAAACTTTAAAGTATATAAAAAAACTTTAACAAATTTCGATATTAATTTCAAATTTGGCATCAGATTTTCACAATTGAAAATAATTAAACTTTCTTGTACGAGGAAAATTGAATTTCACAAAAATTGTTATCTGATACCTAAATTAAAAAAAACTTCATTACGAAAATTTTAATTATTCTAAAGAATAGAGAAGGTAAAAATAATTATTAGCTATATATAAGTATTTAATTTTCCGAACAAAGAATATAAACAATATTTTTTTAGAGAATTTCCACTACTTTTAATTCACTAATATTGAAAAAAATCAATTTTATTTAACAAAATTTTATGGAATTTATTTTTCCCAATAATTCAATTACTTTTAATAATTATAAAATTTTTCATGTAGATTCCATTTTTTCAAGAAAATTTTTGATTACATTCTAAGCAAGAATTTAATTATTTTCATAATCGTAAAATTCAGTTACTTTCACAAATAAAGTTTTGAACAAGAATTCAATTATTCAAAATAATAAAATTTTCATAACATTTAAAAATTCATTATTTAAATCAATGTTCATAAAATTCATATGAAGATTTCAATTCCTTTCAAAAGTAATAAAATTTTCAACAGAAATTCAATTCTTTTTAAATATTTTAATAAACTTTACCGCAATAATTAAATGATTTTCAAAAATTTAATAAAATTATTCGAAAGAAATTAATTGTTTTAATATAATTTTAATAAAAATTTGTTTTTAAATAATAATAAAAATTGCTCCTGAAAATTCAATTATTTTGAGGTATTTCAATAAAATTCTTTTCAAAATTGAATTATTTTCATAAATAATAAAATGTTTTTTTGGAAAATCCAATTATTTTCAAAAAAATTTAATAAAATTTCCAACCAACATTCAATTGTTGCCAAATTTTTTAATAGAATTCTTTGTAAAATTTAATTATCTTTAAAAACTTTTCACATTTCAATGATTTTCAATATCTACTATTTTTATAAAATAACCAAACAGAATTCTATTATTCAAAAAAATTTATGATAAAATTGTAGGAAAAAATTCAATTATTTTCATCAATTTTAATAAAATTTGATGCAAGAATTTAATCATTTACCTAATTAATAAAATTCTTTGAAAGAATTAAATTATTTTTAAAAATAATAAAATTCTTCGAAAGTAATTAAATTATTTTTTCAACAATTATTAGTAAAATTTTTCGAAAGAATTCAATTATTTTCATAAATTACAAAATCCTTTGAAAAAATGTAATTCTTCAAAAAATTCAATTTTTCTCAAAATTTATAAAATTCAATTATTTTTCAAAATTTTTTAAAAATTCTTTCCAAGAATTCAATTATTTTCCAAATTAAAAAAAAATTCTTCGCAAGAATTTAATTATTTTAATAAATAATAATATTTTATTATTTTCAAGAAAATTCAATTATTTTCATAAATAACAAAATTTGCCTAAAAAAATGAATTATTTTTGTAAATAATAAAATTCTTCTGAAAAATTCAATTATTATCAATTTTTTTTAAATTGTTCGCAAGAATTAAAATATTTTAAATTGTTTCATAGGTAATAAAATTCGTAGCATAAATTCAATTTATTAGCAGGATAAGAAAAAAGTAAATATTTTTGATGAAAATTAGGAAAAAGCTAGGAAAATAAAAAATGTGGAATGGAAGTTTTGTCAATTTTGTGAAGTGAATATAACGAGTTTTTTTTGTTTCTTTTTGACATTAAAAAAATGACAATAACCCACAAAAATTAATTTAAAAAAAAACAAATGAATACATATAATTTGCTAACGGAAAGAAAACTTACGATTATTATGTATATGTATATTTCTATTTTCTATCAAAACGTATAAAAAAAACAAAAGAATAACTATAACTAACTTCAAGTGTGGACAGAGATCCGGAAATCTGGAATCACGACGATTATTATATATAACTAGCTAAAATAACGCGCGCTACAGCGCGCGTGAAGTTTCTTGTTCGTTAACATTAAAAAAAATTCAATTATTCAGAACAATTCTACTAAAAATTACTATTTTTCTAAATATATTCAGGAAAGTCGCAAAAACACCAGAAAATTTTGTCAAAAGTACTGAAACAATATTCAATTTCGAAAATTCATAAAAAATTGCAAATGTTAGATTCCTTATCATTGAAAAGATTTTATTTATTTCAAACTTTTTCTATTTTTAATAACAATTGAACTTTACAGATTTTAAAGATAATTAAGTTTTATGAAAAACTTTAATAATTCAAATTCTTATAAAATACGATATATTTTTTTAATATACATTTCATTCATTATTAAAAATAATAATGGATTTATGGATGAATTTTACTTAAAACACTAAAAAAATTAAATTTTGGAAAAATTATAAATGATTGCAAAAACTCAATTATGTTCAAAAGTTTTTTAATATTCCCGTCAAAATTTCAATTATTTTAAAAATTATTAACAAAATTTTTGGAAAAATTCAATTATTTAAAAAATTTTAATAACATTCTTGACAAAAATTCAATTATTTTCAAAAATTTTCTCAATTTTATATAAATTCTATTATTTGCAAATTTTTTATAAATTTCTTTCTTCTTAAAAATGTTATTAAAAATCGTCAAACCAAATCAATTATTTCGTATTATTAATGTGGTAAAAAAAAAGTTATTCTAAGAACCTGGAAAATTTATATTATTTAAACTGAAAAAATCGGAAACTTTCAAATGAACAAATGCGTGAAAACCCTGATCAAGTATTCAATACATTTCTCAAGCAAAACAAATAATAAAATAAATATATTTCTGCCCAAAAGTCAGAATAAGAATAATCGTAAAATATTTAAATTATTTGAAAAAAACTGAAAATATTTAAAAATTCAGGTATCCTAAAACTGTTTTATAAAGTAAAAATTGTTTTAATTATTTTTTTCTATTATAATTTCGATAATATAGTTTTTAAAAAACAAATTCTGTAAATATTTTTTCCAACATAAACATCAAATTTCTTAATCAAAATGTGATTTATAACTTTTTTTCTACTTAAAACTTGTACTTTGTTTACAAATTGTCATTGAGAAGCAGAAAATGTGCAAAATATTTTCTAATTTTAATTTTCCAACTGTTTTTTAATTTTTTTTTTTTAGAAAAAACGAAAAGATTAATTACCTAGTCCTAAAAAGTTTGTTACAAAGTGCTAATTTTTCTGGAAAGAAGTGAAATATTGAAAAATAACATTAATAATTTTTGTAGATTAATAAAAATAATTTTGTTCTATTTGAAAAATAAAAATAATATTTCTAAATAAAATAAATAAATACCAATTATTAAATTTAATAAATAAGAGTGAAAAAATAAAGAAAAATAATATTATCTATCAAAACAAATCAAAAAAACAAAAACATAATCATGACTAACTTCAGGTGTGGACAGACTGGACAGAATGAATGAATGAATACGACGATTATTATAGTTAATTTTAACCTCCCAAAAAATATTAAAAAAGCATTTGCTTATTTTTTGGGAGAGGTTAAAATTAAAAATTGTTATCCCAGAAAATATTTTGGAGAGAAGAGAAAAACGAGGGGTTTGGGTTTTTGAAACACCGACACGGGAGAGAGGAAATTAGAAAAAAATCGATTTCGATTAAGAGATAATTCGGTGGCTCGAGTTGATGTTTTATGTTCAATAGAGTCAAAGACTGAGTTAATTGCATAAATGCAACGCGTTTTCGGGTTTGCGCATTCATCCGAATTGGAGCTTATAGTGGAGCTTTCACCTCGAATTTGCCCTCGATCCACTCTCCCTCTCGAGTTGTTTTGCCACTCTCTCTCTTCCTCTCTCCCTTTAGCCCTTTTCTTCGATCCTGTGGCAATGGGGTTCATTGCACCGTTTCGAAATAATCGGCTTAGAGCATCGCAAATTGACGGACCTGTAGGCACAAGTTGGACTTGATCCCGAAAGCCTTTGGTATTTGGGCTAACCTATAACGACGCTTCGAGTTGAACCGAAATAAGGACAAGTGATAGGACCACCGACTCTCGATCCCTGTTAATCCTCTATTCCCCATTAATCCTCCATAATGTACTTTATGACCTGGATTTCACATTCATTTCAAATTTTCATCAAACTCTTCATTCTTGATTTCAACTTTGGTGATTCGATGATAAATAAGTGTGTTTTACTGCTTTTCAAAGTCGTCTAAATTTTGCCTTAGAAATCAAACTCCAAATTCTCTGAATAATCGATCTTCTTATCCCTTCGTTGGGATGATTGAGTAATTACCCATTCGAGTTGAGTAATTTGCGAAACAATTTTGAAATTTATCATAAATTTATTCACTTTAGGCATGAATTTTCAGGAATAAATTTTCTAAACGATCCAAGTTGGGCTTATATTATCCAGACTAGGCTTAGATTAGGCCAAGTGTTTCAAGAACTATGTCGAAACTTCGTCTTCAATTTTTCATGTTTTATAATAATTAATATTAATTATTATTAAAAATAATTTAAAAGAATTAAAATCATCAATTCAATTATTATTTTTCACAATTTTTATCTACAATTCTTCTTTATGTCGATTATTTTTAATAATTTTCGAAAAAGTCCTTTGACAATTTTCAAATTCATTTCTTTACAGTATTTAATTTTACGAAATTTCAATTATTAGTTAAATTTTGTTATTAAATAAATATTAGAAAATATAAATTGAAAATAGTATTAAAAAACTCAAACTTTTTCACAAAAAATAATTACAAAATTCAATTATTTTTTACACGGTGAGAGAATATATATATTAAATTTTGTAAAAAAAATTTTAAATTGGGGAAAAAGTGCAACGAAGCGAAATTTTGATATTGAAAATTCTAAACTTTAAAAATATTTTTGTGAAATTTATTAATGTTATATTAGAATTTAATTCATATTCTTGATATTTAATATAATTATACTAAATTTCACATAAGTTTTTTTAAAGTTTAGTATTTTTTATATCAAAATTTCGCTTTGTCGCACTTTTTCCCCAATTTGAAAATATTTTTACAAAATTTAATATATATTCTCTCTCCGTGTAAAATTCACGCTATATTGCTTTTAATATTCAATGATTATGTAAAATTTTAACTGAAATTCATTGTTAGGAAATAAAATTCAATTTTTATTAAAATATTCTACTAGAATTCAATTATTTAAATAAAAATAAAACGCAAATTAAATAATTTATTCAACAATTGAACGTTTCTTGAAATTCAATTCCCATAAAAAATTGTTATCAACAAATTATCAAATACTTGAATTCTATTAACGAATTTTAATAAAACTTTTAAAAATAATTACATTTTTAGAGAAATTCGATTAAAATTGTATTAAAAATTATTGAAATTCAGCACTAAATTTTATTATTTATGAAAATAATTGAATTCTTGCGAAGAATTTTATTATTTATGAAAATAATTGAATTCTTGCGAAGAATTTTATTATTTATGAAAATAATTGAATTCTTGCGAAGAATTTTATTATTTATGAAAATAATTGAATTCTTGCGAAGAATTTTATTAAAATTTTCAAAAATAATTAAACTCTTGTAAAAAATTAACAGGAAATCAATTATTTTAAAAAATTTTTAATAAAATTCTTGGCATCAATTAAAAACAACAAAATTCTTAGCAAATCTTAAATTACTTTTAGAAATTTTAATAAAATTTTTCGCAAGAATTTAAATATTTTCGTAAAATAATAAAAATCTTTGCAGTAAATCAATTATTTTCAATAGTGTTAATAAAATTTTTCGCAAAAATTCAATTATTTTAAAAAATATTAGAATTTTAGCAGAACTTCAAACACTTAAAAAGTTTTGATAAAACTCTTTTTGGTAGGAGTTCAATTATTTTTAACAAAATTAAAAAAAATATCGCAAATTCAATTATTTTTTTAAAATCTAAAATTTTAACTGAAATCTATTTTTAAATCAATGTGTAGGAGAAAATTCCACCAGAATTCAATTATTTAAATACAAAAATAAATAATATTTTAAATAATTGAATGTTTCTTGGGAATAATTCCTACTAAAAAATTTATTAACAAATTTTTAGACAATTAAAATCTTTGGACGAATTTTAGTAAAATTTTTAACAATTTTTTCGAGGATTTGGATTAAAATTCTATGAAAAATAATTGAATTCCTAAAAAGAATTTTATTATTTACGAAAATAATTAAATCCAGGTTAAATTTTATTAATTATGAAAATAGTTGAATGATTGCGAAGAATTTTATTAAAATTTTCAAAAATAATTAAATTCTTGTAAAAAATTAACAGGAATTAAATTATTTTTAAAAATTTTAATAAAATTCTTCGCTTAAATTAAAAATAACAAAATTCTTAGCAGATCTTTAACTACTTTCAGAAATTTTAATAAAATTTTTCGCAAGAATTTAAATATTTTCGTGAAATAATAAAAATCTTTGCAGAGAATCAATTATTTTCAATACTTTTAATAAAATTCTTCGCAAGAATTCAATTATTTTAAAAAATATTAGAATTTTAGCAGAAATTCAAACATTTTAAAAAGTTTTGATAAAACTTTTTTTGTAGAAATTCAATTAAATTCAAGACAATTTTTAAAAAATTTCCCAAATTGAATTATTTTTTATAATCCAAAATTTTAACTGAAATCTATTTTTAACTCAATGTTTATGAGAAAATTCCACCAGAATTTAATTATTTAAATACAAAAATAAATAATTTATTGAATAAATGAATGTTTCTTGGAATCCAATTTCTATTAAAAATTTTATCAACAAATTTTTAAACAATTAAATTCTTTGAACGAATATTAATAAAATTTTTATAACTTTTTCGAGAAATTCGATTAAAATTCTGTTAAAAATAATTGAATTCCTAAAAAGAATTTTATTATTTACGAAAATAATTGAATCCCGGTAAAATTTTATTATTTACAAAAATAATTGAATCGCGGTCAAATTTTATTAATTATGAACATAGTTAAATGATTGAGAAGAAATTTATAAAAAAATTTGTTATTAATAAAATTCTTGCGAAATTTTTATTATTTCTTGAAAATAATTTAAAGTTTTTGAAGAATTTTATTAAATTTTTTTAAAATATTTAAATTTGTTTGGCAAATTTTATAAAAATTGTAGACACTGAACAATATTTCTTTTCTGCAAAAAATATTATTACTTTTGAAAATAATTTAAATTTTGCAATGAATTTTATTAAAATTTTTAAATATAATAATTGAATTTTATTACTTTAGAAAATAATTGAATTCGTGTTATAAATATTGTCAATCATGAAAACAATTGAAATTTTTTAATGAATTTTAATAAAATTTTTTGAAAATAATTGAATTTTGTTGAAGAATTTTGCTACTTATTTATAAAGATAATTGAAACGTTGATGGTTTTTTAGTTTTTTTTTTTGAAAATATACGAATTTCCGACAGGAATTTTAATATTTCTAAAGATAATTGAAATTTTGACGAGAATTGAAAAACATTTTTGAACCTAATTGAATTGTTGCGAAGAATTTAATTACTTTTAAAAATAATTGAATTTCTGCAATCATTCGTAATTTCTCTAAAATTCTCCAAATTATATCGTACAATTTACGAACTTTTCATTCTTTTTGAACGAAATTACGGACTTTACGGACCTTTTTTCAAAAAAACGGACTTTCACGGACTTGAAGCAAAGTTACGGATTGTTTTTTAGGATTTTTCGAGCCCTAAAAAAAGAGTAAAAAAAAGAGATCCTCCTTTGGGTTCAATTTTTATTAACGAAAGGAAGAAATGAAAATTTCCCGTTAAATAAATTTAATTCATTCATTCGTTTGAATTAGTAACGAAACAGATTCTTTTTCTCCTTTTTTCAGGTAGAAATTAATTTGCATATTTCCCTTTGAACTCTATTTGAAAAAACAATGCAACCGTGGTAAATTAAATGAAGGAAAATTTAAACAATTATAGATAAATTTTGCTGAAATTTTCCATAGTCACAAATACAGAAGCTTTAAAAGCCATCGTTACGTTTCTATTCTCTCTCACACACACACACTCTGTCTTTCTCTCTCTCTCTCTGAAAAGTAGAACGAAATCCGATTAGTTCGGATTTGGTTTTGGTCTTAATTAAAAAAAAAAAAGAAAAAAAAAATTCGCTTAGAGAGTCCAGTGGGAACGACGTCATAAATTTTGTCGAGGCAGCTGCGCGAGTAAAATCTGTTTCAATGTCCGGGAATATCGTGAAACGACACGACGACGTCATTGCGTATGTGTCTGTGGTATTAAAGAACAGTACTGTATATAATTCTTTGACGAGGGAAAATGCAAAGGCTCACGCGGTGAAAACATTTTTTTCATGTGCTTTCGCTGATGAATCATAGCGAATATCTCTCTGCGACTCCATATCTTATGAAGGCAAATTTTCTATGATTCGTTATGTATATACTTCAAATCCTCCACACAGATTATGCAAATTTTTGAATTTGTAAAAATTAATCTTTGTGCTGAACGTCTAGAAAAGATAAAAATTAAAAGATTTATTCTTTTTTCGATAGAAAAGAGGATTTGGAAATAAATTTTTGAACTAGTTTTTTTTCTATATAGTTTGAATATAAATTCGGTCCAAGTTTTTATTTAGAAATTATTTAATTTCGTGTAATGATGAGAAAATGTGGGAGATGTGTCAAAGGGATGATTATTTCTTCCAATTCGAGGAATGCTTTGGTGGGAATTTTGGCGAACACCCGGTATGAGAGAGAGAGAGAGAGAGAGAGACTCTTGGTGACGCGTGCCCGCGGGCCGACACCGAGAAGAATAGCGCTGGCGATGGGTTCCACGCCCGGAGAGGACAGCTTGAAGAAGGAAAAGCTTTTTTTTATTTAATTAGCGAGATGTACGAGCTCAAAGAACTCTCCATTCCCATATAACCTCCCTCTTCTTCCACCCGCATTTCTACAACTCCTTTACTTTTCTCACTCTCGCCGCACCGCATTTTCCTCCTCTTTATTCAGCAATGCGAATTCTTTTTCCTCAAAATCCATATCTTATTCTTTCACTGATACATTTTTTCTTTATTTTACTTTTTGGTCCGTAAAAGTAAAACTAAAAAGGAAAAGTAAATCTAAAAAGGAAAAGTAAAAGTAAACTAAAAAGGAAAAGTAAAAGTAAATCTAAAAAGGAAAAATAAAAGTAAATCTAAAAAGGAAAAGTAAAAGTAAATCTAAAAAGGAAAAGTAAAACTAAAAAGGAAAAGTAAAAGTAAAACTAAAAAGGAAAAATAAAAGTAAACTAAAAAGGAAAAATAAAAGTAAATCTAAAAAGGAAAAGTAAAACTAAAACTAAAAAGGAAAAATAAAACTAAAACTAAAAAGGAAAAGTAAAAGTAAAACTAAAAAGTAAAAGTAAACTAAAAAAGAAAACCCCAAATTAAATGATGGCAAAATATTTAAATAATTTTTGTTTCGATTTTCTGGAAGGTTGGAAACAATTTTTTGTTTTTATTTTGCGTGGAAGACGAATGTTGCATGTTAAAAAAAAAAAAAGAGTGTCGAGGTATTTAGATTGTAAATTTTGTCTGAATGGTGAAAAAATATAGGGTGTGTGCATGGAGGGCGAAGAGAAAAAAAAAAAGAAGTGCGGCAAAGAAAGAAAAGCAATGTTTGAGTGTTGGTGCATTTTTCCACGCGTTTTTTGCCGGGAATGTAACACAAAAAGGGGGAAGAAAAAAAGAAGAGCCATCGCCCGATGAGAAAAGGGGAAAAATAGAATTCCAATTACGCGTTCTGACCCCGTGAATTGGCATCGGAACTGCAATTATCCGTTTATATTGTACAGAACTCGTGTAGGTGCATGAGGTAACTGGCAAGATCTTTCAAATCCCTTCACTCTATGGCTATTCCTATTGATTTTGCCGTAAAGTCGATTTTCTCAAATGTACCACTACCAGGGTTGCCACAGATATTTAATTTTATCTTTCCCTGACTTTTCCCTAATTTCCAGACAAATTTTTCACTTTTTCCCTGAACCTAAAGAATATTCTGATGCACTCTAAAAATTATTAGATAATCAAGAAAAAATGTTCTATTACATTTATTTACAAATTTCATTAAATGTAAAATTATTCAAAAACATCAATAACTTCTTTTTTAAATAAATATTTAATCATTAGTTTTTTCTGTAGGAATTCACATTCTTCGAAACATTCAAATTCAAACCTTTTTAAATTGAACAACTTATGAAAATATTATTACCATAACATTAATAATAATTAAATAATAATAATAATAATAATAATAATAATAATAAATTTAAACATAATTAAAATTACCATAACATTTTACAGAATAGATTAATTATTAACAAAAATCCTAAAAAAATCCTTCGCAAGAATTTAATTATTTTTACAAGCAGTAAAATTTATCAAAAAAATTAAATTATTTAAAAAAAATGTAATGAAATTCGCGGCAATAATTCAATTACTTTAAAAAATAATAATAAATCGATTATCCGTTAATTCATTTTTAAATCAATTTCTATTAGAAAACTCTAGAAAAATTTAATTATTTAAATTAAAAAATAAATAATTCATTCAATAATAGAATGTTCTTTGTTAAAATTTAATTCTCATAAAGAATGTTATCAATAAATTTTTAAATATATGAATTCAATTTGACAAATTTAAATAAAATTTTTAAGAATAATTACATTTTTCGAGTAATTTGATTAAAAAAATATTAAAATTATAATTAAAATATATATCGTATAAAAAATCATTAAAATTCTGCGATGAGTTTTATTACTTATGAAAATAATTTAAATTTTATTAAAATTTCCATAAAATAATTGATTTTTGCAGATGAATTTTATTATTTATAAAGTTACTTGGAATTTTAACAAGAATTTTTTTTTAATTTTCGAACACAATTGGATTTCTGCGAAGAATTTTATTACATTTTAAAAATAATTTAATTCTTCCAACGAATTTTATTCAAATTTATAAAAATAACTGTATTTATGTGAAGAATTTTATTATTTATATAAATAATTGAATTCTTACAAAGAATTTTATTCCAGTTTATAAAAATAATTGAATTTCGGTGAAGAATTTTTTAAATAATTTATATTTTTCGAAAAATTTTATGAAATTTTGTATTTTAAATAATTGAATTCCTGTGAAAATTTTATTACTTATGAAAATAATGGAATTATTTTGAATTAATTCATTAAAATTGAATTCCTACAAAATTTTGCCAAGAATTTTATTAAAATTTTTAAATATAATTGAATTTAGATGAAGAATTTTTTATTTATAAATATAATTGAAATTTTGAAAATGTATTTTTTTAATTTTTCAGAATAATTGAATTTTTGCAAAAAATTTTATTAATTTTGAAAATAATTTAATTCTTCCAACGAATTTTATTCAAATTTATAAAAATAACTGTATTTATGGGAAGAATTTTATTTTTTATGTAAATAATTGAATTCTTACAACGAATTTTATTCAAGTTTATAAAAGTAATTGAATTTCGGTGAAGAATTTTTTAAATAATTTATATTTTTCGAAAAATTTTATGAAATTTTGTATTTTAAATAATTGAATTCCTGTGAAAATTTTATTACTTATGAAAATAATGGAATTATTTTATTGAATTAATTCATTAAAATTGAATTTTTACAAAATTTTGATAAGAATTTTATTAAAATTTTTAAATATAATTGAATTTAGATGAAGAATTTTTTTATTTATAAATATAATTGAAATTTTGAAAATATATTTTTTTAATTTTTCAGAATAATTGAATTTTTGCGAAGAATTTTATTAATTTTGAAAGTAATTTAATTCTTCCAACAAATTTTATTCAAATTTATAAAAATAACTGTATTTATTTGAAGAATTTTATTATTTATAGAAATAATTGAATTCTTACAAAGAATTTCATTCTAGTTTATAAAAATAATTGAATTTCGGTAAAAAATTTTTTAAATAATTTAAATTATTCGAAAAATTTTATGAAATTTTGTATTTTAAATAATTGAATTCCTGTGAAAATTTTATTACTTATGAAAATAATGGAATTATTTTAAATTAATTAATTAAAATTGAATTCCTACAAAATTTTGCCAAGAATTAAATTAAAATTTTTACATATAATTGAATTTAGATGAAGAATTTTTTTATTATTTTTTTTTATTTTTCGAAAAATTTTATGAAATTTTGTATTTTAAATAACTGAATTCCTGTGAAAATTTTATTACTTATAAAAATAATGGAATTATTTTGAATTAATTAATTAAAATTGAATTCCTACAAAATTTTGCCAAGAATTTTATTAAAATTTTCAAATATAATTGAATTTAGATGAAGAATTTTTTTATTTATAAATATAATAGAAACTTTGTAAATATTTTTTTTTAATTTTTGAGAATAATTGAATATTTGCAAAAAATTTTATTAATTTTGAAAATAATTTAATTCTTCCAACGAATTTTATTCAAATTTATAAAAATAACTGTATTTATGGGAAGAATTTTATTTTTTATGTAAATAATTGAATTCTTACAACGAATTTTATTCTAGTTTATAAAAATAATTGAATTTCGGTGAAGAATTTTTTAAATAATTTATATTTTTCGAAAAATTTTATGAAATTTTGTATTTTAAATAACTGAATTCCTGTGAAAATTTTATTACTATTTATGAAAATAATTGAATTATTTTGAATTAATTCATTAAAATTGAATTCCTACAAAATTTTGCCAAGAATTTTATTAAAATTTTCAAATATAATTGAATTTAGATGAAGAATTTTTTTATTTATAAATATAATTGAAATTTTGAATTTTTATTTTAATTTTTGAGAATAATTGAATTTTTGCGAAGAATTTTATTAACTTTGAAAATAATTTAATTCTTCCAATGAATTTTATTCAAATTTATATAAATAATTGGATTCTTACAACGAATTTTATTCAAGTTTATAAAAGTAATTGCATTTCGGTGAAGAATTTCATTATTTATAAAAATATTTTTATGTAATTGATATTTTTCGAAAAATTCAATTAAATTTGTATTTTAAAGAATTGAATTCCTGTGAAAAATTTTATTACTACTTATGAAAATAATTAAATTATTTCGACGAAATTTATTAAAAATTGAATAATTGGATTCTTGTGGAATTTTGTCAAGAATTTTATTAAAACTTTTAAAAATAATTGAATTTTAATAAAGCATTTTAATATTCATAAAAATAATTTTAATTTTGACGAGAATTGTTATAAAATTTTTAAATGTAATTGAAATTCTGCGAAGAATTTTTGTAACTTTTGAAAATAATTGAATTTCTGTAATCACTTGTAACTTTTCCAAAATCTAATATTTTTAGTATTTTTAACTAAAATTCTTTTATCAATCTAGTATTTATGAAAATTGTAAAAATTATTCATAAAGTAATTTATAAGTCATAATTTATGATAGTTAATATTAATTTAATTTTTATTTATTATTATTATTTATTTATTATTATTATTATTTATTTATTATTTATTTTATTTATTATTAATTATTAATTTTATGATAGTTTTTGAAAATTTAAGTTATTTAAAAAGAAATTATTGTCAGAAGTAGAAAAAATGGAAGGTTTTGTATTAAAATTTGTGGTCATTTCATAGTTCACGAGGCAAAAATAAAAAAAATTATGTTTTCTCATGAATTTGATAAATTCAATTTTTTCCAGTACTTTTAGTAAAAATCCCTGACTTTTCCCTGAATTTCCTTTCTTCCCTGACCTGTGGCAACCCTGATTTCTCTCTTTTTCTCTCTTTCTCTCTCGTTTCATCTCTTTTTCTCTATTTTTCTCTCTTTCTGTCTTTTTCTCTCCTCCTTTCTTTTTTTGTCTTTTTCTTTCTTTTCGTCTCCTTTTCTCCTTTTCCCTCACCACTAAAGCAGTTACCAAATTAGATATAATTCTCAATATCTGATTTAATAGAATATTCCACCTTTCATTTCAAAATTAACTTTCACTTTCTTTTCCATCGAAAATATACATTTCACATTACATAATATACGGAGCTTTTAGAACTATTGCGACTTCCTTTTATTCCAATTTCCATTATTCGAAAATTTAATTCAATTTCGGATATTTTTTTATAATTGCGACTATAGGTTCGTTGATAATAATGAAAATCCTTAAATTCTCTGTCGTAATAATATATATGTAATAACTCGTATTACTTGTGTATTTTTTCACAACTCGTTCGCCAAAAATTGTAGCACCAAAATGAATGAAGATAACCTGCCACGCTTCGATCCGTGAATGATAAAAATACACGAAGTGTTTTCAAAATGCTTTTGATTTCTAGAAGATTATTTTAATTTAATCAATTGAAAATGCTGTTCCCCTTCTCGTTGGCAAAATTTTGTAAATTCCTTTCGTTGCGGAAAACTTAAAGTCGGTATTACAATTGGATGAAGATTCATCCAAATTGTATTCTTCATCCAATTGTAATACTGACTTCAAGTTTTCCGCAACGAAAAGAATTTACAAAATTTTGCCAACGAGAAGGGTGAAGTATGAAGTATACTTCATCCAATTGTAATACTGACTGACTTTTATTGTCACGCACGATATTTGAAATAGAAATTTTGAAAAATGTTGCAACGAAAAATATTTCCAACCGGTTTTTAGATGCAACTCTTTTTTTAAAATTCAGCCATTCGTTACATGCGACAATTTTTGTCTGCGAGAATACTGCTTTTATATTCCCCTGGTTTATATTTTGGATGTACATTTCCATTTTTTTGACATGCAGATACTTAAAGTATTCTCGAAACACGGTTTTTGATCCCCGGGGCAGATTACTCGAGAGGACTTATTTAGACTATTTTTCGCACTATAGCACTACAACAATATACGTTGGTGTGTGAACTCTCCTTTTGTTTCTGCTCTGCTCCCCTTTCATAAAAGTGTGTACGTATCTATACAATATTCATATATATATATAGATGCACTCGTCACATATGTGCGTTCCCGTCATTGGAAAAAGGGGGGAGGAAAGGTTCGATTCTGATCCCCCATCAAACCGTCGAACAATTGCGATTCAGTTGTCGATCTGGAAACTAAATTCGAGAGAAAGATATCGGTATTGTTTTGCGACGTATTGTTTCGACGTCCCTATCAAGGCACCTTATTGTCTCGAGTGGCATTGTTTAATAAATGCACACCATTGTCGCAGGCGGTTTATCGGCGGAACCTGGAAGTCGCTGTTCGACCGACTTACCGAGCCAGTTTCGTCCAATTGTTATTAGCCTGGTCGCGTGTCTTGCTCGTGTCCACATTATACGCTAATGATCATTCATTACCCTTTCTTCTGCAACTTGGAGAAAATTACAATAAATTTTCACAATTTGAACAAGTGTATAGGAAAAAAGCAGAAGACGGGAAAAAAGTGGCATTGTTAATAACGACACGGTAAATCGTTAGGTATTAAAATAACACCAAATGGATTAAAATAACACTAAATTGATTTATTTTAATCAGGGCTGATAAAAATCATGATTTTTTTTTAAAAAATCAAAAAAATCAGATTTTTTTGATTTAAATCATTTTTTAATACTATTTTTTAAATATTTATTTTTTTAATATTAGGAATTAAAAAATTAATAATAGGGTGCATGCAAAATTTCATTTTTAGAATTTCCTGATTTTTCCTGACTAATTTTTCATGTTTCCTGATTAACAAATTTTAAATTATTATTTAATACTCTGCATTACTAATTAAAATTTTAATAATGCAATTCAATTCAATTCATGTTTATTTTGCATATAAAAATACATTTTTGTGGCAGAAGAGTTCCGCTTAACTTTACACTTAAAAAAAAATCTTATAAAAATTTATTAATGCTTTTTAAGTAACAATTTTATTTATAAAAAAAAACATAAGACATTTAAAAAATGTTTGTTTAATTATTAAATATTATACAAAAAAAGTCTAAATACAAAAACTAAGTTTATCAAAGTCTTTTAATTTGTGGTTTCTTTCGATTAAAATTCCCTGACTTTTAAAGAATTTTTAAAAATTCCCTGTATTTTTCTGACCAACTAAATCTCTGATTTATAATTGTTTTTATAATTTGTGGCTACCCTTAATAAAAAATACATATATAAATTCTTGTTACAATAAAATTTGTTTTAAAAAAGTTTAGGAAATCTTAACAAAATACTGATATTTAATGCTTCTTTGACTCAAATATAAAATACAGATTTTTTATCTTTCAATAACTTTCGCCAAATAAACAAAAAATAATAATTATTATTTTCTGATATTCATTATATTATCTTTATAAGATATTCTTTTTTACTTTTATTTAATTAAAAACTTTTAACATAAATTCTAATTTTGTATCCTTTTCGGTTTCTAATGCATTTCGCAGTTTGATTTAAATCATGATTTAAATGTCAAGATTTAAATCAAGATTAAAATCATGATTTAAATCAACTTGATTTAAATCATTGCAGCCCTGATTTTAATCCTTTTTGCTGTTATTTTAATACCTAACGATTTACCGTGGGCAAAAAGCAGAAGACGGAAAAAAAGTGGCATTGTTAATAACGAAACGAATATTATTGTAGGAATTCCTGTGAGGATTATTAAGTTCTCCATAATTTCTCAGACTCTCTCTCTCTCTCTCTCTCTCTCTTTCTCTGTATCCAAATAGCGGACCACTTTCAACGGCGCGGTAACTCAGGAGACGCGCGACGTAATGGTTTGTGTTAGCCCAGTTCTCAAGTGCGGAATTCGAGAAACGCGTCTCTCTCGCTCACTCATTCTCATTGCTTTCCTTATGTTAACTTTAACTTGATGTTGCAACCGTCGCAGTAACTAAATTGCGTTCACATTATGAATTTAGTCACTGCCGAGGCAGAATAGTAACGATTTTGTAACAAAAGAACTTTTTAACATCTCTGTTATCTAGATTAGATTAGATTCACAGGAAAAAGTGAGGTGTTAAAATAACATCATTGAATTAAAATAATCTGCAACAGTTTAAGCCCTCTAGGACTGAATTAACACCAAAAAGAATTAAAATAATAAAATTATTAAAAATAATAAAAATTTTGGTGTTATTTTCAAGTATGAATTCAATTTTACTTTAAATAAAACACCAAAGTCAACGATTTGGAAAAATTAAAAAAATTTAGCTTCTACAAGGAGAATAGTAAATTAGTTACTAACTAACTTCACAATAAATCGTTAGGTATTAAAAGAACACCAAAATGGATTGAAATAACACTAAAGTGGATTATTTTAATCCTTTTTGCTGTTATTTTAATACCTAACGATTTACCGTGTTGGTAACATAGTTACTAAATTCAATTGTGTTCCAAAATTTCAATTCTCTTTATAAATTCTTTATAAATAATAAAATTCTTCTCTGATATTTAAATATTTTACAAAGTTTTAATCAAATTTTAGTCGAAATTTCAATTATTTTCAAGTTTTCAAAGAATTCCATTGTTAAAAAAAATTTCAATACAATTCTACGCCAACATTCAATTATTTTCATAAATAATACAAATTTTTACAAGAATTCAATTATTAAAAAAAATTCCAATACAATTCTAGGCAAACATTCAATTATTTTCTTAAATAATAACATTTCTATAGGGATTCAATTATTTTTATTCTTCGTAAAAATTCAATTATTTTTCAAAAAATCTATAAAGAATTGTAAACATTTCAATTATCTTTTTGAATGCAAAATTCTTCGATAAAATTTAATTTCTTTCAGAATTACATTATTTTCAAATATTTTAATAAAATTGTTCAAAAAAATTAATAAACACAATTTAAATTAATTAATTAAAATAATAATAATAATAATTTATTTATTTATTTATTTTAATTTTTTTAAACACAATTTCAATTAAATTTTTATGTAATAATTCAATTATTATTCTTTTTGATTTTAATAAAGTTCTTCCCAGGAATCCAATTATTTATGAATTATGAATAAATAATTCTTCGAAACGATTCAATTATTAAACATAAAAAATAAAATTGTTCCCAAAAATTCAATTATTTTGAGTCATTAAAAAAATTTTTTTTTGTAAAATTCAATTCTTTCCATAAATAACAATATTCATCACAAGAATTCAATTATTTTTAAAATATTAAATTTCTGTTTGTGAATTCAATTATTTTGAAGAATTCTAATAAAACCTCTTGCAAGAATCCAATTATTTTCATAAATAATAAAAATTTTTACAGGAATTCAATTATTTACAAACTTTTTTATAAATTTCTTCGCAATAATTCCATTATTATCAAAAATAATAACATTTCTACAGGGATTCAATTATTTTTATATAAACAATAAAATTCTTTTGGGAATTCAATTATTTTCATAAGTAATAAAACTCATTGCAGAATTTCAATTATATTTAATGCAATTTTAATCAAATTCCTCAAAAAATGTAATTATTCTTAAAAATCTTATTAAAATTCTTATTAAAAGTCCAAAGAATTTAATGATTTAAAAAATTTGTTAATAACATTTTTATGAGAATTTAATTTCAAGAAAAAATTTGTTACTAACTTTCATTATGATAATTGAATTTTGAGAAACATTCAATCATTCAATAAATTATTTACTTTGCATTTAAATAACTAAATTCTTGAAGAATTTTCTAATAAAAATTGATTTTCATTTTATAAAAATGAATTTCAGTTAAATTTTTGGTTCTTAATTGAAAATTTAAAGAAATAAAGAGTGAACTTTTTGGAAATAATTGAATTTTCAAAATGTTTCAAACTAAAATCATCGAAATTCTCAAATTTTCATAGTTTTGACAAAAAATTCTGTAGAATTAATTCTTTTTAAAAGTTTAATAGAATTTTTATTGAAATTATTTCAAGTTTTTATTTTTCAAAGTATATTTAATTGCAGAATCTCCGAATAATTGAAATTTTGTAAAATTGAATTGTAAATGAATGAATTTGAAAATTCTCATAAAACTAATTGCAGAGTTTCAAAAGAAAAATAGCTGAATTATTAAAAAATTTGGTACTAAAATTCTTTAGAAGAATTGTATTTTGAGAAACATTAAATTTTTTAATAAATTATTTACTTTTGCATTTAAATTTCACTTAAAAACAATTTCATTTAATTTCAGTTAAAATTTAAATTATAATTGAATATTAAAGAAATATAGAATGAACTTTTGGAAATAATTGAATTTCGAAATTAATATTTTTGAAGACATTTAATTGAATTTTTCAAATATTATTTGAAGCTTTTATTTTCTAATATGCATTTAAATAATTAAAGTCTTGTAGAATTTTCTAATAAAAATTAATTTTCATTCTATAAAAATGAATTTCAGTTAAAATTTGAGATAATTTAAAAATTAAAATTAAAATACTTGTTGAAATAGAATTTTATGGAAATTTTTGAAAATAATTAAATTCTTTCGTGTAATTTTATTTAAATTGTATTGAAGATAATTTAATTCGAATTGTAGTATTTATGAAAATAATTGAATTGTTTCAAAAAAATTCATTAAAATTTTAGGAAATAAATAAAATTTAAGAAAATATTTAAAATAATATTCGAATTCATCCCACGAATTAAATTAAAATTGTTTTGATAATATTTTATCTGCAAAGAATTTTACTATATTTATAAGAATAGTTTAGTTATTCAATTATTTATTAATTATTAAAAGAAATATAGAGAGAACTTTTTGGAAATAATTGAATTTTCAAAATTAATATTTTTTCAAAAGTTTAATTGAATATTTTGAATATTATTTGTAGTTTTTATTTTTTAATATGCATTTAATGAAAGAATTTAGGAATAATTGAAATTTCGTGAAATTGATTAATTAATTATTATTAAAAATAATAGATATAAAGTAAAATTGTAGTTAAAAATTTTTGAAAACAATTACTGAATTGAAATAATGAAAATAATTTTGAAGAAGTAATTCTTATAATACAAAATAATGATTTTGTTACTCGGTCATCTTTAAGTATTATGAAATAAGAAGAAATCGATCACTCCGAGTCGAAGACTCAGAGTTATCGGTTTCTTTATGTTTTATAGTTATAAAAAAATTTAATAAAACTAAAATTTTATTCGTCGTGAAAAATAACACAAAAATTGATTATTTAAATCTTTTTTGCGTTAATTTAATCAGTAACACTTTTTAATACCTCACGATTTCCTGTGATTAGATTAAATTATCTACATCTACGCTAATAAAAATTTAAAGAAGCTTTTTCTAATCGCAAAAATGACGAAGATCTTCCAAGAGTCATATGTATCAGTGTAGCAGTTTGAAAAAGATTATCATTGAGCAAAGGGACGTTAATTATATACATGAATAATGAAGTATAAGCAGAGATGTAAATTCGAGATATAAATGTTGAGGCAACTGGTGTATTTGTGTGTAATTGCACGGGCATTCACCTTTGAGAGCTTTTGCAAGAAGCATATGAAAACAGGAGACATTGCATCAAAAGGACCGAGTGCGTAGGAGGTATAACGAATCAAAACGACGACTACGACGACGACGACGACGAGTGCTTCTGCTGGAGCGAAAAGAAAAAAAAACGATATGAAAGAAACGAGGAACGAGTGGAAAAAAAATGAAAAAGAGAAATATATATATACACGAGTTGAAAAATAGAAGAAACAGCAAGTGACTTTTCCGAAATGGAAGGAATGGTTAGTTTCCTCATAAACGTCCAGAGATTCGTATAGTCTAAAAGGTCAGTCAAATATTTACCGGGTTCTTCGTTGTGAAAACCCCTTAATAAGTTTTTTATTGCAGTTTCTCTTTGTTTTCCATAACAGTGTGCTTCGACTTACCCTCGTATTTGCCTTCTCTTTATTATTAGCGTCCAATCGCGCATATATGCGCTACGCGGCGCGCCATTCTCATTTATAATCATCTTGAAGCAAGGCGAATGAAATTTTTTTTTAGAAAAATAATTTCGTTTCAAAAAAAAAAAAGTTTTTCACTTGACACAAAACTAGCGGTTTTTCTATTATAAAAATATTTCTCTTAAGTATTTTTTTAATACATAAAAAATTTCTTTCAATCCTTTAAGGCCCAGCGGTTTCAATCGAAACCACTTTTGACTTTTAATCCTCATAACTTCATCAAAAAATAAATATATTTTTTTATTTCTAAACGACCAACGCCCACAAATTTATTCTACTTTGCGAAAAAAATTTATATTGCAATAAAGAATTAATTAATTAATAAAGAAAATTAATTAATTAATTATTAAAGAATTATTAATTTTTTAAATACAACAATAATAAAAAATAATGCTTATTTCACGATTTGCAAAAAAAAACTAGAAAATCGAAAAGTAAATAAAGCTTAGCGATAATGAAAATAACTTCTTGGGGGTTTTTAAGGTCGTGTATTACAAATTCGATGTTAGTTTTTCAAAATTCCGGACTGTTAAGTGATTACAAAAATTGCATTTTTATAAAAAAGTTGGGCGTTAAAGGGTTAAGTATTTTTTTAATACTTAAAAAATTTCTTTTGATTATTTTTTTAATACCTAAAAAATTTCTTTTAAGTACTTTTTTAATACTGAAAAAATTTCTTGTGAGTATTTTTTTAATACCTAAAAAATTTCTTTTAAGTATTTTTTTAATACTGAAAAAATTTCTTTTGATTATATTTTTAATACCTAAAAAATTTCTTTTAAGTATTTTTTTAATACTGAAAAAATTTCTTTTGATTATTTTTTTAATACCTAAAAAATTTCTTTTAAGTATTTTTTTAATGAATCTATAGCAGACAGTCACTTATGCATCGGCTGACAAAAATTCAAGTATACATACATACCCTTTATTCATGGTTTCGATGAATTTAATCCACCGCTGAATTCCATTATACAACTTTGCCCACCTGGGTTTCAACCAGTCCAGCCCGGAGATCGATTTGGACTTGATTGCTTTGGAAAGCATGCGAGGGATCTATATGCGAGTGTATGTGTACATCTGAAAAAAAAGGAAAGAAAAAAAAAATTGCGTAATTTGCAGAGAGTGTCATTTCACGTTTCCAAACGTGTCGACATACTCTCTCAGTGAAATTCCAAAGGGAAGCTGAAAAAAAGGGTAACGTTAAAAATTTTAATTGGAGCACATAATTAATGACGGTGTGATAAATATTATACATATATATATATATACGTGCAGAAGAGATGGAAGAGATTCGCAAAGAGGTGCTTGCCTATATATATGTATATAGCTGCGGCGAGCGAAATGCCTTTTGTTTCAACAGGCTAATTGCTTGCTTTTGTATGTATATAATTGTGTATATATATATATATATATATATATATATATATATATATATATGAATATATAAAGGAATATATACGAAAGTTGCCAACTAATCAATGTCACCTGCAGGCGACATGTACTCAATAGCGATTGAAACCACGGAATAGTTAATGAACAGGTGTCAGAAAATCAATTTGACATTGCCTCCGTTTCCAAAAGAGGATAATCGCCATTGTTTCATATCCCTCTTGGGGGACGGGGGAAATAAATTAATTTCAATACAAGCCTGGGAATTAATATTTTCGAAAAGGAAAATTCCTTTCTCTCAATTTGTTTGCGGCTCTGATTCTTTATAGTCAATCTTTGTAAAACACTGAAAAAAATATCTTCACCCAGAACATTTATAAGTTTCTGCTAAAACTGCGAAAGGTTTCACTGAAACAACTAAAAGATTCAAAAAAATATAGCGATAGACAAAGTGTCTTCCCGATAAAGATTGTCCCTGTGCTTTAAAAAATAAAAAACAAAAGTAAAATTAAAAATCAAAGTTGAAGTAAAAAATGGAAAAATCACAATCAAAATTGAAATAAAAAACTAACAATCAAAATTGAAAATAAAAAATGAAAAATCACAATCAAAATTGAAATAAAAAACTAGAAATCAAAATTGAAAAACAAAACTAAAAATTAAAATCAAAATTGAATTAAAAAAGTAAAAATCAAAATTGAAAAACAAAAGTAAAAATCAAAAATGGAAAAATAAAACTAAAAATTAAAATCAAAATTGAAATAAAAAACTAAAAGTCAAAATTGAAAAACAAAAGTAAGAATCAAAATCAAAATTGAAAAACATAAACTAAAAATTAAAATCAAAATTGAATTAAAAAAGTAAAAGTCAAAATTGAAATAAAAAATGAAAAATCACAATCAAAATTGAAATAAAAAACTAAAAATCAAGATTGAAAAACAAAAGTAAGAATCAAAATCAAAATTGAAAAACAAAACTAAAAATTAAAATCAAAATTGAAATAAAAAACTAAAAATCAAAATTGAAAAACAAAAGTAAGAATCAAAATCAAAATTGAAAAACAAAACTAAAAATTAAAATAAAAATTAAATTGAAAAAGTAAAAATCAAAATTGAAATAAAAAATGAAACATCACAATAAAAATTGAAATAAAAAACTAAAAAACAAAATTGAAAACAAAAGTAAGAATTAAAATCAAAATTGAAAAACAAAACTAAAAATTAAAATCAAAATTGAAATAAAAAACTAAAAGTCAAAATTGAAAAACAAAAGTAAGAATCAAAATCAAAATTGAAAAACAAAAACTAAAAATTAAAATCAAAATTGAATTAAAAAAGTAAAAGTCAAAATTGAAATAAAAAATGAAAAATCACAATCAAAATTGAAATAAAAAACTAAAAATCAAAATTGAAAAACAAAAGTAAGAATCAAAATCAAAATTGAAAAACAAAAACTAAAAATTAAAATCAAAATTGAATTACAAAAGTAAAAGTAAAAATTGAAATAAAAAATGAAAAATCACAATCAAAATTGAAATAAATAACTAAAAATCAAAATTGAAAAACAAAAGTAAGAATCAAAATCAAAATTGAAAAACAAAACTAAAAATTAAAATCAAAATTGAAAATAAAATCTAAAAATCAAAATTAAAAACAAAAGTAAGAATCAAAATCAAAATTGAAAAACAAAAACTAAAAATTAAAATCAAAATTGAATTAAAAAAGTAAAAGTCAAAATTGAAATAAAAAATGAAAAATCACAATCAAAATTGAAATAAAAAACTAAAAATCAAAATTGAAAAACAAAACTAAAAATTAAAAGCAAAATTTAATTAAAAAAGTAAAAGTCAAAATTGAAATAAAAAACTAACAATCAAAATTGAAATAAAAAACTAAAAGTCAAAATTGAAAAACAAAAGTAAGAATCAAAAGCAAAATCGAAATATCAGGGCTCGAACCAGTGAAAGTATTTAAAAATACGGAATTTACGGACCAAAAATAAAAAATTACGGACCATTTACGCACCAATTACTGACAAAAATATATAAGAGAACATTTTAATTAAAACTATAAATTAGATTTTTTCAAAACTAAAAAAAATGAAGGTACCGATAACTCCGAGTCTTCATGTTTTATAATAATTAAAGATAGAGTGATAAAATCATTATCAATTCAATTATTATTTTCAAGAATTTTTAACTAAAATTCTTCTTAAAATTGATTATTTTTAATAATTTTCGAAAAAGTTCTTCGACAAATTTCAAATATATTTCTTTACAATATTCAATTTTTCATTTATTTGTAAATTCTTCAAATAAATATGTATTAGAAAATAAAAACTTCAAATAATAAAAAAAAAAATTCCCAATTAAAATTTCTCAAAAAAATTAATTCCACAGAATTGTTACTTAGCGTTAAAAATATGAAAAATTCCAATTTTCAAAGATTTGAATCTGAAACCTTTTCAAAATTTAATTATTTCTAAAATTTTACGCTCTAATACTTTAAATATTCAATTATAATCTAAAATTTTAACTCAAATCCATTGTTAAATTAATTTTTATGTGAAAATTCTGCGAAAATTTCATTATTTAAATACAAAAAAACAATTTATTGAATAATTACATATGTTTCTTGAAATTGAATTCTATTAAAGAATTGTATCAACCAATTTTCAAATAATTTGAATTCCTTTGCATAATTTTATTAAAATAGATATTAAAAATAATTAAATTAGGGACAACTTTTGAAAATAATTGAAATTTTGCCAAGAAATTTATTTAATTTTTTGAAAATAATTCAATTTTAGAGAAGAATTTTATTATTCATAAAGATAATTGATAATTTACGCAAAGAATTGCATTAAAAATTTTGAATGCAATAATTTTATTCTTTAAAGAAATTTAATCAAAAATTTATAAAAAATAATATTTAAATTCTAATAAATAAATTGTAGCAAAGGTTATTAAAATAATTAAATTTCTTTGATAAATTTTAATAAAATTTTTTTAAGAATAATTACATTTTTCGAGGAATTCGATTAAAATTGTATTAAAAATAATTGAAATTCTGCAAATTGCCTTTATTATTCATCAAAATAATTGAATTCCTAATAAGCATTTTATTATTTGACAAAAAAATTAAATACCTGTAAAAATTTTATTATTTATGAAAATAATTGAATATTGCGAAGAAATTTAAATTTGCAAATTAAATTTTAATTAAATTTTAAATTAAAATTTGTAAATAATTGAATTCTTTTGGAAAATTTTATTAGAATAGTATAGAAACCTATATTAAAAATCATTGAATTGGGGAAAAATTTTGAAAATAATTGGAATTTTTTCAAGTATTTTATTCAAATTTTTGAAAATAATTGATATTTCGAAGAAGAATTTAATTATTTCTAAAGATACTTGAAATTTTGACGAGAATTTTCAAAAAATTTTGAACATAATTGAATTGTTGCGAAGAATTTTATTACTTTTGAATTTTTGCGAAGAATTTTATTACTTTTGAAAATAATTGAATTCCTTCAATCATTTGTGATTTCTCTAAAATTATCTAAATTATATCGTATAATTTACGTACTTTACGGACCTTTTTTCAAAAAAACGGACTTTTACGGACTTTAAGCAGAGTTACGGACTTTTACGGAATTTACGGACCTAGTTCGAGCCCTGAAATATGTAAAAACCTAAAAATCAAAATGGAAATAAAAGGTGAAACTTAAGAACTGACTCAAATAGAAAATAATTACAGGAAACTAATTCGAAAAAGATTTTCAATTGAAAATTGATTTTTCGTTGAAAATTGTGTGTGTATAGAGAAGGGGCGAGAGGGAACAAGGGGTAAGTAATGTGAGTGAGAGGACGAGGACTTGGCAGGCGGTCTCAAGTGTCTTGTCAATATGTATAGTGTCATCGATGTCTCTCCAATGGGCGACTATCCTTTTCTGTGTGTGTGTATGTTTGGCGCATACAAACACGCTTATCAGCATATATATAGAGAGAGAGAGGGATGCTGCAAAGCTGCATCTGCTAAGCGCAAGCGTATCGAGAACACCAGCAAGCATAGGATTATCTGTCGCATGCAATCTCCGTCCTTGCTGCCACTAAATAATTCAAACGATTTTCATCCTGACCGAAGATGCTGTTTCGTATAAATTCTAAATCCCCGACAATAACCTTAAATTTAATGACCCTTGTTATATGAGCGCGCATGTGTTTTAAAATTCTCTTTAGTGGAATCACTCTACTCATTTTTTTTCTCCCACTCAAGTAATAATATTTCAGAGATACTCAAAAATAATAATGTTTCAAAGATACTCAAAAATATTATTCAAAGATACTCAAAAATAATATTTCAAAGATACTCAAAAATAATATTTCAAAGATACTCAAAAATAATATTTCAAAGATACTAAAAAATAATATTTCAAAGATACTAAAAAAATATTTCAAAGATACACAAATAATAATATTTCAATGATACACTGAAAAAAAATTTATTTGATTCAAATAACCGATTATTTGACTATTATCAAATAAATATTTACTTGAATCAAATAATTTTTATTTCAATCAATTAAATAGTATTTGCTTCAAATATACTGAAATATTTTATTCAAATACAATTTATTTGATTCAAGTAAATATTTATTTGATAATAGTCAAATAATCGGTTATTTGAATCAAATAAATTTTTTTTTTCAGTGTACTCAAATAATATTTCATAAATACTAAAAAATAATAATATTTCAAGGATAGTCAAATAATAATATTATTTCAAAGTTATTCAAATAATAATATTTCAAAGATATTCAAATATTGTTTCAAAGATCGATAATAATAGAACTTCTTCTATGAATTTTTTTTTAAACTAATGGAGTTTCTTTCAAAATTTTAATTGAAAATTCTGAAAGCAATTAAATTTTCAAGAAGAAGAATTTTATTAATATTGTATTAAAAATAATTGAATTCTCGAATTATTTTCATAATTAATAACATTTCTACGCAGAGATTCAATTCTTTTTAAAAATAATAAAATTCTTTTAAGAATTCAATTATTTTCATAAATAACAAAACTCATTGCAGAATTTCAATTATTTTTAATCCAATTTTTAATCAAATTCCTCGAAAAATGTAAGAAGTCCGAAGAATTTAATTATTTAACAAAATTTGTTGATAACATTTTTCATAAGAATTTAATTTCAAGAAACGTGAAATTCATAAATTTTTTACTTTCGTAAATAATAATTAAATTCTCGTAGAATTTTTTAATAAAAATCTTTTTAAAAATGAATTTTTCCTTTTTTTCAAATAAAAAATGTTTAAATAATTTCATAGTTAAAATTTAAAAAATTCACGTAAGTACAAAATTAATTATTACTGTTCATATTTTCAAAATATTAATAAAGTTTAACGAAAAAATTCAATTTTTTTCTAAAACTTTATTAAATTCTTCGAAATATTTAATTTTTTCTTCTTAATAAAGTAAAATTCTTTTCAAGAATTCAATTAATTTTATAAATATAGTAAAATTCTTATTGCAGGATAAAATATCAAATTTTAGATTATAATTGAATATTAAACGAGATATAGAGTGAACTTTTCGAAAATAATTGAATGTTGGTGTTAATAAATAATAATTTAATGATTAATTTAATAATTAATTTAATAATTTTATGTTAATATTTGAAGACTACAATTCTTTCGAGTCTATTAGAATTGTTTTGAAAATAATTAAATTTCTGCAAAGGATTTTACTATTTACATAAATGCGAATTTTTGCAAAAAATTTTACTATTTTTAAAAATAATTGAAATATTTCGAAGAATTTATTAAAAATTTTGAGAAATAATTAAATTGCTATGAAGAATTTTATAGAAATAATTGAAAATAATGAAATTTTTTTCTTTTTTAATAAATATTTTTGTCAATAATTGAATTATTTTTCAAGAATTTAAAATTCTTGTTGAAATAGAATTTTATAGAAATTTTTGAAAGTAATTAAATTTTTTCGTGTAATTTTATTTAAATTTTATTTTAAATACTTCAATTCCTTTAAAGAATTGTAGTATTTTTAACAAGTCTTTGAATTGTTTTCGAAGAATTTATTAAAATTTTAGGAACTAAATGAAATTTATTAAAATATTTAATAATATTTGAATTCATCCCAGAAATTGAATTAGAATTGTTTCGAAAATAATTGATCTGGAAAGAATTTTACTATTTATAAAATTAATTTAAATCTTGCGAAAAATTTTACTTTGTTTACAAGAATAATTTAATTATTTCGAAGAATTTATTAAAATTTTGAAAAAGAATTTAATTTTTTCGAAGTCTGTTAAAAATATTTCTCAAAAATTGATCTCTTCGGGGGAATTCAATTAAAACTGTTTCAAAAATAAATAAATAATTAAATTGTTTTAAAAGGATTTATTAAAATTTTACAAAATTATTGAATTATTCTTTTATTTTTTCCTTTTTTTTATTAAAATTCTGAAAATATGAACAGTAATAATTAATTTTTGTACTGTAGTGAGTTTTTAAAATTTTAACTATGAAATTATTTTAAAATACTTATATTTGAAACTAAAAAACTTTGTAATTTGCATAAAAACAAAAAATTGTTGTTTTAAAAATGTTCTCAACTAAAAAGAATGTTTTTGAGTAAAAAAAAAAGAGTTTTAAAGTAGTAAAAAATAATTCCGGTGCAAGTAAAATATTTTTTTCTGCAGTAAATAATAGTGTTCTAAAGTCAAAAAATTTTTCGATTGAAAAAGAAAAGTTTTAAATTGTTTACAATTTGGTTTGACGTATTTTATTCAATATACACTCGAGCCGAATTAAGGAAGGAGAGAAATTCACATATATTCGGACCTCAAATAACGAGCGTCTGACCAAACGTTGACGTTAACTACTTAGAAACTAGATGTACTTTCACAGCATACAAAATAATTTAGACAAAATTCCCTCAACTTCATATTGAGAGACTAAACGTAAAATAATATTTCTAAACGACCAAAAAGTTTATATTCTATTTAAAAAAAAATTCTTATATTCTATTTTTTTCAACCAATATTTTTTACAGGGCTGCAATGATTTAAATCAAGTTGATTTAAATCATGATTTTAATCTTGATTTAAATCTTGACATTTAAATCATGATTTAAATCAAACTGCGAAATGCATTAGAAACCGAAAAGAATAGAAAATTAGAATTTATGTTAAAAGTTTTTAATTAAATAGAAGTAAAAAAGAATATCTTATAAAGATAATATAATGAATATCAGAAAAGAATAATTATTATTTTTTGTTTATTTGGCGAAAGTTATTGAAAGATAAAAAATCTGTATTTTATATTTGAGTCAAAGAAGCATTAAATATCAATATTTTGTTAAGATTTCCTAAACTTTTTTAAAACAAATTTTATTGTAACAAGAATTTATATATGTATTTTTTATTAAGGGTAGCCACAAATTATAAAAACAATTATAAATCAGAGATTTAGTTGGTCAGAAAAATACAGGGAATTTTTAAAAATTCTTTAAAAGTCAGGAAATTTTAATCGAAAGAAACCACAATTTAAAAAACTTTGATAAACTTAGTTTTTGTATTTAGACTTTTTTTGTATGATATTTAATAATTAAACAAACATTTTTTAAATGTCTTATGTTTTTTTATAAATAAAATTGTTACTTAAAAAGCATTAATAAATTTTTATAAGATTTTTTTTAAGTGTAAAGTTAAGCGGAACTCTTCTGCCACAAAGATGTATTTTTATGTGCAGAATAAACATGAATTGAATTGAATTGCATTATTAAAATTTTAATTAGTAATGCAGAGTATTAAATAATAATTTAAAAATTTGTTAATCAGGAAACATGAAAAATTAGTCAGGAAAAATCAGGAAATTCTAAAAATGAAATTTTGCATGCACCCTATTATTAATTTTTTAATTCCTAATATTAAAAAAATAAATATTTAAAAAATAGCATTAAAAAATGATTTAAATCAAAAAAATCCGATTTAAATCAAAAAAATCTGATTTTTTTGATTTTTTTATAAAAATCATGATTTTTATCAGCCCTGATTTTTTATTTAGAAAGAAAGAAAAAAACCGATTTATTTCCATTTGAGGTTAATTTTTTTCGACCACTTATTCTCTTTAATAATAGTTTCGAAAACTTTTCTTTTTTCTCTTTCTTTTACAAAATTGAGCTTTTTTTTATCTAAAATACAGTAAAATTGGGATTAATTTACAAAACTCAGTATTTGCTTTTCGCTGCAAGAGAAGCGGCAATGTTGAAATACGGAGAAAAGTCGAGAATGAAAATAAGACTCGTTAAGTCAGAGTAGAGAGTGAGAGCATTCGATCCTATCCGATAATTGCAAACCGCAAGAGTAATTAAGAATTATTTCCTATCGACGAATGCTTGGGTAAAAGTTGTCGTCGACGACGGCGACCGGGATTAGGAGTTGAAAGTCTTGGTCTTCCTGTTTTGCCAAGAGTAGTTCTCTCTCCTTTTCCTCGTTATCCGACATTAACGCGCTTGGAACGAGGAAGGAAGGAAGGAAGGAAACGGGAAGGTTGGTTCTTTAAACCACAAAACTCGAAATTGTGGTGATAAATTCCTAGAATTCGAAAAAAAAAAAAAAATTCCAAGATGAGAATCACTGACAGTATACGAACGTATCTCGACGCATTCACGACAGAAATAAATACCCAGTGAGCTTGGGGTTCTTTTCACGGAAGAATATAATTGCCAGAAAAATAAACGATTGCAAAGTCTGTTTGCTCGCGCCTTCCTCACTACTGAGAAAAAAAAGAGAGAGAGAGAGAGCCGTCTTCCGCTTTTCGTTGGTCCATGCAGCCTCTCACTTTTCCACCCACTCAACAGTCGCGGAAAGCCCACTCGACTCGCGGGTCAACGAATTCGCAATTACGATCTTTCACGTCGACGTGACTGCCTACTCTGTTGCGGCTTCAAATTCCCTTTCTCTCTTTCTCTCTGTTATTTTCTTCAAAAGAGTCCACTTCGTTTTCTTATAAAGTTAAAGATGTTCGTTATGTAAATTATTATACAAGGCGTGTCTTGTCTGTCTCTATAATAAAGCAAACTCCAACATCAAAGGCTCCACATTGTGAATTTTTCATTTTCATACTAATTGTGTTGCAATTAAATATTAAAGTTAGCATTTGGAAAAATATTTATTCGTAGGGGAAAAATTTCCCCACTGCAAGACAAAAATTAATTCCGTTTTATATACTACACTAAAAAAAATTTATTTGATTCAAATTATTTGACTTGTCCAATTTAAATAAAAATACAGGAAAGAATTAAATTATTTTCAAAAATTTCCATAAACTTCTGTTTCAACAAGAATTTTAAATTCTTTAAAAATATTTCAATTATTGTCAAAATATTTATAAAAAAATGTCATTATTTTTAATTATTTCTATAAAATTCTTCATACGAATTTAATTATTTCTCAAAATTTTTAATAAATTCTTCCAAAAATTTCAATTATTTTTAAAAATACTACAATTCTTTGAAGGAATTAAATTATTTTTAATCCAATTTAAATAAAATTATAGGAAAGAATTTAATGATTTCCAAAAATTTTCATAAAATTCTATTTCAACAAGAATTTAATTTCAAGAAACATGAAATTAATAAATTATTTATATTTGTATTTAAATAATTGAATTCTCGTAGAATTTACTAATAAAAATGATTTTAAAAATAAATTTCAGTTAAAATTTTAGTACTTTTAGTATTTTTTATTATTAAAAGCAGTATAACGTGGATTTTTAAAAATAATTAAATTTTAAAAAGTTTCAAACTAAAATTCATTGAAATGCTTAATTTTTCATATTTTTTGACAAAAAATTCTGTAGAATTAATTCTTTATAAAAGTTTAATAGGATTTTTATTGAAATTATTTCAAGTTTTTATTTTTTTAAATATATTTAATTGCAGAATTTCCGAATAATTGAAATTTTGTAAAATTGAATTGTAAACGAATAAATTTAAAAATTATAAAACTTATCGCAGGGTTTCAATTATTTTCATTCAATTATAATTGAATTTTTTAAAAAAAGTAATTATGTTCATGCAATTTTTAATAAAATTCGAAAAAAAATTGATTTACTAAAAAATTTGTTACTAAAATTCTTTATGAGAATTGAATTTTCAGAAACACACAATTATTCAATTAAAAACTTTTGCATTTAAAAAATTTAATTCTTGTAGAATTTTCTAATAGAAATTGATTTTCATTTCAAAAAAAATCAATTTCAGTTAAAATCTTAGACCGTAATTGAATATTAAAAGAAATATAGAGTGAACTTTTTGGAAATAAATGAATTTTAGTGTTAATGAACGAATTTTATGTTATTAAATGAATTTTATGTTAATATTTAAAGATTAAAATTCTTTCGAGTCTATTATAATTCTTTTGAAAATGATTAAATTTTTTGCTAAGGATTTTACTATTTATAAACATAAATGAATTATTGCAAAGAATGTTATAATTTTTAAAAATAATTTTAAAGTTCCGAAGAATTTATTAAAAATTTTCAGAAATAATCAAATTGGTATGAAAAATTTTGTAGAAATTATTGAATAATAGAAGTTTTTTTTTATTTTATAAATATTTTGACAATAATTGAATTATTTTTAAAGAATTTAAAATTCTTGTTGAAATAGAATTTTATAGAAATGTTTGAAAATAATTAAATTCTTTCGTGTAATTTTATTTAAATTGTTTTTAAAATATTTCAATTCTTTTCAAGAATTGTAGTATTTATAAAAAGAATTTGATTTTTTTTCGAAGAATTTACTAAAATTTTAGGAACTAAATAAAATTTATTAAAATATTTAAAAATATTTGAATTTATCCCAGGAATTTAATTAAGATTGTTTTGAAAATAATTGATCTGGTCAGAATTTTACTATTTATAAACATAATTAAATTCTTGCAAAAAAGTTTACTTAGTTTATAAGAATAATTTAATTATTTTGAAGAATTTACTAAATTTTAAAAAAGAATTGAATTTTTTCGAAGTGTGTTAAAAATATTTCTCCAAATTAATCTCTTTTGGGAAATGCAATTAAAACTAAAAAAATTCTATTTCAACAAGAATTGTATAATATAATATTTTGACAATAATTGAATTATTTTTAAAGAATTTAAAATTCTTGTTGAAATAGAATTTTATAGAAATGTTTGAAAATAATTAAATTCTTTCGTGTAATTTTATTTTAATTGTTTTTAAAATATTTCAATTCTATTATCTATTGTCTTCTATTATCTAACTATTATCAAATAAATATTTACTTGAACCGAATAATTTGTACTCACCCAGAGAAATGGTTTATTTGTCTCAGAACCAACTAGACTTTTTAATTTGTTTCTAATAAATTTTATTTAGTTTAACAAAAATTTTATTTAACTCAAATATATGTTTTATTTATGTGAAATATAAATTTTATTTAAAACAAATAAAAAGTCTAGTTGGTTCTGAGACAATTATACGTTTATTTCAGTCAAATAAAATATATTTGGTTTAAATAATATTTTTCTCTGGGAGTTTGAATCAATTAAATAGTATTTGCTTCAAATACTGAAATATTTGCTTCAAATACTGAAATATTTTATTCAAATACTGAAATATTTGCTTCAAATACTGAAATATTTGATTCAAATACTGAAATATTTGATTTAAATACAATTTATTTGATTCAAGTAAATATTTATTTGATAATAGTCAAATAATCGGTTATTTGAATCAAATAAATTTTTTTTCAGTGTATTTTACTTTTAATATTTATCTTATTCTTTTAAACGTAAGCCAAAATTGGTTCAAAAAATTTGCCCTTATATTTTTATTTTCAAAAATGATTCTACGTTTTGTTACCTAATTTAAAAATAACACTAAATGAAGAGTGTAAAAATCAGTTCTTAAAAACTAGAATATTTTCTGTAATTCTAACATTAGCTTGAATATTATGATGGCCGTAAATCGAAATAATTGTTTCAAAAGCAGGCTATTTTGAAAAATCCGTTTCTCCCAGCAGTCCCAGCTTAATCGTTTTTCTTATTTTTTTCTTCCCTCTTTCACTCTTCGTTTTCTCAACAAGCTCTCGTTTTTGTTTTTCTTTTTTTTTTATTCCCTGAAACTTTACAAGAACGCTAAACAAGTATACACGCTTTTATATATACACTTTGAAATCAAATACTTAATTTCATGCTCAATTAAATTCAAGTCTTGGCTCGAATTGAGAAAGTAAATTAAATCCAAACGAAGCACTAATTGGCCTTAAATAATAAATGCGTATCTCTCGATTGAAAGAGATGTAAATTATTTCTTTCAAAAACTTGTCCAGAACTAAATTTTTTATCATTTTTTTTTTTTTGGTATTTAATATTTCATTTATTTTTCCAATTTAGTATTTTGTCATTTTTCTAAAAGATCCGTTAGTCGACGTTTCATTTCGAAAATAATAAAAAGCTACATCAGAAATTAAGTGAAATTATTTTGCTTTTATAAATTTTGCAGCGTGGGGCTGAATTTTAGCTTTCAAATACGTGTCACAAAAATGTTATATTCAGAGAGTGAAAAAAGCGTTGACCGGAAGTATCAGAAAAAAAGGGGGGAAAAAATCATCTAGTTTAGATGTAAATGCGGTCGAAGATAAAACGAAAAAATTCCTGAGTGGTATTTGCTCTTGGAAATATATACGATTTGTTCGTAAGAGTGTGTATATTCTCTTCGTATGAGGAGAAAAAAAATGAGAGTAATACGAGAGAGAAGCAGCACCTTCAGCAAAAAAAAAAAGAAGAAAAAAAGTACTTTTTATCTAATGTAAATAAAACGCGAAACCGGATAGCGAACGATTGAAGAGAATCTGAAGTAGCCTCCACAGTGCTTCCCTCATCAGAGAGGCGTCGGCGTCGTTTCTCGCTTGTTTACGCCGGGTAAATTCGTTTTTCATTTCGTACTCGCTCTGTGTCCACCGACACACATTTTTATCTTTCGTCCGTGACAAGCTCTTTTTATTAAGCTTTGAATGTATTTTTAGTGAGAGAACGAGAGCGAGAGAGAGAGAGAGAGAGAGAGAGAGAGAGCGAGCTGTCCTGCAAATAAATCCCGCATCTGAAAAACTTTTTCGGCAAACAAAATATTTAACAGCATCACGTTTCAAATAGCTTTTGTTTTTATTTTATTTTTTCTTTTTAGGTTCTAACTTCTAATATATAAAAATTGCTTTGCGTAAGATGAATAGTCAAATATTTTTTTAATATAAATAATAATAAACTAATTTTTGTCTGCACAATTAAATTAAAAATTAAATTAAATTAAAAACATCAAATAATATTCAAAAAATTCAATTAAACTTTTACAAAAATATTAATTTTGAAAATTCAATTATTTCCGAAAAATTCACTCTATATTTCTTTTAATATTCAATTATAATCTCAAATTTTAACTGAAATTCATTTTTATGAAATGATAATCAATTTTTATTACAAAATTCTACAAGAATTTAATATTATTTAAATGCAATTCCCATAAAGAATTTTAGCAACAAATTATTTAATAATTCAATTCTTTTGTCGAATTTTGCATGAACATGATTACTTTTTTCAAGGAATTTAATTATAATTGTATGAAATATAATTGAAACCCTGCGATGAGTTTTATAATTTTCAAATTTTTTCGTCTACAATTCAATTTTACAAAATTTCAATTATTCGCAAATTCTGCAATTAAATAAATATTGAAAAAAAGCTTGTAATAATTCCAATAAAAATCCTATTAAACTTTTAAAAAGAATTGATTCTACAGAATTTTTTGTCAAAAATACGAAAAATTAAGAATTCCAATAAATTTTGTTCTGAAACTATTTCAAAATTTAATTCTTTCTAAAAATCCACGTTATACTGCTTTTAATAATAAAAAATACTAAAAGTACTAAAATTTTAACTGAAATTGACTTTTAAAAACATTTTTATTAATAAATTCTACGAGAATTCAATTATTTAAATACAAATATAAATAATTTATTAATTTCATGTTTCTTGAAATTAAATTCTTGTTGAAATAGAATTTTATGAAAATTTTTGGAAATAATTAAATTCTTTCCTATAATTTTATTTAAATTGGATTAAAAATAATTTAATTCCTTCAAAGAATTGTAGTATTTTTAAAAATAATTGAAATGTTTTGAAGAATTTATTAAAAATTTTGAGAAATAATTAAATTCGTATGAAGAATTTTATAGAAATAATTAAAAATAATGACATTTTTTTTATAAATATTTTGACAATAATTGAAATATTTTTAAAGAATTTAAAATTCTTGTTGAAACAGAAGTTTATGGAAATTTTTGAAAATAATTAAGTTCTTTCCTGTATTTTTATTAAAATTGGATTAAAATAATTTAATTATTTCGTGTATTTTTATTTAAATTGGTTTAAAATAATTTAATTCAAAATGTAGTGTTTATGAAAATAATTGAAATGTTTCAAAGAATTTATTTAAATTGTAGAAAATAAATAAAATTTATGAAAATATTATTAAATATTTGAATTCTTCCCAGGATTATAATTAAAATTGATTTGAAAATAATCGAACTGCAAAGAATTTTACTATTTATAAAATTAATTGAATTCTTGCGAAAAATTTTACAATATTTTTTTTCAACCGAAGAATTTAATTAAAATTGTTTTGAAAATAATTGATATCTTGCAATAAGAATTTTACTATATTTATAAAATTAATTGAATTCTTGAGAAGAATTTCACTCTATTTAGAAGAATAAATTAATTATTTCGAAGATTTTATGAAAATTTTAGAAATAAAAAATTGAATTCTTTCGTGAAATTTTATTAAAATTTTGAAAATATGAAGAGTAATAATTAATTTTGTACTTAAGTGAATTTTTTAAATTTTCACTACGAAATTATTTAAATAATTTTTATTTAAAAATAGAAAAAAAATTTATTTTTAAATCATTTTCATTAATAAATTTTACGAGAATTCAATTATTTAAATACAAAAATAAATAATTCATTAATTTCATGTTTTTTGAAATTAAATTCTCATAAGGAATGTTATCAACAAATTTTTTAAATCATTAAATTCTTTGGACTTTTAATAAAAATTTTAATAAGATTTTTATGAATAATTACATTTTTTGACGAAATTGATTAAAATTGCATTAAAAATAATTGAAATTTTGCAATAAGTTTTATTATTTATAAAAAATAATTGAATTCCTAAAAGAATGTTATTATTTATAAAAATAATTGAATCCCTGTAGAAATGTTATTATTTATGAAAATAATTGAATTATTGCGAAGAGATTTATAAAAAAATTTGTAAATAATTGAATTCCTGTAAAAAATTTGTATTATTTATGAAAATAATTAAATGTTTGCGTAGAATTGTATTGAAAATTTTTTTTATTAATGTAATTCTTTTGGAAAATTTGATTGAAATAGTAGACATTGAAAATTATGGAATTTTTAGAAATGTTTTGAAAATAATTGAAATTTTGACAAGAATTTGATTAAAATTTTGTAAAATAATTGAATATCAGAGATGAATTTTATTATTTATAAAGAGAATTGAAATTTTGGAACACAATTGAATTTAGTAACTATATCACTAAGTTAGTTAGTCACTAACTTACTATTCTCCCCGTAGAAGCGAAATTCGTTGAATTTTTCCAAATCGTCGACTTTGGTGTTTTATTTAAAACAAAATTTCATTCATAGTTAAAAATATCACCAAAATAGATTATTTTAATCCTTTTTGATGTTAATTTAATATTTTAATCCTAGAGAGATTAAACTGATACAGATTATTTTAATTCAATCCTCTTATTTTAACACCTCACGTTTTATTGTGTTTTGGAATATTGTATTTTTTAAGAAAACTAAATATTTTCGTCACAAATTTTACGCTCATTTTTTCCCTGACTCGATTTCGATATTTTTCTCAAATGGATCGAATTGTCTTAACTATTTTCCACTTGCTGTTCAATGACAATTGTTGGAATCATTGATATAATTATGGTTGTTTTAATGACACAGTCTGTAATGTTGCTTCCAATGGTTACGATTATTACACCACCGAATAGTTGTTTCTGCAAAAATTTTCATGGCTATGGTAGTTACTACAGGATGGTTGTTAAATTTAACAATAGTTCCAATCTATGACGTTTACTATATAGGAGCGTCTGTTACAATAATTGATGGTTAGAAATTTCGCTCCACTTCTAATATAATCGATTGGAGATAATTGTGTTGAATTTTTTTCTATTCCACATTTCTATTCTATTTTTTTCTATTCCACATTTCTATTCGATTTTTGTCTATTCCACATTTCTATTCTATTTTTTTCTATTCTATTTTTTTCTATTTTTTTCTATTCCACATTTCTATTCTATTTTTTTCTATTCCACATTTCTATTCTATTTTTTTCTATTCCACATTTCTATTCTATTTTTTTCTATTTTTTTCTATTCCACATTTCTATTCTATTTTTTTCTATTCCACATTTCTATTCTATTTTTTTCTATTACACATTTCTATTCTATTTTTTTCTATTTTTTTCTATTCCACATTTCTATTCTATTTTTTTCTATTCTATTTTTTTCTATTTTTTTCTATTACACATTTCTATTCTATTTTTTTCTATTTTTTTCTATTCCACATTTCTATTCTATTTTTTTCTATTCTATTTTTTTCTATTCTATTTTTTTCTATTTTTTTCTATTCCACATTTCTATTCTATTTTTTTCTATTCCACATTTCTATTCTATTTTTTTCTATTCCACATTTCTATTCTATTTTTTTCTATTCCACATTTCTATTCTATTTTTTTCTATTTTTTTCTATTCCACATTTCTATTCTATTTTTTTCTATTCTATTTTTTTCTATTTTTTTCTATTCCACATTTCTATTCTATTTTTTTCTATTCCACATTTCTATTCTATTTTTTTCTATTCCACATTTCTATTCTATTTTTTTCTATTTTTTTCTATTCCACATTTCTATTCTATTTTTTTCTATTTTTTTCTATTCCACATTTTTATTCTATTTTTTTCTATTCCACATTTCTATTCTATTTTTTTCTATTCCACATTTTTATTCTATTCCAACAGAGGGGAATAGTTTTTTCTTGGCGGTAAAAAACAATTGGAATATTTTGAATAGGATCGGTAATTGGTTTAAAGTAGAATTGATGTAAATATTTGTTGTTCGGATGAGAGAGAGAGAGAGATGGACTGATCTCGAGGACACAGAGAGGTTGGTGGGCCAACATTCACGTGTGATGAAAGTGTCAGTCGATAGTTAAACCGGTGCCACAGTAATCTCGTAGCCATGTTCCGCATCGACGTGGTATACCTGTGCATCGATGTGTGCAATTCTGTTTTACGCAAAGAGATGTGTGAACTCGAAATCCTCCCTGTGATGATACACAAGCGCATACCAGTGCAAGTTTGGACTCGCTGGCGCACATTTACAATATTCCAATATGTAGTGTCACATTTGTAAGAATACAGTTGCATTTTACAAGTACAGTTGAGCGACAAAAGCTCTGTATTGTTTTTACTTTGCATTGTCACTGTTGTATTATTTCAAAGCTTGTCAGAAGGAGTGTAAATCCATGATACGACGCATGTAATATGATCGCTTTTTTTCATCTCAAATTCCATGCACTTTTTTCCCCCACGTAATTTCTCTTGTCAATTTATCCTCCTCCCCCTAAAAATGTGTAAAAAATTCTTATGCAATTTTCAGAAATTATTTTCTAAAATGAAAAATCAAAAAATTAATTTCTTGCACCCATGGTATATTTGTCTCAGAACCAACTAGACTTTTTATTTGTTTCAAATAAATTTTATTTGGTTCAAATAAAATTTTATTTAACTCAAGAATATGATTTATTTATGTCAAATATGAATTTTATTTAAAACAAATAAAATTTATTTGAAACAAATAAAAATTATTTTGAAACAAATAAAATTTATTTGAATCAAATAAAATTTATTTGAATCAAATAAAATTTATTTGAAACAAATAAAAATTATTTTGAAACTAATAAAATTTATTTAAAACAAATAAAATTTATTTGAAACAAATAAAAAGTCTAGTTGCTTCTGAGACAAATATACGTTTATTCCAGTCAAATAAAATATATTTGGTTGAAATAATATTTTTCTCTGGGTGTGGAGAATTCGCAAAAATAATTCCGTCGAGAATTGGGAAAAGTTACAAAAAGAAATTTTGAAAGGAATTCGCAAAAGAACTTGTGGAAAATTTTTCCTGTTCTTTGCAAAAATAAATTCAGAAATTAAATTTTACGATTTAAGTTACGATTAGTAACTTTACGATTAGTAGAAAATTATAATAGTAAAAAATTGATGTTAGTTGAAATTAACAAAACTATCGTTTCGCAAAACAAAAGATATAATGATTTTAATGGAAAATAATTTCATTTATCATTGCTAATTGTATCGTTTGTATTCCAATTGTTTTCACTCTGAAGATAACTTCATTTGACAATTTCCAAATATGAGATATGTGTGTAATCAAGTGTCCGACTCTGTATGTGTTTATTTTGCAGAGTTAATTTCCGCCACTCTCTTCTTTTACTCGATATTTTCGAAAAAAATTTTTTACAATAATTGTAAAAAAAGTGTAAAATTGTAAAAAAAAAGTATAAAATTGTAAAAAAGTATAAAATTAGAAACTTGTTAAATGGTAAAAATGTAAAAAGAATTCTAAAAAGAATAAGAGAAAAAAATGTTATCTTTTACTCGATATTTTCGAAAAAAAATGTTTTAAATGATTGCAAAAAAGTGTAAAATTGTATAAAAAAAGTATAAAATTGTCAAAAAGTATAAAATTATAAAAAAGTATAAAATGGTAAAAATGTAAAAATAATTCTAAAAAGAATAACAGAAAAAATGTCATCTTTTACTCGATATTTTCGAAAAAAATTTTTAAACTAATTGTAAAAAAGTATAAAATCATAAAAGAAAAGTATAAAATTGTAAAAAAGTATAAAATTGGAAACTTGTAAAATGGTAAAAATGTAAAAAGAATTCTAAGAAGAATAACAGAAAAAATGTCATCTTTTACTCGATATTTTTGAAAAAAATTTTTAAATAATTGCAAAAAGTGTAAAATTGTAAAAAAAAAAGTATAAAATTGTCAAAAAGTAAAAAATTGTAAAAATGTAAAAAGAATTCTAAGAAGAATAACAGAAAAAATGTCATCTTTTACTCGATACTTTCGAACAAAATTTAAAAAATAATGACAAAAAAAATGTTAAATTGTAAAAAAAAGTATAAAATTGTAAAAAAGTATAAAATTATAAAAAAGTATAAAATGGTAAAAAGAATTCTAAGAAGAATAACAGAAAAAATGTCATCTTTTACTCGATATTTTCGAAAAAAATTTTAAAACTAATTGTAAAAAAGTATAAAATTATAAAAAAAAGTATAAAATTGTAAAAATGTAAAAAGAATTCTAAAAAGAATAACAGAAAAAAATATAATCTTTTACTCGATATTTTCGAAAAAAATTTAAAAAATAATGACAAAAAAAATGTAAAATTGTAAAAAAAGTATAAAATTGTAAAAAGTATAAAATTGTCAAAAAGTATAAAATTGTAAAAATGTGAAAAGTATTCTAAAAAAATTAACAAAAAAAATGTCAAGTCTATCAAATCGAAATAAAGTATGATTGACATAAAAACTGTTCGGTACAATATTTTTTTTCAAATTTTGATAAAAAAAATTCTCAAATAATTTCCAAGAATCATTATTATGGTGACAAGTCCACATAAATGTAAAATAATAAAGGGGCATGTTTCTGTTAAAATCGATTTGCAATTTGGTCGTCGTCGTCGTCGTCGCGAGAGTCACATATTCGACTCCATGCTCTATTAATCGAATTGACGAGAGCAACAAAAAAAAAAAGTAAACCTCGTTCTTTCACCCTTGGAAAAAAAAACAAAAAAAAAACACTCTCATACGCTCGTTTCACGTGTTTCATTGAAACAGAGTGCTAGAGAGAGAGAGAGATGTGAAGTATTTTGATACAATAGATGAATGAAATTTATATAGAAAATAGATTGAGCTCGGATTCAAAACAAAAGAAGTTTTTATTCTTCTCCCTCCATCGCGCTTTTATTCTCCACTGCATTTTTAATTTTCAGTTTCACAAACTCACGCTTTTGGCAAAAATTTATTTCCTCACCGATTGCCAAAAGGAAATAAAAAATAAATTCACTAACTAGATCAAAATTAATTAATCACCAAATTCAATTTGTCTATTTTTTTATTTATCTTTATTTATTTTTTTATTTATTTTTTTATTTATTTTTTTATTTATTTATTATTTTATATATTTATTTTTTTATTTATTATTTTATTTATTTATTTATTTTTTTATTTACTTTTTTATTTATTTATTTATTTTTTTATTTATTTTTTTAATTATTTTTTTATTTATTTTTTTTCCAGGGTATTTTTTTGTTCTTGTCATTATTTTTCCTATTTTGGAATAAAATTCCATTTCACTTGATAAAGAAAAATGACAAATGGATAGAAAATCGAAAAAAAGAGGATATAGGATTTATTTGATTCTTCTTTTCTTAATTTTTTTCCAGAATATTATTATGTCGCCGTTGAAAAGCAAAATTCTCGGGGAAAAATTAAAGCTTTATTCTCAGCGATGCTCCCAAGCAATGAAATTGATGAAAATGGAAGTGTGCCGTGAGGCAAAAAATTCGCGAGATGGCAGCTTAACTGAAAGACAAACTACAAACATCTTTCTTGACTTTTATATTCTTGAAACAAATGAATTTTCGTATTAATATCGCGAGGGTATTTCATACTCGAGTGATAATTTCAGAAAAATTTTATTCAAAAGAGCTTTTTATATTTCCCGTATGACAGGTAAATGTCGTTTTACACTTTTTCACATTTTCCCCTTGTATTATTTACTACCCTTTATTTTACAATTTTGATTTTGATTTTAATTTTAATTTTTACGATTTTATTACGATTCTCGTCATTTATTATTCTTTCCCTACCACCGAATATATTTTTATTGAAAAAAATGGAAAAAGAAATTTTTCTACTTGCGCAAAAGTTGTCTCTTCGTTAAAATAAAGATTATTCTTTTTGAAAACAAGAAGAAGAAGAAGAAGAAAAAGAGGCAGAAAAAAAGGAGAATGCAGGAAAAAGATATTGAAAACTCCCTTTAGAAATAAGTCTAGTAAACTCTCGTCTTCAAATACTTGATTAAAAGATACAAAGGGGAGTTAAAACTTGATAAAAAAAGTGACTTCAACAGACCTAAGTTTCATCGACATTCGCTGCTTCCAAAGTTTTATTGAAAATCTAACAACCCATTCTCAAAGTCGTAAAAAAGTCTTAAAAGAATCGTGCCTTCGAGAAACTTTTTCCATATTACAAATCTATTTTCGATTAAGTTGAAATGAATGTTGATCTTCAATGTTAGAAAAATCCATAGTTTCATTTTTTACATTTTTTTTGGTGAATAAAAGAAGAAAATAATTAATGCTTCTTTCTGTTATTCGAAAACGTAAATAGAAGACAAAACACTACATAATTTAAAAATAATTTGTAAACTTTATGCCAAAAGAATAAAAAAAGTAAAAAGGAAGTAGATTTTCCCAGATTGATTAACATTAGAATATTATATATTTAAACACTGTAAATAATTTAAAAATAAAATTTGTTTTTATGCCAAACACACAGAGAAATTGTATATTTGTCTCAGAACCAACTAGACTTTTTATTTGCTTCAAATAAATTTTATTTGGTATAAATAAAATTTTCTTTTACTCAAATATATGTTCTATTTATGTCCAATAAAAATTTAAATTAAAATCGAATAAAAAAATTAAATAATTTAAAAATATTTGATTCAAATATATGTTTTATTTATGTCGAATAAAAATAAAAATTAAAATCGATTCAAAAATTTAAAAATATTTGACTCAAATGTATGTTCTATTTATGTCGAATAAAAATAAAAATTAAAATCGAATAAAAAAATTTAAAAATTAAAAAATATTTGACTCAAATATGTTTTATTTATGTCGAATAAAAATAAAAATTAAAATCGATTAAAAAATTTAAAATTTTAAAAATATTTGACTTAATTATGTTCTATTTATGTTGAATAAAAATTAAAATTAAAATCGAATAAAAAAATAAAAAAATTAAAAATTATTTGACTCAAATATATGTTTTATTCATGTCGAATAAAAATTTTATCTAAAACAAATAAAAAGTCTAGTTGGTTCTGAAACAAATAAACATTTCTTTAAGTAAAATAAAATATATTTGGTTAAAATAACATTTTCCTCTGAGTGAAAGAATAAAAAAAACGAGAAAAGGAATTAAATTTTCCCAAATTGATTAACATTATAATTTCCAATTACTCTTTTCGCATAACTAATATTCACCTATATTCGCAGCGCAAATGAATACACAGATTTTCGTGAAATAAAATTCATGGTGTGAGATGAGCGCCAGTAGTTGCAATTTCGCAATTTCTCGCCATCTTCCCAGTTCACGATTGCCACCGCTGTCAACCGGAAATTAGAAATTGCGTAATTCATCGAGCCTGGGTTTTAGGTGTGCATGTTCCACCAAAACCACCGTCGCTCGCACAAATCATCAGCGTATGAGATTCTGCTTTATCCTGATTATTATTTTGCCTCTCCTCTCTCTCTCTCTCTCCTATTCGCTAATTTTTATGCGACTTTTGCATGAAATGTCATAAAATTTTCCAACGAGAAATATAATTTCACTTTGTGATGAGATATTAATAAAAGAATAATTAAATACGGGCAAAAGTACGACTGGCATAAAATTACACCAACGTTGGCGCAATCCATCAGTAATTAAAGTTCTTTATATTGGAATTCTGGAGGAGACAATATTTATAAACATTTATAATTTTATTGCAAATTATAAACTTTATTATGCACTCTTTAAATTAAATTTTAATTATGGTTAAAAATGGATAATTCGTTTTAATTTCTGGTTCAAAATAATAAGTTAGTTTTAATTCCGCGTTCAAAAAAATTACTTAGTCTTTTTAATTCCTAAATCGGATTAAAATAATTAATTGGTTTTAAATTCGTGGTTAAAAATAATTAATTAGATTCAATTCCAAAGTAGGATAAAAATAATGCATTTTTGTTAATTCCTAGTTATAACTAAATAGTTCGTTTTAATTCCTAGTTAAAAAATAATTAGTTAGTTTTAATTCCAAAATAAGATAAAAATAATTAACAAGTTTAATTTCCAGTTAAAAATAATTAATTTGTTTTAATTCCTAGTTAAAAGTAATAAATTCGTTTCAATTTCAAAATAGAATAAAAATAATTAACTAGTTTTAATTCCTAGTTAAAAATAATCAATTAGTTTTAATTCGTAGTTAAAAATAATTAATTCGTTTTAATTCCTAGTTAATAATAATTAATTCGCTTCAATTCCAAAATAGGATAAAAATAATTAATTAGTGTTAATTCGTAGTTAAAAATAATTAACTCGTTTTAATTCGTAGTTAAAATTAATTAGTTAGTTTCAATTCAAAAACAGGATAAAAATAATTAATTAGTTTTAAATTTAATACATAGTTAAAAATAATTAATTCGTTTTAATTCCTAGTTAAAAGTAATAAATTCGTTTTAATTTCAAAATAGAATAAAAATAATTAACTAGTTTTAATTCCAAATAAATAAATAAATAAATTAGTTTTAATTCGTAGTTAAAAATAATTCATTAGTTTTAATTCGTAGTTAAAATTAATTAGTTAGTTTCAATTCCAAAATAGGATAAAAATAATTAATTAATGTTAATTCGTAGTTAACAATAATTAACTCGTTTTAATTCGTAGTTAAAATTAATTAGTTATTTTTAATTCCAAAACAGGATAAAAATAATTAATTAGTTTTAGTTCATAGTTAAAAATAATTAATTCGTTTTAATTCCTAGTTAAAAGTAATTAATTAGTTTTAATTCGTTGTTAAAAATAATTAGTTAGTTTCAATTCCTAAATTAATTAATTATAATTCGTAGCAAAAAAAAACAGTTTTAATTCCAAAATGGGATAAAAATAATTAACTAGTTTTAACTCTCGGTTAAAAATAATTAATTCATTGTACTTTCTAGTGAAAAATAATTAATTAGTGTTAATTCGTAGTTAAAAATAATTAGTTAGTTTGAATTCCTAAATTAATTAATTTAATTCGTAGTAAAAAAAATAGTTTTGATTCCAAAATAGGATAAAAATAATTAACTAGTTTTAACTCCTGGTTAAAAATAATTAATTCGTTTTACTTTCTAGTTAAAAATCATAAAGTTTTAATTCGTATTTCGTAGTTAAAAATAATTAATTACTTTTAATTTCAAAATAGGATAAAAATAATTAACTAGTTTTAATTCCTAGTTCAAAATAAATAATCCGTTTCAATTTCAAAATAGGATAAAAATAATTAACTAGTTTTAATTCCTAGTTAAAAATAATTAATTCGTTTTAATTCGTAGCTAAAAATAATTAATTAGTTTTAATTCGTAGTTAAAAATAATTAGTTAGTTTGAATTCCTAAATTAATTAATTTAATTCGTAGTAAAAAAAAGATAGTTTTGATTCCAAAATAGGATAAAAAAAATTAACTAGTTTTAACTCCTGGTTAAAAATAATTAATTCGTTTTACTTTCTAGTGAAAAATAATTAATTCGTTTCAATTCCTAGTGAAAAATAATTAATTCGTTTCAATTCCTAGTTAAAAATAATTAATTCGTTTTAATTTTCAATTAGTTCAAAATAATTATTGCGGAAATTCTAAATAGTTAAAATTAATTATTGTGAAAATTCCAAAAAGTAAAATTGTGGAAAATGTAAAATAAAAACACTAATTATAAAAACTGAGAATAAAAGAATAATAATTGTAAAAAAATTCGGTGAAACGTAAAGTGACAAAATTCGTTAGGATAATTAATTTAACATTTGTCGAATTAAGACAGATGATCTTTATAAAAAGTCTACTCTCGAATTTCAGATTACCTGCGTCATTAAGAAGTTAGATAACTTTTGTAGTTTCGTTTCCAAATCCAAGTGACTTGACTTTTACGAGACCAATGATCCCCCTAGAGCCGGGAAAGTCGCTTGCGTCCTTCAAGAGTAAAAAGCTATCGATCTTCTCCTTGCAATGTTTCAGTCGAGTTGACTTTCTCTCCATCTCTCTCTTCTTTAGCTCCAGATATTTTCCACATTTTGATGATTTGAGGTGAAAACTTTCTAATGAAGCCGACACAACATATTGACAAGCTCCTCACTTTTCAGCGAAACTTGCTTCGAAGTTTCTTTTTACTGAAATGAATAAATATAAATAAATAAAATAAATAAATAAATAAAAATAAAATAAATTATTAATAAAAAAATTAATAAATAAATAAATAAATATAAATAAATATAAATAAAATAAATAAATAAAAATAAAATAAATTATTAATAAATAAATTAATAAATAAATATAAATAAATAAAATAAATAAATAAATAAAAATAAAATAAATTATTTTTAACTACTTCAAATTTAGAGAACGGTATAAGTATCTATGAAAATTGAAATGAAAAGTGATTTTTAAAAATAAATTGAAATTAAACAAATTAATTAGTTAAATAATCTTTAACGTCCGAGATATTTCATAAATAAGTCAAATAAATTAATAATATTTCAAATAAATAAATTCATGAAAATTATTTAAAATTAAATGCGTATCTCTTTTTTCCCTACGCATTATTATGTCTCAATAATAACAATAATTAATTACAACAATTTTTGGAGGGAAATTTTATTTTCCTATATAAAATTTATTTTCTTCTCCTACCTACAGAGGTTTTATTAATTTTTTTTTCTCTAGAACATCGCATAATTTGGTCTGCGAGACAGGAATGCAAAATGAGTACAAGAATATTTGAAACTCAACTATAAAATTGCTTCTTACGTGAAATTCAATTCTTTTTAAATTCGATCAAACGTTATCTCTCGACTGAAGCTGAAAATACATTTACCGAACTAATTCGTTATTTAAAAGAAAAATAATACCGAATTCTTGGAAAATTAGCAAAGATAATAGCACTTTTACATTCCATACCGAAATTTTGTGACAATTTAAAAACGAATTAATAAACAATAATTAATAGAAAACAAAAAGTAAATAATAAATGGAAAAAGAAAAATTGTCGTTCTTTGGGAAATGAGTCGAAATCGTATTTCGAAGAAGGAAACATTTTAATATTGAGATAAACTAGATGGAATTTTTTAAAATTGTAAGACGATATCGGGTCAGGAATCGATTCTCGTTACCAAGTGCAACTTGGAACAGAAATAATTCATCTAATGAATTATTTAGTGGTGGCTCGTCCCTTCCCGGCTTCTGTGGCTTAAAATCCGATTTGACGCGGCCAAAACGTACATATGTACGGCAAACCGAGAATATTCAGCGCGCGGTCTCGGTTATTATAGAGAGAAATCTTTCTCGACCCACAAATGAGAAATATTATCTCTCCGCTTATATTGTTTATAAACGTGCGAACGCGTGCAAGAAATCAGAATATTTTTCAATTTCTTCGAGATATAATGACTTTTGACCCACATTTTTCACATAGGGCTGAGTAAAAAATATTTACTTCCTTATTTTATCCAAATGCTAAAAAATTTAATTCCAGAAACGAATTTTATATTATTCATGAAAGAATTTAAATATTTATAAAAAAAAATCGTTTAATTCTTACGAAGAATTAAAAACTTTTTTTTTAATAATCAATTTCTTTTCGATTTTTGATATTTAAAAAAAATTTGCAAACAGAATTCAATTATTTAAAAATTTTGTTGTAAAAATCTTCGTGAGAATTCAATTTTTTCATGAATAATAACAATTTATCAGGAATTCAATTATTAAAATAAGAATTTGAATAAAATTAGTCGAAAGAATTTAAATATTTATAAAAAAATCATTCAATTCTTGCGAAGAATTAGAAAAAAATTTTTTAAATAATTAATTTCTTTCGACTAATTTTATTCAAATTCTTATTTTAATAATTGAATTCCTGATAAATTGTTATTATTCATGAGAAAATTGAATTCTTACAAAGATTTGTACAACGAAATTTTAAAATAATTCAATTCTGTTTGCAATTTTTTTTTAAATATCGAAAATCATTGAATTTAGAAAAGTTTTTTACAAGTAATTAAATTTTACAAAGAATCCTTTTAAAATATTTCCCAATAATTGAGTTTTTGCGTGGTACTTTATCAAAATTCAATTTAAAAAATTCAATTCCCAAAAAGCTTTTTATTATTAACAAAAATAATTGAATTCTTGGAAGAGTTTTTATTAGAATTTTTCAAAATAATTTACTTAACAAGAAAAAATTTAATACTATTCAAAATAATTGAATTAACAAGAAGAAATTTAATTCTTTTTAAGATAATTGAATTCTTCTGATGAATATTGTTATTTATGCGGAAATAATTGAATTTTACAAAAAAAAAATTTTTAAAAGACTCAAAATAATTGGATTTTTGGGAATAATTTTATTCTTTGTGTTTAATAATTGAATTGTTTCGAAGAATTATTTATTCACAAATAATTGAATTCCTGGGAAGAATTTTATTAAAATCCAAATGAAAAAATGAATTATTTCATAAAAATTTAAATGAAATTGTGTTTAAAATAATTAATTTCTTTCGACTAATTTTATGCAAATTCTTGTTTAAATAATTAAATTCCTGATAAATTTTTAATATTCATGAGAAATTGAATTCTTACCAAGATTTTTAAAACGAAATTTTAAAATAATTCAATTCTGTTTGCAAATTTTCTTCAAATATCAAAAATCATTGAATTTAGAAAAGTTTTTAAAAGTAATTACATTTTACAAACAATTCTATTAAAATATCTCCAAATAATTGAATTTTTGAGTCGTATTTAATCAAAATTTAATATAAAAAATTCAATTCCTAAAAAGCTTTTTATTATTTACAAAAATAATTGAATTATTGCGAAAGGTTTTATTAGAATGTTTCAAAATAATTAAATTAACAAGAAGAAATTTAATACTTTTCAAAAATAAATGAATTCTTCTCATGAATATTGTTATTTACGTGGAAATAATTGAATTTTACAAAAAAATTTTTTTAAAAGACTCAAAATAATTGAATTTTTGGGAATAATTTTATTCTTTATGTTTAATAATTGAATTGTTTCGAAGAATTATTTATTCATAAATAATTGAATTCTTAGGAAGAAATTTATTTAAATCCAAAAGAATAATTGAATTATTTCATAAAAATTTAATTGAAATTGTGTTTAAAATAATTAATTTCTTTCGAACAATTTTATTAGAATATTTGAAAATATTGTAATTCTGAAAGTAATTAAATTTTGTTGAAGAAGTTTGCATTCTTAAAGATAATTGAAATGTTTACAATCTTTATAGATTTTTTTGAAAATAATTGAATTTCTACGAAGAATTCTGACAATAATTTTATTTATAAAAATAATTAAATCTCTAAAAAAAATTTTTAATTTATAATAATCGAATTACTGTTGAAGATTTAATGCCAAATTTTAAAGCATTTGATGTTTTCCAAAAAAAATGTATGCAAATTCTATTTTATATAATTTTATTCCTGTAAAATTAATATTTTTTTCGGGAAAACAATTAAATGTTCGTGTAAAATATTATCAAAAATTTTTCTTTAATAATTTAATTCTTTTAGAAAATTTTATTAAAATAAAAAAATTTTTAATTTGCTTTTAAATTTTACCATGAAATTTATTGATATTTTTTTAAAATAATTGAACTCCTAGAAAGAATTTTATTATTTTTGAAAGTAATTGAATTATTGTAACAAATCTTTATATTGAGATATTTAAAAAGAATAGAATTTCTGTGGAAATTTTTTGTTATTTTTAATAAGAATTGAATTTCTGTGAAAATTTTTTGTTTATTTTTAAAAAGAATTGAATTTCTGTGAAAAATTTTTTTTATTTTTGAAAATAATTGAATTTCTGTGAAAATTTTTTGTTCATTTTTAACAAGAATTGAATTTTTGTGGAAAATTTTTGTTATTTTAACAAAGAATTGAATTTCTGTGAAGAATTTTTTTTATTTTTGAAAATAATTGATATTCTGTGAAAATTTTTTGTTTATTTTTAACAAGAATTGAATTTCTGTGAATAATTTTTGTCATGTTTGATAAAAATTGAATTTCTGTAAAAAATTTTTGTTTATTTTTAAAAAGAATTGAATTTCTGTGAAGAATTTTTTTTATTTTTGAAAATAATTGAATTTTTCGTAAGAATTTTCTAAACATTGTTTTAAACAATTAATTTTTTCGAAATATCACAAATATTATAAATATATGAATTTAAATTAAATCCTTCTGAAATTTGTATTATTTACAAAAAAATTAAAAATAATTCAATTTTGGATGAATTTTATCAACTTTTTGTTGCATCTTAAATTAATGCCTTTTTTTCGACATAAAAATAAGACTTTCTTTTTAATGTGTGCAGCATGGAGTTGGACCGTAAATGGACAGCAGGGGCCGGTCTTTGTCCTCGAGCCCCAGAGCACTCTTATCTTCTCCAACACAACTGGATCGCAATTGAGTTGTTCGGCTCATGGGAGTCCGACTCCTGATGTCGTCTGGATAACCAGTTCAGATCACAGATCGGTCAGTGCAGTTCCAGGACTACGGTGAGTTCGTTTATAATTCCTCCCTTGCACCCACACGTTCCACAATTTTTTTTTTTTTTTCATTACAAAAATTGCGAAAAATTTAATTTCTAATCTAAATTTCAAAAAATTTAATCTCTAATCTAAATTTCAAAACATTTAATTTCTAATCTAAATTTCAAAAAACAGGAAATTTCCGCATTCCCATAATGTAAAAGAGGTAAAAATGGAATTTTATTCCCTGGTTGATAATATTTTCAGAGCTGTGGTTCTGAGACGAATAAAATTTTAGTCAAAGATTTAATAAAATTCTCTACACTGAAAAAACATTTATTTGATTCAAATAACCGATTATTGGACTATTATCAAATAAATATTTACTTGAATCAAATAATTTTTATTTGAATCAATTAAATTGTATTTGAATCAAATAATTTTTATTTGAATCAATTAAATTGTATTTGAATCAAATAATTTTTATTTGAATCAATTAAATTGTATTTGAATCAAATATTTCAGTATTTGAAGCAAATACTATTTACACTGTAAAAATAATGTTCTAAATTAGAGCTGATTTTGGTATTAAAATAGAACCAAATTATTATTAATTATTATTATTATTAATTAATTATTAATTATTATAAATTACCAAATTTATTATTATTATTAATGTATTATTATTATTATTATTATTATTATTATTATTATTATTATTATTATTATTATTATTATTATTATTACCAAATTAATTACCAAATTACCAAATTATTTATTTTTTTAAAATTGTTACTAAATTAATACCCTTCTTTTTACAGTGTAATTGATTCAATTAAAAATTTTCTGACTCAAGTAAATATTTATTTGATAAGTCAAATAATCGGTTATTTGAATCAAATAAATTTTTTTTTTCACTGTACTCATAAATATATAGTTTAGAATTTATTTTTAAGCCAAGGGAATTACATTTGAAAGACTCTAAATGATTCATGGTTTATTTAAAATGCATCGGCAATGCTCTACTTCTCAAACGGAATTTTAAAATACTTTTCTAATTTTTATTTTTTGAAAAATTCTCCCCTTTGCTCCGTTGGTTAAAAAAAAATACCAAGTTTGCTCTTTTGAAAAGAAAATATTAATAAGACATTGATTCTTTCGTGGGGGAAAAAATAGGACTTGTTGCGGTTTTTGTAAAAGTAGCCTTTAATATTTAATTCGCCTAATTTTTAGTATAAAAATAAATTTTAAAAAGAAGCGAAACTTATTTCTAGAGCGGAAAATTAGTACCTTCTTGGTATTAAAATATTTCATGAAATAATTTTTTTCAAGTTGAAAAAGGAAAAGTGAATGGAATTCCCGCTAAGTTTATTCATTGAGGGCTGCGAAAGCAAAGATATAGAGATCTCGTTTTAGACTTCCTCTTTCGTTTTAGTTGTCCCAGAAAGATGCAAGGACATCTGAGGTCGGAAGTTCGTTGGAGCACTGCCGGCAGTTGAACCACTGCACCTGGAAAAACCATTTCCTCCCGTTAATCGAAACGCTTCTTACTCCCTCTCTCTCTCTATCACTCACTTACTCACTCTCTCCTCTAGAGTTTTACTTTATTTTTGTCTTTACTACTTTTCCTCGGTATTGAGTTTTATCACTCGAAAAGTCATAAACCTTATCGTGCTCTAGATGGGAATAAAATTTTTTTTAAATTGGCAACAATTATTCAGGGATTTTAAGTTGTCGTTTTCTCTTCTTTTTTTCCTCTCTCTCTCTCTCTCTCTCTCTCTCTCTCTCTCTCTCTCTCTCTCTCTGCGTATAATACACGACGTAATCATTTATATACGCATTTAAACGTCTAAGTTAATTTAAATGTCTTAAATTAAATTTCTCTCTTTCAAATTAAAGTTGCAAGAGTTAATTTATCAAGGCGTGCGTGTAGTTTCAATAAAATTGCAAAGCGAGAATTATTTCGACCAATAAAATCGTTATTTAAACCAATAAAACATCCGCGCACTGAACTCTTACACACTGAATTATTTAGCGAATGTTTTTTCGACCTACATACGGAGATAATTATTTCTGGTAAATAAAATATTGAGTGCGGATAACGGTAAATTTAATTAAAATAAAATAAATAATCTCAAAGCGAATAAGCGAAAATATAAATTTTACATTAAATTTCAATTTCAATTCTAAACAAACTTTAATAATAATTTATTATTATATAATAAATTAATAATAAATTGTTTTTTTAATAAACAATTTTTTTTTTCATTCATCGTGGAGAATTAGAAAAATTTATATCGTCTTTTATTTGAAAAGAAATTCAAGGCGACCTCGTGTAATATATATATAACTGTGGCCTCTTATGAGACCAAAAGCCTAGGCAATTTTGAGCAGGTTTCGCAGTCGTTAATCTCCCGTATCACATCAGACACATGCTATATTCGTATGTGTTTCCCGCACGTAAGTGGAAAATCCACACACACACACTTAAAAAAAAATACCGTATTTGTGAGAGTGGACACATTTGAAACGTGCACACTTGGCGGACACCTTTTCTTGGCTTGCTGAGACAAACATAACCTTCATATCCTCCTGCAATTCTTCCCCGTCTGTAACATCCTGTCAAGTACGAACTCTCAGTCTGTCATTTCTCTCATTACCTGATATTTATTACAGAAAATGTAAAAGTATTTTGTTTAAAGACGTTTTTTTGATAAATACCATTATAATAATAATAATTGTGACTCAAAAAAAAATTAGAAACATAACCTCAAATTTTTTCTTAGGTATACCTTTCTTCGGTTTCTTCGGAGCGTGACAACAATTAATAAAACTTAAATATTGATTCCATTGTGACTCCTGACTCGCAATATTTGCGTATTTTCCGGAACTTAAAAGTTTCGCCAATATTTCACATATCACATAGTAAATTGCGTTCAAAAATTTCAATTCTCTTTATGAATAATAAAATTCTACTCTGATAATCAATTATATTGGAAAATTGAAAAAAATTCTTGACAAAATTTAAATTATTTTCAAAAGATTTCTAAAATTTGAAATAAATTTTCAATATCTACTGTTTCAATAAAATTTTCCAAAAGAATTCCATTATTTAACAACGTTTCAATACAATTCTACGCAAACATACAATTATTTTCATAAATAATACAAATTTTTACAGGAATTCAATTATTTACAAATTTTTTTTTTTACAAATTTCTTCGCAGTAATTCAATTATTTTCATAAATAATAGTAACATTTCTACAAGGATTCAATTATTTTTATTCTTCGTAGAAATTTAATTATTTTCAAAAATAACAAAACTTTTTCACAGAAATTCAATTCTTTTTAAAAATAACAAAAACTTTTCACAGAAATTCAATTCTTCTTAAATATTTTAATAAAGATTTATTACAATAATTAAATTACTTTCATAAATAATAAAATTCTTCCTAGGATTTCAATTATTTAAAAAAAATATCAATAAATTTCATGGTAAAATTTAAAATAAATTAAATTTTATTTATAATGAAATTTTTCCAAAGAATTATATTATTAAAGAAAAATTTTTGATAATAGTTTACATGAACATTCAATTATTTTCACAAAAAAAATATTAATTTCACCGGAATTAAATTATATAAAATGGAATTTACATACATTTTCTTTTTGAAAAAATCGAATACTTTAAAATTTGGCATTAAATCTTCAGCTGTAATTCAATTATTATAAATTTTAAATTTTTTTCACAGATTTAATTATTTTTGTAAATAAAATTATTGTCAGAATTTTTTGTAGAAATTCAATTATTTACAAAAAATCTATAAAGAATTGTAAACATTTCAATTATCTTTATGTATGCAAAATTCTTCGACAAAATATAATTACTTTTAGAATTACATTATTTTCAAATAATTTAATAAAATTGTTCGAAGGAAATTAATTATTTTAAAACAAATTCAATTAAATTAATATGAAATAAATCAATTATTGTTTTGGATTTTAATAAATTTCCTCCCAGGAATTCAATAATTTATGAATAAATAATTCTTCGAAACAATTCTATTATTAAACATAAAGAATAAAATTATTCCCGAAAATTCAATTATTTTGAGTCTTTAAAAAAATTTTTTTTGTAAAATTCAATTATTTCCGCATAAATAACAATATTTATAAGAAGAATTCAATTGTTTTTAAAAAAATTAAACTTCTTCTTGTAAATTCAATTATTTTGAAATATTCTAATAAAACCTCTTGCAAGAATTCAATTATTTTTGTAAATAATAAAAAGCTTTTTAGAAATCGAACTTTTTAAATTAAATTTTGATAAAATAACACGCAACAATTCATTCATTGGAAAATATTTTCATAGAATTCTTTGTAAAATTTAATTACTTTTAAAAACTTTTCTAAATTCAATGATATTCAATATTTTAAAAAAAATTCAAACAGAATTCAATTAAAATTTTGTTATAAAAATCTTCGTGAGAATTCAATTTTATTATGAATAATAACAATTTATTAGGAATTTAATTATTCAAATGAGAATTAGCATAAAATTTGTCAAAAGAAATGAATAATTGAAGATAAAATTTTTAATTATTTGTAACAATTTAATGATATTTTATAAATATTTAAATTCTTTCATTAATATTAAAATTCGTTTCAGAAATTCAATTTTTTAGAATTAGGATAGAAAGGAAGTAAATATTTTTTATAAAAATTAGGAAAACGTCAGGAAAATAAAATATAGAATACGAAATTCATTAACTAATAAAACTAAATTTTTAAAATTGAATTTCAGTTAAAATTTTAGTATTTTTTTAGTATTAAAAGTATTATAACGTGGATTTTTAGAAATAATTGAATTTTGAAAAAGTTTCAAACTAATATCATTGAAATTCTTAATTTTTATATATTTTTGACAAAAAATTCTGTAAAATTAATTTTTTTTTTAAATTTTAATAGCATTTATATTGAAATTATTTCAAGATTTTATTTTTCAGTATATATTTAATTGCAGAATTTCCGAAAAATTGAAATTTTGTAAAATTGAATTGTAAACGAATAAATTTGAAAATTATAAAACTCATCGCAGGGTTTCAATTATTTTTTATACAATTGTAATTGAATTCCTTGAAAAAGGTAATTATGTTCATGCAAGTTTTAATAAAATTCGACAAAAGAATTGAATTATTAAAAAATCTGTTACTAAAATTCTTTATGAGAATTGAATTTTAAAAAACATTCAATTATTCAATAAATTATTTACTTTTGCATTTAAATATTTAAATTCTTGTAGAATTCTCTAATAAAAATTGATTTTCATTTCATAAAAATGAATTTCAGTTAAAATTTAACATTATAATTGAATATTGAAGAAATATAGAGTGAACTTTTTGGAAATAATTGAATTTTCAAAATTAATATTTTTGTAAAAGTTTCATTGAATTTTTTGAATATTATTTAAAGTTTTTATTTTCTAATATGCATTTAATTAAAGAATTTAGGAATAATTGAAATTCCGTGAAATTGATTAATGAATTATTATTAAAAATAGTAGCTATAAAGTAAAATTGTAGTTAAAAATTGTTGATAACTGTGATATCGTCAACGATTGACAATTTCCCACTAAAATATCGCATATTTAATCCATCTCGATCTTGGAAACTTTTCCACCCAGAGAATGCGATGGCCAATTTTCTTTTCAATCCAGATAGAGAAAGTCCAATAGTTCCGTCAAAATCGAATTCTCTATTCTGCTTTCTTAGCTGGTTCCTTACTCTATTTTCCAAAATAGATTTCTTTCAAATTTTATTAAACTTATACAGAGTTGTAGTGTACATATATATATATATATATATATATATATATATATATATATATATATATATATATGAAAGATGCAGAAGGAATTTATTGATCTCGCAAAAATTGTAAGCTCCGGGATTTTTATGTTTTGACATATATATATATTTTATACGTGAATCGAGAATATGAACCAAAAGTCATTTCTTCGAATAACATTCTTTCTTTATTTGTGTACGAATTAGATATATCTTTCAAAAAAATTCAAAATTTTTTTAATTACTAGACTTGAAATTAGTAAAATTAAAAATTTCCTTAGTGAGAGACAGTTTTTATAACATTGGAAAAAATATAGTTTGCGATTCAAAAAATTGTTTTCGTTGTAGAAAAATATTTTCAGTTTTCGTTGTAGAAAAATATTTTTTCTAAAGTAATAACAGAATTCAAATATAAATAATTCCGCAGATTTAATTTTAATATTAATTAACCTTTATATTTGTCAAAAAATGAAATCTTGACGAAGAAGTAAAAAAAAAATAAATAAATGGAAATATAAAATGAAATTTCCGTGTAAAAATGAAAGCAAAAATTGAAATGACATTCATTTGGAGAATGCAGAGAAAGTCAGGTGACTTTAATATTGAAAATAAAGCCCAGTCTTTTCATAGAAACAAAAGCACTCTTTCACTAATGTCCGAGTTTTTCAGTATATATATATACACCTACACACTACATTCGAATGGACTTTAATCTCCGTTCTTTTGAAATTCGATCATCGCCCGTAGAAGACAAAAATTTAATTTTTTTTCCACCAGTGCTTCCTTTTTCTATATATATATATGTAAAAAAAATTCACTTTGTCGCCAATGTGAGATTTAGAAAACTAGAAAAAAAATTGGAAATCCTGTAGTCGATATTTTTCATTGGTATACGTGGGAGAATGATAAGAAGAGAGAAATCGATGCGAATGACCATCGACTATCTAATACGTGTCTGTCGGAAGATAAATGACGTTTGACCACCCGTCACGTTGAGAAAAGAGATCATTAGTCTTGTGTGAGTAACTCAAACTCTTTTCACACCTCAACTAAAAGACTTTTTTTTTCCTTCTTTTTCTCCACCGCTCATGAAAGGCAAGAAAAAAAAATTTAATTCCATTCACTTCATTTTTCCTGATATAAAAAGAATTCTCCTTGCCTGCGAAATGAAAGATTTCCAAATTAAATTAGTCTGCATTATTAACCGACATATATTTGCCGCACTTTAATTTAATCTAACAAAAGGGAAATATTGGGAAAATTATTTAGAAAATTATTTAGAATATAATTTAGAATATAATTTAGAATATAATTATTTAGAATACTATTTAGAATATAATTATTTAGAATACTATTTAGAATATTATTTAGAATATAATTTAGAATATTATTTGGAATATTATTCAAAATATTATTTACAATATTATATATAATTTAGATTATTATTTAGAATATTATTTAGAATACAATTTTGAATATAATTTAGAATATAATTATTTAGAATCCTATTTATAATATTATTTTGAATATAATTTAGAATATAATTATTTAGAATACTATTTAGAATATTATTTAGAATATAATTTAGAATATTATTTAGAATATTATTTAGAATATAGTTTAGAATATTATTTGGAATATTATTCAAAATATTATTTACAATATTATATATAATTTTGATTACTATTTAGAATATTATTTAGAATATAATTTTGAACATAATGTAGAATATAATTTTGAATATAATTTAGAATACTATTTAGAATATTATTTAGAATATAATTTAGAATATTATTTGGAATATTATTCAAAACATTATTTACAATATTATTCAGAATCGGGTCAAAGGTCAATAGTGAAGGAGAGAGAGAGAGAGAGAGAGAGAGAGAGAGAGAGAGAGAATTGAAAAATATTTATTCCGTTAAAATAAATAAAACTAGTGTTCCAAATAGCACTCCACTTTCAACTAGAAAATATATTATGATGTCGTAAAAATCCATCTGTATAACGTGATACCATGCATCATATATTACTTTACTCAGAGGTTCTCGTTATTTTCGCTTTATTCCCTGCCATGTGATAATTGATATTCTTTTTTTCTGTTTTCAAACTACCTTTCCCAGCAAATCAATATTAATTTCAAATTGATGCCCAGTGTTTGCTCCTACGCTTTCCATATCGATTACTCATTAATTAATCTTTTCGTCAAAAGGATTTTTTATTACAGTTCAAAGTAAACAAATTCGAGTCATGGCTGCTGTAAAAGCAAAAAATTGTGGAAATTCAAAATTCCAATTCAAATTTCGAATTGAAAATTAAAATTGAGAATTAGAATTGAAAATCAAAATTGAAAATTAAAATTGAAAGTTAAAATTGAGAATTAAAATTGAGAATTAAAATTCAGAATTAGAATTGAAAATCAAAGTTAAAAATTAAAATTGAGAATTAGAATTGAAAATTAAAATTGAGAATAAGAATTAAAAATTAAAATTGAGAGTTAAAATTGAGAATTAAAATTGAGAATTAGAATTGAAAATCAAATTTAAAAATTAAAATTGAGAATTAGAATTAAAAATTAAAATTGAGAATTAAAATTAAAAAAAAATTGAGAGTTAAAATTGAGAATTAAAATTAAAAATTAGAATTGAAAATCAAAGTTAAAAATTAAAATTGAAAATTAAAATTGAAAATTGAAATTGAGAATTAAAATTAAAAAAAAATTGAGAGTTAAAATTGAGAATTAAAATTAAAAATTAGAATTGAAAATCAAAGTTAAAAATTAAAATTGAAAATTAAAATTGAAAATTGAAAATTAGAATTGAAAATTAAAATTGAGTATTAGAATTGAAAATTAAAATTGAGAATTAGAATTAAAAATTAAAATTGAGAGTTTAAATTAAGAATAAAATTGAGAATTAAAATTGAGAATTAGAATTGAAAATCAAAGTTAGAAATTAAAATTGAAAATTAAAATTGAGAATTACATTTGAAAATTAAAACTGAAATTAGAATTGAAAATTAAAATTCAGAATTAAAATTGATAATTAAAATTGAGAATTAGAATTGAAAATTAAAATTGAGAATTAAAATTGAGAATTAGAATTGAAAATCAAAGTTAAACATTAAAATTGAGAATTAGAATTGAAAATTAGAATTATAAATTAAAATTGAGTATTAGAATTGAAAATTAAAATTGAGAATTAGAATTCAAAATTAAAATTGAGAGTTTAAATTAAGAATAAAATTAAGAATTAAAATTGAGAATTAGAATTGAAAATCAAAGTTAGAAATTAAAATTGAAAATTAAAATTGAGAATTACATTTGAACATTAAAACTGAAATTAGAATTGAAAATTAAAATTCAGAATTAAAAATGGTAATTAAAATTGAGAATTAGAATTGAAAATTAAAATTCAGAATTAAAATTGAGAATTAGAATTGAAAATTAAAGTTAAAAATTAAAATTGAAAATTAAAATTGAGAATTAAAATTGAGAGTTAAAATTGAGAATTAAAATTGATAATTGGAATTGAGAATTAGAATTGAAAATCAAAGTTAAAAATTAAAATTGCGAATTAGAATTGAAAATTTGAATTAAAAATTAAAATTGAGAAATAAAATTGAAAATTAGAATTGAAAATTAAAATTAAGATTTAAAATTGAGAATTCAAATTGATAATTGAAATTGAGAATTAGAATTGAAAATCAAAGTTAAAAATTAAAATTGAGAATTAGAATTGAAAATTAAAATTGAGAATTAGAATTTAAAATTAAAATTAGAATTAAAAATTAAAATTGAGAATTAAAATTGAGAATTAGAATTGAAAATCGAAGTTAAAAATTAAAATTGAAAATTAAAATTGAGAATTACATTTGAAAATTAAAACTAAAAGTTAGAATTGAAAATTAAAATTAAGAATTAAAATTGAGAATTATAATTGAAAATCAAAACTGAAAATTAAAATTGAAAATTGAGTACAAAAATCTTCCCTCTTGAAAAATATAATTTCACTAATAAAACATGTCCGTCGAATTTGAAGAGTACGAAATGCTGGACAATGAGGTCTCGTTATTTGCGCGCTTTCAGAACGGAAAATGTAAAAATGGACACTTTGCGGAAAGGAAGAGAGAGAGGAGAGCGAAAACTAGAAAGAAGAATGCAAGAACACAATGAACCTGATAGAATTCTATACATATTGCAATATAGTACTCGACTTTCTCTCTCTCTCTTCTCATTTTTTTTTTCGTTTTCTATTATTCCTTTCCACCTGACATTTTTCAAATCTTACATTCTTTATGTCGGAGAGGACATGTTTTTTCTCTTTTTTTCTAATTTTTTATTTGACCCTTTTATACAGACTAAGAGTGCAGGAATAAAAATTTATTTCCGGACTTTCAAATAGTTTTTTTTTCTCTTTTGCTTTCCTCTCCCGGTACAGTAGCGAACAAATAATTTTTCTACGTAAATGTTTATTTTAATTTCTTAACGGTGGAAAAAAATCAATAATAATAATAATAATAACAATAATAATAATAATTATTATTATTATTATTATTATTATTATTATTATTATTATTATTATTATTATTATTATTATTATGTAAATTTTCCCAGAATTATTATGAATTAATAATTAATAATAGTAAATATTAGAAAATATATTATGATGTCGTAATATTCTAATACTTTATTATTATTTATTCATAATATTATTATTATTATTATTATTATTATTATTATTATTATTATTATTATTATTATTATTATTATTACACTGAAAAAAAAATTTATTTGATTCAAATAACCGTTTATTTGTCTATAATCAAATAAATATTTACTTGAATAAAATAATTTTTATTTGAATTAAATAAATTGTATTTGAATCAAATATTTCAGTATTTGAAGCAAATACTAATTAATTGATTCAAATAAAAATTATTTGATTCAAGTAAATATTTATTTGATTATAGACAAATAATCGGTTATTTGAATCAAATAAATTTTTTTCCAGTGTATTATATTATTATTATATTATTATTATTATTATTAATATTGTTATTATTATTATTTTATTATTATTATTATTATTATTATTATTATTATTATTATTATTATTATATTATTATTATTATTATTAATATTGTTATTATCGGCACTTGGCAAACACTAAAATTGACTTTTCCGGGATCGTTTCAGGCAGCTACTCGGAAACGGAACTCTGTCCTTTCCGGCGTTTTTGCCCCAAGATTTCCGAGCCGAAGTTCACAATGCACGCTACAGATGCAGGGCGACAAATTCCATGGGCAGTGTCTTGTCGCGCGAAGTCACTCTTCGAGCCGGTGAGTCAAAAATTTTCTTTTTTTCTCCATTTCGAACTCGATATTTATAATATTACACGGTAAATCGTTAGGTATTAAAATAACACCAAAATGGATTAAAATAACACTAAATTGGATTATTTTAACCCTTTTTGGTGTTATTTTAATACCTAACGATTTACCGAGTATTCAAGTACATTATAAATATGGTTTGTGGCCATCAACTATGAATGAAATTTTGTGTGTGATAATTTTAATTGGAATATATATATAATATATATGTAGGAGGAGAGGGAAATTCAATTTATATGCATGACGCATTCTGAATTGAATCCTCTTAAAACTTGCCTCAATCGGTCTTTGGGCGGCAACCAACTTAACAACCCTCATCTAGTTGATCCTCTTTGTTACACCTGATTAAACAGCACTATCACAGATCACTCGATTTTACAGTTTGCAAATAGAATTCGACGCCAACGGCGCATTTAATTTCCAAACACACACTGCGTATGTTATATAATAAATTTAATAATTAAAAGAAATTCAATTTAGCACTTCAAAAAAGTGCATTAACCTCAAGTTTCGCACAGTGTCGTCTCGAACCTCTCACAGCGAATATCGAATTTCAATAAAAATAATTTAAAAATAGATTCATAATAATAATTTCTATGATAATGTAATTTAATATTATTTTATTATTCACCCGGATAGTATATTCTTTTTTATACTTCAATTTATTAAAAAAGATTTATAAACACAGTAAATCGTAAGGTATTAAAAAGTGTTGCAGAGTAAATTAACACCAAAAAAGATTCAATTAATCAATTTTTGTGTTATTTTTTAACAATGAATAAAATTATAGTTTATTCAATTTTTTTATAACTATAAAACATGAAGATATCGATAAATCGAACTAGTGATCGATTTCTTCATATTTTAAAATAATTAAAGACGACCAAGAAATAAAATCATTATTTTTTATTACAAGAATATTATATTTCTTCAAAATTATTTTCATTATTTCAATTTAATTATTATTTTCAACAATTTTTAACTACAATTTTACTTTACATATATTATTTTTAACAATAATTAATCAATCAATTTCACGAAATTTCAATTATTCACAAATTCTTTAATTAAATGCATATTAGAAAATATAAACATCAAATAATATTCAAAAAATTCAATGAAACTTTTACAAAAATATTAATTTTGAAAATTCAATTATTTCCAAAAAGTTCACTCTATATTTCTTCTAATATTCAAATATAGTCTCAAATTTTAACTAAAATTCATTTTTATGAAATGAAAATCAATTTTTAGTAGAACATTCTACAAGAATTTAATTATTTAAATGAAAAAGTTAATAATTTATTCAATAATTGAATGTTTCTGAAAATTCAATTCTCATAAAGAATTTTAATAACAAATTTTTTTAAAATTCAATTCTTTTGTCGACTTTTATTAAAACTTGCACGAACATAATTACTTTATTCAAGGAATTCAATCATAATTGTATGAAAAATAATTGAAACGCTGCGATGAGTTTTATAATTTTCAAATTTATTCGTTTACAATTCAATTTTACAATATTTCAATTATTCGGAAATTCTGCAATTAAATATTTAAAATATTGTAAATCATTGAATTTAGAGAATTTTTTAAAAGTAATTAAAACAATAATCTTATTAAACTTTTAAAAATTGAATTTTTCGTGTTATTTTATCAAAATTTAATTTAAAAAATTCGATTTCTAAAAAGCTTTTTATTATTTACAAAAATAATTGAATTCTTGCAAGAGGTTTTATTAGAATATTTCAAAATAATTGAATTTACAAGAAGAAGTTTAATTTTTTTAAAAACAATTGAATTCTTCTTATGAATATTGTTATTTATGCGGAAATAATTGAATTTTACAAAAAAAATTTTTTTAAAGACTCAAAATAATTGAATTTTTCTGAATGATTTATTATTCATGTTTAATAATTGAATTTTTTCGAAGAATTATTTATTCATAAATTATTGAATTCCTAGGAGGAAATTTATTAAAATCCAAAACAATAATTGATTTATTTCATAATAATTTAATTGCAATTGTGTTTAAAATAATTAATTTCCTTCGAACAATTTTATTAAATTATTTGAAAATAATGTAATTCTCAAAGTAATTATATTTTATCGAAGAATTTTGCATAAATAAAGATTATTGAAATGTTTACAATTCTTTATAGATTTTTTGTAAATAATTGAATTTCTACGAAAAATTCTGAGAATATTTTAATGCCAAATTTTAAAGCATTCGATTTTTTCAAAAAGAAAATGTATGTAAATTCCATTTTATATAATTTAATTCCCGTGAAATTAATATTTTTTTGGGAAAATAATTGAATGTTCATGTAAAATATTATCAAAAATTTTCTTTAATAATATAATTCTTTGGAAAAATTTTATTATAAATAAAATTTAATTTATTTTAAATTTTACCGTGAAATTTATTGATATTTTTTTTAAATAATTGAAATCCTAGGAAGAATTTTATTACTTATGAAAGTAATTTAATTATTGTAATAAATCTTTATTAGAATATTTAAGAAGAATTGAATTTCTGTGAAAAGTTTTTATTATTTACAAAAATAATTGAATTTCTGCAAGAGGTTTTAATAGAATTTTTCAAAGAATTGAATCAACAAGAAGAAATTTAATACTTTTAAAAATAATTGAATTCTTCTGATGAATATTGTTATTTATGCGGAAATAATTGAATTTTACAAAAAAATTTTTTAAAGCACTCTAAATAATTGGATTTTTGTGAATAATTTGTTATTTATGTTTAATAATTGAATTGTATTGAATAATTATTTATTTATAAATAATTGAATTCCTAGGACAAAATTTATTAAAATCCAAAAGAATAATTGAATTATTTTTAAAAAAATTTAATTGAAATTGTGTCCAAAATTTAAAATACCTAATTTCTTTTGAAAAATTTTATTAATATATTTGAAAATAATATAATTCTGAAAGTAATTAAATTTTATCGAAGAATTTTACATTTATAAAGATAATTGACATGTTTACAATTCTTCATAGATTTTTTGAAAATAATTGAATTTCTACGAAGAATAAAAATAATTGAAATCCTGTAGAAATGTTGCTATTATTTATGAAAATAATTGAATTATTGCGAAGAAATTTTGGGAAAAAATTTGTAATTAATTGAATTCCTGTAAAAAAATTTTTTTATTTATGAAAATAATTTATTGTTTGCGTAGAATTGTATTGGAATTTTTTGGAATAATGGAATTCTTTTGGAAAATTTAATTGAAATAGTAGATATTGCAAATTATGGAATTTGAGAAATCTTTTGAAAATAATTGAAATTTTGCCAAGAATTGGATTGAAATTTTCTAAAACACTTGAATATCAAAGAGGAATTTTATTATTTATAAAGAAAATTGAAATTTTTACGAGAATTTTTCAAAACTTTAGAAGAAAATTGAAATTTTTACGAGAATTTTTCAAAACTTTAGAAGAAAATTGAAATTTTTACGAGAATTTTTCAAAATTTTAGAAGAAAATTTAATTAAAGGAGAACTGGACTTTGAATAAATAATTTTTTGTTTAGATGTAAAAAAATATCTCTTATCCCGGGCACTATTGTGAATAGGAAGAGAAGTTGACATGAATAAAAAAATAGGGAAAAAAAACTTCCTTTATGTGTATAATAGGAACCATTTCACTTTCCACTGAACGTGGAACCTAACAGGATCCACATTTATTCGATGTACTTGTGATAGATAACGTTATGCATACATATGTATGAACTAAGAGAGGAAGTTTCTTGGAAAGGAAAGAAGAAGAAGAAGTGAGAAAGAAAGTGTTAAAAAGGGAAAAAAATGGAAAGAGGAGAAAACCGCTGACGAAGAGGGAACCTTTATTGGACAAGCGTGGATATTCACGAGGGTATTCGGTGCTATTCTCCCTCGAATAATAGTATCGCGCACATCCGAGTAGGTGGAGAATAAGGAAAAAGAAACGAAAGGTTTTTGAATGGCCAGACAAGGGAAGCTACTTTGTGCGTCTTATATATAGTACAGGAGAATCGCTCGGCGAAACTTTGTCCTCCCTTCCCCTTTTTCTTCACAAAAAAAAATTCATTTTGTCCCAGTCAATATTTTACTTTTCTAATAATTCTCGCAATAATTATTTCCAAGAATAGAAAAGAATAATAATGTTTCATCTTGTTAGAATTTTTCTAATTGTTACTTGCAATCACGATAAATCGTTAGGTATTAAAATAACACCAAAAAGGATTAAAATAATCCAACGTAGTGTTATTTTAATCCATTTTGGTGTTATTTTAATACCTAACGATTTACCGTGATTGAAAACAATGGAAATAAATAAAAAAAATCCAAAAAAGTGAATAGAATGAAAAGAAAATCAAGAAAGTGCAGAAAAGAATGAAAGGAAAATAAAAAAAGAATGTATAAAGTGAAAAATAGTAAAGACACTAATAAAAGAACAATGAAGAGTAAAGTAAATAAAATAAAGAGTTCCAGAAAGAGTTGGAGGAATATAAAAAAAATATTCTTATCTAAAGCCATCAAAAGATAAAACGTGCTTCGAACGAAAGAGGGAGTAAATTAGGAACTTTTATGATGCTTCGATCACGTTTTATGTTCGGAACGTGAATGTTCAGCGCATCGCTCGCCAGTCTTGGATAACGTTTCTCCCCCTTTTTTCTCCTCGTCGCTACAGTATTACATATATATATATATATATATATAGGAAAACGGAAGTTAGGCGAAAGTCCAAAAAGAAAAACTTTTGTGGTGAGTGTTTTCCTCTCTCAAGTTGCAACGAGAACTCCTCTCTCGTTGTCCCAGGAGAGATTCATCCGCGAGTCTTTCGTCGACAGGACAAAAGCACCACGATGAAAGAAAGCACGCGTGCAACTCTCAACACACATCTCATGAGAAAGTCGTCGGGGAATGATATATATTTTTATATACACTGTATATAAGTGCTTGGATACAGAAATGCACTTCCGTTAGTCAAAATGTGTATAGAAAGAAAAACAAGCATTTCCCCCTTCACTCGGTGTTACAAGCCACAATTGTTGGAGAATTACGAAAACTTTTAAATTTTCGTATATATTCAACTCGTATTGTTTCTTCATCTCTCGTGAAGGAGTTTTCAAATTATTTCGTTTTTCTTCTACAACAAAAATTCATTTTCATCCAAGTCCACGTGTGACTTTTGTTAGGATGAATTTTCAAAATTCGAAATAAGTAAATTTCGAGTAGAAGTTTTTTTCCCGAGAGACAGGACTCGAAAACAGTGAAAGTATTTAAAAATACGGACTTTACGGACCAAAAATTACGAACCATTTACGGACCAACTGACAAAAATAGAATCGGGCCGAATCAAATATAAGAGAACATTTTACTTCAAACTAGAAATTCAATTTTTCATAATTATAAAACATGAAGAAATCGATAACATGAAATCATCGATTTCTTCATGTTTTGTAATAATTAATATTAATTAATTATAAAAATAATTTATAATAATGAAAATCATTATCAATTCAATTATTATTTTTTAGAATTTTTATCTAAAATTCTTCTTTATATCGATTCTGTTTAATAATTTTCGAAAAAGTTCTTTGACAATTTTCAAATTCATTTCTTTACAATATTTCATTTTACGAAATTTCAATTATTAAGAAAATTCTGTTATTAAATAAATATTAGAAAATAGAAACTGAAAATAGTACTAAAAAAACTCAATTAAACTTTTCCAAAAAAATTAATTACAAAATTCAATTATTTCCTAAAATTCACGCTATATTGCTTCTAATATTCAATGATTATCTAAGATTTTAACTGAAATTCATTTTTATGAAATAAAATTCAATTTTTATTAGAATATTCTACTAGAATTCAATTATTTAAATAAAAATAAAACGCAATTAAATAATTTATTGAAGAATTGGACGTTTCTTAAAATTCAATTCCCAGAAAAAATTGTTATCAACAAATTATCAAATACTTGAATTTTATTAACGAATTTTAATAAAACTTTTAAGAATAATTATACATTTTTAGAGAAATTCGATTAAAATTGTATTAAAAATAATTAAAATTCAGCATTAAATTTTATTATTTATGAAAATAATTGAATTCTTGCGAAGAGTATAATTATTTATGAAAATAATTGAATTCTTGCGAAGAATTTTTTTAATTTATGAAAATAATTGAATTCCTGCAAAGAATTTTATTATTTGTGAAAATAATTGAATTCTTGAGAAGAATTTTATTAAAATTTTCTAAACAAATTAAATTCTTGTAAAAAATTGCCAGGAATTCAATTATTTTTAAAACTTTTAATAAAATTCTTGACATAAATTAAAAATAACAAAATTCTTAGCAGATCTTTAATTACTTTCAGAAATTTTAATAAAAATTTTCGCAAGAATTTAAATATTTTCGTAAAGTAATAAAAATCTTTGCAGGAAATAAATTATTTTCAATAGTCTTAATACAATTATTCGCAAGAATTCAATTATTTTAAAAAATATTAGAATTTTAGCAGAAACTCAAACATTTTAAAAAGTTTTAATAAAACTTTTTTTGGTAGAAATTCAATTATTTTTAAGACAATTTTAAAAAAATTTCCCAAATTCAATTATTTTTTAATAATCCAAGATTTTATCTGAAATTTATTTTTAAATCAATGTTTATCAGAAAATTCTACCAGAATTCAATTATTTAAATACAAAAATAAATAATTTATTAATTTCATGTATCTTGAAATTAAATTTTCATAAAAAATCTTGTCAAGAAATTTTTTAAATCATTAAATTAATAATTGAATTATTGCGAAGAAATTTATAAAAAAATTTTTGTAAATAATTGCAGGCTTCGCACTCCATTATGAGTTTAAAAAAAGTAGGAAATAGTAGCCTTGATGACAAAAAAAGTAGGAAATAGTAGCCGCGATGACAAGAAAAAGAAGGAAATAGTAGCCGCGATGACAAAAAGAAAATTAAAGAATTTCATTAAAAACTTTTTTAAAAAAAGAACACTAAAGACAAAAATAGTAATAAAAGAATAGGAAAAAAACGAATAGTTAAGAAAAAAGACAAAAATAGTAAAAAAACGAATAGTAAAGCCAAAAATAAAAAAGAGAAAATAGTAAAAAAAATTGGACAAGTGCGAGTTGTACACGCACTGCAGTAGCGGGTTTTTAAAAAATTATTTTTTTTAGGAAAGCATGTAGATAATTAAAAAAGTAAAGTGGTTCTCAAAAACCCAAAAATAAAGAAGCAAAATTAGAAAAAAAAGTTGAAAAAAGATGAATTTTAAGAATTTCGGTTTTTTAAATTTTTTATAAAATTAGTTTTTTTAGCAAAGCATGTAGATAATTAAAAAAGTAAAGTGGTTCTCAAAAACCCAAAAATAAAGAAGCAAAACCAGAAAAAAAGTTGAAAAAAGATGAATTTTAAGAATTTTGGGTTTTTTAAATTTTTTATAGAATTAGTTTTTTTAGCAAAGCATGTAGATAATTAAAAAAGTAATGTGCTTCTTAAATTTTGTCTAAGGAATTCAATTATTTCAATTATTTTCATAAATACCAAAATTTTTCCGATTTACTAAATTCTTTTAAATATTATTTTTGAAAAATATTCCTCATAAGAATTCAATTCTTTTCATAAATTTCCATAAAATTAAAAAAATAATTCAATTATTTTCAAATGTAACATAATTCTTCGCAGAAATTCAATTATATTTAACATTTTTTTGAAATTCTCCGAATTTTCAATTATCTTTATAAATAATTAAATTGTTCTCTACAATTCAATTATTTTCAAAAATGTTAATAAAATTCTACACAAACATTTAATTATTTTCATAAATATGTAATAACATTCTTTTGAAGGATTCAATTACTTTTATAAATAGTAAAATTCTTTGCACAAATTCAATTAGTATTAATAAATTTTAATGAAATTGAATTAATCAAATTTTTCAATTATAATTATGAACAGTCAAGATTGTTTTTTGAAAAATTGAAAAAATGTTTTAAAAAATTTGTTTAATTCAATAGATTAAATGTTGGTAAAATTATTTCCTATTATCTTATTGGCGGTCGTTTTTCATTAACGATTTTAGTTTTAACACTCTTTGTTGAGAAAAGTAGCTTTTAGTAGCATTAGGCTCAAAAAAGTAGCCAAAAAGTAGCCTCGTATCAAAAAAGTAGCAAATAGTAGCTTTTAGTAGAAGAGTGCGAAGCCTGTAATTGAATTCCTGTATAAATTATTATTATTTATGAAAATAATTGAATGTTTGTGTAGAACTGTACACGGAAAGAAAGTTATTATTAAATTTTATAAAAATAGTTTTCAAGTGTTTGACAAAATGCGATAAAGGTAAATTTTGATATTTCAGAAATACTAAACCTTAAAAAAACTTATATAAAATTTAGTAAAGTTGTATTAAAATTTGTTTCTTTGGAATTCAATTCCTATTAAAAATGTTATCAACAAATTTTTAACAATCAAATTCTTTGGACGAATTTTAATAAAATTAAGATTTTTTCCGAGGCATTCGATTAAAATTCTATAAAAAATAATTGAATTCCTAAAAAGAATTTTATTATTTACGAAAATAATTGATTCCCGGTTAAATTTTACTAATTATGAAAATAGTTGAATGATTGCGAAGAAATTTATAAAAAAAATTGTTATTAATGAAATTCTTGTGAAATTTTTATTATTTTTTGAAAGTATTTAAAAGTTTTTGTAGAATTTCATTAATTTTTTTGTTTAAATAATTAAATTCTTTTGGTAAATTTTATAAAAATAGTAGATATTAAACATTATTTAATTTTTACGAAGAATATTATTACTTTTGAAAATAATTAAAATTTTGCAATGGATTTTATTAAAATTTTTGAAAATAATTGAATTTTATTACTTTAGGAAAATAATTGAATTCGTGTGATAAATATTGTTAATTATGAAAAAAATTGAAATTTTGTAATGAATTTTAATAAAATTTTTGAAAATAATTGAATTTTGTTGAAGAATTTTGCTAATTATTTATACAGATAATTGAAATGTTAACGTTTTTTAGTTGTTTTCGAAAATATATGAATTTCGGAGAAGAATTTTAATATTTCTTGAAGATAATTGAAATTTTGACGAGAATTTTCAAAAAATGTTTGAACATTATTGAATTTTTGCGAAGAATTTTATTACTTTTAAAAATAATTAACTTTCTGCAATAATTTGTAATTTCTCTAAAATTCTTCAAATTATATCGTACAATTTACGTACTTTTCACCCTTTTTGAATGAAATTACGGACTTTACGGACCTTTTTCAAAGAAAACGGACTTTTACGGACTTGAAGCAATAAGTTACGGACTTTTTCAGGATTTACGAACCTACTTCGAGCCCTGGAGAGATTTTTTTTCCGGTTTTGCAAAAAAGGCATACGAAATTAGAAGGAGAATGACGTGTAGATGATGGTAAGCATCACGCTGCTTTTCATTTTCTGATCTCTTTCTTGTCTCGCCGAGGCGCAAGCGGTGGAGGCTCCGATGAAGCGAGCTGGAACGGTATGAAAAGCTATGTGAGGAACTTATCTGAAATGACATCGGTTTTGGACCCTCGGAAACACCAAAGGGCTTATTTCCGAAGAGGCAGGCATTGTCGCCCTTCTTTGTGACCCTGCAGGTGACCCTCTTGCACTCCACTCGAACGACTCTTCGGTTCCACTCCCAATCCACTCGTAACCCCCTCGCACTTATTATGTACCCACACCCAGGCTCTCAACTACCTCTGAAAACTAAAGGGGATGCAATATCTAAAGGCCAGGTACTCTATATTTACTCTCCATTTACTATTAAAAGCGACTTTTTTTTAATTTCGAATTTTGAATTGTTAATTTACGAATAGTTTCGAATTTATTTATTTTATTTTACTTCGAATTTATTTATTTAATTTAATTTCGAATTTATTTTTTTAATTTAATTTCGAATTTTAATTGTAAATTAATTGTTATTTAATTGCTATTCAATTTTGTTAGTCTTCATGTTTTTCTATATACTTGCGGAAAAATATTTTTTTTCGTTTTAAAGAATAGGCGAAATATTGCGACTTTTTGTACCGATTGTAAATGAACCGTACGATCTGAAGGAAGAGACGAATGTGTGAGTGAGTGGAAGAAAGTTAATTTAAAAAAATGATTTCTGCAAAATTGCCGCAATGACGAGTGCGAAGCGCCGTGAAAAATGGTGGGGCAAAATATCGTTGTCCGGATGGAGATACGGCTGGATGGAGACGACTCGCATATTGGCTTCATTTGCACATTTCGTTTCATCCATCCCGTTTCATCTCAATTTGATCGCCACGCTCGTATTTCCGTGACTTCGTCTCTCTCTCTCTCTCTCTCTCGTAACGTGTGCGCGGCTCTCCCAATTTTCAATGTCCCGTCAAAGAAGTGGAACGATGCCATTCACCGTCAGTCGTGGATCGAGAGATAGAAATCCATTTTCCCTGGGTACTTTGCCACTTTTCCCGTATCTCTCTCTCTCTCTCTCTCTCTCTCTCTCGCTTCTCTCTCTCATCCTTCTTTCATATCGTCTTGCGTGCACTTGGCTTATCGCAAAATTCACCTTCTTCTTTTTTTTCCCTCCACACACATATTATACACAACCGTCGACGAAATTACATTTAAATTTTCATGAATTTCCACTCATGAAAATGATTTTGTAATAAAATAAAAGATTATTACCTATTTTTCCCTTGGCCAATTATTGAGATCTCATGGAGAGAGAGAGGAAAATGTTTCAAAATTGCCGCAAAATATTTAACAAATTTTTACGAACGTTTCGGTGTTTTAGGGGAATTTTAATATTATCTGAACACCGAAAAAAAAATAATTTCAATATTAGACTCACGGCTGCAATGATTTAAATCAAGTTGATTTAAATCATGATTTTAATCTTGATTTAAATCTTGTCATTTAAATCATGATTTAAATCAAACTGCGCGAAATGCATTAGAAACCGAAAAGGATACAAAATTAGAATTTATGTTAAAAGTTTTTAATTAAATAAAAGTAAAAAAGAATATCTTATAAAGATAATATAATGAATATCAGAAAAGAATAATTATTATTTTTTGTTTATTTGGCGAAAGTTATTGAAAGATAAAAAATCTGTATTTTATATTTGAGTCAAAGCAGCATTAAATATCAGTATTTTGTTAAGATTTCCTAAACTTTTTTAAAACAAATTTTATTGTAACAAGAATTTATATATGTATTTTTTATTAAGGGTAGCCACAAATTATAAAAACAATTATAAATCAGAGATTTAGTTGGTCAGAAAAATACAGGGAATTTTTAAAAATTCTTTAAAAGTCAGGGAATTTTAATCGAAAGAAACCACAAATTAAAAAACTTTGATAAACTTAGTTTTTGTATTTAGACTTTTTTTGTATAATATTTAATAATTAAACAAACATTTTTTAAATGTCTTATGTTTTTTTTATAAATAAAATTGTTACTTAAAAAGCATTAATAAATTTTTATAAGATTTTTTTTAAGTGTAAAGTTAAGCGGAACTCTTCTGCCACAAAAATGTATTTTTATGTGCAGAATAAACATGAATTGAATTGAATTGCATTATTAAAATTTTAATTAGTAATGCAGAGTATTAAATAATAATTTAAAAATTTGTTAATCAGGAAACATGAAAAATTAGTCAGGAAAAATCAGGAAATTCTAAAAATGAAATTTTGCATGCACCCTATTATTAATTTTTTAATTCCTAATATTAAAAAAAAAAAAGTATTTAAAAAATAGTATTAAAAAATGATTTAAATCAAAAAAATCCGATTTAAATTAAAAAAATCTGATTTTTTTGATTTTTTAAAAAAAATCATGATTTTTATCAGCCCTGATTAGACTATTCCTCTTCTTTTGCAGCATTTTTTCCTCTTATATACGGGCACTAAAGTTTTCATTTCTAATTGAGAGGATTTTCCTCTTTTATATTTTCCATTAAATGTCACTTTTGAAATAGTTTGAAGCTGCGTTCAGAAAAACGAAAAACAACTTAAAAATCTTCTCTATAGTATAAATTTGTTTTAATTTCAGAGGAATAATTTCAATCAAAGAAGAAAGGTTAAAATTCATCTTTTAGTTAATAAGCTTTCAAATATAAACGAAAATTCCTCTTTTTTTAATATTCGTATATTGAAAATAAAATGTAAAAATAATTGTTAAGCGGAATATTCTTCTCACTTTGAGATTTTATTTTTTTCGGTGAAAGTTTAGTAAACTTCTCTTTATTGAAGCTTTCGATAGTCAAAATTTTGAAAAAGAAAAACAATTTTGAAAAGAAGAAAAATAAGCAAGAGGTACAAATACATACGATTTTAGCCTATGGGAGAAGTTAAAACTTGACGTTCGTTCGTTCGTTTTTTTTACTAACCGGACAGTTTTCGTTTTCGAGGAGTGATGACTAAAAAGGAAGTATCTAACTTGTAAAAGGATTTGAAGAAGTAGAAGTAGAAGAAGAAGAAGCTCGTGGAAAAAGAGGGGTTCATATATATATAGGAAAGCATAAAAAACTTTTCTCGGTGAGTTTCTTTTCTCAACTTACTGCTGATGTGTATGTTGAAAATCGAGTTGCCAGCGACGCCAATGTCGATACTTTCTTTTACCGCACATTTATCTCGAAAAGTCTATATTTCTTAAAGTAAATGACACGTGAAACTTGAAGCCAATTAAACGAGTGTGACATAACGAGATACTTTAGTTACGCGAGGAAAAATATTTTCTTCCCTCTTTCTTTTTCTTTGCTTAATAACACGGTAAATCGTTAGGTATTAAAATAACACCAAAATGGATTAAAATAATACTAAATTATATAATAATATAATAATATAATAACACTAAATTACTTTTTGGTGTTATTTTAATACCTAACGATTTATCGTGAAAAACTGGGTATAAAATTGGGTATTTTTTAATAGCAATGTTACTAATACGTAGAAAATAAAAATTTGGAAACGAATTCAAAAAAGGGTGAATTAACTTTAATTTTTGATTGAAAGGGAAGTGAATTAGTTGCACTGTGGGAGAAATTTACTTTTTACGCCGTGCAATGAGGGAATATCGTGAGATTATGTATTAGATTGAAGATGATTCTGTCTGCAGGTGCATAAAGCCCCTAACGTAATCTCATTAAATCATACTCGATTAGATGGTGGCGCTGTATATAATAGAATATGCAGTAGTAGAGCACCGTAATATATCAGCCGGCCGGATTACCGTTGTCTGACCACTGATTGCTGCTTCTACTGGTTACGCCTGCACTATTTTTACATTCCACTGCATTTCTAAAGTCATTTCTTTTCATTGCTAATTCCCCCGTTTATAAAAAGCACAAAATTCAATTTCGATTACTTGATCTACTATTTCAATGAAATTTCCCAAAAGAATTTCATTATTAAAAAAATTCCAATACAATTCTACGCAAACATTCAATTATTTTTATAAATAATAAAATTTTTTACAGAAATTCAATTATTTACAAATTTTTTTAATAATTTTTCTTTGCAATAATTCAATTATTTTCAAAAATAATAACGTTTCTACAGGGATTCAATTATTTTTATAAATAATACAAGTTTTTTTGGGAATTCAATTATTTTTATAAATAATAAAATTTTTTACAGGAATTCAATTATTTACAAATTTTTTCCCAAAATTTCTTCGCAATAATTCAATTATTTTCATAAATAATAGTAAAATTTCTATAAGGATTCAATTATTTTTATTCTTCGTAGAAACTCAATTATTTTCAAAAAATCTATAAAGAAGTGTAAACATTTCAATTATCTTTATTAATGAAAAATTCTACGACAAAATTTAATTTTTTTCAGAATTACATTATTTTCAAATATTTTAATAAAATTGTTCAAAAGAAATTAATTATTTATAACACAATTTCATTTAAATTTTTATAAAATAATTCAATTATTCTTTTAGATTTTAATAAAATTCTTCCCAGGAATTCAATTATTCATGAATAAATAATTCTTCGAAACAATTCAATTATTAAACATAAATAAGAAAAGTGTTCCCAAAAAATCAATTATTTTGAGTCTTTTAAATTTTTTTTTCTAAAATTCAATTATTTCCGCATAAATAACAATATTCATCAGAAGAATTCAATTATTTAAAAAAAATTAAATTTCTTCTTGTAAATTCAATTATTTTGAAAAATTCTAATAAAACCTCTTGCAAGAATTCAATTATTTTTGTAAATAATAAAAAGCTTTTTAGGAAATGAATTATTTTTAATTAAATTTCGATAAAATACTACGCAGAAATTCAATTATTTTTGTAAATAATAAAAAGCTTTTTAGAAATCGAATTTTTTAAATTAAATTTTGATAAAATAACACGAAAAATTCAATTATTAGGAAATACTTTAATAGAATTCATTGTAGAATTTAATTACTTTTAAAAAATTCTCTAAATTCAATGATTTACAATATTTTAAAAAAATTTGCAAACAGAATTCAATAATTTAAAGATTTTGTTGTAAAAATCTTTGTAAGAATTCAATTTTCTCATGAATAATAACAATTTATCAGGAATTTAATTATTCAAATAAAAATTTGCACATAATTAGTCGAAAGAAATGAATTATTTAAAAAAAAATTGTTTAATTCTTCTCAAGAATGAAATGATTTTTTATAAATACTTAAATTTTTTCATAAATAATAAAATTCGTTTCAGAAATTCAATTTTTTAGCATTAAAATAGGAAAGAAGAAAATATTTTTTATAAAAATTAGACAAAAAGAAGAATTCAATTATTTTTTAAAAGTATTAAATTTCTTCTTGTTAATTCAATTATTTTAAAAAATTCTAATAAAACCTCTTGCAAGAATTTAATTATTTTTGTAAATAATAAAAAGCTTTTTCAAAATTGAATTTTTTAAATTAAATTTCGATAAAATACCACGCAATAATTTAATTATTTTCAAAAAGAATAACATTTCTACAGGGATTCAATTATTTTTACAAATAATAAAATTATTTTAGAAATTCAATTATTTTCATAAATAATTAAATTCTCGCAAAGAATTTACTAATAAAAATGGGTTTAAAAATAAATTTTAGTTAAAATTTTAGATTATAGTTGAATAAAAAAAGTATAGAGTGAACTTTTTGCAAATAATTGATTTTTGAAAATGTTTCAAACTAAAATCCTTGAAATTCTTAATTTCTCATATTTTTGACAAAAAATTCTGTAGAATTAATTCTTTTTAAAAGTTAATAAGGATTTTTATTGAAATTATTTCAAGTTTTTATTTTTTAAAATATATTTAATTGCAGAATTTCCGAATAATTGAAATATTGTAAAATTGAATTGTAAACGAATAAATTTGAAAATTATAAAACTCATCGCAGGGTTTCAATTATTTTTCATACAATTTTAATTGAATTCCTTGAAAAAAGTAATTATGTTCATGCAAGTTTTAATAAAATTCGACAAAAGAATTGATTTATTAAAAGATTTGTTACTAAAATTCTTCATGAGAATTGAATTTTGAGAAACATTCAATTATTCAATAAATTATTTACTTTTGCATTTAAATAATTCAATTCTTGTAGAATTTTTCAATAAAAATTGTTTTTCATTTCGTAAAAATGAATTTCAGTTAAAATTTGAGATTATAATTGAATATTGAAAGAAATATTGAGTAAACTTTTTGGAAATAATTAAATTTTCCAAATTAATATATTTAAAAAAGTTGAATTGAATTTTTTAAATATTATTTCATGTTTTTATTTTCTAATGTGCATTTAATTAATGAATTTAGAAATAATTTAAATTTAGCGAAATTGATTAATGAATTATTATTAAAAATAATATAAATAAAATCAAATTGTAGTTAAAAATTTTTGAAGATAATATTTGAATTGAAATGATGAAAATAATTTTGAAGAAGTAATTCTTATAATAAAAAATAATGATTTTATTACTTGGCCATCTTTGATTATTATAAAATATGAAGAAATCGATCACTCCGAGTCGAAGACCCGGAGTTATCAGTTTCTTCATGTTTTATAGTTTTAAAAAAATGTAATGAATTAACTTTTATTCATTGTAAAAAATAACACCAAAATTGATTATTTTTATCTTTTTTTTTTGGTTTCAATTTAATTTGCAACTTTTTTTAATACCTCACGATTTGCTATAAATAATAATTAATTAATATTTTATTTCATTTATAATAATTTTTATAATTATTTACAAAACATTTTATTCATTTTTCTTTTAATTCAAATTCTCTCGCTCTTATATGCTAGCTGCATCAGATTACTGCCTTTCAAGGATTATTAAGAACAACTGATTGCCACTTTCCTTCCATTTGCAATGAAAGCTCGATCCGCTTTATTCCAATCTCGCTGATGTACTTGAGTATTTCGCAAGTGTTTTCACTATATTCGTGAAAACTAACCCTATAAATAGGAGATAGATTGGCGTTAAAGGCGTTAAATTGTAATCGATTTTCAGCTGAGTAGATAGTTGTCGACAAAGAGAGAGAGAGAGAGAGAGAGAGAAAAAAAGAGAGAGAGTGTATATACATGAGAAAGCGATATGGGAAAAGGAAAGTGGAAAAAGGGAAGTGAGGATTCTGAATTCGGTGCGAGACCTTGGAAATAATGACTCTCGGGACAAAACTTAAACGCTCCGTGAAACGTGAGACACCGGTTAAATGGCTGATTTTAAGCTTGGTGCGAAACGGTACATACCATTCCTTTGCTTAATCCCACACTCTACTTTCATTGGCTATGCCTTCACAGCAAATAACTGTCTCGAACCATGCTACAAGCTTTATCGGCTTTTTCCTTCTTTCCATCGCTCTCTCTCTCTCTCTCTCTTTTCGAAACTTTTTTCTCCTCTTTTTCTTCTCTTTTTTTTTGAATACATATACACAGAGAGGTAAACATTCTGTGGCCTTTTTTTATCTTCCTGCTAATTTTCACACCTCGCTTTTGCCGAGTTGGCAATTCACTTTTAGAAATCTTGTTAAAAAACTTCGATCTTCTTTTATCTTCTCCAATATTGCATGTTCTATTTTATTTACATAGAAATTACACTTTCGAAAAAGGCGTAATTATACGATTTTCTTGGTAGTAAAATTCGAAATAGAATTGAATATAATTTCATTTATCCCCATAATATATTTCAGGGGCAAGTTTTAAAAATCTGATAAATCCAAATTTTGTCATTTCGAGAAATTTAAACAAATGACAATTCTCACATAACCATTAAAATTAATTTTAATGTAGAAAAAATGTAATAAACTGTTTACTTTTAAATATTTTTCTATTGAAAATGCTTTGTTTGTAATTAAAATTTATTGTAATAAAGGAATTTCAAGGTTTTGGCAATTTTTTCTAATGAAAAATTAAAATTAAAAATTATCAAGGTTAGGCAAAAATATATTTTAAATTGAAAATTCTTTGGTAACGAATTTTTTTTCTTAAATTGAACAGTGATCAATCGATTTCTAAGGATTTTAAAATTCTAAATATGTGTTTATCTCAATTTTTTTGAAAAATGGATTTATCAACTTTTGAAAAATTGCTCCTCATTTTTATAATAAATCTTCTAAAAAAGATATTTTCATAAAATACTTTCTCATTCGAAGATCTTCAATTATATTAATTTCTATATTTTTTTACACAACAAACTACTCAGATTTAATATTTACAGAAATTTTAATAAAAACAGGAATATGACCATTCTCATGATGATATTTACATTTATTGATTAATTTAGACTGACTGACAATCTTTATTATTATAACATCTCAAAAAGTATTACCTTTCTATTTATTTAATAATTTAATAGAATTAAATACCTCAATTTTTCCAATAGAAATTTATTTCATTCAAATTTATTTACAAATTTATTTATTTTTATCCTACTTTTAAATCTATTAGGAAGATTTTTTATAATCCTTCATTCTAATTCAATTAAACTAATTATCTCAGCCTCTTCTCTCAACCAAATAACTTGATTCTTAATTTTAATAATATACGATTCAGGGCTGCAATGATTTAAATCAAGTTGATTTAAATCATGATTTTAATCTTGATTTAAATCTTGACATTTAAATCATGATTTAAATCAAACTGCGCGAAATGCATTAGAAACCGAAAAGGATACAAAATTAGAATTTATGTTAAAAGTTTTTAATTAAATAAAAGTAAAAAAGAATATCTTATAAAGATAATATAATGAATATCAGAAAGTAATAATTATTATTTTTTGTTTATTTGGCGAAAGTTATTGAAAGATAAAAAATCTGTATTTTATATTTGAGTCAAAGAAGCATTAAATATCAGTATTTTGTTAAGATTTCCTAAACTTTTTTAAAACAAATTTTATTGTAACAAGAATTTATATATGTATTTTTTATTAAGGGTAGCCACAAATTATAAAAACAATTATAAATCAGAGATTTAGTTGGTCAGAAAAATACAGGGAATTTTTAAAAATTCTTTAAAAGTCAGGGAATTTTAATCGAAAGAATTATTATTATTATTATTATTATTATTTTTTGTTTATTTGGCGAAAGTTATTGAAAGATAAAAAATCTGTATTTTATATTTGAGTCAAAGAAGCATTAAATATCAATATTTTGTGAAGATTTCCTAAACTTTTTTAAAACAAATTTTATTGTAACAAGAATTTATATATGTATTTTTTATTAAGGGTAGCCACAAATTATAAAAACAATTATAAATCAGAGATTTAGTTGGTCAGAAAAATACAGGGAATTTTTAAAAATTCTTTAAAAGTCAGGGAATTTTAATCGAAAGAATTATTATTATTATTATTATTATTATTTTTTGTTTATTTGGCGAAAGTTATTGTAAGATAAAAAATATGTATTTTATATTTGAGTCAAAGAAGCATTAAATATCAATATTTTGTGAAGATTTCCTAAACTTTTTTTAAAACAAATTTTATTGTAACAAGAATTTATATATGTATTTTTTATTAAGGGTAGCCACAAATTATAAAAACAATTATAAATCAGAGATTTAGTTGGTCAGAAAAATACAGGGAATTTTTAAAAATTCTTTAAAAGTCAGGGAATTTAAATCGAAAGAAACCACAAATTACAAAACTTTGATAAACTTAGTTTTTGTATTTAGACTTTTTTTGTATGATATTTAATAATTAAACAAACATTTTTTAAATGTTTTATGCTTTTTTTATAAATAAAATTGTTACTTAAAAAGCATTAATAAATTTTTATAAGATTTTTTTTAAGTGTAAAGTTAAGCGGAACTCTTCTGCCACAAAAATGTATTTTTATGTGCAGAATAAACATGAATTGAATTGAATTGCATTATTAAAATTTTAATTAGTAATGCAGAGTATTAAATAATAATTTAAACATTTGTTAATCAGGAAACATGAAAAATTAGTCAGGAAAAATCAGGAAATTCTAAAAATGAAATTTTGCATGCACCCTATTATTAATTTTTTAATTCCAAATATTAAAAAAATAAATATTTAAAAAATAGCATTAAAAAATGATTTAAATCAAAAAAATCCGATTTAAATAAAAAAAATCTGATTTTTTTGATTTTTTTAAAAAAATCATGATTTTTATCAGCCCTGATACGATTACAATACATGATCAAATTACTTTACTGCTTATACAATTACTTTATTTATTTCAGTAACTATAATTAATTCCCGTGAAATCAAATTTATTCACGATTTACATTTACTAACCTTACCTAATAAATTTTTATTAATAACAACAATAATTTTTTTTATAATACTACCACCAAGAATAATTTTTTTTTTAATAGCAATTAAAAGTTTAATTATTTATAATCATTTCTTTTTCTTATTCTTAATACTATGTTTATCAACCATTATGAAACTATTGCGTTAGTTTTTTTATTTATTGCTTCACACATATTTAGTTCAATGTTAACTTAAAGAAATGGCAACGAATTGACACCAAAAATGTAAATTGAAAAAAAGTTGATCCAAATTTTTGATTTTAGTTAAATAGTTAAATTACAAAAAGGAGTCAAATAGGATTAAAATATCTAGAGAAAAGAAACCAACCCTGACTTTTTTTAAACATACGATCCAGTCGTATCCAGTCGAGAGTCAGTGAAATTTCATTAAAATATAATTTACATTCAGCTGAGAATAATATATTTGAAATTAAGGCAAAAGATTTAATTGTAAAATACTTTTGCACATGTTTCGTGACTATTTTATTCCACTATTTCTGTTATAAAGCGCAGTTTCATCAATTTTCGTGCGGGAATGAAAAAGTGTCGCCTGCTTTGTGAGTAATTTTAGAATATTGAAGGCAGTATGTATGGCTAAACACAGTGCTTGAGCTGACAATGTGCAAACTATAATATAGCAGTATGACTATGGTTGCGATAGAAACAAGGATTGTCGAGTAGAAATTACACAGTGGCGGCGGTTTTGGTCAGCCAATCGTCGACAGCGATATATTAGTCACGCGGAATGAATATGATTAAGAGTGAACATTGAACATAGTCCTGAGAGTTTGCGCCCCTCAAACCCACGTTGCGATGATATCCCACTTCTAAACGTCCGGCTGACCTAAATTGCCCGCTAACAATATAACTCGCAGAATTTGCATTCAGCACTTTGCCAGGTTCACTTCATGCAACATCTGATTTTCTAATTATCCTCAAAGCGGACGGAAAAAAGCACATTTTATACCCTTTTTACAATCAAATTTTCCATCGTTTCACGGTAAATCGTTAGGTATTAAAATAACACCAAAATGGATTAAAATAACACTAAATTGGTTTATTTTAATCCTTTTTGGTGTTATTTTAATACCTAACGATTTACCGTGTTTTTGTTTTTATTTATACAATTCAGTGTCATGTCAGACGAAGCGAATCACTTTTTAGGTTATGTTAGCCTCACTTTTTTATTCATCAAAAGTTTCCTTTTACTTATACAGCAGATGAAAATCAGTATAATTATTAAATATTTCACTTTTAATAAATACCTATAAACAATAATTTATATTCCCAGTTGATTCTCTTTTATTTTCATCTCAAAAAATTCGAACCTAACCTACAATGTTTTGCTTCTAACGTCCCTTTCTTCAAATCGCGTCAAAAATGTATTTTTTGCTATTCTATTTTTCACAAAACAGTATTAAAAGTACTGTACAATAAACAATGAAAACTAACTTTAAACTTGATGAGGTCAACATTTTTGCTGATAAAAACAAATTTCTTCTTATTCTGCGCATATCAGTGGAAAAATCGATGTACAGTCGGACAGGTTAAAATAATGTCCGATCGGTGAACTTAATCCAAGTAAAAACGAATGGAAAATATTTACAGTCAACGTGAGTGCAAATCATAAATTTCCTTTTGCGAAAGGAAAAAATTTTTTTCCTTTAAACTCCCTCCCCCCCCCTCTCCTTGGATAAAAGTTCAATTTGACAAACGCTTCTTATCTTTTTATCAAATACACTTAGGGGAAATTGCAATTCTCTTTTTTATCGTTCTCGATATACACACGTACAATATATTTTTCTCAACCGTTTCAACGTTTTATCAACGTGAGTAATCTGGAAAAAAAGGAGAAAAAAAGGAAGACAGAAAACAATCGCACTGTTACATTGATAGAGTTCGGAAAATTCGCGAGAGTCAGTGTAAAATAATAATGATAACAATAATAATAATAATAATAATCATTTTTTTGATGTTTTTTTACAATGAATTAAATTTTAGTTTATTACATTTTTTTAAAACTAGAAAACATGAAGAAATCGATAACTGCGTGTCTTCGACTCGGAGTGATCGATTTCTTTATATTTTATAATAATTAAAGATGGCCAAGTAATAAAATCATTATTTTTTATTATAAAAATTACTTCTTCAAAATTATTTTCATCATTTCAATTCAAATATTATCTTCAAAAATTTTTAACTGTACAATTTTATTTTATGTATATTATTTTTAATAATAATTAATTAATTTCACGAAGTTTCAATTATTCCTAAATTCTTTAATTAAATGCATATTAGATAAGAAAGACTTCAAATAATATTCAAAAAAATTTAAGTCAACTTTTTCAAAAATATTAATTTCAAAATTAAATTATTTCCAAAAAGTTTACCCTACATTTCTTTCAATATTCAATTATAATCTAAAATTTTACCTAAAATTCATTTTTATAAAATAAAAATCAATATTTATTAGAAAATTAATTTTTATGAAATAAAATTCAATTTTAATTAGAATATTCTAATTTCTAATAGAATTCAATTTTTTAAACAAAAATAAAACGCAATTCAATAAATTATTGAAGAATTGAACGTTTCTTAAAATTTAATTCCCCCAAAAGAATTGTTATCAACAAATTATGAAATACTTGAATTTAATTTACAAATTTTAGTAAAATTTTAAAGAATAATTACATTCTTCGAGAAATTTGATTTAAATTGCATTTAAAATATTTTTCATTCTGCAATGAGTTTTATTATTTAAGAAAATAATTGAATTTCTAGAAAGATTTTTATTATTTATAAAAATAATTGAATCCCTGTAGAAATGTTTTTATTTATGAAAATAATTGAATTTATTGCGTGGTATTTTATCGAAATTTAATTTTAAAAATTTAATTCCTAAAAAGCTTTTCATTGTTTATAAAAATAATTGAATTCTTGGAAGAGTTTTTATTAGAATTTTTCAAAATAATTGAATTTAATGCGTGATATTTTATCGAAATTTAATTTAAAAAATTCAATTCCTAAAAACCTATTTATTATTTACAAAATTAATTGAATTCTTGCAAGAGTTTTTATCAGAATTTTTCAAAATAATTGAATTTACAAGAAGAAATTTAATGCTTTTAAAAATAATTGAATTCTTGTGATGAATATTGTTATTTATGCGGAAATAATTGAATTTAAAAAAAATTTTTTAAAAAACTCAAAATAATTGATTTTTTGGGAATAATTTTATTATTTATGTTTAATAATTAAATTGTTTCGAAGAATTGTTTATTCATAAATAATTGAATTCCTGGAAAGAAATTTATTAAAATCCAAAAGAATAATTGAATTATTTCATAAAAATTTAAATGAAATTGTGTTTAAAATATTAAATTGTTTTTGAACAATTTTTATAAAAATATTTGAAAATAATGTAATTCTGAAAGTAATGAAATTTTGTCGAAGAATTTTTGTATTCATAAAGATAATGGACATGTTTACAATTCTTTACAGATTTTTTGAAAATAATTGAATTTCTACGAGGAATAAAAGTAATTGAATCCCTGTAAAAATTTATTATTTATGAAAATAATTGAATTATTGCGAAGATATTTTTTAAAAAATTTGTAAATAATTGAATTTCTATAAAAACTTTTATTATTTATGAAAATAATTAAATGTTTGCGTAGAAATTCTATTTAAATTTTTTTTAATAATCGAATTCATTTAGAAAATTTTATTGAAATAGTAGATATTAAAAATTATGAAAGTTTAGAAATCTTTTGAAAATAATTGAAATTTTGACGTGAATTTGATTAAAATTTTGTAAAATAATTGAATATCAGAGAAGAATTTTATTATTTATTAAGAGAATGGAAATTTTGCAACAAAATTAAATTTAGTAACTATGTTACTATGTTAGTTAGTAACTAACTTACTATTCTCCCTAGAGAAGCTAAATTCGTTAAATTTTTCCAAATCGTTGACTTTGGTGTTTTATTTAAAATAAAATTTCATTCATACTTAAAAATAACAGCAAAATTTTTATTATTTTTAACAATTTTATTATTTGAATCCTTTTTGATTTTAATTTAATCCTAGAGGGATTAAACAGTTGCAGATTATTTTAATTCAATGATGTTATTTTAACACCTCACGATTTATTGTGAAAAATAATTCAAATTCTCTATAGAAAATTGAAAAAAATGTTCGGTGACAATAGCCTTCGCGATAAGTAGGTGTGACGTTATAACTGATCACGCTCGAGGGAAAACAAACCCAAAATGAGTGACGGAAGTGAAAACCCGACACTGAGGTCGTGAACTTTGGAAAACTCACGAAAATGCTTTTTCTTCGTCCCTTTTGTGCAATATAACTCCCTCTTCTCCTTCTCTCCCAATCAGTCGTAAAGTTCTTTTCTCCCATATACAGAAAAAGCAGAATTCGAAATCGAAAAGTTTCTATATTCACTATGTCGAGTGAGAATTTATTGTCTCGGAGCGTTAATCGATTGGCAAATTTACAGAAAAGATAGTTTTTGTCAAAAAATTCCCGCTTTCAAAATAATTTAATTTATTTCGTCATTTCTTACTAAAATAATTTTTTTTCTTGTTTTTTACAGTCGTAACAGCTCCAGGATACGATGTAACCGTGAACAGATTTCCCGTTGTTGTTGGAAATAATGCAGTTCTTTCTTGCACGGCACGAGACGAAGTCAAGGAACATCTGAAAGTTGCCTCCTGGTATCGAGACGAAGCTATTCTTTTACCTGGCAATACCGACACTGGTAAGTTTTTTTTTTTTTTATTCCACCACCAAAATCATTTCCTTAAAAAAGAATTTAAAAATTCATCCCACATTTCCTTGTAATTTAAGCGAAATAATTTTTTCAACTTCATTAAATAAAAACCAGGGAAACTAATATTAAGCAAAAAAATATATTTAAACCGATGTCAATATTTTTTTGCAAATTTTTCTTTATTTACATTTTACTGAATATAAACTTTTTACCCTCGCGAATTTTTTGTTTGTGTTTAATTTTTAAGTTATGAAACGAATTTTTTTTGTTTATTTGCATTTCGTTTATTACTTTCACTTCGTGTTCCCCTTGTCGATTCAACTCGATAAAAAAAATAACAAATAGATGGAAAAATGTTTGCAAGTTACAAACTAGAGAGAGAAAAATACTTTGACATTGCAAATTTTTTTTTTCCCATGACTCTGTTATTTAAATAATTATACATTCCGGATGTGTAATTCCATTAAAATTTATATAGATTGTACAAATTCACTCATCCGCGTTTTGCTCGTCTATGCGTAAATTGTAAGCGTTTTATTAAATAATCAAGTGAATATTATTCGAAAAAATAAAAACTGACCAGGTGTCGGTAATTTTTTTTTTATATTTAAGTTCTCTAATGGATTTATTAAAATTGGTTAAAATTACAAAGGGTATTTATTAATGGATTGCAAAAACAAAAAATGCACTGGAAAAAAATTTATTTGATTCAAATAACCGATTATTTGATTATTATCAAATAAATATTTACTTAAATCAAATAAATATTTACATAAATCAAATAATTTTTATTTGAATCAAATAAACTGTATTTGAATCAAATATTTCAGTATTTGAAGCAAACATTTCAGTATTTGAAGCAAACATTTCAGTATTTGAAACAAACACACTGTAAAAAGAAAGGTACTAATTTAGAACCAATTTTGGTACTAAATCGTAATTTTGTTCTATTTTAATACCGAAATTAGCTCTAATTTAGAACCTTTTTTTTACAGTGCATTATTTAATTGATGCAAATAAAAATTATTTGATTTAAGCAAATACTTATTTGCGACAATAATCAAATAATCGGTTATTTGAATCAAATAAATTTTTTTTTCACTGTGTAATATTGAAATGTTTTGGAAAATATAATAGAAATAGTCAAGAAAACCGTGGGGTTAATTGAATTATAAACAGGTGTTGAAAAGTTTTTACGACACATGTACGCAGTTATTTAAATATTCTTCCACTATAGAGTGACTTTTTTTTCTTATTCTTCTCCCCTTAAATATACTATGAGACGAATATTTACATTTTTAAAGAAGAAGCTTCCTTTTTTTTGCCACAAAACTTCTTAATCTAAATAACAAAGCCATATATACCTTAACCGAAATTTAAATATTAATTGATGCAAATCCTCTCCGTGGGGTCATCAGTGAGACTTGAGAACGAATTATGGAAAAGTTCATCTCACTTTTCTCTCACCGGACTAATTACTTGAAAAGTATAACTGTCTTTATTTACGATTAAATGACCCTCTTCTCCATAAAGTCATATTTTCTTAATTTGCCTCTTGATAAGAGAATAATAATCGTCTGGCCAAGATAAGCAAAACTTTTATCAAGTCAAATTTCTAATTTCCTTACGAATTAATTGTCTCTTAGTGCGCGAGTTAAGTTCCTAATTGTTATGAATTACAATTTTCTTTTCTTCCCTTTTTGGGAATTTTTTTTTTCCTTTTTTTGACAAAACCCCATAAAAATTGTTACGAAAATGGAAAATAGGAAAATATTACAGATAATTCTCTATATTTTTTGACATCATTCCTAAAACAAAAGAAAAAATATTTGAAATAAAAAATAAAAAATATTTGAAAATATTTGAAAAAAATGACGATCGAAAGAGGCACAATTCTATAAAATTATAAACTAAAAGCAGAGTAATTAAAAAATAATACTGAAAAGAAAATGAAAAAAATTGTAATTAATGATTTCATAACGAGGGCTTGAATTTTACATGAAACAGAAAGATATTATTAGGAAAAATTTAATGAAGCATTTTGTTTATAATTGAGGGAAAGAGAGAGAGAGAGGGAGAGAGAGAGAGAGAAACTCATATTGTGGTCGTTTTTGATGAGTTTACTCTCAGCAGCGTAATCTACGTTGCGAGAATGAATCTCTGGGCAATCAGCGGGAAGCGAGATTGTTCCAAAATCATATAGTCAAGTAGAGCGGATGCATATATACAACACACAATAATATATGACGCGTGATGTGACGATGTGTTTTAGTTAAGATCTAAATTTTAGTACCTGCCAGATGCAATTCGCGGGACAAAATAATGTCCCAAGACGCCTCTCTCTCGGGCACTCTCTCGATTTTCGTGCGCGCACACACACACACACACTCACACACTTTCATTATTATTTCGAGATGGAATTTCATTTTCCATTAAACAACAAACACTCTACAAATCACGTATAAGCGCACTTTAAATTTTAATTTCTTTCAAAATTGCTACTAATTTCAATTAGTGTATTATTATTATTATTAACATTATTATTAACATTATTATTATTATTATAATTATTATTATTATTACTCTCTAAATCTGAATTAGTAGTTTTCTACTAATGAAATAGTGCGGATTCGTTTACCAATTGAATTAGTAACTGTTTTTACTAATTTTGAGTAGTTTTCTACGAATTATTATAGTAGAAAGTTTACTAATTTGAAATAGTAAAAAATACGGTCTACTAATTGAATTAGTAATTTTCTACAAGCAATTAGTAAAAAACTACTAAAAATTAGTAAAAATGTTACTAATTCAAATTGGTGAACGAATCCGCACTAATTCAGATTTACGGAATACCATTATTATTATTATTATTATTATTATTATTATTATTATTATTATTAATTTATTATTATTATTATTATTATTATTATTATTATTATTATTATTAATTTATTATTATTATTATTATTATTATTATTATTATTATTATTATTATTATTATTATTACACAAAACTTTCTTCAAATTTCTCGAAAAATGAAAATTTTCTAATTATTATTATTATTAATATTATTATTATTATTATTATTATTATTATTATTATTATTATTATTATTACCAGCAAACGGAACATGTTATTCAATTTGTTGTTATGCAAATTAAAAAATTTTTTGTTTTGAAATATAAATTTTAAAAATAATTTCATAGTCAAAATTTTAAAAATTCACTAAAATACAAAATTAATTATTAGTATTACTGTTCATATTTTCAGAATTTTAATAAAATTTCAAGAAAGAATTCTACAATTTTCTAAACATTTAATAAATCCTTCTAAACAATTCAATTATTTATTAAAGAAGTAAAATCTTTTCAAAAAAAATCAATTATTTTTAAAACAATTTTAATTGAATTCCTCCGAAGAGATCAATTTTTAGAAATATTTTTAACACACTTTGGAAAAATTCAATGTTTTTCTAAAATTTTAATAAATCCTTCGAAATAATTAAATTATTCTTATAAACAAAGTAAAATTCTTCACTAGAATTCAATTAATTTTATAAATAGTAAAATTCATTGCAGATCGATTATTTTCAAAACAATTTTAAATAAATTCCTGGGATGAATTCAAATATTTCAAAAATTTTCGTAAATTTTATTTATTTCTTAAAATTTTTATAAATTCTTCGAAACAATTCGATTATTTTTATAACTACTACAATTCGAATTAAATAATTTTTGATCGAATTGAAATAAAATTTACACAAAAGAATTTAATTATTGTCAAAAATTTCCAGAAAATTCTATTTCAACAAAAAATTTTTAATTCTTGAAAAATAATTCAATTGTCAAAATATTTATAAAAAAGAAAAAAAAATTCCATTATTTTCAATTATTTCTATAAAATTCTTCATACGAATTTAATTATTTCTGAAAATTTTAATAAATTCTTCGGAATATTTCAATTATTTTTATAAATAGTAAAATTCTTTGCAATAATTCATTTATATTTATATAAATAGTAAAATCCTTTGCAGAAATTTAATTATTTTCAAAACAATTTTAATAGACTCGAAAGAATTTTAATCTTCAAATTTTAACATAAAATTCATTTATTTTCTAAAATTTTAATAAATTCTTCGGAACGATTCAATTATTTTTATAAATAGTAATAAAATTCTTCACAAGAATTCAATTCTGTTCCAAAATTACCAAAAATCCCCCTTCAAAATTTAAATTATCTTTATAAATAATAAAATTTTTCCCCGAAATTCAATTATTTTCAAAAATTTTAATAAAATTCTTGTCAGAATTTTCTATTATTTTTATATACAAAATTTTCATCAAATTTCTCGAAAAAATGCAATTATTTTTGAAAAAATTATTATTAAACACAACTAATATTATTATTATTATTTATTATCAAGAGACAGTTTAAAAAATTAAATTAAATCAAGTTAATTAAATCAAAATTTAATTATTTTGTTTTTTAATATTAAATACAACTAATATTATTATTATTATTATTATTATTATTATTATTTATTGTCAAGAGAGTTTGAAAAAAATTTAACAATAATTTAATTGAAATAGTAGATATTGAAAATTATGAAATTTTAGAAAACTTTTGAAAATAATTGAAATTTTGACAATAATTTGATGAAAATTTTATAAAATAATTGAATATCAGAGAAGAATTTTATTACGTATAAAGTGAATTGAAATTTTGCCAAAAATTTTATTAAAAAGTTTGAAAATAATTGAATTTTGATGAAAAATTTTATTATATATTAAAAACAATTTAAAATTTAAATGGAATTTTTTAATTTTGACATGAATTTTTGTAATTTTTTAAACATAATTGAATTTTTGCGAAGAATATGATTACCTTCGAAAATAATTTAATTGAATATTTAACTAAATACAGAATTTATAATTTAAATAAAAAATTTATGAAATAATTTTAATTCCGTGAAAAGGGAATTTTTCTTTAATCTAAATTTTTCATTCCCATTCTCTCTCTCTTCATTATATTGTTTCTAGTATAGCGCACAATTGAAATTGAAGAAAAAATCAATAATCACTGACTATTGTTTGTTAATTAAATATACTGAATGCCACGGCGCCTTATTTAATTTCCGGCTTCCTTACAAATAGAGATCAGTTTCGTTTCCAATTTTGTTGAGTGTAAAGTAAAACTTGAGCATTTTCTTGATTAAGTTTCAATTTTTATCGTGTAATCTAATATTTTCTTTTGGTATCGTTTTTTTATTTTATTTATTTCCACTTTTTTTCTCCAATTTCACCTTTTTGTTTATATTTTTATTCATTTTATTATACATACTTATTTTTCCGGAAGTATAAGGCAATTTTTGTCGAGCTTAGTGTGTTTTATTCGAATTTTCATTTATCTTCATTTTTTTATTCATCTTCATTCTTTTTATTTATTTTCATCTTTTTTTAGTTAATTTTTAATTTTTATATTTTTGCTTCTGCCTATTTGTAAAAGCGTGCGAAGTATGATGAAAATATATTTTTATTGAATTAGTTTTTTTTCTAAATAAATAAAATTCTGAAAAATAAAAAAAATAATTTTCATTTATCTTTATTTTTTTATTTTCAATCATCTTTTTTTAGTTAAATTAAAATTGTTATACTTTTGCTTCCGCCTATTAGAAAAAGAGTGCGAAGTCTGATAAAATAAAATATATTTTTTATTGAATTAGTTTTTTTTCTAAATAAATAAAATTCTGAAAAATAAAAAAAATAATTTTCATTTATATTTATTTTTTCTATTTTCATTCATCTTTTTTATTTAGTTTTTAATTTTTTATATGTTTGCTTCTGCTTATTAACAAGCGTGCGAAGTATGATGAAAATATATTTTTTATTGAATTAGTTTTTTTCTAAATAAATAAAATTCTGAAAAATAAAAAAAATAATTTTTATTTATCTTCATTTTTATACTCATTCATCTTTTTTTATTTAATTTTCAATTTTTATATGTTTGCTTCTGCTTATTAATGTAAGCGTGCGAAGTCTGATAAAAATAAATATATTTTTTTGATTGAATAGTTTTTTTTTAAATAAATAAAATTCTGAAAAATAAAAAAGTATGAGAGGGAGTCATCACGGTCAAAAGCGTTGCAGATGCAGATATGCATTCTCAAATTTTACATATTGCTTTGTAGGAAAAAAAAAGTTTCTGTGTGACATGCACTTTTATCGAAGATACATATATGAATATCGCGGCGATATCTACGTGCCGCATTTCTATCCTTTCGTGCGTTTTAATATCGAGAATGGGGAAAACAAATATGGGCATATGGAAATTTGGTACATGCGGGAATAGTCAGACTCGGCATCGCTGTACCACCCTTTATTTTATATATATATAGATATATATAGATATATATATATATATATATATATATATATATATAGAAATACAACAGAAAAGATAGTAATATAACGCTTTTCCTCTACCAAGCAGGAGAACTATTCCGATTCTATGGTAAATAGTTCCACTTTCAACTTTATTCCCATCCGTATACAAAACGCATTTTATACATTCCCCACTGTTCCCTAAGTCGAATTTCGAATCTAAATATCTTTGAAAACTGAAAAAAACCCTAAAAAAAAAAGTCTTGCAAAATACTCTCAAAATAATACTTTTTTCATGGTGTCTTCAAAAATTCCCACAAAGTTCAAAATTAGTTTTAAAAGTAAATTTTTTTTGAAATGTTTTAATTTCCAAAGCTCTTTAATAGACATGTCAGTCGACTGACAATTTTTAACTTTAATCAAAAATCGTTTTTTAAACCAAGCGGATAAATTTGATTACGTTTCTAAATAAAATAAATAAATAATAAATAAAATTAATAAAATATAAAATAGGAAATAAAATAGTAATTTTTTCCCCTAAATAAAATAAATAAATAGTAAATAAATAAAATTAATAAAACAGAAATTTTATTTCCTAAATAAAATTAATGATAAATAAATAATAATAATAAATAATATAAATAAATAAATTTAATAAAATAGGAATTTTATTTCCTAAATAAAACAAATAAATAATAAATAAATAGAATAAATAAAATAGGAATTTTATTTTCTACATAAAATAAATAATAAATAAATAAAATTAATAAAATAGAAATTTTATTTTCTAAATAAAATAAATGATAGATAAATAAAATAATAAATAATAATCAAAATAAATAAAATAAAAATAATTAATAAAATAAATTTAATCCAATATAAATAACAATAAATTATACAAATGAATAAATTTAATAAAATAGAAATTTTATTTCCTAAATAAAATAAATGATAAATAAATAAAATTAATAAAATAGGAATTTTAATTCCTAACTAAAATAAATAATAAATAAATAAAATTAATATAATAGAAATTTTATTTTCTAAATAAAGTAAATGATAAATAAAAAGAAAATAATAAATAATAATAAAAGTAAATAAAATAATTAATAAAATAAATTTAATAAAAAATTAATAATAACAATAAATTATACAAATAAATAAATTTAATAAAATAGAAATTTTATTTCCTAAATAAAATAAGTGATAAATAAATAAAAATATAAAATAATAAATAATAATAAAAGTAAATAAAATAATTAATAAAATAAATATAATAAAAAATTAATAATAACAATAAATTATCCAAATAAATAAATTTAATAAAATAGAAATTTTATTTCCTAAATAAAATAAATGAAAAATAAATAAAATTAATAAAATAGAAAATTTATTTACTCATCACTAATCAGCAAATTTTTTTAAAAGTTCCTTTTTCCCCACAATTGTCAAATAACATTTTTCAAAGAAAAACACTTCTTTTGAACGTTTCAAAAAAAAAAAAATACGAATGATGATTTTCCTCAGACTTTTATAGTGTAATACAAACACTTGAAGAATTGAACAATTGAATTCGTGACGAGTGTAAAACTAACTCATGATTTTTTTTTCTCTCTCAAATTTACTTTTCACCGATCAGTATATACATACATAGGTAGTGGAGAGCAGAGAGAAAAGAGGTATGAAAAATATTATCTTTCAAACTATCGATTCTTTATTTTTACGTTGAATGAGTTGATGACAAAGGGAAAAAGCGCAAAAATTCATCTAAAAAAGAAGGGATTGAAAATAAATTTTCTTTTATACCTGGGAGAATCAAAAGAATTGTGAAATTTTAATCAGTCCAATTTCAAGAAGATTTCTTTCATAAAAAGATTGAATTATTAATCTATAAAATTCGTACCCTTATATAGAAGGAATTATAAAGAATTATTAAGTCTTTTGAAAAATATTGCATAATAAATTATATTCAGTTTTCGTTATTAAAATTTATTTAGCTATTATATTGGAGTAAATTGATTTTAGTGGATTTTCATTATTCTTAATAATTTTTATTATAATTTCGTCAAGAGGAGTTAATTTTTATTTAGAACTTTGTTGTTTTAAAATTTTTAATAAGATTCTTTGCAAAATTCAATTTTTTCGAGGAATTTTAAGGAAATGCTTTACAAAATTCAATTATTTTCAAGGTTTTAAATAAAATTCAATTATTTTCAAGATATTTAATAAGATTCTTTGCAAAATTCAATTTTTTCTAGGATTTTTAAAAATAACCTTTACAAAATTCAATTATTTTCAAATTTTTAATAAAATAAAATTATTTTCAAGATTTTTAATAAGATTCTTTGCAAAATTCAATTTTTTCTAGGATTTTTAAAAATAACCTTTACAAAATTCAATTATTTTCAAATTTTTAATAAAATAAAATTATTTTCAAGATTTTTAATAAGATTCTTTGCAGAATTCAATTTTTTCTAGGATTTTTAAAAATAACCTTTACAAAATTCAATTATTTTCAAATTTTTAATAAAATAAAATTATTTTCAAGATTTTTAATAAGATTCTTTGCAGAATTCAATTTTTTCTAGGATTTTTAAAAATAACCTTTACAAAATTCAATTATTTTCAAATTTTTAATAAAATAAAATTATTTTCAAGATTTTTAATAAGATTCTTTGCAAAATTCAATTTTTTCTAGGATTTTTAAAAATAACCTTTACAAAATTCAATTATTTTCAAATTTTTAATAAAATTCAATTATTTTCAAAATTTTTAATATCATTCTTTGCAAAATTTAATTTTTTCCAGGAATTTTAATAAAATGCTTTACAAAATTCAATTATAGTGTGATATTATTTTGTTTTCTTAAAAATCCATAATTTCAATATTTCAATAATTTTTTTATTAATTTATGAGCTAAATTATAAAATTTAATTATTTTTAGGAATTTTAATAAAATTCGTTAATGGAATTGAATTATTTTCAAGATTTTTAATAAGACTCTTTGCAAAATTCAATTATTTCCAAGAATTTAAATAAAAATCTTTACGAAATTCAATAAGTTTTAGGAATTTGAATAAAAATTCTTTAATTAGATTTAATTATTTAAATACAATTTTCTTTAATTAATTAAATTTCTCGAATAATGAAATTATTTTTAAAAATTTTCATTAAAATTTCATCAAGAGGAGTCAATTTTTATTTAAAACCTTGTTGATCAAATTCTTGATGAAAATTTAATTTTTAGAAATATTCTATTGTTTACTATAATTTTGTTATTTAAATGATTGAATTTTTGGAGATTTTTCTAATAAATATTGATTTAAAGATAAATTTCACCTAAAATTTAGATTATATCTTTGAACATTAAAAGCAATATAGCAGGAATTAAAAATTAAAAATTAAATTAAAAATTAATTTTAGAAATAATTGAATTTTAAAAAGGTTTCAAAAGTCTTTGAAAAATTGAAGTTTTCATATTTTGAATTAACAATTCTGTAGAATTTTTCTCAAAAAGTTTAATTCAATTTTCTTTCAATTATTATTATTCTTTTTATATTCTAATACATATATCTAATTGAAGAATTTTCTGCAAATCAAATTTTTACATAAAATTGAATTGCGTAAACAAATTAATTTGATAATTCTGAAAAAAATTTTTTTTAAATTATTATAAAAAGAATTATAATGAATTATAAAAAAATTATAAATTATTATAAAGTCTTTTGTTTTATTTTGAAAAAGAATAAATTTTCAAACATATAAAAAAAAGATCCTTGTTCTTTTATTGAAGTTGGAAAAGAAACATTTTTCGCAGACTGTATAAAAAAGTCAGTAGATAACGTTCGATAACAGTCAGACAAGAAAAAGTTGTCTTCATAGTTATAAAATTAGACAAAATTTCCATTCAAAAATACTTCCAACTATATTATATTTAATTTTACCATAACGAGTATGAAATTTTTTTTCCATATAGAAAAATTAACCGAAAAATGAAAATAGAATCTAAAAGGTTACTGCGCTAATTGGTCCGCATTAAAATATTAACGCGTTCGAAACGAGGCCAACTGAAATTTTTAATAGCCTTTAAAAGTGAATTCACTTGTAATTGAACTTTTTTTTCCTTTCGCAAAATTCGCTTTTATATAGACGAACAATTTTTTTTTATTCAAAAATTTCAATCATTCTCAATATATTTGTTTGTAATAAAATTTCATTTTAACTTCAAAGCGTTGTCAATTTGTATCAACTGGTTTTTTTCGTTAATACTCTCTAATGCTGGAATGAATAAATAAATAAATAAATAAATTCAATCAATTTATTTTCTATGAATGTAGATTAACAATTTGAATTTATATTTTCTTTGGAATTTGAAATGAACTTTATTGTGTTTTAATGATTTTTTAGTAGTGAATTAATTTAATTATAAATGTTTTGCCACGCGCAAAAAAATATTCACCTGGAACAACTACAAATTTCGCTAGATTAGTCAAATGTTTAGTTGTTTTAGTTGAGACTTTCGCTATTTTTGCGAAACTTATCGCTGTTCCAGATAAAAAATTTTTTCCGTGCAGTAGACGAATGTCTGACCTGTAATATTTTATTCCGACAACACTGAGAAAACAATATACTATTTTCAAGTAAAAAAATAAATTTAAGTCATTTTGTTTAATTGAAATTAGTTTGTAAGCTTAATTCCAATATATAGAAAATATTTACTGCTTTGATTCGAAAATAATTTTTGTTTCAATAATTATGTTTAATTCAAACATATTTTCTGTTTTGGTTTAAACAAAAAATACACGTTTAAAATTTTTACGATAGATTCAAACTTAAAAGTTGATAATAAATCATTTAAAATCAACTTTAAATTGAAGCGTTTTGTGCAGAAACAACATAAGTCCATAAATCGAAATTGCTCAGGAATAAATAAAAACTGTTTTATTTGTAAATGTTGAGATTTTTTCAAATTCTGCTTTTTGGATTATAATCTAGTAACCTGAAAGTTAAAAAATCCAATGCGATTAATTTTTTATCTACTTAATATAAGAAATAAAAAAATATTTTAACATTTGAACTGCACAAAATGAAATGAAAACCACAGAAAATTTATTGAATCTAATAAAGTATCAAAGTTTTATTAAATATTTAATAATATTTATTTAAAATATTGAATTTTGATAATTTTTAGTAACATTTTATAAATAAAAAAATTGTTTTAAGAATAAATTTAACCAATTTTCAATAGTTTGTAATTTTAAATTAATTCAGTCACCAATATCAGTTTCTGCTTTCTTTAAGTGAATTGGCATTTATAATATAAACTGTTTAATATATTAAATTTCAACACATCAAGAATTAAAAGTTAAATTTATTAAAGAATATCACAAGTTTTTTCACGAAATGACAATTTAATGATTTTTTTCAAAGGATTTATAGTTTAGTCACTTATTTAATATTTTACCAGATTGTAAAGTGATTTTCGAAAAAATGGACTTATGCGGTTTCTGCACGTTGCTGAAGTTCACAACGTTTATAGTCAACGATTTATGAAGAAACATATTTTTTTAATCAAATTTTAATAAATTTTTGTACAGAAAATAGTATATGTTTAATTTTTTGAATACTGATTTACAAAAAAAAATATTTGTGACCAAAAATTTTTATTCTTTTTGGTAGGAAAATAATTTTTTTCTTTTAATCGTTGATCATAAACGTTGCGAACTTCACCGACGTGTTTCTGCTCAAAACGCTTCAATTATGTTTGAATTAAATATATTGTTTCTATAAATGAAGCAAAAAATATGTTTGAATTAAACTTAAATTTGTTTGACTTTATGGCAAAGATATTTTAAGTTTGATTTTAACAAAATATGTTTGACTCAAATAAATCGTTTTTTCAGTGAATGTAGGTTTTTGAAAGATTTCGAAATATTGTTTGTTTTTGTAGTGAAGGCGCAGATTTGGGAAGAAAAAAATAATTACTTGAAGAGGTGGTTAGTGATATAATTGCTTTTGGAAGGATGTCATCATGAGACACAGGAGTGTCGTGATGTTGTCCGGAAGCGACGATAAATGCGCCTATGTATGCGAGAGTAGAAACGGCGAAAGATGGAAAACACCTGCTTGATGTAATATATATATATGTTAGCTGTGTGTGTGTGTATTGCGAACTGGTTGCGAACTGGTTGCGAAACAAACGTATCACGCCTCGACACGACGTGATGCGCCCTGTGATATCCCAGCGTACATACCTGTTACGTGCAACCGGCTGGTATAAATATGTATGGGACATGAATGCCTAAGCGTGTACAGGACGATCCGAGAGAGAGAGAGAGAGAGAGGAGAGAACTTTGAGGAAACGCGACTTGAATTAGGAACAACCGAGCATCGCTTCCGCTTTCCATTCGCGCCAATTCATTCAGTTTACTCATGGAAAACCTCATTCATTTCGTTAATAGTCCTCCATCTGCTTCTTATTTTCATGCTTCACACGCTTCAAGTGCAAAAAACAGTTTCAGTCAAATTAATTTTTTCTCCGTTGGAAAAAATTAATTTCACTGAAACTGTTTTACAGGGCTGCAATGATTTAAATCAAGTTGATTTAAATCATGATTTTAATCTTGATTTAAATCATGATTTTAATCTTGATTTAAATCTTGTCATTTAAATCATGATTTAAATCAAACTGCGCGAAATGCATTAGAAACCGAAAAGGATACAAAATTAGAATTTATGTTAAAAGTTTTTAATTAAATAAAAGTAAAAAAGAATATCTTATAAAGATAATATAATGAATATCAGAAAATAATAATTATTATTTTTTGTTTATTTGGCGAAAGTTATTGAAAGATAAAAAATCTGTATTTTATATTTGAGTCAAAGAAGCATTAAATATCAATATTTTGTTAAGATTTCCTAAACTTTTTTAAAACAAATTTTATTGTAACAAGAATTTATATATGTATTTTTTATCGAGGGTAGCCACAAATTATAAAAACAATTATAAATCAGAGATTTAGTTGGTCAGAAAAATACAGGGAATTTTTAAAAATTCTTTAAAAGTCAGGGAATTTTAATCGAAAGAAACCACAAATTAAAAAACTTTGATAAACTTAGTTTTTGTATTTAGACTTTTTTTGTATGATATTTAATAATTAAACAAACATTTTTTAAATGTCTTATGTTTTTTTTATAAATAAAATTGTTACTTAAAAAGCATTAATAAATTTTTATAAGATTTTTTTTAAGTGTAAAGTTAAGCGGAACTCTTCTGCCACAAAAATGTATTTTTATATGCAGAATAAACATGAATTGAATTGAATTGCATTATTAAAATTTTAATTAGTAATGCAGAGTATTAAATAATAATTTAAAAATTTGTTAATCAGGAAAAATGAAAAATTAGTCAGGAAAAATCAGGAAATTCTAAAAATGAAATTTTGCATGCACCCTATTATTAATTTTTTAATTCCTAATATTAAAAAAATAAATATTTAAAAAATAGTATTAAAAAATGATTTAAATCAAAAAAATCCGATTTAAATCAAAAAAATCTGATTTTTTTGATTTTTTTTTATTAAATCATGATTTTTATCAGCCCTGCTGTTTTAAGATATATAGTACTCTGACTTTCAGCTCAGCAGTCACGTCAATTATTTTTATTAATTTTAATTTTTAATTTAAGCCAAAAATAAAAATCACTTCAATCGTATTTAAAGTAAAACACTTCACTATGTCAGGGTTGCCACGCAACCTCACTGCCACCCAGAGAAAATTATTATTTAAACCAAATATATTTTATTTGACTTAAATAAACGTATATTTGTCTCAGAACCATCTAGACTTTCTATTTGTTTTAAATAAAGTTTATATTTAACATAAATAAAACATATATTTGAGATGATGAAATTTTATTTAAATTAAATAAAATTTATTTAAAACTAAATAAAATTTATTTGAAACTAAATAAAATTTATTTGACACAAATAAAAAGTCCAGTTGGTTCTGAGACAAATAAACCATTTCTCTGGGTGTGAGAAAACGATTTATTTGATTCAAACATATTTTATTTAAATCAAACTTAAAATATCATTGCTAGCGAAACAAATTTAAGTTTAATTCAAACATATTTTTTGCTTCATATAAAGAAATAATAATATAATTAATATATAATTCAAACATAATTTAGAGTTGATTTTAAACCATTAATTATCAACATTTAAGTTTGAATCAAGCATAAAAATTTTAAACGTATTTTTTTTAAACCAAAACAAAAATTAACACAAATAAATTAACAGAAAGTGACAGAATTAAACATAATTATTGAAACAAAAATTATTTTTGAATCAAAGCAGTAAATATTTTCTACATATTGGAATTAAGCTTACAAACTAATTTCAATAAAACAAAAATACATAAAATTATTTTTTTTTACTTGAAACGAGTATTTTTTTCTCAGTGTTGAAAACCTATGGAAAACCTGGAAACGTCAGGGAATTTTGTAATAAAATTTGAAAAAACCTGGAAAAGTCAGGGAATATTTATCGAAATCCTGGAAAATTGTTGTTTTCCAATTGTATTTACTCTTGAAATCTAATTTTAGATACTAAAATATTTCAAAAATTAATTATTCAATCCTAGAAGAATTTTTAAAAAAATGCTTTGCAAAAGAAAGAATTTTAAGACAACACATTTTGCAAAAATTATTTTTGAGGAATCTAAATAAAATGTTTTAAAGACATTCAATTAATTTTGATGCAATATTAATTATATAATTTATATATGATTATATTATATTATATTATATATAATTTCGTCAAAAGGAGACAATTTTTATGTAACACTTGGTTTTTAAGATTTTTAATAAGATTCTTTGCAAAATTTAATTTTTTCCAGGAATTGTAATAAAATGCTTTACAAAATTCAATTATTTTCGAAAATTTTATTAAAATTCAATTATTTTTAAGATTTTCAATAAGATTTTTCGCAAAATTCAATTATTTTCTTATCTTCTATTATTTATTCTTCAAAGAGTTAAATCATTTTGAAAAATTTTAATGAAATTCTTTTTTAATAATTCAATTTTTTCCTAATAATTTTATTAAAATTCGTCGTTTAATAAAACTCTTCGTAAAAATTTAATGGATTTCAAAAGTTTTCAAAATTCAATTATTTTCAAAAATTTTATTAAAATTCAATTATTTTTAAGATTTTTAATCAGATTCTTTGCAAAATTCAATTATTTTTTTATCTTCTATTATTTATTCTTCAAAGAGTTAAATCATTTTGAAAAGTTTGAATGAAGTTCTTTTTTAATAATTCAATTTTTTTCCAAATAATTTTATTAAAATTCTATTCTTTTTAAGATTTTTAATAAGATTCTTTGCAAAATTCAATTATTTTTTTATCTTCTATTATTTATTCTTCAAAGAATTAAATTATTTTGAAAAATTTTAATGAAGTTCTTTTTTAATAATTCAATTTTTTTCCAAATAATTTTATTAAAATTCTTCGTTTAATAAAACTCTTCGTAAAAATTTAATGGATTTCAAAAGTTTTCAAAATTCAATTATTTCCAAAAATTTGAATAATATTTCTCTGAAATTCAATTATTTTCAAAAATTTGAATAATATTCTTGTCACAATTTCAATTATTTATTAATATAAAAAATTTTCATGAAATTTCTTAAAACATGAAATTATTATATTTAAAATTTTCATCGAATTTCTCAAAAAATGAAATTTATTGTTAAAATTATTTTTAAATTTTTAAATTGTCACTTGACAATGAATAATAAAAAACATAGTAATTAAATTTTGAATTTTCTTATGAATGTTTAGTTTTTAGAAACATTCAATTATTTAATAAATTGTTTATATGACACTTATTTGAATACAAATTTGACAATTACATTGATCCTTTTAAAGAAAAGGTAAAAAAAATGAGAAAAATCGAAAAGCGCACAACTGAAGTTGAAGGGGAGAAGAAAAAAGTGGCATCACGTATTCCTCGTTGCATCGCGCGGGTCGAGTTAGGAGAATATGGGCTATTTATTTCCGTATTTTTATTCCGTCCGCGAAGACGATATTAAATTGCTTCTTCGTTGCCTTTTGCGCAAAGAAAACGTTGCTTCGTCTGCTCTCGCTCTCTTTTTCGATATAGTGTTTTCTTATTTCATCCACGCGGCATCAAGAGGGAAAGAGAGGTGGGAAGATTTCTCACCATCGCCTCACCAGTTTCTCCGTGTTTATGCTCACCATACTCTTGATAATGTCAATGTGTGTATGTATGTGTTGCGCCTTGCGGTACGCCGACCTCGTTCACTGGATTAGGTGGCTGTGGAAAATGTTGTTAGAGGTCTATATATGGATGGCAAGGTGTCGACTCCGGTTAAACGTCAACTTTTTTTCTTCTTTTTCTAATAATATTAAATTAATAATATTAAATAATATTAAATAATATTAAATAATATTAAATAATATTAAATAATATTAAATAATATTAAATAATATTAAATAATATTAAATAATATGAAAAAATATTAAATAATATTAAACAATTCGTTTGGCGAGTTTTACATCCGCTACTTATTTATTTTGTTGAAATAAATTTTACGAGGCCTTATACGCTTTAATGCAGGGCTGATAAAAATCATGATTTTAAAAAAAAAATCAAAAAAATCAGATTTTTTTTATTTAAATCGGATTTTTTTTATTTAAATCATTTTTTCATACTATTTTTTAAATATTTATTTTTTTAATATTAGGAATTAAAAAATTAATAATAGGGTGCATCCAAAATTTCATTTTTAGAATTTCCTGATTTTTCCTGACTAATTTTTCATGTTTCCTGAATAACAAAATTTTTAAATTATTATTTAATACTCTGCATTACTAATTAAAATTTTAATAATGCAATTCAATTCAATTCATGTTTATTCTGCACATAAAAATACATTTTTGTGGCAGAAGAGTTCCGCTTAACTTTACACTTAAAAAAAAATCTTATAAAAATTTATTAATGCTTTTTAAGTAACAATTTTATTTATAAAAAAAGCGTAAAACATTTAAAAAATGTTTGTTTAATTATTAAATATTATACAAAAAAAGTCTAAATACAAAAACTAAGTTTATCAAAGTTTTTTAATTTGTGGTTTCTTTCGATTAAAATTCCCTGACTTTTAAAGAATTTTTAAAAATTCCCTGTATTTTTCTGACCAACTAAATCTCTGATTTATAATTGTTTTTATAATTTGTGGCTACCCTTAATAAAAAATACATATATAAATTCTTGTTACAATAAAATTTGTTTTAAAAAAGTTTAGGAAATCTTAACAAAATACTGATATTTAATGCTTCTTTGACTCAAATATAAAATACAGATTTTTTATCTTTCAATAACTTTCGCCAAATAAACAAAAAATAATAATTATTACTTTCTGATATTCATTATATTATCTTTATAAGATATTCTTTTTTACTTTTATTTAATTAAAAACTTTTAACATAAATTCTAATTTTGTATTCTTTTCGGTTTCTAATGCATTTCGCAGTTTGATTTAAATCATGATTTAAATGTCAAGATTTAAATCATGATTAAAATCATGATTTAAATAAACTTGATTTAAATCATTGCAGCCCTGGTTTAATGTTAATTAATTATTTTCAATTTTTGACCTGAAGAGGATACTTAATGTATCGAAACGTCGTCAATGTGAATAAATATAATTACTAAACCGTATAAGGTAAAATAAAAATAATGGTAAAATTGTAAAATTTATTACAACAAAATAAATAACTAACGAATATTAAATAATATCAAATAATATTGAATATTAATAATATTAAATAATATTGAATATTAATAATATTAAATAATATTAAATTCAATTCACATCGAATTGACCTTGGAAGAATCGAGATATGAACTTAAGTCTCTAGAAATTAAATGAAATTTTTATACCTTCGTGAACAAGTTCCAATGAGGCTTGAAAAACTTTTCTCGTTTCGTTTAGTGTCTAGATCTATCGCACTTGAAAAAGTTCCTTTATTGAAATTCAACACCGCTAAGTATTTTTATCCTCTAAGAGAAACGGTTTTTTTTTGTTTTTGCTTTTTTTATTTTCAACACACTCAGGGTTGCCACCTTTTTCAAATTCGCTGATTTTTTTCCCGGTTTAAAAACGGAATTTTTCCAGGTTTTGTAAAACTACACTTATTATTAAATTATTATAATTAGAAATTTAGTGGAAAATTCTCGAATTCAATTGAATCGCGAAATTCGAAAAGGGCTCAACTCTAAAAACCGTAAGGGTCATTTTTTTAAAAAAAAGTGAAAATGACTCTTACGATTTTCAAAGTTGAGCACTTTTCAAAATTCGCAATTCGCAAAATTGCCAAAAAATTACCGACAAAATTTAAATAATCTTTATATAAAAATAATAAAATTTTTCCCCCAAAATTCAATTATTTTCAAAAATTTTAATAAAATTCTTGTAAGAATTTCAAATTATTTTTTATATACAAAATGTTTATGACATTTCTGGAAAAATGTAATTATTTAAAAAAAAATTGATTAAAAATGTTTAATGGCATTCAATTATTTAAAATTATTAAAAAATTATTAAAATTCTTGATAATTCTTCATGACAATTCAATTTTAAAAAGAAGTTCAATAAAATGTTTATTTTTAGAGTTAAATAAATGAATTCTTGTAGAATTTTCAAATAAATTTTTATGAATACGATATTCAAATATAATCAAAAATTTTTCCTGAAATTTATTTTTAATTCAATATTTATTTGAAAATTCTACAAGAAATCAATTCTTTAACATTTATAAGTAGATTTTACTAATTAAAAAGCAAAAAGTCAGTCACTAAATTCAAATTAGTGAACATTTTGACTAATTCAAATTTAGAGAGCAGTTGAATGTTTTTTTTACGTTGCGCTACAGGCGAATTTTATTTATCACTATAGACAGAGGCGAATAAAAAAAAATGCCCAATTGTTCCTTTCATTGAGTAGAAAATGTACTTAAAGTCATAATTCAGCAATTATTATATAATAAGAGAAAATTGACTGAAATAATATTGAGCAAATAAGTTTGTAATTCTTGGTTTGTTTGCCGAGTGGTTGCTTTAGGGGATTATATTGTGGAGATGTTTATCTTTCCAACTCCCATTATATTCCTCGGGAGTTTCACTATAATTATGACTTCTGCTAACGTTACTTTATTGAAGCATTATGTCAATGTCGCTCCAATGTCGACATCTCAATGGTGTCGAGAGTATCATTACATCTCTCGTCTTTCAACCGACTTGTACGTCATCTTTATATATAGATAAAAACGTAAAATAGCTTCTTCTTTTTATTTTTTTCTTCTTTTTCTTTTTCTTCTTCTTCTTCTTTTTCTTTTTCTCTTTAGAAAAAAAAATCCTCTCGTAATTTTCCAAAGGGTCGGAAAAATACATTAACTCCAGAAATGTTGTATAAAAAAAAATTATTTACAGGTTTAATGCCGTTAGTTGAATAAAATAAGTAAAATAAGTAAAATACTACAATAAGTAAAATAATTAAATAACTAAAATAAGTAAAATACTGAAATAAGTAAAATAATTAAATAACTAAAATAAGTAAAATACTGAAATAAGTAAAATAATTAAATAACTAAAATAAGTAAAATACTAAAATAAGTAAAATACTACAATAAGTAAAAAAAATTAAATAACTAAAATAAGTAAAATACTAAAATAAGACGTCGGTGAAGTTTGCAACGTTTATGATCAACGATTGAAAGAAAAAAATTTATTTTCCTACCAAAAAATGACATTTTTTGTTCATAAATATTTTTTTGTGAATCATTATTTAAAAATATAATTTTACTATTTTTCTTTACCAAAAATTGCTTTAAAAAATAATTTTTTTACGAAATCGTTGATTATAAACGTTGTGAACTTCAATAACGTAAAATAAGTAAAATACTACAATAAGTAAAAAAATTAAATAATTAAAATAAGTAAAATAATAAAATAAGTAAAATACTACAATAAATCAAAAAGTTAAATAACTAAAATAAGTAAAATAATACAATAAGTAAAATACTGAAATAAATAAAATAATTAAATAACTAAAATAAGTAAAATATGTAAAAGTAAATAATACACTGTTTTTTTGAAAGTATCAAATCGATACTAAAGTAGATCAAAATGATGCAAAAAATTTGGATCAATTTTTTTATTTGATCCACATTTTTTAATATAAATTCGTTGCAATTTGATACTTTAAAGTTAACAGTCATTAATTAAAAATTGACTGAAAAGTAAATATCGGAAAAATTTATTTTTATAGTGAAAATACTATTTAGTAAAATTGACTAACATTTCTCTATACACTGAAAAAAAATTTATTTGATTTAAATAACCGATTATTTGACTATTATCAAATAAATATTTACTTGAATCAAATAATTTTTATTTGAATTAAATAATTTTTATTTGAATCAAATCATTTTTATTTGAATCAAATAAATTGTATTTGAATCAAATATTTCATTATTTGAAGCAAATAAATTGTATTTGAATCAAATATTTCATTATTTGAAGCAAATATTATTTAATTGATTCAATTACAAATTATTTGAAGCAAATATTATTTAATTGATTCAAATAAAAATTATTTGAAGCAAATATTATTTAATTGATTCAAATAAAAATTATTTGAAGCAAATATTATTTAATTGATTCAAATAAAAGTTATTTGATTCAAGTAAAATATTTATTTACTAATAGTCAAATAATCGGTTATTTGAATCAAATAAATTTTTTTTTCATAATACATTTCCTGGTAATAGAATTTTTTTTTGTTATTAAAATTAATGAATTTTTTTTGCAAACTTTTTGTTTTCTATCTTATTTTATACGTATAAGCACAACTCACAACATTTATGCGCGGAAACCCCCCTAGGAATCGAGAGCTTTTCACTTGTAAAAGGGAAGTTGCTATTTTCTCGTTTCGTATTCAATATTATGGTTTTTTGAATTTAGCACGACAGAATATTTTCGCATGTGTGCATAAAAATATGAGAGACGAAAAAAAATGTAGTGAAAAAGATACACGACCAATTTTATTGAAAAAAATTTTATTTATATTCTCAACTCGGTAAAGACGGCGAATTTTAATAAATTTTCCCTTTCTTTCAATTTTATTTCTACGCAGTCAATTTTGTATATAGAAAAAAAAATTTTTCATATATTTTGAATTCTATTATACGTGAATTTTTTTTTGTAATTTTATATTTATATTGAATATACACTGAGAATACGATTTATTTGATTTAAACATATTTTGTTTAAATCAAAGTTAAAATATCTTTGCTAATGAAACAAATTTAAGTTTAATTCAAACATATTTTTTGCTTCATTTACAGAAATAATATATTTAATTCGAACATAATTAAATGATTTTAAATTATTTATTATCAACTTTTAAGTTTGAATCAAACCTATTTTTTTTAAACCAAAACAAAAATTAACATAATTACACTGGAAAAAAATTTATTTGATTCAAATAACCGATTATTTGACTATTATAAAATAAATATTTACTTAAATCAAATAATTTTTATTTGAATCAATTAAATAATATTTGATTCAAATACTGAAATATTTGCTTCAAATACTGAAATATTTAATTCAAATACAGTTTATTTGATTCAAATAATAATTATTTGATTTAAGTAAATATTTATTTGATAATAGTCAAATAATTGGTTATTTGAATCAAATAAATTTTTTTGACAGTGTAAATTAACAGAAAGTAACTGAATTATACATAATTATTGCAAACAAAAATTATTTTTGAATCAAAGCAGTGAATATTTTCTGTATATTGGAATTAAGCTTACAAACTAATTTTAATTAAACAAAGTCACTTAATTAATTAATTAATTAATTCTGTTACTTTCTACACCCAGAGAAAATTATTATTTAAACCAAATATATTTTATTTGACTTAAATAAACGTATATTTGCCTCAGAACCAACTAGACTTTTTATTTGTTTTAAATAAAATTTATATTTGACATAAATAAAACATATATTTGAGTTAAATAAAATTTTATTTTAACTAAATAAATTTTATTTGAAACAAATAAAAAGTCTAGTTGGTTTTGAGACAAATATACCATTTCTCTGGGTGTATTAATTTAATTATGTTAATTTCTGTTTTGGTTTAAAAAAAATATGTTTAAAAATTTTATGTCTGATTCAAACTTAAAAGTTGATAATAAATAATTTAAAATCAACTATAAATTATGTTGGAATTAAATTAATTTATTAATTATTTTTTTACTTAAAACGAGTATAATGTTTTCTCACACGGTAAATCGTTAGGTATTAAAATAACACCAAAAAGGATTAAAATAATCCAATTTAGTGATATTTTAATCCATTTTGGTGTTATTTTAATACCTAACGATTTACCGTGCAGTGTAAGGAATAATTGTATTTTAGAAAATTTGCAAAATGAAAAAAATTGACACTTCTGAGATTAATTTTTTTTTTTTTTTGCTTTTTCCAGGCGGGAGATTTGTGGTGACATCGCAGGGTGATCTTCATATCAGAGCAGCTAGAGAAGAGGATGGAAGAGCTGTGTACTCCTGTCTCACTTGGCACGCATTAACGGGAGAACGAAGAAAAAGTGAGCCGGCAACATTGACAGTCACAGGCGAGTAAATTTTTCTTTTCGAAAAATCCACTATTTTTGCTGACCTGACGTTTTTTTTTACAACAAACAAAAATAACAGTTTCGCTAAGAAAAAAATTACACGAAACGTTCAAAAAAACTTTTTGAATAATTTTTTTTTTTGCAAGAAAAAAAAGAAAAAAAGAAAGAAAGTTTTTTTGAACTTTCAAAAATAACATTTTCGCTAAAAAAATTTCACATGAGACGTTCAAAAAAACTTTTTGAATAATTTTTTTTGCAAGAAAAAAAAAAGAAAGAGAGAAAGTTTTTTGCAAGAAAAAAAAGAAAGAAAGAAAGTTTTTTTGCAAGAAAAAAAAGAAAGAAAGAAAGTTTTTTTGAACATTCAAAAATAACATTTTCGCAAAAAAAAAAAATTACATGAGACGATCAAAAAAACTTTTTGAATAATTTTTTTTAAAAGAATAAAAAAAGAAAGAAAGTTTTTTTCGACCCGAAAAGAATAAATTAATGAAATATTAAATATTACAAGTCCCGTGTATTGAATAAAAAATAATTTTCCATAAAATAATAAAAAGAAGTAGAATAAAATAATAAAATGAGTAAAATTGAAAAAAATGAAAAAATGAAGGAAGAGAAGAAAGAGCAATAAAGCAAAACACAAACATAAATTTTTGTACATTTCAACAGAGCCAAAGGATCTCCTGCCACCGAGGCTGATGCAGCATCCTCAGATCGCAATTTCTGCTGAAAGGGATTCAGATGTGCATCTTACTTGCTCAGCACAAGGGAATCCTCCTCCACAATTTACCTGGTATAGGGATATAAACGGTAAATTTAACCGATATTTTCTATTCGAGCCAGTCGATTTCAAATTTCATTACTCATATTGAAAATTCGCAAAGAGCTTAACAATAAACGTATTCAGGGTTGCCACGCTTTTTGCTCCTTTCAAAATCCCCCTGACTTTTCCAGCTTTGCCAGGTTAAAAAACGGAATAAAATAAATTAAAAAATACACGGAATAAATTAATTAAAACATTTGTATTTTAGCAAAATTCAATAACTCCCTGATTGTCAGTCAAAGCTTTTGACATTTTTTTTTATTCAATCATTCATTTCTAAAATGTTCAAAGTTCAACTAAAATTCATCTTTAAATCAATGTTTTTTACAATGTTTTTTCAACTCTTAAAAAAGTTTTTTTCAAAATGATCAAATTAATGTGTTTTCGCAATTCAATTTTATGTGAAAATTCGATTTGCAGAAAATTCTTCAATTAGATATATATGTATTAGAAGATAAAAATAATAATTATTATAAAAGAAAATTGAATCAAACTTTTTGAGAAAAATTCTACAGAATTGTTAATTAAAAATATGAAAAATTCAAATTTCCAAAGATTTTAATTTGAAACCTTTTTAAGATTCAATTATTTCTACAAATTCATGCTATACACTGAAAAAAAAATTTTTTTTGATTCAAATAACCGATTATTTGTCTATAATCAAATAAATATTTACTTGAATCAAATAATTTTTATATGAATTAATTAATTAGTATTTGCTTCAAATACTGAAATGTTTGATTCAAATACAATTTATTTAATTCAAGTAAATATTTATTTGATTATAGAAAAATAATCGGTTATTTGAATCAAATAATTTTTTTTCAGTGTATTGCATTCATTATTCAACGATATACTAAATTTTACCTGAAATCTATTTTTAAATCGATATTTATTAGAAAAATATCGAAAAATTCAATTATTTAAATAACAAAATTATATTAACCAATTGAATATTTTTTAAAATTGAATTTTCATAAAGAATTTGATCAACAAAGTTTTCAATGAAAATTGACTCCTCTTGACGAAATTTTAATTAAAAATTTTTAAGAATAATTTCATTTTTCGAGAAATTTAATCAATTGTAGAAAATTATATTCAAATTAATATTTATTAAAATTCCTGGAAAAAACTGAATTTTGCAAAGAATCTTGTTAAAAAACTTGAAAATAATTGAATTTTATTAAAGTTCTTAAAAATAATTAAATTTTATGAAGCATTTTATTAAAATTCCTGGAAACAATTGAATTTTGCAAAAAAATATTAGAAATCTTGAAAATAATTGAATTTAATTCAAATTCTTGAAAATAATTGAATTTAATTCAAATTCTTGAAAATAATTGAATTTTGTTCAAATTCCGGAAAATAATTGAATTTTGCAAAAAATTTGTATTACAATTTCTAAAAGTGCTTGAATTTAAAAAATTTTTTTAAATAATTAAATTCTTTTGGGGAATTCTATAAAAGTTAGTAGATAATAAAAGTTATTGAATAGAGGAAAGTTTTTGGTAGAAAATGAAATTTTGACAAGAATTTTATTAAAATTTTTCAAATATAAATTCATTTTCTACAAATACATTCGTAATAGCTTCAAAATTAAATTTTGTTTCATTGGTTTTGATTGAAATTCTTCTGTAAATCCATTATTTTGAATAATCAATTAAATATATATTTAAAAATTTAACTAATTTGAGAAGAATTTGAATTATTATAATTTTTCAAATATCTTCGTGCTTTGGGATTTCTAATTAAATTCATTTAAAGTCCAAATTTTCCAAAATTGTAAATTGAAACCTTTTGAATTCAATCTACTTGTAAAAATTGTAATCGCAATTCTTCTAAAATTGAATAATTAATTTTTGAAATATTTCTGTATCTAAAATTTGATTTCAAGAACAAACGCTGGAATAACTTTATAGAAAAGAACAATTTCCCAGGGTTTCGACAAAAATTCCCGTCTTTTCCAGGTTTTTCCAGATTTATAAAATTTCCTGACATTTCCAGGTTTTTCAGGTTCTCCAGATTTTCCAGTTTGCATATGGCAATCCTGGTATTTTTCATCTCTTTCAACTTTGAAAATGATTTTTAACAATTTTTCAAATACAAAAAGAATGTAGCACCTTTTTTTCTATTGAATTTTATATTTATACAATAATAATAATAATAATAATAATAATAATAATATTGAGAATAATAATAATAATAATAATCAGGGCTGCAATGATTTAAATCAAGTTGATTTAAATCATGATTTTAATCTTGATTTAAATCTTGTCATTTAAATCATGATTTAAATCAAACTGCGCGAAATGCATTAGAAACCGAAAAGGATACAAAATTAGAATTTATGTTAAAAGTTTTTAATTAAATAAAAGTAAAAAAGAATATCTTATAAAGATAATATAATGAATATCAGAAAGTAATAATTATTATTTTTTGTTTATTTGGCGAAAGTTATTGAAAGATAAAAAATCTGTATTTTATATTTGAGTCAAAGAAGCATTAAATATCAGTATTTTGTGAAGATTTCCTAAACTTTTTTAAAACAAATTTTATTGTAACAAGAATTTATTTATGTATTTTTTATTAAGGGTAGCCACAAATTATAAAAACAATTATAAATCAGAGATTTAGTTGGTCAGAAAAATACAGGGAATTTTTAAAAATTCTTTAAAAGTCAGGGAATTTTAATCGAAAGAAACCACAAATTAAAAAACTTTGATAAACTTAGTTTTTGTATTTAGACTTTTTTTGTATAATATTTAACAATTAAACAAACATTTTTTAAATGTCTTATGTTTTTTTTATAAATAAAATTGTTACTTAAAAAGCATTAATAAATTTTTATAAGATTTTTTTTAAATGTAAAGTTAAGCGGAACTCTTCTGCCACAAAAATGTATTTTTATGTGAAGAATAAACATGAATTGAATTGAATTGCATTATTAAAATTTTAATTAGTAATGCAGAGTATTAAATAATAATTTAAAAATTTTGTTATTCAGGAAACATGAAAAATTAGTCAGGAAAAATCAGGAAATTCTAAAAATGAAATTTTGGATGCACCCTATTATTAATTTTTTAATTCCTAATATTAAAAAAATAAATATTTAAAAAATAGTATGAAAAAATGATTTAAATCAAAAAAATCCGATTTAAATAAAAAAAATCTGATTTTTTTAAAAAAATCATGAATTTTATCAGCCCTGATAATAATAGTAATAATAATAATAAGAAATGTTTCCTTGCATAAAACATCAGCTTTCGTCGATTATAATACGATAATGAATAATTGAAGATTGTTTACAAATATAATTTAATCAATATTGCGAATATGAAAATATATTTACATTGTACACATTGTTTTCTGCTATCGACTTTAATATAATGTTAATTTAATTTTAAAATGCAGTGAAAGAGGGGAAAATTGATGAGAATTTATTATCGTTTTCGCAGGAAGTTCCGTTCGAGTTGAATCTTACGGTCGGATTCAACTTTGGGGAGATTTGATGCAAATTCGCCGTGTAGACGCTCAGGACGCAGGAAGGTATATTTGCAATGCGAGTAATCAGTTAGGTGTACAACGAGCCGAAACACACCTTGCCGTTACGTCGAAACTCAATGCTCGTATTCAGCCACGACTTCAGGTGAGAGGCACACGATAGAAAATATAATAGAAAATTTCATAAAAAACTAAAATTCTACCTTCATTTAGCAAGCAATTGAATTTTTCAAAGAAAACACGCGTTGGAAAATTATACCCTTTTTTATTTTAATTTATTTTAATTTATTTTAATTAATTTTAATTTATTTTAATTTATTTTAATTAATTTAAATTTATTTTAATTAATTTTAATTAATTTCAATTTATTTTAATTAATTTTAATTAATTTCAATTTATTTTAATTTATTTTAATTTATTTTAATTAATTTTAATGAATTTTAATTAATTTTAATTTATTTTAATGAATTTTAATTAATTTTAATGAATTTTAATGAATTGTACCAAAAAAAAATGGTCACCTAAAGTATTTTTTTCGAAATCAAGGTTATTAATTCGGGAGAGACGGCAGTGATGAATTGTACGGTTGAGGGATATCCGGTGGAGAGTGTCGAATGGCTACACGATGGTGTTCCAATTTTAACAGCTCACGAGACGAGAATTAAGTTATTGAATCCCCTGGTTTTGCAAATTGGTTCAGTGGGCAGAAAGGACAAGGGAATGTATCAGTGTCTAGTTCGAAGCGATAAGGAAAATGCGCAAGCCACCGCCGAATTGAAATTAGGAGGTAAATTCTTATTCAATTCAATGAAACGTTTCAATAAAAGATGTTCTTTTTAAAACAATTCCTACCTTTAACTTTTGGTGTTTTTAGATACCGTGCCGGAATTGCAGTATACTTTTATCGAGCAGGCTTTGAGACCGGGTCCTCCGGTTTCCCTTCGATGTTCAGCGACCGGTTCGCCACCGCCTTCGTTCACCTGGTTCTTGGATGGCGAGCCACTGGGCGAAATAATGTCCGGTCATCGGTGAGAAATTATTGTTATCACTTCGACAATTTAAGACACTTTAGTAATTTAATTTCAGTTATACTAGTGACGCGATCTGAAGAAAAGATAGAAGCAAAACATAACTTGACATAACTGAACATAACCTTAAAGTGACTTATAAGCGCCTAGAGCGCCAACTAGACATCCAGCGCCATCTGAGTCTAATTTCTGATTCAGAGTAGTAAATTTACCGAAAATTGAAAAATTGACACATTAAAAGTATTAATTTTACAAACGGAATTTTAAATTCACTACTTTTAAAGACGTTATTTTATAAGTTTCTAAAGTTTCTATAAAATTCTAAATAAAACTGTAAATCTACAGAAAATTTGTTTACAGTGTGGAGTGTGCGTATTATATGGGGGTGCTTATAAGTCACTTTAAGGTTATGTTTTGCTTCTTTCTTCAGATCGAGTCACAAATATTAACTATTCGATTACTAATTTGCCTGAAAAAATCGAAAAACTTAACTTTTCTTTTGAATTAAATGATTTACTTTCTAGATATGCTATCGGACAATATGTCGATCAATCCGGGGACGTGATAAGTCATCTGAATATCACATCGGCATCGTCTGAAGACGGTGGGCTTTATTCTTGCGTTGCTTCTAATTCTCTCGCCTCAACGACTCACAAAGCAAGACTCAATATTTACGGTATTTCGATTTTAAATTCATTAAACGTGAAAAAAGAAAAATTTCATTTAAAGAAATTCTATTCTACTCCTTTTTTCTTTGTGCCTTTACAGAAAGTAATTATTTTGCAGCTATTACAGTGTTTATTATTAAATCGAATTTACTTCGACATTAAATTTATTATTATTAAATCGAATTTACTTCGACATTAAATTTATTATTATTAAATCGATTTTAGTTCGACATTAAAAATTATCAAGAGTAAATTAGAAAATTAGTAAATTAGAAAAAGAAAGAAAAAAGTAAGTGAAGAAAAAGAAAAATGTAAAGAAGGTGAATTAAATTAATTACAGTTTAAATAGTAAATTCCTCTCTTGTAATTCACATCGAATATGTAGATTTTCTATAACTTCTTCTTTAGTAATTTTTCGTTCTTCTTTTTTCCAGGACAACCCTACATTCGATCGATTGGACCAATCCGAGCGATCGCTGGAGTGGACACTACAATCGCATGTCCCTATTCTGGATATCCAATAACATCTGTAGAATGGTCGAGAAATGGAATAGGATTACCTCTCGATATTAGACACCGAGTGGACAATGGTCACTTGACTATCATCGACGTAGATCCTCAAGATGCTGGAATTTACACTTGCACCGTCCGAGCCAGAATGGGTCAAACCGCCAGCAGGGATATTCAATTTTTCGTCAGCAGTGCGTTCCCTTCGATTTATATTTTAGAGAAAATTATTTATTTTCTTTAATTTTTTTACTTATTCTATCATTAATTCCCAGGTCCACCGGTAATGAGTCCAATTTTCTTTCCTGCGGATCTTCAGGAGGGCAGTAGAACTCAAGTCTCATGTAGCATAACTTCCGGCGACATGCCGATTCACTTCTCATGGCTCAAGGATGGCGAACCGTTGCCGTCGTCACTTCTCGTGAGTCTTGACTTTGATTAAAAAGAAAAAATACAAAGTCAATATTATCACACGGAAAAAAAAGTACAACTGAAATGGAGAAATTTTTCGCTATAACAGCCAAACATTTCGTCAAAAACGAGCGAGCGATATTGGCATTATCGTTAGAATGGCGATATTGAATTTTACTTGAAAACAACCTATGACAGAACCAATTTTAATTGCGTAAAAAGTAAAATTAAATGCTCATTTTAATTTTTTTCAATCGTATGTTTCAAATTACAAAAATTTTAAAGTATATTATTGAAATTAATACTATGTTTTAAAACTGAAAACTCAATGTTTATGCTGTCAGAAATTCCAATATGGCTGACGAATTGCACTCAACCAAAGCTCACTATCACTGAATTGGCTAAACTTTTGTCTCATGTAGTTAAGTTTAATTCACAACGTTGGTTATGTTGTTCTATATTTTAATTATATTCCCAATATTGCTCGTTCGCGTCCTGAAATTTTTTTCCGTGCAGGGTTGCCACAGGTCAGGGAAAATTTAGGGAAAGTAAAATTGGTCAGTGAAGTCAGGGAAAACTTAGGGATTTTTACTAAAAGTACTGGAAAAAATCGAATTTCAAAAATTCATGAAAAAGCTCTAAATTTTGATGTTTTTTTTTGTTCGCCTTGTAAACTATAAAAATAACCACGAATTTTAATACAAAAGCTTGAATTTTTTCTATTTCAGACAATAATTTTGTTTTTAAATAACTTAATTTTTAAAGAACTATCATAAAATTATGACTTATAAATTATGTGATGAATAATTTTTACAATTTTCATAAATACTAGATTGATAAAAGAATTTTAATTTAAAATACTAAAAAAAAATTAATTTTGGAAAAGTTACAAATAATTACAGAAATTCATTATTTTCAAAAGTAATAACATTTTTCGCAGATATTCAATTATATTCAAAAATTTTTTATATTCTGGTCATTTCAATTATTTGTTTAAAAATAAAAAAAATTCTTCTCCAAAATTCGATTGTCTTCAAAATTTTTTTAAAAATTCTCGTAAAAATTTTAATTATTTCCAAGAATTTTATTAAAGTTTTTAAACATAATTGAATTTCGAAGAAGAATTGTATTATTTATAGAGATAAATAATACAATTCTTCTTCGAAATTCAATTATGTTTAAAATCATTAATAAAATTCTTGGAAAAATTTCACAGGAATTCAATAATTTACAAAATTTTTGATGAATTTCTTCTAAATGAACCAATTATTTTCATAAATAATAAAATTTTCACAGGAATTAAATTAGTTAATATAAAAAATTGCAAATAATTTTTTTGAAAAATGTCAATTATTTAAAAAGAAATTTATAAAATTCATAGCAAGAGTTCAGTTATTGAAAAAAATTTAACAAACTTCTTTTCAAGAATTCAATTATTTTTTAGAAATAGTAAAATTCTTCGCCGAATTTAAATTATTTTTATAAACTTGAATAAAATTCGTTGGAAGAATTAAATTATTTTCAAAAGTAATAAAATTCTTCGCAGAAATTCAATTATGTTCAAAAATTTTTGTCAAAATTTCAATTATCTTTATAAATAATAAAATTCTTCAATATTCAATTATTTAAAATTTTTTTTTAAATTCTCGTCTAAATTTCAATTATTGTTATAAATATTACGTTTCTTCTTCAAAATTCAAATGTATTTAAAAACATGAATAAAATTCTTGTTAAAATTTCACAGAAATTCAATAGTTTATGAAATTTTTAATAAATTTCTTTGAAATAATTCAATTATTTTCATAAATAATAAAATTTTCACGTGAGTTCAATTATTTAATATACAAAATTTTATAAAATTTGTTGAAAAATATCAATTATTTAAAAAGATTTTTATAAAATTTGTCGCATGAATCAATTATTTAAAAAAAATTTAACAAAGTTTTTTACAAGAATTTAATTTTAGAAAAATTTTTATAACATTTTTGGAAATTTTTGTAAAATTATTTTCATGAACAATAAAACTCATCGCAGGATTTTAATTAATTTTGGATACAATATTTTAATCAAATTCCTCGAAAAATGTAATTATTCTTAAAAATTTTATTAAAATTTGTCAAAAGAATTCAATTATTTAAAAATTTGTTGATAAAATTCTTTATGAAAATTCAATTTTAACAAACATTCAATTATTCAATAAATTATTTATTCTTTAATTTAAATAATTGAATTTTTCTAGAATTTCCTAATAAAAATTGATTTAAAAATGAAATTACCAAATAATCAATTTATTGTTTATGAAAATAATTGAATTATTGCAACGAATTTTATTACAATTTTTTCAAATAATTAAATTTTTATGAGAAAATTTACTACTTTTAAAAATAATTGAATTCTTGCGAAGGATTTTATTAAAATTTTTGCAAATAATTAAATTTTTGTTGAAAAATTTCATGGTTATTTTAATTATAACAAACATTAAGAATTCTTTATGTTTTGTAATAATATTCTTATAAATGTTGAGTTTCAAAAAGATTCGAATTTGAATGTTCTGAAAAATTTTAATTCATGTTGAAAAATAATATTTAAATTTTAAATACTTATTTGTAAATTTAGTTATTGATGTTTTTTGAATAATTTTACAAATTATGAAATTTGTAAATAAATTTAACAGAACATTTTTTTGAGTACCTAATAATTTTTAGAGTGAATCAGAATATTTTTTATGGTCAGGGAAAAAGTGAGAATTTTGTCTGGAAATCAGAGAAAAGTCAGGGAAAAATAAAATTAAATATTTGTGGCAACTTTGATAATATTTCTCTATTTTACTTTTTATTTTTAAATTTTACTTTTTTCTATTTTACTGTCTATTTTGCGTAAATTTGCGAATTCGTTTGCAGATCGAGGAGAGGGAGGAGACGTTTTTTCACTTTTTGATATTTAAGAATATTTCATCAAGACACAGTGGCAATTACACGTGCATTGCGTTGAATACTGCGGCAAAAGTTAATCAAACGGCGGAATTATTGGTCCGCGTGCCACCCCAGTGGGTGTTCGAGCCGCAAAATGTCTCGACACTGCTGGGAAGTCTTCTCGTGGTTCATTGCAAAGCCGACGGCTTTCCACCCCCAACGATCACTTGGCTGAGAAGTCGAGGCAGAAGCGCAAACAATTATCAACCACTGATTGCCGGTCTCGATGGTAGATTGACAATTTTGCCAAATAATACTTTATGGACCGCGTCGGCCGAACCACAGGACGAGGGTCATTATTTATGTCGAGCGAATAACAGCATCGGAACTGGTCTTAGTAAAGTTATCTACGTTTCCGTCAATGGTATTTCCTTTTCTTTCTATTTTCTTTTCTGTTTATATTTCTTTTTTGTTTCTATTTTCTTTTCTATTCCTCAATTATAATTTTTTACATCTTCATTTTGCATTTATTCGAATCAATAAGGAACAATTTTCATTTAATTTCATTTTTTTTTACAGAACCAGCGAGATTTGAATTTCAAAGCAAGAATGTGACAATTCGTCGAGGGGAATCGGTGACTCTTGATTGTACAGTGATTGGTGACGATCCAATTGAAATAAAGTGGCTTCATAATAACAATCGAATGAATACAAACGGCCATAGACTGAGCGTGAGTCAAGTGAAGACGGATAATGGTCTAAAGTCTCAGCTTTCAATTAGAAGTAGTGATCGTCAGGATTCTGGAGTTTATAGATGCACTGCCGACAATGCCTACGGGAGGAGCGAGCATCTCATCTATTTCGCAGTTCAAGGTCACTGACTCCTATTTCACCTCTCATTATATTATTTTCCTCCCGAATAATACTTGACGTTTCAATAATATTCTTTTTCCCCAACAGAAAAACCAGATCCACCGACGAATCTCGAAGTCATTGAAATTGGCTCGCGATCGATTCGACTCTCGTGGAAAAAGGCGTTTGATGGAAATACACCAATTCACAAGTACATTATTCAATATCGTCCGCTCGGTCATGGAATCACCGACGATTGGGATCCGTTAAAAGCGCACAATGTTTCCTTCAGTCCGGGATTGTTGAGCTTTGAGTCTGCAATGAATCCGAAGCAGAATGGTTAGAATATAAACTAATAATACCAAACATTTTTTTAATTCATATTTCCTTTTTTTATTTACGTTTTCTTTTTTTAATTTATATTTACTTTTTTTAATTTATATTTCCTTTTTTAATTGATATTTCTTTTTTTAATTTACATTTTCTTTTTTTAATTTATATTTCCTTTTTTAATTTACATTTTCTTTTTTTTTACTTATTTTTTCTGTTTTTAATTTATTTTTTCTATTTTTTTTGTTAATTAAAGAAAAATATATGTTCTCAAGGTTTATCGCATTACGAGGTGTCAAATGAGGATCAAGAAGTCGTCCTAGTTAATGGACTTCATCCTGCAATTACCTACACTTTTCGAATTTTCGCCATCAATAATATCGATGGAAGTTCGCCGACTGATCCGGTAGTTGCAAAAACTCAGGAAGAGGGTAAATAAAAACCCCTTTTAAAAGTTTCCTATCAAAATATAATTTTAATTAAAAAGGAAAATTCCAGTATCTTCAAACTGGATGTACAAAAAAATCTCAACTCTTCATAAACGGAAGGTAATTAATTAAAAATTTCTTTTAGCTCCCACTGAACCGCCTCAAAGTATCAAAGTTAAATCGGCCGGACCTGGGGAATTAATAGTCAGCTGGCAGGTTGGTTTTCAATTTTTTATTTTTTTTAACTATCCAATTTATATTATTTAACTCTAGATATTGATTTATATTTAACGATATTTAATTTATATTATTTAACTCTAGATATTGATTTATATTTAACGATATTTAATTTATATTATTTAACTCTAGATATTGATTTATATTTAATGATTGGTTCTCGTGAAGCAACGTTCACGAGAAGAAATGCTAATTAGTAATTAAAAAAATGAAAAATTAGTAACATTGAAAGTGTTAATTGCAAATACGGTTTTTTTAAGGCGCCTCCAAAAGAATCGTGCAATGGAGACCTTTTGGGCTACATAATAACGTGGTCAGAGCACTCCACCTCGACATCGGGTGTTAATCAAAGTAAAAGTTTGACTGTGAACGGTTGGGCAACAACTAAAGTTCAATTAACGGGTTTAAGAAATTACACAAAGTATGACATCTCCATTAGGGCTTTTAATAGTATTGCGAGTGGACCGGCGAGTGTTCCCGTCGTTGGAACGACACAAGAAGGAGGTAATGAGAATTATTTAGTGATTTTAATTATAAATTTATTCAAGTTTTCTGAAAGGGTATTTTATTTCTGAAACTGTCATTTACAGTGCCAGGCGCTCCGCCAACTCAAGTCACTTGTAACCCACTTTCGTCACAAAGTATTAAGGTTTCTTGGCATCCTCCGCCTTCCCATCAACACGGAGGTGTCATTCAAGGATATAAAGTTTACTACCGCCCGGTGCCTACCGAAAATAGTAAATACTCTTCATCTTTCTCTGAAATTATAAAAGAGAATTTTTTTTTGCTTTTGTACTTGGTTTTTACTTTTTCTGGTTTTTTTCTTTGGTTTTTACTTTTTCTTCTTTGCAGTGGAGATATCGACTGTTGGTGAAGTCAAGAAGATCTTGGGTGTTGAAACGTACCTGCACACTTTATACAAATATACAAATTATTCAATTAGAGTCTTAGCTTACACAAGTGCCGGAGATGGGGTTCTTAGTCCTTCAATTTATTGCGCTACCGAAGAAGATGGTACGTTGTGATATTTAATGATCAGAAATGCAAGAAATCGCGATCTCAATGTTTAAATTAGTCGATTAGTATCGAACGAATATTATTTACAAACATTAATTATTATTTATTTTAAAAAACTTTTATGTATTTTCAATTTTCTTTCAGAATTCAGAATTCGATTTATTTATTTATTGCATTTTTTTGCTCTAGTTCCAGGACCACCTGCGGGAATAAAAGCTCTATCTCTTACAGTGGAGAGTATTTTAGTTTCGTGGTTGCCGCCATTGCAGCCAAATGGAAAAGTTTTGGAATACACGGTTTACAGTAGAGAGGCTGGCTCACCGCGACAAAATAGTCAAGTTATGCACGAATCGCCTCTGTCTTCGACTGACACTCTTACAATGGAACTGCGTGGTTTAAACGAGCGGTAAATTTTAATTTCTATTCAGAGCTATAGACAAAATTCTAATTCTTTTTCTATTTTTCAATAATTATAATTTTATAGGCAACTTTATGAATTTTGGGTGTCGGCGACAACAAAATTGGGTGAAGGTGAATCGACGACAATCGTGACGCAAACGACAAACACAAAAGGTATTTATTAGAAAAATTTCTGTTTTGATTTTTTAAGTTCGTTTAACTTTTCCATTCTTGTTTTTTAAGTTCGTTTAACTTTAAATTTCCCCTTTTTAAATTTTCAATTATTCTCTAGCTCCAGCGAGAGTGGCTTCGTTTTCTCAAATTTTGCGAAGACCCGTGAAGTCGTCGGTGATTTTGTCCTGTCTTGTGGTTGGAAATCCGACACCTCGACCCGACTGGACCTACAAAAATAATCAAGTTTCTTCCGGACGGCACTACGAAATCACAGCTGATGGTCATCTCAACATCCACGGTATACTTCTTGTTAATAAAAAAAATTATCTAAATTTAAATTATTATTACTAAAATACCCTGAAAATTAATAACTTTATCGTTTTTTTTCGAATTATTATTATATTATTAGTGATTAAAATTTTGGATTTTGCATTAAAATTTAATGTAACAAAATTTAGGCCTAGATCAGTCAGTTGCTGGAAATTACACTTGCTCAGTGAATAATTTATTTGGAGACGATTCTATAACTTACACCCTAATTGTTGTAATGCCACCGAGAGCGCCGATTCTTGAGCTTCAATACACAACGACAGATAGCATCAAACTTTGTTGGAATCATCCTGACAATGGTGGCGCGACTATTCAAGGTAATTTTGTCAGAAATATGGAATTTGAACAAAAAAAATTATCTTCGCCTTCTTAGATTGATTGAAAATTACAATAGTAATTAAATAAGTCAAAAATAGTACAATAGTAATTCAATTGATGTTTTAGGCTACGTTTTGAGTTACAAACGCGATCAGGGCGGATGGGAGGAAATGACCCTATCGCCCGAACACACGGAATTAACATTAAGTGGTCTAAAGTGTGGATCATTTTATCACGCTCACTTAACTGCCTACAATCGTGTCGGAACTGGAGATCCAAGTCCGTTGATTAGCGCCACAACGAAAGGAACAGGTAATTTGCAATAAAAAATCATTAAAAGCTCATTTTCATCCAATACAATTTTAATTGCTTTTATTTGCTTTTTAATTTTTTACCCGAACCAGCGCCTCTATTGCCGAGGGAACGTGACATTGTGTCAGCGAATTCAACATCGGTGCGTCTAAATTTATCAGCCTGGCCAAATGGAGAGTGTTTAATTCACTTTTACACAGTTGAATATCGAAGGCGAATAGGAACTGAGCCGTGGATTTTGGTTGCTAATAGGGCGACGGAAAATTTGCTAATTAGAGATTTGAAACCGGCGTCTTGGTATAGTTTACGTTTCACTGCGCACAACGATGCGGGCTCAACTCAAACACAAATGGAATTCGCTACAACAACTCTCAGTGGAATCAGCATTGGCCCACCTAATGATTTAATCATGGACGATGATACCGTGAAGGGAATACCCAGTTATAAACTCCTTTACATTGTCGTACCACTTATTTGCGCAATTGTTCTCATTATCTCTGCCATTGTACTCGGATACGTCATGTTTAAGCGTGCAAGGTCATATTTAAAAAAACTTTTATCGAAATATTTAATTTACACATATAATTATAGTTCTAAATTATTTATTTATTATTCACGAAAAGAAATATTCACCTGGAATAACTAGAAATTTTACTATATTAGCGAAATTTTTAGTTGTTGCAACGAATTTTGTCGCTATTTCAGCGAAAGCAAGCGAAAGTTATCGCTGTTCCAGTTGAAGGTTTTTTTCCGCGTTTTATTATTTTAATTAGTATTTATTATTTTTTTTTTATTATTATTAGTATTTATTTTTTTTATAATTAGTATATATTATTTTTTTATTATAATTAGTATTTATTATTTTATTATTATAATTATTAATTATTTTATTATTATAATTATTAATTATTTTATTATTATAATTATTAATTATTTTAGGTCAAGCTATTTGGGGGATATGTTACAAGGTCAACCGCAACCACCCGGTCTGGGATTGAATCAAAGTCATCAGTCGCATCATCATTTGTCAAATTGCATGTCTACTGTTCAATTGAAATCAACCGCCGAGAGGGACAATAGAAGAAATCATCAAGTTTACACCAGTTCGCCAGTTAAGCAAGATAATCACAAATCGAATGATCATGGTTCAGGTCATTATCAGTGTGTTACTTTCTTTTCCCTCTTATTAAATTATTTTTTAATAAAATATTTTTCGAATGAAATTTATTTTTTCATTCATTTTAGAAATGTACGAGATTAGTCCTTATGCGACGTTCAGCGTTCCTGGAAGGGACAATCGATCGGTGACAACGGCGACTTTGGATTACACGATGCAATTTAAGACGTTCGGGCATTTGGAGAACGAGGACATCAATGCGATTGATTATGAGAGATCGAGCGTGGATTTTGAAAGGTATTTTCACTTGTAGTAAAGTTTTTTTACGTTTACTTTTTTTTTAACTTTTTTATTCTTTTTCTTCTTTTATTATTCTTTTTATTTCTTATTTTTCTTTTTATTTCTTATTTTTCTTTAATTTGTCTTTTTTTTCTTTTATTTCCTTTTTATTTCTTTTTTTCCTTTTTATTTATTTTATTTCCGTTTTATTTCTTTTATTTCCTTTTTATTTCTTTTATTTCCTTTTTATTTCTTTTATTTCCTTTTTATTTCTTTTTATTTCTTTTATTTTTCTTTATTCTTCGTTTTTTCTTTTTATTTCCTTTTTTTCTTTTATTTTCCTTTATTCTTCTTTTTATTTCCTTTTTTTCTTTTATTTTCCTTTATTCTTCTTTTTATTTCCTTTTTTTCTTTTTATTTTTCTTGTTTTTCTTTTGTTTCTCGGTGTAGTCTTGACTTTGAGCACTCGTCAACGAGATTATCCTCGAACCTATTCCGCACAATCATTTCAACGATCATTTCCCTAAAAAATTCCCTGGTCTTTTCTCTTCCTCGTTCTCTTTTTCTCTGACGCGCAGGTCGAAAACGCCAAGGTGGCATAAGCAAAGGTACTTTCCAAGCATCGCCGAGGCCGAGAGCAAACTCCGCTCCAGTCGTCCGGGTTCCGGTAGCGATACTTCCGGCAGTCCTTGCGGCGAGTGCGCTGGACCAAGTTATCGTGTTCCTGTTAAGCCTTGCAGGGGTAATTCTCAGCATTTCATCTTTCTTTCACTTTCCTTCGATTTCATTATTCTAGAATTTAATTCATTTAATTTCAATTTTTAATTTCAATTTTTAATTTCAATTTTTAATTTCAATTTTTAATTTCAATTTTTTAATTTCAATTTTTTGACTTTTAGATATTTTCTCGCGAGGCGTTGAGTCAAGTACAGAATCGAACAATGAAGGTTCTCCGTCACTAGCGAGAAGACGAAATAGACAGATGAGCAGGTCCACTCGCAGGTAGCCAAGGTTTGTTTGAATCCACTTAGCACTCACAAACCCATTTTTTGTCTCATCGTCAAGAGTCGAAGAGTGTTTTTCTAATGATGGAGAAACACTATTTTTATCTCTTTCTTCACCAAAACATGATTCAAAATCTTGTCATCAAGAGAATTTTTAATTCTACTTTCGAAAAGAATTTTTGTAACATAAATAACTTGACAAACGATTTTTTCCTTCAGAAAATGCAAGATTTTGAATATTGCTCTTGGTTTACGGATGTTTGTATAATTTTTGAAAAGAAAGAAATAGGTGGAAAAAATGTATAAAATTATACAAAGATTCTTTAGTTATAGTTCGCAATTGCTACGATAGTAGATTAAAAACGAAAAAGATCTTAGATTAAAGTCATACAAAGAAATTAACTAAAATAATTTTTCCTCGTCCTTATGAATTTATCCGGAACAAAATATTACAGAAAGAATAAATCCAACTCTGCTCTTTTGCGGAAAAATTGTTCTTAATCTATTTCTTTTTTCAAAAATTAATCAAAAATTTATCAAAAAAAAAAATGTTTTGTCAAAGACGGTAATAATAATTAGAACTGAAATTAAAGTTCGGTAGAGGACATGACGCTGCTACCACCAACTGGATTCAGCGACAGTCGCGAATTGAGCGAGGCGGAATGTGATCGTGATCGCGATCGTGGACGAGGACGAGATTGGCAAAGTTTATCAATCGCTACCCGTCATGGTGGCAGCCTTGGACGACTTCCTATCGAAGCTGTTGAAACAATGCTTGCAAGGTAAAAAATATAGGTAAAAATAGCGTTCAGGATTAACTAAATATCAATGTAAACGAATTGATTACTGATTAAGAGTTGATAAGGAATTTAAATTTAGGTATCAACAGAGGAAGGAGCAGGAGAGGCAAGAATTCACTATTCACGTTTGATAACGACGGAAATCCATTCATTCCAAATCATCGTTGAGCAATTACAATGACGAGCTTAGGCGAAATAAAATTAATTAAGTAAGTCCTTCGAAACAAAACAGAAAAAAAATTTAACGATTATAAAAAAGTGTAACGTTTTAGAGAAAGTACTTTTTTCTATTGGAAGATTTTCCCTTTACAAATGACCATTTTGCAATTTAGAAACAATTTTTTAAAATTAACAACTCTTATTAATTAGAAAAAAAACTCAATTTTTCCCTTTTTTTATATTCGTTGGATAAATATTCCAAATAAATTAAATTTTACTTTAATGTAGAACTTTGATACAGTTTTTTCTTATACAAAATTGCAAAACGGTTAAATGCGAAACGAATACATAAAAAGAGAGTGTTGTAGAAAAACATTTATTTGAAAATTACATTTCTATCAAGAAGTTCTTTTCAAATTTGCCTAATCGACTTTATCATGAAATAAACAATGAAATCGTTTCTTCTACACCACTCTCGAAAAATTCTATAAAGAAAGAAAAAAAAATTCTATAAGTAAATTATAATAGACTGTCCATGATTGGAGAAAAGAAAACGAGTTTACGAAAGAAGAAAACCGCGAAAAAGAAACTCGCTCTCAATAATGTATACTAATCCATCGTTAATTGTAAATATCAGTGTTATGTGCATGGCACGGATTCCATATTGGTATATATGACAAAAAATCGGGTACTCGTTACCACAAAAAAAAATTTGGTAGCGGTCTCCGTCAACGGTTCATCCGTTTGTATAGATAAAAAAAATGTTTTACGTTGAAAATCTCTGAAAGAAAAACAAAAAAAAGAATAATTATCAAATGTTAAAAATATTTCAATCTGAGGCATTTTTGCACGCATTGATATTAATACTAATAATAATTAATTACCATTAGAGAACAATTTGGTATCTTTATATATAAAAGAATGAGAATTGTTTTTTAATTAAATTAACTATATTAGTTATTCAATATTAACTGCTTTTAATAAAGTAAAAAATACAAATCCCTGACTCGATAAAAGTTTTATATATTTACAGTTAGTAGACAAATTGTTAAAAAATATTTCTGTTGAACTGAATGAAACATTTGTCGAGTCAAGTATAAAAGATTTTTTAAAAATAATTTTTCATATTTACAATTTTGTAAATAACCATTTTGTATAATAATTTTTCCTTAGTCTCAAAAATGAAAAAATATTGTTTAACTTTATTCTAAAGTTGATAATTATTTTACAAAAAATTTAAAATCGAAAAAGAAAAAAATTAACGCAATTTGTGAAAAATTTATTAAAACAAAGATTTTTAATATTATCATAGGAATAATTTAGAAAAAATTAATAATTGGAAATAAACGTTTTATAAAAAAGAAGGAGAATTAGTTTAAAAAAAATTGTTATAGATAGATCTCTCATTTCTGCAATAATTTCACAAAATTAATATTTTGTAAATATTTCATTTCGACTGATTCTAAAGTCTGCTAAGATCTACTGCCAATTTTAGTCATACCGCTGCCAAAAATACTTCCGAAGAGGTAAAAAAATGTCAAACGATAATGAATGATTAAAATATCATTTTTGATAAACAAAAAAAAAAACAAAAGCTCAGAAACTTCTATACTTAATTTCCTACAAATTTTTACAAGCATAAAAAAATTTTATCTCGAAAAAAGAACAATGGTCAATAGAAATTTTTGACAATCTTTTTCATTTATCTTAAAAAAGAAATTTGATATATAAAAATTATATGGAGGAAACAACGTCGTTGTTACAAATTATTATCATAGAGCAAAAGCAATGATGTTTATAAAAACTTTTCTATATTGAATTCACAATGAAAATGAATCATTTGTTGTAATATTAATATTTTCGACTGAATTGATTTTATAAGAGACTTCTCTTTTTAAATTTATACACTTAAATTCATTGTTTTCCGTACCAAGAGTGATGAAAAATGAAGTTTTTAATTTTTACATTTTGTACAATGTTTTCAATGTTATTTCCAGGAAACACATTGATGGATAAAATAAATAATTATCATGTGTTTATAAAAAAAAGGAATATTTTCTTATATTTCCTTATTTCTCGTAAATAATTTTATTGTTTAATCATTATTTCGGGAAAATTATTTTTTATATTTGATTTTGATTTTCTATGGACTATATACGATTTCAGCATCTGAATCATCGTCATTTATAATTATTTTATAATCTTTATAATGCCACAGGTCGTCTTCGCGAACAATTGTCCAGAGGTCTAGAGCTTTTCTAAAAATATGGGGAATCGGTTGAAATCCAGCTTCATTTGCCAATGAATCGAAAAGATCATATTGAGAAAGAAATAATCGGTGAGCATGTCTTTTTTTGTTTCCTTTAAGTTTTGCGTCTTCTAACATAATTTCCTTCGAGGGCAATTTAAATCGCTTTTTTAACAAGTAGAGAAAAAATAGAGCCTGAAAGACAATTGCTTTTAAAATTATTCAATTTAACTTTTTAATTTCAATTAAATTTTTGAATATCAATTTAATTTTTTAATTTTTTAATTTTTTAATTTCAATTTAATTTCAATTTAATTTTTTAATTTAGCAAAATCTTTGAAAGCGTAACTAAATTATTCAATTTTAATTCTACGAGTAATTTATTTCATCTGCTTATTAACTAGAAAAGAAATATTTTTGTACCTTAACGTGAAACATGGGAAAAGTTATCACATAACTATTAATACCCAAAAAGCACATTGTCGGTTGATTCACATTAATCGTGTGCTTATAAAGTGGATAGACAAAATTATCGTCAACACTTATTGCACAGGATTCGTCTAAAAATGGAAATTCCATTAAATATCCTGTACAATACAGAAAAACGTCAACAGAAACGGAACTTCCGTCGATGAAAGAAATTTTATTCCCCTCCACGCATTTGATATTCGGTACCTGAATGATTGACGGTGGAAGTTTACTTATTATTCTAGAAATAAAGGTCGTTAAGAAATTTATATTTTCAAACATTAAAATTCAAATTATCAAAATAATAAATAAATTATAATAAATATTTATAACAACCTTTCACCTCGATTGCTCATATAAATGACATTAGCGTAAGTGGACAATTCAACTCCAATGTCCGTAGCCGAAAATGCCGAGCCAAATATTAATATATTTTTCCCAGTGAATTCTTCTGGCTTTCTGTAGATGTGACTGTGTAAAATTTGTCCTGGAAATGTTTCGATTCCTAATACATTCGGTATATTTGGTCGAGAATAATTTCTATAATGAAAACAAATTTTTGCTTCTTCTTTTTTGTATTTTAATTAAGGGGAAAATATTTTAATTCCATTATTTAACGTACCCTGTGCAAACCATGATTGCATCGTATTCCTTGCATACAATCTCCATTGTCTTCAGATCTTTTATTTTTACGTGCCAAATTGTAATATTTTCATTATTAGACTGAATTATTTCAGCTCGAACTTCTTCTATTTTTTTAAAAAACTGTGAACATAGAATTTTTCTATTTGCGGTTGGATATTTATTATTGGATGCTTTATTTCTTTTTAATCTTTGTTTATGCATTTTTATTTTCTTTTCCCTAATTTATTTTTAAGCTTTATTTATGCATTTTTAGTTTCTTTTCCCTTATTTCTATTATTTTTTTTTAAGCTTTATTTATGCATTTTTATTTTCTTTTCCCTTATTTCTATTATTTTTTTAAGCTTTATTTATGCATTTTTATTTTCTTTTCCCTTATTTCTCTTATTCCTTTTTAAGCTTTATTTATGCATTTTTATTTTCTTTTCTCTTCTTTATTTTTTTTTTTTAATTAAACAAATAGTGAAATTAATTTTCTAAATTAGTAATTTTTCGTGTTCTTTTTTACCTTAACAAAATGAAGAATTTGAAAATGATTGGCGTAATCGCGCAAATAGGACAATAGTATTTCTCGATGAACTCCACTTCCTTTATTCGCTTTCATGGTCCGAAAATCTGGGAAGTTCATTAATTCACAAGGGGCGTTTGATCTGTAACCAATTTTAATTTTTTCCAAAGTTATTTTTGAGTAATTTAAGAAAAGGGTTATTCAAATATCAAATTCGGAACAGATGGAAAATTCCGTTTTTCTAAATATATTTTATTAGTTCTTTTCTGATTTTTTTATTTCAATATAAATTTATTCTTCAATTAAAATGTGGACGTAGCGAAGTTAAATTTTTATAAAAGCTTTTCAAACCTAAGATCTCTGTACATGCTTGTGTGAATTGGAAGACCATTTTCGTCTAATCCAATTTTTTCCGTATAAATCCAAATTCCACCAATGTCTCCCGTTTGTTCGAAAGCTTCCGGTTCGAAATAATCCAAATCTGATGATAAATGCCTCAAGGCACATAATCCAGCAGCTCCACTGCCAATCACACAAACCCTCACTTTCCTTTTTGCATCTGTATTCACTAAATTCATTATTGAGACTCAAGCAGAATTTTTCTAGAATAAAAACTATTATATTTCGTTTCCTAATTAGTTCGTATTCACTAAATTGAAAATTAAAAATTAAAAATTAAAAATTAAAAATTGAAAATTAAAGATTAAAAATTGAAAATTGAAAATAAAGAAATGAGTAATTAAAAAAACTTTTTAATTAAACAAATATTTCTTTTAGTTAAGTAAACTAAGTACCAAAGTGTATAGTTTTGTAACTACTAACTGCGAAAGCATTGAATATTTATTGAAACGATGAAAGCAGTTTGAAATGTTCTATATTGTTATCAACAGTAGCAATAAACTATAAGTTACGATAGCAAATTAATCTTTGATCTTGCAATGGGTCATACAAGAAAAAAATAATTAGGGGAAACTTTTTTCATTTAACAACAGAAAAAATCATCATATGAATCGTTAGATAAAGATAATGATTGATTGGGGAAAAAAAGAAGAAGAAGAAAAAGTGGAAAAATAGTTAAAATTCTAGAAATTACAGGCGATTAAACATAAAAATTATAAAACACAATACAGTTAATTATTTTAAAAAATTGTTTTCACTATTAATGAAAAATTATTTTAAAAATGAAATTTAAATTTAAAAAGTTTTTTTTTTTAATTTTTTATTCATATATTTTTATTTGCCTTTTTTTTAATTATTTCATAAATTATCGACACAGGAGTAAATTAAAGAACAATTCAAGTTCAGTTCTTTATTTCAAAATATACGAGGAGTGCGTGATATTTTTATATTCGGAAAAACAATCGAAGCAGTCATTTGTAAAACAAATAATGACAATTCAAAAACGTCCATTTTAGTCAGAAAAAAGTTAATTGCAAAGTGAGACATTTTTTTCTCATCGTATAAAAATTATTTATAAAAATAGAAAAAGGAGAAATCAATCTACTAGCATCACAACGGAACATAAACGGAATTGTAATGAAAATATAAAAAGTCTTTTTTTTTAAAGAAATATGAACTCAGAGGAATGTGATTTTCGTTCTCGATTGATTCACCTGTAGCACATTAAGTGCCTCGTATTCTTCAATCACGTCATTCACTTTACTACGATCGAAACCTTTGTTCGTGCATCTTTCCATAACTTCAGAGACTTTGACTGTTTTGTTATCGCCAGCAAGTTCTTTTATCAGATCAAGGATTCTCTTGATTGATTGATGACTTTCTTTCGGTGCCGGTGCATCCGAACAATTAATGGAATGTTTCGACATTGACAATAATCTGTTCGCCTCTTCAACGTCATCCTTATCAACTTCGTTCGATAATCGAAGACGTGCCAAAGCTGTTGCTAAACGCAAAATACCCAATAGATTTCGCGCAGATGTGAAAGTTTTGTCCTTACTATTACGTGCACCCGCTCTCATGTCGACGTAACTTTCTGAAATTGAAAGAAGGAAAAATTTACTCTTTAAAGTAAAGAAGGAAAAAAAATTAAATGTCCGTTTTTTGTTTTGAAATGATTTTCTTACCAACAATAAAATCTGTCAATTCTTCAGGCACTGTTGGCGATATTTTCTTGCACATTGCAATGTATTTTCGCATTACATCCATGTCCATTGCTTCAACTTCTGTCTTGGGTTGAGCAGAATGACGATGAACATAAGTAATATGTTCCGCTAGCCTGAAAATAAATTTTCATATAAAAATGAAACTTTTCAACAAACAAAGAGTTACAGAAGTAAAGTTTCTTACTTTAGATCATTGTCACGATCAGCGCGATCTAGAATTAGCCAAAGTAAATCGAAACGTGACAAAAGTGCGGGTGGCAGTTGAATATTTTGCTCAACCGTTCGCTTCGTATTATAACGTCCGTAAGCTGGATTGGCGGCCGCTAAAATTGACACGCGCGCATTTAATCGTGTCATTATGCCGGCTTTGGCAATTGATATTGTCTGTTGTTCCATCACTTCGTGAATTGATGTTCTATCGGAATCGGCCATTTTATCGAATTCGTCAATACAACAAACGCCCTGATCTGCCAACACAAGGGCACCACCTTCCAACATCATTTGACCAGTCAATGGATCCTTCATCACGGCTGCTGTTAGACCAACACCTGACGAACCGCGTCCCGTCGTATATTGTGACCTTGGCGATAATCTCGTTATAAACGACAGCAATTGGGATTTCGCCACACCAGGATCTCCCATCAGGCAAATATTTATATTTCCTAAAAGAAAATTCATGAAGGAAAAAGAATTTGAAGAAAAGTATTGTAATTTATCTTCCTAAATTCGAACCTCTGATTTTTATATCTCCTTTCTTCTTATCAGTTCCACCAACGAGAAGTAATAGAAGAGCTTTCTTTACATCTTGAAGGCCATAAATTTCCGGAGCAATTGACATTGACAACTTGTCATAGAAATCGTCACCTCTAAGCACTTCCAATTCTTCCTGAGTCAATTCGGAATTAGAGTCGTCCTTTGTTTCGGAATTACTCAAACATGTTATGCTCTGGAAATGTAACGAAATACTTTAGCACATTAAATTTAAAAAGTTGTTAAAACAATTTTTCTCTAACAAAATTTGATTTTGTTTTCAAATAAAATTTCCATTTCAATTTTGTTATCAAAAAAAAATTTCCATTAATTTGTCTTACATGAGCATCGATGAAAGTCTCGCTAAGAAGTCCCGCGGCATTTCTCGCAGTGAAACCACTTTTTGTAAGTGGAAGAAATATACCAGTGACGAGAGCGTGATCTCCTGGTTGACAGCATCTTGTGGTTTCTCCTCGGCAATATATCGTCACTGACCTTGGAATGTGACCAACCGGAACTTGATCACTCTGCAATAAAATTACTCAATTATAACTACCAATAGACGCGGTAAAAATTCTAAATAGAAAAATTCTCACATGTTCTTGCATTTTTATTTCCTGAAATTTGACGAATTTGGAACCTTTCGTTTGCATACTGAGTCTTCCACCTGATTTGTTTAGTCGACAATCTTCACTAGGACACGATTTCAGTGGCATGAATGTCATCGAACTAATCTGTCGAACAATTTTAATTATTTATTGAAATTATTATTATTAATATTAATTAATTATTAATACTATTAAATGTTTTTGAAGGAAATTAGAATTCTTACAGGTTGATAAGTTTCAGCACCGCACTGATCACAGGTGTAAGTTGCAACAACAACCATGGGTTTAACTTCCGTGCATCGGGTAATAATTCCTCTAACTGTCACTAATTTACCAATTTGTTTAGCTTTTACGTCCCGAACCGATTGGCCCTTCTCATTACCAAAATTTTTAAAGTACACTTCACTAAAATCATAAAAAATTTAATTTAATGCCAATATTTCCGAAATTTAAAAATTCTAAAGATAAAAGTAAAAAATATTTTGCAAACAATCAGATATTCAATTAGACTCACAATCGACGCATAAGTTCTGGTGCGTATCTATTCCTGGGATCTCTTTGTTCTCCAGGGTGTTGATTGCGCGTCTCCATTAACATACGATGTTCAATATAAACATCCAAAGCATCCTTAGCCGGAACGGGTCTCTCTTTAAAATCGGGAAGTATATCCTGAATAAGCTGTTTTTAAAAGAAGATTATTTTATAGAAAAAATTACCATCTGTATAAAAGTGAGAATAAAAAAATTCTTATTCCACGAAAATTCGTATTAAACGAAAACTAGTTATAATTTACAAGGTGACATACCTCGAGAAGCATATTAACGTATCTTCTCGTATTTTCAGCAACAATTGCCGCAAGATCCTCATCAAATTCCTGAAGGTCATCCAAATCAATCGTAAATGCAGTTTGTTCCCGATGAGCGACTCTTGTCAGCTGCTCTCGGTATTTAAATCTCTTATCTCCTGTTTTGTCATCCATTTTCATAAACTCGGTTAGAAAGAGTTTAAAAGTTTCTAAATTGAAAAAGTAAACGAGAATTTTGCTATTAATATTCAAAAAATTACATAGAGTTCATCATTTGACGTATAAACAAGTTAAAAGCATCAAAATTAAAAACATTGAACTAAACATAACCTACAAAACTTTGTTTTCAACGAAATGTTCCAAAAAGAAACGCTTTCTTTTACATGAATAATAAAGTAGAGATAAAAATTTCTACAAACGGCTCTTTAACAGAACATGAAAGTTTTCTTTGTTTTATGTTAAGAATGAAAGATTAATTACTTTTTTGCATCACAATCATAAACAAGAAAAACAGTTACCTTTGTCCTTCTCAAAGTCTCTTGAAGTTTTAGGAGCCATGATTGATACAGGTTCTTGTTAATTAAAAAAATCCAAGTTCAAAACAATAAAAAATTAGGTCAAAATAAATAAACGGTACGCTCTTCCAAGAGTTTTTCACTTTTGTGTTGCCATCGGCGTCTCCATTACTGCTTTTCTACCGCTTTTCCCGCTTATTTTGATTCGGAGTTGCCAACAAGTAAACTGCAAGAGAAAGTAGCGCCGATTTTGAAAATAGAGTACTATTATTTCATAGAAACTGTTAGTATTTAAAAGAAGAAAAATTGATAAAAAGAGAGAGAAAAATTATCAACAATAAAGGGACACAATTAATTGTATTTAACTTAAAAATAATAAGACAAGAACAACTCACAAGTGACAAGAAGAAATAAAAATTGAAACGAATCTAAAAATGTTGGTAAAACTGATTTTATTTCCGGAAGTAGAGGCGGTAGAGACGTAAGTCACGTGATTAATTTGACATTTCCGTAAACTAGGTTAGGTTCACACGTGTTTTTTGTCAATTTCTCTGTTTGATAAAATAGTAAATATTTTGAGAACTCAAAAAATCGAGGAAAATGGGAAAAGCGAAGAAAATTAAAGTATCAAAAGGCGAGAAAAGTGCGCCAAAAGTCGGTCTCGCTGATCAAATTGAAGACGATAAGGCAGTAAAAATGAAGAACAGAAAGAAAGTCAGAATACGTAACGATGAGGACGAAGAGGTTAGAATCAAAATATTGTTTCTTTTTTAAAACCTTTGTTTAATCCTAAATCTTGAACCAGCGCAAAATGTTTTACAAAATTTCAGGTCGTCGATTCGTCTTTAACGCAAAAAATTCTCTCTCAAGCGCGAAAACAACAAATGGAAATAGAAGAAGAATTTCATGGTAAAACGTCAAAGGAATCAATGAAGAGAATAACAAAACTCGGTGATGACTTGAGCGATTCAGACGATGAGGAATTGAGTGACAACGAAAGTCATGCATATTACGAGGACATTGAAATTAATGAGGACGATGAGAGAGCTCTGCAAATGTTTATGGATCGTGATCGTGCGCCGGCGAGAACATTGGCCGATATCATAATGGAGAAGCTAACGGAGAAAAAGACGGAGATTGATACACAATTTTCCGACATTGGCTCAATGCAAATACAAGACATGGATCCGCGTGTTGTGTCATTGTATGAAGGCGTACGCGATGTTCTCGCGAATTATCGATCGGGAAAATTACCCAAGGCATTTAAGGTCGTGCCAAATCTGCGTAATTGGGAGCAAATTCTCTACGTCACCGATCCATCGAAATGGTCCGCAGCTGCAATGTATCAGGCGACGAGAATATTCGCCTCAAACATGAAGGACAATATGGCACAGAAATTCTACAATTTAGTTCTATTGCCACGTATTCGTGACGATATTGCCGAATACAAGAGATTAAACTTCCATCTCTATCAAGCGCTCATGAAGGCTTTGTATAAACCCAGTGCATTTATGAAAGGATTCTTGATTCCTTTACTAGAGTCGGGGAATTGTACCCTCAGAGAAGCTGTTCTTGTTGGCTCAGTTATCACCAAAAGATCGATACCAATTCTTCATTCAGCTGCGGCAATATTGAAAATTGCCGAAATGGACTATACCGGCGCCAATAGTATCTTTTTGCGAATATTTTTTGACAAAAAATACGCTCTACCGTATCGAGTCGTCGACGGAGCTGTTTTTCATTTTCTAAGGTTAGAAACGCAAAAATTTCTTTCGTCAACATGAAAATATTTTCACACCAATAAAATATTGCTATTTTTAGTTTTGTTAAAATTGAAATCAATTTTTGCATTGCAGATTTAGAAGCGATCGACGTGTACTGCCAGTTTTGTGGCATCAAGCATTTCTAACGTTCGTTCAACGTTACAAAAGTGACATTAGTTCAGAGCAAAAGGAATCATTGCTCGAACTGTTGAAACATCAATCACATCCGGTAATTACGCAGGAAATAAGGAGAGAATTGCAACACGCAAAATGTCGGGACTCGGAAATTACGGAACCAATTCCCGAACCGATGGTGGATTGATATAAAAATTTAGAGATAACTAGATATATTGCTTTAATATAAGGAAATACTGAAAATACAATAAAAGGAATATTTTAAATGTTAAACTATGTTTCTGTTCTCGAACGTAAATATATTAATTTAATATTTTTTCAATATTACTTTATTTATATTAAAAGATCGAAACATTTAAAATCAGCGCTTTTTTTCGTGGGGCATGCGCAGTTCCATCATGCGGCGCATGCTTTTTTTCGAGGTTATGCCATTTTTATAATACCAAAAACCAAACAAAAATTTAAAAAAAGAAAAAGAAAGAAAACTAAACAAGTGTTTATAAAAATGCACTCGTTGAGAAGATTACGATCGATAGAGATTTTGCCAATGTCGGTTAGATTTAAAGGACACAGCAACGATCACTGGGTAAGTTGACAAATTTCCACCGTAATTTAAGCTCTTAATTTCGAATTATTTTTCCAGTCGAAACGTAATAATAAATTAGGAACTCTCAAAGCACTGAAACATTTTGACGATTTTTATAAAACAGTCTATGGAAAATCGTGGAATGACATTAGGAAAGCTCTATTAGAGGAAAGAAGTAAATACATCGCGGTTGTTAATAATTTCAGTGACAATGAAAGAATATGCACTGAAATGGAGGTAGGAGAAAAAAAAACTTTAACAATAAATACAAATTAAATTTTATTTTATTCCCTAATTTTATTGATCTGAAGAAAAATATTTAAACCAGTGCTTAGGAGCAATCGATGTGAGGGCAATAGTCAAGGTACAGAAGGAAATTCTCGCCGAATCGGAAAATGGAAAGTCGAAAAAACGTCATAAAGAATTAAATCGAAAGAAAATGCAACGAGAGATGGATTCTTTTATTTCCCAGCAACAGCTATCGGAATTGGAGTCTATTTATCCGGCCGAGACACCAGCGGGGAAACAATCGATAAATGAATTGATAGACGAGGAAAAATTTCACATCACCGAGGAGGAAGGACTGAAACCAGTTTCTTTAAAGTCAATCACTGCGAATGCGGAGGTTGAATACGATACGAGTCGAATTCTTTCGGCGTCAAGTGCTTTATCCGTCTCGTCATTACAGGAATTCGTTCCAGTGACGAAATTAAAAGGACTAGACGATTGGGCCTTAGAATCGGAACACTATGGCTACTATTCAAAGGGGAAAGATTTTACAATTTCCGTCGAGGAGGACGAGTCATTTTCAATTCCAGAACAATTGAAACTATACACTTTTGAGCCACATAATTTCAGTAGGTTCAGATCGTCAAAACGAGGAACAACTGGTGTAAATGGTAATTCGATTTTCTGTAAATTAGAAAAAAAACTAAATTAAACTACATAAAATTACTAAAAAATCGCAAAATTAAACTGAATTAAATTCTAAAGCTAAATTAGAAACGAAATTTTTTTTCTAAACTGGAAAAAATATTTCAGATTATTATTTAATGGACGGTGGTTCGATTTTACCTGTTCTTGCACTGGATTTGCAGTTGGATGACAAATTTCTCGACATGTGCGCGGCACCGGGTGGAAAATCACTGGTTGCAATTCAATCACTTTTGCCGGCAATCGCCGTGTTGAATGATATTCTCCCATCACGTGCAAAAAAAATTAAGGAAGTAATTGGAACCTATATTTCAAATATTGGACAGTGGGGGAAAAAAATTGCGATTACGACAAAAGACGCAAGGATAATTGACGACATTGGACTATTTAATAAAGTAAGTTTATTTCTTGAAACATTCGAGCAAAAAAAGTATTTATACATTAAAATGAAAAATTCTCTTTTCTTTACTAAAATAATTATTTTAATTAATTTTATATTGACAGATTTTAGTCGATGTTCCTTGTACAAATGACAGACATTCTTTGCACGTCAACGATGGTAATTGGTTTAAGAATGAATACATTAAAGAAAGATTGAGACTACCAGAATTACAAAGTGACATTTTAGTGTTAGTATAAAAAATAATTCCTTTTTCTAAATTTCTTTTCGAATTTTCTAATTTTTTCGACTTTCATTCTTGTTTAGAAAGATTTCTAAACAAGAAATTTTCTATTATTAATTTCGAATCTATTAAAGTTAAATGGTTGTAAAATATTTAATAAATACGGCTTAATTTTAGGAACGCTTTAAAATTGGTAGCACCAGGAGGTACAGTGGTTTATTCAACATGTTCACTGAGTCCGATACAAAATGAAGGTGTCGTTCAGATGTCGTTAATGAAAGCGTTCGAAGAGGCGAATGTCGTCGCAGTTGTAAAGTAAGTTTACAAAATATATTACAACATTGTAAATGCAATTTGTTTTTCTCATAGAGTTTCAGTAAACTCACAGTCAAGTACTTGAGTGGCTAGTCTAAACGATTTATTTTTAAGGTATTAAAAAACTATCGATTATTAAAGTCTATTTAAAAAAAACAAATTTTTAAAATGCTCTGTAAAAGAAAAACATTTACTTTTAAAGTAAGAAAAAGTAATAAATAGAAACTTATTTTTAAGTAAGGAAAATTAATAAATAAAAACTTCTACTTTTTAAGTAAGAAAAATTAATAAATACAATCTTTTATTTTTGAGTAAGAAAAATTAATAAATAAACACTTTTATTTTTTAAGTAAGAAAAATTTATAAATAAAAACTTCTATTTTTTAAGCAAGAAAATAAAATCTTTGATTTTCTAAGTAAGAAAAATTAATAAATACTAACGAGTAATTTGCTTTTTAGAGACCTGTCCGAGGGACTGAAACCATTTAAGTATCTTTATAACTTTGGCAAGGAAAAATTGAAGTACGGCCACATTGTCATTCCAACAATGGGAAACAATTGGGGACCTATGTATTTCTGTAAAATAATGCGAATTCAGTGAATTCACTGGCAAGCGAAACAATCAACTTTCTCAAGTAATTTGCCTTCATTTAAGACTTCTGTGTGGAAATTGTTTTTTTTTACGAATTTCATTTAAAACTATACGATGAAAAATGTTTTTTTTTATTTCATTCATAATTCGCGATGTTCTTTTAGATGTACTTTTTGATCCGTGGCTTCTTCAACATTAACACCCACTTCGTCAACTCGATTCCATGGTTGCTCCTCGCCCGTTCCGAACATCGTGTAAACCAACATTTCGACGATGTAAAATATCACAGTGATGAAGAAAACTACTCGCCACGCTTCGATTGTCTCCTGTAAATAGACGAAAGGTTTTTATACATTTTTGCCAAGCAATAGAAAATTCTTTTTTAAGTTAAAATTCTTTTTTAAGTTCTAAATTCTATAATTTAAAACTTATTCTTATCAATTGGAAATAAATTCAAATTTTAATTTTAGTATCTTAGTATTTTTGGTATAATCTTCAATTAGTGAAATTGAATATTAAATCTCAAGTTTTTTACTTTTCAAATATTTAACTCCTGTTTTTATTTTCAAAAAACAGTAAATTGATGAATTGCAATGAAGTTGCAAATTAAAAGTGTGAATTATTTTCACAATCTCAAGTATTCGAATTGTTTGTAAATATATAGAAATTTTATAGAAATAAAGAAATAAGAAAGAGTAATGAGTTCAAAAGTAAAAGTTTCTCACATTTCCATCGGTGAGTTTTCCGACGATAACAGAAATCGTTAAACCTGGAATTGTCGCGAAGAAATTCGTGATTGAAACAAGTGTCCCGGCATAATTGGGAGCGATATCGATGTGATTAGCGAGAAAACCGCAGTACATTCCTCCGATGCATGTGCCACCAATTGTCATCAAGGTGACGGCGAGAAATCTATCCTTACCAACGTAAGAGACACCGATCAAGCACAACATTGGCACTGCAGACGCTAAAATAATTCAAAAAAACAATTTTTCCAGCTATTATTAATTTTGTCTTTTAATTCAGTTTTTCCTTTAGTTTTCAATGAAAAAACGAACCGAACAAAGTTCCTATTTTCCTCGAGACAGTCACGGAAATCCAATTCTTCTCCTGCATTATTGCGAGAATTTTACTCAAGCCCATTGTGAAAATCCACATGCAAAAGAATGGCAGCGCGGAAAGTCCTGCATTCTACGACGGAAAAAGAAAATTTTATTTTCAGTCTTTTAAAAACTGTTGAGGATAATATCCAAAGAAAAGAAATTTTATTCTCAGTTTTTTAAAAATTGTTGAGGATAATGTTATTCTTAATTACCTCGCTTAAGTTAAATTCCAGCATTTGGTTCATATAATGGGGAAGTTCGGTGAGTAACATGTACCATCCAACGTTGCTGCAAAAGTGAGCGACCAAAATTGCCAAAAATGGTGGCGAAGTAAAAACTTTTCGCCAAGGTACGCCGGCGCTCTGGAAATTAATTTTTCTATTTTGCTTTCTCTCAAATAAAATTGTAACAAATTTCTTTTAAAATATTTAAAAATGGAAAAGTGAATAAAGATAATACATGTGAACTTTTGCCAACGGATTTGTTCAAAGAGGAAAGAATGTATTCCCTTTCTTCGGAGGTGATGAATCGTTTTTGCTTATCTGGACTGTCTTCAACCATTAACCACCACGCAGTGCACCAAATTAAACAAAGAGCACCCTCAATGTAGAAAATTGACGCCCAGCCAAAATTATCAGCGAGAATTCCCGTCAAGATTAATGATATCACCGTTCCAAGAGCGGTTCCTGTCGAAAAAAAACAAAATTTCAGGATTATTAGAAACTTGGTAATTTATTATTCTTTTATTATATTTAAGGCAATTTATAACGTTTTTGTAATCATTCTCCTTTATTATTCTGTTAATTTATATTTGTTATTTTTTATTTATTAAGTTATTATTTTTATTTTATTGTTTTTACTTTGTTTTTATTTTGTTTTTATTTTGTTTTTATTTTATTGTTTTTACTTTGTTTTTATTTTGTTTTTATTTTATTACTTTTATTTTCTTGTTTTTATTTTGTTTTTATTTTGTCATTTTTATTCTATTATTTATTACTATTTTCATTTACTAAAGTCAATAGTCAATATAAATTACTATCATATTTTGAATTATTGACAAAGTTCCATGAAATCCATAAAAAGACATTGTCGAAAAAAGTTACGAAAAAATAAAAATAAAACTTGTCTTTAATAGAAAATTTTTCCTGTTCCAGTGACTTTCTTTTCCGATTGCTCCAAAATGGGTACAAATAAATCGCACTAATTTACCTGCATAAACGATGGACGTCAAAATGCTTCTTTCATTCGGCGGAGCCCATTTTGAAACCATAACGTGCATCGCCGGAAATGTGACGCCCTGAAATTGGCGATATTTTTTTAAAAATTGCATTCATTAGAAAAGTGGAGAATTTGCCAAAAAAAAGAACATACGCCGCCAATTCCTTGAATGAATCTCATAGCGATAAAGAAAGAGTAATGCATCTGGGCAGCAACAGGTGAAAGAACTGAAGCAACAACGTTCAATAAAACGGAAACGCACATCACCCATTTGGCAGAAAGAAGTTCCGACATTCTTCCCGCAGGTATGAGTGACAATAAGTAGCCCCAAAAATACGAGGATTTAATTAGACCCTGCAGTGGTCTACTCCAAACGAAAGGTCCATCCTGAATTAAAAACAGAACAAACACTCCAAAAATTAGGAAACAAAAAGTTTCTTTTAACTTTTGAAATAATTTCTTTATCCAAATTAATAAATTATCTTTTAACTTAATTTTAACTTATTTTAATTTAACTTTATTTTAACTTATTTTAATTTAACTTAATTTTAACTTATTTTAACTTATTTTAACTTCATTTTAACTTCATTTTAACTTCATTTTAACTTAATTTTTAATTATTTATTATTTTCAGTTCATTTTTTCGAACTTGAATTGAATTTATTAATGTATCAACTTTTTTCACTTACAGTTTTCGAAGATTCTCGTGTTCCGTGAAAAGTTCCACTAATACTTGTTGCATTAAAAATAGTATTGAGAGTAGAATTGACAGATGAATGGAGACTCGAGTTCAATGATGGATTAATAATTGTACTGTGATCCTTTGGCAATAATTTGATCGCTGTTTCATTAACCATTGCGACCATCGCCACACTGACATTAACTTTGAATCCATAAATTATTGCCATGCCAATACAACCCATTATGGACATTATATACCTCATGGGAATAATGGCACGACCTCGATTTTCTACAAAAGTAAAAAAAAAATGTTTTATCTGTTAATTTTATTCTTAAAATTAATTTTTTTTATTCTACTTATTTTTTATTTATTCTATTTATTTATTATTTATTCTATTTATGTATTATTTATTCTATTTATGTATTATTTATTCTATTTATTTATTATTTATTCTATTTATGTATTATTTATTCTATTTATTTATTATTTATTTTATATTTATTCTATCTCTTTATCTTTTTTATATCTTTAAAAAATATTTAATTGACATTTATTCCATACAGTTTATCTCTTTAAAAAATATTTAATTGACATTCGATAATTGACTATTGAAAATTGTCATTAATCTCTCTTCATTAAAAAAAAATTGTAATTAATTTTTCATTACTAATTGAAATACAAATTTATTAATTTAGATATTAGTTAATTAAATCATAAAGTTTTGGAAAGAAAAAGTGAACGTAAGAACAAACATTCTTAATTAAAGTAATATTTTCCAAATTATTGTGTAAAAGATAATTAATTTTTCTAGGTTTTGTGAGGGGATAGAAGCAATAAAGATCATAATTTTCTTTTGGAGTATAACTGGTTTGACGGGTTCGTCTGCATGCCTTTCGAATTTTGGAGAATAAAAATTCTCATGATACATTTGAGTCTTTGACTTGACACTCCCTTGTTTTTTTAATCTATACGTGAGTTGTAAGTCTAATATTCTAAATCCTAACTATACCCCAATGATCGTTCACACACTTCAGCGCAATCAATATTTCAATTCAGATCTAGGCTAAAGAATTAAATGTAAAACCACGTATCTTCTAAACTTACATATTTGCTCAAAGCAAAACAATAAAATTAAATTATACTCTTTTACTTCTATTATACAGAAAGGAGAAATTTTTTATTTTTAAAGTGATTAAAAAAGATTTTATTTTTAAAGTAATTAAAAAAAATTTATTTTTAAAGTAATTAAAAAAGATTTTATTTTTAAATTAGAAAAAATTATAATTTCATTCAATTTTAAATAAAAATAAAACAATCGAAATACGTAAATTTATTAAATAGAGACAGAAATAAATAAATTTCCCCAAACTTGTATTTTTATCATTTTATTCCAACTAAATAATTAATTTGCTTATCATTTAAAAGCTAACTTTTCTTTTTAAAAAAACTAATTTTATTTCTCTATTTTTCAGATAAATAATAAAAAAACTCTTAATAGAGATTAAATTTAATTCTATTTGGATTTTCGACAATTTGGAAATATTGTCTACGTGCTGAATGACATGTCCAAGGATGCACGTACTTTTCATCGCCATGTCTTTTGGAATAAACAAAACGGATTTTTTTATAAACCTGAGAAAGACAACTTTAATAGTACACTGACGAAGATTATTTTGAGAACGAGACAAAAATACGTCATAGCAACTCAGAAACGGGAACTCCGTCTAAAAATAATTGATCGAACTCGATTAGAGAAATTTTTATTTGAACAAAAAAAAGATCGATTTGATCAGAATCGTTGATTTAACTAAAAGAGAACATTTTTTTAAATACCACTTTTTAAGTAAAGTGAAAATATTTGAAAAGAATGATTGAAACATTAAGAACAAAATTTATTGTAAAAAATCACAATTTTGATAATGGTTGAAAATTTGCAAAGTTGAAAAATTGCAAAGTGAAAAATTGATTCCAAACAAGTTGAAATTAATCAAACATGAACTTTATATTTCAATAATGAAAATGACCATTAAAAGTAGTAGAAATTTTATTTAATTGGACCTTTTTATTAATGTAAATTCAAAGATCAAGGCCTTTCATTCTGAGTCTTTGAATAAATTATCTTCAACTAATCCCACTGAATTAGAACAATTTTTTTTATTTATCTCTATTTCTGTAGTTGTTTTCTAAATATTACATTTTTTAATACTACATTTATTTTTTCGAAAATATATTTCATTAAATTGAAATTAAATTAAATTAAACTTCAATTAAATATTAAATTAAATTAAACTTCAATTACATTATATTTCAATTAAATTAAATTAAACTTCAATTAATTTAAACTAAACTTTAATTAAATTAAATTTAAATTAAATTTAAATATTAAATTAAATTTAAATTTGAAAAAATACAAATTTTCCAAATCTTGATAAATTTTATATGCAATTTCATGATAAATGTAGGCAATTGCGCACCATTACATCAGCGAGGAAAAGCATTGAACCCACTCTGAAAAGGATCGATAAATAATGATGCCAAAACCCACATACATACAGGAACAGTAAACTTTCTGTAAATTGTGATTTCTCAATTTAGAAAAAAGTAATCTAATTTAAATTCTAATTTTTATTCATTATTTACAAAACTATTACTTGTGAAATTTGACTGTCGAACTAGATTTTTAAATAAAAACAAAATAGATAAAATAGTCTAAAATAGAATTTCAAAATAATTACAAAAGATGTAAAAATATAGTATGAATAGTAAAAATATTAATAATTTTGGAAAATTTAAAAAGTTTCAATAAAAATAAAAATTGACACCCTTGTCATTCTTATCGATCCAATTGGAAAGGTGATTTCAAGGTCATTGATAAAATCTTAACAATTTTCCGACTTTTCTTCAAAATTTGAAAACGCAAACTATTTATATCCGTTACTTCACTATTTATTTTTTACTAAATGAAGTGCATCTCTGAATGATGACACACGTGTTCCGCTTTATGACGAAATGCAAGCACGTGCTTTTGAAAGCTTTCCTCGCTTAATTTTCAAATTAAAATTCACGCAAAAAATATTATTTTAGTCACGAAAGTTAGAATAAAGATAAATTAGTCAACATTCAGTATTTAAAAATAAATGAAAATTATAATTTTATTATAAACTGTTGCAATAATCGACAAATTTTCAGTTGAGAAAAATATTGCGTTTAACAATCGATAAAGATAAATTTTACAGCAATTTGCATTAAATCACTTACCATTTAAGCTCCCAGCTGCCATGGTTCTTGTTTTCTTTTCTATTTTCGGCTTAATATTCAAAATTCAAATTTACTTTTTGGCACCAACACTGTATGTGTTTTTTAAATCACTCCATCACTTGAAAAAATGAATTGCATTTTTTTAATATTAATCGTAAATTTAATTCAATAGAAAAACATCGAAAATTATATGAAAAAATTTTTAATAAATTATTTACAATCATAAATGATTCCAAGAAGCAAACATTAATGGAAAATTAAAAAAACGAAATTACAAATTACAAACAAGAAAAAGTTAAATGGATAAAAAAATATAACTGTAAATAATATAACAATATTGTTTTTAATATTAAAAAGGCTGATAATAGAAATGTTAATAATAGTGTCAACTTTTTCAGATAATAGAGCAATAAAGATAAAAGTAGAAAAAAAATGTAATAAAGTGAAAAGAAATAAATTTAGTATTTTAAATTTTGTGAAAGCTTGTTTGGAATAAATTTTTCGAAACTAAAAAAACAGTCACTTGTTGGAATGCTTAAAGGAGTGGTAAAATAATCACCCGAAGTCTTCGGAGTTTGGAGAAGGAATACTGTCGTTTCAGGTTCGCTTGCGCGTTCTATTATAACTTTACCCTCGTTAAAGGCTCAAACTTATCTGTTGTTGCGTAGGTTTTCCGACCATGCGTTCACTCAAGTATCGATTTGACATTTTATTTTATTAAAATTAAGAAAAAAAGTAGAATTAGACTAGACCTTGATCTGATTTTCCATTTTGAACCAATAAAAGTAAAAAAAAAACCAGTTTCTCAAAAAGGAAATCAATTTTCTACTTTGTTGATGCAAATTTTTGTTTATTTTACTTATTTACTTTCCACATTTTTCCTTTTTTTTAAAATCAAAACAGTTTTTTAAATTTTTATCATTTTAAAATAAAGAAACGTTTTTTTCTTCTATTTTAAATTTTTAATATATTAATTATATTTAATATTTTTAATTGCCCAATTAGAAACATTGATTCCTCTTTTGCTTACTTTTTTTTTATAAGTTGTCAAACTTTTGTGATTTTTTCTCATCTTTTAATTGTGTCGTAAATTTTTATCTATATGACCAATAAGTATTGTTTGAATTAAATAATATTTTTTCTACTTTTCAAAAATGAATGAAGTCATAGGCTGTCTTTTGAATTATAAAATTCAATCTCCTTGGATTTTGGAAAAAAAAATAATAATAGTGAAAAAATAGAATAGACTTTTAGATTGTTAGCGTTGAAAATTTCATGTCATTATGAATTTAAAAATGGAGAAAGAGATGGAAACGAATAAATCTCCTTAGCGTTCCAACAGCTGCTGAATTATTAAAAATCGATTTCCTCAAACAATTTGCAACGTACGAAAAGAGGAGAATTTTTTTTCGGTTTCCCTGCAATAGTATTATTTAATAAATAATTTCAAGGGAGACGATACATTTTTTATTTAATAGAAAAAATTATTTGCTTAGTAATTATTTTGCTTTGCTTAGTAATTATTTTTACAATAAATTAAATTCAAAATTCATTTATCAACATTAAATTTTGATAAATCTCGACAGTTTTTGGAAAAATACATTTTTATTTTACAAAAAAAAATAATTCTCTTGTATTTTCGTCAAAATTCGGTTTAAAAATATGTTTTTATGTAATGAATAAAAAGGGACAAAATAATAAAAAAGGTTTGTAAATAATTTTAAAAAATGTATTAAAAAATTTATATTGCTTTTTCTTTCTTACGATGAAAAAAATTGAGACCAACGTGGATTCAAAACGACCTTCGCACGTGACGTTGACCAGAAGAGTTGATCGTTGATGAAACTAATTCGCGAACTACTTTTGCTATGAGTCCCGGAAGATGCTTATAAAAGGACAACTACATGATAGCGAATTTAGTTTTCATTGTAACTTTGCTCCAGAATGACAGGACTCTCATTATTCTGGCAATTTTGGACTGTTTTTATCATTTTCCAGTCAGTTTGCAACTTTTCGAGTGAGTTAATTTTCCTCTATTTAGAATTAAATTATTTCCAATTTTTCGAATATTTCCGCCCTGAATAAAATTTAATTCCAACGATTGAATTATTCAATAAATATTTTTATCTACTTTGTATACTCTTGTGATAATTCAATTAATTTCAAATATGAGAGAAAATATATCGAAAAATTGTAATTTTGGTAACTATTTGTCCTTTAGTTTAAATTTTTTTTACAATTTAATTTTCAGAAGGGGCAAAATTAAGTAATGAAGAAAAGCATGTGATGGAAAAAATTTCCCTTCTTAGGGATCAAATGCGATTTTATAATTTGTCGGCTTATATAATTACGGACGTTGATGAACATCAGGTATTTACAAAAAAAAATGTTTAATAACTTTTATTTATTTCGAATCTATTCAAATATCATTGAGAAAATATTTCTTTGTCAAATATCATTGAAAAAATATTTCTTTGTCAAATATCATAAAAAAATATATTTCTTTATCAAATTTCATAAAAGAAAATATTTCTCTGTCAAATATTTTTTGGAAAAAAGTACATAATTGTGTCAGAATTTGATAACTGGAATCATTTTGAAAATAATTTCTCCAAATTATCACCTTTCGTTGAAGAATAATTTGTAAAATGGCTTTAATTGAATATAATAAGTAATTTACGACCCACGCTGCTTAGAATGATTACATTGTGTCCGAGCGAGACAGAAGGCGAGAATGGATTTCCGGTTTCTCGGGTCTTCAAGGGGACGTTGTAGTGACAATGAATAAAACTGCACTCTGGACATTGGGTTCCTTGTTTTATTTAGCGAAACAGCAAGTTCCCAGTGACTGGATTTTAATGGAATCCTGTCCCTCGTTGGTAAATTAATTCAACTATTATTTCTCCTCTCAATTTTTTGTTCTAATTTTTTTGTTTCCAGTGTGTTAATTTTTGAGAAATTTCACTTCTTTCAGAATGGCAAATATTTACCATTAGAAGTCTGGCTGTCGAAGGCACTTAATTACGGAAGTAGAGTTGGTGCTGATCCCAATGTTGCTTACTCACAATGGAACGACTGGGAATCGAAATTGCGTAAATATTTTTATTTCATAAACACGATAATAATTGCAATGATAATTTTTACTAATTTTACTAATTTTTTCTAATTGTAGAATTGAAGAATATTACACTCGTGCCAATGGAGGAAAATTTGATTGATTTAATTTGGAAGGATCAGCCTGGATATAGAAAAAATCCGCTTTACAATTTGCCGTCCGATATTGCAGGTGTGGAACTCTCTCTCATTACTATAATTTTGTTTTTTGTTTTTTGTCATTTTCATTTGTAAAAAAAGTCCAGTATTTTTTTGAATAATTCAGTAACTTATTGATCCTTTTTTCAATAGGCCAAACTCCGGGAGAAAAATTGAAATTAGTTCATGAAGATATGGAACAATTAAATGTCGATTTCTGTGTAATCACAGATCTTAGCGAAATTGCTTGGCTGACAAATATGAGAGGTGGCGATATTCCTTATGTGCCCGTTTTTCGATCGTACATGCTGCTTGGAAAAGATTTCTCGAATCTCTACCTTCCACCAGAGAAGCACGAGTCGCACATTAATATAATATTAAAAAACGAAAACATTACGTAAGTTTTTTTTGTAATAAATTAATAATTTTTTTCCTTCTACAAAAGAAATTAGTTTTCGTTGATTTAATTTTTTTCACAGACTATTGGATTATGATCAATTTTGGAAAGACTTGAAATCGTATTCAAAAGCTGCAAATGGAATATTACTGCCAAAGTCTTACAACAATGCCTTTGGAGTTAGTTACAAAATCTTTTCAATGGTACCTATAATAAAAAAATATATTATATCGAATGTCAAGTAATTAAATCAAATATTTTCGATTATTTATATTTTTCGCTATTTAATTAAAAATTTTTTTCCAGCTGCCTAAATTTAAAATCAAGAACAAGGCTTTTCCGATTCTTTCCCGGAAGGACAAGAAGAATTCGATCGAAATCGCCGGCCTGAAGCAGATTCATTTACGAGATGCAGTTGCAATGATTCGATGGATGATAAAAATGGAGAACGGAGTATTTATTTGATTAAATCACGATCGGATGATTATTATTTTTATTACCTAAAATAATAATTGCTTTCAGATAAAAAACGGCAGTTTGATTAGAGAAATAGACGCGATTGAATCTCTGAGAGAAATTCGCTATGAGCAAAAATCAAATCGTGGCGAAAGCAGTGAGTGCATCGCTGGTTACGGTTCAAATTCGGCAAATTTCTTCAATATTCCAAAAAATGAGTCTTCAATTCAAATTGGTACTGAGAAACCGTTTATGATAACAACTGGTGGACGATATGATGGTATAATAGTCAATTTATTAATTTTTTAATTTATTAATTTGTTAATTTAATAATTTTTTAATTTCTTAATTTCTTAATTTATTAATTCTGAGTGAAATTTAAATTGCCACTTGATGATAATTATTTTTTAAATAACAAATAGAGGGGAAAACACGATTGGCAAGGACATTTCATTATGGAACACCGAGCGAAAAAGAAAAGACAGCTTACACGGCTCTATTGGCAGGAATTATAGATCTCGTTAAATTAACATTTCCATTGGGAACTTCGGCCTGTGCGACTGACATAGTTATTCAAATGCCTCTTTACAAAATTGGCCAGGAATTTGAATACGAGACGATACAAGGATTCGGAGAATTCTTCGGCGAATATGAAGGTGCAATTGAAATAGAATTTCAACTATAGTAACATTAATAAACTAATAATAAACTAGTAGAAATTTATCAAAATATATATTTTTTATAGCCTTCAAAGATACCTATGATCTCAATGTCATTCGATTTCAAGGCATCGGTTACCGTCAAGACAGAGAATGGGGAATGCTTTTGAAAAATGTCGTTATTGTTGTTCCGGCCAATACAACGGTGAGGATTGAAAAAAATTCTTTCCTTAAAATAGAAATTTGAAAAAAGAATTTTTTATTAACTCGCAAAAAATAATTTTTCTTCTCCAATTATAATTTTTCAGTTCCAGTCTGAAAAGCAGTTTATGACCTTCAAAATGATTACTTTAGTTCCTTATGAAAGAAATCTGATTAACCCCGATCAACTCACGGACGAACAGGTGAAAATTACTTTTTCAAATTAAAAAACAAATTTTTTCGCTTGGTCTTTATTATTATTATTAACATTAAATCTTTATCTTTATTATTATTACTATTATTTACTATTTTAATAAACTCAAAAATATAATTCTCCTTGCAGCTTGAGTGGTTAAATAATTATCACCAAGAAATAAAGACAGAGATTGAAGCAGAATTGGCAAATCAAGAATCGAAAGAAGTCCGCGAACAAATTATCAATTGGCTAATGGAAAAAACGAAGCCAATCGAAAAATCGAAATCTGTAAAACTGGACGAGAGCAATTAATTCCTATACTAGTTTATCTATATATTAAACTTACATAGCGATTAAATAATAAATGTTAAATTACTTTTTATCTTTTTATCTTTTTATAGAAAATTGAAAACCTAATATTTTGTTAGAAAACTTTTTTCTCACTTCTTTTGTTTTTTTCTAAGTTTAGATGATTTTTATTGACACAATTTTGACAGATAAGAGGCGATAAACGTTTTTTTTTTTAAAAGAAAAATTTTCAATGCAGATTGAACTGAAAATAAACATTCTTCTGATCTCTATTTATTAGAATAAATTATAAAACACTAAATCGTAATTATGAGTTTCAACGCAGAAAAGGGAGACGATTTTGAATTAATTTACTCGTGGCTCGATGAAATTCCTTTCTCTCGACCAAAGAAGAATACAGCTCGAGATTTTTCCGACGGAGGTAACATTTTGAATTTAAAAAAAAATAAAAAAAATAAACTATTTTATACTGAAATTGAAAAAATTCTTTTTTGCAGTTTTAATGGCTGAATTGTTAAAAAAATACTATCCTCGACTAGTCGATGTGTACAACTACATTCCCGGGAACAGTATTTCAAAAAAAATTGACAACTGGTGTACGTTAAATCGAAAAGTCTTGTCTAAAATTGACATGAAACTTTCTAAGGAGACAATCGATCGATTGGCAAACTCACAAAGCGGAGTTATTGAAAAAGTTTTGAACGATTTGCGTGTAAGACTTCTCAAAGACTCGAATACAGATTCGGAAAATTTGTACATTGAAGCAGAAGAAAAGGGAAAAGGCGGTAAAGCAAATTTTTCTTTTACCAAAAAATAAAAAATAAAAATTTGAAAATCATGTTAATTTTTCTTTTCACAGAATCGAGGAGAAATTACTTAATTCCAGAATTGTTGGCAAACAAAACTGTTCCACGTGCTATTTTTATGCAATTAAAACAGGAATTACAGGAGAAAAATAACGCCATCAGCATTTTAAGTGAAAGAGTCTTAGCACTAGAAAGTCAGGTGGAAATTAAAAATCAACGAATACACGATCTCACCACACAAATTCTATCATCGAATCAAATTTTCAACACGCCAATTCCAGCATCAAGAAGTGGCACATCAAATAAAACACGAAAAAGTAATACAATTATTAATTAATCACTTTTCCGTGCGAATATTCAGTGTTTTTGTCAAAACATCACGTTTGTCGCCAAAAAATAAAATCAACGTACAAATTGTGAATATTGATTTTATTTTTTTTTGAAAAAGAGAAGAAAGTCGTAAAGTTCTTAAATTGCGGTTTTTTTTCAAGTAAATAACTTGTATATTTGAAAAGTTGAAAAAATACTTTAGTCAAGTACAATAATACGGGAAAAATCGTAAAAAAGAAACCGACCTTAAATTAAAAATTATTCGAAATTAAGCCGTCGGTCGCATACTGGGAGGAGAAACAAGAATAACGCCGTCGCCTCTCACAAATAACATCGGAATGTTTCGTTTTGTTGTTCGATAAACTTCTTCGTAGGTTTCCTCGTCAATTTCCACTGTTGTTACAGTTTCCTCGACTTCTCCAAGGACCATGTTTAAATGTTGATCGTACGCCTGCGTTAAAAATAGAAAAACGTTTCAATTTTACAGAAATTACGTAGATTTTAATCTATAATCGTATATTTAATCAATCATTTAATTTCTAATCAAGTTCCAGGAATTCGAGTATAACAAAATTTTGAGGTTATGTTGAGAAAATAATCAAATTCTTGCAATCTTACGTGTAAGCGACCACGAAGTTCCCTTTCGTTTCGCATTTTAACATAAATTCGTTCGTCTAGGCTCAATCTGATCAAATCTAGAGGTTCCTTAACATTAATTGCCGGTACCTGGAAAAATAATTATAGGTTATGTTGCGTAAAAAGGTTCAATAACATTTTTACTCACTTGTTCAGCTTCTTCTGCCATTTTTAAATTATCTGCCGAATTAAGTATAAACTAATTGTCTCAACAATTAAACAAGTTTATTTTTTATTCTAAAAAATCAATTTTTTTACGCGCTTGTAGTTTTCTGTTTTCCTCCAAAACTGTAAATAACGCAGAACAAATATTATTCTTTCTCAAATATCATGAAACTATGTCTATTTTTACAAAATAAATAATTCCATATACCTCGGTACGATTTTTTTTTAAATATAAATACAAATTTCCTCTAAAAATTTAAAGATTGAAAATGTTGAATGTTGACTGTTGACAGTTTAAACAGCTGATGCGCAAAGCAGCGCAAAGTAACTGCGCAACTTTTCTCCCACTTTAAAAATAATCTTGTCACAGAGAAGACGGAAAAAAAACATAACCTCGTTTTTTTTCTCTATATGTGTGAATATTGCGTGTGACAGCTGTCAAAATTGTAATATGGTAATAAAGTGTCTTTATAGAGAATAATCTTTCTAGGCACTTCTGTACGTCGATTTTCAAAGTAGTTGTTTAGAGAAAAACGTAAAGTGTTTCATTTGCACGGTTTCCAAATAAAAATATTATCCAAGAAGGATGACAATGGGCGATGAGACTCCAGTTACATCACTTGTTCTTCCTGTAATATTAAGGCCAATATTGGCAAAGGTATAATTTTCTGTATTTTTAATTTAACATGTACAATATTCACCATCGTACCATCGTTTTTTTTTATAATAAGCCTCGTACTATCTTTTTCTGTGTTTTAAAAGTTCCATTCGCACTGTCGTTTATTATTTGGTGAAACAGATTTTTTCGTCTCTTACAAAATGAGATAAACAGACAATTAGATTAGTTAGATTACTAAAAAGTCAATAATACACCGATTGAATGATTTATTTAGTCGTTTAAGTTGATTAAATTTTGATCTAAGAGTAATATATTCAAATATAGCTTTGGACAGAAATGAAAGATCTTTTGAAAAATATTATTGGTAGAATTAAGAATAGTTGATAGTTATAATTCATTTTCCACTTTAATTGAATTAATAAATTTAAACATTTCTATGAATTAATTGAATTTCGGTGGTACCATAACCTAAAACTGCCAATCAGTCAATTTTTCTTCCCCACTTTTTTTGACAGTAAGATCGAGTTTTTATTTTCAATTAGTGACAATATTCTGCAGAGAAAAATGGGTAATATATTGATTTTCAATTTAATCACAGTTGGAGAGGCAAAATGTTATGGCTGCGCAAACATTGCGAACGGCATTGTCGAAAGCTGAAAATGCTCATCCTGGAATAACTTACGATTTAGTTTTGGGAATCGTACGACGAGCTGAATTGAATCTTGATATGAATGAAAGTGTTCTTCGATTGCAGGGCAGTGCTTCAGATTGTGATGGTAAGAAACAATTCAATACATTCTTTTTTTTGTAAACATTAATATTTCTTTCTTTTTAAAACATAAAAACTTCTTTTTAAAACATTTGTTTCTCCTTAAAACATTTGTTTCTTTTTAAAACATAAAAAATTCTTTTTAAAATATTTGTTTCTCTTTAAAAATTAAAAACATCCTTTTAAAATATTTCTTTTTTTTTAAATCTTTTTCCAGTTGTCGAATATCGTTCAGCACGATCAGAAGATGCTTTTCAGGAGCTCAATCGCAAGTCAACTTCATTGAAGAGGATACTCAGTAGAATTCCCGACGAAATAACGGATCGAAAAACATTTCTTGAGACTATCAAGTACGTAATTTCTCTCTCCTTTTTGCAAATACGTAGAATTGAAACAAAATTTTTCAATGACCACAATTTATTGCAGAGAGATTGCGAGTGCAATAAAAAAATTATTGGATGCTGTGAATGAGGTGACGGCATTTATTCCAGGATCGGCTGGAAAACAGGCTTTGGATCAACGTAAACGAGAATTTGTTCGTTACAGCAAACGTTTCAGTAACACCCTGAAGGAATACTTTAAAGAGGGACAGTCAGTATTTTAAACTCTTTTTAACAAAAGAAAAATTTATTTTTTCTTCATCCTCAGATAATAATAATAATAAACTTTTGATTTTCAGAGCGAATGCTGTTTTTATCAGCGCATTGTACTTAATTCATCAGACAAATATGATAATGGTAACGGTAAAAGACAAATGTGAATAATTCGATAATGTTAAAAAGTAGTACACGATATAATATTAACAGTTATATAAATATATATTACACTAAATAATGTTTTTTCCTATAATAAATGTTTAACAAAAAAGAATTACTATATTATATAAATTAAATTTTGTTAGTATTACAAAAGATTGTTAAAAAGAAATCAATTCTCGAATTGACTATTTCTTTCTTTAATTGAGAATTTAATTTAATTCATCAGTATTAATTAATAATTCAAAGGAAGTATTTTTCTCAAAAAAAACCCACATTCCTAATTTTCTCATGAGTCAATTATTATAATTATATATCTAAGATAATTGGTGTAAGAAAATGTAAAATGTATGTATATATAAAACTTGAGCTGTTTTATTGAATTACTTTTCAATTAATTAAGAAGTTTCTTTTTTTCTCTGTAAGTAGAAGAAATAAAAATTTATTGACAAACAACTTGACATAAATGCACTGTGGTTCTGTTTTTCTTTTTTTTCATTTTTTTAGTGGAAAAATTGTAAGATCTAAATACAATTTTCAATTTCTATTTGTTCTTTGAATTGTAACAAAATGAAAAAAACGGAAGTGATAACATTTCTTTAAGCTCTCTTACTGTCGGCGAATACACGAACAATACAACCAACACCACCGACATTATAGACTTTCTCATGCCATAATAATAAATGTCCACTACTTCCATCCGTTGGAATTTCAAAACCACGATAAATGTATTTCATTAGCACGTCTATTAGATCGCGATCCAATTGTGCTATACAGTCATCTATTTGATTTGATTTTATACTTAATAACACTTTTTGTGTTAAATTCCTAGCAGTGTCCTGAAAATCAATTAAATATAACGGTTTTAAATCACACTCTTGAGTATTTTTTGAAATAGAAAGAAATATTAAATATTAAATAGAAACATCAAATAGAAATAATAAATATTAAATAGAAATATCGAAATATCAAATATTGATGGAATAATTTAAAATAAACAATATTTTGAGGTTACCTTGATTTGTTGATTTTTACAACCGAGTGGAGCGGATTTTAGTACAGAAATTAATGCCTCGGCATTTTTACCCTTATTTAATGAATTAAGGAAAATAGTTAAAACAGAGGAATAATTGTAAATAACTATGACTAATATTAACGAATAGCTAAAAAAGGATATTGGCTAAGGAGTTGTAGAATTTCGTTTTCATCCGGACCGGTCGGTCCTGTTGTTCCACTATCAACTTCCTCTTCTTTAAAATTATTGTCATTATATTGATCTACGTCAATTTTGCGAAAAGCTGAATCACTTGTGTCATTTCGTCCGTCGTTTCTTGACATTTTATCACTTCTCTTTTTGACGTTTTTCGCGAATTTCAAGTGCACGCCAGTTGTGTGTCAGATGTCAGCGCAGAACGTTTTTAATTTTCGTTCGTCACGCGCAAGCGGAAGTAAATATTCCCATAGCGTCATTTTTCGAATTGTCAACATTTTTCTATTGAAATAAAAATCTTCTTATTAATTTAATAGAAGCAAAAAAGTTTTCCAATATTCTTAATGTTATTAAAAATAATATTTAATACACTGTAGGTATTTTAATTTTTTAATTGTATATTAATAACACTTTTTGTATAATAGGAAGTTTGAACGGATTGGACAGAAACTTGTCCACCAATCAGAAAACGGTATTCTAGTGTATCGGCCAATCAGAGCACAGATACGAATGCTGCAGGTTTATTCCTGTTGAAGTTCGCCACTTTCCATCGAAGGCTGTTTCAATTGACGGTTTTTTACTTTTTAAACAAAAAATGGTAATTTTTTCACGATTTTCACGATTAATTTTTGGTTGTAAATAGTTGTATTAGTTGGGGAAGTTGATATTTTTATTGAATGTTGGTCAACTATAATCGGCAACGGACAAAATGTGTGTTGAATGGTAGTGTGCGATTGTTGCACTCTGATCAAAATTGTCAAAAATATGTTAAAACTTTTCAAAATTTTTCATCATCGGTGAATATTTTACACCTGAAATAAATACGTCAGATCGATTAGTAGTTTTTGGGGAAAAATTTGCCACCTTTTTGTCAACAAGTGTGAAATATTGTTGACATTTTTCCAAAATGGCGGCGATTGCATTTTGGCAATAATTAAAAACTGTGTCTACAAAAAAACATCTTGGAAAGGGATCTTCGAGTCTAGTCTATTAAATGTTCAGGAATGCGGAGCATCTTTAATTTTGGTGAGATTTGTTCAATTATTTTACACGCAAATACAAATTCAATTGCTGAACAATGACATTAAAAAATATTTTTTTGTAGACATTTTTTAGTTTAATCAAATGTTAAAATAGAAAAGAATTTTTTACTTGACGAATTTTAAATAAAAATAGAAAAAAATGAATAAAAAATTTTATTCGCGAAGGAAATTCGTTTAAAGAATTTTTATTATCAAACAGTAAAGTATAAATTTTGCAAAAATTGCATCTATGATGAAATTATTTTTCAGTATTCTCCTCAAGTTGGCTTTTAATAAGAACTGTGCAACCGCAGAGATAGAAAATAATACACGAAGATCCTGAGCAATCAGACAAAATTGCAGGCTGCTTAAAATCCGGCTTTTTTGCAAGATTACTTTTTAAATCTCCACTCTTGGGGAGATTTGAATCGTTGCCGAATGTAAAGCTCTTCATGGGATAAATAACCCGAAAAGGATATATCTTTCGAAAAAAGCTTTCTATTCTGCGGTGAATATCGAATAATTAAATAAAATTAAGATTTGTAAAATTAATTCTATTTATAATTAGAATACGTTTATGATAATGAAAAAGTGTGTTCAAAAAGATAAATTTCGGAAAAATAGATTATTTTATTTATTTATTTCTAATTTTTTGTCTTTTTTGTAGAATTTGAAGATTTGATGGGAATCTGTAAATTGACGACTGCGGATAAATTCTACAAAGAGGAGGCAAAAATTCTACAAAAAATGGTGATGAAAGTCAACGAATGTAAGTCCCTCCTGTTCTCCAAAATTTGAATGGAAACAGGTTGTAATATTTTTAGAAAATTTTCAAGTGAGTTTATTTCAAAATTTTAAGCATAAATGAATTTTAATTTTATGCTTTGTTACAAAAAGTTATTATTTAAAGTATAGAATATTTTTTCGAACAAATAACCATTTACGTAGTTTCATGTTTTGAAACTAAATTTAAATTCAATTCTTTCCCAAAGGAAACGTTTACATAGATTATTTTTGAAATTAGAATTACATATTTTTTTTATCTTGAAACGATAAAATATTTAGGAACGATAATTAAAAATTAACATCTTTGGAATAAGAACAGCTGAACAATTCGGCGAAATCGGATAGTAAATATTCGACTCAGTCCCAATTTTCGATTCGACAACTTTTCGTCTCGAGTCTAGCAATTTTTTCAAAAATTTCTTTCTTCTATATTGGCAAACTGCTTGTTCCAACGCTTTCGTGAGCGCATTCTGAAAAATTTAGGAAACAATTTGTTCACTTTTTTCTCCCTTTTTTCTACCTTTTTTCTCCCTTTTTTCTCCCTTGTTTCTAATAAACAAAAAAATTACCTGACACTCCCGGAGACTTAATTTGTGCGCACTTTTTATGATTACATTATTTTTCTTTAATTCGTGGACGTAATATTTCGCATTTATCGAAGTATCACTCGATTTTGTCGTCGTCGTCGTCGTCGTCGATTTACGACAAACGTGTTGCAATAGTTCTTTGCGATTCGCTTGAAAATAATCGTGTAAATATTCATGAACTTGAGAAGCTTGCAAATTATTTGAAGCATTATCTCGATAGAATGTTGTCACTTTCTTAAAACCATATAAATTCAGTTGTCGTATGAAACTGTCGACATTTCGCGTCTTGAAAATTGCATTTGTCGTGAATAAATAGTCTGCTTGTAATTTTTGATAATCAATGAGAATTTTCGTTCCATTTCCACTCCAATTGATAGCATCACTCGAATTATCGTTAACAATCTTCCACAATTTTTGCGGAAACTTCATTATACAATTTTGCATTATTATTTTTTTGAATTAAATTTTCGAATTAAATTTTCGAATTTAAATTTTCAATTCGAATCAAAATGAAAATTACAATTTTTTTTGGTTATGGATCGGAAAAACAAAACACTTTCGATTCGATGATATGGGGAAATTTATTTAAAAAACATTCTCTCAGGAAAAGAAAGTATTTAAAAAATAAAAGTATTGTAATTTTATTTTATTTTATTCGTTAATTTTTTTAATTAATTTTCTTTAGTACTGAAATCGTTTGATAAAATACATTTTTTTTTTAATTAAAAATTCCGAGTATAGGATTTTAATGTTTACTTCAACTTTTTTCACAATATTTGTTCTTTCTTCTTTTTTTTCTGTTTGTTTTGTGTAATTAAAAAAAAAACAATTGTTAAACATTTTCGACCATTGCCTGTAAAGAATAAACTTTACGTTTATTTAACCACTGTAGAGATCTAAAATTGGATTTTCTCCCTTTCGATAGTTTCGTTTTTCTGAATAAATCCATCTGAAATTGAATCATTTAAATGTTTGTTTAGAAAAAATTGTTGCTTTTCCTTTTTATTGTATTCATTTATCATTTAACTTTGATTAATTCTCTGAGGCGAAATTATTTAATTTATAAATTTATTTAAATTTATAAATATTTTCTTCTCAAATAACCTCAGTTGGATTTACAGTTGACAATTGTTTACTTATTATCCAAGTGACAGTTTCCGAACACGGTGGAGTTGTCAATGACCCTTTATAAATAATAAATTCAGATTTTGTATTCAATCCGAAAGTTTCTAAATTAAATTTTCGAACGTTAACGGAAATTCTCCTTGAATTTATCAATTTTTTTAATCTTTTGACGAATTCTGTCGCTTTTGTTCTCTTTTCATTTGTTATCTGAAATTGATTGCATTTTGAAAATAATAATTACCATCCCAAGGGATATTTTTGTCGTAGGGTTTTTGTTAGAATTAATTATTTATTATTCTGATTATCAGTTGTAAATATTTGAAAAATGGAAATTAATATTTTTTTTAAACATGGAGTTACTGTAAAGTAGATATATTACTTGAAAAATAATACCAATCACAACGAGTCCATCCTTATAGTTCATAGCTTCTTTCACTGAACCATAGCCTTTTCTATAATGGACCAAATGCAATTCTAGAGGAAATCTATTGTTTATCAAAATATTTCAATTTAAAAATTAAATTAACAAAAATTCTATTCATTGATTTAAAAGTTCTATTGTAACTGATACAATTCTAATTTTTTTCGTATCTAATTTCCTATTGATAAATTATTATTAATTAAATTTAAAAAAATAATAAATCAATCAGACAACCTACAATTTTGCTAAAATAAAAAAAGTACAAATATCAACCAAATGTTTAAATGGCAAAGAAAAAAAATTTTTTCGATACTTTTTTTTGTACCTTTTGCAATAAATTGTGTGTTCACTTCCCTTCTCGTCACTTTTTCCCCAATGAAAATGACCTCTCTCAAAAACATAAACATCCTTTAGTGGCCCACCAGAAATATTTGGAATCACTTTTTCCCATTTCGCTTTAAAACTGACTAGATAATTATAATTTATTAGTAACAATATATTATAACAAATATAAAACTCATAATAATAATTACGATTTTTGTTCTTTAAATAAAATTTTTCCCTTTTTTTGTATTTTTTAGTAAAAAAATATCTATTTAACAATACCAGTATATCCTGTATTTGTTAAAGTAACCATTTTTGGCATTTTGTCATAAAAAGAAAATTTCAAATTCCTGAGGTTTTGATTCACTGGTGCTGTGAAGTTGAGATCGATAGGTGATTGGTTTTTTCCATTACACGTTGCATACCGCAAACCCCATTTTTCTGGTTCACGCAAAAAAAAAGGAGAAAAGAAAAAAGGAAATTTCTTTCGTTTAATCGAAAATTCGTTGAGAGTAATTCTAACTGATTTGAAAGGAAATTTAAATATACATATATTTTTTGTGATTTATAAAATAGTTTAGTTATAAATTTTCATCGCAATTAAATTGATTAAAATTTAGTATTTGGTTAAATAAATTAAAATTAAAATTTTTTAGAAGTAATTTAAGAATTATGTTTATTACTCGATTGTAATTAATTACTCTACTGATAATGGAATTTAACATTAATTTATTAATTAATTGATTTGTATCAAATTTTCCATTTTGAAAGAAAATTGATTTCTTTTAATTTAAGTTTTCAAATAATTTAATTCAACTTTTTAAATAATTTAATCCAACTTCTAAAAAATTAATTTCTACATACTTTGTTGTAAAATCACTTCCTTTTCTGCTTTGACAAAAAGTGGAATTTCCTCATTTTCTTGATTCACTATTTTCCTTTTTTCTAAATCTTTATTTATATTCGACAAAACGTTATCCACAATTACTAAAAAAAGTATTTTTTTAAGTTAATAAGAATAAAAAGAAACTACTATTAATATTATTTTTTAAGAATTTTACATTTTAAAAAGACTTTCATATAAATGGGGACAAATAAATATCTTAACATATAAAATAAGTTTTTTCAAAAATAAAAAAATTATATAAATTACTTACAAAGTAGGAGAAAATTATTAATAATTCCCAGGATGAATAATATTTTTTGTAGCAATTTTCGTAGCATTTCGATAGTTTATAAGACATAATTTTCAATTCGCAAACACTTCTATCGACCTTGTTTAAAGTTAGTTCGGCAAATAGTTGAAACATTCGTTTGAAGCTCTAAAAATTCCATATTATAGCCAAAAACCAATAACAATCTCGTGTTATCTCAGTAATATTTCAATCTTGATTATTAGTTTCATATCCGGTTTAAATGTTTCCTATCTCAGTTTGGAAAATATTTATTTCTCTTTCCATGGAAAATAACAATTTTTAATTTATTTCCTCTAATTCATCATTTTTTTGTTTTGCAACAAAGTGATAAATTCAAAGAAATATTAATCGAATTTATTAAATTGCTTTTCATTCATTACTTTTTTGTAAATTTTAACCACTTGCAAAACTTTTTATTCAACAAATATTTTAATAAAGAAAGAATCAACTAGTTAAGTTAATTAAAATAATAATTAATTGACTATATAATTATAAATATTAACTAGGTTTTTATTTATAATAATAAAAATAGCCTTTTTCATGTTTAATAATAAAAAAAAATGGTTTTTATTTTTTTCGTATGAAATAAATACAAATCAATATCATTTCAATAGTTAAAAATTTTTATTTGCTTTAAATTATTTAACAATTTTTTTGCGAGTAGAAACGAAATTAATTCGGTGATGGTTTTTTTTAATTCTGAGAATTTTAAAATTTGTTTTAGTTTTGAGAATTGAAAAATCAATCAAATGGAAGAATCTTAGATTAATTTTTTTTAAGAAGTTAGTTGTTATTAGTGTATATATACGTATAATGTTACAAAATTATTTGACCCCTATCGTGATTGACCTCTCAGGGTCCTTCGCGCAAGGCAAAGTTTGATACTACTCTACCATAGCGAGATTAAAATACTATAAAACAGTTTCTTTTTTATCATTACGCAAAATTTTCCATAAATAAAGAAGAAGTATCGGTAAAAAAATATATACATATACAGTGAGTTGTATTAATAAAAATACAGTATTATTTGTGTGTAAACAATTTTTTCCTATCGCATACTTTTTTATGTTTAAACAAAATCAACGTTTTTAATTTAATTATAAACGTTTTTAAATTATATTTAATTTAGACGCAAAATTAATTACAGACATTAACATTTAATTAAATAATTTAATACCAATTTTTTCTATAACTTAAGAAATTAAATATTCAATTCGAATTTACATTTTGTTTGTCGTTAAAATTTAATTTTAAAATCAAAATTGTTTATATTTACGAAAATTTAAAATAATTTTCAATGGAAGAAGAAAAAAATTAGAAGAAGTGAAAATTAAGTATTGAATATTCGAATTCTTGGAAATTTTGAATTATATTTGACAATAGTTATGATTTTGTAATTGTTTCGATTGGATTTTTGTGTTTCGTTATAAAATTTTCGTTTGGAATTAATAATTTTAAGCGCACTTGTTGAGTATTAATAAGGCACAGTCTTTGTGAGATATGTTGATAATATTTTCATCAATAATATTATCAATAATGCCAGGGAAAAAATATTCTCAAAATACGTATTTCGTATGTTCGTCTTTTGACAAGTATTGAATATTTTTTTTTCGGTGTTTGTCAATCGAATTAATTATCCGTTCATGTGCAGGTTATAATTTGATCGTCGGCAATTGGGGGCAATGGTTGCCAATATTCGCAAGGTTTCGTGGGTGCCGGCAACAAATAACCATCGGGATCGAGAACATCCGGTGTTCGTATGGTAACTGGACCTTGCGGTGGTCGCGGTAATGTTTCCATTTGAGCTGATGCCTCCTCCGCTTTTCGTAAATGCTCCAAAATATCCGGAAATCGAAGTCGATCGCGCGGTTCCGTTTTCCAACAGTCCTTCATTAATTGACAAATGTACGAAGGACAGTCTGGCGGTGTGAGTAGCATTATTCCTTGCGTTATCAATTTAACGACCTGGAAAATTTAATCAATTAAATACCATTCTATTAACAATTAATTACACCTGCAGGTAAATTAATGGCAGTTAAATTTTCGCAGGCTTTTCGTAATTTGAGTAGATTTGAGTAGAGAAAAAATAGGACTACTGAAAGGAAATTACTTCTTCGTTATTGTGACCGTAATACGGTTGTTTCCCAAAGGAATACACTTCCCAGAGGACGACTCCAAAACTCCAGATGTCACTTTCGAGAGTGAAACGACCGTACATTACACTTTCCGGGGACATCCAACGTACCGGAAGTAAACGCGATCCTCCCATCTGAGATAGGGAAAATTTTAATTTATGCTTGAAATAGAATTTGCGATTTTGACTATTATTCTTTGTTACCTTGTAGTAATCGCAGGTGTAAACGTCCCTCGACATTCCGAAATCGGCAATTTTCACAATCAAATCATATCCCACGAGGCAATTTCGACATGCCAAATCTCGATGAACAAATCTCTGGGTTGATAAATACGTCATTCCCTCCACTATTTGGGTTACTATCCAATGAAGGGATTCCTGTAAATTTCAATTATTTCGTTAAGTTTCGTGCGACATTGTCCCTTTGATTTTTGCGCACAATTTGCATTTGACAACATTGCAATATATTTATGATATTGAAGCGATTATGAACAATATTGGGTCAAATTTTAATTTTTCAATAAAATATTGAAAATATAAAATATTGAAACTATTGTAAATATTGTAAATATTGTAAATATTGTAAATATTGTAAATATTGTAAATATTGTAAATATTGTAAATATTATAAATATTGTAAATATTGTAAATATTGTAGTGTTTGAAAAAAAATTACCCTCGTTAATGGTTGCAATTCGGATCTGGATGATCGAAAATTGTACGGTGAATTATTTCTCAAGACTTCGGTTAAATCGCCGTATGGCATGTATTCAAAAACCATCCATGGACTGTGTCCAATTTCTCTCAAAACAACTCCTTTGAGTAGTAAAATATTTTGATGGCGAAAAGTTGACATTATGTCCACTTCCCTCATGAAGTCATCCTCAACTTCACGGGAGGCCGATTCTTTCAAAACTTTAACTGCCACAATTTCCACCGACTCGCCATATTTCAATTCGCCTGATGTGACAAAGAATTAAAAATATTTACAGTTGAAAATTAGTTTTTTGTTATCAGAAAATATTGATTCGATAATATTTCATCAGAATGTTAATTCTAATAATTAATCGGAATATTAATTCGATAATACTTAATCAGAATATTAATTATAATATTTAATCAGAATATTAACTGTAATAATTAATCAGAATATTAATTATAATAATTAATCAGAATATTAACTATAATAATTAATCAGAATATTAATTACAATAATTAATATTCCTGAATTATTGCTGCTTAACTATTCGTTTGGGAATTGAACTTTTTTTTTTACTGTTATTTGGAAAATTAGACAAATATACGGAATGTATATTTTTGTGGAATATTTTTTTCATAAATACCTTTGAAGACTTTTCCGAAGCAACCCTCGCCAATGTCATGTAGAAACATAAGTGAGTCGCGTTGCAGTAGAGGCACTTCCGGTGAAGAGCACGCAAAATATTGGGGATTTCGAGTGCATTTACTATCCAATAACAGACTTTTCTTGAGATTTCGAGGTATATTCTGTAAAAATATTCCCCCTATTTTTAGTATAATTTTTTCTTTCCTCTTTTAATTTTTTTTCACTGACATTCTTTTTGAGAAACTTTAGCAAATTTTTGAATTTCTTGTCTTTTTTCTTAAACAGTGCACTGAAAAAAAAATTTATTTGATTCAAGTAACCGATTATTTGACTATTATCAAATAAATATTTACTTGAATCAAACAATTTTTATTTGAATCAAATAAATTTTTTTTCAGTGTGAATAAAACAGTAGAAAACAGTAAACAGTAAAATATTAATACAATTTAATTTAATTTTAATTTAATGAAATTAATTTTAATTTAATGGAATTAATTTTAATTTACTTTTAATTTAGTTTTAATTTAATTTTAATTTAATTTAATTTAATTTGAATTTAATTTTAATTTAATTAAATTTAATTAAATTTAATTTAAATTAATTTTTTTATAGTTTTTTTCTTACAGTTATTTATTGCACCCAGAGAAAATTATTATTTAGATATTTCTCTGGGTGTGAGAAATAAAAACTTAATGAATTTAAAGAAAAACAGGGAATGATTAAAAGGAAAATATTCAGTCTACTTTATTTTTATAATTAAGTTCAAATATAATTTGGTGTATCTTTTTAATTTGAAAAAATATAACCTCGAGAAATTGCAACTATGGAAATATGTATTTTTTCACAGTACAAGTAAATGATGTGCATATGCACTGAGCAAAACAGTGTATGCCAAGGTTATCAAAATCATGCTAAAGTTTCTTGGCATTAATGTGATTGAAATGACACAATAAATTAATCATTACATCGAGTGAGTTTCGCTTGGACTTCGCATTATAGTGTCTTCGTTTATAACAATATATTATGCTCGATACTATCGCTAGTACTAAAAAACAGCCGACGGCTATTCCAACTACTTCAGGTACTTTTTGTCTCGCCTGTTCCACCTGAAAAATAATTTTGATATAATAAAATAGTATTTGGTTAATGTTTGCGCAAAATCGACGTTAAAAATCAAAAAGAAAATTAAAATTAAAATTAAAATTAAAATTAAAATTAAAATCTTGTTTATAAATACCTGTTCCGGTTCGGGAAGAACAGTTGTTGTACTTTCGGTAATGTTGCCACTTGGGGGAATTATATTATGTATTGGTTTAGGCGTTAGAGGCACTGAAATAATTATTTCGAATTATAAACGAACTAGCAAATGTTGTTCGATTTGTTGTTGTTATCCAAATTACAAAATTTTTTCTTTTCAAATATAAATTTTTAAAATAATTTCATAGTCAAAATTTAAGAAATTCACAAAAGTACAAAATTAATTATTGTTATTCATATTTTAAAAAGTTTAATAAAATTTCACGAAATAATTCAATAATTTTCTAAAATTTTAATAAATCCTTCTAAACAATTCAATTATTTTTTTTAAGTAGTAAAATCTTTACAAAAAATCAATTATTTTTCAAACAATTTTGATTGAATTGAAGGAATCAATTTTTAGAAATATTTATAACGCAATTCGAAAAAATTAAATATTTTTCTAAAATTTTATTCATTTTTTATTAAATTTTATTCGAAATAATTAAATTATTCTTATAAATATAGTGAAATTATTCGCAAGAATTCAATTAATTTTCGAGACAGTAAAATTATTTGCAGATCAATTATTTTCAAAACAATTTTAATTAAATTTCTGCGAAGAATTTAAATATTTTTTAATATTTTAATAACTTTTATTTATTTCCTAAAATTTTAATAAATTCTTCGAAACAATTAAATTATTTTTTTATAAATACTACTACTAAGAATTGTAATACTTTGAAGGAATTTAATTATTTTTAATTTAAATAAAATTACTCGAATGAATTTAATTATTTTCAAAGATTTCAATAAAATTCTATATCACCAAGAATTTTAAATTCCTTCAAAATAATTCAATTATTGTCAAAGAAATATTTATAAAAATGAACAAAAAATTCATTATTTTCAATTCTTTCTATAAAATTCATTTATTTTCTAAAATTTTAATAAATTTTTCCGAACAATTAAATTATTTTTATAAATAGTAAAATCTTTACAAAAATCTAATTAATTTTAATGGAATTTTAATTTGAATTGTAAAATTCTTTAGCAGGAATTCAATTATTTTCAAAATTAATTAAATCTCTCGGATGAATTCTAATATTTTTAAATCTATTCATAAATTTTATTTATTTCCTAAAATTTTAATAATTTCTTCGACACAATTCAATTATTTTTATAAATACTACAATTGGAATTAAATTATTTTTAATCCAATTTAAATAAAATTATATGCGTATGAATTTAATTATTTTCGAAAACTTCCATAAAATTCTATTTTAACAAGAATTTTAAATTCTTCGAAACTTTTTCAATTATTCTTAAAAAGAATAATTGAATAATTTTCTTAAAAAGAAAAAAAATTTGATTATTATCAATTATTTCTATAATATTCTTCATGCAAATTTAATTATTTCTGATAATTTTATTAAATTTTTTCGAAACTTTTCAATTATCTTTATAAATATAGTAAAATTCTTGTTGCAATCATTTATTTCTGTCTAAAAATAGTAAAATCGTTTGCAGAAATTTAATTATTTTCAAAACAATTTTAATAGACTCGAAAGAATTTAAATCTTCAAATATTAACTTAAAATTCATTTATTTTTTAAAATTATACACGGAAAAACTTTTTTCAAGAGTATTTCCTAAACTTATTCAAGAACTCAGGATATGGAAATAATACAAGAAATGCTACGAAACCATAAATTGAAACATTATTTTAAGCTGTTCAGGGATAACTGTAGTAAATTTCTGGACTACTTGTTGAGTTTTCTTGAAAAAGTCCTGAACTTGTTTAAGAATAGAAAAATGTAAAATTAGCGAAAAAAATTTGCCCGCGTGAGTAGTCGAACCTGAGACCTCGACACTCAAGGTCGCTCCGCCTTATGCCACTCGGCTGCAGGGACGCGTTACGATACTTTAGTTTTAGATCGTTTTAAAGCGTTTAAAGCCAAGTGGCGCTGTATACCTATTGGTTACGCTAAGCCTTCTTTCTTAAATAGTTCTAGACTTTTTCAGCGCGCAGTGACTGAAGAACTCAGTCGCAGCGTCAAGAACAATTATTTCCAAGCCATTAGAAAAACACCTGAAAATTCTTTAATGAATATTGAACTTTTCTAAAAGGAGTTCTAAATTTTTCCCATATCCTGAGTTCCTGAATAAATTTAGTAATGACTCTTGAAAAAAGTTTTTCCGTGTAATAAATTCTTCGGAACAATTTAATTATTTTTTCAAAATAGTAATAAAATTCTTCGCAAGATCTCAATTATTTTTAATTCAATTTTATTAAAATTCTTCTTCATAAAATCCGTTTGCTTTCGAAATTTTTAATTAAAATTTTTAAAGAAACTCCATTAGTAAAAAAAAGAGTTCAAAGAAATTCTTCAAAAGAAGAATAATAGGGATTTAAAAAAATAATTGAGATTTTAAAAAATTTTAATAAAATTCTTCACTAGAATTTAGTAACATTTTTAGAAGGAATTCTATTATCAAATTTTTTGATAAATTTCTTTGCAATAATTCGATGCTTTTCAATAGATTAATTTTAAAATTGAAAATATTTGAAAAGGAAAATTATAAAAAAAATTTAAGAAACAAAAAAGCAAACAATTAACTTCAAACTTTGAACAGATTACCCGATCACGAATTTATTAATATAGAAATTGTTTAGAAGGTTTTATTAAACCTCAATTGTTTAATAACGATTTTTGTCTTTCTTGTTAAATTATTATCTAATTAGATAAAAATTTAATTTTTCTGTAAAAGATGAAAATGTAGTAATTTTTACCAGTTGGAGAGTGTTAACTGTATTTTTGTTGATTTTAGATCTTTTTGCATTGAATGTTTATAAAATCGAGTGTTTAGATTTCGATATAACTAGGAGCAATTGATTGCATACCAAGAAGACGATTCGGACATTTCATGTCGGGCGTAGGTTGAGATAAATCATGGGGGCATACACATTTTGATGTGTTATCGTCGAGTTTCCGACATGCAGCTTCACTGCCACAAACTCCAGGTGTATCTATGCAATTTGTAATTTGTGCAGCCTCCATGTTCGATAATCTTGTCAGTAGTGCCGGCGAATGCGTCGTTGTTGGAAGTTCTGAAATTTTTAATAATGATTGAAATAGTAGTTAAAAATTAAAAAATAAAATTAATTAATTAACTGAAATTAAGTAAATAAAATGAATTAAATAAAATTAAGTAAATAAAATTAAGTAAATAAAATGAATTAAATAAAATTAAGTAAATAAAATGAATTAAATAAAATTAAGTAAATAAAATGAATTAAATAAAATGAAATAAATGAAATGAATTAAATAAAATTAACATTAAAAAAATAATTGAATAGAAATAAATTAAAGTTACATAATTGTCTTTGCTTATAATCAATTGGCCTTTAACTGTTTCGAGTCAATAAAATATTTGTCATCTGAGAAGAATTTACAAACTCTAAGCGATAATTTTTTATTTTATTATTTAAAGAATTTTCTAACGTGTCATCATTTAGTGACCCGAAAGGTCAGTTAGGTTTCATTAATCGCGATGAAATTAGAAAAAAAAATATATGCAATTGCATATTTTACAAATATGGATAATAATGCACTTTTTGTATATATATATTTATAACTAGTTTCGTTTAGATTTAAAAGGAGAAAGAATGATGAAAAAAAACTTATTGAAATGAGGAGGAAAGAGGAAGGGATATATGCGGCTAACGAATCAGAAATTTAAAAGGCACGCCCAATTTATTATATAGTAGTGTGCATTCATTCAGAATATGCAATTCTCCATCATTCACTGTCTATTTCATTAGATTCACGATTCGATTTTATCAGAAAAATTTTATTTTATTTTTAATACTCATTCATGTCATGATAACGTGATACGTTTATTTATCAAGTCCCTTCATTTGAACGACATTATCGTATTTATAATGTGAAATTTTGTTTTTGTTTATCTGGCATAATGTGTTTTTGTTGTCTCCCTCGCGCACAATTTATGCAGATCTTGCAAAATTTCTAATTGTGAAAATTTCTTACTATACGATTGCCTAAAACATTCTCCATTATTATCAATTATGATCAATTTCACACCTACTGTTCATCATCAAACAATACCGAAAAAAGAATAAATCAATGGTCTATTTTTAAACAAAAAAACAATCTTTGTTGTTTAAAAATGATAAAATCATTAGACTTTAATTTGTTTTTAAGTCTTTTAGTCGATTTTCAATTTCATTCGGTTTTGATTTTATTAAACTGAGTCTTATAAATGGTTTTCAATAATATTGTTTTGTATTGTATCGGATGTAAATTTATATAATCTAGTTAGGCAGAGAATTAAATTATTTTCCTACAATATTATTGGAAATGGCGCACGTGAAATGGAGGTTAAAAAATTTTTTAATCGGAATCACTTAAGAGACATGTAGCCAAGGTATCTTAACGATTATTATTTACGAGAGGACGAAGATGAATGTGAGCAAAGTTCTTCATAATACTACTTAATGCTACGTAATAGTTTCTTTGTGAAATGACCGAAGAAATCATATGGCTTTGTTTACCACGCGTTATTTAATTAAAAAAAGAAAAATGCCCCCAAGTGTCCACTCGAAAAAAAGGATCTTAAAAATTATTCTTCAAATTTTCAACATTCACTTCATCATTAAAAGCATAAATTATTTTGCGGACATATTTCAAACTGATTCACGAAATATTTATTTAGTTTTTTGCCAATGTTTCTTGCCATGTTAATGAAAATAAACATGTTACCTTCCATGTTAGGAATTTGTTAATACTTCTTTGCGTATATTTTGGAAACAGTTTGTTTGTATTAACTCTAAATTTGAATTAATGAAAAATCGAATGATTCTTTAAAATTTAGTAAAAATTCTTCTTCATTATTAGTTGAAAATAATTTTAATTTTGTTTTCTAGTAAAAAATCTTTACTTTTAGATTAAAGATATTTAGAATTTGTGTCATATTAGCGAGATTTATAGTTAATTAAAGAATTTTTTTTATTGATAATGAATGTGACAACTGATTTTTCCGCGATTGCTGCTAGCTAAACAAAACAATTAAAGATTACTTCTGTTTTCAAATAATTAATTAATATTTACAACAATTGTCATAATACACAATAATAAACATATTGTAGTTAATGACAAAATTTACTTTAAGCAATTAGTAAATTTTTTGCAATTGATATTAACAATTATCATGATCCCCAAGTTTTGAACGTTCAAATGAACGAAATACGAAATACGAAATTATTGAAAATATTTCAATAAATTACAAATCATAAAAAAATTTAAAAACCAAAATTGTACTTTTACAAAATCAGTAATTAATTTTTATGAAGTTGAAGTCCACAACGTTGATCAACGAAAAAAAATTAAATTTGCTTATTTTTTTTAATATTATTTTGAATTTATTATTTATTTATATAACAATTAATATCAGAACATAAACATTAATCTTTTTTTTACTAAATATTTTTGTGGCAATATTGCAGCGTTACTTTTTTATAATTTACTAAGTGAATAATTTTTTTCGTTGATAAACGTTGTGGACTTCAACGTGGTTTAATTTTTTGGATATTAAAGCAAAAGTAACTGCAATAAAATTTATTTTTTTGGAAGAAATAAATAAATTTCGTTCATTTGAACGTTGAGAACTTTAGGATCCTCAATTATCATAATACATGATAGTAAACATATTGTAGTTAATAATAAATTTAATTTAAGCAATTAGTAAAACCTTCCGAAATAAGAAGTTAGAAAGAGTGATCTTTATGTCAAGATTGAAATTTAAAAGAGAAATACGAACCCTCATTTTCCTATAATGATTTCAGAATAGGGCTTTTAAGGTATCGAATTCCGTGTACTTTTTTTACTACATTTTTCGTTCGTCACAGAAATCGATATGCAATTAAGGATGAAGCGAGAAAAGCGGTCTATTAATATAATAATATAAAAAAAAGTAAAATGTTTATTTAGATGACTTTTGATATATATATTTAAATAAAAGAAGATGTTCCAGGGTAAATTGTATATACGGAGGGAAAAGGGTCGCTTATTTGAATTGAACGTTGGCTAAAGAGACAGAGAAGGCATTCATTTGGTGCTTGGGGTTTGTAACGGGTCAGAGCTTTATCTCCGCGGTCAGTGGTCTTGCAAGACCCTGTCTTGAAAATTATATATGTTATATATATATTCAGTGAAAATGTGCCACAATTTGACAATTTCCATCATCAAAAGTTGTCTTTGATGAAAATAATACCCATTTCTTGTTAAAAGGTTTTCATTTATTAATTTTTTATTAACACTAAGAAAATTGTTAAATTCATAAATTTAAATTGTTAAGGCAATTAGTTAATTTACTTTAGTTACTAAATTCAGTTTAGTTTTAGTCCTAAATCTAATTTAACCGTTTTCTACTAAATAAATGAAAAATAACTCGTTTGTTGCAATCAATTCTATGTTTAGTGATTTAAAAATATACTTTTGACTATTTGTTGTCTAGGAACAATGACAGTGTACTAAAGTAAAAAACAAGTCCTTCTTAGTGAGGGAGAATGCAGTATTTATAAGTATTTGAAAGACTTCATTGAATTAGAACTAATTAGCCAATAATTATAGAAGAATGATTGATGAAGGAGGCAGAAAAAAAGTTGTTATTCGTAGAAATCGGATAAGATGTAAATAATGAATTCATATAAGTCTTCCGTATTTTACAAGTATATGATCTATTAATCATCCGTTACAAAATATCACGTATACTTTTCTACAATCTGTTGGTGTGATTTAAATATGCGTGAAGCAACTTATCGACAATTTTCAACTGTCAATTTCAGCATTAGCTTAAGATAGAGTCCCCCCATTATCTTTGATTTCTAATTCGAACTTATCTCACAGACACTCTTGGAGGTCCTATATAGTCTATACACTTTCCTGAGGGACATAATCCGATCGAACAAAACAACAAGAAAAAAAAAACCGATTACTTTTTATCTTAAATATCGTTATACTTGGCCTTTTTAGATTAATTCTTCACATTATTATTTTTCAGAAATGGAATGTTTTCTCGAAAAAAGTTGTTCTGTTTTAAAAAGAAGCAGCGGTGAATTATATTTTTAATCTGCCCTAGATTGGTTATGGGTTAGAAGATAAATGATTGTGACACGGTGAACAATTTTTGAGACTTTTATTTTGGAATAGTAAATTATGTTGCTTGATAGTTTTTGGTTCATTGTTGATTGTTTTCGGTTCATTGTTATTGATAGTCTTTGGTTCAAAAATTTCGTTTACTAATATTCTTCCACTGAACTCGAATGTCAAATTACCTGTTTAGTTTTCTTTTTAGTCTTGCTGAAGAACACAGCTACTATGTCAGGAATAATCTCGAGGATCTTCATGATACTCATTAATACAGTTGCAAAACCGACTAGAACTTTTGTACAATGGGATCTTTGTGCCGATTTGTCGGCAGCTCTTGTAAGTGTTTTACAAATGACTGCAGAGATTTAAACGAGATCGAGTTTAGATGTTGTTTTATGCTGAAAATCGCCGGTAGGGTTATGTAAGACGGAATAAAAAACATCTGCCAACTAATTATGTTATTAATTCTACACTTCTAACCAGAGTGGTAGAAATTATGGATATTTTTGTTAACAAGCGTTTGTAAATTCTTCACGGAGAAAATAAAGTGGGACGGAGATTTTTTTTTTTTTTGCATCAAAAGGAAAGTAAGAACCGTTATTTACTTAGATTTGAGGAGAAAATTGTATGTCGTTGTTAAAAGTCTTTCAACTTTAATGTTTTAGATTATTTGAGGCAGAAACGTTCGTTTAGCTAAGTGGTTGAATAATTGCAAATATAAATTTTAACCAAAAACAAAGAAGAGTTATAAATGTTTGTAATTCTAAAAAATATAAAATGTATTATAAAATGTATGCAAAATATGTATTTGGAAGAGAAATGTTTGTTCTTATCAATCGTGTTTGAATTTCTGGGTTCAAAATTTAAATATTAGGATGAAGTGTTATTCTGGAGATGTCGATGTGGAATCTGGGACTGTTTTTTTTTTAAATACTTCGTGTCATTGTAAAAATCATGAAAGGTGATCATCAGTATAATGTATATCGGAAGGGAAGTACCAGAAGACACAATTTGGGTGGGCCGTGTGTAATGAATTGAACATTGTTATATGTGGGCGAAGCAGCAGCAGCTTTGCTGAGATTTACTCGACTCATTGCAGATGTTTGTGTGGGTGGCCAAAGGTGATCTTCTATATTATATTCTCTTAACTAATTAATAATCTCCCGCGATTGTAGCGCGAAATCTTATTTACTACTAAATATTTATTTTCAAAAAATACATTTTAAAGCACAGTTTACTGAAATTATTACAAAAGATTGATGCGAACGTAAAAATTATTACTTCAAAATTCAAACTCAATTGAAAATTTTGTTTTATGTTACAATATTGACTATTAAATCACGTTACACGATCATTATTTTAAAGTGTCTGGTTATGATTTTCACGAACAATAAACTCGTGAATATCGCAAATAAAATTAACGAACTAGTATAATTTAGAGCCAATAAAATAGAGAGTTTAAACTTTACTATATGAATAAAAAGGCGAAGCTATATATTTACATTGTATCATGATTTACACACCTGTTGATTCATTTATAATTTCTATCTTCTGTAATTAGAGAATCTATAGTTAAATAACTTAGTTAAATAACTTAGTTAAATAACTTAGTTAAATAACTTAGTTAAATAACTGTATAGTTAAATTAAAAGTTATTGATAATTACATAATTAATTCGACGCTTATAAAATATGTTGAATTAATTTCTATTTTATTAAATAAAAACTATTTAGTTACAAAGATTTATTTAAACGAACCATTGTTGTGACATTCAATTGTTGTGACCAAAAATATGTGGTTATTTTTTCAAGAAAAAGAAAACAGATTGTGCGAACTTTGAGAAATAGACAAGGCATGAAATAATAATTCACAAATTTTTGAGTGAATGTTGAAACAGCATTGAGAACATGAATCTTGAGTAAACACTCCCCAATTTGAAAAATAACGGGGTTCTAAAGAAATAAACTTCTTCCGAGCCAAATATATATATTCCGGCAAAAGTTTTGTTTTTTAAGATTTATTTATCAATTGTTGTAGGCTTTGCATTGAGAATTATTTTTATCGACAACTTTTTGAAAGTAAATAGTTACTTAAGTATCAATAGTTACAATTATTGACAAGAGCAGTTATGCAGCATTAATGGTGAAAATTGGATAGTAGAAAATTTTTACTTTCTAGTTTTAATTTAATGACAATTAACAACTGTTGTTATTTAATATTGTAGAACTATTGTTATTGTAAACGAAGGCAATTATTGGTATAATAATTTTATGACAATAACTATTAATGTTAATTATTAAAGTATGTTATTTATTAAAGTACTAAAAAACAGTAAGAGAACAGTAAAAGAACAGTAGAAGAACAGTAGAAGAAAAGTAAAAGAACAGTAGAAGAAAAGTAAAAGAACAGTAGAAGAACAGTAGAAGAACAGTAAAAGAACAGTAGAAGAACAGTAAAAGAACAGTATTAACAACTATTTTTAACTAAACGTTTTGCATTACAACTAAAACGTAAAAATATTACCTGCGTGAATTTCTGCCGAAGAAATACCCCTTCGTTTCGGTGATTTTTTGCGTCTAATTATCATTTTGACGCGGTTATTAGCGATAATCATGTTGTGGCCTTCACTTGTAGAAAAAAGAACTTTAAATCGCTATTTCATTTAGCACTTTTTCACCTCACGTATAATGTATAAAAATTATTTACCGACACAGGAATAATTATCATTCTGGTGTTAATTTATATACATTATTAAATACATGAAAGCTTATTGCGTCTCCACCCAAAAAGAAAGGAAGAAAAGAAATATTTTCCATTAAAAAAAAATCTAGTAAAATAGAATTTTCCTCTCAGTCTGGTAAACATGAATAATCAGCATTCTCGTCGCTATTATTATTGTATTGAATAAATTCCTTGACTTACGAAGCGATAATATGGTGAATGCAATTTTTTTCTTAAACGGTAAAATGCGGATAAAATGCTATTTTTGTGTGTTAAATATTTTCCTTTCGGTTTTTTTTTGGAATTAATTTCTTCTTTGAAATTAATCTTTTTCTTTTCACTTTCACCCTTTTTTTGTATTATTTCATTAACACTCGGTGTTATTAATATTATGATTCTGATTTATTTTTATCACCTTTTTTTCTCTCGATTCTTTTTATAACACTTTCTTTGTACACGCGCAATTGATGATTTATTGTCTTTATTTCAATTGAACAGTCGGCAAGCACTTCTTTCTTATTCTTTTTTAACTTTAAGTTTCTAACTAAAAATATTCTTCTTCCACTATTATCGTAAACGTTTGGTTGTCTTCTTTTTATCATACTCCACAAGTTCTGAAAAAGATAATGCGAATATTTTTCTTGTCAATTCCTTCGTTGTTTTGAAAACGGAATGATGATGATGATAAAAATAATAGCGCCAAATAATATATGTGACAAAAATGTGACAAAAAAGTAACAAAAATGTGACAAAAAAGTAACAAAAATGTGACAAAAATGTTACAAAAATGTTACAAAAATGGGACAAAAATGTAAAAAAAATGTGACAAATAATAATTAATGATAAAAATATTAATTGTTTGGCCATGATCCTCACGTTTTAAACGTTCGAATGAACGAAATATTTTTTATGGAAGATATTTTAATGAATTACTAATCATAAAAAAATTTAAAAACTGAAATTTTACTTTTAGCATCTCAATAATTAATTTTTTTTATAGTAACGGAAAATAATTGCAAATAAAAATTAAATTTTTAGAAGAAATAAATAAATTTCGTTCATTTGAACGTTCAGAACTTTTTAGGCTTTTGTTTGGCTATTGATTAAATTGATTAATTTATTATTAAAGTTTACATCTAATAAAAAATTGCAAAGTAATGTCAAATAAATGTTAACATTTAATTTACAGAAAATATAAATTTTTACCCTTTTTTCTTAATTATTAGCATTGGTTCTGCTTCTAATCGCGGATAATTGAAGGATCCTAAAGTTCTGAACTTTAAAATGAACGAAATTTATTTATTTCTTCAAAAAATTAAATTTTTATTCTAATTATTTTGCTTCACAATCGAAAAAATTAATTACTGAATTTGCTAATGTTAAATTTTGGTTTATAAATATTTTTATGATTAGTAATTTATTAAAATATCTTCAATCAAAAATATTTCATATCATTTTAACGTTCAAAACTTGGGGACCTTATAATTGAAACAGTTTGAAGAAAAGTTTGTTTGGTTAAAAAAATCACCGGTAAAATATATTCTAATCTGTTTTATTGACATTTTTTTTATTTTTGTCCCATTTTTTCTTGTACTTTGAAGTTTATTTTCCACATACAATAGAACCTGTTGGAAGGCAATTCGATTTAAAAAATTCGATTCTCTTTGTAATAAAATTATCACTCATAGTAATAAAATCTATGAACTTTAGTTGCTCTTCGCCAGGTTTTACATTATTCTTACAAAATATTATTATTATTATTTTTATTATTATTATTATTATTATTATTATTATTATTATTATTATTACTACTATTATTATTATTACTATTTTATTATTTTTATTATTATTATTATTATTTTTATTATTATTACTATTATTATTATTACTATTTTATTATTATTATTATTATTATTATTATTATTATTATTATTATTATTATTATTATTACTCCTTTTTATAGCTAAATTATCATCATCATCATTCGCTTTCCACTGTATTTTTGCACATTTTGAAAAATTTACACTTTTTATCCTCTTTATCACTTGAATAACATTTTACCTTTTTCACCATTTAGAAACATTTTCTTTTTTTTTTTTAATGCAAAATTGCAGAAAATTTTTTTTTTTTACTTAAACATTGAAAATTTGTTTGTTTCGCGCATCCTGTGAAAGGAGGAGAAAAATTCGCGAACTGTAAATGTCATGTGTCGCGTAGGAAAAAAGTAATAAAAAAAAGGGAAGAAGAGAATGGTGACCACACTCTCTTGACTGAAACTGACTGACTGCCTTCAAGCTAGAGAACTCCCTCGCACATATTTGTTCGGTGTTCCCTCTTAATGTTGGGCTCTGTCGTTTTAGTGACTGTGTTATCTTACACACACATATTTACGCGCGGCACAATATTCTCTAAAGCATATGGTAAAGAAACATTCATCGAGAAAGAGTGTTTGCGTGTGTTTGTGTGCTGCCGTTTTGTTACAACTGTTGAGATTTTGCCTCCTTTTCTTCTTGGAGGGGTTGCTCGTGCCACTCTCAATATCATTGCCACGTGCTTCTATATTCACTAATAACAGTAAACACTTTATCGTGAGCACGTTATTTTATCGTGCATTTTGCAATATTCTGATCGCTTTTCACTTCTTTTTTCTCAATTTTTTCTCTTATATTCTCTTTTTGGTCCAGACGCACTCCGAAGGTGAGCTTTCGTTTCGAACTCTTTATCTGATATTTTTGTTTATTTTATTGTTACTTTAGTGCGCTCTTGTTTTTTTAAAACACATTTTTTTCTTCGTTTTATAGTAAAACCTGGGTTAAAAGAAGATTTTTTTTCCGAATAATACCAAAAAGAGAGAAAAAAACTCGAATTTCATTGTTCTATTGAAAATTTTGTTGTTTGCTGATAAGAAATCCCACCGCTGCCACTTGTATAGAAAACAATTCTTTCCTACCGATAATAATGAATCGTATCTCGTAAGAAACTTATCGCGAATTCCTTTACAAATTGTCCTTTGACTGAGGGACAAATCTTTAAACAAATCTTTCAAAATTTTATCAGAATATTTTGGAAGTGAGTCAGATGGTTTTGTACAAAACAAGGACAATATTAGTGCGGTGGAAACTGATCACTTCGTATATTTTTATTCACTTATTCGAAAAGGTATTTAACGCTACTAATAATTTTTTCTTTAAAGTTAAAGGTCAATGACTCGGGCTAATTCTCCTTTTTTAAAAGTATAATAAATTAGATTGACGTGAAGATGAATGTTTGTAAACTATTTTTACATTTGAGGTAAAATTAGTGGTTCTTCAAGAGAAATCCTCAGTAGTCTGAGTGTGTTTCGGATTGTTTCGGAAAAAGAGGATACAATATCGAGTGAAGGGGAGTTAGAGAAATGAAAAGAAGAGAGAAAAAGCCGTTAAGAGAACTTGGCTCGGAAGTATGTTTATGCAACGTTACAGAATCACACCTGGACACGAGAATAACTTCAGACAGTTTTTGGTGAGAGAGAGAAAAAAAATCCCCTTGAACGTCACTCAATTTTACAATAGATTGAACTCTTCGGCTTCTATTCTAAAAAACGAATGTTAATTCTAAAAACGAATGTTAATTCTAAGAATGTTAATTCTAAGAATGTTAATTCTAAGAACGAATGTTAATCGTTTCTAATAGAAAATAGAATTTTTTTTTTAAATTCATATTTACTACGTCGTGAATGTGACTAAAAATAAAATTGCGATAGAGAAATAAATGCGGAAGGAGTGTTCGCTTTTTTCCCCAAAGAGATACAATTTTAGACGTCGATTTGAAACACTTGAAACTTATGGAATTTGATAAATTAGAAGTGTGGGCTATAAAATTTTGTAATTGTAATGGGAAATTGCTCAACGGATGGTTTTAGTTTGTATGCATGAGCATAAAACGGATTTTAGTGGTCGGCGATTCCTTATAACATTTACAAAGATGGATTAGGGTAGTCTAAAATAATAAAGCGGCAGCGCACACAGGGATGGAAAGTGTTTGTTATTTCAAAGACACGTTCCCAAAATGACCCACCCGGTAAGATTTCTCTTATTCGAAAACGGAAAAATAATATTTCTTTCCTCTAGATTACGCTCCGAGTAACATATATACAAACGTAAATCAATATTTTTATGACAAACATATTATATCCAAGTTTTTCCTTTCTTGTTCTTTTATTTTCTGTATGCAATCCACTTTAAAAATGTGGCTTGTGTATATTTTGAAGAAGAGGTTTTTTGACTTTTTCAAACTTTTAGTTATTTGATGTTTTGGACATTTTACGAGTTGGATTTTGTTGAAATATGGTTTTCTAAACATTTTTTAATTATTTTAAAACAGCTTTTGGAAATTATTTTTCCTGTTATTTTTAATAATGAATAAATAAATTGATGCTTTATGGATGGAAATAATAATTTTCTATTTTTCAACAAATTAATTATTACGGTCAAACAAAAACAAAAAATACAAAATAATTTTCTATATTAATAAAGTTCGTGATCCGGTAATCTGTTCGCAGTTTGAAGTTAGTTGTTTGCTTTTTTGTTTTTTAAATTTTTTTATAATTTTTCTTTTCAAATATATTCAATTTTAAAATTAATATATTGAAAATCATCGAATTATTACAAAGAATTTTATTAAAAAATTTGATTATAACAGAATTCCTTCTAAAAATGTTATTAAATTCTAGTGAAGAATTTTATTACAATTTTTAAAAAATCCTGATTAAATTCTTTTGAAGAATTTCTTTGAATTTTTTTTCAAATGGAGTTTCATTAAAAATTTTAATTGAAAATTTTGAAACCAAACGGATTTTATGAAGAAGAATTTTATTAAAATTGTATTAAAAATAATTGAGATCTTGCGAAGAATTTCATTACTATTTATAAAAATAATTTAATTTTTCCGAAAAATTTATTGAAATTTTAGAAAATAAATGAATTTTATGTTAATATTTAAAGATTAAAATTCTTTCGAGTCTATAATATTTGTTTTTAAAATAATTAAATTTCTGCAAGGGTTTTTTTTATTTATAAACATAAATGAATTATTACAAAAAATTTTGTTATTTATAATTTATAAAAATAATTGAAATGTTTCGAAGAGTTTATTTAAGTTTTCAGAAATAATTAAATTATTATTAAGAATTTTATTGAAATAATTGAAAATAATGAAATTTTTTTTCTTCTTTATAAATATTTTAAGAATAATTGAATTATTTTTTAAGAATTTAAAATTATGGTTGAAATAGAATTTTATTGAAATTTTTGAAAATAAATAATAATAAATAATAATAATAAATAATAAATAAATAATATTTATAAAAATATTTAGAATAATATTTGAATTCATCCAAAGAATTTAATTAAAATTGTTTTCAAAATAATTTAACTTTTGTAAAGATTTTACTACTTTAAAAAATTATTGAATTGTTTCGAAGAATTTATTAAAATTTTGAGAAATAATTAAATTGGTATGAAGAATTTTATAGAAATAAGTGAAAATAATGAAATTTTATTTCTTAATTAATATTTTTATAAATATTTTGACAATAATTGAATTATTTTTAAAGAATTTAAAATTCTTGGTAAAATAGAATTTTATGAAAATTTTTCAAAATAATTAAATTCTTCCCTGTAATTTTATTTAAATTGGATAAAAAATAATTTAATCCGAATTGTAGTATTTATAAAAATAAATGAATTGTTTCGAAGAATTTATTAAATTTTTGGGAAATAAATAAAATTTATGAAAATATTATTAAATATATTTTGAATTCTTCCCAATATAATTAAAATTGATTTGAAAATAATCGATCTGCAAAGAATTTTACTATTTATAAAATTAATTGAATTCATGTGAAGAATTTTACTTTTTTTATAAAAATAATTTAATTATTTCGAAGGATTTATTCAAATTTTAGAAAACAATTGAATTTTTTCGAATTGTGTTAAAAATATTTCTAAAAATTGATCTCTTCCGATTCAATTAAAATTGTTTTAAAAATAATTGAATTGTTTATAGAAGGATTTATTAAATGTTTAGAAAATTATAGAATTCTTTCGTGAAATTTTATTAAAATTCTGAAAATATGAACAGTAATAATTAATTTTGTGCTGAAGAAGTGATTTTTTAAAATTTTGACTATGACAGGCTTCGCACTCTTCTACTAAAAGCTACTATTTGCTACTTTTTTGATACGAGGCTACTTTTTGGCTACTTTTTTGAGCCTAATGCTACTAAAAGCTACTTTTCTCAACAAATAGTGTTAAAACTAAAATCGTTAATGAAAAATGACCGCCAATAAGATAATAGGAAATAATTTTACCGACATTTACTCTATCAATAGTAACTGATTAGAAATTGTGTTTAACCTTTAAATTCCCTGTTTTTCCCTGTTGTATTTTCTCATCAAATTTTTTATTTATTTCATTTCGAACATGAATCTACAATTTGGAAAATAATTGAATTGAACAAATTTTTTTTAAACATTTCTTCAATTTTTCAAAAAACAATCTTGACTGTTCATAATTATAATTGAAAAATTTGATTAATTCAATTTCATTAAAATTTATTGATACTAATTGAATTTGTGCAAAGAATTTTACTATTTATAAAGGTAATTGAATCCTTCAAAAGAATGTTATTACATATATATGAAAATAATTAAATGTTTGCGTAGAATTTTATTAAAATTTTTGAAAATAATTGAATTGTAGAGAACAATTTAATTATTTATAATTTATAAAGATAATTGAAATTTCGGAGAATTTCAAAAAAATGTTAAACATAATTGAATTTCTGCGATGAATTATATTACTTTTGAAAATAATTAAATTATTTTTTTAGTTTTATGGAAATTTATGGAAAGAATTGAATTCTTAATTTTGGTATTTATGAAAATAATTGAAATAATTGAATTCCTTAGACAAAATTTAGGAACCACTTTACTTTTTTAATTATCTACATGCATTGCTAAAAAAACTAATTTTATAAAAAATTTAAAAAACCTAAATTCTTAAAATTCATCTGTTTCTACTTGTTTTTCTAGTTTTGCTTCTTTATTTTTGGGTTTTTGAAAACCACTTTACTTTCTTAATTATCTACATGCTTTGCTAAAAAAACTAATTTTATAAAAAATTTAAAAAACCTAAATTCTTAAAATTCATCTGTTTCTACTTGTTTTTCTAGTTTTGCTTCTTTATTTTTGGGTTTTTGAAAACCACTTTACTTCTTTAATTATCTACATACTTTGCTAAAAAAACTAATTTTATAAAAAATTTTAAAAAACCGAAATTCTTAAAATTCATCTTTTTTCAACTTTTTTTTCTAATTTTGCTTCACTATTTTTGGGTTTTTAAAACCACTTTACTTTTTTAATTATCTACATGCTTTGCTAAAAAAACTAATTTTTTAAAAAATTGAATTAATTGAAATTCTTAAAATTCATCTTTTTTCAACTTTTTTTTTCTAATTTTGCTTCTTTATTTTTGGGTTTTTGAAAACCACTTTACTTTCTTAATTATCTACATGCTTTGCTAAAAAAACTAATTTTATAAAAAATTTAAAAAACCTAAATTCTTAAAATTCATCTGTTTCTACTTGTTTTTCTAGTTTTGCTTCTTTATTTTTGGGTTTTTGAAAACCACTTTACTTTTTTAATTATCTACATCCTTTGCTATAAAAACTAATTTTATAAAAAATTTAAAAAACCTAAATTCTTAAAATTCATCTGTTTTTTACTTGTTTTTCTAGTTTTGCTTCTTTATTTTTGGGTTATTGAAAACCACTTTATTTTTTTAATTATCTACACGCTTTGCTAAAAAAAATAATTTTATAAAAACCCTCCATTGCAGTGCGAGTATAACTCGCACTTGTCCAATTTTTTTTTTTTTTACTATTTTCTCTTTTTTATTTTTGGCTTTATTATTCGTTTTTTACTATTTTTGTCTTTTTTCTTAACTATTTGTTTTTTTCTATTCTTTTATTACTTTTTTTGCCTTTAGTGTTCTTTTTTTAAAAAAGTTTTTAATGAAATTCTTTAATTCTTTTTTTTTGTCATCGAGGCTACTATTTCCTACTTTTTTTGTCATCAAGGCTAATTTTTCCTACTTTTTTTAAACTCATAATGAAGTGCGAAGCCTGCTATGATAATATTTTAAAAATTTATATTTGAAAATAAAACAATTTTGCAATTTGCATAACAACAACGTATGGAACGAAACTTTATTAACATTTTGAAAAAATGAACAATAATAATTTTGTACTTAATAAGTGGATTTTTAAATTTTTCACTATAAAATTATGAAAAAAATTGACATTTGAAAATAAAAAATTTTGCAATAATTTCATGGAAATATTTGTAAATTATTATTAATTAAATGATAAAATAATTAAAACAATTGTAACTTATAGTAGGGGTTGAAGAAAATCCAAAATATTTATAAAATAAATGTATATATTTATTCAGATTTTCAAATCCTTCTTTTCAATTGTTTACAAAGTTCTTCTTCGATTCTATTTTATTTCCTGTTCTTTCTTTTTTTCTCTCTTTCTTCATTTTTTTTTTTGTAAAATCTGGTGTTTTAATTTAAATTACATACATAATAATCCTCTGATTAATCCCTTCAATCTGACGTTCATAATTACCTCGACAATAGAGGAATTGACGAAATTTTTTGAAATCTGTATTTTTCTAATTATTAATAGATTAGGTATTTAATTTTACTCTGCACCGCAGTGTTATTCCTCTTTTTTTGTAATATTTTACATTATTCTCTTTGTCGATCATCAGCTGAATAAAGAGGTCATTAAACGTTATTAAAATGTTCGTTGCTAAATGTATTTTAATGCGCTCGTAAATAATAAAAAAAAATAAAAAATAAAATAATAATAATTATTATAAACGAATAATATAATTCAATATCTTTAAAAGCCGACTTGTGAAAAACGATTTGACATTCGTAGATCTCGATTATACAAAGTGTGAATTTTTTTGTCTTTTTCTGTTTGATGCAAAATTCTTAGAATCAGATTTTTACTAAAATTAGGTCCATATCTGAGATTAGCCGTGAATAATGAAAACTATACTACGCTTTTCATCCCTGGTCCCTCTGAGGCTATGTAAATGTCGCATTATGTGCGCACAGCACTAGGCATCATTTTCTATTATTAAAAAAGAAAAGAAAATTCCTTTCTCCGAATGATGAATTAATATTAATTTCGAAAAACAGAAATTACTCTCATAAAAACCACTTCTATTGGGAAATTCAATGATAGTTAAAATAGTAACTAGTTGTCTATTAAAAATTATTTAATAATTAATTTAATAATGAATTATTGGGAATAACCGGTAAATAATTTTTCAAATTAAATTCTTACAAGAGTAATTTTCCGCATTTAACGTTTTCAATTGTAAATAATAATAGAATTTTATCGAACGCATATTTTTGCGATTTATCAAATAAGTTTTTTGGGAATTTTGTTTTGTTTTCTTTTTTTTTTGTACAAAAAGAAAAAGGGAAATATTTTTCGTTATTAATCACGCTTTATTGTGCTATGGCTTTTGATTCCAGTTTTGTCTGGTCTTTTAAGCTTTGAATTGTGCGGACGATTTTTTCCAATTATTCGCAGTCACGATTTTTCAAGCATTAAGAACTATATATAAATGCTGTTGGATTTTTCGTGGACGAATATATGATTTTTTTACGGAATATAAAAAATTATTTTTGTTTAATTCTAAAAAAATAATTATTATTTGATAAGCGTAAAAACTTGTGCGTAAACCCACAAAAATAAAATAAAATAAAATAAAAAAAATGAAATAAAATTGAATAAAAAGAAAAGGAAAGGGAACGAAGAGAAATTATTATTTGGTGCTGAAAAGTAGATAAAAAAACATGTAAATTAATTATTATCGATTAATTATTTGGTAAAATTAGAAGGGATCTTTTTTGCAAAGTCGAATATAGTCAATTATTCCCTTTCACTCGAAGTGGAAATCTCAAAAAGATAATCACACTTTCTTTTATTATAAATATATTTCGAAATTCTACTGCCTGAGAAGAAAATATGTAGCAAGTATATTGTATGCGTATTTTTTTTTTACAAACGTATAATATAATAATACGTAGCAATGGAATGTTTCGAATGATCCACAAACGGATTTTCAAAAATCAAAAATCGTTCAATAAATAAATTGCAATCGTTTTCGAATTTCCTCCGATGCATAAATTCTCTGTTTGGCTTTTAAAAACAATGACAAGTAGACAGTTTAGAAATTATGGAACATTTTTCATTGCGTTCAAGAATATAACACGTGAAAAATGAAAATTTATTATGTACAACTGAAACCATTTTATCAAAATTTTCGTGAAAAGATTTTTCGATTTTGACGCGTTATTTTCCTCAAATATTTAATTTCCACTTGGAACTCATGGTTTTAAAAACCAAACATTCCTCCATTTAACTACTATTTTTACTTGCAATTTTTTCTAAATAATTAAGAAAAAATTTTTTTCCCGTAAATGTAAAAATTCGGGTATGAAATAATTTTTATAAATTAAAATACCGGATTCTTTTGTTCGGTTTTTTATTTTTTGTCTTCTGAAAAAATGTTGTAAAATATTCATTGAACGATTTTATTTCGCATTGGACGAAAAATGTACACAGACAACTTACACAATTTATATCTGTACATTGACAATACGATTAAGTAGCTCGCTTTATTTATTTTTCATCTATTTATGATCCCACAAAATCTGTAAAGCAAAGGCCTTTCGTTTGTTTCGATTTTTTTTTTTTTTTTTTTTTGAGAGGGGGATCGAAAATTTTTTTATTATTGGGAAATATTCTTCGGACTATGAAAATGAAGTGAAGAATAAATTTTTTTTTATCCCATAGGCATAAGATTTGTTTTTGTGCCTTTGGAATAAAAAAGTATCGCAAGTAACAGTGCAGCGAAGCAGGCAAATAATTTTCGTTGATGTTTGCGAATGCTGCAAATAGAAACGAAAAACAATTGCTGCCGTTTTGGCCCATGTTGCTTAATAATACTATTTTTTTTGTCTAAATTTCAGATAGGACTTGTGTTTTTAAATACTCTCTACATATCGTATAATATTATAAGATCAGTAGTAGGCTATGTATGTTATCGCAACGTTACGTAAATATAATATAAGCGTCTTTTTTGTGCCCTAAGTTAATTTTTTATTGTGTAGTTTTTTTTCTTGTTTCACCAGTTGACACTTGTTTTTCTTATTGATCCTCTGCTTTTCTTAAATAAATATATGGAAAAAAAATATATAAAAAAAATTAAATATGTAAAAAATATAAATATATAAAAAAAATTAAATATATAAAAAATAAAAAAAAATTATTTTTTTAGATATTCAAATACCGAATTTTCAATTTAGTCGAATTTTAATAATTCGTTAACTGTAAATTAATCGTATATAATGTAAATTCTTTTTAAACAGAAAATTTAACTTTTTCTATTATTTTTTTTCACAAACTAATTTTCTTCTAATTTTTTTTTTTTTTTGAAGATTACATTTTTTCCATATATCTTATTCTTTTTTTTCTTTTAATAAAAGAAATTAAAAAAATAGAAATTGAATAATAAAAATAAATCAGTGGATTAATGAGAAAAATTAGCGTCACATTTATATTGTATTTATGAAAAAACGGTTGAAATCTCGTCAAATCTGGCATTGGTCTTACAGCAGAGAATAAAATTCACTAACGCAATAGTCGAATTGCTTTTGGAAATATATACGTATATATATATATTTTTTTCTTTATATTATATAAATCGCGAAAAGCGAGAAGTGTTAAAATTTAATTGGTGTTTCCTCATTTAATTCGTACTGATTTAGCAAATCGAATCTACATATTTAAATGAATGTAGAAAACTCGAAAATTTCTAAAAAGTGAAAAATTTTTTTTTTTTTATATAAACTGAAAAATTAATTCGCTGATTGCCCCAGATTTGTGACATTTTTTTTTTTATTTTACTTTCATTGAAAGCATATCATTTTTTTTAAGCGTTTTCTATTTACAAGTTTAAAATGTTTTTTTTAAAATAAATTATTTTTGAGGTGAACCCTCGAGTCTTTATTATGAATGTTTATATTTGCACGTGGATTTATTTTTATTTCGTAGCATAAGATGTCGACGTCGAGAGGGAAAAAAATGTCGCTTATATTTAAAATTGTAATTCTCGAGTTGAAAGTAATTTAAACGGAAATATTTTTCAGTTGCAAATTGCAAAAAAATGTAATTATAAAAAACTTTTTTGAATGTTTGTATTTGATTAAATTTAATTATTTTTCCTTCTTTTTGGTAATTTTTTCGGTACACAAACTTTAGATATAGAAATTAATAGTCTTGATGACTATTGACTACCTAAAGTTCTATCTTTTTATAAATTAGAGAAAACGGAAAAATACCATAAATTTTATTTTTTTGAATAAATTGTAACTAACGGATGGAGATTTTTTCCCCCTCGACACGACGACAGTTATGAGAATTGAAATATTAATATTCCGATGGAGTAAAATGTTTGCACATTTTCTTGATGATCGTTTTGCAAAAGTTTTTTTCTTCTTTTTTCACTCAATTAGTTCTCTCCTGTCATATCGTTTTTGAAGTGAAGAGCCCCTGTTAGGGAAGAGAAAAGGCCGTATATATATATGTGAATGCATCATTCGCGGATGGTCATTGACATACGACACAAGTGGATTTGTCAAGAGTGCCCAATGCATTTACGGCTAGGAACGTGAGTGGGGGTCGTGAAAGTCCAAATCCCTAGATTGTTCAATCAAAGTTAGGTCGCTTGCACTTTGACCCGGACTCATACTAGGAGTCACGATAATTTGTGTCCTTGTTGTTCCGAGCAAGGCCATGTTTTCACAAGAGGTTTCCTCCTCCTCTTCTTCTTCTTCCTCCTCATACTCAACATCAATATCCGACGGCAGCGAATTTTCCGTCGTACCTACAGCAGAGAAAAGCGATATTTATTGATAAAAAAAAAATAAAGCACACACATTTACGTGTTCACATTCACATACAACGACTGGACAAAACGCAGTGAGAAAAAATTTTTTTAAACCAAACATATAAGTGGACCAAAAAAATATGCTTAATTTAAAGATATTTTATTATTGAATTAAACGCAATTTTTATTGAACCAAACTTACTGTGAATACAACTTACTTACTAATACAACTTACTATTGAACAGGGCTGCAATGATTTAAATCAAGTTGATTTAAATCATGATTTTAATCTTGATTTAAATCTTGACATTTAAAGCATGATTTAAATCAAACTGCGCGAAATGCATTAGAAACCGAAAAGAATACAAAATTAGAATTTATGTTAAAAGTTTTTAATTAAATAAAAGTAAAAAAGAATATCTTATAAAGATAATATAATGAATATCAGAAAATAATAATTATTATTTTTTGTTTATTTGGCGAAAGTTATTGAAAGATAAAAAATCTGTATTTTATATTTGAGTCAAAGAAGCATTAAATATCAATATTTTGTTAAGATTTCCTAAACTTTTTTAAAACAAATTTTATTGTAACAAGAATTTATATATGTATTTTTTATTAAGGGTAGCCACAAATTATAAAAACAATTATAAATCAGAGATTTAGTTGGTCAGAAAAATACAGGGAATTTTTAAAAATTCTTTAAAAGTCAGGGAATTTTAATCGAAAGAAACCACAAATTAAAAAACTTTGATAAACTTAGTTTTTGTATTTAGACTTTTTTTGTATGATATTTAATAATTAAACAAACATTTTTTAAATGTTTTATGCTTTTTTTATAAATAAAATTGTTACTTAAAAAGCATTAATAAATTTTTATAAGATTTTTTTTTAAGTGTAAAGTTAAGCGGAACTCTTCTGCCACAAAAATGTATTTTTATGTGCAGAATAAACATGAATTGAATTGAATTGCATTATTAAAATTTTAATTAGTAATGCAGAGTATTAAATAATAATTTAAAAATTTGTTAATCAGGAAACATGAAAAATTAGTCAGGAAAAATCAGGAAATTCTAAAAATGAAATTTTGCATGCACCCTATTATTAATTTTTTAATTCCTAATATTAAAAAAATAAATATTTAAAAAATAGTATTAAAAAATGATTTGAATCAAAAAAATCCGATTTAAATAAAAAAAAATCTGATTTTTTTGATTTTTTAAAAAAAATCATGATTTTTATCAGCCCTGCTATTGAATCATAATTACAATGTTTAAATCAAACATAATTTTTGGTTGAAAGATAAAGATAATGATAATTTTTGTTTGCAATAATTATATGTTTAATTCATGAGACTAAAGTTTTGACGAAGTTGAAGTCCACAACGTTTATCAACGAAAAAAATTTACTTAATTCATCCAAATATTATTTTTAATTTAATATTTAATTGTAAAATAATTATTATCAAAATATAAACATCAATCTTCCTTTTCTGAATATTTTGGTATCAATATTGCAGCGTCGTTTTTAAATAATTTACTTAGTGAATAATTTTTTTTCCTTGATCAACGTTGTGGACTTCATCTTGGTAAGTTTTGAACGTTCAAATAAACGGAATTTTTGTTTACTTTAAGTACTTTTGAAAATTACTATCGAAAAAAAGAAAAATAATTGAAATTAAACAGTATTTAGTTTAGAATTAATTAGTTTTAATTAAAAAAATAATTTTTTTGTAAATAAAATATAAATTGAAAGAATAGAAAAAAAATTGTCGTTCATTTGAACGTTCGAATTATTATTGTCAGTTTAATTCAAATATATTTTCTGTTTTGGTTTAAACAAAAAATATACGTTTAAAAATTTTTAATTTTAAAGTTTAAAATAATTTTTTCGAATTATTATTTTCAGTTTAATTCAAACATATTTTCTGTTTTTGTTTAAACAAAAAATATACCTTTAAAAATTTTATGGTTGATTCAAACTTAAAATTTGATAATAAATAGTTTAGAATCAACTCTAAATTATGTTTGAATTATATATTAATTATATTAGTATTATTATTAATATTATTATGTTTGATTTAAATTTTTTTTTCTCAGTGCATATATTTATAATGTCCAGTCTTTTTCGTTTATGTGCCATATACTAAAATTGTCAAGCTTGAGTATTAAAAATACAATGAAAAGTTTATTTTTTTAATTGCCTTGCGCGAGACTTCATTGCAAGGAAACAGATTTTCATAAAATTGCTATAACATCAACTTAAACGGGAATTATTGCAGACACGTTTATAATGAGGTAGAAAATGAAAACTAGCCACAAAATTTTTTACTTGATATTTTATTATTATTATTATTATTATTATTATTATTATTTATTATTATTATTATTATTATTATTATTATTATTATTATTATTATTAAATAAGAACCTCCTTATTTATTCCAATAGATTATTAAAATCAATAATGAAGTTAATTATTATTTTAGGCAAGAATTATTTTTTTATTTCAATAATGCTTTTTCACCCCAAAAAAATGCTTTGCGCGCTGAGAAAACATTATATTCTTTTCAAGCAAAAAATAATTTTAAGTGATTTTAGTTTCATTGAAATTAGTTTGTAAGCCTAATTCCAAAATGTAGAAATTATTTACTGCTTTGATTCAAAAATAATTTTTGTTTGAATAATTATGTTTTAAGTGATTTTAAATAATTTTTTTTTCATTGAAATTGCTTTGATTCAAAACTAATTTTTGCTTGAATCATTATTATGTTTAATTCAAACATATTTTCTGTTTGAAAAATATACGTTTAAAATTTTTTATGGTTGATTCTAACTTAAAAGTTGATAATAAATAATTTAAAATCAACTCTAAATTATGCTTGAATTATATATTAATATTATTATTATTATTATTATTATTATTATTATTATTATTGTTTCTATAAATGAACCAAAAAATATGTTTGAATTAAGCTTAAACTTGTTTGACTGAATTGCAAAAAGATGTTTTATGTTTGATTTAAACAAAATATGTTTGAATCAAATAAATCGTTTTCTCAGTGCATAAAAAAATATTAATTTAATAATAAATCAAGTAAGAGAGATATAGAATAAAAAAAATTTGTTTTTCATTGTATTTATTAATATACAGAATTGGGTTGGATAAAAACAATGGCTAATGTTTATTTAGCCGAAATTCGTGGATCTAATTTTATAATTTGTAGAATTTTTAATTAATATTATCCTCGAAAAGAAAAAATTGTGGAAAATAATGAAAATTCTGGCTAAATATTAAAATAAAAGTGTTAAATGTTATTTCTACTGAATAGAAAATCAAATTAAGTAAAAAGCTTGGTGTAAATTTTAAAAAAAAGTTACGAAATCCTATTTTTCTCTCAATTTTTCATAAAATTGGAAAAATAACAATTTTCTTATTTTAATATTATGAAAATTTAATCATTCAGAAAAATATTAGCGCGGGAATAGGACAGGAATTAAAACCGAAAATAAATTTTGTTTTATAAATATAAATTATTTTTTCAACAATATTAAAAACAGTTGAAAATATAAAAAGTAACTTAAATATAGAAAGTATAAGTTAAACTTTTTTTTTGAAAACTATTTTTCTCAACTTTTCTAAGTTTAACAATGTCGTGAAATTGTATCAAAATTTATCTATTGTATTATGCTTTAAGGATAAACTTCCTTTCGTTTACTATGCAAATTTCCAAACTCGAAACAATCCTGAACTCAAAATATTAATATTGCATTAATTTTAACTACCACATTGCGCAATAATTATTATTTTTCTTTTGAATATTTCTTTCTTTTTATTTATCTTTATTAAAAGAATTATATTTTTTGTAAATATTTTTGTAATTATTTTTGTAATTATTTTTGTAATTATTTTTTTAATTATTTTTGTAATTCAAATCTTTTGTAATTATTTTTGTAATTCAAATCTTTTGTAGTTATTTTTATAATTAAAACTTTTTGTAATTAAAAAGAGATCAAACAACATTAATTAATTACTAAATAACCGAACAAATTTCGGTTTTATTTCCTGAAAAGTAATTAAAATAAATTTTTTTCATATTGGCTCTCCTCTATATATAGAAAAAAAATATAATACAGCAAAAATGATAAAGTAAACATATATATATATATATATATATATATATAGAACTATATATCGATGAAAAATTAATTCTCTACACACTATTTTTATGAAATGTAGAAGCAATTGATTGCTTTTATGGCAAATTAATTTTTCATCGAATCAATTGGAAAGAAAAGGTCGCTAAAAACAGAAAATTGATATATCTAGTTGAAAATGAATAAAGTAGAAAGTTTATTTACTAATTGCGAACATTCATGGAATGTGTACTTTTCGTGTTGCTTTATAAACTCTCTTTCTCTCTCTCTCTCTCTCTCTCTCTCAATTTTCTTTCTTTCGTTTTTCCCTCTTTATCTCTCTATTTCGATTTGAACTCATTTGGTACGAGAGATTAAATATTAATATTCTTTTTTTCGAATCCCCACTTGTATTGATTGCTTTACAAAAATATTGAATTCTCTTCTCTTTTATTCAGAATTTTTTAGTGATGAATAATTTATTAAAGCTTTGGACTTTAACGTATCCGATACCTCGAAATTCCAGGGAATTTAAAAGTCAGATATCCTGAACAAAATATGGGAACGAACTATATACATAAATATCTGTATATATAATGTGTGTGAGAAAAGTAAAATTAATGATCTTTTTTTTTTTTAAATCAAAAAAATAAAGTCTCGCGAGGCGTATTTATTCAAATTTATTGTTAAAGAAAATGTTCTATTTGCTTGTTCTACTTGTAAGACAACTGGATTTTGCAAAATTTATTGTTTTCTCTATGGTGGAATTTGCAACATTTGAGAGAGAAAATGGAAAAATTTTGTCACTTATATAATTTTAGCTACAAATAATTTTGACTAATAATTTATTGTCAACGTGAATGGTTGCAATCACAATAATATTAGTTGTAGTAAATTATTTGTTTGAAACTCCCCCCTATGGTTGCTACCACTCATCTATTTTTGAATAATTGTCTCTGATTCTCTAGTTCGAAATTTAAAAAAAAATTTTTTTCGATTCTTTTATTTTGTTGTGCTCGGAAAGTAGCAGAATTCAGATTTCATAGATTGATTTCTCCCCCGGGATGGGATTAATTTTGAGGTGTGTACACTATAACACAATCGTGCAACATTCAATTGGATTTGGTGAATCGAGCGATATACAGAACTTGAGAGACATTTTTTTTTATGTCACGAATATAGGGTGCATCCCAAATGGATATTAAATTGATCAATCACATACAGTGGACAGTTTTTTAAACGTTTGCTATTTGCTAATGTGATACTATCAAACAAAATAATACGAACTCGTTTTTTTTTTTAAAGCTATTGTATTTATTATTTTAAAATTGTTAAAGCACGTTTTTTGTAAATAATTAAATATGTATGTATATTTGTGAAAAAAAAAGAATTTTTTTATCGTTTGTTTTTTTCTTTTCTAATGGAATGCAACAAAAATGTAGGTTATTCTAATTTGTAAAAATGAATTTTCGCCTATGATTAGGATTTAGGACTTACTGCGTTAATTATTTTTCACTACAACGAGGAGGTTGACGATCGATTGTTGAATGTAGCTGAAAATTCACATAAACGTTTCGCTTAAATAATTGCATGCTACAATGCATCTATATGGCTTATCTATGAAAACCTAGTTAGCGAAAAAATTTGCAATAAAGAGGCAAAATTGGCCGAAAAATTTTCATAAATTGACAACTGCTGCACAAAAATTTAGTCACGGTAAATCGTTAGGTATTAAAATAACACCAAAATGGATTAAAATAACACTAAATTGGATTATTTTAATCCTTTTTGGTGTTATTTTAATACCTAACGATTTACCGTGGTAGTAATAAATAAATTTTAATTTGATTAATTAATAATTATTAATTCTACTTATTATTAATTGCAATGATTAACAGTTTAGTATTTTTTAGCAATTAATACACGAAAAGAACCTTTAACTGGAACAGCAATATCTTTCGCTAAAATAGCGAAAGTATTCGTTGAAATAGCGAAATCAATTTCACGAAATTTCAACTATTCCTAAATTCTTTAATTAAATTCATATTAGAAAATAAGAACTTAAAATAATATTCAAAACATTCAATTACACTTTTTCAAATATATTCATTTTTTAAAATTCAATTATTTCCAAAAAGTTCACTCTATATTTCTTTTAATATTCAATTATAATCTAAAATTTTAACTGAAATTCATTTTTATGAAATGAAAATCAATTTTTATTAGAAAATTCTACAAGAATTTAATTATTTAAATGCAAAAGTAAATAATTTATTGAATAATTGAATGTTTCTCAAAATTCAATTCTCATAAAGAATTTTAGTAACAAATTTTTTAATAATTCAATTCTTTTGTCGAATTTTATTAAAACTTGCATGAACATAATTACTTTTTTCAAGGAATTCAATTATAATTGTATGAAAAATAATTGAAACGCTGCGATGAGTTTTATAATTTTCAAATTTATTCGTTTACAATTCAATTTTACAAAATTTCAATTATTCGGAAATTCTGCAATTAAATATATATTGAAAAATAAAAACTTGAAATAATTTCAATAAAAATACTTTTAAAGTTTAAAAAAAAATTAATTCTACAGAATTTTTGTCAAAAATAGAAAAAATTAAGGATTTAAATAGATTTTAGTTTGAAACATTTTGAAAATTTAATTATTTCTAAAAATCCTTGGTATAATGCTTTTAATACTAAAAAATACTAAAAATACTAAAATTTTAACTGAAATTCATTTTTAAAACTATTTTTATTAGTAAATTCTCTGCGAAAATTCAATTATTTCAATAAAAAAATAAATAATTTATTAATTTTACGTTTCTTGAAATTAAATTCTCATAAAAAATGTTATCAACAAATTTAATAAGAATATTTCGTAGAATAAAATTTTATTAAATAGAATATTTAATATAAGAATTTTAATAAGATTTTTAAGAATAATTACATTTTTCGAGGAATTTGATTAAAATTGCATTAAAAATAATTGAAATTCTGCAATGAGTTTTATTATTTATGAAAATAATTGAATTTTACAAAAAAAGTTTTTTAAAAGACTCAAAATAATTAAATTTTTGGGAATAATTTTGTTATTTATGCTTAATAATTGAAATTGTTTTGAAGAATTATTTATTCATAAATAATTGAATTCCTGGGAAGAATTTTATTAAAATCTAAAGGAATAACTGAATTATTTCATAAAAATGTAATTGAAATTGAGTTTAAAATAATTAATTTCTTTAGACTAATTTTATGCAAATTCTTATTTAAATAATTAAATTCCTGATAAATTGTTATTATTTATGGAAAAATCGAATTCTTACATAGATTTGTACAACAAAGTTTGTAAATAATTGAATTCTGTTTGCAAAATTTTTTTAAATATTGAAAATCATTGGATTTAGAAAAGTTTTTAAAAGTTATTAAATTTTACAAAGAATTCTATGAAAATATTTCCCAATAATTGAATTTTTGCGTGATACTTTATCGAAATTTAATTTAAAAAATTCAATTCCCAAACAGCTTTTTTATTATTTACAAAAATAATTGAATTCTTGTGGAAGGTTTTATTGGAATTTTTTAAAATAATTAAATTAACAGGAAGAAATTTAATACTTTTCAAAAATAATTGAATTCTTCTCATAAATATTGTTATTTATGTGGAAATAATTGAATTTTACAAAAAAAGTTTTTTAAAAGACCCAAAATAATTGAATTTTTGGGAATAATTTTGTTATTTATGTTTAATATTTGAATTGCTTGGTAGAATTATTTATTTATAAATAATTGAATTGCTGGGAAGAAATTCATTAAAATCTAAAATAATAATTGAATCATTTCATAAAAAATTTAAGTGAAATTGTGTTTAAAATATTTAATTTCTTTTGAACAATTTTTTATTCATAAAGATAATTGACATGTTTACAATTCTTTACAGATTTTTTGAAAATAATTGAATTTCTACGAAGAATAAAAATAATTGAATCCGTGTAGAAATGTTATTATTTATGAAAATAATTGAATGTTTGCGTAGAATTGTATTGAAAATTTTTTTAATAATGGAATTCTTTTGGAAAAATTTATTAAAATGGTAGATATTGAAAATTTATTTAAAATTTTAGAATTTTAGAAAACTTTGTAAAATAATTGAAATTTTGACAAGAATTTGATTAAAATTTGGTAAAATAATTGAATATCAAAGAAGAATTTTATTATTTTGAAGAAAATTGAAATTTTGGAACACAATTGAATTTAGTAACTATGTTACTAAGTTAGTTAGTAACTAACTTACTATTCTTCCTAGAGAAGCTTAATTTGTTGAATTTATCCAAATCGTTGACTTTGGTGTTTTATTTAAAATAAAATTTCATTCAAGGTTAAAAATAACAGCAAAATAGATTATTTTTATCCTTTTTGGTTTTAAAATTCAATCCTAGAGGGATTAAACTGTTGCAGATTATTTTAATCCATTCTGGTGTTATTTTAACACCCCACCTTTTACTGTGGTGAAATTTATAGTTGTTCCAAGTGAAAATTTTTTTCGTGTAATAATTTTAGTACAGTAAACTATTATTAATTGTAGTCAGATTATAATTACTATTTTCTAGTAATGAATAATTTTTGATAATTCTAAAAAATTGCCAATGTAAAAAAATTGACTAATTATTGGAACTCGAGTTACTGAGACATGTCTCAATAATCCAAGTTTCAGTGTATAACACTAAATCTACTTTTCAAAAGAAGAAAAATTCTGAATAGAAATGTAAGAATATTCTGAAGGGAATATAAAATTGTACAAAGCCAATAATATTTTTTTTTTGTCGAGATTTATTGATTTCCGTGAAAGAAAAAAAGAAAAAAAGGAAAATTTTGAAAAGATGTTTTTTTGTATACAAATGCATTTTTTTTTATTTGCATTGTACATATATACTTTTTTATTCTCCCCCGGATATATCTTTGGGTGAATATATAAAAATTTTAGGAATTTTTTCTTGAGATTTAAATAATCCGCGGATATACTTAGACACTTACCAGTAGATTCAGTTGTACTTTGAGGCAAACCGGAAATCCCAAAGACGCGAGAATCCTCATGTTTGGAGTCTGCTTCTGAATGTGTAGGCACCGTGATCACCACTTCACCTTGTCGGTGAGGCGTTATTTGATACTTTGTACTCGACTTTACTGCTCTAGGATCAATGGGAGGTGCAAAATGCGAAGGAATTGAACTGCGCAAAAAAGAACAAAATTTCACCTATTTTATATACAGTTTGAAAATTTTATTAAATTTTTTTCACTTTTTCACTCTTTTATTGTCTTTCGAAAAAATTGTCATTAAAATATTTTATTAAAATATTTTATTATAATATTTTATTAAAATATTTTATTATAATATTTTATTATAATATTTTATTATAATATTTTATTAAAATACTTTATTATAATATTTTATTATAATATTTTATTAAAATATTTTATTATAATATTTTATTATAATATTTTATTAAAATATTTTATTACAATTTTTTTTAAATATTTTATTAAAATATTTCATTATAATATTTTATTATAATATTTTATTAAAATATTTTATTACAATTTTTTTTAAATATTTTAATAAAATATTTCATTATAATATTTTATTATAATATTTTATTAAAATATTTTATTACAATTTTTTTTTTAATATTTTATTAAAATATTTTTTATTATAATATTTTATTAAAATATTTCATTATAATATTTTATTATAATATTTTATTAAAATATTTTATTAAAATATTTTATTAAAATACAATACTTATAAATGTAATAAAGAAGATATATGTGAGTCAATTGTGCCCAATAGAGTATGAAATGTTTTTGGGGGTGAAGGGAAAATTAATAAAATTGGTCCATCTTATATATTGAGATTGGATAATTTATTGGACGTACTTCAATCATTTTATGAGTCGATTAATTCGAGGATTACGATAAGGCGTGTGAACGTCCTTTGATTTATACGGAATTGAACCTCCAAAGTACCGTTCTATTGTGCTATATTGCCAGGCCAGATTATCTGTTCTGTTGATAAGGGTTATAGGGGTAGATTTACCGGAAGTGAACTCTTTTTTTCTTCAACTTTTTCTTTTTTTTTTTACAAGACTCCTTCATATTTGGAAAATTCTTATCTTATCGATTTTCAGTTCCCCCTTTTTCGATATATATCTACACTCATTTCTTTCTTGATTTTTTCCCCCCTCAAGCACCTCTCAATATCAGTTTTCAAACAAAGACCATTTTTCCCGGTCCTTGTTTTGCAAATTATGTTGTTTATTATCCTTTTTGGTTTAAAAAACTTTATCCCGTTAAAGCTTATCTTACCAGGAAGGAGGGTAATTTTTTTTATCATAATTGGAGGGTAGAAAAATGTTTTTCTGAATATTAAAATTGTTTAATGTAATTAAAATTAATTATTAATTACTAATTACTAATTTTCTTCTTTCCGTCGTTGGTTGTAACTTTTTTTTGGCTGAATATATATACAAACCTTAAAGTGACTCGTTTTTTCACTCGACTGGAGAGATCCGAGTGTCCCCGATGAATCGGTCTCGGTTTTTGCTTTTCGTTTTCTCGAAAAGAAGTGGTGGTCGGTGAACTCGGCTCGGATAATTGTTTATCTACTAAAATCGGCTTTAGTACAGTCGACATGCTCGGTGGCTCCTGTACATTAACGGATTTATATTCGCACTCCGGTATAGGTAGGGCCAAAAGTCGTTTTCTGTCCTCCATATAGAGCTCCAATAGCTGATCAAGTTTAGTCTCGATATCATCGACCTGTGTAAATAATTCCATCACGAAATATAAAATTACATTATACCTCTACCGATAATGTTTGATAATCAAGTTACAAACATTTTCCACTCGAAACTTGTGTACTCCGCAACGTATTAAAATTTATCACCTCTGGTAAATGTAAATAAAAAAGAAAGTCTAATTTTCGAAAAATTTGTCTTGCGAAGTCAATTAATTTGTTATTTATTCCGAACAGACAAAAAATTATTTATTACACTTGAAACATTTTAGAGAAAACAATAGTTAACAATAGATTTTTCCCCAAAATTATTGTAGATCTTCAGGGTTTCTACAGGTCAGGGAATTCAGGGAAATGTTAGGGAAAGTAAAATTGGTCAGGGAAGTCAGGAAAAAATCAGGGATTTTTAGTAAAAGTACTGGAAAAAATCAGATTTCGAAAATTCATGAAAAACACTAAATTTTGATGTTTTTTTTATTGCCTTGTAAACTATAAAAATAACCACGAATTTTAATACAAAACCTAGAATTTTTTCCATTTCAGACAAGAATTTCTTTTTAAATAACTTAATTTTTAGAGAACTATCATAAAATTATGACTTATAAATTATGTGATGAATAATTTTTACAATTTTCATAAATACTAGATTGATAAAAGAATTTTAATTAAAAATACTAAAAAAATTTAATTTTCGAAAAGTTACAAATAATTACAGAAATTCAATAATTTTCCAAAGTAATAACACTTTGCGTAGAAATTCAATTATATTCAAAAATTTAAAAAAATTCTGGTCATTTCAATTATATCTTAAAAAAAAAAAATTCTTCTCCACAAATTAAATTATGTTCAAAATTTTTTTTAAAAATTTTCGTCATAGTTTCAATTGTCTTTATAAATAATACAATTCTTCTTCAAAATTCAATTATGTTCAAAATTTTTCAAAAAATTCTCGTCAAAATTTCAATTATCTCTATAAATAATACAATTGTTCCTCAAAATTCAATTATTTTTAAAAACTTTAATAAAATTCTTGGAAAATTTTCACAGGGATACAATAATTTACAAAATTTTTGATGAATTTCTTCTAAATAAACCAATTATTTTCATAAATAATAAAATTTTCACAGGATTTCAATTATTTAATATAAAAAATTTCAAATAATTTTTCGAAAAATATCAATTATTTAAAAAGAATTTTATAAAATTCGTCGCAGGAGTTCAGTTATTGAAAAAAATTTAACAATGTTCTTTTCAATAATTCAATTATTTTTTAGAAATAGTAAAATTCTTCACCGAAGTTAAATTATTTTTATAAACTTGAATAAAATTCGTTGGAAGAATGAAATTATTTTCAAAAGTAATAAAATTCTTCGCAGAAATTCAATTATGTTCAAAAAATTTTGTCAAAATTTCAATTATCTTTATAAATAATAAAATTCTTTAATATTCAATTATTTTTAAAAAAAATTTTTTAAATTCTCGTCAAAATTTCAATTATTGTTATAAATAATACAATTCTTCTTCAAAATTCAAATATATTTAAAAACTTGAATAAAATTCTTGTTAAAATTTCATAGAAACTCAATAATTTATGAAATTTTTAATAAATTTCTTTGAAATAATTAAATTATTTTCATAAATAATAAAATTTTCACGTGAGTTCAATTATTTAATATACAAAGATTTATGAAATTTTTTGAAAAATATCAATTATTTAAAAAGATTTTTATAAAATTCGTCGCAGGAGTTCAGTTATTGAAAAAAATTTAACAATGTTCTTTTCAATAATTCAATTATTTTTTAGAAATAGTAAAAATCTTCACCGAAGTTAAATTATTTTTATAAACTTGAATAAAATTCGTTGGAAGAATTAAATTATTTTCAAAAGTAATAAAATTCTTCGAGAAATTCAATTATGTTCCAAAATTTTTGTCAAAATTTCAATTATCTTTATAAATAATAAAATTCTTCAATATTCAATTTAAAAAAAATTTTTTTTAATTCTCGTCAAAATTTCAATTATTGTTATAAATAATACAATTCTTCAAAATTCAAATATATTTAAAAACTTGAATAAAATTATTGTTAAAATTGCACAAAAATTTAATAATTAATGACATTTTTAATAAATTTCTTTGAAATAATTCAATTGTCTTCATAAATTATAAAATTTTCACGTGAGTTCAATTATTTAATATACAAAATTTTATAAAATTTTTTGAAAAATATCAATTATTTAAAAAGATTTTCATAAAATTCGTCGCATGAATCAATTATTTAAAAAAAATTTAACAAAGTTCTTTACAAGAATTTAATTATTTTTATAAATAATAAAATTCTTCACCGAAATTCAATTAGTTTAGAATAATTTTAATAACATTTTTGGAAATTTTTTAAAATTATTTTCATGAATAATAAAACTCATTGTAGGATTTTAATTAATTTTGGATACAATATTTTAACCAAATTCCTCGAAAAATGTAATTATTCTTAAAAATTTTATTAAAATTTGTCAAAAGAATTCAATTATTTAAAAATTTGTTGATAAAATTCTTTATGAGAATTCAATTTTAACAAACATTCAATTATTCAATAAATTATTTATTTTTCAATTTAAATAATTGAATTTTTCTAGAATTTACTTATAAAAATTGATTAAAAAATGAAATTACCGAATAATCGATTTATTGTTTATGAAAATAATTCAGTTATTATTGCAACCAATTTTATTTCAATTTTTTCAAATAAGTGAATTTTTTTGAGAAAATTTACTACTTTTAAAAATAATTGAATTCTTGCGAAGGATTTTATTAGGATTTTTGTAAATAATTAAATTTTAGTTGAAAAATTTTATGGTTATTTAAATTATAACTTCATGTTTTGTAATAACATTCTTATAAATTGTTGAGTTTCAAAAAGGTTCGAATTTGAATGTTCTGAAGAATTTTAATTCATGTGGAAAAATAATAATTAAATACTTATTTAAAAATTATTTATTGATGTTTTTGAATAATTTTACAGTTAATGAAATTTGTAAATAAATGTAATAGAACATTTTTTCTTGATTATCTAATAATTTTTAGAGTGAATTAGAATATTTTTTATGGTCAGGGAAAAAGTGAGAATTTTTTCTGAAAATCAGGGAAAAGTCAGGGAAAAATAAAATTAAATATTTGTGGCAACCCTGATCTTGTTAGGAAAAAATTCGATAAATATTATTTTTATCTAATAAACATAACTTATTATGACTCACCTGTCTCTCGATGGTGACAACTCGTGACGCTAAACTAGTTTTCGAAGCGTAGACGTCTTTCGCTTTCGAACCTTGTTTACCCAAAATTTGATCTAACCTGGGGGAAAAAATGCAAAGTTGAGTAAAAAAAATTTTTTCTTTTTTGAAAAATCAGGTAAAAAAGCTAAGTTCAAAGCTCACAACGCGTATGAAAATTGCATGCAAGAGAACACAAAGTGCGACACTATCACATAAATAGAAAACAAAGAAAAGTGCTAACATCAAAGAAAAATGTTTGTTAGGAAAAAATATTGAGTGAAAAATCGAGTCTGAAGGAAGTTTTATGCACTTTTTCGAACTCCATCAAACTTTATTTTTTGAAAATATTTTTTATATCACTAAAAATAAGCAAATAATTGTATTTGCTTAGGGTTCGTTTTCTAAAAAGCAAAAGCTGTTTCTTTCATTAAATACAATTTAGGGATTTTTCATCTATTGCATATAATACAGGGTTTTCATACTATTTTTCCGAATTCTGGGATAAAATTTTTTTAAAATAAAAATTCGAATATAATTTCCGCAAATGCGTTTTCAGAAAATTGTTTACTTGGAGAATAAAGTGGAAATAATTTTCGGAGATTGAAAGAGAAAGTGAGGGAAGAAGAAACAATTTTCGACGTATGGATCACTCGTGAAATTTCCGAGTTTTGTCAAATTGAAGAGTTGTTGTTGTTACGCGGAAAATAAAAAGTTTTTTTTGGGGGGGAAAAAGAAAAATGTACTAACTCATCCCTGTATTATCCTGAAAGGGATCGATGCGAGCTCTCGAGTACCTCTTGCGAAATCTCGTTTCTCCTCAAAGAAGAAGAAGAAGAAGTAGAATGGGAGCATCGACGCGACGATATGACGATAGAAAGGATAACGCGGGTTGGCAAACAAGAAGCAAGGATTTAGCGTCAAAACAGGCTCTTGCTTCAATAAAAAAAAAAAAATTGAGTTAGGCATTTTTCATTAGACGACAGTTTTTCGTAAAATACAATTTTAATTCGAAATTTATTTCATTATTTCCCATAATAAAACATAATCATAAAAGTAATTATTTGGAAAAAAATTCATTCCTCTTTCAATCAATTTGTTATTAACAATTAATTTATTTGTTCGCTAATCAGATTAACACTAATTAGAAAAATTATAGCTAACTTTACTAAAATTTCTTCAATTTTAAACCGTTTGTGACTACTACACATTTTTTTTTCACAAAAAAGAATTTAATTTAATACCACCAACTTTACGTTTTGATTAAAAATATTTTTACCGATTAAAAATTTCTTCTAATAATGAATTTTAAACCGCTTGTGACTACTGCACATTTTTTGTTGCACAAAAAAAGAATTTAATTTAATACCACCAACTTTACGTTTTGATTAAAAATATTTTTACCGATTAGAAATTTCTTCAAGTAATGAATTATTGATCAGCAAATGCGTAAAAAATTAACGTTAATTATTAACATAATTATTAACGTAATTAATAAAAAATTATCGTAGTGAATGAAAAAATTTTGTACCAACACTGCCGTGTGAGTGAAGTACATTTTGCCCAATGCATTTTTTTTTGTTTTGGTAACGAAAAGAAGTTTCTAAATGAAAATTTCAAAGTCTCTTTCAATTTAATAAAAGTGGTTTTCAATGAAACTCCGTTTCGTTGCGGAAACTCTTGTGAATAGAAAATTGAAAAATGAATTTAAAAAAAAAAGCTGTACAAACTACTGGGTCATAATATATAGCGAAAGGGATTGTATTATATTTTAATGGATTTAAGGGAGCGCATAATGAGAAAAAAAAATAAGAGAAAGTGAGTAAATTCGAAAAAAGCTTTTTTAGAATTAAATTTTTTTTTTTTTTTTTTGAAAATCGACGAAGGTACTCGAAGGGTGTACCTGAACTGAAGGTTTCGAACGCGATTCAGGAGATCCGCATGTCCCGAGCTGTATTGTTCGATCACATCCTTAACGTCATAGGGCTTTAAGGCTTCCCTGAATTTCTTCCGGGCCACAAAGTATTTCAGCTACGCACACATTTACTTTTTATATTTACTCGTTCACGATTGCATCTTTTTTTTATCGTTCATATTTCTTTTTTGGAATTTATTTTTTGCAAAATTTTCTTTTTATAAAATAATTATTTGAAGAAAAAAAATTCTTTTTATGAAATAGTTATTTGGAGAAAAAATTTTATTTATGAAATAATTATTCGAAGAAACAATTTCTTTTTATAAAATAATTATTTGAAGAAGACAAATTCTTGTTATGAAATAATTAATTGAAGAAAATAATTCTTTTTATGAAATAATTATTAGAATAAACAATTTCTTTTTATAAAATAATTATTCGAAGAAACAATTTCTTTTTATACAATAATTATTCGAAGAAACAATTTCTTTTTATGAAATAATTATTCGAAGAAACAATTTCTTTTTATGAAATAATTATTCGAAGAAAAAATTTCTTTTTATGAAATAATTATTCGAAGAAACAATTTCTTCTTATAAAATAATTATTTAAAGAAAAAATTTCATTTTTACATTTTCTCATTAATATTTAAACGAGAAAGTATTGGATTTCAAGACCAAACGAAAATTTTTAATGTTGTATTTTATAGAAATATTTTTTCGATTTTGACAATTGGAATTATTTTTTTTTATAAAAGAATTTAAAATTTCGATAAAGCAATCGTAGATGCGATTACGACACTTTCACAATAGTGGATGCTGTAGAAAAGTAAAGATTGAGATTTACAAAGAAATGTTAGAGTTGGAAAAAATGGCATGCACACTTTTCTGGTCGAAATGGCATCGCAAAACACGACCAACAAATAGGCATTGTATTAATGTTATTGTTTGAATAAAAAGGCTTAAAAATTTTTAATGTGAAAAAAATACGTCTCTGTATTTAATTGATAATTACATAACCTACGTTCAGGAATTTTGAAGAAATTGTTTAAAAAATTCAATTTTCAGGAATTTTAGTAAAATACTTTGTAAAATTCAATTTTCAGGAATTTTAGTAAAATACTTTGTAAAATTCAATTATTTTCAAGAATTAGAATAAAATTCTTGGGGAAGTTCAATTATTTTTAAGGATTTGAAGAAAATTCTTTGCAAAATTCAATTATTTTCAAGGATAATAATAAGATTTTTTGGAAAAATTTAATTATTTTCAAGAACTTGAAAATCACTCTTTGGAGGAATTCAATTATTTTTTTAACACAATTTTATATACAATTAATCAAAATTTCTCGAATAATGAAATGATTCTTAAAATTTTATTATTTTATTTATTTTATTTATTTATTTTTTATTTATTTATTATTTATTTTATTTTTATTTTTTTTTTATTAATTTATAAATAAATTTTATTTTTTTTTATTTTTTTTTTTTTATAATAAAACTCTAATTTTTATTTTAAAAATTTGTTGTTCAAATTCTTTATGAAAATTTAATTTTAAGAAATATTAAAGTATTCTATAAATTATTTATTTTTGTATTTAAATAATTAGAATCGTAGAATTTTCTAATAAATTTTGATTTAAAAATGAATTTCATTTTTTTAAAAAATCTGGAAAAATTCAATTATTTTAAAGGATTTTAATAAACTTCTTTGCAAATTCAGTTATTTTTAGGGATTATAATAAGAGTTTTTGCAAAATTTAATTATTTACAAGAATTTAACAAACTTTCATTGGAGAAATTCAATTATTTTTTTAACACAATTTTATACTTTGAAAAATTCAATTATTTTCAAGTATTTACGTAAAATCTTGGGAAAGTTCAATTATTTTCAAGTATTTACGTAAAATCTGGGGAAAGTTCGTTTATTTTATTAGGATTTTAATAAAATTCTTTGCAAAATTCAATTATTTTCAGGGATTATAATAAGATTTTTTGCAAAATTTAATTATTTTCGAGAATTTAGAAAACAATCATTATAGAAATTCAATTATTTTTTTAACACAACTTTATATACAATTAATCGAAATTTCTCGAAAAATGAAATTATTTTAAAAAGTTTTATTAAATTTTGTCAAGAAAATTCAATTTATTATTTAAAAATTTGTTGAAAACGTTTCAAATTATAATCTTAGGAAAATTTGAATTTTTTACTAACAATTCTGTAGAATTAATTTTTTTCAAAAAGTTGAGTTGAATTTTTTTTCAATTATTTGAAGTTTTCTAATACATTATCTGAAGAATTCTCTAATAACTGAAATTTCCCTTAAAATTGAATTCTAAACAAATTATTAATTTGAAAATTCACAAAAAGTTTTTTTTTAATTATTTTAGAACAAAATTGAAATGAAGAATTTTAGTTAAACATTCTAGAAGTGAATATAATTGAATAGAAAAAGTCAGAGTTTGTCTAGAAATCAGGGAGTTATTTTTGCTGTAGAACAAAGAGAATTATGTTTGATTCAAAATATATTGTTTTTTCAGTGTATTAATAAAATTAAAGCAAAATAATAATTATTTGGATAATATTTTTTTTAATAAAGTTGATTCCAGACGGTTTTTTTTTAATAGGATCTCCGAGTTGAATTGTTTATTTAAGCCTTTTTATTGAAAATAGCCAGTTCGTGAATGGATGGATTGATATGGACTTGGGAGGAAAAGGAAAGAAAAAGTGAGATGGGCTTTGCTGTATATCCAAGCTCTCTCTCTCTCCTTCCAGGGATCTGCATTCAGTTCGTGATACAGTCCTGATGAGCTTGAGAGTTTATAAGCGCAGTGAAACTGAAAAGGGTGGGAAATGAGGATGACAGAATGGGACTGAGCTTGCAGCAGATTGCAAGATTGGATCAGAGAGAGAAAGAGAGAGGGAAAGAATGAGAGAGTATTAGCATGGGGAAGAGGGAGAAATCTTTCCGAGGATTTACTGTGAGCAAAATGAGCGCCAGAGAATTTGTCAGAGTTTTAGATTATCAACTAATTTTTTTGCACACTATTTTGCAATCTCGCATACACTTTGAACTACATTCCCTTAGTTCTAAACAACAATGTTATTAATCGTTTGAAAAATTCTCAGTTGTTGTCGTTTACCTTTCAAAACATTTCTCAATATAATTTTATAATTTAGTTAGTGATTCTATAATTTAATTAGTGATTCTATAATTTAATTAATAATTTTATAATTTAATTAATAATTTTATAATTTAATTAATGATTTCAATTAATAATTTCAATTAATAATTTCAATTAAATAATATCCTCATTTGGTTTATTTCCACAATGTTAATTTTTAACGATTCTTAAATTCTTTTTCGAACATGCACAAATGCTTTAGTTTTAAAAATAGTTTGTAAAGATTCATTTTTAGAAAACATTCACAAACTCTCATTCCCGAACTCAAGTATTGTGAAATGGATAAAATGTAGAATAGAAAGAGGGAAATTGGAAAAAATGGGCACGAGGGCAGGGGAGATACTGAGATACTTGTTTTTCTTATATCAAATATTGTATACTTGATCTGATTAAATTCTGAAATTATACAAAGTTTATTGATTGGAATTTTAAATGTAAATGAGACAGCAGACTAATGAGTTTACAAAAAAGTAAAAAAAAAAAGGAAAAGAAATAAAGAGAAATATAGGATTATTTAAATTTATTCACTTTTATTTCTTTGAGAGTTAAATTAAGGATTTTAAAGTTTTCCTTTTCGTGATGAGAAAAATTGTTTCGAGTCGCATTTATCAAGTGTGACACAAACGTGCGAAAGCATGAAATTTTCTCAGATTTTCTGCCCCCAGCCCTCTTACAGGGTTGCCACAGGTCAGGGAACTCAGGGAATTTAGGGAAAAGTCAGGGAAAGTAAAATTGGTCAGGGAAGTCAGGGAAAAGTCAGGGATTTTTAGTAAAAGTACTGGAAAAAATCGAATTTCAAAAATTCATGAAAAAACTCTAAATTTTGATGTTTTTTTGTTTGCCTTGTAAACTATAAAAATAACCACGAATTTTAATACAAAAGCTTGAATTTTTTCTATTTCAGAAAATAATTTATTTTTAAATAACTTAATTTTTGAAGAACTATCATAAAATTATGACTTATAAATTATGTGATGAATAATTTTTACAATTTTCATAAATACAAGATTGATAAAAGAATTTTAGTTAAAAATGTTAAACAAAATTTAATTTTAGAAAATTTACAAATAATTACAGAAATTCAATTATTTTCAAAAGTAATAACATTTTTCGCAGAAATTCAATTATATTCAAAAATTCAAAAAAATTCTGGTCATTTCAATTATATCTTAAAAAATAAAAAAAATTTTCTCCAAAATTCAATTGTGTTAAAATTTTTCTAAAAATTCTCATCAACATTTCAATAATTTCTATAAATAATACAATTCTTTTCCACAAATTCAATTATGTTCAAAATTTTTCTAAAAATTCTCGTCAAAATTTCAATTATCTTTATAAATAATACAATTCTTCTTCGAAATTCAATTATTTTTAAAAACTTTAATAAAATTCTTGGAAAAATTTTACAGGAATACAATAATTTACAAAATTTTTGATGAATTTCTTCTAAATAAACCAATTATTTTCATAAATAATAAAATTTTCGCAGGAATTCAATTATTTAATATAAAAAATTTCAAATAATTTTTCGAAAAATATCAATTATTTAAAAAGAATTTTATAAAATTCGTCGCAAGAGTTCAGCTATTGAAAAAAATTTAACAAAGTTCTTTTCAAGAATTCAATTATTTTTATAAATAGTAAAATTCTTTACCGAAATTCAATTATTTTTATAAACTTGAATAAAATTCGTTGGAAGAATTAAATTATTTTCAAAAGTAATAAAATTCTTCGAGAAATTCAATCATGTTCAAAAATTTTTGTCAAAATTTCAATTATCTTTATAAATAATAAAATTCTTCAATATTCAATTATTTTTAAAAAAAATTTTTAATTCTCGTCAAAATTTCAATTATTGTTATAAATAATACAATTTTTCTTCAAAATTCAAATATATTTAAAAACTTGAATAAAATTCTTGTTAAAATTTCACAAAAATTCAATAACTTATGAAATTTTTAATAAATTGTTTTCAAATTATTTAGTTATTTTCAAAAATAATAAAATTTCCACGTGAGTTCAATTATTTAATATACAAAATTTTATAAAATTTTTTGAAAAATATCAATTATTTAAAAAGATTTTTATAAAATTCGTCGCATGAATTAATTATTTTAAAAAAATTTAACAAAGTTCTTTACAAGAATTTAATTATTTTTATAAATAGTAAAATTCTTCACCGAAATTCAATTATTTTTATAAACTTGAATAAAATTCGTTGGAAGAATTAAATTATTTTCAAAAGTAATAAAATTCTTCGAGAAATTCAATTATGTTCAAAAATTTTTGTCAAAATTTCAATTATCTTTATAAATAATAAAATTCTTCAATATTCAATTATTTAAGAAAAAATTTTTAAATTCTCGTCAAAATTACAATTATTGTTATAAATAATACAATTATTCTTCAAAATTCAAATATATTTAAAAACTTGAATAAAATTCTTGTTAAAATTCCACAGAAATTCAATAATTTATGACATTTTTAATAAATTTCTTTGAAATAATTCAATTATATTTATAAATAATAAAATTTTCACGTGAGTTCAATTATTTAATATACAAAATTTTTTAAAATTTTTTGAAAAATATCAATTATTTAAAAAGATTTTTATAAAATTCGTCGCATGAATCAATTATTTAAAAAAAATTTAACAAAGTTCTTTACAAGAATTTAATTATTTTTATAAATAATAAAATTCTTCACCGAAATTCAATTAATTTAGATAAATTTTAATAACATTTTTGGAAATTTTTAAAAATTATTTTCATGAATAATAAAACTTATCGCAGGATTTTAATTAATTTTGGATACAATATTTTATTTAAATTCCTCATAAAATGTAATTATTCTTAAAAATTTTATTAAAATTTGTCAAAACAATTCAATTATTTAAAAATTGTTTGATAAAATTCTTTATCAGAATTCAATTTTAACAAACATTCAATTATTTAATATATTATTTATTTTTCAATTTAAATAATTGAATTTTTCTGGAATTTACTAATAAAAATTGATTAAAAAATAAAATTACCGAATAATCGATTTATTGTTTATGAAAATAATTGAATTTTTGCAACGAATTTTATTACAATTTTTTCAAATAATTGAATTTTTTTGAGAAAATTTACTACTTTTAAAAATAATTGAATTTATGCGAAAGTTTTTATTAGGATTTTTGTAATTAATTAAATTTTTGTTGAAAAATTTCATGGTTATTTAAATTACAACTTCATGTTTTGTAATAATATTCTTATAAATTGTGTTTCAAAAAGGTTCGAATTTAAATGTTCTGAAGAATTTTAATTCATGTGGAAAAATAATAATTAAATACTTATTTAAAAATTAGTTATTGATGTTTTTGAATAATTATTTTTACAATTAATGAAATTTGTAAATAAATTTAATAGAATAATTTTTTGAGTATCAAATAATTTTTAGAGTGAATCAGAATATTTATGATCAGGGAAAAAGTGAGAATTTTGTCTGGAAATCAGGGAAAAGTCAGGGAAAAATAAAATTAAATATTTGTGGCAACCCTGTCTTAGTTAACAAAAATTTTAGTATTTTAGGTATTTTAGGTATTTCAGTAGGTATTTTAGGTTGAAAATAAAAAAATTGGTGTGATTGTTGTTGAAGGATCAAGCAAGGGTACCTAGTTTGGATATTTTTCACGCGACCGAGTAGATCAACGTGTCCGGCGCTGTATTGCTCGATCACATCCTTAACGTCGTAAGGTTTCAATGCTTCTTTGAATTTTCGTCTCGACACGAAGTACTTCATCTGGTACGATAATCCATATTAAAATGATAATTTTTTCGCCCTATTTTCATTGTCTCACAATCGATCCTGCAGTGTTCGCTTGAAATTAAATACATTTCAAAATTTTTAATTTTGAAGATTTTTAGCTCTGTCTTAAATTCCGGTTCGATAAATTAATTTCTTTGGACATCATTTTCTTTTCTAACTTTTTTTAATTTTCTTTTTGTTTTATGTGTTCGTTATGTGAAAATAATCCTTGTACAAACTTTTTTTTGTATTATACCTTTTTTTTTGTAAGGAAAATTTTTTGAAGTTAAAAGATCAATGACAATTTCCTGGTTCCCTGAACTTTTCAAGCTCTAAAAGATGCGATAGTAAAGTCAAAACGAGTTTATCGCGATAAAGTTTTTGAAAGTACCTCTTTTGAGTGTTCTTTATAATTAGTTGAGAAATTTCTGCTTTAAGGTGCATAATTCTGTGTTTTGCAGCAAGCAACATGGCGCCTTCATTTCCACTATCAGTTCCTTGTTGAGAGCACTCAGTAGACTGTGTCATTCATGCCTTTCAAACGAACCTAATTTTCCATTGTCAAACTGCGTACTATTCTTTATTTTTAATCATTGTCGCCCTTTCATTTTTTTCAATAACATTTTAAAGACAAGATTTAATAATTTTTATTTCTATGATTAATTTTTGTAAAACAGTAAATTTGTTGTAAAACAGTAAATTTATTGTAAAACAGCAAATTTGTTGTCAAACAGTAAATTTGTTGTAAAACATCAAATTCGTTGTAAAACAGTAAATTTGTTGTAAAAAAGTTGTTTTTCCTGCCGGATCGATCGTTGACTGAATTAAATGATACGTTTCTTCTAGAGTAGATAAAAAAAATACTAAAATATTTTTTTTTTGGTTGGAAAAAACTCACCTTTCGAATAGCCCTAATAGCACCTTTATGTTGATTTGTCAATTGAACACACCGCCGAGGTTCGCCGTCCTCATCTGTACAAAAAAGATACAAAAGAAATAATTATCAATTAAAAATAGCTGTATCATGGCTTCGTAAAAAAGGGGTGGTAACTACTGTTTATTTTTCTTCGTCAAAATTCGTGCAATCTCATCCACTAATTAGCATTATTCCTCTGCTTCCATTTTCGAAGAATATAATGACTATTAGTAAACTATTCCCTCCTAATGATTATTTTTCCCCTAAATGAATTCTTTTGTAAAAAGTATCTAGTTACAAGAACTTTTTAGATACAAGAAGTTTTTCATCAGATTTCACATCCAATTGCCTTTACTTCTCCTGATATTATTCTTTTCTTTCCGTTATTATTTTTAAAGAAAGTATTTATAATTATTTATCGATCAAAAATAAAGTGAAAATAAATGTTAATTGTAATAATCATAAATATAATTAATAATTAATTAAAAATTGAAATATAGTCGTGCCATGGGATTTGGAACTTTTTAAATAATTTAATTTATCATTTTTTAATTATTATTTTTTATTATTATGTATTAATTTTTTGCAAGAGGATAGTAGAAAAACTCTAATAATGAATTTTTTTTTCATTTTAGCAAATGACGAAATTTAATTTAGTTAAAATTAGCCACGGCGAGTTGATATTTTCATTTGTTAGTTATTACTAACTTAATGCACCGAAATTTACCCTCCCTGACAATTTAATATCCTGAGAGTTATTCGTAAAGGCAATTCTGAAAGTAAATGCCAAGAATTGAGTTTGTGTTATACTTTAAGGAGGCGCAGTTAACATCCCTTTAAATATTGACGTCCGGAAAGCAAAAAAAGAAAATTTTTTTCGAAATTATTTTACACAGTTCTTAATATTTAAAAAGTGAATTTTTTCAACTGAATAATAAATGGGTAAATGGAATAATAAAAAAATTAGTAACTAAGAATATTGATAATAATTAATGTAAATTAGTGAATAATAATAAAAGTAAATTTATAAATAATAATAAAAGTAAATTATTGAATATTAATGAAAAAAAATTGAATAAAAAATGAAATAAATAATTAATAAAAATAAAAAAATTAAATTAATAATAATAATAAAAGTAAATTAATAAATACTAATGAAAAAAGTAATAATTGAATAAAAAATTAAATAAATAATTAATAAAAATAAAAAAAATAAATTAATAATAATAATAAAAGTAAATTAATAAATACTAATGAAAAAAGTATTAATTGAATAAAAAATTAAATAAATAATTAATAAAAATAAAAAAAATTAAATTAATTAATAATAATAATAAAAGTAAATTAATGAATAATAATGAAAAAAATAATTGAATAAAAAATGATAAAAATAATTTGTAAAAATAAAAAAAAATAAATTAATAATAATCATAAAAGTAATTTATACTGAATAATAAAAAAGTAAAATAGTGAATAATAATAAAAGTAAATTAATAAATAATAATAGAAGTAAATTAATAAATACTAATGAAAAAAATTATAATTGAATAAAAAATTGAATAAATAGTTAATAAAAATAAAAACAAAACAAAAAATTGATAAAAAAGTAAATAATTTTTTAAATTTTGTATAAATAATATCTAAACATGTAATTATTAAAATTAATAATCTACAATATTTTAGACAATTTCCAAGATTTAAATTTGAAGGAAAAAATTGTTTTTTTTATATCTTATGTAAAAGTGAATTTTTTAGAAAAAAATGAGAGTTAGTGTAATAATTTGCCAGTCCTTAATATTGGTTTTAATTTTATTCCTCTAGGGAGATGATAAATTTGTCTCAATTATCAAATATCGGTAAAAATTGGCGAGGGGTTAATTAATGTTTTCGGATTGAAGTACTAGGATCACCTCCAAATACTTTTTTGAAGTATGCAAATTACTTAATTCTAATTTATGGCCGATGCATGAAAAAAAAATTTGTAAAAAATTTTTACTCGTGTAAAAAAGTTCTTTTAAACATATTTAATTCTCCTGTATGTTAGCTTAATGATTGAAATTAAAACAAATAATCAGCAGTTTTTGATAATTAATAATTCGTTTTTAGTATTTTTTTCAGTCATTTTATAATTTATACCAAAATTATTATATTATACTTACTATATTATTAGAATACTCATGTAAATTTTACATTCTAAATTTTGTACTATTATCATATATTTATTATTTATTACATTTTTTTATTATATTTATTTATTGTATTTTTTTGATTTGTTTATTTTTTTATAATTGTTTATTTATTTATTTTTTTATTTGTTTAATTTTTTATTTTTCTATTTGTTCATTTTTTTATTTGTTTATTCGTTTATTCGTTTCTTTCAACATTCACGGGCTTTTAACAGTGAAATATATTTTACGTTTGTTGCAAAAAATATTTTTTAAACTATTTTTTAATTTATTATTTTATAAATTGTATAAATTTTATAAATTGTATAAATTTTATAACTTTTATAAATAGTAAATAATTTGAAAAATCGCTATGCGAGTGAAAAGAAGAAAAACTAAAAAGAAACGTAAATTTGATAAATTGCAAAATTAAACTTCAGACCATCAACATTTTAAGGGACGAACAGGCCTTTCTATGTATTTATTTATCTACAAAACATATCAGAAATACAGTGGGTAGCGTTCAGAGCTTTTCATTTGCCATGGAAAACGAGCGTGTCACCTCTTTTCAGAGTAGTAGTTTGAATGCTTTGATAGTTTTTCTTTTTTTTTTTTTTTAGTTTTAGTTTTAGTTTTACTTTTTCAACGAGTAAGCAAAAGTTATGGCTTGAAAAACAAAATAAAATTTGGCAAAAAAAAATTCTCTTTCGTTCAAATAGTTTAGCATAGAAGTAAAGGATATAAATATAGTATTTGCCGTAAAAATATTTTTGATTTATTATTTTTACATATGTACCATAAATATTGTTCCCGAAACATTTTTTTCAATTGCACATTTTCCTGAAGGATAAAATTTTGCAAGCATTCTTTTGTATGAAGGAAGATGAATTCTTTTTTAATTTCAACTTTATAGTATACGTTCTTCCACTAAATAAAATAAAAATTTATTTTATAAGAAATAAAATAAAAAAGAAAAATAATAAAATAAAAATTTATCTTATAAAAAATAAAATAAAAAATAAAATAAAAAAGAAACATAATAAAAGAAAAATTTATTTTATAAAAAATAAAATAAAAAAGAAACATAATAAAAGAAAAATTTATTTTATAAAAAATAAAATAAAAAAGAAACATAATAAAAGAAAAATTTATTTTATAAAAAAGAAAATAAATAAGAAAAATAGTAAAAGAAAAATTTTATTTAGATAATTTTAATTACAGTAAAAGTTGAAAAAAAGAAAAAAGAACAGAAAAGTAATACGAAAAAGAATAAAGTAGTGAAATGTACAAAAATAAAAAATTTACTTCAGTATTTTCTTCGAACAATCAAAATTAAATGTTAAATTCTGAATGTGAATGACAAGCTTCTGGAAGCCATAATTTTTGCTTATTCCAGATTTCCGGGGTAAATTTCTCTAATTACAAAACTAGAAATTAGACAGCAATAATGCCAAACGACCAAAGCGTGAAGCAACTTAATGAGCGTGCATGCTAAAAAGCACAAAAACTTAATTACAAGAAAGCAAAAAAAAGAAAAAAAAAATTCTTTTAGCCGAGATTTGTGATTTATACAGTTTTTTTTTTTGGTTCACTTTTATAAACCAGATATTTTTTATCGTAGCATATTGATCTTTTTTCCAAAAATTAAAATTTAAAAATGAAAAACAATGAAATGATGATGAAGATGACAATAATAATAATAATGATAATGACAATGCATTTTATGTAGATGTAATTTTTAATATTTTAGAGAATTTAGAATTCCTATATAAAGTCTAATACGTACTCTAGAGAGAAATCCAAATGTGCGTGACTTGTGTGTAAATTTGATAAACGACTCACCCACATCGTACATTGGTACAATTTGGAGTGCTAATAAATCTTCAGTTTACAGTTAATGGTTTACAAGCAATTTAACTCTATATAGATCCATATACACGTTTCCCATGAGATTTTCCTTTCTGATTGCTGCTCAAAAAACAAAACCAAAACAAACAAAAAAAAAGGTGTACTGTGCACACTTGTTTAAATAAAATGTTGACGTTTAATAACTATAGAGAATGTTTATATGCGAAACATGCAAAAGTGGTATAGAAAAATGGTGACAGAAAAAAAGAAAAAAAATTCTTGAAATGTAAATAAAAATGAATGAAAAATTACAATTGGGCAACAGGAATTTTTTTGGTTTTATTAAAATTAAGAAAATCAGTTAGGGTCCCTTTTTTTCTTATTAAATAAGGCAGGGAATCTTTTTTTATAGAAGTTAGAAAAATTAGTTTGGTCCTCGGTACATTAAATTTTGGAACGTGGATAAATTTTGTTCTTTATTAGAAAATGGAAAAACTAGTTAGGGTCGATATTAAAGTCTTCTTTTTATTGAAATTATTCTTATTATTTATTGGGCCACGTGGAGAATTTTTTTTTAAGTTTGGAAAACTAGTCCCTTGAAAAAAATCACTTGAAAAAATCTTGAACTGTCAGGAAATTTTATATAAATTGAAAAAACCTGGAAAAGTCAGGGAATTTTTATCGAAATCCTAGAAAATTGTTCTTTTCTAAAGTTATTCGAATGTTTATTCTTCTGAAATCTAATTGTAGATACTGAAATATTTCAAAATTAAATTTTCAATTTTAGAAGAATTGCGTTCACAATTTTTAAAAGTAAATCGGTTTTAAAAGTCGATCGATTTTTAAAGTTTACAATTTTAGAAAATTTCGATTTTAAATGAATTTAATTAGAAATCCTAAAGCACGAAGATTTTGAAAAATTATAATATTCAAATTCTTCTCAAGTTAGTTAAATTTTTGAATATATATTTAATTGAACATTCAAAATAATGTATTTACAGAAGAATTTAAGTCGAAAACACTAAAAAAAAATTAAATTTTGAAGCAATTACAAATGTATTTGTAGAAAATCAATTTATTTGAAAAATTTTAATTAAAATTCTTGGCAAAATTTCATTTACTTCAAAAAACTTTCCTCTATTCAATAATTTTTTTTATCTACTACTTTAATATAATTTTCCAAAAGAATTTAATAATTTAAACAATTTTTTAAAATTCAATTACTTTTAGAAATTGTAATAAAATTTTTTTGCAAAATTCAATTATTTTCCGGAGTTTTGATAATATTCTTTGTAGAATTCAATTTTCGGAAATTTTAATAAAATGCTTTGCAAAATTCGATAATTTTTATAAAATTCTTTTAAAAATTCAATTCTTTACAGAAATTTCAATAAGATTCTTTGAAAAATTCAATTATTTCCAGAAATTTTAATAAAATGCTTTACAAAATTTAAATATTTTTAGGAATTTTAATAAAAATAAATTATTTTCAAGATTTTCATAATATTCTTTGCAAAATTCAATTTTTTCCAGGAATTTTAATAAAAGTCAATTATTTTCACGAATTTTAATAAGATTCTTAAAAAAATCAATAATTTTCAGAAATTTTAATAAAAGTCAATTATTTTTAAAAATTTTAATAAGATTCTTTGCAAAATTGAATTTTTTCCAGGAGTTTTTAATAAAATGCTTTACAAAATTCAATAAGTTTCAGAAATTACAATTAAATTAGGATTAATTAAATTTTAAAAATTAAAATTAATAAAATTCTTTAATGAAATTAAATTATTTACAAGATTTTTAATAAGATTTTTTTACAACATTCAATTATTTTCAGGAATTTTTATAAAAGTCAATTACTTAAAAAAAATTTAATAAGATTTTTTGCAAAATTCAATTATTTCCTGGAATTTTAATAAAATACTTTAGAAAATTCAATAAGTTTTAGGAATTAAAATTAAAAAAAGGATTAATTAAATTTTTGAAAATTAAAATTAATAAAATTCTTGAATGAAATTCAATTATTTTTAATACAATTTTCTACAATTAATTAAATTTTTCGAAAAATGAAATAATTCTTAAAAATTTGTAATTAAAATTTTGCCAAGAGGAGTCAATCTTTATTTAAAACTTTGTTGATCAAATTCTTTATTAAAATTCAATTTTAAAAAATATTCAGTAGTTTAATATAATTTTATTATTTAAATAATTGAATTTTTTGAGAATCATTCGAATAAATATTGATTTAAAAATAAATTTCAGGTAAAATGTCGATTATATCGTTGAATACTGAAAGCAATATAACATGAATTTCGAGAAATAATTGAATTTTAAAAAGGTTTCAAATTAAAATCATTGAAAATTTGAATTTTCCATATTTTTAATTAACAATTCTGTAGAATTTTTCTCAAAAAGTTTAATTCAATTTTCTTTCAACCATTATTAGTAATATTTTTATTTTCTAATACATATATCTAATTGAAGAATTTTCTGCAAATCGAAATTTCCCATAAAATTGAATTGCGTTAACAAATTAATTTGATAATTCTGAAAAAAACTTCTTCAAAAATTATTAAAAAAAAAAACATTGATTTAAAGATGAATTTTAGTTTAAAATTTTAGAAATGAATGATTGAATAAAAAAATGTCATAAGTTTTGACTGAAAATCAGGAAGTTATTTAATTTTGGTAAAATATAAATTTTGTTTTGAAAACCTGGAAAAATTACGTTTTTTAACCTGGAAAACCTGGAAAAGTCAGCAGGAATTTGAAAGGAGCAAAGAGCAAAAGCGTGGCAACCCTGATAGGTTATTTAATAATAAAAACAATTAATAATAAAAACATTTAATAATAAAAACATTTAATAATAAAAACATTTAATAATAAAAACATTTAATAATAAAATCATTTAACAATGAAAAAATTTAAATAAAAGCATATGACAATAAAAACATTTAATAATAATAATAATGATGAAAACATAAATACTATAATTAATTAAAAACCAACTGGGCATACAATGAAATGATTGACAAATGGCAACCCTGATAGGTTATTTTATAATAAAAACATTTAATAATAAAAAAATTTCAATAAAAATATTTAAATAAAAACATTTAATAATAAAAAGAATTAATAGTAAAAAAATTTAAATAAAAGCATTTAATAATAAAAATGATGAAAACAAAAATACTTTAATTAATTAAAAACTAACTGGGCACATAATAAAATGTTTGACAAATTAAATATTTACTTGCAATTAAAAATGAAGTGCATAGTGCACGATAATTCGATTGAGTTAAACAAAACACGAAGAGTTTGTCTTGATGATGAAAAAAAATGAGAAGAAGGAAAAGAAAATAGTGTCAGGTTTGTGATGTTTAGTGAGGAAATACCTGGAGACTCGAGATGTATCGAATATAATCAATGATGAAGGGCCCTGAAAAGAAGCTAAAATAGTAGAAGAAGAAGAAGAAGTAGAAGAAGAAGAAGAAGAAAGAGAAGAGAGAAAAAAAGGAGTGTTGCGTACTCTTTTCGGAAGTTGGAGATGCATTCGGGGAGGTTGGTGACCCAAGAAGTTCCGGTAGAGGGGGAAGCGGGGACACTAGACCAGCGAGTGCTAATGGCAGGGTCGAAGTTTCCCCAAGACGACTGATCAGTCCGTCGATGCGCAGCTCACGAAGTTCAAGGGTCGATGAAGATCTTCCAATTCGGCACTTTACTGCTCCGCAGGAAACATCCCCAAGAAAGCCTTGGTCAGTCGAATCAAATTCAGGATGGTATTCGACTCAAGATTGCTTCCGGTTTTTTTTTTTTTTTTTTTTCGTTTGTTTCATTTTCCATTTTTTTTTCTTTCTCTCTCTCTTTCCCTTGGGGTGTCACACGATAGGATTTCAAGAAACCAAAGCGTGCGAAAAAAAAATAACAACAAACTCACCAATTCTTTTGAAAAAATGTTTTTTTATGATTGATTACTTTTGTCTGACATCCAATCATTTTCGAGTATCGAAACAAACAACTAAATATCTTTAATTTATATATTTTTGTAATTGACTTGAAATATATATTTTTGTAATTGACTTGAAAAAATTGCATAGGGATAACACAGTTGAATTATTTTTTGTAATTGACTCGAAAAAATTGCATAGGGATAACACAGTTGAATTATTTTTTGTAATTGACTCGAAAAAGTTGCATAGGGATAACAAAGTTGATATCAATTTTAATAACAGTCCTTTAGATAAATTATTTCTTTTTACAGATTTAACAGAAACTTGAAAATTATCATCTCGCGCAGCTTTTGTAATTTAATTAATAATTTTTGAAATTAATTTTCTAATTACAGAATTTAATTAGCCAACGTTGAAAATATCAATAATTAATAGTTCTCGAGCTATATAATTATTATCATCACCATCCTATGCATGTGTGTCGAAAAATAATTACAATTTTGGACAAATATTATTTGCCTTTAATTAAAGTAAATAAATATTGCTTAAAGCAACAAATAAATATTATTGATTAGTTTAATAAAAATACCAGTTAATTGCATTGATTTGTTTCATATAGAATTTCCTTCTTAATTTCCCCTCATTATATAGAACATAATAGGACGTCAGACAATTTTTAATAAATAATTAATTAACAAATAGATACGAACTTTTTTTTTCAAACGAAGTGGTGAAAAATAATGCGCGCAAATTTTAACAAGTAGTAAATAAAAGTAATTATTGAATTGAAAGAAAGAATTTATTCGCAAAGACAAGTAATAAAAATAGCAACAATAAAATAATAGTTTAAATGAAAAGTTACAGTTTTCGTTTCTTAAATAAATTAATCCTAAATAAATGAGGAGGAAAAATATAAAAATTTATCGTGAAGATTAATGTGAAAATAATAGTGAATAAATCAGTACAAAAAAATGTATCACTAATAATAAATTAAATTATAAAACAATTTAATAGATTTTTTACTTAAATAGAAATTTAATAGAATCCTTAATAATCTTAATCCTTAATAGAAATTGGAAAAAACAACTTTACAAATTGGACAAATAATTGATTAAAAAATAAAATAAATAATTAAAAATTAAAATAATTATTTTTTTAATAATTAAAATAATTATTTTTTTAATAATTAAATAATTAAAAAGTGATAGTATCAAAAGGTATAATTTTTAAATGTGAAAATTAAAATAATTATTTTTTTAATAATTAAATAATTAAAAAGTGATAGTATCAAAAGGTATAATTTTTAAATGTGAAAATTAAAATAATTATTTTTTTTAATAATTAAATAATTAAAAAGTGATAGTATCAAAAGGTATAATTTTTAAATGTGAAAATTAAAATAATTATTTTTTTTAATAATTAAATAATTAAAAAGTGATAGTATCAAAAGGTATAATTTTTAAATGTGAAAATTAAAATAATAATTTTCTTTTAATAAGTAAATAATTAAACAGTGATAATAGTATCAAAAGGTATAATTTTTAAATGTGAAAATTAAAATAATTATTTTTTTAATAATTAAATAATTAAAAAGTGATAATAGTAAAACAAAAGGTATAATTTAAAAATGTGAAAATCAAAATAATAATTTTTTTTAATAATTAAATAATTAAAAAGTGATAATAGTAACAAAAGGTATAATTTAAAAATGTGAAAGTAGAAAGATCGAGGATATATTAATTATTTGCGCAGAGATTGAGAAATCAATTCGAAAAAAACAGAAATTTACCAGCTGTGTTTGAAATATTTTCAGAAAATATGTGCATTATGTGACACACATATAATATTTTATAAATATTTACCTGATTACGATGTTTGAGAATATCCATTGAAACATTTTGGAAAAAAAACTATTTCCTCATACAATTTGTAAATAATATGAAAATGTGTTTGTTTCATTTTGTTTTCTTTTCTTTTTAAAGAATAATAAAGAATTTTGCGCTTCAGAGCCCCAAACAAGCACAATGAGAAATTAGAAAAAGAAGTCATATTTTTCTTTATACCAAAAAAAAAAAAAAAAAAAAATTACGAACATAAAAATAAATTATTACAATAAATTAATTATTGTAAAAATAATATTGATATATAAAATAATACATATTAAATAATATATTTAAAATAATATATATGTACTAATTTATTATCGAAAAAAACGATTCTACAACACAGTCTAAAAAATTCTTTTGTTGATAATACCAATACTGATTAAGCAAAGTACGAAACTGAAATTATACTGGAATATATAATTGTATAAAAGCAGTTTTTGAGTTTTTGCTGCAAAATGTAAAAATAATTTTTCAATAACGTGTGCTTGTGTTATCAACAGAATTGTTATGTAGAAAATAGCATTTGCATTAACAACAATAATTACGTGTTTTTGAAAAGAAAAAAGACAGAAAACTTTACGAACTATGTAGCTAGAAAATATGACGTAATATATCAAATATATTAGCGCTTTCAATATTAAGGACTGTCACAACTTTTAAATATGCGTGTCTATATTTTCTTTTTTCTTCTATATAATTTTTGGTGGTTTTTCAAATTTCCAAATTAATAAGGGGTAGTAAACGAATTTTTGTTTATAAATGAATTTTATATTTGATATTATATACTATTTTTAGAATAATTATTTTTATTTTATTTTTTAATTTTTGTTTACGATTGATTGATTTTTTTTTTTGCTTCCTCGTAGAGGAACAGGGTGTCTACTAACTGGAAAATAACAAATAAATAAATAATAAATTATATTTATTTATTTATTTCTTGAATAAATTAAGTGTTTATTACTTATTAAATAAATAATTAATTATCACTCTTTTATTATTTTCAAAAATGTTAATAAAATTCATGACAAGAATTAAATTATTTTTAATAAATAACAGGAATTGTTTGGAAGAATTGAATTACTTTTATAAATATAGTAAAATTCTTTGCAGAAATTCAATTATTATAATTTTTAATTTTAATAAAATCGAAAAATCCAATTTTCGATTATTATAAAAAAGACAATTTTGAACAAATTGAGAAAATACTTTGTTTAATAATTAATTCAATTATTTTTCAAATTATCAATCAAAATTATTAAAAAAAACATTATTTTAAAAAAAGTTAAATTTATTCATGTTTGAAATCAAATATAAATTTAAATTTGATGAGAAAAAACAAAAAACCGGGAATTTTGTTTGAACAAAAATAGTAGACACCCTGAGGAAGCTTGGTTTTTTTTCGTGGGCTAAGAAAAAATTTACTTACCGTCGGAATTTTTCTTTAATAACGCAGTCTCTGTCACTGAATCCTCCGAGTAGCTTGCATTTATTCCAGACCCCGTTTCGTTGTTATGGTGACCATTGTTATTGTTCATTGCAGTCGGAGCACCTGAGCGTAAAGAAAATATTCCTTATTCAGTGATAATTATTTTATTTGTATTATTTTTGTTAAAACTACTATTTATTTATTAATATAATATACACTGAAGAATAAAATTTAATTGATTCAAATAACCGATTAATTGACTATTATCAATTAAATATTTACATGATTTAAATAATATTTAATTAAATCAATTAAATGGTATATGAATCAATAACTTCAAATTTAATTAAATTAAATTTAAATTTAAAGCTAATGCCATTTAGTTGACTCTAATAAATATTAGTTGATTCAATTAAATATTTAATTGATAATAGTCAATTAATCGTTTATTTGAATCAATTCAATTTTTTTTCAGTGTAGCATTTTATTATTTTTTTTAAATAATATAATATATTAATTAATAATAATCATCATAACAGCTATTTTTTTAAATATTCATATTTCGATTAAGACTAAAAATATTCGGCTTGAAATAATTTCTAAGAGGCACATTTTTAACCTTTACATTTTACTACTATTTTACTATTTTGAAAGATAACTTTTTTTAAGTGTTTGTAGAAAGAGATGTTTAAGTACTAAACGAGCTTTTTATTACTAATAAAAAAAGGTTGTCAACAATATTTCGCAAGTTACGATTGTCACCGAAGTTAATCAAGATACGAAATGATATAAAACTTTGCGATTTAATTTTTTGCCAAACAGAGAAATTTTCAATGAATTCTCCTCTTTTTGATTTTTATTCTTATTATTATTTTTTTTGAAACTTACCTAAGTTCTCAGCTGACGATATAAAATCGGTGAAACCCCTCGTAACGTTCCCTCTACTTGTGTAACTCGGATGAACTGATTTGTATAAATTGGGACTGTGTAATGATGTACTCTTGTGCCTTCGAATCGTTGGAAGACGACTGACGAATGAAGCGTTTTGCTTGAAACTGGAAGAAACTCGACTTCTACCATAAAAAAAACAAGATGAATAGAAAAAAGGAAAACTTTAAGAATCTTTGTTGTATATTTAAAAAAACATTTCCAATTAATCGAGTTTTTTTAGAAACTGAAGAAAAAAACTGTTCGATTGTTTTAAGTTTACAGCTTTAAAGCTTTTAAAATGTTTGAATTTCTGCTAAAATTCTAATATTTTTTAAATTAATTGAATTCTTGCGAAGAATTTTATTAAGACTATAGAAAATAATTGATAACTTGCAATGATTTTTATTATTTTACAAAACTTTTAATTATTTTCAAAGAATAATAAAAATTTCACAAGAATTTCATTAATAACAAATTTTTTTTATAAATTTCTTCGCAATCATTCAACTATTTTCATAATTAATAAAATTTTACCGGGATTCAATTATTTTCGTAAATAATAAAATTCTTTTTAGGAAATCAATTATTTTTAATAGAATTTTAATCGAATTCCTCGAAAAAATTCATGAAAATTTTATTAAAATTCGTCCAAAGAATTTAAATGTTTAAAAATTTGTTGATAAAATTTTTAATAGGAATTGAATTCCAAGAAACATTCAATTATTCAATAAATTATTTATTTTTGTATTTAAATAATTTAATTTTGGAAGAATTTCCTCATAAACATTGATTTCAAAATAGATTTCAGTTAAAATTTTAGATTATAAAAAAATAATTGAATTTGGGAAATTTTTTAAAAATTGTCTTAAAAATAATTAAATTTCTACCAAAAAAAGTTTTATCAAAACTTTTAAAAATTTTTGAATTTCTGCTAAAATTCTAATATTTTTTAAAATAATTGAATTCTTTAGGAGAATTTTATTAAGACTTTTAAAATAATTGATTCCCTGCAAAGACTTTTATTATTTTACTAAAATATTTAAATTCTTGCGGAAAATTTGATTAAAATTTCTGAAAGTAATTAAAGAAATGCTAAGAATTTTATTTTCAATTTATAGCAAGAATTTTATTAAAATTTTTAAAAATAATTGAATTCCTGTTAGTTTTTCACAAGAATTAAATAATTTTTTAAAATTTTATTAAAATTCTTTACAAGAATTCAATTATTTTCACAATTAATAAAATTCAATGCAGAATTTCAACTAGTTTTAATACAATTTTAATCGAATTTCTCTAAAATTGTAATTATTCTTAACAATTTTATTAAAATTCGTTAATAGAATTAAAGTATTTGATAATTTTTTGATAACAATTTTTCATAGGAATTAAATTTTAAGAAACGTTCAATTCTTCAATAAATTATTTAATTGCGTTTTATTTTTATTTTAATAATTGAATTTTAGTAGAATATTCTAATAAAAATTTAATTTTATTTCATAAAAATAAATTGCAGTTAAAATTTTAGATAATCATTGAATATTAAAAGCAATATAGCGTGAACTTTAAAAAATAATTGAATTTTGTAATTAATTTTTTCGAAAAAGTTTAATTGAGTTTTTTTAATACTATTTTCAGTTTCTATTTTCTAATATTTATTTAATAAAAGAATTTAACTAATAATTGAAATTTCGTAAAATGAAATATTGTAAAGAAATGAATTTGAAAATTGTCAAAGAACTTTTTCGAAAATTATTAAAAACAATCGATTGAAAGAAGAGTTTTAGTTAAAAATTCTGAAAAATAACAATTGAATTGATGATTTTAATTATTAAATTTTTTTTATTAATAATTAATATTAATTATTATAAAAAAATGAAGAAATTGATGACTTCGAGTCGAAGGCTCTTTGTTGTATATTTTGAAAACATTTGCAATTATTCGAGATTGTTAGAAAATATAGAAAAAAATGTTCTTACAGCTTTAAAGTTAAAAGTTATTTTTAAAGTTTTAAAGTTAAAAGTTATTTTTAGTGTTTTAAAGTTAAAAGTTATTTTTAATGTTTTCAAGTTTAAATTTATTTTTAAAGTTTAAAAGTTAAAAGTTATTTTTAATGTTTTCAAGTTAAAATTTATTTTTAGTGTTTTAAAGTTAAAAGTTATTTTTAATGTTTTCAAGTTAAAATTTATTTTTAAAGTTTTAAAGTTAAAAGTTATTTTTAATGTTTTCAAGTTAAAATTTATTTTTAATGTTTTAAAGTTAAAAGTTATTTTTCAAGTTACTATTTAGAATTACTTATATTTTTGCATTTTTTTTTTTTTTTTGTAGAACTCTTTTTTCTTTTGCAGAATTTTTCGTTCGGAAAGCGCATATTTCTTTTTGTTATCTCAATAGTTACGAGCAGTTAGGAAAATAAAAATAAGATGTGAAGTGTTACCCGGGCGGGCTGGGAAGTGGAATTTGATGAATTTTCCAAGTGGCAACACTTGCACTCTGTTCATCAGCGGCGTAACATCGCCAAAGCGCTTGAATGAGACTGGCGGCCGGCTGCCTCCTTCGTATCATGTGCTTCTGCCTCTGTTGCTGTTGGACCTTGAGAGCAAAGCCCGATCCCAAGATGCCCTGTAAAATACAACCTCGTTATCTCTCTGAAAGAGAGAGAGAGAGAGAGAGAGACTTTTCTCCTCTCCTTCTCTTTTCCCTCTTCTTTTCTATATAGATTTTTTGCGTCTCGCTTTTGACCTATACGCCTCTTGATCTCTTTGTCCTATTCTCAAAAGACGACCAACAACTTGAGGGGTGGAAACGAGGGTTCGTCTTGTCGGTAGCAAGTCTGAAATTCCCACTACAATAAAACTGAAAACGACTCGAGTGTTTGTAAACATGTGTTCGTGTCTCTTTCTCTCTCTGTGTGTGTGTATTATTACACTGATGATAAATTTCCAAAGAGAGGGGTGAATAAAAAAGAAATGTACTCGAGGGCAGGAAAAACAAGAACAAAAAAGATACTTTCACTCAATTGTCGTGTAAATTAGCATAATTAACCGGTTGTTCCATTTTTTCGTATTTCTAGGGCAACTGAAATTCCTTTTCTCCAAATCTGAATTAGCAAACAATTTTTAATACATTTTTAACATTGATGATGTTAAAACCATTAAATTTAACAATAATAATGTTAAAAACATTACATTTAACAGTAATAATGGTAAAAACATTAAATTTAACAATAATAATGTCAAAAACATTACATTTAACATTAATATAATGTTAAAAACATTAAATTTAACAATAATAATGTCAAAAACATTAAATTTAACAATAATAATGCTAAAAACATTAAATCTAACATTAATAATGTCAAAAACATTACATTTAACATTAATATAATGTTAAAAACATTACATTTAACATTAATATAATGTTAAAAACATTAAATTTAACAATAATAATGTCAAAAACATTACATTTAACATTAATATAATGTTAAAAACATTAAATTTGACAATAATAATGTCAAAAACATTAAATTTAACAATAATAATGCTAAAAACATTAAATCTAACATTAATAATGTTAAAAAAATTTTACCAATTTGTCAAAATCGTTTTTTAGATCTAAACTATTAATTGAATGATAAAGAATAAAATACTTACAGCTGGTAGGGCAAAGAAGGATATTCCGAGTAGGGCACAAAAGGACGCGATGATCTTTCCCTGCCAAGTTTTTGGAACGGCATCACCGTAACCAACGGTACACAACGTAATCTAGGAACAAATGGAATTTTTTTCAATTTTATTGAAAAAAAAGTCTATTGATAAAGTAAACACAGAGACGTTACTTTCTTTTTATGAATATATTAAGATAATCAAGTTTTTTCTTCTTTTCTCTCTGTCTCTCTTTTTCTCTATTTTTTTTTTCCTACTCGTGACGTCAAAACCCCCAACACGACCCAAGAAGTTGTTGCCTAAGGCTATCTTGCTTATTGTCTGAGACAAGCTCTCTTCATACACAGTTTTGTTCCTTTCACTGTTATTTGCTAAATTTAGAATGTACTCATTGTAAAATTAAATTTTCTTTCTCTTAAACTTTACATTTTCAACATATCTCACTGCGCTCGCGTTATAACCGCGCATTGGTCCATAATTTCGAATTAATTTTTCAAATGCACTTTTGTAGATATCATCTGTAAATTTCTCGTGAATATATATATATATATATATATATATATATATATATATATATATATATATATATATATATATATGAACAAGAGCAAATGAAAAGTATGTGTATATATAAAATGCGCGCATTGTGAATGATAATTTATATTTATGTTTTATGAATAAAAGGGAAGAGAAAAATGTGACAGATTTGCAAAGACGGAAACTCACAACATTGTGGTTGTATTATTATTTTCGTCATTTTTATTCTTACAACTACTGTTTATTTTTATTATTATTATTATTATTAAAACTAGTTTCTTGTATAACATCTTTTTCTATTATCATTATTATTATTATCATTATCATAATAATAATAATAATAATAATAATAATAATAATAATAATAATAATTATTATTATTATTATCTTTATTATTCTGATTATTATTCTTATTATTATTATTACAGGACTCGAAGTAGGTCCGTAAATTCTGAAAAAGTCCGTAATTTTGCTTTAAGTCCGTAAAAGTCCGTTTTTTTTAAACTATCCGTAAAGTCCGTACACTGAAAAAAAAATTTATTTGATTCAAATAACCGATTATTTGTCTATAATCAAATAAATATTTACTTGAATCAAATAAATTGTGTTTGAATCAAATATTTCAGTATTTGAAGCAAACACTATTTAATTGATTCAAATAAAAATTATTTGATTCAAGTAAAAATTTATTTGATAATAGACAAATAATCGGTTATTTGAATCAAATAAACTTTTTTTTCACTGTAATTTCATTCAAAAAGGATGAAAAGTTCGTAAATTGTAAGATATAATTTGGAGAATTTTAGAGAAATTACAAATGATTGCAGAAATTCAATTATTTTTAAAAATAATAAAATTCTCCGCAAAAATTCAATTATATTCAACATTTTTTTAAATTCTCGTCAAAATTTCAATTATCTTTAGAAACATTAAAATTCTTCTCCGAAATTCATATATTTTCAAAAAAAACTAAAAAAACATTGTCCATATTTCAATTATTTGTATAAATAAATAGCAAAATTCTTCAACAAAATTCAATTATTTTCAAAAATTTTATTAAAATTCATTAAAAAAATTCAATTCTTATCATAATTAACAATATTTGTCACACGAATTTAATTATTTTCTAGAGTAATGAAATTCAATTATTTTAAAAAATTTCAATAAAATCCATTGCAAAATTTGAATTATTTTAAACAAAAATAATATTCTTCGCAGAAATTAAATATTATTCAATATCTACTATTTTAAAAAAAATTTACCAAAAGAATTTATTTCTTTAAAAAGAAAATTTGATAAAATTCTACAAAAAATTTTAATTATTTTCAAAAAATAATAAAAATTTGACAAGAATTTCATTAAGAACAATTTTTTTTCTAAAATTTCTTCGAAATCATTCAACTATTTTGATAATTAATGAAATTTTACCGGATTCAATTATTTCCGTAAATAATAAAATTCTTTTTAGGAATTCAATTATTTTTAACAGAATTTTAATCGAATTTCTCGAAAAAATTATTAAAAATTTTATTAAAATTCGTTCAAAGCATTTAATTCTTTAAAAATTTGTTGATAAATTTTTTAATAGGAATTGAATTCCAAGAAACATTTAATTATTCAATAAATTATTTATTTTTGTATTTAAAGAATTGAATTGTGGTAGAATTTTCTCATAAACATTGATTTAAAAATAGATTTCAGTTAAAATCTTCGATAATAAGAAAATAATTGAATTTGGGAAATATTTTGAAAATTTTTTTAAATATAATTGAATTTCTACCAAAAAAGTTTTTTCAAAACTTTTTAAAATGTTTGCATTTCTGCTAAAATTCTAATATTTTTTAAAATAATTGAATTCTTGCGAAGAATTTTATTAAGACTATTAAAAATAATTGATTCCGTAGAAAGATTTTTATTATTTTACGAAAATATTTAAATTCTTGCGTAAAATTTTATTAAAATTTTAGAAAGTAATTAAAGATCTGCTGAGAATTTTTTATTTTTAATTTATGCCAAGAATTTTATAAAATTTTTTAAAAATAATTGAATTCCTGTTAATTTTTTACAAGAATTTAATTATTTTTGAAAATTTTAATAAAATTCTTCGCAAAAATTCAATTATTTTTATAAATAATAAAATTCAATGCAGAATTTCAATTATTTTTAATAAAATTTTAACCAAATTTCTCTAAAAATGTAATTATTCTTAAACATTTTATTAAAATTCGTTAATGGAATTCAAGTATTTGATAATTTGTTGATAACAATTTTTTATGGGAATTAAAATTTAAGAAACGTTCAACTCTTTAATAAATTATTTAATTGCGTTTTATTTTTATTTAAATAATTGAATTCTAGTAGAATATTCTAATAAAAATTGGATTTTATTTCATAAAAATGAATTTCATTTAAAAAATTTAGATAATTATTGATAATTAAAAGCAATAAAGCGTGAATTTAAAAAGAAATTGAATTTTGTAACTAATTTTTTTTGAAAAAGTTTATTTGAGTTTTTTTAATACTATTTTCAGTTTCTATTTTCTAATATTTATTTATTAAAAGAATTGAACTAATAATTGAAATTTCGTAAAATTAAATATTGTAAAGAAATGAATTTGAAAATTGTCAAAGAACTTTTTCGAAAATTATTAAAAATAATCGATATAAAGAAGAGTTTTAGATAAAAATTCTGAAAAATAACAATTGAATTGATGATTTTAATTATTAAATTTTTTTTATTAATAATTAATATTAATTATTATAAAAAAATGAAGAAATTGATGACTTCGAGTCGAAGGTTCGAAGTCATCAATTTCTTCATGTTTTATAGTTTTGAAAAATTAAATATCTAGTATTAAGTAAAATGTACTCTTATATTTGATTCGACCTGATTTTATTTTTGTCAGATGGTTCGTAATTGATATTTTATCACTAGTAAAAAAAAATTACAACAACCCTCGTCAATCAGTGTAAAAGAATTGTGTTAAAAATAAACTTTTCTTACTCACCACACCCCACCAAAGTGCTTTGGCAAAATTATCAAAATGTACGTCATCCTTTTCGGCGAGGAAAACCAAAAAACTGGCAAATATTAAACCAAGAAATCCAATGTATAAAGTTGTGATGAGTTCCTAAAACACATTGTAAAGAAAACTTGTTAGAAAAAACTTCTTTTCTTCAGAAAATTCGTTCCCCTTTCATTTTAGCATAAACCCCTGTTCTTTTTTTTTATTTTTTTTTTGTTAATCCTAAATGGATGATTCTTTCTTTATCTGAATATAATTCAAGCAGATTATGAAACGCAATTTCCGCTATTGACAATTTTCGATTTGAATACTCAATGAAGATGTATTTCCTTCTCAATAACAAGTCACGTGTTGCCTTCAATATATATATGCATATTCATGGAAGTTTAATAGGCAAAACGCAATTCTATATTTATTCTCAAACTTGACGTTTCTCAGTCTCTATATATATATATTCCACACCTATTTTTGGGATAATATACTTTTCCGTTCATTGCTTCACGTCTCGGACTCTAATTTTATGGAGTCAAGGAAAATTCACCCCAGACACGAATAATATGCGTTCGATTCTTCTTATTTTTTTTTCCCCTCTTATTTTCCCCGACTTCTCGTGAAAAGAATAGGGAATTTAAATTCAGCTCAGTTTCTTTTTTTCTTTTTTGGTAATTTATAAAATTTGTCGTGAAAAACAAATTATTTTTTTATACACGTAAGAAAAATTTATTAGCAGTGACAAAAATGGAATTACTTACGAAATTGAATTAATTTATAGTGAATGTATTGTAAGATTTATTTTATTATTATTTATTATTAGTTATCATTATTTATTATTATTTATTATTAGTTATTATTCTTTATTATTATTATTTATCATTTATTATCATTTATTATCATTTATTATCATTTATTATCATTTATTATCATTCATTATCATTTATTATCATTTATTATTATTTTTCATTATTGTTTTTATTAGTACAGCCTTCGAATTTTTTATTTCGAAATAAAAAATTATAAACTACAATATATTTGCTGTAAATTACCTGACGATGGGCGTAAACAACACTGCCGAGAAGTTTCCACGTCCCTCCGCGACGATCCATTCGGACCATTCGTAAAATTTGGAAAAAACGAAGTCCCCGCAATGCGCTCGCTGCAAAAACTCCGCTGCTTCTCATTGCCAGGACAACAACACTTGCGAGAATTGTTATAACATCTAAAAAAAAATGTTTCAAAAAAAAGTTAAATTTTTAAAATCACAAAAATGTTTTTTTAACTGAAAAAAATTTTTTGAAAACTTATGAATGAAATAAAAAAGAAAATGGGTAAATTATAAATGGCAAATTGTAAATTATAAAAATTATAAATGGTAAATTATAATAAAAGTTAAAGTAATATTAATTAAATGTTTTGAAATTACAATCTTTCTTGTAGAAATAATTAAAAGTATATTTTTAATAAATCTTTCTTCTCTTTTAAAAAGAAAATCATTTTAATTTTAAAACAAATTAAAATATCTCTGAACAATAAAATGATACTGAAAACGTTACATTTTCTGCGGGTTACGAAATAGAGAAAGAGAGAGAGAGAGCGAGAGAGAGAAAGAGGTTCCTGTCTAATTAGCACTCGAAAAGTCGCTACTGTAATTGCAATGAAATCCCTTTTGTTTATTTATTTAGCCAATTAGTCTGAAATTTGTGTCACGTTCAATTTTCAAAATATTCATTAGAAATAACCTTTTCCCCCCCTTGTTTTAAAAAGTATTAAAAATATTACAATTGTAAAAATTAGAAAATTTCCAACTATAGATAAAAAGTTGAAAAATTACAATTTACAAACTGTTAAGTTAGCATATTTTTTTGTTATAAAAAATTCAGAATGAAAAATAAAAATAAATTCTCTTCGAACATTTTTTTTTTTTCATTAAAATATCTTTCTGAAAAATTTATTTTTTCGTTATCGTCTTGAGAAAAAGGGAGAGACGAAAAATATTAATAAATTAGTACGTCGCATGAGGAGAATAATCATATCAAGTAGAGGACATTTTTTCTCGTCATTATTAAGGATCTATTTTAAAATCCTTCAAATAAGAAATTCTTGTCATGCAATAAATGTAAAATCGATTTTAAAAGTCGTACGGTTTCGTTTTTAGATGACATACTAAGTGGAAAAATAATTGAAAATGTTTAAAAAAAGAATTTCTCTCGAGAAACAATGCATAAGAAAATTAGAATCGGAAATTTAATTTATTCAGTTTTCGTTCTAAAAAATAAATTACAAATAACACGGTTAGTAATAATAATAATAATAGTTATAAAAATAATAGTAATAATAGTAATAATAATAATAATAGTTATAAAATAATAGTAATAATAATAATAATAATAATAATAATAATAATAATAATAATAATAATAATAATAATAATGTTGAGAATAATAATTCTATAAATAATAGTAATTCACAGAAAAAATTTTTTATCTGGAACAGCGATAAGTTTCGCTAAAATAGCGAAAGTCTTAACTAAAACAACTAAAAATTTGACTAATTTAGCGAAATTTGTAGCTGTTTCAGGAAAATATTTTTTTCCGTGTTAAAAAAGAAAATTAGAAAATAAAGAAAGACCGTTATTATCTCGCAATCTTACCTGAATATATTGCAGTGCAATATTAACAAATTATTTCACAATTGACAAAAAATAATCTTAAAATTAAAATTTAAAAATGCAATTTCAAAGTTATTTCACTCACCGATGATACAAAAAGGTCTTCGGAGGAATTTTAATCGGCCAATGGCCGTTTGGTACCTCGATCGACATCCTGAGGACCATAATCTGGAAACCAGGAAAATGGCTACAAGCATATTGTAAAAAAAAGAAACATAATGTATTTCTAATGGAAAATGATTATTTTGTATTTCAAAAAATTTAAATAAGAAGCAACAAAAAAAAATAACATTGCACGTATAAAACGAAATATTCGAAATAGTCGATGGAGAAGAAAAAAAAAAGTGTTTTATAGTGAAGAGAAAAAAAAAATTCTTATTTGATTTCAATGATGATGAAATTAGGAAATTAAATTTAACGAACACATTGATTTTCTTACCTAAAGATAAATTCGACAGCAAACCAGACGACAACTACCATTTCCATGTAAAAAAGTAGAACGCCAGCCTTGTCTTGGTATTCGTCTATCGTACTGAACACGGAAAGGACCAGACAAGTAAAGACCATACAAAATCTGGAAAAGAAAAAATAAAGGAAAATTTTATTGATGAAAATATTTTAAAAATTCGTTTGATAAATATAAGACAAAAAATGGAAATTGGAAGGAAATTTAAAAATCGTTATAGTTAAATATTTGTCGATTACAAAAATTGTCTTTCTGTTCTTTTCAGTGGTTTGCTTTTTTGTTTCTTAAATTTTTTTTGTAATTTTTCTTTAAAAATATTTTCAATTTTGAACCTAATGTATTGCAAATCATCGAATTATTCCAAAGAAATTTAACAAAAAATTCGGAAATAATAGAATTTCTTCTAAAAATGTTATTAAAATCGCGTGAAGAATTTTATTAAAATTTTTAAAAATCCTAATTAAATTCTTTTGAAGAATTTGTTTCAATTTTTTTTTAACTAATGGAGTTTCTTTAAAAATTGTAATTGAAAATTTTGAGAGAAATCGAATTTAATGAAGAAGAATTTTATTAAAATTGTATTAAAAATAATTTAATTTTTTTGCGAAGAATTTTATTACTATTTATAAAAATAATTGAATCGTTCCGAAGAATTTATTAAAATTTTAGAAAATAAATGAATTTTATGTTAATATTTGAAAATTTTAATTCTTTCGAGTCTATAAAAAATTGTTTCCAAAATAATTGAATTCCTGCAAAGAATTTTACTATTTATAAACATAAATACAAATTATTGCAATAAATTTTACTATTTATAAAAATAATTGAAATGTTTCGAAGAATTTAATACAATTTTTGAGAAATAATTAAATTGATATGAAGAATTTTATAGAAATAATTGAAAATAATGGAATTTTTTTTCTTCTTTTTTTATAAATATTTTGACAATAATTGAATTAGTTTTGAAGAATTTAAAATTCTTGTTGAAATAGAATTTTATGGAAATTTTGGAAAATAATTAAATTCTTTCGTGTAATTTTATTTCAATTGGATTAAAAATAATTTAATTCGAATTGTAGTATTTATAAAAATATTTGAATTGTTGCGAAAAATTTATTAAAATTTTAGGAAATTAATAAATTTTATGAAAATATTTAAAATAATATTTGAATTTATCCGAGGAATTTAATTAAAAATTGTTTTGAAAATAATTGATTTCCTACAAAGAATTTGACTATTTATAAAAATAAATACAAATTATTGCAAAGAATTTTACTATTTATAAACATAAATACAAATTATTGCAAAGAATTTTACTATTTATAAAAATAATTGAAATGATTCGAAGAATTTATTAAAATTTTTTAGAAAGAATTAAATTGACATTAAGAATTTTAGAGAAATAATTGAAAATAATGAAATTTTTTCTTTTTTATAAATATTTTGACAATAATTGAATTTTTTTTCAAGAATTTTAAATTGTTTGTTGAAATAGAATTTCATGGGAATTTTTGAAAATAATTAAATTCTTTCGTGTAAAATTTCAATTGGATTGAACATAATTTAATTTGAATTGTAGTGTTTATAAAAATTGAATTATTACAAAGAATTTATTAAAATTTTAGGAAATAATTAAATTTTATAAAAATAATTTGAAATACTTGAATTCATCCCAGGAATTTAATTAAAATTGTTTTGAAAATAATTGATCTGGAAAGAATTTTACTATTTATAAACATAATTGAATTCTCGCGAAGAATTTTACTTTGTTTATAAGAATAATTAAATTATTTCGAAGGATTTATTAAAATTTTAGAAAAAAATTGAATTTTTTCGAAGTATGTAAAAAATATTTCTGTAAATTGATCCCTTCCAAGGAATTCAATTACAATTATTTCGAAAATAATTAATTTTTTAAGAAGATTTTACTACTTAAAAAAAGTAATTGAAAAGTAATTGTTTGAAAAAAAAGTAATTGTTTAGAAGGATTTATTAAATATTTAGAAAATTATTGAATTCTCTTGTGAAATTTTATTAAAATTCTGAAAATATGAACAGTAATAATTAATTTTGCACTTTAGTGAATTTTTAAAATTTTACCTACGAAATTATTTTAAAAATTTATATTTAAAAATAAATAATTTTCTAATTTGCATAATAATTATAATAATTGTCTATTTGCATAAATTGAATAACACATATTTGCTAGTAATAATTATAATCCATAATATTTCTAAATTTGGTCAATTGTTTACTATCTTCTACTTCTTTTAATTTTTTCATTGTGTTTTTTATTTTATATATATATATATATATATATATATATACACGATTTTTCTTTTTTTCCCTTTAATATCAATATTTTTCGAAAGAAAATCGTCTACAGGGAATTTCTTTAACCAATAATTTTCAAGTTCTCATATAGGAGAGACAGTTTTATTTTACGTCCCCTGTCAAATCTACAAAAAAGATCTCAACAATAAAATATCTACCGAAGATATATTGTGATTTTACATGGAAAGATAGTTGAAAACGATATCGAGGGTAGATTCCGAGTGATAACATTAGACCCGCAGTGTTTGATAATTAATTGAAACTATACCATTTTCTATATTACTAGAAAAGTTTTTAAAAAATTTTCCCTGTTATTAAGTTTTTTTGAATATTTTAATTAAAGATAATGTTAAAGACCTACTTTTCTACATTTCCCTCTTTTTCCTCTTTCATTGAAAAAAAACTGTTATTATAAACTAATTATAAAACTTTTTTAATTTACATAACAATTTTAGTTATTTTATGAAAGTTTTTTGTATAATTATTATTATTATTATTATTATTATTATTATTATTATTATTATTACTATTATTGTTATTATTATTAATATTATTATTACTATTATTATTGCTATTATTATTACTATTATTATTACAATTATTACTACTATTATTACACTGAAAAAAAATTTGTTTGATTCAAATAACCGATTATTTGACTATTATCAAATAAATATTTACTTAAATTAAATAATTTTTATTTGAATCAAATAAACTGTATATTTGAAACAAATATTTCAGTATTTGAAGCAAATATTATTTAAATGATTTAAATGAAAATTATTTGATTTAAGCAAATATTTATTTGATAATTAAATAATATTTGCTTTAAATACAGTTTATTTGATTCAAATAAATATTTATTTGTTATAGTCAAATAATTAGTTATTTGAATCAAATAAATTTTTTTCCAGTGTATTAATATTTTTATTATTATAATTATTATTACTATTATTATTACTATTATTATAACTATTATTATTACTATTATGTCTATTATTGTTATTATTATTATTATAACTATTATTACTATTAATATTACTATTATTTTTTTATTATTATTATAACAATTGCGTATAAATTAAAAATATTTGATACTTTATTCTTCAACAACTTTAGTAAAATCAAATGATCAAAGATAATTAGGAATCAAACTAAAGTAGAAAAGAATTAGTGTATAATTTGTTATAGGTTTTTTAAAATTATATTTTTTATAGAAGCAATCCAGATATTGTAGGACTTTTTAAGAAACGTCCAATGGAGAATAATGCAAATAGAGAGAAAGAATTGAAGTAGGAATTTTAATTCCCCAATTTGCATAATTTGAGAATTTTATTTTTACATCGTCAAGGCACTTTAGGGATTATTTATTGTGTTTAATAATTTCTCGAAATTCCCCGGAGTTAATTGTCGTGAAATTTGTAAATGGCGGAACAATAATGAAATTTCTTTCCATCTACATATCTATAGATATTTATAATTTTTTATCCAACTATATAGGGAAAATTCTTTAAAAATGAAAAATAATAAAATAAAAAATAATAAAATAAAAAATAAAATGAAAAATAATTCAATGATAAATTATTATATATATTGATTGAAAATACAGTCTCGAGAAATGCCGGAAACATTCTTTTGCGTTTAATGATCAGAGTGCCACGCATGACTGGCTGAGAGCAATTTTGATTCTATTTGATAATGCGTTATTCCTGCGAGCTCAGTAACATTTCATCTCATTTATCGTTATATACACGATGCGTCATATTGGATTTTGAATTTTGATGTAAAAGCTATCCGTCGCTATTTATAGTGATCGATATTACTGACATTTGTACACAACAAGGTTATTCTATCGCAAGTCGGAGGGAGAAAAAGAGAGAGAGAGAGAGAAAGGGTCGTGTGCCAAATGGAAACAAGTGGTCCGTGATGCGAACGATAACAGATAAAAAGAACAACTGCAAAAGAGAAAAATGGAGAAAATTTTCGTAAAATGGTCAGTGGGAGAGGAGAAAAAAAAATTCGAAAAAGCTTTTCCTGGGTAAAAAAATTGACAGACTGTTATCTTATCGTTGAAGACAAAAATCGAATAATTTTTTTTTAATATGATGAAGATGAAAACTTATTTTGATAAACGGGGGGAGAATTTATCCTTTGATAAATATGATTTGTATTTGTAACTTTATTATAACTATAGTAGCTCTACTTTTTATAAGCTAAATTATATTAAAAGTTGCTCTCTTATTTTTTGTACTTGCTTTTGTCATTTTGAAATTAATTCAAATTTTCCGCTTCTGAAAACTGCCTTCCATTAAGCCGTTTTCTTATCTCCCATTAATTAAAATACAATTTTCGTTCACGCACGATATATAATAGAAGCGAGGAAAATGTACGAAATCTACCAGAACAATTCTTTCTTATCTAACAAAAAAAAAGGAAAACGAAATTTTACATAAATTACTAGGACTTAAAATTTATTGCATATGACAAACTTTTTTTTTAAAGAGGGGCAGATCTGGTGAAGATATAGAAACTTTTTTTCCCGAACAATGAGAGGAGGGAAAAATGCATATTGTTATTCTAAAGATTACATTTCTGGTAGATAATGTTCTTCGTATTTTTTTGGGGGAAAAAAGTAAAATAACTACTTTTCCCCTTTTTGAAAATGACTGCGCTTTTTTCTCTGCATTGCGATTGACACTAATGATTAGTTAATTATTATCACGGTAAATCGTTAGGTATTAAAATAACACCAAAAAAGGATTAAAATAACACCAAAAAAGGATTAAAATAACACCAAAAAAGGATTAAAATAATCCAATTTAGTGTTATTTTAATCCATTTTCGTGTTATTTTAATACCTAACGATTTACCGTGATGTTTAAAGGCTGAAAATAAAAAAAAAACGAGTGATAAAACTTACACTATCATGTGGTAAGTCACAGCATAAATGCCACGGGGTCGTTCGAGGAAATTATAAACACGGGCTTGGAGTCGACGATAGCGGGCATCGCGACGAGTCGCCCGATAATTGACCGGGCGTCCCAAAAGTGACATCCGCGGAGCTGCCAGACGTCCACCTGCGCCGCCGCTCCTGCAAAAATAATAATAATCAAAAAGTACGAATTGTGAGAAAGTTGTATAAGTTTCGTGGCAATTCATCTTTTCTCAAACTTTTGCACAATATATCACCATACTATAATATAGAATAGTCGCTGGAAATCTATATATACGTATGTATATAATGACAAAAGGAGAAAGCACTTTGTAGAATTAAATCCCCTCTTATGTTTATTTAATATATTTCAAAATGGTTTTCGATAATTAACACCTTTTATGCCTCATCTGTCATTCAAAGAAAAAAAAATGCTAAAGATTCAATTTCTTCTCTTCTTTTACTGCCACGAAACTTTTTCATCAAGTTGAGTGCTTCTTTCGTGTATAGGGTTTACATACTCGATTTAGAAATTTTTTTGCTCTTTTTTTTCACTGTTTTAAACAAAGCAGAAATTGGGGAAAATTTTCTTTCGACTTGGTCTTTAGTGGTAGGTTTGAAAATTAATTGCTTTCGATTATTGTTTTCAATTGTTTTTCGAAAATACTATCAAATATTTATTTACGAATTAATTACTAATTCTCGTATGATATTTAATTATTTTACAAAATTTTAATCAAATTCTCGTATGATATTCAATTATTTTACAAAATTTAAATCAAATTCTCGAATGATATTCAATTATTTTACAAAATTTTAATCAAATTCTCAAATGCTATTCAATTATTTTACAAAATTTTAATCAAATTCTCGTATGATATTCAATTATTTTACAAAATTTTAATCAAATTCTTGTCAAAATTTCAATTATTTTCAAAAGATTTATAAAATTCCATCATTTACAATATCTACTATTTCAATAAAATTTTCCAAAAGAATTCCATTATTAAAAAAAATTTAAATACAATTCTACGCAAACATTGAATTATTTTCATAAATAATAAATTTTTTACAGGAATTGAATTATTTACAATTTTTTTTATAAATTTTTTCGCAATAATTCAATTATTTTCATAAATAATAACATTTCTACAGGAATTCAATTATTTTTATAAATAAAATTCTTTTAGGAATTCAACTATTTTCATAAATAATAAAACACAATGCAGAATTTCAGAGATTTTTAATGCAATTTTAATCAAATTCCTCGAAAAATGTAATTATTCTTAAAAATCTTATTAAAATTCTTATTAAAAGTCCAAAGAATTTAATGATTTTAAAAATTTGTTGATAACATTTTTTATGAGAATTTAATTTCAAGAAACGTGAAATTAATAAATTATTCACTTTTGTATTTAAATAATTGAATTCTCGTAGAATTTACTAATAAAAATGGTTTTAAAAATGAATTTTTCCTTCTTTTCAAATAAAAAATGTTTAAATAATTTCATAGTCAAAATTTAAAAAATTCACTTAAGTACAAAATTAATTATTACTCTACATATTTTCAAAATTTTAATAAAATTTCACGAAACAATTCAATAATTATCTAAAATTTTAATAAATCCTTCTTAACAATTCAATTATTTTTTTAAGTAGTAAAATCTTTTCAAAAAATTAATTATTTTCGAAACAATTGTAATTGGATTCCTTGGAAGGGATCAATTTATAGAAATATTTTTTACATACTTCGAAAAAATTCAATTCTTTCTAAAATTTTAATAAATCCTTCGAAATAATTAAATTATTCTTGTAAACAAAGTAAAATTCTTCGCAAAAATTCAATTATGTTTATAAATAGTAAAATTCTTTTCAGATTAATTATTTTTAAAACAATTTTAATTACATTCATGGGATGAATTCAAGTATTTTAAATTATTTTTATAAAATTTAATTATTTCCTAGAATTTTTAAAAAATTCTTTGTAACAATTTAATTTTTATAAATACTACAATTCGAATTAAATTATTTTTAATCCAATTGAAATAAATTTACACGAAAGAATTTAATTATTTTCCAGAATTTCCATAAAATTCTATTTCAACAAGAATTTTAAATTCTTTAAAAATAATTCAATTATTGTCAAAATATTTATAAAAAAGAAAAAAATTTTCATTTTTTTAAATTATATCTATAAAATTCTTTTTACAATTTAAATTATTTTTCAAAATTTTCATTTTTTTAAATTATATCTATAAAATTCTTTTTACAATTTAAATAATTTTTCAAAATTTTAATAAATTCTTCGAAACAATTCAATTATTTTTATAAATACTACAATTCTTTCAAGGAATTAAATTATTTTTAATCCAGTTTTAATAAAATTACACGAAAGAATTTAATTATTTTCAAAAGTTTCCATAAAATTCTATTTCAACAAGAATTTAATTTTAAAAAAATATGAAATTAATAAATTATTTATTTTTGTATTTAAAAAAGAATTTCAGTTAAAATTTTAGTATTTTTAGTATTTTTTAGTATTAAAAGCAAGATAACGTGGATTTTTTAGAAATAATTAAATTTTCGAAAAGTTTCAAACTAAAATCATTGAAATTCGTAATTTTTTATATTTTTTACTAAAAGTTCTGTAGAACTAATTCTTTTTTAAAGTTTAATAGGATTTTTATTGAAATTATTTCAAGTTTTTATTTTTCAATAGATATTTAATTGCAGAATTTCCGAATAATTGAAATTTTGTAAAATTAAATTGTAAACGAATAAATTTGAAAATTATAAAACTCAGCGCAGCGTTTCAATTATTTTTTATTCAATTATAATTGAATTCCTTGAAAAAAGTAATTATATTCGTGTAAGTTTTAATAAAATTCGACAAAAGAATTGAATTATTAAAAAATCTGTTACTAAAATTCTTTATGAGAATTGAATTTTGAGAAATATTGAATTATTCAATAAATTATTTACTTTTGCATTTAAATAATTCAATTCTTGTAGAATTTTTTAATAAAAATTGATTTTAAGTTCATAAAAATGAATTTTAGTTAAAATTTGAGATTATAATTGAATATTAAAAGAAAAATAGAGTGAACTTTTTGGAAATAATTGAATTTTCAAAATTAATATTTGTGAAAAAGTTTAATTGAATCGTTTGAATATTATTTGAAGTTTTTATTTTGTAATATGCTTTTAATGAAAGAATTAAGGAATAATTGAATTTTTGTGAAATTGATTAATGAATTATTATTAAAAATAATAAATATAAAGTAAAATTGTAGTTAAAAATTTTTGGAAAATAATAATTGAATTGAAAAAATGAAAATAATGTTGAAGAAGTAATTATTATAATATAAAATAATGAAATTTATTACTTGGTCATCTTTAATTATTTTAAAATATGAAGAAATCGATCACTAGTTCGAGTTATCGATATCTTCATGTTTTATACTTATAAAAAAATGTAATAAGTTAAAATTTCATTAATTGTAAAAAATAACACCAAAATTGATTATTTTAATTTTTTTAGTGTTATCAACATACAAAATTATTGGCCATTTTTGAAATAAAAAAATATTTTAGTTAATAAGTATAATTTTTCCCTTTTCAAAAATAATGATTGTCTGAATTACACTTTTGGGTGTCGTATATATAATTCAGGCAAGAGACTCAAAAATATGAAAAAAAGATGTTAAGAACGTTAAGCACGTACGCTTCTATCAGTCAACGTAATCCTCTTTAGACGCGAATTTTCCAGTCTGATGGAAATATTCTATATTAGAGAAGTTCTCCTTTTTATGAAGTGCCATAATCCTTGATCATTTTTTACAGTAGTCAGTACGGCTAATATAATCTTTTTTCCGTAATACGCTGAGATTTTTCACTCTTTTGACAGAGGAGAAAAGCAACCTTTTTTTTTGTTAAATATCACACTATAGTTAATTCGAACGTAATTATTATAATACAATTCTATTGTTCGTTGTAATTTTTCTTCCAATTGGAAGTTTGGTCGAAAAACCCCGTCATTTTATACATACATGTTTATTTTTTATTTGATAAACATCTGCAATTGAAAATTAAATTCAGTAAGTGCTTCTAAGTGTCGAATTAACTGTATAAAGAATTAGTAATATTTATAAGAACTTATGTATAGAAATTTAGAAATTGATTGTAATTGATAGTAATTGATAGTTATTAAATTATTCCAAAACTTAACCTAGTCTGGAAAATGAAAACTGATTTTTATTTCTTCCTGTGTAATTAGTTCGAATTTGTAGAAAATGATGAAGAGGCATTAAATTTGTAAATTGTTCGCAATTAGTGTGAATTTAATCACTGTCAAGAATTTACTCCTGAAAATTGTGGAATACCACTCTCTCTTGTGCAGTCGAAAAGTGAAATTCCCTCGACATGAATTTTTATAAAGTTAAAAAGCAAAAGATGAGAAAATATAAAGGATATAAATCTCGATCCTATCGCGTCGAATTAGAATTACGTCGATCAAATGTCATCAGCTGGAAACTTTACTCCAATTCAATTCAAAGATTTGTTCGGTTATATGGAAATTTAGTGATTTGGGTAAAGCCCGAGGACGTTTGGATTGAAATTCGAAGATCGTGGAGTTTTTCCGAGGTTCCACTGACAATCGTCTGGCATTGAGCCATGGGACAGTCGCAGAGGATGTGTCGTTCACTTTTTTTTTACTCATTACATTTTATTTTTCTTTTCACTGTGTAGTCCTCTCGAATCTAAATTTTGGATCTCTTGGCTCGTTTTTCGTCTCATTGCGGTTTTTCTACATACACACAAACTTGTTTCCCTCGATAACTATTTTCCTTTGCGGAATCATCGTGTCCATCACCTTGAAATTCTCTTACGAGGCGACCCTCTGAATATTCCACAAGGCGAAGCTTTAGGGAGCTTTCTTATCTGTTGTGAAAAAAGGATCACACGAAAAGCCCTGCTAAAGTAGAAAAAAAATGCTGATGTTTTCCCCCTTTCGCTTTTTTATCCACCTCTCCCGTTTGTATTCTGATTTTTCGGTGCGGAATTGAAGTGTGGATTTTGTTTTGAAGAAAAATTTATTCGGTTCGATTTTTCAGTTGGATTTTTATTTTTCGGTTTCGTGATTTGTATCATATACAAGTTTTTATTTTTTTTAAATAAGTGGTTTTTTGATAGCAATTTTTAATTTACGGTTAAACATCATTGTACTAAGGACACTATAGTAGAAGTGGTTTTTCAAAGAAAGGATTTCCTTTAATAATTATTTGAGGATTGACATAATCCAGAGTGTTGTAAGTAGGGTAGGGGTCTTGAGGGCTCACAAAAGTCATAATCGTATAAAGTTTATTTTTATCATTTTACGTCAATTACGTTTCATTTTCTCTTTCGTAGAGGCGGATAATCAATTTAGCAGTAAACGGAACTTCCATTAGTTTCTTATCCGAGCAACAGAGCAACATAGACTCCATTTGCCACACCCTGACTCTAATCTGAACTAGATGGGAGAAGATGAAGGAGAGGGTAAAGCAGGGGGTTGATTGGAATATCATGATCCTTTCCCCCGAGGAAAAATTTTCGTGGCGCACCTAAAATTCCGATAGGTTACCAATTTTTTCCCTCTTCATCCAGAAGAGTATTCAATTTTTTTCGCTTTTTATTTACTAATTCCCGAATTCTTCAATTTTCATTAAATTTCTTTAGATTTCATTACATTTCTTTAGATTTCATTACATTTCTTTACATTTCTTTACATTTCTTTACAATTCTTTACATTTTTTTACATTTCTTTACATTTCATTACATTTTTTACATTTCTTTATATTTCTTTACATTTCATTACATTTTCTTTGACATCAAATACAAAAAAATAGGACAACATTCTGATTAATTTTGAAGCATTACGGAAGAAACATTATTACACATTTGGCAGCAACATTTGCATCTTGAAATTAACTGCGGTATTTACGTTTTTGTTTCGTATTTACGTTTTGCATTTACTTCTCACTTTTATCAATAAAAATATTTCCTATTTTTTCCGCTTTGTCCGAATTGAAATCAATTTCCCGCAGGACATTAAAGGAAACATACGTGACGGGAAAAAAATTCATCCATCATCATGTAATAGGATATGGTTTTATTTTCTCGACCGAATGCGCAAAATCAGTTTACAAAAAGAAATTGATAAATAAATATATCTCTACATTTGGATGGATTTACGATAACATGAATTTTCCTTTCACATGAATATCAATTATTTCCAGACTCACAGTGAATCATCTTCATTCAGATTTGCTCTTTTTCCTTTAAAAGTGTGTGTGTGTGTATTTCAGAACCAGGAGTCTAAGAAAAGTAACTTAGCGCAAGTTGAAACTTTCTTAAGAAATGCAGGAGTTTATGAGGAAAAAAAAAAAAAATGAGAAAACGGCAACAAAGCATAGGGCAGAGTCAGAAGTTTCGAGTAAGTTCACTCGTTGAAAAACGCTCTTTTGCCAATACACGCGCTACTAACATTACCAGCTACATAAGATCGTTTCCTTTTCTTTGATTCTTTTTGCATTATTCTCGCAAAAGCAGCATAAGAAAATGGGGGAGAGGAAAATAAAAAAAAGGTCTAAAAAGAGATGAAAAAAAAAATAAAACGCGAACTCGAAAACCTTTCAAGGGTTCTTAAAAGGTTTCTTCGTATTCTAACACAATCATATTTTTTCCGCATGTAATTTTCACGTTTCTAGTTTTTCAAAAAAAAAAAAAAAAAAAAAAAAAAAAAGGTTTGAATTGACTTCAAAAGAAAAGTCTTATTCTCTCTCTCTCTGAAATAAAACATCTATAAAAAAAGGTTTTAAAAAAGTCTCCTTGTATGTGGTTCTTTTGAATTGTAACTCGTGTGTAACGACCCTTTTTTACATACACGATTATTTACCTCCTTGACAATAATTATTCTTTATTAGTAATATCACAAACGACAGATTGTGACTTAATGACAAAAATTCTCTTGCATAATTGTTCCAGGTACTTTTATTTTCATCAGATTGTAACTTTTTTTTTAATGAAACAACTTTCTGTAACGTTTGAAAATACGAAGCCGGTGCTATTTTTAAAAGTACCATTGCTTTCAAGTGTCCTTGTTTGAGACTTTTATTGATTGCAACGAGAAAACAATTTTTAATTAGAAAAAAAGATGTTTGTTTGTTTTTTATTTATTTCAGAAAATTGTTTTTTCTAATTATTATTATTCCAAGTAATTATTAATTTTTCAAACAAACATTATTTCTGATTTTAATTTTATTATTTTGTACAATCGTATTTTGTACAATTGTACAATTTTGTAAAATACAATTTTATAAAATACAATTTTATAAAATACAATTTTATAAAATACAATTTTATAAAATGCAATGAAATATTTAAAAACAACATGATCCTAAAGTTTTGAACGTTTAAATGAACGAAAATTATTTTTTTCTTCTTAAAATTAAGTTTTTATAATAATATTTTGTGTCACTGTGAAAAAAATTATTCACAGTTTCTAATTATAAAATTTAAGTTTTTAATTTTGTACTGTAATTAGTAATTTTTGGAAATATTGTTAATAAAAAGTATTTCGTTCATTTGAACGCTCAAAACCTGTAAATAAATAAAAATAAACCTATAAAAAAAACAGATTCTTTTTAAAACATACGATAGTCGAAAATCGAAACTATGATAGTCTGACTCTGAAACAAATTTATTTTATTCAAATTGAAAAATTTTGGACCATAAATACTTTAAAATTGGAGAAACAATTTTTTTGTGTTTTAAAAAAAATTATTCTGGAATTTAACTACAAGTTTGCAATCAATGCGATTCTCTTGATTTTGGCAAAAAGAATTTCGTAATTAAATGAACTTTTCCGTTTAATTGAAAAAAACTCTCGAAATCGCAATCAGTGAAATTCCACTGATAGTTATAGTGAAATTTGACTGGAAATCAATTATATACTATTCTCGCGATTTCGAAACATGAAATTTCAACAAAAAATTGTTACAAAAATTACGTGAAGCTAAAATTTTGAACGTTCAAATGAACGAAATTTTTTTTTCACCTTAAGTAATTTTGAAAATTACTATGGAAAAAAGAAAAATAATTGATACTACACAAAATTTAGTTTAGAATAAATTTGGTTTAATCTGAAAAATATTTTATTTTTTGTAAAGAAATACAAATTTTAAGAACTAAAAAAATATTGTTCATTTGAACGTTCGAATTTTTAGGAACATAAAATTACTAAAATATCTCAGTCATTTTAGTCATTTTATCAGTCAACTAAAAATTAGCAGAAAATGTCAATTTAACTGTTTTTAGAGAAAAGTTTTAGTAAAAGAACCAAAATTACTTTTGGTAATACGTGAGCTTAAAATTAAAAAAGTTTTTTGGAATAAAAATACTTGTTTCACTAATAATAGTAGTAATAGTAAAAAAATATATTAATAATAATATAAAAATACTAGTTTTACTAATAATAGTAGTAATAGAAAGAAAATATATTAGTGAAATTTTTTTATTTCTTTTTTAGCAAATTTATTTAATCTCCACTTTTCTTTCATTTTCGTTGAACATTATGCAATCTATTTCAATGAAAATAACTTTATAAGCTTCAAAAAAAAGAAGAAAAAAAATTGTATGATGAATTGAACTTGTAACCACACTTTGAATTCATAAATTTAAAGAGACAAAATATTCTTAATAGTCGCCTTGGTGTATGAATAGAAAGTAGAGGGAAGGTTTTTTTTAATGATACGAATTCATCTTTTATAATAATATTCCTTAAGGATTTTTCATTTTCTTTTGAATCGTACTGAATATTTTTCATGTTAGCAGATGAAAATTAGCAGGTCACTCACATTTCTTCAGTGAAACTCACTTTCTTTTATTATTTATTTATACATAAAAAAGGAATCATGAAATCTTGCCAATTTCCACCTGGGAGAAAAATTTCTTTTACATTTTCTTTTACTTGCATTTAAAAAGAGGTATTTTGGAGGAAAAATAAAATTACATAAAGTTTTTTTTTCTTTTATACGGGGGTAATTTTTTTCCGATAAAATAACATTTTCCTTCAATTGTCACGATAGTCAAGTTATATAACTGTCAGTTACTATAGTGAGTAGAATTTTGTATTGTAAAAAGAAAAATTATTTGTTATTAAAAAGTTTTAACAAAAAGTAAATAAGAGATAATTATTGTAACTACAGAAGGTTAAAATTAGACATAACTGTCAATGATTATTATAACTGTAAATTATATTTATAATTTACAGTTAATTGAAATAATTTATCGATTGTGTGAATTTTCGTTTATAAATGTTTTACACAACGGAAAAGATTGCTTAGAATTGTGAATCTATATTTTAAGTAAACCAGAAGTAGTAAAGCCAGTTTTTGATCAGACGCATTCTGAATAAAACATTACCCAAATATCTCCTTTCGTGTTTTGTAAATTTATTTGTGCAACGAAATTGCTTTATTACACTCGGAATCTATTATTAGAGGAAAATCCATCCTATTTAAGAAATTTTTTATATGCATTTAAAAGGTCGACGCGCGAGCTTCCATAGTCTTTGATTACAATTTCATTTTTACGATGGGGGAAAAAATATGTTATTAAGATATTCCGAGTGTGAAAAATAGGAAATTAAAAAAAGAATGCTAGAGAAATGCTTTGTTAAATTGGGGTCGAGACGAAATTTAATAATATTATTTGAGATCAAAGGCGCGCTTTTAAGGAAGGTCGATGAAACACTGTGAGTCCTCAAAGAGACAGAGAGAGAGGGAAAGAGTGAGAGAAAAATATCCTTACGCATTGACCTAAATTACAAGACACGAAAAATTTCAATTCCCATAAAAAATATATAATTTCTACTTGTTCTATAGGTAAAAAATTTTGTATATTTTTTTTTTAATTGAATATTGACGAACGTACGTACACATATATATATTGACTTGAAAACATCAATGGCAAATTCCCTTGAGAGTATTTCCAGTCAGAGCGTTTACGGATCAGCCGTTGCGAAAATAAACACGAGTATTACTTGACGCGTACATATCCATTTTAGAGCAGAACGATTAGTTACGAGTGTGATGACCCTGCCATTATTAACTCCCTGCACTTCAAATAACGACCTCATTGTGCCAACAATCAATTTATTTGCCATTTTTTGTTTTTAAATCACTTCAGTACGTATTACGGAATATTGAGGGAGAAATTAAATTAATCCAGAATCCAGGTGGACAATTTTTCTTGTAATTGTATTGAAAATATTTTTTCTGTCCTTTAGTGGCATGTTTTTATAATCACAGTAAATTGTGACGGATTAAAAAGTGTTGCAGATTAAATTAACACCAAAAAAAGATCAAAATAATCAATTTTGGTGATATTTTTTTACAATTAATACAATTTTGGTTCATTAAATTTTTTTATAACTAGAAAATATGAAGAAGAGTCGGAGTGATCGCTTTCGTCATATTTTATAATAATTACAAATGACCAAGTAATAAAATCATTAATTTATATTATAAGAATTACTTCTTCAAAATTATTTTCATTTTTTCAATTCAATTATTATTTTCAACAATTTTTAAATACAATTTTACTTTATGTCTATTATTTTTAATAATTAATTAATCAATTTAACGAAATTTCAATTATTCTTAAATTATTTTCATTATTTCAATTCAATTATTATTTTCAACAATTTTTAACTACAACTTTACTTTATATCTAATATTTTTAACAGTAATTCATTAATTAATTTCACGAAATTTCAATTATTCATAAATTCTATAATTAAATGCATATTAGAAAATAAAAACATCAAATAATATTCGAAAAATTCAATTAAACTGTTTCAAAAATATTAATTTTGAAAATTCAATTATTTCCTAAAAGTTCACTCTATATTTCTTTTAATATTCAATTATAATCTCAAATTTTAACTGAAATTTATTTTTATGAAATGAAAATCAATTTTTATTACAAAATTCTACAAGAATTTAATTATTTAAATGCAAAAGTAAATAATTTATTGAATAATTGAATGTTTCTTAAAATTCAATTCTCATAAAGAATTTTAGTAACAAATTTTTTAATAATTCAATTCTTTTGTCGAATTTTATTAAAACGTACACGAATATAATTACTTTTTTCAAGGAATTCAATTATAATTGTATGAAAAATAATTAAAACGCTGCGATGAGTTTTATAATTTTCAAATTTATTCGTTTAAAATTGAATTTTACAAAATTTCACTTATTCGGTAATTCTGCAATTAAATGTATATTGAAAAATAAGAACTCGAAATAATTTCAATTAAAATCCAATTAAACTTTAAAAAAAATTATTTCTACAGAATTTTTCATTAAAAATATAAAAAATTAATAATTTCAATTGATTTTAGTTTGGAACTTTTTCAAAATTTAATTATTTCCAAAAATCCACGTTATAATGCTTTTAATACTAAAATTTTAACTAAAATTTATTTGTAAAATCATTTGTATTAGTAAATTCTACGAGAATTCAATTATTTAAATACAAAAATAAATAATTTATTAATTTCATGTTTCTTGAAATTAAATTCTTGTTGAAATAGAATTTTATGGAAATTTTTGAAAATAATTAAATCTTTTCATATGTAATTTTATTTAAATTTGATTTAAATAATTAAATTTTTTAAAAGAATTTTAGTAATTATAAAAAAAATTGAATTGTTTCGAAGAATTTTTTAAAATTTTGGAAAATTATTTAATTGGTATGAAAAATTTTATAGAAATAATTGAAAATAATGAATTTTTTTCTTTTATTATAAATATTTTGACAATAATTTAATTATTTTTGAAGAATTTAAAATTCTTGTTGAAATAGAATTTTATGGAAATTCTGGAAAATAATTAAATTCTTTCGTGTAAATTTATTTCAATTGTATTAAAAATAATTTAATTCAAATTGTAGTATTTATAAAAATTAAATTGTTACAAAGAATTTATTAAAATTTTAGGAAATAATTAAATTTCATAAAAATAATTTGAAATACTTGAATTCATCCCAGGAATTTAATTAAAATTGTTTTGAAAATAATTGATCTGGAAAGGATTTTACTATTTATAAACATAATTGAATTCTTGCGAAGAATTTTACTTCGTTTATAAGAATAATTTAATTATTTTGAAGGATTTATTAAAATTTTAGAAAAAAATTGAGTTTTTTCAAAGTGTGTTAAAAGTATATTTCTGAAAATTGATCCCTTCCAAGGAATTCAATTACAATTGTTTCGAAAATAATTAATTTTTTGAAAAGATTTTACTGCTTGATAAAATAATTGAATTGTTAAGAAGGATTTATTAAAATTATAGATAATTATTGAATTCTTTCGGTGAAATTTTATTAAAACTTTGAAAATATGATTAGTAAGAATTAATTTTCTATTTAAGTGATTTTTCTTTTAAATTTTGACTATGAAATTATTTAAACATTTTTTATTGGAAAATAAGGCAAAATTTATTTTTAAAACCATTTTTATTAGTAAATTCTACGAAAATTCAATTATTTAAATACAAAAATAAATAATTTATTAATTTCATGTTTCTTGAAATTAAATTCTCATTAAAAAATGTTGTCATCAAATTTTTTTAATCATTACATTCTTTGGACTTTTAATAAGAATTTTAATAAGATTTTAAAGAATAATTACATTTTTTGAGGAATTTGATTAAAATTGCATTAAAAATAATTGAAATTCTGCCATGAGTTTTATTATTTATGAAACTAATTGAATTCCTTTTAAAACTTTATTATTTATAAAAATAATTGAATTATTGCGAAGAAATTTAAAAAAAAAATTTGTAAATAATTGAATGCTTGCGTAGAATCGTATTGAAATTCTTTTTAATAATGAAATTCTTTTTTTGAAATTTTTATTGAAACAGTAGATATTGAAAATTCTGGAATTTTATAAAACTTTTGAAAATAATTGAATGTTTGACAAGAATTTGATGAAAATTTTGTAAAATAATTGAAGAGAAGAGAAGAATTTTATTATTTATAAAGAGAATTGAAATTTTGGAACACAATTGAATTTAGTAACTATTTTACTAAGTTAGTAACTACACAGTAAATCGTTAGGTATTAAAATAACACCAAAAAGGATTAAAATAATCCAATTTAGTGTTATTTTAATCTTTTTTAGTGTTATTTTAATACCTAACGATTTACTGTGTAACTGACTATTCTCCCTAGAGAAGCTAAATTCGTTGAATTTTTCCAAATCGTTGACTTTGGTGTTTTATTTAAAATAAAATTTCATTCATAGTTAAAAATATCATCAAAATTTTTATTATTTTTTTAAATAATTTTATTATTTTAATTCTTTTTGGGGTTAATTTAATCCTAGAGGAATTAAGCTGTTGCAGATGCAGATTATTTTAATCCATTCTGGTGTTATTTTTACACCTCAAGTTTTACTGTGTGTTTTTCTGGTATTCAGAATTTCTTCCTTTGGCAACTAATTTAACTAATTTTTCCCGTATTTCCACAAAATGATGGGTTTGATCATGGTTTCCTTTACATGTTGCTAGAGGTACTTACTGAAATATTTAGCCCATGTTTTATTTATTTGAGAGCATGTAAGGGGCTAATGGACTGATAATTCATGACTAGCTCAGCTATATACGTTTTACAGTGAGACATATGAGGAAATGTTGGCGGTTTATATATACATTAAAAAAAAGAAAAATAATAATAATAATAATAATAAATAGGGAAAAGAGATGGTTCGTTTTGGAGCCAAACCGCGATCGATCATCCTCAATGGTTTGAGCGTTGCATACGTGAACCTGGCGGGAAATCAATCACCGAATGCTTGATATATATCAGTGAGTCTTAATTAAGCAAACATTGATGGGGTATATTGGTACTATCAAATTAACCGTTAACTTTTCGCTCTCGTTCGTCTTCTTTTCAAAAAATTTTCTGTCCATCTTTCTCTCTCTCTCTCTCTCTTTCTCTCAGTCTCTCATTTTTCTTTTGCATCCTTTCGTTTCTTTCTTTGCGAACCAAATTGAAAATCCGACAGGAAACTGTCCGAATGATTGTCTATCGACTCGGTGAAAACGAGTTGCGATAGATTTCAAAAAGTCTTTTGAGAAAAACTTTTGACATTTCAGTAATCGAAACTTTTAAATGAAGTGTTCAACTTTAAGGTGAGTGCGCCACATTGACAAGTCACTACTTTTCTTCCTCTTCTTCTTCTTTTCTCTTTCGTTTGGGCCTTTTTTTTATCACTTTTAGAGGTTGGAAAGTTTTCTTCTCTTAATTATTTACTGACATTGTGACTGATATGCTACCAGGCAATACTGAATTTTTGTTTGTTTGGTTTTTAATAATAATTTGATTTTTTAATCAAATTTTTTGATCGCAGCTATTTGAAATAAATTTCTCGAAATGCTTCTGGGTTCTTTTTTTTATTTTTTGAAAAACGATCCTCTAACACAATTTTTATTCAGTCGAGTGCATTCGCGTGCATTAAGGTACACAAAATTCTATTACCAATCCGACCCTTCTTATAAATATATTATGTATAAAAATTTATGCTAGAAAGTATTACGTTTTGCAAAAAAAGTAAAGAGCTAGTTTCAGTTTTCATGTATAACAGGAAAAAATATATTTTCAATTTTTACAAAAATATTTTCTATATTGAATTTCAGGGGAAGGAATCACTACTAGAGTAACTAAAAAGAGTCAGAAATTTATTATTACTTCAAGAAAAATTATAATTAAATCTAAAATAATGATTGCAGTGAAATTATAAGAAGAAAATACGAAATAAATAATTATAAGAATGATAATTAAAGAAAGTGAATTTATCATTCGGTAATTTTAATATTAAAGTTAGAAGAAGTATTAAAGATAATAATAATTATTATAAATTGAAATTGACAATAATTATTATTATAACAGGCATAAAAATTGTGATTGAAATAGTTGTTGCTGATTTAATTTTTTAATGAATATTAAATGAATATTAAAGGAATATTAAAGGAATATTAAAGGAATATTAAATGAATATTAAATGAATATTAAATGAATATTAAATGAATATTAAATGAATATTAAATGAATATTAAATGAAAACTTCTATTGGGTATATAAATTGTAGAAATGTAATATTGAAAGTTGCAGTGGGAGTAATAAAAAAAGTTTTTAACGAGAATAATAAAGTTTTAAAAAAAAATTTATATATACATATTTACAATCTTGGAAGATTTAATACTAAAATATCAAATGAAATTGTCTATGATGATGGTTATGATGAAAGAATTATTAATATACGCGCCTATATATATATATATACATAAAAGAGGAGAATAAATCTCGTGTCTTTGCCACCTGCTTTTTTTTAACGAAAATGTAATGGCACATATATATTCTGATTAGGCATTTCATATGTAAAGCACGACACATGAATATTCATTGATGACTTCATTTATAAGTTACACATGTTGGCGGCACACCAAAGTATAATAATTGATTTAAATTTATTTCCACGTTCAACCAAATGTGACAATAAGTAGACAATTATTATATGTTTACTTCTGTGTATTTTTTCGTGCGCCAAATATTTTCACTCGCAAATTTAATTTAATTTTTGTCTTCAATACTATTTAAATAATACACTGAAAAAAAAATTTATTTGATTCAAATAACCGATTATTTGACTATTATCAAATAATTTTTATTTGAATCAAATAAATTGTATTTGAATAAAATATTTCAGTATTTGAATCAAATAAATTGTATTTGAATCAAATATTTCAGTATTTGAATCAAACATTTCAGTATTTGAATCAAATAAATTGTATTTGAATCAAATATTTCAGTATTTGATTAAAATATTTCAGTATTTGAAGCAAATACTATTTAATTGATTGAAATAAAAATTATTTGATTCAAGTAAATATTTATTTGATAACAGTCAAATAATCGGTTATTTGAATCAAATAAATTTTTTTTTCAGTGATATTAATGGAATAATTTCAAAATCAATTTAGTCGTTTCTTTTTCAAAATAAAGCGCAATTTTGATTTTTGTAGATAAATTGACAATTACTTATAAACGTTCTAAATAAATAAAAATAAAATAAGTAAATAATTATCTGAATAAATAATAATTTACATTTTACGCAATTAACATTATTTTGAATAATGTTTCTTAAATCATTTAAATTAAAAAAAATAAACATTGCAACTTTTTTAATTTCTATTTTTTAATTTAAAATTAAAAAAATAAATAATTATCTGAATAAATAATTTACATTTTACACAATTAACATTATTTTGAATGATATTTTTCAAATAATTTAAATTAAAAAAAATCAAAATTGCAACTTCTTTAATTTTTATTTTTAATTTAATTAAAATTCTAATTTAAAATGAAATAAATAAATAATTATCTGAATAAATAATAATTTACATTTTACGCAATTAACGTTATTTTAAAGAATTTAAAGAAAATTAAAAATTTAAAATTTTAGAATTTAAATTAAAAAAATAAACATTGCAACTTTTTTAATTTATATTTTTAATTCAATTTAAATTTTAATTTGAAATGAAAGAAATAAATAATTATCCGAATAAATTATAATTTACATTTTACGCAATTAACATTATTTTGAATAATATATCTTAAATAATTTAAATTTAAAAAAATAAAAATTGAAACTTTTTTAATTTCTATTTTTAACTCAATTAAAATTCTAATTTGAAATGAAATAAATGAATAATTATCTGAATAAACAATGATTCACATTTTACGCAATTAACATTATTTTAAAGAATTTAAAAAATATTTAAAATTTTTAATTTATGAATTTAAATTAAAAAAATAAAAATGGCAACTTTTTTAATTTCTATTTTCATAAAAATAAACCTTTTTTAATTAAAATTCTAATTTAAAATGAAATAAATAAATAATTATTTGAATAAATAATAATTTACATTTTTCGCAATTTTGACACTATTTGGAATTGCATTTCTCGAATAATTTTGTATAATAAAAATATGAATTTATTATTGAAAAGAAACGTCCACGTAACTTGTCACATAAGTTTTGGGAAAAGTTGAGAATTATTTCACGAAGCTTGGAAATATTTCTTCCACAACGTTTAGTGTACTTCTCAAATGATATTCATGTTTCGTGTGTTTTTGACACATTTCTCTGAAATTCGTTTGACTTCAAAACTTGAATTTCATAAAAATGTGATTTATCAGTTTTATTAAAAAGTAATTTATCAATTTTATTACATACATTTTGTCAAATCGATTTTATTTTTTAAAAAAAGAAGAGGACAATTTTTTTTTTGGTCAATCCATCATATTATTAAAAATTCTTGTCAATTTTTGTTGTTAAATTCAATTATTTTGTATTTAATTTTTTCTTCATTGATTCATAATCATTTTATTGTTTCCTACTAATGAACTTTTTTAAAAGTTTTATTATTTATTGTTAATATTTTATTATAAAAAAGAAAAGAAAAATTATTTGTTTCAATTAACCGATTATTTGACTATTGGCAAATAAATATTTACTTGAATCAAGTAATTTTTATTTGAACGAATTAAATATTATTTGCTTCAAAATTTCAAATACTGAAATATTTGATTCAAATACAATTTATTCGATTCAAATAAAAATTATTTGTGTTAATTAGAGAATTATCAAGTAATTCTCAAAAATCATTTATTTTTTTGATCGTGAAATTATTTAGTTTAAACAATGATCGTTTGAGCAGAAAAAATTTGATAAACTAAAAAAAAAATTATTTGATTCAAGTAAATATTTATTTGATAATAGTCAAGTAATCGGTTATTTGAAACAAATAAATTTTTTTTCAGTGCATTTATCGCCTTTTTAGCGTAATGAAATTATATTAATTATAGAATTATTAAATAATAGAATATTGAATTAAAATATTTGGAATGTTTACATTTTTTACGTTCTCCTTTTTTAAAAATGAAAAACAGTGAAGAATTTGATTTAACATTTGATTAGTTACATTTATCCACTTTTTAGCGCAATGAAATTATATTAATTAAAATTATTAAATATCAGAATATTGAATCAATATATTTGGAATGTTTACATTTTTTACTTTCTCATTTTTTTTAATTAAAAAAACGTTGAAGAATTTGTTATTTTAATCACAGTAATGATTGATAAAAAATGTTCAGTTTCGTTTCACTAATGTCGCTTTCGAGAGATTAGCTTCCGGTAAAGAAAAACAATGGGATGAAAAGAGTTCATTGTTCTCTATACTATAAGTTTTAATTTTTAAATAAAAAAAAAAAAGGAAGAAAAATTTTTTCTGCTATAATGTTCAGAAAGATATAGGAACCAAGTTTCTAGATGACTGTTTAATATATATCTGTGTAGTTTGAAACTTGTACGTACCAGTTACAGGTCTCAAAACTTCATCTGCGTTTTCTTTTGTTTTTCCCCTAAACAGGAACACAACACACAATTCACACGAGAATCGTCAAAAAAAATTCCTCTCACTCTTATTTTTGACTTTTATTTTAGATTTCTTAAAGCGACGACACCACGCGAGAAATTTCTCGTCTTCCATTCTTTTTTCCTTTTCACTCGGATTTTATTTTATTGCACCGATTTTCCATTTTTTCGAAGGGGGAGGTTTGCGTTTTTGTTTAATTAAAATGGAGTGGATTTAAATAGGTTTGGATTTAAATAGATTTGGATTTAAATAGATTTGAATAGAATTAAATAGATTTAAATAGAATCAAATAGAATCAAATAGAATTAAATAGAAGTAAATAGAATTAAATTTTAATAGATTTAGATAGAATTAAATAGAATTAAATTTTAATAGATTGGAATAGAAGTAAATTTTAATAGATTTGAGTAGAATTAAATTTTAATAGATTGGAATAGAAATAAATTTTAATAGATTGGGATAGAATTAAATTTTAATAAATTGAAATAGAATTAAATTTTAATAGATTGGAATGGAATTAAATTTTAATAGATTTGAGTAGAATTAAATTTTAATAGATTGGAATAGAATTTAAGTTTAATAGATTTTAATAGATTTTAATAAAATTAAGTGGAAATAGATTTAAGTTGAAAGGGGGAAATTTTATAGAATCAGGAAGATGAGAGTATTTTTTCGAAGATTTGCGAGCGGGGAAGTGAGAAAAAGAAAGAGGAGACGAACGTGACGGCACATGACGTGAACCTCGTGTGTCCCTGCGACGGATGCCGGGAACACACGCTGCCTGTGGCACGCTTTGTCGCGTCACCTTTTCGCTTTTTGACCACGCGCATTCACCACCGCACCGAGAGTAGTGGGAAAATGTGCCTTCAAAATGACACACTTTAGGAAAAATGAAAGAACCCTCCACCCTCTCCTCTCTTCTCTCTCTCTCTTTCCCTCTATGTTGCAAAGTCATTCTCTCACTCTTTCTTTCTGAATATTTCTTTTTTTATTTTTTTATTTTTTTATTTTCTTTTCGACTCCCTCCCTCTAAGTTACTGCGTGTTGGGACTCTAACCCATTTCAAAAGAAGGAAACAAATTTCGACAATTTTTTATCCACTTGCAAAAAAATATGCGGAGACAAAATAAGTAGGCCATATGTCTATGGACACCAGGAATGGTGAAGATGAGAAGGAAAATGAAAAAGTTGACCATTTTTTTCTCATCCTCTCTCCCTTTGCAGTATTGCACGTAAATATCGTGTAATTTTAACCCCTCCCTGGGAAAAAAAGCTTTGGAATTAGAAACATAAATTTTGTGCGACCAGGAATTTTTCCATAATTTTCAAAGAGGAGGAGAAAATAAAATTTATGAATTTCTAGTTTCCTGAATTCGTACTTAATACAAAAGTGGCGTGTAATTTATTTTTGCGGCAATTTATTGTACCTGAGGTTCCAAATTCTACTGATAGATTTTTCAGACACAATTACACTTGTCGGTTTTTTTTTCATTCTTATTGTTTGGTTTTCTCTCGTCTTATTTACTATAATTCACATCTCTCATTGTTTACTCTTCTCGTTTGTTTCATCCGTTTTTTATCCTTTTTTTCTTTTTTCCTTTTTTTCCTTTTTTTTCTTTTTTCCTTTTTTCCTTTTTTCCTTTTTTCCTCTTTTCCAGAATTGTTCCGCAGGTATTTTAGTTCAAGAGATGCATTTCTTTTATGAAATTTATTCATAAAGCAGTGAAAACTCAAAGACGTGAATTCCAAAGTTAGACGAAGAAAGAGATCAAATAAAATCTTTTCCTCCGGAGACACAGGTGATACGCAAGAAGCAGATATTCTCTCATATGATTTCTGCTTGTTTTCATTTCTTTTTTTTCCCCTCTTTTTTTTTTATTTTTCTAACATTTTTTTTTTTCACTTTTCTACAAATAAATATCTGGTACAAGAGTTTACCAGCTCCGTTGATCTTTATGTTTAGTGTCAGCTTATTATTCTTCCATTTTTTTTTCTTCTTCGACACAATATTTCTTGTAATTTTTCTTTTTCACGACGTGAGTAAAAGTGGAAATTGATTTTTTCGCTTATAGAGAAAAAAAACTGATTCTTCTTTTTCTATACGCTATCTGTCTTGTTCGAGTTGTGATTTTTTTTTATGAAATCCGTTTTTTTTAATACAATGCGTGTTTTGTTGTAAATAGAAGAGAGAAAAATGTTTATAGGAAAATTTACAGTAACTGTTAATTAAAACAGTTATATTCAGTGTCTATTTTTTTGTATTAAAATAGTAAAGAGTAAAAAAATAATTATTGACAATATGGTAGAAAATGTGTACAAAAATAATTAAAGTAGTAATGAGTTGTTTAAACATTAAAAAAATGTTGTTTATAGGAAAATTTGCGGTAACTGTGGAAAAGTCTATAAATTAAAATAATGAGTAAAAAAATAACGATTGACAATATGGTAGAAAATATATACAAAAATAATTAAAATAGTAAAGAGTAACAAAATATTTATTGACAATGTGGTAGAAAATATATACAAAAATAACAAAATCCAAATTCTCCGCTTTGAAATTTAATATAATTTAAAATAAAATTCTAGGTATGAATTGTCCAAAAATGTAAAAATTTATGTAATGTAAAAATTTGAAAACATTTTTAAAAGAGATAAAAATTATTAAACTGCTAATGGAAGAGCCGCGCTTTTTCTACAGCCGAACATTTTTCATTTTTTTGAATCGTTCTTTATTTCAATCATACGATCCAATCCGTTTCTATTAAAATCTATAATTTCTATTTGTCTCCCATAATAAAAATTAAAAAAATAAGAAATTAAAAAAAGCTACTTTTTTCACACAAAATTGTTTTTCGTGAGATTTTTGGTAAAGTCAGTACCTACCGAAGTGTTTTCTGGTCCATATCAAGACTGTGAAATCTCACGCTCGGCGGTGAAAAACGCGCGAGATTCTTGTCCGTGGATCTTTTACTGTGTTTTAATCGGCTGTCAGAAGACGTTGTCAATAATGGCCGATGTAGTAAGGCCGGACTATCAGCTGCTGATGACGTCTCTGACGTCATTATCGAGGCCGTCGAGTGACGATAGCTTCATTAGAGAAAAAAAAAAGAAAACCAAAATCAGTTTTTGCAAAAAAGAAAAAATTAAATTCGATTCTTTCTTTCTGTTTTTTTTTATGTAAAACACCCGACGAGAATGCTAAAAGCATTGAAACGTCAAACGAAGAACGAACAAATAAATAAACAACATAATACCGTATAAAATCCTTGTAAACTACCCAATATATTAATCGGACCTTAAAAGAAAATCAAAAATTAAATGTTTGTCCAATAGTTGGTTAACTCACGTCTTGTTTGTCAGCTGGCCGACCTGTTACAATTCCGATTGAACATGTCGCAGGTGGGATTAGGACAGTTTTCCAAAAATGCACATCATCTGTAAAAGAAGTAGAAACATTTTTTAAAATACTTCCATGTTCATAAATTCTGTTTTAATGCAGAAGAAGAAAAATTGTTTGCAAAATGTTTTAAAGAACCTGATCCTTTCAAAGAGGTAATCAAACCTGATCTTTTTTTTTGTCAACTTGAACTTAAATCGTATAATTTATATGGTTAAGCTGTTTATGCAGAATCGTTAATTATTGCATCACAGTCCAATTATTTCCAATCGTCCTGTAAGTCTATAATTCAGATAATTATAAACTAAATTCAATTAACTCGATAGCAATTTTCATCCTAAACTGTACGATTATGATTCGTTCTTTAAATCTAATTAATAGAATAACAAGTGATGGGGGAATAAATTAATAGCTAGTGTAATGTTTGGTTATAGTTACAAACTGTTTGGTAGACAACTCATCTTTGGTAACTAGAAACTTTGGTTATTTTTAAAACTTTTTGTTGGAACAATTGTTGCAGCAATTTATTTACAACTCTTGCCAAAGGGTAAATCTTGTAAATTTAGGTTCAAATGTACCTTTTTGTGTAATTTTGTCTGATTAAAATTTGTCATATTTTAATTCTGTTAATTATTTTATTCTGTTTCATAATTGTTGACATCAAATGATACAGAAGCGTAAAAACAGAAGTGAAACAGAAGTGAAGCAGAAGTGAAGCAGAAGTGAAGTAGAAGTGAAACAGAAGTGAAACAGAAGTAAAACAGAAGTGAAACAGAAGTGAAGCAGAAGTGATACAAATGTCAATTGAGTAATTGACGTTATTGCATCTGCATTTGGGAAATTAAAGAATCAGCAAATAGAATAGTTGAGGGGTCCATTGAGAGAGTAATAATGCGTATGACACGGTTCGTTAGACAGCGATAACTAGCAACAAGTTCACTGGCAAAAAATCCACCTAGTTATGAACGTGTGCCAAATTTTTTTCCGATGTCGCAGAAGGAGTGTATGTTTATATATATATTTTTTGTGCCTGCAGAAATTGTCGACCTTAATTTACAAGACATTCAATCATTTTACGAGATAGATGAGCTTTCTTTTTGGAATAATATTTTTTTTCCCGTGTAGTAAAGGGGAAAATACTGTAATGCAGCAATTTGTCTACTTCGTTGTTAATAATGAAGAATAGGTCGACAGGTATCTTTTTTTAACGTATAGAAGGGAATATTATTTTTTCACTGGGGTGGAAGAATGTTGCACCGAAAATATTGGGGCGTTTCATGTTCATTTGTATAAAAAATACAGTTAAAAAATTTAATTATTTAGAAGTATTTAAACATGTTTAAAAGTAGTTAAAGATATTTAAATATTTAAAAGTATTTAAACATATTTAAAAGTATTTAAACATAATTATTTAAAAGTAGTTAAACATATTTAGAAGTATTTAAACATATTTAGAAGTATTTAAACATATTTAAAAGTATTTAAACATAATTATTTAAAAGTAGTTAAACATATTTAGAAGTATTTAAACATATTTAAAAGTAGTTACAGATATTTAAACATATTTAAAAGTAGTTAAACATATTTAAAAGTATTTAAACATAATTATTTAAAAGTAGTTAAACATATTTAGAAGTATTTAAACATATTTAGAAGTATTTAAACATATTTAGAAGTATTTAAACATATTTAGAAGTATTTAAACATATTTAAAAGTAGTTACAGATATTTAAATATTTAAAAGTATTTAAACATATTTAGAAGTATTTAAACATATTTAAAAGTAGTTAAACATATTTAAATATTTAAAAGTATTTAAACATATTTAAAAGTACACAAGAAAAGATCATTGTGGTATGTCATGTTCGTCACGATGACTATTTCTAGAGGTCACAAAAACGATAACCTCATAATTTATTCCGAGCGAAAGAAACGGAAGGGTGAAACGTTGCCCGTGGTCATTGCATTCTCATCCAAAATCCTTTCCTCTTTTTAGCCAATTACCAGTCATAGAATATTTCTCCTATTCGTTAATTCCTAACTAAATAATTCTAGACTAAATTTTTCAAACCTAAAGATGCAACGAATCTTGATAACAATTAATCATTGTTTCGAACAATCGATTCGTTACAAACCATGTTTCTAACAATTAATTATCAAACAACAGTGTTTTAAAAAATCATTCTTGAAAACAAGGATTACAAAGTACATAAGTAGGAGTAAAATTGAAATCCCCAATTTTTGGCAAACACACAGAATCCTGTTGTATCGACCTTGTGAGTCATGTTTGATTCCTCATGATCTGTGGAGTTTCCATTCTTCCATTTATCTTCTATTTGCTTAACACTCTTTCTCTTTCTCCTGTTACCGTAAGCCGACTGTCGATAAAGTAGCTTTATGAAGTCGCATTCTCCTTGGAGAAATTCTAATGTACCAACCATTTATTACCAGAAAGCATTAAATAGAAAACTACATCCCCCGATGCAGTTTATTTAAAAAAAGAGCCTTTAAAGCCCCCATTAAATAAAATACATCCTTTTTTCTTCATATTCTCCTTCGTTTTGTTTTTTTCCGATATTACTACAATTTTTTTACTACAATTTTCCTGAACGAAGGCTAATAGAAGTAAAAGAAAAATTAGAAACTTAATCATAAACGAAGGTTAATAAAAATAAAAGAAAAATTATAAACAATTAATTATAAACGAATGCTAAGAAAAATTAGAAACTATTGTTGATATGGATGGTAGAAAGAGTGCTTATCTGGTTTTTTTTTTTTGCATTCTACATAACGATTTAAAGCGACGATCAAGCAAATGAATTGAGAGTATTTTACGATTTGTCCCGAATGAGCGTTAGGAAAATACAAAGTGCGATAATGTTGAAATTATTCGAACGTCCTTTTGTTGGACGATTTATGACTCTGGCGATGATGATAATTAAAAGTGCTCACAATCTCATGAAGCGCGATATTTTCTGATGACAGAGCAACCGAAAGAGGTTTTTTAACGATTAGTCTGCGAGCACTCGTGTGATGGGACGAAAAAACGAACTCTTAAATTTTAACAACCACTTCCGTTGATCCTTGCGGCTCTCATTTCGATACGATAACATTTCTTTTCACCCCTTTTTTTTATCCCTATTTTAATCATTTACTTAGAAATATAATATTAATAGAATATTTTCCTTCTATTCATGAATAAATCTACTTTTTTAAATCTTTAAATCCTTTAAATCTCGAGAAGGAGAAGAAGAAGATAAAATACACGATTTTGCGAGTCAAAAAGGGGTAAAAGAAATAAGTATGATTTCTTTTATTATTAATGGGCTTTTTTCTGAAATTAAATTCCACTTTGGTAGTTAAGAATCAGAAAGTGGAATTTTATCATTGCTTGAATTTTTCGTAAAATTTAAATTACCCGTATCTTCGCGTACTTTTTTTTTCTCAACCTAGAGCTATATTTCAAATGTTCTAACCAAGTTGAGTTTTCCACTTAGGAATGTACAAGATGGGGACAACGACTGTAAAATACGGAAATTGCCCAAATGTCAGGGAAATTAGGGGAAAAAGTAGCATTTTTTGGAATTAATTAAGTGTACCTAATTAAAAATAAATTTTTCCGCGTTAGCATTAAACAAATCAGAGTAAATCGTGAGGTATTAAAAAGTGTTGCAAATTTAATTAACAACAAGAAAGATTAAAATAATCAATTTTGGTGTTATTTTTTACAATCAATGGAACTTTGGTTTATTAAATTTTTTAATATTAATATTTTAATTTTAATATTTTTAATAACTATAAAACATGAAGATATCGATAACTCGAACTAGTGATCGATTTCTTCATATTTTATAATAATTAAAGATGACCAAGTAATAAAATCATTATTTTATATTATAAGAATACTTCTTCAAAATTATTTTCATTATTTCAATTGAATTATTATTTTCCAAAATTTTTAAATACAATTTTACTTTATATAAATTTTTTTAATGATAATTAATTAATCAACTTTACGAAAATTCAATTATTCCCGAATTCTTTAATTAAATGCAAAATAGAAAATAAAAACACCAAATAATATTCAAAAAATTCAAATTAACTGTTTCAAAAATATTAATTTTGAAAATTCAATTATTTACAAAAAGTTCACTCTATTTTTCTTTTAATATTCAATTATAATCTCAAATTTTAACTAAAATTCATTTTTATGAACAGAAAATCAATTTTTATTAAAAAATTCTACAATAATTTAATTATTTAAATGCAAAAGTAAATAATTTATTGAATAATTCAATATTTCTCAAAATTCAATTCTCATACAGAATTTTAGTAATAAATTTTTTAATAATGCAATTCTTTCGTCGAATTTTATTAAAACTTGCACAAACATAATTACTTTTTTCAAGGAATTCAATTATAATTGTATAAAAAATAATTGAAACCCGGCGATGAGTTTTATAATTTTCAAATTTATTCGTTTACAATTCAATTTTACAAAATTTCAATTGTTCGGAAATTCTGAAATTAAATATATATTGAAAAATAAAAACTTGAAATAATTTCAATAAAAATCCTATTGAACTTTCAAAAACAATCAATTTTACAAAATTTGATGTCAAATATATGAAAAATTAAAAATTTTAATGAATTTTAGTTTGAAACTTTTTCAAAATTTAATTATTTCTAAAAATCCACGTTTATAATGCTTTTAATACTAAAAAATCTTAAAAATACTAAAATTTTAACTGAAATTCATTTTTAAAACCATTTTTATTAGTAAATTCTACGAGAATTCAATTATTTGAATACAAAAATAAATAAATTATTAATTTCATGATTCTTGAAATGAAATTCTCATAAGAAATGTTATCAGCAAATTTTTTACATCATTAAATTCTTTGGATGAATTTTGATAAGAATTTTAATAAAATTTTTAAGAATAATTACATTTTTCGACGAATTTGATTAAAATTGCATTAAAAATAATTGAATTCATGTAAAAATTGTTATTATTTTAGGAAAATAATTGAATTTTTGCGTAGAATTTGTGTTTTCAAATTTTTTCTAATAACGGAATTCTTTTGGATAATTTTATTGAAATAGTAAATATTGAAAATTATGGAATTTTAGAAACCTTTTGAAAAGAATTGAAATTATTTCTAAAAATCCACGTTATAATGTTTTTAATACTATAATCTAAAATTTTAACTAAAATTCATTTTTAAAACCATTTTTATTAGTAAATTTTACGAGAATTCAATTATTTAAGCACAAAAGTAAATAATTTATTAATTTCATGTTTCTTTAAATTAAATTCTCATAAAAAATGTTGTCCTCAAATTTTTTTTTAAATCATTAAATTAATAATTGAATTATTACGAAGAAATTTATTAAAAAAATGTGTAAATTATTGAATTTCTGTAAAAAAAATTTATTATTTATGAAGATAATTGAATGTTTGCAAAGAAATTTATAAAAAAATTTGTAAATAATTGAATTTCAGTAAAAATGTTTATTATTTATAAAAATAATTGAATTATTGCAAAGAAATTAAAAAAAAAATGTGTAAATAATTGAATTTCTGTAAAAATGTTTATTATTTATAAAAATAATTTAATTATTGCGAAGAAATTTTAAAAAAAATGTGTAAATAATTGAATTTCTGTAAAAATGTTTATTATTTATAAAAATAATTGAAAGTTTGCGTAGAATTGTATTTAAATTTTTTTTTAATAATCGAATTCTTTTCGAAAATTTTATTGAAATAGTAGATATTGAAAATTATGGAATTTTAGAAAACTTTTGAATATAATTGAAATTTTGACAAGAATTTGATTAAAATTTTCTAAAATAATTGCATATCAGAGAAGAATTTCATTATTTATAAAGAGAATCGAATTTTTTGAACACAATTGAATTTAGTAACTATGTTACCAAGTTATTTAATAACTAAGTTAGTGAAACTAACTTACTATTCTCCCTAAAGAAGCTAAATTCGTCGAATTTTTCCAAATCGTTGACTTTGGTGCTTTATTTAAAATAAAATTTCATTTATAGTTAAAAATATCACCAAAATTTGTATTATTTTTAATAATTTTATTATTTTAATCCTTCTTGGTGTTAATTTAATCCTAAAGGGATTAAACTGTTGCAAATTATTCTAATCCATTCTGGTGTTATTTTAACACTTCACCTTTTACTGCAATATTTAATGCTCTTCTAAAATTGTCTTGCATCTAAAATATTTTACACTATTTTGTTCCGTCTTCGGTAAAAAATATAGTTGCAGAAAATGGAGGATGGTAAAATTCGGAAAATTAAAAATTTAAAAGATTGTTTCGTAAATATTGATATATTTTTTTTGGCATAAAAACGATTCGCAGCGTACAATAAACATTGATACAACATGTATGCAATAAACCTCAAGTACACTGCACTCGAATAACACGTAAAAGTTGGAGAACTGTTTACGCTGCACATTCACTATACATATGTAGACTATAATCCTCTAGAGATCACTTTACCCATATTTTTATTTATTCATTCATTTTTCTTTTTTTTCTTTTTTGTTCTCGTACTGGCAAACAGACATATAATGAGTCGTGAATGATTAAAAAGCGCAGGGGAGAGGGGGAAATGCTAATAAATTGCTCTCTTGCCATTTTCCTATTTTCTCGAGCCAAAATAAACTATTGAGAGTAATCGTTTCTACTTATAGTGAAGGAAAAAATTAGAGCAACTTTTGACAATTCTTTATATTGCACTTTTTTTTCTTTTTCTATTTTTCTATTTTTTTTTTTTTTTTTTTTTTTTTTAAAGTATAGAGAAATAATTTTTTACTATTGAGGCTCGAAGGCCTCGCTGCACTAACTAATAATTTCGCTAATTTAGAGAAATTTTTGGTTGTTCAAGGTAAAGATTTTTTTTGTGATACAGTTATAAATGTAATTTTAATATTTTTTTAAACTTTAATATTTTTTCAACTTGAACATTTTTTTAAACATTAATATTTTTTCAACTTGAAAATTTTTTTAAACATGAATATTATGTTAAATTAAATATTATTATTAAATTCACTCGAATTATAATGAATAATTTAACATCTTTATGTAAATGACATAAATTAAATTTAGTACAGTTTCATTTAATTAATTGTAAATAAATGTGAAAACCACATTTAGAGTACTTTGTGCGAAAGGAAAAATAAGAGAAAAAAAAAATATTCCCCAGATTTAAAAAGCGTAAAAAATTGTTTTTTTTTCTACATGTAAAAACCGCTGACAAAAACAGGGATTTATATTTTTCTCTCTATTCAATGTGCATGTATAGAATGGCACAGGGTCAAAGAATAATAAAACAGGACATTATGAGACTAATGCAATTCATATCCTTTGAAGTGAGCACCTTGTGTTAAATATATATATGTATATACAGTCGAGGCAAAATTGAATACTTTGGACTTTCAAAGAAGTACTTATAAAAACCCCAACACACGCTATTTGCTGCCAGTGGTCCATTTAATACTATTACGCTCGTTCTCTTTTCTTTTCAACATAATGAGTTTAAACTTTAAAGTTATAACTGCAACTAAGTTTCCCCAAAAATTGACCACTATAAGTAATAATCTTCTTTTTAAAAAAGAAATATTTTTTAAACCAAGCTAACCGCGGGTATTTTTTTTTTTAATATTAGAAAAGAGAAAACAACTGTTTCGGTTGTTATTGTTATTGTAACTACGACGGTTGAAAAAAAGAGATTGAAAACAATTTCCAGAAAATGGAAACGAAAAAAATAGTTTGGAATTGCTTTGACAAAATTGATTGCTTTCAGTGAAATTGAAACAGTTTTTCTTTTGTAAAATACAAACCAAAAAAAAAGTTTGAATTAAACATATTTTATAATCGAATTAAACATATTCAGGGCTCGGATCGTCTTTAAGACTCAAAAAAAGTCGCTTTAGTCGCATAAATTCACAACAAAAGTTACGAAAAGTCGCGTAAAATTTTTAAAAAAGTCGAATGAAATTTTAGGGGAAAAAACGCCGAAAAGGAAACAAGAAATAGTCAAAATTGTCAAAAAATCACATTTCTCGCCAAAAAATACTTTGACATCAAACAATCTGGAATAATATTTAATAAAATTTAATAAAATGCATGGCAAAAATTTAATTAGGTACTAGCGATGAATTCCGCGCTCGCTAACGCTCGCTCGGATACTATTGTACTGTTAATTTTTTAATTACTAATATATAATTAATAATTAATTAATTAATTAATTACTAATATATAATTTTAATTAATGAATTTTTTTTATTAATTTTATTAAAATTATTAATTTATATATTTAAGTTTTATAAAACAAAAAATAATAATAATACATTAAAATAGAATTGATATTATATTATAAATACGTAATTATTGTCTTTTCAAATTGTCATTTACAAAAAATATTAAAATTGTTCATTTATTAAATGAAATTAAAAAATGTTTGTTTTTCATTTCTTATTGAAAAAAATTGATATCAAGAATTTTTAATTTTTAATGTGATAACACAATTTTATAATTAATAATTTAAAAAAAAGAATAATTTAAATAGTATTATAAGTAGAAATTGTTTTGTACAATTTAGAAACAAAGTTGATTAGATTGAAGAATTTAAAATACATATTAAATTATGAAACATTTTATTTGAATAATAATCCTTTTGTTACTGTTAGGACATTAAACAATTTCTATAGTTGTTTTTAAAGAATAAATATTTTTATTTATTTTAATAATATATAATACCCAAATAGTACTTCTAAAATAAATAATAGTAATTATAAATTTTTTTTAACTTATTTTTTAATTATAATTTTTTTATTTATAGTAAATTTTTATTTTATTTTTTTATTTCTGCAAAGTATAAAAACATTGTAGTATCCATTATATTAAAATCTTTGAATGTCGAACTAATGAGTAAGTACACTGAAAAAAATAATAGGCAGAATGTGCTTTTACTAAGGCAATTTTTGCCTAAGTACAAAAGCAATTCACGAAAAGCAATTGTTTCTTTAAAAAAAAGGCAATTTTTTGCCTTACTTAATAAGGTTAAATTCGCAAGGAAAAATTTTTATTTAAATATTTAGAAAATACGGATATTAAATAATTTTGTTTCACCTTTTTATTACATATATTTACAATTCGAGAGAAAAGGAATTTTTATTTTTAATACTATATTAATAATATTTTACTTTAATTAAATAAAGGAAATAATAGAACTAATTTCTTCCTTTAGTACCCATTATTTTAATTAATTATAAAATTCGATTTGACATATGTAAACAATTTATTTGATAAATGACAAGAATTTGTTACTTTATTAACTAAGGGAAAAATTGCTTTTCTATAAAAGAAACAATTGCTTTGCGTGTATTGCTTTTGTACTCAGGCAAAAATTACCTTAGTAAAAAGCACATTCTGCTTATAATTTTTTTCAGTGTAGCTAAGCAGTATTTTGTTTTGTAAAGTTTTTTTCGAAATAAAGTGAACTTGAAAAGATAAAAATGATAAATATTAGTTGTTCCTAATTTCTCTCAACGCAGTTGTGCTATGACAGTCAAAAGTTGTGCAAGTTAAAACAAATCTACGAGAGAAGTGTTTTAGCATCAAAATTTTATTGATTTCTCATTTAATATAACCATATTATTTTCAAGTAAGTTTTTATTTAAAAAAAATTAAATAATGTAATTAATAAACTGTAATTGTAATTGTAATTAATAATTTTCAATAAGTCCTTTTTAGGACTTTATTATTCATTCGGCGACCCAAAAAAACCCCTGAGTAACAATAATTCAGATGATTTTATTAATTTTTTAATTAATATTTTTCCGCGATATTGAATCTAGCATTTTAATTTTTATTAAAATTATTACCTTGGATTCGTATTCAGCTACCTTAAAAGCCCCACGTAACAATATTTAGCTGATTTTAGCAATTTCAAAAAAAAAATCTTCCCATATTGAATCCGCCATTTTGAATTTCTAAATTATGACCTTGTATTCGCATTCACCTTCCCAATGAAAACCCGGGAAACAATAATCAGTTCAATTTATATAAACTTATTGAATTTGAAAAATTATTCCGATATCCAAATAGCCAAATTTAAAATGATATCCATTATACGTCCAGGGATATTTAAATATATTATTTCTTTTAATTTAGTTAGTAAATTTAATTATTAAGGGTAATGAACTAATTTAAAAAAAATTAGGTAAAAAAATTCATTATAAAAAGATTATTTTTTTTTAAATTTAGTTAGTAAATTTAATTATTGAGTTATTATTTAATTATTTTTAATTATTAAAATTTTAACATCTGTCAAAAATTTTTTTTATTTTCTGAGTAAAATTTTGACAGATGTTAAAATTTTAACCTAGTAACTCACGTGAAAATGTTCTCGGGAATCGGTCCTGGGAAATTACCGAGAGTCACTGCCGGAAAATTCCCGGTACTTACTCCCGAGAAATTCCTGGAAAATATTTTGACATTTGTCAAAATTTCTAATTTTCATTGAAAACTGTTTAAATGCTCAAATAAAATAGAAAATTTTTAATGGAAAATGTGTAAATAGTTACTTATTTTCTTAAAATGGGAAAATCTAATTTAAAAAATTGGTGCTTAAACCCATTTTGTTATGATGTCCATTAATTTTTCTCACTTAAGTGTCGAAATCCGTTTGAATATGTTGATAGTAGATTTTTCAATTTGTATTGCTTAACGTGAATATTATAATAAACAAAAAGTCATCTCAATCACGAATACGATCCGGAAGTTTTTATAGTGGGTATATATTAATATTCTTGAGGTTAAATTCTCTGAGAAATATGGAGACAAATGTCAAAAGATTTTACCGGGAATTTCTCGGAGTAAGTACCGGGAATTTTCCGGCAGTGACTCTCGATAATTTCGCGGGACCGATTCCCGAGAACATTTTTCACGTGGGAAATAAGTTATTCGAAATTAAAGACGACCGAGTGATAAAATCATTATTTTATATTATAAGATTTTATAAAAAAAAATGTTAGAAAATAATTGAATTTCTTGGATAATTTTTTTTATTTATAAAGATAATTAAAATTCTGCCAAGAATTTTATTAAAATTTCTTTGCAAAAAATTAAATTTCAGAGAAGAATTTTATTATTTATAATGATAATTGAAATTTTTGAACAGATTTGTTTTAAAAATGTTTAAAAGTTATTGAATATTGAAGAAGAATTTTGATATTTTTAAAAATAGTTGAAGTTGTGATGAGAAATTTAAAAAAAACGTTGAAAATAATTGAATTTCTGCGAAGAATTTGATTACTTTTGAAATAAATGAATTTCTAGGTTGAAATTTTATTATTTATAAAGATAATTACAAATGTACAGAAAATATATAAATTATTGAAATTCTGACAAGAATTTTATTAAAATTCTTTGAAAATAATTGAATTACAGAGAAGAATTTTATTATTTATATAAGATAATTGAATTTTCGAACAGATTTTTTTCGAAATGTTTAAAAGCAATTGAATTTTGAAGAAGAATTTTGATATTTACAAAGATAATTGAAATTTTGAAAATGTAAAAAAAGTTTTGAAATAATTGAATTTCTGCGAAGTATGTTATCTGAACTTTTGAAAATAATTAAATTTCCATGATGAATTTTCTTATTTTTTAAGATAATGATAATTTGACGATAAATTAAAAAAAAAATTTGAAAATAATTGAAATTCTTCGGAGTATTTAATTACTTTTGAAAATAATTTTATTTCCTTGATGAATATTATTATTTATAACATTTTGACGAGAATCATAATTTGGAATTATCTTTATAAATAATAAAATTTTTCTCTGAAATTAATTTATTTTCAAAACTAATAAAATTCTTTGCAAAAATTTAATTACATTAAAAAATTTTATTTTAATTTTTTTAAATAATCGAATTTTGGAAAAGAATTTTATTATTTATAAAATAATTGAAATTTTGAACAGATTTTAAAAAAATGTTGAAAATACCTAATTAAAATTTTGCCATGTATTATATATATATATATATATAGATATATATATATATATATATATATATATAAATATATATATGTATATATTATGTACATAAATTATGTATGTATAATATGTTACATATTATGTACATAATATATTAAGTATATACACTACCGACAGAAATTGTCGGTACGAATGACGAGCAAAGCTACGAAAAGTTGCTGCCGAAATTAAATTAACATATTTTATTATTGAAAAAATGATAGGATCTTGGTTCTTGGATCGTTTCAAAGCCAATTAAATTCTGCGTCGTTTGATATATAAATGAAAATTATTTGATATTTTTGAGAGATTTTATCACCTAAAAGATTTTGAAAAAAATTGATTAATTTTTCTATTTTTGTGCACCATGTTTGAGTGGCTGCACATTCTAGAAAAATTTAGAGAAAAATTTTAAACTCTAGAAACATAATCTTTAAAGTCTCAGCTTTTATTTGAGCCTTGAAAATTGAAAATCCGTTCAGTAGTTTTTGAAATATCTAAAAATAAAAAAAATGTCCAAGCATGTTGTTTTATAATTTAGGCGGTGATACACACTTATTGCACTCTCGCTGCTCACCTGGTTCGTTGCGGGCAGGGCTGAATAAGCGGCATATAGAGTGGGGGTCATATTTGGAGCTCTTGTTAAGTTTTTTGTAATTTTAGATTTAATATTCATTGAAAATTTAATAATTGTTAAAGGTAATTATTATATATGGGACCATTCCATTTCAAAACGAACCACCTTATAAAACAATTGCCATTGTAAAGCAATTTTTTTAAAAAATTATTTCTCCCATTTATTAAAGCCAAACTTTATTCACTATTAGTGATTTTAAATAAAAATTTCTCAATTTCATGATGGTAAAAAATTTTTTTAAAAAAATAATAAAATTTATAGAAAAAAAAATATTAAGTTTTGAAAGATAACCTTTTGAATATCTCAAAACATGTCGTGTCCGATTTGCTTAAAATTTATGTCAAAATGAAGCTTAAAAATTCTAGTTTCGGTTTTATGCAAACATTATAATGGGCAATTCGCGGAAATTTGAGAAATTAATTAAATTTTACAAGAATTTCTAAGGTTATAATGTATGTACCGAGAGGAATTTGTTTTTTTTCAAATTTTTACACTGTTTAACATTTGACTGCTTCATAAAATTTAATTGGATTCTTAATTTCAAACCGAATTGCCCATTGTAATGTTTACATAAAATGAAACTAGAATTTTTTAAGCTTCATTTTGACATAAATTTTAAGAAAATTCGGACACGACATGTTTTGGAGATATTCAAAAGGTTATCTTTCAAACTTAAATTTTTTCTATAAATTCTATTTTTTAAAAAAAAAATTTTTTTACCATCATAAAATTGTGAAATTTTTATTTTAAAATCACTAATAGTAAATAAAGTTTGGCTTTAATAAATGGGAGAAATAATTTTTTGAAAATTGCCTTACAATGGCAATTGTTTATAAGGTGGTTCGTTTTTGAAATGGAATGTCCCATATATAAAATTAAGTTATCATTTTACAAACTTTCATGATCAAATAGTCGTTTATTTCTCATTACAAATTTTCACTTTTTTAACTTTTTTCCAAAAATAAACGACTATTTGATCATTGGAAGTTTGTAAAATGATAACTTAATTATATATAAATATAAAATAATTAACTTTAACAATTATTAAATTTCAATGAATATTAAATCTAAAAATTACAAAAAACTTAAAAAGGGCTCGAAAATATGACCCCCACTCTATATTATGCCGCTTATTCAGCCCTGCCGCAACGAACCAGGTGAGCAGCGAGAGTGCAATAAGTGTGTATCACCGCCTAAATTATAAAAAACAACATGCTTGGACATTTTTTTTAGATATTTTAAAAACTACTGAAACGGATTTTTAATTTTCAAGGCTCAATAAAAGCTGAGACTTTAAAGATTATGTTGCAAGAGTTTAAAATTTTTCTCTAAATTTTTCTAAAATGTGCAGCCACTCAAACATGGTGCACAAAAATAGAAAAATTAATCAATTTTTTTTCAAAATCTTTTAGGAGATCAAATTTCTCAAAAATATCAAATAATTTTCATTTATATATCAAACGACGCAGAATTTAATTTGCTTTGAAACGATCCAAGATCCAAGTTCCTATCATTTTTCAATAATATAATATGTTAATTTAATTTCGGCAGCAACTTTTCGTAGCTCGCCCGTCGTTCGTACCGACAATTTCTGCCGGTAGTGTATATTAATAAATTATTATTTATTTATTAAGTATATAAGTATATGTGTGAGTATACATGTGTATGAATTGAGGGTATATGTGTGAGTATACATGTGTATGTATTGTGCGTATATGTGTGAGTATACATGTGTATGAATTGAGTGCATATGTGTGAGTATACATGTGTATGTATTGTGCGTATATGTGTGAGTATACATGTGTATGAATTGAGTGCATATGTGTGAGTATACATGTGTATGTATTGTGTGTATATGTGTGAGTATACATGTGTATGTGTTGTGTGTATATGTGTGAGTATACATGTGTATGTGTTGTGTGTATATGTGTGAGTATACATGTGTATGAATTGTGTGTATATGTGTGAGTATACATGTGTATGTATTGTGCGTATATGTGTGAGTATACATGTGTATGTGTTTAGTGTATATGTGTGAGTATACATGTGTATGTGTTGTGTGCATATGTGTGAGTATACATGTGTATGTATTGTGCGTATATGTGTGAGTATACATGTGTATGAATTGAGTGCATATGTGTGAGTATACATGTGTATGTATTGTGTGGATATGTGTGAGTATACATGTGTATGTGTTATGTGTACATGTGTGAGTATACATGTGTATGAATTGAGGGTATATGTGTGAGTATACATGTGTATGAATTGAGTGCATATGTGTGAGTATATGGGAAATATTTTATGTATATGACATGTGTGAGTGTATGTGTAACACATAACCTGTGTGTGATTATTATTTAAGGATAATTGTGCATGTAAAAAGTATGCATGTTTATATGAAAAAAGTAATAGTTGGTTAGGACGCTACTGCGCATGGTCAGACGAAGAACGAAACCAACAAGGAATTAATATAATAAGGATTTTTAATATTTTTTAAAAAAAACCTGTTCAAAATTTCAATTATTTTTATAAATAATAAAATTCTTTTCCAAAATTCAATTATTAAAAAAAAAATTTAATAAAATGCCTGTTATAATTTTAATTATCTTTATAAATAATAAAATTCTTCTGTAAAATTAAAATGAATTTTAGAGAAGAATTTTATTATTTAAAAAGATAATTAAAATTATGCCAGGCATTTTTTCGAAAATAATGAAATTCTTGGCAAAAATTCAATTACATTCAAAAATTTTTTTTAAATTTCTCGTCATAATTTTTATAAATAATAAAATACATCATGGAAATTTAATTCTTTTCAGAAGTAATAAAATTCTCCGCAGAATTTCAATTATTTTCAAATTTTTTTTAATTTCTCGTCAAATTATCATTATCTTTATAAATATCAAAATTCTTCTTCAAAATTCAATTACTTTTAAACATTTAAAAAAAAATCTGTTCAAAAATTCAATTAACTTTATAAATATCAAAATTCTTCTTCAAAATTCAATTACTTTTAACCATTTAAAAAAAATCTGTTTAAAAATTCAATTATCTTTGGAAATTTAAAAATTCTTCTTCAAAATTCAATTACTTTTAAACATTTTTAAAACAAATCTGTAATAAAATTCTTATCAGAATTTCAATTATTTATTTATTTATTTACATTTGTAATTATCATTATAAATAATAAAATTCATCCTAGAAATCCATTTATTTTCAAAAGTAATAAAATTCTTCGCAGAAATTCAATTATTTTCAAAAATTTTTTTTTAATTTCTTGTCAAAATTATTATTAACTTCAAAAATAATAAAATTCACCATGTAAATTTAATTATTTTCAAAAGTTCTGATAAAATTCTTTGTAAAATTCAATTATCTTAAAAAATAAGAAAATTCATCGCAGAAATTTAATTATTTAAAAATTTTTTTAAATTCTCCCCACAATTTCAACTATTTTTAAAAATATCAAAATTCTTCTTCAAAATTCAATTACTTTTAAACATTTAAAAAGAAATCTGTTCAAAAATTCAATTATCTTTATAAATTTAAAAATTCTTCTTCAAAATTCAATTACTTTTAAACATTTTTATAAAAAATCTGTTCAAAAATTCAATTATCTTTATAAACAATAAAATTCTTCTCTGTATTTCAATTATTTTTAAAGAATTTTAATAAAATTGTTGTCAGAATTTCAATTATTTATTTATTTATTTATGTCTGTACATTTGTTATTATCTTTAGAAATAATAAAATTTATCCTAGAAATTCATTTATTTTCAAAAGTAATAAAATTCTTTGCAGAAATTCAATTATTTTCAAAATTTTTTTCATATTTTTCGTCAAAATTATAATTATCTTCATAAATAATAAAATTCATCATGGAAATTTAATTATTTTTCAAAGTTCTGATAACATTTTTTGTAAAATTCAATTATCTTAAAAAATAAGAAAATTCATCGCAGAAATTCAATTATTTTCAAATTTTCTAAAATTCTCCCCATAATTTCAACTATTTTTAAAAATATCAAAATTTTTCTTTAAATTTGAATTACTTTTAAACATTTTATAAAAAAATCTGTTCATAATTTCAATTATCCTTACAAGTAATAAAATTCTTTCTTGAAATTCAATTATTTGCAAAGAATTTTAATAAAATTATTGTCAAAATTTTAATTATATTTATAAATAAAAAAAATCATCCTAGAAATTTAATTATTTTCAATTTCTTTTTTTTTATAAAATCCTATAATATAAAATTCTATCACTCGGTCATCTTCAATTATTATAAAACATGAAGACATCGATTGCTCCGAGTCGAAGACTCGCAGTGATCTATTTCTTCATGTTTTATAACAATTTTTTAGAAGTAGTTTAATTTCAAAAAAGTTTGAATTTGAATCTTTTGAAGAATTTTAATTCTTATATAGAAAAATAATAATTATTTATTTAAAAAAGAAGTTATTGATGTTTTTTCCAAAAATTTGAAAGAAATCCGTAAGTAAACTTAACAGAATATTTTTTTGACTAAAACTTTTTCCTTTAACTTGAATTTTCTGAAAATTTAAAAAATTTCACTCGCATTTGACTAAAAAAATCTCGAAAAAGTCAATTCGTCGCATCTTTTCTCAAAAAAGTCGAAAAAAGTCACATTTCCTTAGAAAAGTCGAAAAAAGTCGAAAAAGTCGCACAATTTTTACTGAATCAAATTTATTATGTATTGAATCAAAATTATTACGTTTAATTCAACGATAACTTTTGATTAACTGTATAAAAAGTATAATTATGTTTGATTCAAATATAGTGTTTTCTCAGTGTTACAAAAAAAATCACTTTTAATGATTGCCATTTTCCCCCCTATTCATAACTAAAAACACATGTATTACTTCCCATCAAATAATAAATTCATATAAATAATAATTTACATAAATAGATGATACAAAAAAAAAAGTAGTCGAAACGTGACTTTCCGAGTGAAATTGGACAGAATTTATTGAAATGGATTAGAGAATTAATCCGCCAAGCATGAATTGATCAGACAGGCGTAACGTTGCGTATCAGTTTAAGCTTGTCGGCGTCGAGTAATTGGTAGCGTTAGTGTTTTCCAATTAAAGTGATGGCCCAATCCTCAAGGATTGCGTGATTACTCGCTTCGTTATCTGCAAAAACGAAAAAAAAACGAAAAAAACAGAATAAACAAGAAGTTTCTTCGTAATTATGTTTTCTTCTCCTCACGAGAAACGCTGCAACCACGCGCGAGAAAATGTCAAGGTTTTCACCCTGATATGCTGTATGTTGATGACGATACTCTATATATATATGTATATGTATGGTACATACACACCAAGTTTGCGGTAATGGCAGTTCAACTTGCGGGAATCCAACGTGACCCCGACAGGTCAAACACAAACCTCTAACATGTCCATAAAGACGCCTTGCATCGTGGCGCAAAAAAAAAAACTCGCCCTGCAATATAGGTCGTGTTTGTTTATACTAAATTCAAAAAGAGGTGAAAAAAAATTTGACAGTAAACGAAAGGATTGAGCGGCGGAAAAACAGCCAGCTACTTTATAGGAAAAACACTCGAAAGGATAATCTGGATTTAAAATAACATTTTATCGATCTCAGACAATTTCCCTTCTTACTTTTTGCAATTTTTCAGTTTGTAGCAATAATTAATTTTCGTTCTGCGCGCATTTTTCGTTCTAGTTAAACTTTTTTTTTCGTGTAAGACATTTTTAATTAATATTGAAAATTAAAATTATTAAATACATATATATTATTAATGTGACGCGCTCCCAAGACAGGTACCTAAGAAGCAGACGAATTGTAGGTTATGTTCGTGTTAGATTTATTTTGATTAAAAGCCTATTTTTAATTATTTGAATTTGAAACCAATTCCCAATGAATATTTTGAATATAATGAAGACTTAGAGATCAATAATTTTTAATTAACATTTGATTCTCTTTCTGTATTTTTACTTGAAAAATTAAAAACATAACCTCAAATTTTTTGCTTCTTAGGTACCTTTCTTCGGAGCGTGACACATATTATTATTAATATTATTTTTAATATTATTACTATTATTATTAATATTATTACTATTAATATTATTATTAATATTATTATTAATATTATTACTATTAATATTATTATTAATATTATTATTAATATTATTAAAAATTATTAATATTATTACTATTAATATTATTATTAATATTATGAATATTATTAATGTTATTAATGTTATTAACATTTATTGCTATTTTTATGAATATAATTTTTTACAGTCAGGAATAGTTTTTTTTAAAGTAAAAATAGAGTGATACTTTTTTTGAGAAGGAAAGAATTTTTTTTTTTTTATTTTCCACTGAGACTGTATTGTGGCGTCTGACTATTGACTGTCTTTTCTACTTAAAATCCGCGACGCGCTGAGATTCAATATTTATATACATATATATATATATATATATATCTGTGAAATGTGATTTCAAAAATAGAAAACGTTCGTTGGATGTGTTTTCTCGAACTTGAAATTAAATTATTTTTCCTTTGATTGACTCTATTTGATCTTTCACTGACTTATGAATTGAATTTATTATCAGGGATATAAAAAACTTTCTATGGTACTATAAAGCCAGTTGAAGTGTGCGCGAGAAAACAATTAGGCAATCGATTATTAATTAAAGGAAGAATCAATATTATTTATAGCCATCGTCAATAATAATAATTTTTATTATTCAAAATCGTAAAAGCAATTCAATTTTCCTTTAGAAAAACAAAAAATTAATTCGAAAATTGTAAATTTAATTAAAATCTGTCAATAATACACTGAAAAAAAAAATTTATTTGATTCAAATATCCGACTATTTGACTATTATCAAATCAATATTTAATAAAAAATAATATTAAAAATATTAATATTAAAATAATATTAAAAATATTAATATTAAAATAATATTAAAAATATTAATATTAAAATAATATTAAATTAAAATAATTTTTATTTGAATCAAATAAATAGTATTTGCTTCAAATACTGAAATATTTGATTTAAATACAATTTATTTGATTCAAGTAAATATTTATTTGATAATAGTCAAATAATCGGTTATTTGAATCAAATAATTTTTTTTTTTCAGTGTAATAATAACATTAAAGGTGAAAGAATTTAATCAATTATCCGAAAATAATAATAACAATAATAATAATAAAAAACAATAATAATAATAATAATAATAATAATAATAATAATAATAATAATAATAATCTGATAATAATTAACAAGTTTCTAAATTAAAAAATTCTTTCTCACGAGAAATTTTGTGTAACTTTGTTTTTGCGAGTTTGAATTTTAATTGAAATTTCGTTTTTGTCATAAGTTTATTAATTTTGTTTTCAAGGAAAGTAATTATGTTCGTAATAGGCGAATATATTGTTTAAAAGCCATTATTCGGAAAATATTTACAATAATTATTATAATAAATTATTATAATAAATATTTTCCGCATGACTTGACATTTCATAAGGACAATGTGCATGTGATACCGAGTGCCGGATATTGAGCTTTGCTATGTGACATCAAAATAACTCGGTAAGAAAAATCAATACTATATACAAAGTACTCTCGAAAAAAGGAGTTACACTCGATTGTCATATACCTGACCTACGTAAATAATTGCATTTGCACACTCAACATAATGTAATTTCAATTTCATATTTTATCATCGCATTCGCATTCAAATAAAGTCGAGTTGGAAATTCAGAATTTATTGCACTAACATTATTTACATTTTATTCTCATTTTATAACGAAAACATTTTTAAAATAAAATTAATGGTAACTACTGTTTGAATTTATTGTAATGTTTACCGTAAGAAGCAATGGTTCATTAATTAATTTTTTAATAATTATTCTTTATTAAATTTTTAATAATTATTCTTTATTAATAATTGATAATTATTCTTTATTATTAATTAATAATTATTCTTTATTATTAATTAATAATTATTCTCTATTATTAATTAATAATTATTCTTTTATTGAAAATCATTTAGTTATGAAATATTAATTAACTGTTACACTGGTAGTTACTCTGGGAAAAAAATTTTTTTAACCAAAAGTAAGCAGTCGACAAAAAAAATGTGTTTAATTCAAATATATTTTATTATTATAATTTTATTATTAATAAACGTAATTTTTATTGAATCAAAAATGAAAAAAATGTGTTTAATTCAAATATATTTTATTATTAAAATTTTATTATTAATAAACGTAATTTTTATTGAACAAAAAACGAAAAACATGTGTTTATTTCAAATATATTTTATTATTAAAATTTTATTATTAATAAACGTAATTTTTATTGAACCCAAAACGAAAAAATGTGTTTAATTCAAATATATTTTATTATTAAAATTTTATTATTAATAAACGTAATTTTGATTGAACCAAAACCGAAAAAATGTGTTTAATTCAAATATATTTTATTATTAAAATTTTATTATTAATAAACGTAATTTTTATTGAACCAAAAACGAAAAAATGTGTTTAATTCAAATATATTTTATTATTAAAATTTTACTAATAAAAAACGTAATTTTTATAGAACCAAACTTACTACAAATTGAATCAAAATTATGTTGTTTGAATCAAACATAATTTTTGGTTGACTATAACAAAGATACATTGTTTAATTGTTTTAATAAGTTGTTTGATTTAAATGTATTGTTTTCTCAGTGATATAATTAGTTCTCAATTTTAAAACTTTTAATTTAATAAATTTTTCATGCTTTTACACTGAAAAAAAAATTTATTTGATTCAAATAACCGATTATTTGACTATTATCAAATAAATATTTACTTAAATCAAATAATTTTTCTTTGAATCAAATAAACTGTATTGGAAGCAAATATTTCAGTATTTGAAGCAAATATTTCAGTACTTGAAGCAAATATTTCAGTATTTGAAGAAAATATTTCAGTATTTGAAGAAAATATTTTAGTATTTGAAGCAAATATTTTAGTATTTGAAGCAAATATTTCACTATTTGAAGAAAATATTTTAGTATTTGAAGCAAATAGTTTAGTATTTGAAGCAAATATTATTCAATTGAAATAATTCAATTCAAATAAAAATTATTTGATTTAAGTAAATATTTATTTGATAATTGTCAACTAATCGGTTATTTGAATCAAATAAATTTTTTTTTCAGTGTATAAATTTTTTTTCATGAATTTTAAAATTAAAGTTGGAAATCTTAAACTAATATTTGCTTCTTGAGTGCATTTCCGTTTTCTTTGAAACACCCTGTATATTGACTTTAACTTCATCTCGAATGAGCAAAAGCATCTAAAGAATTTTATTAGAGAAAATATTTCTAATACGCAATATAGACTAGAGAATCAAAATAGCTGACGTTTGGTCTATTTTATTAAAAGAAGATCTGAAAAAAACTGAAAGTGCATTTTTTTTATCCATAAACCCTAGAGAGAAAATGTATTTCTTCTTATTAAAAATATACATTCTAGTTTACTATATACCTTGCCAGACAATTTTCCCCAAAAAGTATCAATTTCACACTCACTTTGATCAAAATTATAAATTGAGATCAAATTGTGAGTTTATCGACTTTTTCGTATTCGATACTATTTTTGCAATTTGACACTATTTTTAGTTATTACACTGAAAAAAAAAATTTATTTGATTCAAATAACCGATTATTTGATTATTATCAAATAAATATTTACTCAAATCAAATAATTTTTATTTGAATCAAATTATATTTGCTTCAAATACTGAAATATTTGATTCAAATACAGTTTATTTGATTTAAATAAAAATTATTTGATTTAAGTAAATATTTATTAGATAATAGTCAAATAATCGGTTATTTGAATCAAATAAATTTTTTTTTCAGTGTAGTCTACTATTTTTATTTTTGCCTATAGATTTCTTTTTTAAAAACACATATTTACCCAGATCGTCTAAAACGGAAAGTTCAATATCACATTCCTCTATAAATTTCTTGATCGTTAAAACTTTCTGAGTGATTTATACCTTTCCACACGCTCTTCGATCAAAATGAACAAGTATACGCAGCACGAAATTGGCTGAACTTGAGCCAAGTTTCGCACCTTCGGAAAGTAAGAAATATTACGTGTTAAATGTAATTTCTCCGATATGATAGTTTCACACATGTAACACTTGATATCGAATTTTCTATCAAGAATTTTCAGTTTTCAATTTTCAATTTCAATTTCAATTCTAATAAATTCTATAGAAGAAAATGGATATTTTCTTCTATAGAATTTATTAGAATTGAAATTTATGAGACAATTTTCCAAATAAGTAATTTTTACTTTAATGAACAAGAGTTTCTTAACATCAGAGAATAAAATTATCATCTTTATCATCAGCTTTAATAAATATTAATAAATTTTTCACTTTTCAATTTTTTAAACAAAGAATTAAAAATTAATAAATTTATTTAAGAACCGTTTTTAATAATATCGATTGAATTTCAATTTTTATCCATTTTTTTTATAGAATTTATTAGAATTAAAATTTATGAGACAATTTTCCAAATAAGTAATTTTTACTTTAATGAACAGGAGTTTCTTAACATCAGAGAATAAAAATAAAATTATCATTTTTATCATCAACTTTAGTGAATATTAATAAATTTACCAATTTTCAATTTTTTAAACAAAGAATTAAAAATTAATAAATTTATTTAAAAACCGTTTTCCATAATATTGATTCAAATTTCAATTTTTATCCATTTTTTTCTATAGAATTTATTAGAATTGAAATTTATGAGACAATTTTCCAAATAAGTAATTTTTACTTTAAAGAACAGGAGTTTCTTAACATTAGAGAATAAAATAAAATTATCATTTTTATCATCAACTTTAGTGAATATTAATAAATTTTGTACTTTTCAATTTTTTAAACAAAGAATTAAAAATTAATAAATTTATTTAAGAACCGTTTTTAATAATATTGATTGAATTTTCAATTTTTAGCCATTTTCTTCTATAGAATTTATTAGAATTAAAATTTATGAGACAATTTTACAAATAAGTGATTTTTACTTTAATGAACGAATTTTTTAACATCAAAGAATAAAATTATCAACTTTCATGAATATTAATAAATTTACCAATTTTCAATTTTTTAAACAAAGAATTATAAATTAATAAATTTATTCAAGAACCGTTTCTAATAATATTGATAATTATTTAGAGGCCTTATTTTGGTATTTAGAGGCCTTTTACGATTTTTTATACCGTAAAAGGCCTCTAAACACATATAAAAGAATTATAAATTTAAATTTTATTTTTTTTACTATTATTGTTTACAAATTATTTACGTGGGCGTGAAAGAAGGATTGAGGGCGGAAGAATTTAATCACACCGAATCCCGCAGCGACTATTTACAACAAAAAAAGGAAGAGTGTAAATGATATCAAGTATAGAATTGGCTGGAATTGAATAAATTTCTATTCAACAAAGGCTAATAAATTTTCAACTATTTTAATATTCTTTCTATTGTATATATCAATTTAACGCAATTTTATTCCCTTTGTAAAATTCCATTTCAACGTATGTGGAATTGGAAATAAGTACCTACATTTTTTTTATGAAAATAAAAACATTTGTTTGTTAATTTAGTTTGTAAAAAAAAGAGGAAAACGAAACAAAACTCTTGTTTTAATTGAAATTAACGACTACTATTGTTTATAGTTCTCGGTTGTAGTTTTTATTACCATTTTCTTTTGTTTTGTTTTTTTTTGTTTTGTTTTTTTTTGTTTTGTTTTTCTTATTTTGTTTGTTTTGTTTTTTTTTATTTTGTTTGTTTTGTTTTGTTATTTTGTTTTGTTTTGTTTTTTTTGTTTCGTTTTTTTTTTGTTTTGTTTTTTTTATTTTGTTTGTTTTGTTTTTTTTTTTTTTTTTTTTGTTTTTATTTCTTTTTCGAAAAAGTTGTTTTGAATTTCCCTTTTACGTAATGTTAGCAAATTTCCATGTACAGGTGAGAGTAAACATATATATGCGCTATATTTTACTCATATCCGAGTTTATTAGAAAGCACTTAGAGTTTACTTAACTAAACTATGGAAGCGTCAGTAAATACGTTGGCTCTCGGTTGTATGCGGAGAAAATTTCATTTTACATAATACACCCAGTAGTCGACTGAAAATTCATTAATTAACTCTTTTGAAATATTTACTGACATTCGAGACGCTATGTTTGAAATGAAGAACGAAAGCCAAGAAAATGATTAATTATTCCCAATATTACGTTGATGAAAACTTTATTTCGTATTGGAACAAAGGAGCTTTTATACAATATGTAAGATATCTTTCGTTGCTTTTAGAACATTGAATCGCAAGAGAAAAAAATAGAAAGAGAAAAAAATAGAAAGAGAGAGAGAGAAAGAGAGAAAGAGAAAAAGAGATATTTTTGCACGTAGAAGAATAAAAACTGTTTATGAGGTGAAAGAAAAAATTCCTTAACTTTCATTTGACAAGTGTTGAAGATTTTTTTTTATAAACTTTCCTCCCTTTTTATAAAAGTCAATCATTTCCTCTTTCTCTCACCGCTCATGTGCTCGACTCTGATGGGACACGTCCTTCAAGTGAATTTTCTTGGCGAATAAATTATTGGAAAAATAGGGAGGAAGAAAATTGAAAAATTGTCAAAGAAGAGATACCATCCGAGTGGCAGATTTTTACATTTTTTAATTCACTTTTTTCCTCTTTCCTCTGGTAGAACACAACAGAAAATTGTTTTTTTCCTCACAAGTTTTAATATAATGGAGATTACAGAAACTACTCTGTTAATTAATTCTATCATGTATTATCTACAACTGTTATAGTTATAAACTATTGTTTAATGAATGTCACTGTTATTTAGAACTACGAACAGTATTTATAACAAGAACTAAAAAATTCATGGCAACAACTAAAAAATTCATGACAAGAACTAAAAAATTCATGACAACAAGTAAAAAATTCATGACAAGAACTGAAAAATTCATGACAAGAACTGAAAAATTCATGAGAACAACTGAAAAATTCATGACAACAACTAAAAAATTCATGACAACAACTAAAAAATTCATGACAACAACTGAAAAATTCATGACAACAACTGAAAAATTCATGACAAGAACTGAAAAATTCATGACAACAACTGAAAAATTCATGACAAGAACTAAGAAATTCTTGATAGCAACTAAAAAATTCATGACAACAACTGAAAAATTCATGACAAGAACTAAAAAATTCATGACAACAACTGAAAAATTCATGACAAGAACCAAAAAAATTCATGACAACAACTGAAAAATTCATGATAGCAACTAAAAAATTCATGATAGCAACTAAAAAATTCATGACAACAACTGAAAAATTCATGACAACAACTGAAAAATTCATGACAAGAATTGAAAAATTCATGACAATAAAGAAAAAATTCATGACAAGATCTAAAAAATTCATGATAGCAACTAAAAAATTCATGACAACAACTGAAAAATTCATGACAAGAACTGAAAAATTCATGACAACAACTGAAAAATTCATGACAACAACTAAAAAATTCATGACAAGAATTGAAAAATTCATGACAACAACTGAAAAATTCATGACAACAACTGAAAAATTCATGACAACAACTGAAAAATTCATGACAAGAACTGAAAAATTCATGACAAGAATTGAAAAATTCATGACAATAACTAAAAAATTCATGACAACAACTAAAAAATTCATGACAACAACTGAAAAATTCATGACAACAACTGAAAAATTCATGACAACAACTGAAAAATTCATGACAACAACTGAAAAATTCATGACAACAACTAAAAAATTCATGACAAGAATTGAAAAATTCATGACAATAACTAAAAAATTCATGACAACAAATAAAAAATTCATGACAAGAACTGAAAAATTCATGACAACAACTGAAAAATTCATGACACCAACTTAAAAATTCATGACAAGAACTGAAAAATTCATGACAACAACTGAAAAATTCATGATAGCAACTGAAAAATTCATGACAAGAATTGAAAAATTCATGACAACAACTGAAAAATTCATGACAAGAATTGAAAAATTCATGACAACAACTGAAAAATTCATGACAAGAACTAAAAAATTCATGACAAGATCTAAAAAATTCATGATAGCAACTAAAAAATTCATGACAACAACTGAAAAATTCATGACAACAACTGAAAAATTCATGACAACAACTGAAAAATTCATGACAACAACTAAAAAATTCATGACAACAACTGAAAAATTCATGACAACAACTAAAAAATTCATGACAAGAATTGAAAAATTCATGACAACAACTGAAAAATTCATGACAAGAACCAAAAAAATTCATGACAACAACTGAAAAATTCATGATAGCAACTAAAAAATTCATGATAGCAACTAAAAAATTCATGACAACAACTGAAAAATTCATGACAACAACTGAAAAATTCATGACAACAACTAAAAAATTCATGACAAGAATTGAAAAATTCATGACAACAACTGAAAAATTCATGACAAGAATTGAAAAATTCATGACAACAACTGAAAAATTCATGACAAGAACTGAAAAATTCATGACAAGAATTGAAAAATTCATGACAATAACTAAAAAATTCATGACAAGATCTAAAAAATTCATGACAACAACTGAAAAATTCATGACAACAACTGAAAAATTCATGACAAGAATTGAAAAATTCATGACAACAACTGAAAAATTCATGACAAGAACTGAAAAATTCATGACAAGAATTGAAAAATTCATGACAATAACTAAAAAATTCATGACAAGATCTAAAAAATTCATGACAACAACTGAAAAATTCATGACAAGAACTAAAAAATTCATGACAACAACTGAAAAATTCATGACAAGAACTAAAAAAATTCATGACAAGATCTAAAAAATTCATGATAGCAACTAAAAAATTCATGACAACAACTGAAAAATTCATGAGAACAACTGACAAATTCATGACAACAACTGACAAATTCATGACAACAACTGAAAAATTCATGACAAGAACTAAAAAATTCATGACAAGATCTAAAAAATTCATGATAGCAACTAAAAAATTCATGACAACAACTGAAAAATTCATGAGAACAACTGACAAATTCATGACAACAACTGAAAAATTCATGACAACAACTGAAAAATTCATGACAAGAATTGAAAAATTCATGACAACAACTGAAAAATTCATGACAAGAATTGAAAAATTCATGACAACAACTGAAAAATTCATGACAAGAACTGAAAAATTCATGACAAGAATTGAAAAATTCATGACAATAACTAAAAAATTCATGACAAGATCTAAAAAATTCATGACAACAACTGAAAAATTCATGACAACAACTGAAAAATTCATGACAAGAATTGAAAAATTCATGACAACAACTGAAAAATTCATGACAAGAACTGAAAAATTCATGACAAGAATTGAAAAATTCATGACAATAACTAAAAAATTCATGACAAGATCTAAAAAATTCATGACAACAACTGAAAAATTCATGACTAGAACTAAGAAATTCATGATAGCAACTAAAAAATTCATGACAAGAACTGAAAAATTCATGACAAGAACTAAAAAATTCATGACAAGAACTGAAAAATTCATGACAACAACTAAAAAATTCAGGATAACAACTAAAAAATTCATAACAACAACTAAAAAATTCATAACAACAACCAAAAAAATTAATGACTACAACTGTAGAAAGAAAAGTAATACGAGAACAATTTCTTGAAGGACGCACTGCATTAAAATTCATCTATATATACCTGTGTTGAGAGCATTAGTTTAGCAAGCAAGAATAATACTGCGCCGAGGATCAGAATTTCACGTTGGCCTGTAATTGAAACCATACATGCAAGTAGACTTTCAATTAAAGACTCCATCCTACAGTCCCTTAATTACTCGTATTTAACAAACACACATATGAGTTTACACACATGAGTTGTTAGTTAACAAGGTGCTTCATTTGCGTCAAGTGGCTGCATTTCTGCCCCTTTTGGAAACAAAATATCGCGGTCCTAACTGCTTTGTTGGAATTTAACCGACAGTTTACTAAATATATACATATATATTGTTGAAAATGAGAGAATAAAACCAGAAGCAAGATAGAATGTTAGAAGCGACGAAAGGTACTTCATTTTAAAAAACACTATATCAACTTGAAAGTAGGACCTCATGGTTATTTTTCCTACATTTTTAGTTTGCCGCGGGCCATTTTTTAACATATACTGCGGCAAAAAAAAGAAAAATACGAATTTTAGAGAAAAATTGAAATGTTTTTTAAATTTTTGCCAGAGATAGCTATTCTTTTTTTTTTACTTTTCGCGTAATATTTAATTTCGTTTTTTTATTTTTGTTGCAATAGTATACTAAATCCGTTATTCGCAGTATTATTCCACTGCAACGTATTCTGAAATTATTATTTACAAGTACCAGCGGTTGCAATTATTATTTACAAGTACTATCGATTGCAATTATTATTTACAAGTACTATCGATTGCAACAAGCAGTGCAACTACCATCGGTTACAATCACCATTTTAACCATTAGTTTTAACTAATGGTTGTTTGAACGTTCATAGTAACCCATTGATTATTCCCAATCATCCCTTCAGGTACAGTACTACTATTAGCTAGTGCAATACACTATTTCAACCATTTTCTATCAATTCATTAAAAACCATAACAATTATACTCTTTTTCATTTATTCTTCTTCTCCCCGCACAAAATACTATAATACTGTTGCATTTTCTGTTTGTTTTTCATTTATGTATTTTATAATGGCAACATTCGAGTGTAATGTTGTTTGAAGTTTCATTGTAACCGGGGGATAAAAAATTTTCTTCTTTTTCATTTGAAATTGTAATTTTCTTTTTTACTTTTGCGCTCAATTGAATTGTTTTCGAATGAAATGAAATCGCTGTTGGCTTTAATACTGAGCACATCGATTTGTTTATTTATTCGCTTTGAATATATACACAGACGTGACTATTAATTTATTATGTCACTGAAATTCCATTTTGAAACTCGTGTTTCACGTTTTAGAATGCTTATAAATATATATTTATGAATTACTATAAATTTTATCATCGTCGATTTACCTCTTTAGTGGGCCGCAAATATTTATCGCGACAATTGTTGTCGATAAAGTCTCATTCTCTCATTATGCGAAAACGTCGTGTTATTCATTTCGAAAAAAAGTGTGAATTTTTCTAAATTGTCTTTAATTTTATTATAGTAATATAATAAATAATAATAATAATAATAATAATAATAATAATAATAATAATAATAATAATAATATGTAGTTATTTATTATTATTTTGAGTTTGTTTTGCTTTAATTTTAATCAGGGTTGCCACAGGTCAGGGAATTCAGGGAAAAGTCTGATTTTTAGTAAAAGTACTGGAAAAAATCGAATTTCAAAAATTCATGAAAAAACTCTGAATTTTGATGTTTTTTTTGTTTGACTTGTAAACTATAAAAATAACCACGAATTTTAATTCAAAACTTTGAATTTTTTTTATTTCAGACAATAATTTCTTTTTAAATAACTTCATTTTTAAAAAACTATCATAAAATTATGACTTATAAATTATGTGATGAATAATTTTTACAATTTTCATAAATACTAGATGGATAAAAGAATTTTATTTAAAAATACTAAAAAAATTAATTTTGGAAAAGTTACGAATAATTACAGAAATTCAATTATTATCAAAAGTAATAACATTTTTCCCAGAAATTCAATTATTTTCAAAAATTTAAAAAAATTCTGGTCATTTCAATTATATGTTTAAAAATAAAAAAATTCTTCTCCAAAATTCAATTATGTTAAAAAATTTTTTAAAAATTCTCATCAAAATTTTAATTATCTTTATGGATAGTACAATTCTTCTTCGAAATTCAATTATTTTTAAAAACTTTAATAAAATTCTTGGATAAATTTCACAGGAATTCAATAATTTACCAAATTCTTAATGAATTTCTTCTAAATAAACCAATTATTTACATAAATAATAAAATTTTCAGAGGAATTCAATTATTTAATATAAAAAATTTCAAATAATTTTTCGACAAATATCAATTATTTAAAAAGAATTTTATAAAATTCGTCGCAAGAGTTCAGCTATTGAAAAAAATTTAACAAAGTTCTTTTTAAGAATTCAATTATTTTTAGAAATAGTAAAATTCTTCACCGAAATTCAATTATTTTTATAAACTTGAATAAAATTCGTTGGAAGAATTAACTTATTTTCAAAAGTAATAAAATTCCTCGCAGAAATTCAATTATGTTCCAAAATTTTTGTCAAAATTTCAATTCTCTTTATAAATAATAAAATTCATCAATATTTAATTATTTAGAAAAATTTTTTTTTAATTCTCGTCAAAATTTCAATTATTGTTATAAATAATACAATTCTTCTTAAAAATGCAAATATGTTTAAAAACATGAAGAAAATTCTTGTTAAAATTTCAAAGAAATTCAATAATTTATGAAATTTTTAATAAATTTTTTTGAAATAATTCAATTATTTTCATAAATAATAAAATTTTCACGTGAGTTCAATTATTTAATATACAAAATTTTATAATTTTTTTTTTAAATTTCAATTATTTAAAAAGATTTTTATAAAATTCCTCGCATGAATCAATTATTTAAAAAAAAATTTAACAATGTTCTTTACAAGAATTTAATTATTTTAATAAATAATTAACTTCTTCACCGAAATTCAATTAGTTTAGAAAAATTTTAATAACGTTTTTGGAAATTTTTTAAAATTATTTTTATGAATAACAAAACTCATCGCATAATTTTAATTAATTTTGGATACAATATTTTAATCAAATTCCTCGAAAAATGTAATTATTCTTAAAAATTTTATTAAATTTTGTCAGAAGAATTCAATTATTTAAAAATTTGTTGATAAAATTCTTTATGAGAATTCAATTTTAACAAACATTCAATTATTCAATAAATTATTTATTTTTCAATTTAAATAATTGAATTTTTCTAGAATTTTCTAATAAAAATTGATTAAAAAATAAAATTACTAAATAATCGATTTATTGTTTATGAAAATAATTGAATTATTGCAACGAATTTTATTACAATTTCTTTCAAATAATTGAATTTTTCGAGAAAATTTACTACTTTGAAAAATAATTGAATTCTTACGAAGGATTTTATTACGATTTTTGTAAATAATTAAATTTTTGTTGAAAAATTTCATGGTTATTTTAATTATAACTTCATGTTTTGAAGTTGTTTTGAACTTCATGTTCTTATAAATTGTTGAGTTTCAAAAAGATTTGAATTTGAATGTTCTGAAGAATTTTAATTCCTGTGGAAAAATAATAATTAAATACTTATTTAAAAATTTAGTTATTGATGGTTTTGATTAATTTTACAATTATTGAAATTTGTAAATAAATTTAATAGAACTTTTTTTGAGTATCTAATAATTTTTAGAGTGAATCAGAATATTCTTTAGGTTCAGGGAAAAAGTGAAAATTTTGTCTGGAAATCAGGGAAAAGTCAGAGAAAAATAAAATTAAATATTTGTGGCAACCCTGTTAATGTTATCGTTCATTTAACCCTTCGCCTTTAAAGGAACTCTAGCAGTATCTAAATTTTTAAGATTGTGAGAAAACCGTAAAAATACGGATTTTCGATATAAAGAAGCTGAAAATTGAATTTTAGATTAGAATAAAAAAGGGGTCTTTATTGGATTCATTGCTTATGCAGAATGAGGTTCCAATTTGCCTAGTGATCATGACTTTGGAACATAACTCGAGGGCATAAGTTACAAGAGCAGGGAACTTGAAAATGAATGGTTTTCTGCCAGTTGGATTGTTAGAATACCCATGGGAGTTGACTTTTATACAGATTGGCTATATATGTATGTATATATATAGTGAATGAGAGCAATACTGGCCGCACAGAATTGAGCGTAGCCATTTTCCGAACGTTCTCAGCTTTTCCAAAATAAGGAAACTCGAGATGGAAAAAGGGCGAGAAAACCGAGGAGAATTGCTCGGGGATTACCTGACTTTCTAACTCTGCGATTTATCGGTTTCTCTCTTTCTCTCACTGTATCTCAATTCTCAACATATCTCAACAATTGTCGAAAGTCATCTTTTGAAAGAAATAAAATTTTCCAACTGGAATTAAAAATATCTTGCTCAAGATTAAACAATGCGAATTATTTTTTAGTAAAAATGGAAAAAGAATCAAGTATTGATAGATTTTTGCAAAAAAAGATATAAATAGTGTCTTTTTTCTCATCTCGTGACAATAAAAGTGGAGAAAATCTGGGAGAGCTTTTTGAGACTAGTAGTAGTAGCAGTAGTGAAAATAGTAAAAATCTGAAGAATTCGCATCGTGACGGAGAGTGACTTTCTTTGTCGAGGTCAACTGGGAAAAAAGAGGGGCGAAGAGGGAGGATGGGGTAAAATAAGCGGAATTTACTTTTCTGCAATGGACTTTTGGGTAAAAGCTCCAAGCAGCAGAACTGTGACCATTCACTGGGTGCGCGGGGCAAAACATTTGCTGCAGAGTTGCAAGCACAGCTTGCAGACTTTTATCTTCCTCTTCCTTTTCCGGCCAATGTATTTCATTCTCTCTCTTTTTCTCCTCGTTTTTTTGTTATGTATATAGAACATCAAAAAATATGGAACATCCTTGATTTAATCTTTAATCTAGTTTAGCCCACACTTGATACACATGGAATTTTTTCGAAATTTTTCAATTTGCAAAAGCATTCTTATTGTCTGAAACAATGAAACATTGGGGGGATATTATTTTAAAGGTGAAACTGTGCCCTTGGTCAATAAATCAACACACTTTAATTATGTGCGAAGTGTGGAATCGATCAGGGAATTAGGAGTTAAGTGAATTATCCCCGATCTCTGCGGATGAGAATTTCCATTGCCGAATTGGTTGAGAGCAATGTGAGTATTACGGGTTTATGTTGCTAGTGCGAAATCTATATATGTTTCCGCAGAAACTGGTTACAAATGTCCCTCGATGAAACTGTGAGACAATGTTCCTCCACGACAATCCGCTTTTCATCCAACCGAAACTATCCACAAAATCCATTTTGACAATCTCTATTCCACTGCGGAATATTATACTAACTCTGTAGAACAAATATCACTCATACTTTTCATTGTCAATAAACTCGCAAATTAGCATTGTTGTTTATCAAAGAAATTGTCCATGGTTTAGTGGTTAGTGCAAACCACAAATGTTTCGAAATGCTTCAAATATAGTACTGCTTCTTTTGTTTTAACGAATCTTAAACGAGAATTGAAATAAGTTATTGATTCACATGATTGTGGATTGGATAATCATAGTAATGAATATGTTGAGAAATCAAAGAGTAAATAAAGTAGAGCTTGTTGGTTGCAATGAATGTTTGAGGATGCTTCTCGAATTGCATTATCGATCTGTTTGAAATCTGTTCTTGAACAACTGTCTCAATCGAGTATTCCAACTCTCGAGCAAACGCAACGGAGCTAAATCAAGCAGTGCAACTACAAGTAGAATGAAGAAGCGAACTGTGCGGCGCCTTGTGCGTCATCCTCCAATAGATTACATCGTCTACAAGAATACCAACTTCATTAATAGTGGGAAATTGAATTTTTCCATCGAAAAATAATCATTTATCCATTTTCCACTTCTTCTTGACACTTGATTGTTGCAACAAGCATTTCTTGCGACAACTGTTTGTTGTAACTATATTAATTGCACTATTAATTGACAATAACTATAAATGTTGTAACTATAAATTGTGACAATTTTAACTGTGAATTCCAACAATTAATTGTAAATTACAAGTTGCAAATACTGTTGTTTGTGACTACCATCGTTTGCACTATGTTCGTTTGTATCGTTTGTACTATGGTCGAACCATAGTATTACTTTGATACCCCATTGATTCTCCGACTGTTATAGGAAGCGCAATTTATAATTAAATTTTATCGTCGAACGTCAGCCTTGCGATAAATTCCAATCTGCTTAGAGTAATTTAATGTTAATTTGATATCCCCCTTTTGAAAAGAACATCATTCGCATTTGTAATATCTATTATCTCGAAACAGTTCGCTTTCTCTCTCTATCTCTATTTCTATTTCTATCTCTCATTGTTTCTCGCTCTGTCGTACTGAATTCCATACGAGTTCAAACTGAAACATTAAACTATGCCAGTTGCCAAACTCTCATTGCATGCACATTCCATTCCACTTAGAAATTCATATTATTACATACCCATGACTGCAATCGAAAAATCTATTCTCCCCCCAAAAAAAGTCGAAAAAAGCAAGTACCTACTTTTTTTATGATACAAAGGAAAGCAATAAAGAACTAAAATTCGTTTAGAGTTTCGTTCTTCTGGAAAAAAAGTTTGTATTTGAACCATTGGTTTGTATTTGAATTTAAAGGGTTTGACATGAAACACGCTTTTCCTTTTTAAGGAGTAGAAAAGATCTCGACTTGATGACATATGTCAAAGACAATATTTCGATACTTGAAAAGAAATTCGTCAAAGCTTGTTTTTTAGTGAATCGGTAAATTGGGTTTTAATTCAATGTTTGAGATGAAATAACTAATGTTTTAGATGTTTGGCAGAATTTCCAAAGTGTCGTACCTAAATAATTAATTACGGTGTATCTGTTTGCTGTACATAATTTGTAAAGCGTTGAAAGATATGGAAGTGTGGTGACCAATATTTCCGTTCCTTAATTAATTAATGCTCTCCAAAAGCCTCTTTGGTGAGGAAAATTACTGTATCGATATTCTTGGCAAACTTTCAATTAGAAATTTTTAATTTAGTCTCTTGACCTTTTTGTTTATTCAAAACAAACATCTGTTGATAATATTCCAACACTTATTTCAACAAGCAGAACTTTTACTAATTTGCTATCAAAAATATTGTTTTAGAATTTTATCACAATGTTTAACAATGTTTAATAATGTTTAACAATGTTTAACAATGTTTAACAATGTTTAACAATGTTTAACAATGTTTAACAATGTTTAACAATATTTAATCATGTTTAATCATAATAACAGCTATAAAAACTGTCAATAAAAACTGTCAGTAAAGACTGTCATTGTAACAACCATTATTTTTAATCATCATTACTTTAAAATCTGCAACTACCTTTCTTCAATAATCGATATTTTTAACTATTTGTTTCTTTTAACTATTTATTTTTACCACCATTTAACTACAGAATCATTTGTCAACTATCAACCATCATGAGAGTACACATTGATAAAACTACTACTATTGGTGATTACCAATAATTACCAAACAATTTACATAATTCTTTTCGTAATCACCATAAATTACAAAATCAAAAATGATTGTTTCAAAACTGATTGAAAATTCAATTTTCCCACTTGAGCGATCAGCATTTGGATTACAAAAAAAAAAAATACAAATATCTGAAAGTCAAATTTTTCAACTCTCGAGTATATTCACCTTGAAAAAAAAATGTTTGAAAAGCACACGGGAAAATTTACGACTCCGACATAATAAACAGAGGACTGATAGGAAAAGGGAGCTTTTTATTTCCTTGAAAGGGCCACACATTAAAATGCTTTCCGTGTAATAGATAAGCTGAAAGCAAACCTCGTTGACGATTCTCCCCTTTTTACGACTCATCGTTTGCTAAATTGACATTATTTATCTTGTAAATTTCTCTTCATTTACAAAAAAAATACTTTTTTTCTTCTTCCTTCTGAATTTTCTTCCTTCCTTCAAGAGAATTTTCTTCCTTCCTTCAAGAGAATTTTCTTCAAGTAAATTCAATATTCAGATCATCGTTCAGGTCCTTTATATTCAATAACATTCGCTAAAATGATAAATAAACCTTTAAAACTTATAGATTTTAATTAAAAGATAGCAAAAATATTCATCTCAAAGAAAACGTTCCTAATTTGTTTTGCGAGAAGTTTACCCATGAAAGTTTTGTAAACGAGTGAGCTTATGATTGCAAGAGAGTAATACCAATATCATTTTCTATTTAAGTTCTAAGGCAGAGCATATACTTTTAGTCTCAAAGTGCTTTCAAGAGATAAATCGTTTATACAAGTTGGAGAAAAAAAAATTTTTTTCTTTTTTCTTTTTTTTTTTTGCCTTTCCTCTGCCGACTATTTACTTAAAAAAGAATCTTTAATGTAATTTTTCCAGACATAACAGATACTTTCTTGTTCGTAATTAAAACACCGTCTTTTTTAATTTATTATCCATTTACTCCTTTCTCGGGGGGCATTTTTATTTCGAAATGCAAAAAATTATGAAAGGGTAAAAATAAAAATTAAATGAACGAAGTAAAAAAACAAAAATTACGAATGAAAATAGTTACCATTCTTCATTACTATTTTTTTACTACAATAGTAATAAAATTACTAATAATGATAATAATATTGATAGCAACAATTTTCTTTTCAAAAAAGTATCACTCTATTTTTACGTAAAAAAAACAACTATTCCTAACGGTAAAAAATTATATTAATAAAAATAAAAATAATAATAATAATAATAATAATAATAGTAACAACAATTTCCTTTTCAAAAAAAGTATCACTCTATTTTTACATAAAAAAACAACTATTCCTAACGGAAAAAAATTATATTAATAAAAATAATAATAATAATAATAATAATAATAATAATAATAATAGTAACAACAATTTCCTTTTCAAAAAAGTATCACTCTATTTTTACTTACAAAAACAACTGTTCCTAACGGTAAAAAATTATATTAATAAAAATAATAATAATAATAATAATATTAATAATTAAAATATTAATAATAATAATAATAATATTCCTAATAATAATAATAATAATAATAATAATAATAATAATAATAATAATAATAATAATAATAATACTAATAAAAAATAACAATAATAATAATAATAATAATAATAACAGCAACAATAATAAATTTTTTTATCACACTCATAATAATTCGAAATTGCTTTCAGTCTCTTTATTCTTTACTATTATTGCTTGCTTTTATTCGCCCATTTATCGTGATAAATTAACGTGTAAATTGATTCTTATAAAGTTTCTACGATGCAAAGAAGTACACGCGCAGAATGAGAAAAAAAATAATAATACACCACGTATTTTGCATAAATAAATTTGGAAAATGTTATTTTCGTGACACATTTTATGCGCATAAAATTTACCTCAATTTTAGATTTTATGATTTTTTTTAGTGATTGTGTTGCTTTATATGACGGTGTAGAAAATATATACACAGAAAGCATTTTCACGTATTTACCTATTTTTATAATATCCGTTGAGAATAGTACATTATTTGTTTTTTTTTTAAATTATTTTCTTTCTCCTTTTTTCTCTAAATTCCTCGCAATAAAATACTTTCCGTTTGAAATTCCAACAATCGCAATAGTTACTCTTTGATTTACGAAGAAAACAATTTTACTTTGATTTTATTTTCCATTTTCCCTTTTACAGAGAAAATAAAAAAATACATAAGTTACAAAAAAATTATAATTTAAAATCTATTTTTATTTATTTTTTTTTTGCAAAATAGTTTTAAATTTAAACTTTTTTTGGGTTTTTTTTTTAAGGGTAAACTTTCATTTTTCCTCGAGAAAAATATTTAAACGTTAGATAATAAAATTCCAAATTAGAAAATATTGACAATGTTTGAATTTGTTTGAATATAAATATAATATATTTATATTATATTTATATAATAAATATAATAATAAATATAATATAAATATAATATAAATATATAATAAATATATTTATTATATATTTATATAATAAAATTCCAAATTAGAAAATATTGACAATGTTTGAATTTGTTTGAATATAACTTTCATATATTGATGACAAGTTTTTGGGGGGCAAAATTTGAAGCATAATTTAATTTTCAATGTTTTGTAAATTTACATGAGAAAAATAGTGAGAAAAAAATTTTTTTTTTAGGGAAAACTTTTCAATATTGTCAGAAATCGATTTTTTCTCTAGTAGAGAACATAATATAACACGGAGGATATTTTCCCGGTGTCTGGTAACTACTGGACCTTTGGGAATCTATAAATTCAATGAGAATTCATGACGTGCCTATAAAAGTAGAAAAGTCGATTCCTTGAATTATAAATTATTGTTCATATTATATATGTAAAAAAATACTGCCATGAAAAAAGAGAAAAATTTTCCAATGGTTAAAATTAAAAGAAAAATAAATTTGAAAATTTTATTTCTCTTGTTGCACGAAAAAACATCTTCACCTGGAACAACTACAAATTTTACTATATTAGCGAAATTTTTAGTTATTTCAACAAATACTTTCGCTATTCTAGCGAAAGCAAGCGAAAATTATCGCTGTTCCAGTTAAAGTTTTTTTTTCGAATGTGAAATTTTGACCGAATTGAATATATTTTTTCAAATATGAATATTTCTTTTTTTCAATAATTTGAAATAAAATATAAACAGAAATGTGTAAATTTTGAGAAATAAACTTTATGTGTAAAAATCGAAAAATTCGACAAACTTGAGTATTAAATAAAAATTTATATAAGGGAATTTAATTCACCTTTGCTGACGGTGATAATCTATTTGACGTAAGTTCATGTATCAACGACAAAAAATATATATAGATAAACGTGGCGGTGAATGAATATAATCACGCGATAAAAGCCGAGATTACAACCAAGCTTCCGAGGAAAAAGCGATATTTTAAGAATACAGAATTTTCTTTCAAATTCGAGTTTCTGGCAGGGTTTCAAAATATGCTTGTATGATCTGAGCATGTCCATCATCCGGTGGCCTAGTTGCAATTTAAAGATATCATATAGATTAGAAAATGATGCACACATTTTGCACAATTAAAAATTTATCCATTTTCAACTATTATTATTATTATTATTATTATTATTATTATTATTATTATTATTATTATTATTATTATTATTATTATTATTATTATTATTATTATTATTATCAATAATAATTTCAGACCTTGGATATTATGACATTTTCGACTTTTTCCGACTATTTTCAAATAATTCGACTTTTATCGACTTTTATTAAAAAATTGCGACTTTTTTCGACTTTTCCTTCCAAATTTTGCGCCAAAATACAATATTTTTGGTATAAAATGCAATTTCGATTTTTATACCGTGCAAAATATAACTTATACACAAACTTGTGGAACTTTATTTTTCAATCAGTTTTCTAATTAAATGTTTCAAAATATTACAATTAAAAAGATTTTCAATAACTAAAATTCTGTAAAATTTAATTAAAACTAAATCATCTTCCCAAGTGTCTTTTATTCCAATTTTTGAAAATTAACTTTTAAAGAATTTTAATTGAAATCCTTTATAGTAATATTAAATTATCAAAAATTATAATAAATAATCTTCAAATGTAGATTCAGTAAAAATGAAAATTAACGAAAAGAAAGGTTTTAAAAATAATATTAAAATAGTTTAGAAAAGAATAATTCTCTGAATTATTGTAATTTTTTAATTAATTTCTAATTATAATTAATAGTTCTAATTTTTTTAAATCCACTTATTTTCAACATTTCCGAAAATTAAAATTCATACACAAAATAGTAAAATGAAAATTGTTCAAAATTATTTTCAAACATTTTGGAGAAAATAATCATATATTCCAAATTTTCAAATTAAAATTCTTGAAAACAATTTTGTTTTAAATTATAAAAGAAATTTGTAATTATTTTTGAAAAAATATACATTATAGTACCTATATTTATAAAAAATTAATTCTTACAATTGTTTTATTACAATTTTTTAAGAATCAATTACCTGAGAATAAAGTAAATAAAATTCTTTTTTAATTCACTACTTTAGAATTTTTCAGAAGTTACTTATTTATAATTACAATTTTCTGAAAAATTTCATTTATTTTTTTATATTTTTAAAAAACTGAATTATTTTTTCTAAGATTTTGACAAATTTTGAATTATTTTTTAAATGTTTTACTAAATTTAAATTAGTTTTGAAAAGATGTAAGCAAATTTCAGTTTTTTAGATATTTTTTAATTGTATTTAATTGTGAAACTTTTTTGTATTTTCAATAAATTATTTAGAAATATTTCTTTAATAAAATTTTTGAAAATCTTCCACCTTAATTAATATCTTTAAATCTTTAAATATCTTTAAATAAAATAATCTTTAAATTATAAAAAATTGGATTTTTTATACAGCACTACTTTATAATTTTTCAGAAATAATTTATTTATAATTAAAATTCATTGAAAAATTTCATTAATTTTTTTATATTTTTAAAAAACTCAATTATTTTTCGTAAGATTTTGCCAAATTTTGAATTATTTTTTAAATGTTTTACTAAATTTAAATCAGCTTTGAAAAGATTTGACCAAATTTCAGTTTTTTAGACATTTTTTAATTGTAATTGTAAAACTTTTTGTATTTTCAATAAATCATTTAGAAATATTTTTAAAAAGTTAATTTTTACGAATTTTTTTACTAAAATTTTTGAAAATTTTCTAACTTAATTAAAATCTTTAAATAGAAAAATGAAGGTTTGAATTATTATAAAAAATTTGATTTTTTTTTTGTTTAAATAATTGAACTTTTGAAGAAATTGCAAAAAATGATTAAAAATTCATATTCATAATTGATTTAGAGATAATGTTTAGTTAAAAATTGTAGAAAGTAATTAAATTTATAAAAGGGTTATAGTTTTAGTTGTTAGAAATTATTAAATTTCAAAAGTTGAAATTTCTGAGAGAGAAATTTAAAATTTAAAATTAATTTTCCATTTAAAGTTTTATTTCCTGTGAATAAAGAAGTAGGAAGTATTTGAATATTTATTTAGCAAAATTATACAAGTTTTGATTAATTTGAATTTTTGTGACATCACTGAATTAAATAATCGACTTTTTCAACTGTTTTTCTATTTTTAATCGACTAAAGCGACTAATGTGTTAGAATTTTTTTTTCCGAAAAGGAAAATAATTTAAAAATCCTCCCCGAGCGGACAATAATTTTTGAGACCGAATGCGTGTTTGCAATAAAAAAAAAGACAATGAAAATTAAAATAATGAAATTGCAGCATTTAACTCATTTCATTTAATGGTTATTAAATTGTCCCATGAGTCGGGTAAAAAGTTTAGAGGAAGTTTTTGAATTATTACAGTGGAAAAATTAATTGCTCATATATAGGAAAAATGACCTAAATCTTCTTTCACAGATTGTGAAATTGGTACTCGAATTCCAATATAAAAATGTATGTTTCTGCATTTGATCTATATTTCCCTGAGAGATGCGCGCAAAAATAAATAATCGCGAGTGTCGATAAAATATTATTCAAAACTTGTTGTTGTTGTTGTTATTATACCATGAATAGATGTTTTTATTTCTTTTGTTGTGAAATTTTGACCGAAATGAATATTTCTTTTTTTTTGTTATTGTTATTTTTTTTGTTCCTTCTTGTTTAGCTATATATGGAGAAAGAGAGTGCGAATTTAAATGCAAAATGCAATCAAGAGAAGAGCCAATAACTTCTGGTACATGCGTGCCAGGTTTCACATTTAAAATGCAAAAAGGAATGTAGAGTTTTCGTTTCTGGAATATAAAGTCAAGACTCCTCGGAATCTGCTCGAAATTCAATTAATTTGCATAGCAAGTCGTAAAAAATTGAAGAGTCTCACTTCGCACGTTCGCTAGTAAATATATTTTTGAAAAATACGGGGGAAAATTATATATATCTTAATTCTGAGGAATTAATTTTTAATACTGAAATATCTATTGCTCTAGGTTTTTTCTTATATTTTTCCACAAAATTTTTATTTCATTAAAAGATCCTGTCAATTAAAAAATGTTCCTTATAAATCGTGGTTGTGAACAATAAAGCACAAATAATGTAAGTTGCAAGTTTTTTTTCAAACAATGGTTGTTAAAAATTATCAACAAATAGAAATAACAATATAAATTATTTATTTATTTATTACTTATTTAGTTATTTAAATTAGTTACATTTTAATTTTCGGTAAATGTTTTTTTTTTAGAAAATGATCACTAATTACCGAATAATGAGCGCAATTTTACCATTTTGTCTTCAATTAACACTTTTTCGGCTTTTTTCCCCCTTCTTTTTAGAGGGAAAATTACTGTGAGAAATTCTTAATTAATGGACGAGACGTGAAATATAGAATCAGGAGAAAATTAATTAATTAAATTTTATAGAATTTTGTGTTTCACAACTTTACAAAAGGGAATTTTTTTTTTACTAATATATAGCAGAGATTGTAGGTCACACGCTATTTTTTTTTTAAATCGTATATATTTTATGCATTCTGAAATATTTTCAAGTTAATTTTATTGCTTGAAAAATATTTTTTAATAAATTTTCTAAAGCTTTTGTACTTAACATTTAGAGGATATGATAGTGTCACCCGACGAGGTGCAGGGTCAGATAAAATTCATAACCTGACAGAGCACTCGGTACAAAATTTTCTTTTTGTTCCAATTCGCAATTATTAACTTTTTATCAGAATGCTGTAATTAAAATTCTTTTTATGAACAATTTTAATTAATAAAATAATAAAAATAAATAAAGTAATGAAAATAGAACATTTGAAAGTTCACTTTGAATGTAGTGAAAAATTACTGATTTCTATTTTATTTACTATTTTGTAAAATAATAATAAATTCTAAAAGTAAAATAAAATTTTGTGAATAAAATGAGAAAATAGTAATAATAAGAGTAAGAAAATTACGAATAAAAGAAATGTGGAGAAGAAACAACATTTTAAGAAAAATCGCCTTGTAAATCGGAATGAGATGGCGACAGTTCAACGAGAAAAATTCTCAGAAGCACCAGTCGTTTCGTCCAAGATGGACCACAATAAACCACGTATATATTTTATATTGAAAATCCAACAAAAAAATAAAGTAGTAAAATAACAAATAAGAAAGTAAAAATAAAATTTTTTTAAATCAACGAAAAAAAAATTAAGGAGAATAGAAATTTATAATAATTAGAACAAAAACTAATAATTACTAATTATGTTTGTCAAAAATATTAATTACAACAATTTGATAGTTACTATTTACTTGCTGACTATGAACAATGAACTTTTATTCCTAAAAAATAATTTTTTTAAATACATTTAAATTTTTACTATCTTTCTAAAAATAATTTCTTTTTTCCAAATCGGAAAACTCACAAAGCGATTCACGGAAATATGTGAAAAGCTTATAAATCATTTGTTTTTTGGCAGAAAAGAATTCAGCGAGACTCTTTTTATCAGTACAAAAGAAAGAACGAATCTTTATATATATATATATATATATATATATATACATATATATATATATATATATTATATATATATATATATATATATATATAAAATATGGGAATATTTTTAAAATTTCTTTTAGTCTATTTTCTCTATATCTTGTGTGTCTTTTGAGAAATCATTTTCAAATAAAAAGAACTCTCTTCTTTTTGACGAAAATTTCTAGAAAAGAATCTCTTTTTGTATTATTGACGAATATAGAATATTAAAATATCCCCAATCGAACGTGAATTTATTTATTACCATATATTGGAATATTCTACACGTATAATGCACTAAAGGATGATTTAAAAGCGATTGAAAAATTTTACGATACAACGCATATCAACATATTTTGAACAAAATTTCCAGAATCACGATTATTATTATTTATTGTTTCAAATAATGTGGTTAAAAATATAATTTATGTTCATTTGAACAAAAAAAAAGGTATTTTGCACTATTGATAGATGTTTATTTATTTAAAATTTTCTCGAATTAGGTAAATATGGTAAAGTGTATATTATTATTGTTAATTCGTTAATTGTTAATTATCTAATTTCGAATAATGTGTTTTTGAAAGCATACGTGTATATTGTGATTGTTTGTGATGAAATTATACTCAAAACTGGATGTTGTTTCGGGATAGTGTACATTTTGCAAACAGTTTACTGAATATTCGCCATTATATCTGAAATGCACTTAACCAGAACAACACTTTCGAACACATGTTCACATCACTTGGATCTTGAATTAATAAATTAGTTTACAATTCAATATATATATATATTTATATATATATATATATATATATATATATATATATATATATATATATATATATATATATATATATATATATATATATATATATATATAATATTATTTAAACGGAAATTTCGAGTGTTTGCAAATTTTCCAAATTGCAGCTTTAGTTTAAAAAAAGAAACTAATTATTCTTTGAATTGAAAAACATTATTTAAATACTAAGAGAAAAATAAATGCAATACTTTGTGATAAATAGACAGTAAATTGTGACGGATTAAAAAGTGTTGCAGATTAAATTAACGCCAAAACAGATTAAAATAATAATGAATTTTGGTGTTATTTTTTACAATGAATGAAATTTTAGTTTATTACATTTTTTTAAAACTATAAAACATAAAGATATCGATAACTCGAACTACTGATCGATTTCTTCATATTTTATAGTAATTAAAGATGACCAAGTAATAAATTTCATAATTTTATATTATAATAATTACTTCTTTAAAATTATTTTCATTGTTTCAATTCAATTATTATTTTCAAAAATTTTTAACTATAATTTTACTTTATATCTATTATTTTTGATAATAATTAATTAATTAATTTTACGCAATATCAAATTTTTTCTAAATTGTTTAATTAATCGCATATTAGAAAATAAAAACATAAAATAATATTCAAAAAATTCAAATTAACTGTTTCAAAAATATTAATTTGGAAAATTTAATTATTTCCAAAAAGTTCACTCTATTTTTCCTTTAATACTCAATTATAATCTCAAATTTTAACTGAAATTCATTTTTATGAAATGAAAATCAATTTTTATGAAATGAAAATCAATTTTTATGAAATGAAAATCAATTTTTATGAAATGAAAATCAATTTTTATTAGAAAGTTCTACAAAAATTTAATTATTTAAATGCAAAAGTAAATAATTTATTGAATAATTGAATGTTTCTCAAAACTCTATTCTCATAAAGAATTTTAGTAACAAATTTTTTAATTATTCAATTCTTTTGTCGAATTTTATTAAAACTTACACGAATATAATTACTTTTTTCAAGGAATTTAATTAAAATTATATGAAAAATAATTGAAACCCTGCGATGAGTTTTATAATTTTCAAATTTATTCGTTTACAATTCAATTTTACCAAATTTCAATTATTTGGAAATTCTGCTATTAAATGTATATTGAAAAATAAAAAACTTGAAATAATTTCAATAAAAATCCTATCAAAGTATTAAAAAAAATTAATTCTACAGAATTTTTTGTCAAAAATATGAAAAATTAAGAATTTTAATAATTTTAGTTTCAAACTTTTTAAAATTTAATTATTTCTAAAAATCCACGATTATAATGCTTTTAATACTAAAAATACTAAAAATACTAAAATTTTAACTGAAATTCATTTTTAAAACCATTTTTATTAGTAAATTCTATGCGAGAATTCAATTTTTAAATACAAAAATAAATAATTTATTAATTTCATATTTCTTGAAATTAAATTCTTGTTGAAATAGAATTTTATAGAAACTTTTGAAAATAATTAAATTCTTTCGTGTGATTTTATTAAAACTGGATTAAAAATAATTTAATTCCTTCAAAGAATTGTAGTATTTAGTAAAATAATTGAATTGTTTCGAAGGATTTATTAAAATTTTGAAAGTTAATTAAATTTGTATGACGAATGTTAATAGAAATAATTGAAAACAATGAAATTTTTCTTTTCTTTTTTATAAATATTTTGACAATAATTGAATTATTTTTAAAGAATTTAAAATTTTTGTTGAAATAGAATTTTATGGAAATTTTGGAAAATATTTAAATTTTTTCTGTGATTTTATTTAAATTGGATTAAAAATAATTTAATTCCTTCAAAGAACTGTAGCATTTAGAAAAATAATAATTGAATTGTTTCGAAGGATTTATTAAAATTTTAGATAATTATTGAATTCTTTTGTGAAATTTAAATAAAATCTTGAAAATATAAACAGTAAGAATTAATTTTCTATTTAAGTGATTTTTCTTTTAAATTTTGATAATGAAATTGTTTAAACATTTTTTATTTGAAAAAAAGGAAAAATTCATTTTTATTAGTAAATTCTACGAAAATTCAATTATTTGAATACAAAAATAAATAATTTATTAATTTCACGTTTCTTGAAATTAAATTCTCATAAAAAAATGTTATCAACATTTTTTTACATCATTAAATTCTTTGGACTTTTAATAAGAATTTTAGAAAGATTTTTTAAGAATAATTACATTTTTCGAAGAATTTGATTAAAATTGCATTAAAATAATTAAAATTCTGTAATGAGTTTTATTATATCTTTGTCAAAATAATTGAATTTCTAAAATAATCACGGTAAATCGTTAGGTATTAAAATAACACCAAAAAGGATTAAAATAATCCAATTTAGTGTTATTTTAATCCATTTTGGTATTATTTTAATACCTAACGATTTACCGTGATGTTATTATTTATAAAAATATTTGAATTTCTAAAAGAATTTTATTATTTATAAAAATAATTGAATTATTGCGAAGAAATTTATTTAAAAAATTTGTAAATAATTGAATTCCTGTAAAAATTGTTATTATTTATGAAAATATTTGAATGTTTGCGTAGAATTGTATTAAAACTTTTTTTAACAATGGAATTCTTTTGAAAAATTTTATTGCAATAGTAGATATTGAAAATTGTGAAATTTTAGAAAACTTTTGAAAATAATTGAAATTTTGACAAGAATTTGATTAGAATTTTGTAAAATAATTGAATATCAGAGAAGTATTTTATTATTTATAAAGAGAATTGAAATTTTTACACCTTTTTGGTGTTAATTTAATCCTAGAGGAATTAAACTGTTGCAGATTATTTGAATCCATTTTGGTATTATTTTACCACCTCACGTTTTACTGTGTAAAGAATAAATGTAAATAAATTATATCCTATATATATAAAATACAAAAAATTAAAATTTACATCAAAAATTTTTTTTTTAATATAATTTACATTTATTAAAAAATAATAGTAATAATAATAATTCACTACCAGTTGGATAAGTAATGTGCTGTACTAATGACATATTATTTTGAATAGTGCAGGCATTGCGCATTCGAGCTACAAATCGAAATGAGTTCTTCAATAATCCGTTTTATAAACCCTGAATTAAATTCCTTTGTCGAAACGTTTCAGGAACTCGTAGGTTGAATATATATTGTTTAGTGACGTGTATGTGTGTATGAATGTGTATTGCCAGTGATCGAGCGTGATTCAAGCTTCGAAAATAATCAAGGACGCAAGGTGCCAATGCTAATGCAGAGACAATTAAAGCAGCTCTGGCAATCAAAATCATGATTTAAAGATGAGAAAGATTATTTTTAGTACAGGTCGAAATCGTATTTCATTTCGTGAAGAAGAAAAAGGGTTCGAACTTAAAGAAAATGATTTTGTAAAAGAAGATTTTGTATGAAAGTTTTTTGTATAAAAAGAGTTTGTAAAAAAAGATTTTGTATGAAAGATTTTGAATAAAAAGATTTTGTAAAAAAAGATTTTGTATGAAAGATTTTGTATAAAAAGATTTTGTAAAAAAAGTTTTTGTAAAAAAAGATTTTGTATGAAAGATTTTGTATAAAAAGATTTTGTAAAAAAAGATTTTGTATGAAAGATTTTGTATAAAAAGATTTTGTAATAAAGATTTTGTATAAAGATTTTGTAATAAAGGTTTTGTATAAAGATTTTGTAATAAAGGTTTTGTATACAGATTTTGTAGAAAAGATTTTGTAAATGTAACAAACTTTCATTGATTTTATTCGCCTACAATGGAAGGACATTGAATAAATTAAGAACTCTTTTTTTTTCCTTCCCCAATACACCGGAAGCTTTTTATTCTAACAAAATGAGTTTTGGAAAGAACATTCCTGCCGTGCGCGTAAAAGTTGTATTTAGCAAGGAGAAAACTCATTAAAAGTTTTTGTTTGTCTTTCAGCACTAATAGAGAAAATAATTGAATTTACATCTATATATATGTATATGTAAAAGTCAAGTATACGTGTACAATATATAAATTATTGTGTGATTGATTGGATTTTAATTGTCACCAGTCAGTGTGTATGCATTAGCAAAATTTTCCACGTTAAATTCCAAACTGAAACTTTGACGAACGAGAGAATAATTAACATTTGCTGGTTTTGAGTGAAACGGCTTCTTCTATTTATCCTCAATGAACTTTGAAAGTTGCACACTTGGAGTATTGCTATTAGGATAATCTAACCCTTCGCAGTCACTTGCAGATTTCTCCCCTAATTACAACAGTAAAACTGTATTCAAATTCATTAACATTCGTTTAGTTGGAATTTAGATTCTGTTTCTTGTTATTTAAACAGTGTTTTAAACAATGTTTTAAGCATCGTTTTAAACATCGTTTTAAACAATGTTTTAAGCATCGTTTTAAACATTGTTTTAAGCATCGTTTCAAACATTGTTTTAAGCATCGTTTTAAGCATCGTTTTAAACAATGCTTTAATAATGTTTTTAAACAATGTTTTAAACATTGTTTTAAGCATCGTTTCAAACATTGTTTTAAGCATCGTTTTAAACAATGCTTTAATAATGTTTTTAAACAATGTTTTAAACATTGTTTTAAGCATCGTTTCAAACATCGTTTTAAGCATCGTTTTAAACAATGCTTTAATAATGTTTTTAAACAATGTTTTAAGCATCGTTTCAAACATTGTTTTAAGCATCGTTTCAAACATTGTTTTAAGCATCGTTTTAAACAATGTTTTAAATAATGTTTTTAAACAATGTTTTAAGCATCATTTCAAACATTGTTTTAAGCATCGTTTCAAACATTGTTTTAAGCATCGTTTTAAACAATGTTTTAAATAATGTTTTTAAACAATGTTTTAAGCATCGTTTCAAACTTTGTTTTAAGCATCGTTTTAAACAATGCTTTAATAATGTTTTTAAACAATGTTTTAAACATTGTTTTAAGCATCGTTTCAAACATCGTTTTAAGCATCGTTTTAAACAATGCTTTAATAATGTTTTTAAACAATGTTTTAAGCATCGTTTCAAACATTGTTTTAAGCATCGTTTCAAACATTGTTTTAAGCATCGTTTTAAACAATGTTTTAAATAATGTTTTAACCATTGTTTTAAGCATCGTTTCAAACATTGTTTTAAGCATCGTTTTAAACAATGTTTTAAGCATCGTTTTAACCAATGCTTTAAATAATGTTTTTAAACAATGTTTTAAACAATGTTTTAAGCATCGTTTTAAACAATGCTTTAATAATGTTTTTAAACAATGTTTTAAACATTGTTTTAAGCATCGTTTCAAACATTGTTTTAAGCATCGTTTTAAACAATGTTTTAAATAATGTTTTTAAACAATGTTTTAAACATTGTTTTAAGCATCGTTTCAAACATTGTTTTAAGCATCGTTTTAAACAATGTTTTAAATAATGTTTTTAAACAATGTTTTAAGCATCGTTTCAAACATTGTTTTAAGCATCGTTTCAAACATTGTTTTAAGCATCGTTTTAACCAATGCTTTAAATAATGTTTTTAAACAATGTTTTAAACAATGTTTTAACCATTGTTTTAAGCATCGTTTCAAACATTGTTTTAAGCATCGTTTTAACCAATGCTTTAAATAATGTTTTTAAACAATGTTTTAAGCATCGTTTCAAACTTTGTTTTAAGCATCGTTTTAAACAATGTTTTAAGCATCGTTTTAAATAATGTTTTTAAACAATGTTTTAAACAATGTTTTTAAACATTGATTAAAAGCTCATTCGAGTGGAACAATTTTTCGTTTTCTTTTTCCTCGAGTAGCATTAAAAGAAGGTACAAGTATTGTTAGTAGAAGTTGAGTTCGTTTCAAAGTTAATGCGGTAGTTAAAAAGAACGATAGTAAATTTAAGACTCCTCTTAAAAGGCACCCTCCGCCCCTCTTATCAGAATGAAGGATCTGTTAAGCGAATGTCTAGTTTAAATGAACTTATAATTAGTGCATTTAGGCGATTAAGAGTCAAATGCCGAGTAGTTAAAGGAGGGAAATTCATTGGGAGTAAATCAAACTATATACATATACACTGGAACGAAAGTTGGTTTCGAAAATTTGAAACTTTCCTAATTGAAATCTTCCTCTCCAATATGCGCTCGAGATTTATAGATGGAGTAAAACATCTTCAAACTCAATGGCATTGCCATACTAACAGAATATCGAATCGAATTTCTCTAATTATTTATTATGATTGAAACATCCAATTGACTCTAATTGACTTTTGCATTTAAATTAATAAAACACTTCTTCGAGATAGAAGAATTTAAAAAAAAAAAAACAATTAAAATATAACAGTTTGTCACAATTTTTTTTTAATGACGATTTTCGTTGGAGAAAATTAGTTATTCCATTTTCGAAAATTAACCTTGTAATTATTTATCTTGCGACTCTGTAAAACGTTAGTCTCTAATGAAGATGTTCTTGCACGCAGAGTGGAGTTAATTGCGTTCTAATTTGCTGTTTCATCCTCGTGAAATTGAAACAATTCACTAAAAACATGCTATTTGCAAATTGCTTTGAGTTGGGTGGGTAAAAAAACTCAAAATTTCGTGAATGTTTTGTCGAATCAGCGAAACAATTCGTAATTCAATACAGTTGATTAATGATCAAACTAGTGATCCTGTAGAAACGTTTTTAAAAACAAAGTACAAAGTATTTACAATACTTTTTTTAAATTTAAAAATTATCATTAATATTTTTTTAATTTCCTTTTTCTTCTTTTTTGACGACTAACGAAGAAAAAGAAGAAGAACAAGAAGAAGAAGATGAAGAAGCTAGTTCTTATCATTTTTTTCCCTTTTTATTTAAAGTTTGGTCACTTACGGAGAGTTTACTGTATAATAAAAGAATAGAATTTCCTGTTTGATATAAAAGGCACTTGATTTAAGTAACGAGAAAGTATTTTACGGTGAAATGAGGTTTATATCTGCCGCTTAAAATCCTGTGGTAAACCACTGTGGAAATTCTCATTTCTTTCGGAAATAAGTTCGAGGGTTGTGGTTTTCAAGTGAACATTTGACGAGATAAAATACCAGTGGAATTTTCAAAAAAGTTTTATATATATATGTATATAAAATTGCAAAAGAGATTACTGTATAAAACTCACCTGCAAGTTAAGTACTTCCACGTAAACTTTCGTCTATATATTATAAAGTTTCCTGGGAAAACGCACAAGCTTTTCGCCACTAGATGCTTCAAACTTATTTCACTCATTCAGATTTTATTTCTTTTTTTATTTTATATAAAGGCTTGCCACAGGTCAGGGAATTCAGGGAAAAATCAGGGAAAGTAAAATTGGTCAGGGAAAAGTCAGGGATTTTTAGTAAAAGTACTGGAAAAAATCAAATATCAAAAATTCATGAAAAAACTCTAAATTTTGATGCTTTTTTGTTTGCCTTGTAAACTATAAAAATAACCACGAATTTTAATACAAAAACTTTGAATTTTTTCTATTTCAGACAATAATTTTCTTTTTAACTAACTTAATTTTTAAAGAACTATCATAAAATTATGACTTATAAATTATGTGATGAATAATTTTTACAATTTTCGTAAATACTAGATTAATAAAAGAAATTTAATTAAAAAAACTAAAAAAATTTAATTTTCGATAAGTTACAAATAATTACAGAAATTCAATTATTTTCAAAAGTAATGACATTTTTCGCAGAAATTCAATTATTTTCAAAAGTAATAACATTTTTCGCAGAAATTCAATTATATTCAAAAATTTTTAAAAATTCTGGTCATTTCAATTATATCTTTAAAAATAAAAAAATTCTTCTCCAAAATTCAATTATGTTCAAAATTTTTTTAAAAAATTCTCGTCAAAATTTCAATTATCTTTATAAATAATACAATTCTTCTTCGAAATTCAATTATTTTTAAAAACTTTAATAAAATTCTTGGAAAAATTTCACAGGAATTCAATAATTTACAAAATTTTTGATGAATTTCTTCTAAATAAACCAATTATTTTCATAAATAATAAAATTTTCACAGGAATTCAATTATTTAATATAAAAAATTTCAAATAATTTTTCGAAAAATATCAATTATTTAAAAAGAATTTTATAAAATTCGTCGCAAGAGTTCAGTTATTGAAAAAAATTTAACAAAGTTCTTTTCAAGAATTCAATTATTTTTAGAAATAGTAAAATTCTTCACCGAAATTCAATTATTTTTATAAACTTGAATAAAATTCGTTGGAAGAATTAAATTATTTTCAAAAGTAATAAAATTCTTCGCAGAAATTCAATTATGTTCAAAAATTTTTGTCAAAATTTCAATTATCTTTATAAATAATAAAATTCATCAATATTCAATTATTTAAAAAAAATTTTTTTAATTCTCGTCAAAATTTCAATTATTGTTATAAATAATACAATTCTTCTTCAAAATTCAAATATATTTAAAAACTTGAATAAAATTCTTGTTAAAATTTCACAGAAATTCAATAATTTATGAAATTTTTAATAAATTTCTTTGAAATAATTCAATTATTTTCATAAATAATAAAATTTTCACGTGAGTTCAATTATTTAATATACAAAATTTTATAAAATTTTTTGAAAAATATCAATTATTTAAAAAGATTTTTATAAAATTCGTCGCATGAATCAATTATTTAAAAAAAATTTAACAAAGTTCTTTACAAGAATTTAATTATTTTTTTAAATAGTAAAATTCTTCACCGAAATTCAAATATTTTAGAAAAATTTCTATAACATTTTTGGAAATTTTTAAAAATTATTTTCATGAATAATAAAACACATCGCAGGATTTTAATTAATTTTGGATACAATTTTTTAATCAAATTTCTCGAAAAATGTAATTATTCATAAAAATTTTATTAAAATTTGTCAAAAGAATTCAATTATTTAAAAATTTGTCGATGAAATTCTTTATGAGAATTCAATTTCAACGAACATTCAATTATTCAATAAATTATTTATTTTTCAATTTAAATAATTGAATTTTTCTAGAATTTACTAATAAAAATTGATTAAAAACTGAAATTACCTAATAATCGATTTATTGTTTATGAAAATAATTGAATTATTGCAACGAATTTTATTACAATTTTTTTAAATATTTGAATTTTTATGAGAAAATTTACTACTTTTAAAAATAATTGAATTCTTGCGAAGGATTTTATTAGGATTTTTGTAAATAATTAAATTTTTGTTGAAAAATTTCATGGTTATTTAAATTACAACAAAACATGAAGAAGGTGATGTTCTTCTTTATTTTTTGTAATAATATTCTTATAAATTATTGCTGAGTTTCAAAAAAGTTTGAATTCGAATGTTCTGAAGAATTTTAATTCTCGTGGAAAAGTAATAATTAAATACTTATTTAAAAATTTAGTTATTGATGTTTTTGAATAATTTTACAATTAACGAAATTTGTAAATAAATTTAATAGAACAGTTTTTTGATTATCTAATAATTTTTAGAGTGAATCAGAATATTTTCTATGGTCAGGGAAAAAGTGTGAATTTTGTCTGGAAATCAGGGAAAAATTAAATTAAATTTTTGTGGCAACCCTGATATAAATGTATACACAAATATATAAATACAAAATAAAAAAATCTGTCCAATAATTTTTAAACACAAAGCAAAACAATTTCAGAACATTGCAATATTTTTTCTCACCACTTGTTTTTCTTAATAATAATAATAATAATTTCGACAAGTAAAAAAACGGTCTTTCTTTCTTTATCTAAGTGGGAATTTCTAAGATATTGCGAAGAAATGAAGAATAAGTGTAATGTCTTACTGACATGGTTGGCAATTGACCAGAAAAAAAGCTCAACATCTATATTTTAAATTATAAACATATATTTTTCTCCCTCTTCATATCTTGTGGTTTTTTCTTTTTCAAGAAAAAAGAATTTTGGAAGCGCGCTTATTCTCTTTTAGAAGAAAAAAAAAAACTTTCAATCCATATAGAAAATAAAAAAAAACCATCGCTTCCCTTATATTCAAGTTTAAAAACTTGAAAGTGCTTCTCGATAATTCGTCAGCTAAGTTGCCATGAAAAGGCAGTGACTTTTTAAAAAGGATGAGGGTGCGCTTTTAAAAGTGTTTAAAATATGATAAAGGTCCATTATTTTAAGATCGAAAAAAGTGGAAATTCTCGTGGAATTAGGAATTAATTATTGTAAAAAAGAAATTAAAATTACGATTCCTCACTACTTTGGGTCACAAAGACTTTGGGAATAAAAATATACTTTGGGTACTTTGGGTTAAGAATGTAAAACTATTGATAGTTGAAGTTTTTAATAATTAATTTACTACCAGTTGCAGTCACCACTTCTGATTATCACCACTTTTTTAAAATAATTTATCCCATTACTTTAACATTTTCATGAAATATTCGCTTATTTCTATCATATCTTTATGAGAAGAAGAATATTTTAGTCTAATTTTAATCATCACTTGAATGAAAATTTAAATCATCAATGAAGTTTAATCAGTATATGTTTGATGCTGTGTTTATATAGGGAAACTAATTAGTGTACAGCAGTTCCATTATTAACACCTTATCTTGACAAATACTCTCCATGCAATTCCAACCACAACAAGATATAGTTTGTATTATAGGAAAGCGCGTTACTTATTTGACACCTCTCAAGTTATCTCAGATTGATGAGCTTATTAATATAAATCTGTGTTTGTGTTCCAGTGCAATTTCATTTATTCCCTCTATACATAATTAATCCTTGCACAAAGTCCATTCAAGGAGCAAATTTACACTCACGATAATGTCTTAAATTACGGTCTTAATAATGAATCATTTCTTTTCCCCAACGAACGCTTTTCATTCCGAATTAAAAAAACTTTTTAGTCAGCAAATGTTTGCAAATGAACGACGTTCGTTAAATTTTTATATTCTTTTCGTAAAAAATTGATTTTATTAAAAAAAAATACCATCTAGTTGTAATTTTTAGTTTCTTCGTTTATATGTTTATAATTACTTTATTGCTTTTCCGATTATAATTCTCAATTATTGTTAAATTTTTCGATAAGTTCCTTTGTATAGTAAATTCACTGTTAGCCTCAAAAGTATCAAATGGCAACGAACTGATACCAAAAATGTGGTTCAAATAAAAAATTGATCCTGATTTTTGGCGTCAATTTGACGCCACTTTAGTATTAATTTAATACTTTCAGGAAAACGGTGTTAACAATTAATTAATACATTAATAATGTATTATTAATCAATGAATACATTAATTTCAAAAATTGGAAAAGGAAAACAGTTAAAAAAACGTTAAGAAACAAAAAAGCAGCTCTTTTTTCTTAATTCTCTGTCTGACGACTATAAAATAATATAAAAAAACAAAAAGACATTTCGGATAATGAATAGTCATGGGCATAAAAAGACTTGTCAATTGTGATGTTGTGCATTATTTTACATGAAAAAAAAACACGAAAGAAAAGAAAAAAAAACCAGTACAACACTCTATTTTTACTGCAGTGTATAATGCGGCACAGTGAGTTGTAATCGCAGAAGTGTTTTGAACTTTTACAATTGCTCGCAGTAGACTCTTTTCGCACGTCCCTCCGCGCTTCATTTCATTGTCTGAAAGAATGCAAAATGTAATCAAACAGAGGAGCTAATAAAGTGCAGAAAAAAAAAGAAAAAGAAATTTTCCACATTTTCGTTATTGTCCATGCATGGCAAATTTAATATTATAGAAATATTTTTATATCCCTCTTCGCAATATATATATATTATTATACAATATATTATTATACAATTTTTTTTTATTATTATTACAATTCCTTTTAAAAACTATATATACGTATATAGCGGTAATATTATAGATAAAGTCAATTCCCTCGCGAAACGATATTTATTCAAGTTTATCGAATATGGGTCAAGCTCTATATAATTTAACCAGTTCAACCAAATTTGAATTGGAATCTTAATGGTTTAATTTCAGCGTTTAGATTCTTTTCCTCCAGACTTTATTAATTGGAGAAAGAAAGGGTGATAAATAAATTAATATTCAAAAAGATGGAAATTTATTTTAATTCTGATAGGGGATTTGGAAAAAACGATCCGTTTGAAGATTTATTGGTATTGTGAAATTTATTGGTATTTGCGCAAAAGAAAGTAACAACTTGAAAAATAAATAACAATTCTTATTATTCACTTCCTTTAATTTTTTTTATTATTATTACGTACTGTATTATTTATTCTGTATTATTCTGTATTATTCTGTATTCTGTATTATTCTGTATTATTCTGTATTCTGTATTATTTCATTCGAAATATTCCACAATCAATTGATTTATTCTCCGAATTTTCAGTAGTGTGATAAAAAAAAGTAGTTCTTTTTTTTTAAATCCAGCATTGATTTTCGGTTTTTTAGCGAAGCAGGGCAAAGCTTGTGGATGGAAAAAAAAGAAGGGAAACGAGGGGTGATGGTTGGGTTATATTTTTTCCTGATTGCACTTTGCTCTTGTGTCGCAATATATTTCCTTTCGTCGAAGCTAGTTGGCACAATGCAAAATGAACGAGCTTCGTGCAACTTCTCGCTTCGGGACTCTACAAATTTTATCAGACTTGTCTCTATATATGTGTATATATTGCAACGAACCGGGAATATCCAACACCATTGACAGGAATATTTCTGTATCTTGAAAATCTCGTCAAATCTCTACGTGTGTCTCTATGTTTACATATTTACAAACAGAGAGAGAGAGAGAGAGAAAAGAAAAGAAGCTATATAAACAAACGTTTACACGTACAGCCTTAGAATCGTAAAATTTACCAATAAAAATCTTATGTGTTTTCTTTTATACATCAAAAGCTTTACTAAATAAATTATTACAGTTCAACTGTTTTGTCTGCTGATAAAAATGAAGCAGACATTTTCAAAAATGGCATTTAATTCTGATTGTTACTTTCGTATTTTATTTTCCCTCGATATTTTTAATTTATTTAATTATCTTATTTTTATGAAAATAAAATTCCTCCTTGTCCGTATTTTTAAAAAAAAAAAGGTCCGTAAAGTCCGTAATTTCATTGAAAAAGGATGAAAAGTTCGTAAATTTTACGATATAATTTGGAGAATTTTAGAAAAATTACAAATGTTTGCAGAAATTCAAATATTTTTTAAAGGAATAAAATTCTTCGCAAAAATTCAATTATGTTCAAAACTTTTTTTAAATTCTCTTCAAAATTTCAATTATGTTTAGGAATATTTAAATTCTTTTCCGAAATTCATATATTTTTCAAAAAAAAACTAAAAAACGTCAACATTTCAATTATCTGTATAAATAAATAAATAGCAAAAAAAATAAATAAATAAAAAAAATAATTAATTAATTAATAATTAATTATAATAATAATTAATTAATTATTAAAATTCATTAAGACATTTCAATTATTTTCATGATTAACAATATTTATCACACGAAGTCAATTATTTTCTAAAGTAATAAAATTCAATTATTTTCGAAATAAAAATCAATTATTTTCAAAAATTTTAATAAAATCCATTGCAAAATTTGAATTATTTTCAAAAGTACTAATATTCTTCGCAAAAATTAAATATTGTTCAATATCTACTATTTTTAGAAAATTTACCAAAAAATATAATTATTTAAAAAAATTTTTAATGAAATTCTACAAAGCTTTTAATTATTTTCAAAAAATAGTAAAAATTTCACAAGAATTTAATTAATAACAAATTTTTTTTATAAATTTCTTCGCAATCATTCAACTATTTTCATAATTAATATAATTTTACCGGGATTCAATTGTTTTCGTAAATAATAAAATTCTTTTTAGGAATTCAATAATTTTTAATAGAATTTTAATCGAATTCCTCGAAAAAATTTTTAAAAATTTTATTAAAATTCGTCCAAAGAATTTAATTGTTTAGAAATTTGTTGATAAAATTTTTATTAGAAATTGAATTCCAAGAAATAAATTTTAGTATAACTTTACTAAATTCTATGAAAGTTTTTTTAGGTTTAGTATTTCTTATATCAAAATTTACCTTTGTCGCATTTTGTCAAACACTTGAAAACTATTTTTATAAAATTTGATAATAACTTTCTTTCCGTGTACAATTCTATGCAAACATTAAATTATTTTCATAAATAATAACAATTTATACAGGAATTCAATTATTTACAAATTTTTTTCACAAATCTCTTCGCAATAATTCAATTATTAATTTAATGATTTAAAAAATTTCTTGACAACATTTTTTATGGAAATTGAATTCCAAGAAACATTCAATTATTCAATAAATTATTTATTTTTGTATTTAAATAATTGAATTCTGATAAAATTTTCTCATAAATATTGATTAAAAAATAGATTTAAGTTAAAATCTTAGATTATAAAAAAATAATTGAATTTTGAAAATATATTTAAAATTGTCTTAAAAATGATTAAATTTCTACCAAAAAAAGTTTTATCAAAACTTTTTAAAATGTTTGAATTCCTGCTAAAATACGAATATTTTTTTAAATCATTGAATTCTTGCAAAGAATTTTATTAATACTGTTGAAAATAATTAATTTCCTGTAAAGATTTTTACTATTTTACGAAAATATTTTAATTCTTGCGAAAAATTTTATTAAAATTTCTTAAAGTAATTAAAGATCTGCTAAGAATTTTGTTATTTTTAATTTATGCCAAGAATTTTATTAAAATTTTTAAAAATAATTGAATTCCTGTTAATTTTTCACAAGAATTTAATTATTTTTGAAAATTTTAATAAAATTCTTCGAAACATTTGAATTATTTTTATAAATACTAAATTTCTTCGAAATAATTCAATTATGTTTAGAAATAGTAAAATTCTTTACAGAAATGTAATTATTTTTAATACAATTTTAATAGAATTTTTCGAAGGAATCTTCAAATACTAACACGAAATTAATTTATTTTCTAAAATTTGATAAATTCCTATTAATTTTTTACAAGAATTTAATTATTTTCATAAATAATAAAATTCAATGAAGAATTCAATTATTTTCAAAAATAATAAAATTCAATGGAGAATTACAATTATTTTTAATACATTTTTAATCGAATTTCTCTTAAAATGTAATTATTCTTGAAAATTTGATTAAAATTCGTTAATAGAATTCAATTATTTGATAATTTGTTGATAACAATTTTTTCTGGGAATTGAATTTTAAGAAACGTTCAATTCTTCAATAAATTATTTAATTGCGTTTCATTTTTATTTAAATAATTGAATTCTAGTAGAATATTCTAATAAAAATGGAATTTTATTTCATAAAAATGAATTTCAGTTAAAATTTTAGATAATCAATGAATATTGAAAGCAATATAGCGTGAATTTTAAAAAATAATTGAATTTTGAAATTAGTTTTTTTGAAAAATAAGTTTAATTGAGTTTTTTTAATACTATTTTCAGTTTTTATTTTCTAATATTTATTTAATAAAAGAATTTAACTAATAATTGAAATTTCGTAAAATGAAATATTGTAAAGAACTGAATTTGAAAATTGTCAAAGAACTTTTTCGAAAATTATTAAAAAGAATCGATATAAAAAAGAATTTTAGATAAAAATTCTGGAAAATAGTAATTGAATTGATGATTTTAATTATTTTAAATTATTTTTATTATTAATTAATATTAATTATTATAAAACATGAAGAAATCGATGACTCGAAGTTATCGATTTCTTTCAGTTTCATAGTTATGGAAAATTGAGTTTCTAGTTTTAAGTAAAATGTTCTCTTATATTTGATTCGGCCTGATTATATTTTTGTCAATTGGTCCATAAATGATCCGTAATTTTTAATTTTTGCTCCGTAAAGTTCGTATTTTTAAATACTTCCACTACTTCGAGCCCTGCTCTTGATAAATTTTTTGTTTTCGGATTTAATATTCTCCTCTGACGATAAGCGATGTTTTTTCTTCTATTTTCCTTTTACTCTTTTTTTACAATTTTTTTTTTTGTTAAATTTTTTCCTCGCTTCATTGTTGGACGAGTCTTCCTAAAGGATATTCTTCGATAAATATCGAACTCATTTCAAGTGGAACTGTATAAAAATTGAGAATTGATAGTCGACTATTGATAACACTTGCTGCTAGTGACGTGTTCGGAATTTACGGGATAGTATAAAGGAGAAGGTCTTGTACATATGTGAGAGGAGGAAGACCACTTCTCAGCTAAACCGCACTACATCTTTCTAAGTAGTGTTGGTCCAAAAAGCTGCGGTGGAAATATATCTTCCAAGACAAGGAAAGTGGGGATTTAAATTGGGCCTTTGTGAATTCCGAGACAAAATTCTAATTAAATTCTCAACTTTTTAATCTCTACTCGAGAGTAATTTCCCCCCCACTTCGCACAAATTTAAATTAAACTTTTAATCTACTCTGAAATAAATTTCCGAAAGTCGTATAATTTTTTTTGCAAAACTTTTTGGAAAACTTTTTGGAAAACTTTTTGGAAAAATTTCCTCTGGTTAATAAATGAATTAATGGAGTATCGCTAATTGTTACTGAATTATTACGACTTTTAAAATTTATCCCAATTCATTTTTTCTTCTCCTAAAAATAAGCATTGGAAGAAAAATAAAATTTTGTTCTTTTTTTTTCTTTTTCACAAAAGTTTCCTTATAAAATGTTAATGTAATGTATACTAATTCGACATTGAAGGTGTGTCGGTCGTAAAATGAAGAGAGAAAAAGCAGAGAAAGCCAGGGAATGGGGTAATAATGCACTTAGTTCACGTTATTCCGGGTTTTAGATCATCACAATATGGAGAGCAATGAAGCAACGAGGCATGCCTATATAGCGAAAACGTCATTCTGGCATAAACGTGAAAATCGTTGCCTGGTAAAAAAAAATTTTTCACCAACTAAACGATTGATTTCTGAATTTTATTCCCTTTTTCATACATTTTTTTTTTATCTTGACATGAAAATTTTTTTTCCTTCATTCCCTTTGTTCGTTAAAATCGATTTTTACTGCGAACATTACGTAAAAATTTGAATATGAATATACAAATGAAGGAGATTGAAATATTTCAAATATATAATGCTATATCGATGTGGGGAAAATTGAATTGAAATTACAAATAAAATTAGCCAATTAAAGCTGTTTAAAGGTTTATAAAAGCATGAAATAATCACAATTCATTTGCACCATAATGTTTCATTATTTTCCCCCGATTACATTGTATTTAATTTAATTAGTTCATTGTTCATGCAAAATATGCATTATTCATTTCAAAAAAAAAAATATTACCATGAAATATTTTTCCTTTATCATATTTTTGCATTCTAATGAGCAATTTCCTTCTGCCTTTTTGTTTTTATAATTATTTTACGAAATATTAAAAAAATGTATATGAATTAATTACTAAATGGAAAAAAATGTAAATTCAAATTAAAAAAAAAAGCTACAAAGTGAACTGAAGGAAAAGAAAATTTTTAAATTTGTTAAAACGAGAGTTTGAAAAAAAGGAAAATAAATTGTATATCAAAAATAAATAGGATTGGAAAAAAACAAATAGGTAATAAAAAAAGGGTATAGAAATTTCTTGTAACAGGAAACGAATGAAAGTATATTGTGGAAAATACCAGTAGATATATGAAATATAATAAAAAAGAATAAAAATAGTAAACTTTTTTGAAACTGAAATGGCAATAAATTTGTAAAAATTAAAGGTCAAATAAAACTTTTACTGTATTTCAAATTTGGAAAATGCAAATTTAGAACTTATAAATCTAATAAACATTTGAAACATTTATTAATTTCTTAATTTTGTAGCAATTATAAAAAAATAGCAAATGAATAAATAATAAATAATAATAAATAAATAAAAAGTATATAATAAATTAAAAAAATAATAATAAATAATAAATAAATAATATAATAAATAATAATATAATAATAAAATAATAATACTAATAATAATAATACTAATAATATTAATAATATTTAATAATAAATAATAGTAGCAAATGAATAAATTATTTCCTAATAAAAAAATTAAATAATGCTTAATAATACTTTTATTATTTAAAAGGGTAAAAATATAAAAAGTAATAATAAATATAAACCATAAAATAGTAATTAAAAAAACAATAAAGAAAAATGTAGTGAAATAAAATTTAAGGCAAAAATAAATTTCCTCGTGTAGAGAAGGTATATAATGTTCGATAAAAATAAAATAAACTTAATTAAATTTTAACTGAGGATTTGGGTATATAATCTCAAAAAGGATATTGACGTTTGTTAAATTATAAAAGAGACACAAAAACCAATTTCAATTACTACAGTCTCTCAATTTCATATATAGAATTTAATTCCACTATAATTTTTATTAAAAGACTATAATATAGATTCTTTAATTTTTTTCTTTCTTTTTTTTTGTATATGTGTCTTTTCTTTGAAAAATCCATTGGGATTTTCCAGCAGAACAAACCTCTCTTACATTTTTCTCTAATCCCCACCCTTCGAACACAATTTCTCTATTTTCTTTTTTTTTCACCAAAGAGCATTACCGACAAGCTTAATTGTTATTACATAAAAGGGTCATAAGGTCACATGAGATTATAAACTGAAAAATACTCGAGTGGGAAAAGTTTTTTTTTTCATCAATAGATATATATATATATATATATATATATATATATATATATATATATATATATATATATATATATATATATATATATATATATATATATATATATATATATATATATATATATAGATATATATAGATGTACGAAATTCATCGACACACACGTGACATATTTCACAATTCCCCTTAAAACCCCTTTTTCACTCTCTTCAACCGCACAACTCCCGGAATTCTCTGACAAGAGATTTTTGAGAATTTTAGAAATAAGATCAAACAATTTCCGGAATCTAATGAACGGGAGATGCTGCGAGATCAAGTGTCGTGTGAAAACGTATAATTAACGTACTTGAATTTATAAAAACAAAATTAAAAAAAGAGGGAAAAAAGCGAGTCAAGTTTTAGATTGATTATATTCGAAGAAAAAAATATTTTTTAAAAATGTTTATCCATTTTTTGTTAAAAAAAAAAAAATAAAATAAAAAAAAAATAAAAATAAGTACACGAGGGAATTATTTTTAATTATAACGAAATTAATTTTTCAATTATTATGCAGTGTTTATTGAAAATAATAAATAAAAATGAATTAATAATTATAGTAAATAAAAAAATCACTATTTATTCGTCTGCTTTTTGTTAAATATTTATTGACCGATAATTGTAGGTAAAAAAAAAATAATTGTAATAGTCTTAATATTGTATTAATTATTATAATTATTATAATTATTACAATTATTACAATTATTGTTATTATTATTTTTAATCTTATTATTTTTTATTATTATTATTCTTATTATTATTCTTATCATTCCTATTTATATTCTTATTATTTTTATTATTATTATTTTTATTATTATTATTTTTTTTATTCTTATTATTTCTATTATTCTTAATTTTATAATTATTTTTTTTACAAATGTTAAGAGTAAAATTTTTTATTACTCACGAAAAAAAGTTAATTGATTCAAATAACCGATTAATTGACTATTATCGCATTTAAATATTTATTTGAATCAAATAATATTTATTCGAGTCAATTAAATGGCATTTGATTCGAATATTGAAATTATTAATTCAAATACCAATAAAAAATTTAGCAATTAAAAATTAATTGACTGTAATAAATATTATTTCATTCAAATAAATATTTAATTCCGATAATAGTCAATTAATCGATAACTAGTCAATTATTTCAGTCAAATAATATTTATTCGAGTCAATTAAGTGGTATTTGATTCAAATATTGAAACTATTAATTCAAATACCATTTAAAAATTGACTAATTAAAAATTTACTAATTAAAAATTTACTAATAAAAAATTTACTAATTAAAAATTTACTAATAAAAAATTTACTAATTAAAAATTTACTAATTAAAAATTTACTAATTAAAAATTTACTAATTAAAAATTTACCAATTAAAAGTTAATTGACTGCAATAAATATTATCTGATTCAATAAAATATTTAATTCCAAAAATAATCAATTAATCGGTTATTTGAATCAAATAAATTTTTGTTCAGTGCCTGAAAATAGCATTAATATAAAAGAAAGGATTTAGTTCTTTAATATTGTTTTACCAAATGAAATTATTATTAAAAATTGAATAATTCTATTGAGATCGAAATTTTAGAGTAAATTTGAAAGTGAGATAATTACATATTACTGTTTTTTCATTATAATTATTATAGGAAACAATATTGCAGACGATGAATCAATATAAATTTTCCAAAAATAAAACTTTCTTCTCGACAAATTTTCCAGTGAGTCGATGAGAAATTTTCCCTTCAATTATTCATTTAGTAATTTAATAATAATTCGAAATTAATTGTCATTTCAGATATACGTTTCTCTATATACTGAGATTGAAAATTTAATATTGATATGATACACGTTTAATACTCATCATATAAAATTATTAACCTTCCAAAATGAATAAATTATAATTTAGAGAATAATAATGTTTCCATTATATAATTTGTTATTTAATGCATATTTTATGCGTTTCACAATTCTATTTATTTATCATCATTACCCTTTAATTATCATTTAGTTGAATCAGCATGTAAACAAAATTTTATTAGCTTATTAATTATTTTATCATTGACTGGGAAAGAAAATGATTAATCATTATAAACATAAATTTTCATTCGTTTTTTTAAAATAAATTATTAGTTTTTAACCATTTTTTTTATTTCCATTAAAATGTCTGCGTCATGAACAGTAAATTTTTTCTCTGAATATAAAATCAAGCATCAGGAATAAATCTTCATCTGGAATAACTACAAGTTTCACTATTTTAGCGAAACTTTTAGTTATTGCAACGAATAGTTTTGCTATTTTAGCGAAAGTTATCGCTACTCTAGTTTTTTTTCCGTGAGGGACGAAATATGTTTGGAAAAATTTTTCGGCAGTGTTCACATATAGTTAAAAAAATTCTAGGCTATTAAAAAATTCTAGGAAAGCAAACAGTCTATAGGAAATAAATAATATTGTTCTTTTCTCTGCAATTTTTTTTTTCACTAAAAGGAAATTTTCGAAAAGAAAATATTTTACCATTCGGTGTAACGAGGAGTGTTTTGAGAAATGTATAAACCAGTAGCGATAATCCTTGTCTTGAATCGTTGAATGATGTTAATTTAATCGTCACATTAATGTCAAGAAACATCATACAAAGCCACATGAAATTAAATTTGAAAAACAAGGCCTGTAACCTGTGTTTTTTCCCGAACGAATAGATGAATAACTAAATAGATAAATAAATAAAAAGATAAAAAGATAAATAGATAAATAAATAAAAAGATAAAAAGATAAATAGATAAATAAATAAAAAGATACAAAGATAAATAAATAAAAAGATGAATAGATAAAAAGATAAATAGATAAATAAATAAAGAGATAAATAGATAAATAAATAAAAATATAAATAGATAAATAAATAAAGAGATAAATAGATAAATAAATAAAAATATAAATAGATAAATAAATAAAAATATAAATAGATAAATAAAAAGATAAATAAAAAAATAGATAATTGAAAATAAGAGTCGAAAATAAATTAAACACTTGAAATTTTGTTTTCTTTTTCCCAGCAGAAAATTGTAATTAATTTCACGTGGTGGGTTTTGGAGGAATCAGGGCTCGACACAGTTTCTAAAGATGCCGCCGGCTATCCCGGAAGCTCTTGCATTAATGCAAAACCTTACGTGCAACCACGGGAGATATGTGTGTGTGTGTGTGAATACACATATGCAACTATGTAAATAAACTTTTTTTTTTGCAAACACTGTAACACTCACACGCGCGACTCTCAGCACTCACGGAGGAAATTTTCTTTTGGATGAGTCGAAAATCACTTTGTTTTTGGATAAATTAATGTTGATGGTGTAATTAATGACAGGATGGGGCACGAGAAGCGCCTCGCGCGCTCCGAAAGGAGCGAACGTGCGTTCGATTTGCTGCCGGCACGTCGACTGATTCTCTCTCCCTTTATCTGCCTCTTTCTCTTACCCGTTTGCAGCGTCCTTCTGTCACTCCCCCACAGCCTCCCCTTTTCCCCATTTTTCCCCTTTAAAACCATCATCATCTCAACCACAAATGTCTCGTCTCATCGCTTCTTCTCTTTCTTCTTCTTCTTCTTCTTCTTTTGCGTCAACAACGTTTTTTTTGGGATCTAGTTTCATTTTGCTATGATTACCATAGTTTGTGATAAATAGGAATTTGGATCGGTTTTTTGGAAATTGTCATTAACTTGAATTTTGAAATTGCTTGAATTTCGCCTTTTTCGCCCTTTATTTTGGTGTTATTTTAAACTATGAATGAAATTTTAATTTAATTAAAACACCAAAGTCAAGGATTTGGAAAAATTCAACGAATTTAGCTTCTACGGGGAGAACTAAGTTAGTTACTAACTAACTTAGTAACATAGTTACTAAATTTAATTGTGTTTCTAAAATTACAATTCTCTTTATAAATAATAAAATACTTCTTTTCTCTTCAATTACTTTTACAAAATTTTAGTCAATTACTTTTACAAAATTTTAGTCAATTACTTTTACAAAATTTTAATCAATTACTTTTACTAAATTCAACTGTGTTTCAAAAATTACAATTCTCTTTATAAATAATAAAATACTTTTTTTCTCTTCAATTACTTTTACAAAATTTTAATCAATTACTTTTACTAAATTCAATTGTGTTTCAAAAATTACAATTCTCTTTATAAATAATAAAATACTTCTTTTCTCTTCAATTACTTTTACAAAATTTTAATCAATTACTTTTACAAAATTTTAATCAATTACTTTTACAAAATTTTAATCAATTACTTTTACTAAATTCAATTGTGTTTCAAAAATTACAATTCTCTTTATAAATAATAAAATTCTTCTTTTCTCTTCAATTACTTTTACAAAATTTTAATCAATTACTTTTACAACATTTTAATCAATTTCTTGTCAAAATTTTAATTATTTTCAATAAGTTCCAGACTACCTATTACTAGAACAAAATTCGATTAATATCCGGGTAATGAAAATTAATTTAATTCACAATTAATAAAAAGTAACCACAGTCGACAATGGGCAGAAGATGACAAATTATTTTTTTTTTGCAAAGTTTATCTTTACAGAAAAAACTAACTTAGTTATCAACTTACTAACTAACTAAGTAACATACTTATACTAAATTCAATTCTCTTTTATAAATAATATAAAATTCTTCTCCGACATTCAATTATTTTACAAAATTTTAAGCAAATTCTTGTCAAAATTTCAAATATTTTATCAAAAGTTTTCTAAAAGTCCATAATTTTCAATATCTACCATTTCAATCAAAATTTTCCAAAAGAATTCCATTTATAAAAATTTTTTTTGAATACAATTTTACGCAAACAATCAATTATTTTCAAAAATAATAAATTTTTTTACAAGAATTCAATTATTCACAAATTTTTTTTACAAATTTCTTCGCTATAATTCAATTATTTTCATAAATAATATTTCTACAGGTATTCAATTATTTTTATTCTTCGTAAAAATTCAATTATTTTCGAAAAAATCTATAAAGAATTGTAAACATATGTCAATTATCTTTTTGAATGCAAAATTCTTCGACAAAATTTAATTTCTTTCAGAATTACATTATTTTCAAATATTTTAATAAAATTTTCCAAAAAAAATTAATTATTTGAAACACAATTTCAATTAAATTTTTATGAAATAATTCAATTATTCGTTTAGATTTTAATAAAATTCTTCCCAGGAATTCAATTATTTATGAATAAATAATTCTTCGAAACAATTCAATTATTAAACATAAATAAAAAAATTATTCCCAAAAATTCAATTATTTTGAGTGTTTTAAAAAAAAATTTGTAAAATTCAATTATTTCCGCATAAATGACAATATTCATCAGAAGAATTCAACTATTTTTAAAAGATATTAATTTCTTCTTCACTTAAAAAAAATGTATGTTAAATTTTGTAAAAGTATTTTGCAATTTAGGTAAAAAGTGCAACAAACTAAAATTTTGTTATAAAAAATATTAAACTGAAAAAAAAGTTTTTTGTGGAATTTCGTATAATTATATCAAATTTCAAGAGTTTTTATTCAATTTTTATATAACTTTACTAAATTTCACATCATTTTTTAATAATAAATAAAATTTATGTAAAAAAATTCATTACCTACTTTTATTATTATATTCTTATAATGATTATATAACCTTTTAAAAAAGTGTATAGTAATTAAAGGGAGAAATTTCGTGGAGTCGCTCCTGAGAAATTCTCAGGACTCACCCGAAAAATTGTCCTCGTAATATTTTTTTGACCCATTTATAATCAATCAAAAAGTACAATTTTTTTAAAATTTGAATTTTTATATTTTTTTACAAGAGGAAAAGAAAAAGAGAATGAGTAAATTTCCAATAATTTATTTTAAAATTTATAAATTTATTTATTTTTTTATTTATTTATTTATTTATAATTTATTTATTTATAATTTATTTATTATTTATTTATATTATTATTATTATTTTTTTTATTTTTATTATTTTTTATTTATTTATTTATTGCTTTTGTCCGATTTATTTTCTGCAAAAGGTAGAAAAAAATTTTTCTAATATTTTTGAAAAATTTTTTCCCGCCATAAGAATGACGGAAAAAAATGAAATTTCCAGGAAATTTTAAAGGTGTAGTGTATCATTACACACACTCCATTCAAAACAATTCTTATTTAAAACTTAATTGTATTTTATTTTAAATTATTAGATCAAAGACCAAAATATTTTTACAATTAATTATTTCATTTATTAAAAAGTTGAAATGACGCAAAAAGTTTTAAAATCCCAACAAAAATATCTATGATGCAAAAACTTCCGCCAAGTAAAAGATTTTGTAACTGTACAAACAATTAGTGAAATAAAAGTTCACCAAGTAAAATTTATAATTAAAATTTTACTCGGTAAACTTTTATTTTCTATTTTACGATGCTATATTTTTTTTGTTTTGAGTAAAAATTTCCTTTTTGTATTTTTAAATTTTTTCTTTACTTTCGGATTAATATGTTATTTATTCTGTTTAATGTTTACTTTTTTCTAAAAACTTTTTTTTATCTTTCATGTTTTACTTTATGTTATAATATATTGCAAATAATGCTAACATTAAAAAACATACTTTTGTAGAAATATTTTCTTCTGTTTTAGGTCAATATGTTTCTTTTTATGTCATGTAAGGAAAATATTTTTTAATTTTGTTTCAGGTTTTTTTCTTTTTTCTTCTAAACTATTATTGTTCAATGTAAAAATATTTTCTTCTGTTTCAGGTTTTTTTTCTATTTTTTTTCTGAACTATTATTGTGCCATGTAGAAATATTTTGTTCTGTTTCAGGTTAACATGTTTCTTTTTATGTTTTGTCAGGAAAATATTTTTTTATTTTTTTCAGGTTGTTTTCATTTTTTTTCTAACATATTATTGTGTGCCATGTAGAAATGTTTTTTCGTTTCAGGTCAACATATTTCTTTTTATGTTTTATCATAAAAATGTTTTTTAATTTTGTTTCAGGTTTTTTTTTCTTCTAAACTATTTTTGTGACAGGTAGATATATTTTCTTCTGTTTCAGGTTTTTTTCTATTTTTCTTCTAAACTATTATTGTGTCATGTAGAAATATTTTCTTCTGTTTCAGGTTTTTTTTCTATTTTTTTGTGATCTATTATTGTGTTACGTAGAAATATTTTGTTCTGTTTCAGGTAAACACGTTTCTTTTTTTTTCTTCTAAACTATTTTTGTGTCAGGTAGAAATATTTTCTTCTGTTTCAGGTTTTTTTCTATTTTTCTTCTAAACTATTATTGTGTCATGTAGAAATATTTTCTTCTGTTTCAGGTTTTTTTCTATTTTTTTGTGATCGATTATTGTGTCATGTAAAAATATTTTCTTCTGTTTCAGGTCAACATGTTTCTTTTTATGTTTTGTCATAAAACAAATTTTTTAATTTTGTTTCAGGTTTTTTCTATCTTTTTCTAAACTATTGTTGTGTCATGTAGAAATATTTTCTTCTGTTTCAGATTTTTTTCTATTTTTTTGTGATCTATTATTGTGTCATGTAGAAATATTTTCTTCTGTTTCAGGTAAACATGTTTCTTTTTAGGTTTTGTCATAAAAATATTTTTTAATTTTGTTTCAGGTGTTTTTCTTTTTTCTTCTAAACTATTATTGTGTCATGTAAAAATATTTTCTTCTGTTTCAGGTTTTTTTCCATTTTTCTTCTAAACTATTATTGTGTCATGTAGAAATATTTTTTTCTGTTTCATGTTTTTTTTATATTTTTTTATAATTAAGTATAATATTTTTTATACAAAATAACGATTTTATTACTTGGTCAACTTTAATTTATTATAAAAAATGAAAGAATCGATCACTCCGAGTCGAACATTCGTAGTTATCGATATCTTCATGTTTTATAATTATAAAAATTTTTAATAATCTAAAATTTCATTTATTGTCAAAAATAACACCAAAATTGATTATTTTAATCTTTTTCGATGTTAATTGTGAATCTACAATACTTTTTAACACCTCACGATTTTTTGTGAATTGTACAAACATTTTTTAACACATTAATTGCACCGTATCTGATAGTTTATAATAGACTACAACCTATCGGTCTCAATATTAAAGTCTCGTCCTTTCCCTTTTTTTATTCGTTCCCTCTTTTCTTTTCCTATTTCCGGTTTAGAAAAAATTCGCAAAATTCACCTCACGTCCTGCCGATCACAGCTCAATTTCTCGCAATCTTTGAAAGAATCTTCCCTCGTCGTTTCGAAAAAAAAAATAAAAAGAAGAAAATAGAATGGGTAAACAGAATGTGTACCAAAGAATTACGAGCAAACACCCAAAGATGAGTAGTATGCTTGTACAATAATAATATCAGCAAAACTCTCTTCACTTCCCAAATCTGAAAATCTATTTTATTCTTCATTTTTGTATTTTAGAAAATTATTTTTTTTTATTTTTTTTTATTTTTTTTTTATTTTGTATTTTACAGTATTAGAATTAGAATATAATAAATTTTAATCCCGATCGGAGGGAGAATTTAGAAAAGTTCCAAACAAAATTTGTTATAGGGTAGAAAACAAAGTCTCGGAGGGAAAGAATTATTTTGTTGCGGATTTAAAGTTTAGAACTATATAAGGAAATCCTTCTTTAAACTCCGCGCGAATCTTGTGTTCACCGCAATGTCGGACTTTTTCTGTTAAAAGATTCTCTTTTTTCTTCTTTACAGTCTCAAGATTCCGAGGTATAAATAACTCTCTACCTTATACAAGGATTATCTTACATTAATAAATTTCTCTACAAACTTTTCTTTTTCTAATTAATGAAAAAATATTCCCTCGCAAATTCGATCTTGAATATTTCATAAACCTTTAGAAAAAAGGAAAAAAAAATCCTATTATATAATAATATAATTTTTTCTATTATATATATGGTTTATACCCATAAACCCTACTATATAGGAATTTAATTAATGGTAATTTCGAATAATATTTCAAAATTAATCCTCCACGGCTTATGGTAGTTGCACTTGCAAGACGAAATTCATGATAATAGATTCCGTGGCCTGAATTTTCAGACTGTGCGGTTTTAAAGTTTATCTATAACAATTTTATTAGTCGAATGGAATCTGGAATATGCTTGATCGCGTACATATTTATATATTTAGTGCGACAAAATGTAACGCACTTTGAAAATTTCAAATATGCGCTGAAAAAAAAATTTATTTTATTCAAATAACCGATTATTTGACTATTATCAAATAAATATTTACTTGAATCAAATAATTTTTATTCAAATCAAATAAGCTGTATATTTGAAACAAATATTTCAGTATTTGAATAAAATATTTCAGTATTTGAAGCAAATACAATTTAATTGATTCAAATAAAAATTATTTGATTCAAGTAAATAGTTATTTGATAAATCGGTTATTCAAATAATCACACTCAGAGAAAAATATTTAGATAAATATATTTTAAACCAAATATATTTTATTTGATTTAAATAAACGTATATTTGTCTCAGAACCAACTAGACTTTTTATTTGTTTCGAATAAAATTTTTATTCGACATAAATAAAACATATATTTGAGTCAAATAAAATTTTATTTAAACCAAATAAAATTTATTTGAAACAAATAAAAAGTCTAGTTGGTTCTGAGACAAATATACAATTTCTCTGGGTGCAGTTATTTAAATCAAATAAATTTTTTTTCAGTGTAATAATAATAATAATAATAATAATAATAATAATAATAATAATAATAATAATAATAATAATAATAATAATAATAATAATAATGATAATAATGATAATAATAATAATAATAATAATAATAATAATAATAATAATAATGAAGAGTGAAATATATATCAACTTGTGAATTTTACAGAAAAGATAAATCTTAGAGGGAATAATTTATGTGTCAGCTACATTAAACCAAATTAGGTTACTTACAGGTCATTAAGTTCGAAACGTAACTTATTACCTTTCACGAAATTATAAATTATTCGCAAAATAATTTTTTCCTGAATTTAAAATAAGTTCGTAATTATTTTTTTTTTAATCTCTACTTCCTGTATAGAAAGATTATTTCTCTTCAGTAAAAATATCGTCTTATTTTGAGAAGGTACTTCAATTTAAAAAAAAAAATAAATCCCGGCATATTTTTTGCATATTATTTTTCTGCTATTGTCAAAATCAAATGCTATTGAAAAGCATATAGAGAATTATTAGTGACATATGCATATATTCTTTGCATTGACAAATCTTGAAATTTTATTATATAGAAAATATTTTCGAGGCGGATAAATCAGAAGTGGTTGTTGGAGGTAAAACAAATATTCCAGGAGGATACGATTTATGATTATTGGTTTCTGATTCTGTCAAACTTTATATATACGTATATATATATACATATATATATATATATATATATTTATATCCACATGTGCGTATTGTATTTTAGTGATAGTAAATGTCGATTATTTATCAGACACATGTGTTTCTGTCGTTTTCCAATTGCTTGGAATTTCAATCAGTGTCCTTTGATCATTTCCTTTTGAAATATCCTTTTAATTAGAAAAATCTTTTGCGTTATTTCATTCTGTTTTCTTTTTTTTTTACAAATATTTGACAGATTTTTTTTCCGATTGAATGAAAATAAAAAAAAAGTCGATACAAATTCAAATAAAAAAAAGTCGATACAAATTCAAGTAAGAATTAATAAAACTACAGTATAGTGAATAAAAAAAAAAAAATTACGCCTAAATTGTGATAAACCGAAATGCTTTATTTTTGAATATATCATTTTGCGATATAGCAAAGGCAATAGCATCCGGAAATTGAATGATATAGGAACTGCAGAATGACATTATATGGTAGATGTATAACGATAAAGCGAATTGTATAGAGTGTATATGTGCGTTTTATACAAAAGCGACAACAATATTCTCGTATTAAATTTTGGCTCGAAAATACGTGATACTGTATATTCGAAGGGCGAATAAATTTTTTCTCTATTCAAAAAAAAAAACTACCGGTTCAATTTTTCCTAAATAGAATAAATTATATTATTGTTTCTACATCATTTTTTTCTCACGCGGCTAAAAAGTTAATAAAAAAAACAAATTAATTAATTTTTTTTTTAAATTTTTTAATTAATTAATTAAAGAGACTATATAGTCTCTTTTTATGATAAATTTACGGGGAAAAATTTCAGAGACGAGCAGAGAGGAAATAGAACTGTTAAATTTTGTAAAAGCGTTTATAATAAATAGTAAAGAGAATCTGTATATGAATAGAAACCAAGGAATATATATAGCGAATGGTAGAATAGAGAGGAGGACAATAAAAGTTTAAATTCGATTCGGAAAGGAAATTAAATTTTATCGTCAAGTATTATTTCCGGTGGGCGCAATATTCAAACAGACGTAGAGAAGTAAAAAACACAAGTTTTTTGTATAGAATTCAAAAGGTTTTTCTTTGTTTCACAACTTGGAATTGGAAATCTTTAGTCTTAATTTTTATTTATATATATACGAGAGAAAAATCTACGCGAACAATTTTTATTGTTTTAAAAAAAATTCTTTTTATAACAATAAAAATTGTTCGCGTAGATTTTTCTTTCGTATAAAAAAAAATAAAAATTGAGAAACTAAAGATTTCTTTCTCTTTCGAATTTATTTCATGAATCAAACATGTAAACAAATGACAATAAAAAAAATTATGTGATTCAAATAACCGATTATTTGACTATTATCAAATAAATATTTACTTGAATCAAACATTTTTTATTTGAATCGAATAAACTGTATTTGAATCGAATAAACTGTATTTGAATCAAATAAACTGTATTTGAATCAAATAAACTGTATTTGAATCGAATAAACTGTATTTGAATCAAATAAACTGTATTTGAATCAAATAAACTGTATTTGAATCAAATAAACTGTATTTGAATCAAATAAACTGTATTTGAATCAAAAATTTCATTATTTGAATCAAATAAACTGTATTTAAATCAAATATTTCAGTATTTGAAGCAAATATTTTTTAATTGATTCAAATAAAAATTATTTTATTCAAGTAAATATTTATTTGATAATAGTCAAATAATCGGTTATTTGAATCAAATAAATTTTTTTCAGTGCAGAATCATTTCTTTGTTCACCATTTTTAAAGTGAAAAAATAATTATTAGTGATATTATTATTTCACTTTAAGTAATATTAATGATGGTAAATAAAATAATTTTCTATTATTCTATTTTCCATTATAATAGAAAATTATATCATTATTACACCCAGAGAAAATTATTATTTAAACCAAATATATTTTATTTGACTTAAAGAAACGTATATTTGTCTCAGAACCAACTAGAATTTTTATTTCTTTTGAATAAAATTTATATTTGTCATAAATGAAACATATAATTGAGATAAATAAAATTTTATTTAAACTAAATAAAAATTTATTTGAAACAAATAAAAAGTCTAGTTGGTATATAATTGAGATAAATAAAATTTTATTTAAACCAAATAGAATTTATTTGAAACAAATAAAAAGTCTAGTTGGTTCTGAGACAAATATACAATTTCTCTGGGTGTTGGAAAAGTATTTTGAAAAAATTTCTTTAAACGGATTTTTTTTAAATGCGATAAAAAGGTTTTATTTTCATTGCGGAGGTGATTAGTGATAATATTATTATTCTGTAATTTCAAATTGTCGATTGCAAGCAAATTTTACGATTCATTTCACTGTGAGAGGCGAATATTGTTGTTGAAGAATGAGGATAATTATTTCACGTTTTTCCGCCTACATGAAAAGTAAGTGCCAAGAGCAGATGTACTAAATCGAGAGGATGAGAAGGATAAGAGAGATAAAGAGAGAGAGAGAGAAAGGGAGATGAAGTCTTATATAAGCAAGTTTCCTCCCTTATAAATTTTAATGTATATAATAATAAGGCATTCCCTATGGAAATACGTCTTGAAAAATTTACGCTGTAAATCCAAAAATATCTTTCCGCGTCAATATTCTCGAATACAATGGATCGGCAAATTCTCTCCCTTTTTAGATACAATATCTCACACACTGCATTTTCTTATTAAAAATTATATTCGCCAACAATTTATACACTGAAAAAAAATTTATTTGATTCAAATAACCGATTATTTGACTATTATCAAATAAATATTTACTTGAATCAAATAAATTGTATTTGAAGCAAATACTATTTAATTGATTCAAATAAAAATTATTTGATTCAAGTAAATATTTATTTGATAATAGTCAAATAATCGGTTATTTGAATCAAATAAATTTTTTTTTCAGTGTACTCTCAATAAATAAATTATATAATTTTATTATATAAATAAATAAAAAAATAAATTACCCACATGATAATGAATAGAAAATTTGCTGCTATTTATACAAAAACAAATTTGTCACGCGATCTGAAAAAATAGACCTTAGAGGTTATGTTTACAATTTTTGAAATGAATGTACAAAAAAAGGATCAACTGCCAATGTGAATAATTAACGTTTAAGTCATCATCCAAACGAAAATATTTCATAAAACCTGTTTTCAATTTGCCATAAATAAAAAAACAAGAAAAAAAAGTAAAAAAACTGGAAAAAAAGTAACCCTAACATAACCTCAAAGTGATTTGCTTCTAAGGTCCCCGTTTTCTTCACATCGCGTCACATTTAAAATGGGATTTATAAAAAATTTTCAATTTTTATCTGCGAACAAAGAAGTTTTTATTATTTAAATTCTAAGGATTCGTTCTCATCATCAAAAGTCGGAAATTTAAATTTTCTTCAAATCGAATTGTTATTCTCCTCAAAAGCAGGAAAAGTAGGAATAAAAGAGCAATTATTATACACTGAAAAAAAAATTTATTTGATTCAAATAACCGATTATTTGGTTATTATCAAACAAACATTTACTTGAATCAAATAATTTTTATTTGAATCAAATAATATTTGCTTTAAATACTGAAATATTTAATTCAAATACAATTTATTTGATTGAAATACAAATTATTTGATTGAAATACAAATTATTTGATTGAAATACAAATTATTTGATTGAAATACAAATTATTTGATTCAAGTAAATATTTATTTGATAATTGTCAAATAATCGGTTATTTGAATCAAATAATTTTTTTTCAGTGTAGAATATAATCAAAATTACAATATGAAAACACCACTTATTCCTTTTAGAAATGAAATTAATTAATATTTGAGTTAGTTCATTCTCTCTCCCCCCTCTCGTCTTCTCTCTTAATTCTGTTGAATAGTTTCGACATTTCTAGAGTCGTTAAGATTGTTGAGAATATGTTTGCAAATATCTCGACTGCCGCATATCTGAAAATGAAGCTTCAGGTTGATAAAGGGGTGAAGGAGAGAGAGTGAGAGAGAGAGAGAGAGGCTAAGATACACCTAGACAGATTGAGGAAGCGACAGATATATCGAACTAAGTGTGGAGAGTTACGGGAAATTAATTAAATCCCTATCCATCACGATTCATCTACCTATAATTCTTCTTTTCATTCGTTAATTGAAGCGTGAAATTAATAGGAAAATTATTTTTCTCTTAAAAATCGATTTTTTCCTATTATTTTCAAGCTTTGATTTTATTGAAATAAATCTTGAATTTACCTATTTTCTTAATATTATCATAACGAGTAAAAAAAAATTTCTTTTCCATTTCTACTTTCAAAATTTTCTTTTCCATTTTTACTTTCGAAATTTGCTTTTCCAAATTTAGTGAAAATTCTTAATTTCTTCCTTAAAAATTAATTTTTTATTTAATTATTATAATTCTAGCAAAACTAGAAAAACAAAATTTTCTTCTCCATTTTTACGTTCAAAATTTTCTTTTCCATTTCTACTTTCAAAATTTTCTTTTCCATTTTTACTTTCGAAATTTGCTTTTCCAAATTTAGTGAAAATTCTTAATTTCTTCCTTAAAAATTAATTTTTTATTCAATTGTTATAATTCTAGCAAAACTAGAAAAACAAAATTTTCTTCTCCATTTTTACTTTCAAAATTTGCATTTCCGAATTTAATAAAAATTCTTAATTTCTTAAAAAATATAATTTTTCTTACGCTCTTTCAATTAAATGTATATAATTATTTGAACAACTCGTATAGTAAATGCCAAAATATTTCTAACTGCAACTTGAATTAAAATTCAAAATTTATTTCAATAAAAGTTGGAAAAATTTTCAATTGTTTGAATTTTTTAAAATTATTTTCAGAAATAGAAGTATTTTTAAAAAATTTTAATTTCATTTTTTCAAGAAACAATTTTACGACATTTATGAATTAAATTTTTAAAAACTTTTTGTTAAACAAAAATTTTAAAACTTATTCATATTTATTTTTCCCTTCGAAATTAAGATTTCAAATAATTTCAATGAAAAACCTCATGAAATAATATTTTTAAAATTTCCAACTGTAATTCATCGAAAATTCAATCATTTTTTTAGAATTTTTGAATGAAATTATTGAAAAGTTTTAATAATTTTTAAAGAAAAATAATGTTATTAATAATTTTTTAAAACAAAAATTTAAAATTAAAAAAAAAATAATGTTATTAATATTTTTTTAAAACAAAAATTTAAAGATTTAAAGAAAAATAATGTTATTAATAATTTTTTAAAACAAAAATTTAAAGATTTTTAAACTTTTCCTTCTGTTAAATTTACAATGAATTTAATTAAAAATTTTTTTAAAAATTAATTAATTCCTGAAATTTCTGTTATAACGGTTTAAATATTCGATTATTTTTTTAAATGTTAACTGAAATTTTTGTTAATTTAATTCCTGTTAGAATTTAACAACGAGAATTGAATTATTTAAACAGAATAATTTTTGTAAATTCATAAAATGATATAATTTCCAAAAACATAATTATAGTTATAGACAATTTTTAAAGAGGGAAAAATAAAATTCTTTAAAATATATAATTTTACAGAATTTTCAACTGTTTTAATTTTTTAACTCTATTTTCGAAAATAGAAGTATTTAAAAAATATTTTAGATTCATTTTTATCAAGAAACAATTTAACATTTCTGACATTTCTGAATTAAATTTTTCAAATTTTTAATACTTTTTGTTAAACAAAAATTTAAAAACTTATTCATATTTATTTTTCCCCAGGAATTTGAAATTTCAAATAATTTCAATGAAAAACCTAATGAAATATTATTTCTAAAATTTCCAACTGTAATTCATCCAAAATTGAATTATTTATTTGTTTAGAATTTTTGAATAAAATTATTGAAAAACTTTAATTATTTTTTTAATAATTTTAAAGAAAAATAATTTTATTAATAATTTTTTAAAAGAAAAATTTAATGATTTTTAAACTTTTGCTTCTGTTAAATTTTCAAGGAAATTAATTTAAACTTTCAAAATTTAATTAATTCCTAAACATCCTCTTATTTAAATATTTAATTCTTTTTCAAAAATGTTAACTGAAATTTTTCTTAAATTAATTTCTATCAGAATTCAACTACGAGAATTGAATTATTTAAATAGAATAATTTTTCTAAATTCATAAAATGAAATAATTGGAGAAATATAATTTTATTTATAAACAATTTTTAAAGAGAAAAAAATAAAATTCTTTAAAATACAAAATTTTACAGAATTTCCAATTGTCTCAATTTGTCAAAATTATTATTGTGAATTTAAGTACTTTATTCATTAAAAAATTTTAATTACTATTTTTCAAAAACCTAATTTTTGAAAAATTTCCAAATTAAATTTTTCAAAAACCTAATTTTTGAAAAATTTCCAAATTAAATTTTTCAAATTATAATAACTTTTGTAAAATAAATATTTAATTATTGGTCTTTATTTGATTAAAATTTCCAAATACTCAAAAATTTGAACTGCAAGTCTTCCAAAATTCAATTAATTTTCTAGAACATTTCAATTTAATTTTTGAAAATACTTTAACTTTTTAAATTGAAGTTAAATATTGCGTTAAATTTTTTCTATTGTTAAATATTTTGTTAAATATTTTGTTAAATATTTTATTAAATATTATGTTAAATAAATTTTTTCCAATAATTCAAAAATTATTGCTTTAAATCAAATGGAAAAAAATCGAATAGAGACATTTATTGCTGAGATTGTTCAAAATTTTAGAGGCTTTGGAAGTTTTGATGTTCAATATACTATATATATATACACAGAAGTGTGCGAAATGTGGTGCCGTAAAACTTTTAGATACAACTATACTCATAACTTGTTAGTGCAAACGGAAAGGGGTGGTGGCTAACTTTGTACAACATATTGTGTTGTTTTTGCACAATGCCTCCATTTTTTTTTTTTTTTTTGACAATAAAATTCATTATTGTTTTAACAATTACTAGAAAGTTTATAGAAAATATTTATTCAGCCCCTAGAAGAAAAAAAAACTTAAATTATTATATCAATAATAATTGATTAATACTCCAAAAAATTATTAGTATAAAGAAAAATAAAAAAATATAAAGAAAAGAGATTAGAAAAATTATTATTTAATTTCCTGTATGTATCTATGTGCTTATAACTCAGAATAATTATATAACTTTTTTTTGTTTGTTTTTTTTTATATATCCTTTCAAGCAATATTTTTCTTTCAATGTAAGTCAATTTAAAGGAGTGTACTTTTAAAGTTACAGTTTTGAAAGAAACTTAAATAAATTGGAAAAAAAAAGTTTTCTTCTCTCGTAGATAAATTGCAATCGTTCATAAATTGTTTTTCTCGACTACTCGAAAGTTTAATAAAAATTTCTTTTCTTTTAAAAAAAAACAGGTTTATATTCCCTTAATTTTTTTTCTATTTAATTAATTATGGTGCTTTAATAATGAATAAATATGTACTTTTTAAATTTTTCTACACGTATTGTACACCCTTAATATTTTTTCGATTTAATTAATTTATTACGGTTACTTTAAGAGTTAATAAATTTGTACTTTTTAAATTTTGCTACACGTACATTCCCTTAATTTTTTTTTTCAAAAATCAATTAATAATTTTATTTATTATTTTATTTATTTTATTAAATTTTTTTTCTACTCGTCTTTACAGAGTACAGTTGTTGCCTAACTACAGGGGTTCTTTTAAAAAAAGAATTTTAAATTCAAATTATTTCTCTTTTTTCTTTTTTTCGTTTTTTTTCTCAATTTTTGTTTATAATAAAAAAAATGGAATATTTTATTCAAGAAATGAAAATTTCACACTGATAGTGATATCTATCGTGTTAAATTGTTATTTTTCTGTTGATAACTTGTGACTTACCGTTTGAAACACTTTTTACCTACAAGTTACTTTTTCCTCTTACATTAGTTCATGAAATTGACGTAAGTTTCAGTTTATGTTTATCTCTTCCCGAACATCAATATTTTTTTTATTTTCCTCAGTATTGATAAATTTCCGACGCGCAATTAATCAAGTTTATGAATAATATTTGCTTCGCTACTTTTTTGCACTCTGAAAAAATTCAAAGGTAAGGTGCAATAATTTTACGAGCTGTCAAAGCACGCAAGTGGTCCAAGTGGTTGAAACCTAACCTATATTAGCGTAGGATTCCTTAAAAAGTTTATTTATTTATATTTAAGTGTGGCAGAAAGCTTATTTTTATTAACTAATGTTCAAAGTGCGCTAAATTTTTATCAATTTTTGAAACAATTATGTCAAATTTCTAATAATTTATTATTTATAAATATTAATTTTTTATTTTTCAGAAAAGACGTTTGGGAGCGAATAATCAAAAAAAGGCAACGAATAGTTTTCCAAAATGCCGAAAAGAAAATTCGATGATATAAATGATGTCCAGCCGCAAATGAATGTCGCCGGAGTTTCATTTAAAAATTCACTAGATTCCGACGAAGATGACGATGAAGTCCAGGACGAGGCTTACAATGTCATGAATGACGATGAATTTGAAGGTAAAATTTTGATTTATTATTTAGAAATTGAAAAATTATTTTCTTTTGTATTTAGAATTTAGAATTTTATTTTATAATTAGAAACTAGATATTCAAGAACTAATATAGTGGAAAAATCTTAAAACTAAAAAAAATTGAATTAAAATTAATTAAAATCTTAAAATTATCTTACTTTATATTTAGAATTTTAAATTTTATTTTATAATTAAAAACTAGATATTCAAAAACTAATATAGTGGAAAGATCTTAAAATAAAATGATCCCAAAATTTTGAACGTTCAAATGAACGAAATATTTTATATTGAAGATATTTTAATAAATTACTAATCATAAAATAATTAAAAAATTAAAATTGTACGTTTACAAACTCAGTAATTAATTTTTTGGTTAATAAAGCAAAATAATTACAATTAAAATTTAATTTTTAGAAGAAATAAATAAATTTTGTTAATTTGAACGTTCAGAACTTTAGGATCTTAAAATAAAAAAAAATTGAATTAAATTTAATTAAAATCTTAAAATTATTTTATTTTATATTTAGAATTTAGAGTTTTATTTTATAATTAAAAACTAGATATTCAAAAACTAATCTTAAAATTAAATCAAATTGAATTAAAATTAATTAAAATTTTTAAAAAACTGATATAGAGGAAAAATCTTAAAATTAAAACAAATTGAATTAAAATTAATTAAAATCTTAAAATTATTTTTATTCTATATTTAGAATTTAGAATTTTATTTTACAGTTAGAAACTAGATATTAAAAAACTGATATAGAGGAAAAATCTTCTTAATTCTAAATTATAATTGACAACTATTATTTTCTTTTAATTTATTTTTACCTTTTTCATCAACAGGTCTCGAAGAGGGTCCGAGTGCGGATGCAAATATTGGCTTCACAGCCTTCAATATGAAGGAAGAACTCGAGGAAGGTCATTTCGACAAAGAGGGTCATTATCTTTTGAAAAAAGAGAAGCAAATAAAAGACCACTGGTTAGATAATATAGATTGGGTCAAGGTACACCATTTTTCTTCCATCAATTTTTACATATTCATTTTTGCTATTTTTCATTTTAATTTTTTCTGTGATTTCTCCCTTTTATTTTCTTTTACTTTCGAGATTTTTTAACTTTTAGATTTTTAATCTAAATTTTTAAACTCATTTTTAATTAATTTTCAAACTAAAATTTGATGAATAAAGTAATAAATAAAGTAATTGTATTGAATAATTTTTAAGCAATAAATATACATATATTTCTAAATAACTATTAAGAATAATAGAATAATAAAATAATGTAAATAATGTAAATAATGTGAATTTAGGTGAAGCCTGAACTTGCGAAGAATAGAAAACTTAGGGAGAAAATGTCGAAGGGAATTGCTGACAGTGGCAGTGACAGTGATGAAGATCCAGATCGTTTATTTAATCCGGTTCCTTTGTATAAACAAATTTTGGAATTTCTTCAACCTGGAGAGACGGTGAAAAAAGCTCTTTGTCGATTGGGAAAAGGAAAGAAGCAATTGACAACAGCAGAAAGATGGAAGAGAAAGAAGGATCCGTCTTTGGCGAAGGAGGACGAGGAGCAATCGGCTCAAATTACGAAACTTACCGAATTTGCCAACGAATTACTCACACGAACTGGAAATATGGACATTTACGAGGAAAGTTACGAGCAAATTAAGAAGAAGGTAACTTTATTTTACTTCTTCAGTTTTACCACAAGATTTTACCACGTTGAAGTCCACAACGTTTATCAACGAAAAAAATTATTCACTTAGTAAATTATAAAAGGCAATATTGCCGCAATATTACGCAGCAATATTGCCACAAAAATATTTAGAAAAAAGAGATTGATGTTTATGTTCTGATATTAATTGTTATGTAAATAAATAATAAATTCAAAATATTCAAAAAGATTAAGCAAATTGTTTTCGTTAAGCAACGTTCTGGACTTCAACTTCGTAAGATTTTAGATTTATCCAATTCTAATTGAATTCTAAAATTAAATTTTGTAAGTTTATTGACAAATTCTTATGAACTATTTAACATTAACTATTATTATTATTAACTATTTAAATATTTAACTATTTAACTACTTAACAACTTATTTATTTCTTTATTTTACCATAATCTTGTATTTTCTATTTATTTACATTTTTACGAAGACACTTGAAATTTACAGGTTCAGCCACCGAAAGCGGAAGCGGAACTCGATATGTACGCGGACGATTTTGATGAAAAGGAAAAAGAAAAATTGGATGTAAATACAACTGCAGGTGAGACTTTGAAAACAAATTTTTCGATTAATTTTTACGATCATATTTTTTATATTTCCAACGTTCTTAAAGTTTCGAACGTTCAAAATGAACGACAATATTTTTTTACTTCTTCTAATTTGTACATTTCTTTCAAAAAATGATTTTTTAGATTAAAACAAATTAATTCTAAACTAAATATTACTAAATTTCAAATGAATATCAAATAAATATTATTAATTTCAATTATTTTTCCTTTCTGGATAGAAATTTACAAAAAAAATTTTCATTCATTTGAACGTTCGAAACTTTAGCCGCACTATTCCCAAGAAAAAAACAAGATTTAGCAAAAGGGAAACGAAACTCTTTTTTAAATTTTCACAATAATAGTAAAAAAATGTAAAGTTCTTCTAATTTTGGAAAAAAATTCTTCTCTCCTCTTTTTTTCCACACAAATTGTGGTAGTTTAATTTTTTTTTCTGAATAACTTTTCGACAGAACACGAGAATACAGAGCAGAATGCAGATGAAAAGGAATGCGTCACTTGGGAATTGAAGTGGTCACAAAATGATAATGCAGAAGTTAGTGGACCTCATAAGACGGAAAAAATGCTGTCGTGGTCGAAAGCTGGTTATTTTAAAAAAGGCGCTTGGGTTCGTAAAACAGGACAAGCGGGTTCATTTTACAGTGCAGCACGAATCGATTTCGATTTGTATCTTTAATTAATAATTAATAACCGTTATTGGTGTTTGAATTTAATTATTAGACATAAAATTCTATTTCTGAAAATTCTATTTCTGAAAATTCTATTTCTGAAAATTCTGTTTCTGAAAATTCTGTTTCAAATAGAAATCTGTTTTCTTCTTTAGAATTACTAAGTGTACAGTTTGGGGGAAAGAATATATGTTTTTCAGTATATTAATTTTCGCAAAAATGGATTTACCTAATAGTAATCGGAAAAAAAATAGTTTTACAATTTAGCTTAACATTTTAATTTGTCCGTTTTTGAGGATACTTTTCTTTCTTAAATAAATGTTCAATAAATAGTTTTTATTTACAAATAATTACAAGAGTTTGAAGTCTTTTTTTCTTTATCGTCTTCGTGTTGAACTTCGTTTTCCACCAGTGAATTTCGTCAGCTTGTGTGTCGGCCTGTGGGAAATTCTTTGCGAATAGGAGTTCGACGATGATGACCAATCGTGTCCAAATCTATCGTGCGACGAGTGATCCAAATGAACAGGTGGTCCTAAATATTACAAGTAGAATAAATATAAAAATTAATAAATATACAAATTAGAATTTATTCATTTTCTTTAAGAATCAATGATTTAATTAAATTCGCATCCTAAGGTAAATAATGATATTCTTTTGTCTTTTAGAAGCGGACTCCGAAATTTTCAAGTGTCCTCAAAGAATGGAAATTTACCTTTACCGTAAAAGGTAAACTGTAAAAGTAGTCTACTCAACTTTAAAGGTCTTCTGACTTAACTTTGATGTCGCCCGAGTGGAGTGACGAGGGGAGGTTTTTTTTTTGAAAAAAACAAAAGGTCAACACCAAACGCAAAAGGAATTATTTTTCTCCAGAGTTCTCGTATAGGCAGAGGAGGTTAAACAATTCACGAAATGGTAAATAATTCTTATTGTATCACAATTGTTATTGTTTAATATTTTTTTTGAAAACAATTGTTAGTATTTAGCCAATTTTAAATTTAGTATTTAATTTAAGGTGTTCTAGAATCTCTTACCAAAATAATTTTGTTTAATAATTTTTTTAAAATCAATTATTGGTATTTAGCTAATATTTTTAATTTTAATATTTGAATTAAGGTGTTCAAGAATCTCTTACCAAAATCATAAGTGGGTTCATGAGCGACGTAATGAGGACTCGAGTAGGGCGCTCTGTATTTGAAGACCTCGGCGAATTTGAGAGTGGCGATGACGATTGCGGCGACGGCGAAGGACACGATGACGATTTTGAATTTTATCAGGAGCAGAGCTATCCAACCCTTGATACCGCCCAAAACTATGAACGAAGGAGAGAACAGATAGAGATAGAGAGAGAGAGAGAAAGAGAAGTCTATTATTTCACTATGCATTCGAATCGCTTTAGGATTCACACCCGGCCCCACATTCAGGACAAGAGTGTAAAGTGGTATAATATAGAAAACGAAGGTATGCAAATGTAATTATGTAAATCATGTATGTAAAATAGAATTCCCCAGTTCGTTCGTTCCCTGGGCTAAAACATTGGTGTAAGTCGAGTTGTAATGATAAAAGTGAATATGTAATTACGCGAGAGGAAAGACGGATAAAGATAAGCGCTGCTGAATCCACAGTGTCTCGCTGGAAAAAACGTCAATGTTTACTTCAAAACTTCTCCCTTTTTCCTCTAGCCACAAAATATATTAAGCGATTTGAAAATAATCCACGAATGTAGCCAAATTTATTTGCAATTCAGTTTTAATTTTTAAAACTAAAACAAAATTTAATTTTCCCATATATTTTCTATTTTTGCTTTTATTTTCAATTTTTGTTTTTCTTTTCAATTTTTTCATTCGACTTTCACCAGTTTTAGGTCTCGTCCCGCAACGAATGCAATTTTTCTACTCGAATTCAATTTTTCTATTCGAATTCAATTATTTTTATTCAGAAAATACTGCAACAATCTTTTTGAAATTGAATATTTTATGACAATTCAAATCTCTGTAATTGAATTCAAGAAATAATTTCTTTTTAATTGATTTTGGAACTTTAATTTTCTAAAAAAAATTGAATTTATACAAAATAATAGTAAACCTTTAAAAAAAATTGCGTTTATAATTTTATAATTGTACATTTTTTTATAATTATAAGTTTTCTCCAGTTGTAAATAAATAATAATTTAAAATTTTTTGTTAATACATTTAATTACAAAAATAATTTCCTAATAATTATATAATTTACACAAATGGTTAATTATTTAAAATTACACATGATGATAATAAATACAAAAAAATTACATAATTTTGCTACGAATATTATATTTGAATAATAATAATTAATATTATAAATTATTTATTTAGAAAAAAATATAAACGAAATCTAGAAATATTAGAAAAACTTTCGAATGAGATAAAAAAAAATTTGGCTACACTTTTTATTTCTGCAAATGATGATTAGAAGAAAAACTTACGCAAAAGATGATATTTGTGTTTGCGAGATTGCAGTTCATTTCCGTTCGATTCATTGTCATCGATGTCATTGTTATTGGTGAGTTTTGACGTTTGAATGGGGTCCGCAGCCATCATGCAAATCATCGAGACAACCAGGAAAATCAAAACTCCCCGACGATTCACTGTCACCACCACCGACATTGCGCCTAGCTTCCGGAAGAACGTGAAGATTCGTTTTGGAACCGGAATGGATTGTACGATATTGTTATATACACATACACACTCCTATCGATGGTCGCAGGTGAGAACAATTTGTGCAAACTAAAGCTGAGCTACTTTTCTCTCTCTCTCTTTCTCTATTTTTTTCTCTGCAGTCAATACGTGACATCTTTTTACACAAACATTGCCGATTCGTTTTTTTTTCCTTTCAATATTTTCATTCGAATCAAAGACTCCTTCTTTCTAATTGAATTTCTTTCGCTAATTCTTAATTCAATTTTATAGGAGGATTTTCTATTATTTTAAAAATTAACTTTTGGTCTTTTTTGTTTTAAAAATCAACTTTTGGTCCTTTTTTGTTTTAAAAATCAACTTTTGGTCTTTTTTTTTTGTTTTAAAAATCAACTTTTGGTCCTTTTTTGTTTTAAAAATCAACTTTTGGTTTTTTTTTTTTGTTTTAAAAATCAACTTTTGGTCCTTTTTTTGTTTTAAAACTCAACTTTTGGTCTTTTTTTTATTTTAAAAAACAAAATGTTTAATTGGGTGATTAATTTTTCGATTTCTTTTTCGTTTTCTTAATAAAGTGGAAATTAATTATAATAGAAGGAAGACCTCGGCTTATTTTGCGTTTCAACTTTTTATCGCGACTAAATAAAAAAGTACGAAAGTTACATGCGTAGAGTAAAAAAAATTATATATCTCTTGCAATTTAATTTTCCTTTACATTAAATGCCTGTACTTTTGATTCTTTGAAACGATTTTTATGTCAAGAGTAATCAGATAAAGTTATATCTGCGCTACTGATTTTCTGAAACGTCGTTTGAAATATCAAAGTGTACACGTGATATTTCGAGCTTAGGATTAAAAATGAAAATGAATTGCAGTTTTCTGAAAGTTTCGCATAATTACTGGAGTAATTAGTCAGAAATTACTAATAGAGTCAGGTGGATTTTAATTGAAAGCTCTAAATTATTACAAAATTTACTTTGATATTTATCTAAAAAATAAAATTTCAAGAAAAACAAAATTTGTGTGTCAGCTACTCTTTAATAGAAACAAAAGCGTCTTATCTTAATAGTAAATATAAATATTCTAAACTTATTTTTATTTTTTTATTGTATATTTCTTTCTACTTCTTCTGTGTATTTTCTATAATTAAATTATTTTATTACAATTTTCTTTTTTCATATTCATTTTTACATTCATTTTTTACATTTCACTTTGAGAATATTTTTTTGTGTTAGTAAATTTTTTTTTCTTTTTGTTCACCAGTATTTTTTTCAAATCATTACTGAACTTTTGGAAAAAATTATTTGCATAACTTTTCAACTCGTTAGCCTCATAAATAATCAATGGAAAAGTTGTCGGTGGGAAAAAGAAAAATAATTTTCATTAAAGTCTCCTTCAATGTATAATGTGACAGAACTCACTTTCTTAAACTATCGATTGAATTTTGCTTTTTACAAACTTATTTTACGGTTTTTACGACTTCGACAAAAAAAATTTAAATTTCATTTATTTTCATTTTATTTCTCCATCGTTTTCTTTTTGTTTAAGAAATAGAAAAATAGTTGACAATGCGAACATAGGGTACAAACAAAGAATATCAGTGTCTTTAAATTAAAGAAAAAAAATCCTGCAAATTTAAAATCAAACTGTTAGACTGAAAAATATAAAACATACATTTAATTATTGATTGAATAAGAAATTAATGTTTTGAAATTAAATATTAAAAAATAGTTCTACTTTGAATGAATAATTTATTTGTCTGGAAGAAATTGATTTATTGCGATTTAATTAGTTTAATTTAATTTAATTTGCATTTCTTAATTAATTGAAATAAGTAGTAAAATTATAAGGAATGAGAAGTGAAAAGAAATTTTCTTTTGTGGTGAAAAAAAGTCGTTTTGTACTTTGATGTCACTGGCTTTAATAATTAATTTTTTTTCAATTAAAACGCTGCTTTGTGTGCGCCTAAAAGAAAATGCTGAACTTATCAATTTTCCTAAACTCTTCGGAGCTTTGAATAGATAACTTTAAAAGGAGGATATTTCAAGTTTTAAAACTTCTTAGTCTTAAAAGATAAGCTTATAAATTTGTCAAATTGAATATTGATCGGGAATTAAACTTTCTGTTAAGAATCATTGTTATTAAAAATCGCACTAAATTATTTAAATTCAAAAATCATATTAATTATTAATTTACTGTAAAAAATATTAAATTCAGAGAAGGAGAGGAGAGGAGAATTAGTAAAAGAAATAGAATTTTTAGTTTTGGAATTTAAAGAAATTTTTTAAATATTAAAATATAAAAATATATTTTTAATATCACTAATACTGAAAGCAGTCGTTAACGAAAAATGTATTTTAAAAAATGGATTTAACAAAAAAAAAAGGTTCACGTCCCTTGTGTACGATACTACCAATCATTATTCTTTTTTTACTTTTATCTCCGGTGGTTTCAAAATGAACAAATTATTCTGTGAACTGCCGAAAATTCTGCACCTGGGCTTACTAAATTTCCGCTCTAGCAGGGACATATATTTTGACAGGATGAATCTTCCAACACGTGAAATACATCTTCACATATTTAGATGCATGCGACTGAAACAAAAAGGGTCGACATAAATTATAGACCTTCACAGAACGACACAGGACTGTAAAAGGGTGGATTTCAGGGGAAAAAAAAGAAATACTGTCAGAGGGGAGGAAAAAGGGTCAAGTGGTTAAGGAAAAGAGGTGGAAGCAGAAAATAAGTTATAGGGGACAAAAAACGAGACCAAAACACAATTAAAATAAATAATGATCCTTTATCCAAAAAATAAATACATTTACAACGAAAGCTTTTAATTTTACATAGAATTCTAATATTTTCTCGCATGCGTTTATTTTTTACGTTAAAAATGAAAAAATAATTATTTTATTAATAATAAATTATTTATAAATTTACAATTGTATAATTTTATTATTTATTTTAATATTTTTCTTTTCAGAAATAGAAACGAGTGAATGTCAAAAAAAGGGGAGAGAGAGTGAAAACGAGAAAGGCGATAAAACGTGACGATTGTCATTACAAATCACTTTTATTTTTTGGGATTTTCAAAAGAAAGTCGACACGCTAAAAGGAATGCTCCATTTCATCTCGCAAGGCGTTAACAAGGTGCAATTTGTCATAAATGAAACCGAACCCAATGGAACTAGGAAAACGCTAAATAAATTTCTCTTTCTGCAAAATGCTTTCACTGAAATTAAGTCGCAAACGTTTAGAAGTCGAATAATTCTCAACTCTCAGAGTAATTATCAACATTAATGTCATTATTACATTATAACGGTAATAATATTAATTTAAAAAATAGCAAATTAATTAAAAAAATAGCAAATTAATTTAAAAAATAACAAATTAATTAAAAAATAAATGTAGAATTTAATTATTAACTTTACTATTGTTTAGATTAAAGCAACATTTTTCTTTAGGGAAAAAAAATTAATCACGCAACGCTTTTAGACAGAAAGCATTTAAAATTTCCAAGGTTTAGAAATCAGAAGCAATTTACACATCTATTATAAATGACTTCGAAATTGAAAGCATTTAAATTTAGAGTCTTCCAAATTACTGATATTTAGATTCGAAAGCTCTCTGCCTAAAAGCACTTTTCGTATTCTAATAATTTAGACATTTTTTTACTTTGCCTTTCAGATTTCTCTCCGCATGTAATCGGAAATTGGATAAAACAATAAATGATGATACAGCGGAACTTTTATTTTTTTTCAAACCCTATTTTTACAGACAAAAATACACAAAAGCGGAATGTGCTTTTTGGTTTAATTCTCTAATTAAGAAAAATAGATTTAATTTCCTTTGCTTTTAATTTCTACTCTATGACAAAAGAAGCAATTTTGCCAGTAGATTTAATTATTAAGTTAAGCAATAAACGGAGAAAGTGAAACTTTAAAGCGAGAAAAGATGAGTAACAAAAGAAAGGAGGGAAAAGAAAAATTCAAAGATTTCAGTTTGAGATGTTGATGACAATGTGAGACGCGACAATGATAGACTAGAATGACAAGACACACGAGGTGTCAAAAGGCGTGAACAAACATTCGGACGAACGTTAAAAGGATGTAACGAACGCACAACATTATTTGGGTGCGTCTGTTACATATAAAAATAACTTGGCGCGAGTTTCCAGCGAAAAAAGCTGGTGTTAAATCGGAATCCCTTGGAAATGGTGACACGAGCTTTCAAAGAGCAAAAAAAAAAAAAACGTTGCTCAATCACAATTCCGACGACGCTTATATTTTATCTTCAAAAATAAGTTCAAAACAACAAACTTTAAATACTACTTCTTCTTCTCATTTAATTAATTTAAATACTACAGTTAGTAAACAAGAAAATTTTAAAACATGAATATTTTGCTCTAAATTTTATAATTAGAAATTTAGTCTAATTTATATTTTCCGTTAGTTGGTAAAAAGATCCGTACCTAATTTTAATTTATTTGAATTTACTGAAGGTTAATAAACAAGTCAATAAACAAATAGGACTTTTTTTATAATTTTCTTTATTTTCTTTATTATTTTCACAAAATTTGGAATTAATTTTTTTAAAATGAGACAGGCGCGAATGTCATTCAAATATTTTTCATTTATTATACACTATTTTGTTTAAATAAAGATCTCAATTTCTCCACTGATTATAACTCACGTAGCTATATATTTTTCTTCGTTGAATTTTTTTTAACTAAATGTATTTTTTTCTCATGAAAATTTATCTTTACTACGAAAGTTTGGACCTTAATTTATCTATTTATACGTTTGTAACGATTTTCCTAAACTTCTTTTATTATTTGTTTAATTTCGAAACAATTTGTATGAAGGTTTCTATTTTTTTAAGTCTTTAACAATTCAAATATAATTTTATCTCTTGAGGTGCTCTGTCATCAAATTAATTTTGCGACAAGTCTTCATTTTTGAGTATTTTTTATTTCTACAGCAATTTTGGAACAATTTTTTTGAAATTTGACAAAAAATTGATTTCAAATTATAAATAATTCGAAAAATATTTTTTTGACTATTTAAAATTAAATTCCTCGATTACGGTAGAGGGAAATTTTTCTTTTGAATTATTATTGTCGATAAATGTCGTCTTTATTTATTTTTTTTACCTAAATAGAAAAAGTCTTTTTCTTTCAAAGAAAATAAAAAAAATTTTCCCTCTATCGTATCATTTGGCACAAAAGTTCTCGAGGAATTGATTGAGAAATAATCATGTGAAACTTAAGAACATTTTTTAGGATAGAATTTCGAAAAAATTTTGTCACTACGCTTATCCTCTTGAGTATGATTACAAAAAAAAATAAAGAGAATTAGTGACATCGCAGAGCAACCTGAATTTTTTTCTGATTACGAGCCTGATTCGTTTTCCCTCTTTTTCTTTGTGTCTCATCTCCTTAAAAAAAAAGAATAAAATAAAAAAAAACCCTGTACAAGATGTACGTAGCATGACTAACGAGCTAAGCTAAGTGCCACCAAAGAATCTCAAGTAAAGCGAGGGTGAGAATCATGAGAAAAAAATATCTTTCGTATTTGTTAGAATTTTAAAAAATGAATAAAAAAACATTTTTTTACTTCCGCAGTTAGAAAAATTGAGAATACACACTGATGAGAACATATTGGTTTTGTACCGAGTAAAAATGTACTGACTGAGAACAAGAGTCACTCGAGAAGACTTATTTACAAAAATAAAGCGCGGAATTCGTTTTCAGTCAGTGCATTTGCAATGTGTGGAGCATAAAACTCTTCTTCTTCCTCTCTCTCTCTACTAAAATCTCCATACTAAATGGAGAGGAATATAGTGTCATCAACATTCTCGTTTATTGACTTTTGTCATTTCCGTACCAAATAGTTTTCTCCTCGTTCCATGAAACGAATATCATTAAAATAGTCAATAACCAGAAATTCCACTTTTTACAATCAGATTAATTTTCAAAATAAATTTTTCTAATTTTAATTTACGTAAAGAATAGTTTACAATAAAATGTTTTTTTCGCCGAGAAAAATTTTTCTAAGAAAGATTTTTCAAAAACATTTAAATGAAGAGAAATATTTTTCAAACCCATTTAAATGAAGAAGAAAAATTTTTTGCTCCGTTTAGCGGTACAAGGGTTAAATTGAAAAATATTCTTCGATTCTCGCGATTTTTCTAGAAATTGTTTTTGCACTTCGTCTTTCTCCTTTTTGTTTTTCTTTAAAATTTTAACTTTCATTTTTTTCCTCTTTTTCATTTATTCAAAAACGTAACAGCGTCTCTCAAAACGTAACATCGTAAATTAATAAATAAATATATGTATATAATATATATTTTTATTACCGTATCACGTACGCACTATTTGTATTTCATAAATTCTTAAAAGTAAATTATGTATAATTATATTATATTTATTTATAAATGCGCGTGTATAATATAAGTCTGTGGTGTGACTATATTATTACATTTCGTTATTGCTCTTGATTTGCATGTGGCACGAAAAAAAGGGGACCGTGAAAATTCACAAGCACTCAATGTGTACAAGAATTTCATTCTCTCTTTTTCTCTCTCATTCTCATTCTCATTCTCACTCTTCTTCTCATTCACACTTGACTCTATATCTTTCTCTCTCGAAAAAATTAATTTTTTTTAATTCTCTGTCCTTCATTTCGTTTATTATCCCTCTTTTTTTTGTTTTTTTGTTTCTCTATCTCAGACTCGCCACGACCCGTGTATAGTCGTCACATTTGCCGAATCGCATCTTTAAAAGCCGCAATGCTTCCGAGCAATGCTAGTCTCTAGGCGGATTAAACAAGGCTAGGTCGTGGCTAACGAGATGCTGCTTTGATTTGATTTATCGCTACGTAGAATGTAGAACGAACGTTCGCCCTGAAACGGTTTCTGCTCCGGGCGGCGCAATTTCTCGGAAGACATTTCATTTGTATCTTTCTTTTTTTTTTGTTTAAAAAAAAAACCCTCCACACTTCCTGCGTTCGTGGTCGATCCTCATTCACTCGATAAAAAATATACTTAATATTAACCACAGCTTAAAGAGAATATCGGCAGTGATTTCGAAAAAAGGATTTACAAACAGTTTCTCGAGAGACAATTTTTTTGTTTCTTGAAAGTCTTTAAACCACGAATCTGAATTAGTCGAGAATTATTTTTTTTCTATCCGAAATAATTGAATCAATATTTCAAGTGGATTTAAAATTAATTAACATTTCCAATTCATTTTTTTGTATTTCAACGTTTCCAATTTATTTTTTTTGTATTTCAACATTTCCAATTCATTCTTTTTGTATTTCTGCATCAATTTTATTGACGTTAACAAAAAAAATTATCAAAATTAATCAACCACTAAATTGGTGGTTGAATAAAATAATTTTTTAAAAAGCAATTCAAAATTGTTTTTAAGTACCAGTGGAATTAAGTTACTTTCGCGATTATCTCAACTAATTCAGATTCAACAAATCAACGCAACGAATAATTGATAATTGATAATTAATTTACACATATATATATATATATATTAGAAAATCATATTTACAATGCGAATAGTTAATAAACTTATGTAACAAAATGTGAGCAGTCTCTAACAGGGGGAGAGGGGTGAATTCTTGGAATTCCAAAGGAGTGAAAATGGATTATCGCTCGCTCAACAATCTTGGAATTTCTATCTTCATCCAATTTTCCATAAGTGCTTCATTATCTGCTGCAAAACTTTTTGTTTAGGAAATAAATTATATCCTACATTTCGAATTGCCAGGTGCAATCGTTAGTAATAATAAAGCAGCCGGAAAATTGGCCAAGATAATTCATGTTGGATAATATTTTTTGAATATTGAAAATTGCTTTTCTGTGAAATACTTTTTTATTGCTATTTTAAAAAATCAATTTTCTATTTCATTCGAGTAAATGAAAATTATAATTTCATTCTGGAATTTGCAATTTATAATTTCATTCTGGAATTTGCAATTTATAATTTCATTATGGAATTTGCAATTTATAATTTCTACCTTTTGAATTAAAGTTAGCATTTTTTGACGATTAGACTAAAAAATTAATTAGATTCAAAATTAGATTTAGGTTAAATAAAAATTTTTTTTTAGAAACTTTCACTAAAAAAATAAATAACGTACTTTGAACAACGTTAAATTCGTTTTTGTTTTAAAGTGTTATTTAATGTTAAAAATGAAAGTTTAAATAAATGTGAAATTTCCAGATAAAACAAAAAAAAACACGATTAAAAATCAATAATGAAATAAAATCCGAAGGAATTAAAAATTTTCAATTGAAATCGAAAAAATTGTGGAATTCAATTAAAAACTTTTTAATTCACCCCAACTTTTTTAATTTGATTCCGTAGATTTCAATTTTATTCGGAAATTTTTAAATTCCTTTAGCAATGGTTTTATTTCTAATTAATATACCATCTGGAATTAATCACTAATTATTAATTTTATTTGGAATTTTTTTACTTTTAATTTCTTTTTCTAGAATTTTACCCAGAATGTTCGATTTCTTCTTTTTAAATTTTTATTTGTTTTTTAATTTTTCATTCTCCTTTTTTAATTTTTTATTCTCCTTTTCTAATTTTTCAATTCCTTTTTTTCATTTATTTGTTTTTTAATTCTTCATTTCTTTTTTTTCATTTAATTTTCATACTTTTTCAAATTGGATTTATTTTGCAAATTTCAACTTTGATAAAAATATCGAAAAAGAAAGCTCAATGAAAATATTCGCATTTATTTTTCAACATGAATAAATCTTTTCCATTCCCGTCGAGTTCATTCACGGCGAACTAATTGTTTTTGCAAGAATAAAAAAAAATATTTAATAAAAGGAACGCAGTCTTCACACTGGACCCTTTTTTTCTCGAAAAAAAATCCTCACACCTTCCCTTTGTGCCCCTTATTAAAACGTCGTGTTCTCACACAAAAAAAGCTATACACAAAAAATTCTCTTTCAGAGAATATTAGATGAAAGAAATTTGAAAGTAGAAGAGGAGAAAACACGCGTTCACACGAAAACCACGTGCGGTTTCTGAGGGATCGTTGGCTCATAGTCGTACTCGTAATCATAGTTGCGAACAGAAGGTGCGCTGGGTCTCGGCAGTGATGACGGTGTTCGCATCCGATATAGTGAAAGTACTTCCGGCGGCTCATCCCTCGCTAAACCGGTGACATCCGCCACCGCGTAGACGCCCTCCTCGATTTGTCGTCGCTCATAGGGATCGCGATCGCGACGATTCGGTCGCGAGTATCTCGGCGTCTCGTAGACGTTGGTCGCGTCCCTCGCCGTCGTCTCCAGCGACTCCTGACTCGTCTTCCGCCTCGGCGTCTCGTAGAGGAGCTCCTCGTTGCGCGCGGCAATCAGACGACGACTATAGGACTCGGCATTCTTGTCGAGCTCGTTGTTGCCGCGCCCCACGTAGACGAGGAGCTCAGGTCGATTTGGCGCCGTGTAGGCAGGTCGTTTTCTTCTCTTCGACCGTGTCACGTGAACTATCAGAGCCAGAATGGTGGCGGTCGCCGCGAGGCATCCGGCAGCTGACAGCGAGAGGTAGAGAGGACTCAATCGACAACGGAGCGAACCCTCGGGCAATGAAATTAGTGACTTGCCGACGAATTCCTCGTCGACACAAACAATATCCTGCACGTCCAAATCGAGACGGGTCTCGTTGCGTCTTTCCTCGGCACGAAGAACGTTCCATAACCAGTGCACGGAACAATTGCACACCAGGGGATTGTGGCCCACCCGCAGGGACGAAAGTCCATCAACGGGGAACTGAGTCGGCTGCAGAGTTGCCAGACTGCAATGCCTGAGGGAGACCCACCTGTAACACACAAAACGAAAAGAAAAATTCAATAAAAAGAGAAGAAGAATTATTGTGTTTAATCGCATTGTTTGGCCAATTCGGCCATTGGTCAATTGTTACACATTTCCTTATACATTATCGAGTCCTAAGTAAATTGCGTGCTGCGTGAATAATTGCTGTTTCTATTTCCCCGACACCGCCGCCACGTGGATACATTCAATTGTGTCCGCATTTGCAAAAGCTTATTGTCGCATTTCGCTACGCGCAATTTCGTGCAATTATCAATTACAATGGGGGAAGAGGAAAAAAAATTACTCTCTCCACTGCGCGAGACAAATTGTTTTCTACTCTTTCCACCGCAAGGGGAGACTATTGTTACCTTTTTATTCGAATTAGAAATACTTTTCTTTTTAAAATTAAAGCAGAAAATTTTCCTTCTTCAAATCCCGAATGATTGATTTTCCATTGGAAATTACTTCAAAGAATTCTCCCGCAAGTGATTTAATTTTCTAATCCAATTCTCGCTTTCAAAGAATTTATCCAACAATATAATTAAAAGACGGAAAATTTCTAAATTTCGAATAAATAATTTTTGTCCAATCGATTTGGAAGCCTTTGCAAAAAGTTCAAAAATATGTCTCCTTCGCATTTCTTATCATTCTAAATATAAGGAAAAATTTTCGGAAAATAATTTATGTTTTAGAAGACGATTGCAAATTGAATAGAGCCGTTTTCTATACGCTATAAACTCTTGAAAGATTCAGTCTATTGATTGGCCTGAGAAGAAGCCGATTCTAAAAGCAAATTGCATATTCAAGTGAACGACTTGAACGCTATTACCAAGAGGATTTTAAAAAGCTTTTTCCTAATAAAAATGAAAATCACATTTTCTATTCTTAAAGAATGATTCAAAAAGAAAAAAAAATCCAAGAAGAAATTTGACTTTTCAATTCATAAAACTCTTTAAAATACTTACAATCACAATTTTCGTAATTTAAAATCAAGTATTTTAAACATTTTTCTCCATTTTTCTTTTCTCTCAAAATTGACTTGAAAAATAACTAAATAATAAAGCGACTTAATAAATTTATATAAAGAGTTTACCCGTCAATTCTTACTATCGCGAGCAAGTAATTTTCATTTTTTTAGAGGGAACAATATTTTTTTTTCAATTTACTTCAATCTAAATTTTTTTATTACCAGATTGTGAACGACAGAAATCGATATAAAGCAGCGATTTTACGACCAACCGATCAGGTCTTTAAATCAGATCTTGATAATTTTATTATACGAGATTTTATGTACTAGCAATATTTCTGTGCGCTTACATAAAGAAAAAGAACAAAAAAAAAAAATATCGTTATACGCGTGATGTCATAAAAATTTTACATCACGACGGTCGTTGACAAAAAAAAAAGTTTATTGAACGCTTTCGTGTGAGGTGTTTCCCTTAAATTGAAAGTAATTTTCGTATAGCTTGAGATCAAAGTGCTTGTTGGAAAAGCATATAATAAAAAATGACAAAACAAAAAAGAAAAAGAAAAAGAAAAGGAAAGAAAATCACAATTACCAAAACGTGTAAAGAGAGGCGAAAATTTTTTCTCCCTTAACGTTTTTCCTTTATTTAAAATTTATTTTTATGGCGCTCGTTAGAAAAGTTGGGCAATAAATACAAGGTTTAATAAATCAATATTTAACTTTAACTTCTCAAGTTTTGTAAAAAAATTTCTGATTAATGAAAACTTTTTGCTCTTTTTTTTCCTTTGATTTATGAAGTTCGTCTCTCTCTCTCTCTCAATCAGTTTCAATAATTAAAAATAAAATTGTAAGTGACAGTTACGTGTTTTACTGCTATTTGTAGATTTTTATTTCATTAGACAATTTTTCTCTCGCATAACTTTATATTTGTTGCTTACTTTCTACATTCTATCCGTTCGTTTCCAATATTTTTATTTTATTCTAATTTACTTTTATTGCTGTAAATTTTTCAATTTTAGTTAAAAATTCTCGACTCGGAGTGATTCTTGACATTGTTTCATTATTAAAATTTGTTTTTTTTTTGTAATAATGAAATTTTTCCATTGAATTAATTTTCACTGGAACAAAAATTATAGGAAACTGGAAAATTTACCAAAAATTGTGAATTATTTTGAAAAAAGTAGAAAATAAATTTTTAAAAAATGATGAATATTTAATAAATTCTAATTTTAATTCATTCTGGAAAGAAAGTAAAAATTATCTAAAATTTTTTAACTGAAATTCATTTTTATGAAATAGAATTCAAATTTTATTAGAATATTCTACAAGAATTCAATTATTTAAATAGAAATAGAACATAATTTAATAATTTATTGAAGAATTGAACGTTTCTTAAAATTCAAATCCCATAAAAAATTGTTATCGACAAATTATCAAAAACTTGAATTCTATTAACGAATTTTAATAAAATTTTAAAGAATATTGATGTTTTTAGAGAAATTCGATTAAAATTGTATTAAACATAATTGAAATTATGCATTGAATTTTATTATTTATGAAAATAATTGAATTCTTGCGAAGTTATTCTTGCAAGTTATTAAAATTTTCAACAATAAATAAATTCTTGTAAAAAATTAACAGGAATTCAATCATTTTTAAACATTTTAATAAAATTCTTCGCGAAAATTAAAAATAACAAAATTCTTAGCAGATCAATTACTTTAAGAAATTTTAATAAAATTTTTCGCAAGAATTTAAATATTTTTGTAAAAAAATAAAAATTTTCGTAGAGAATCACTTATTTTCAAAAGTCTTAATAAAATTCTTCGCAAGAATTCAATTATTTTAAAAATATTAGAATTTTAGCAGAAATTCAAACATTTTAAAACTTTTTGATAAAACTTTTTTTTGGTAGAAATTCAATTATTTTTAAGACAATTTAAAAAAAATTTCCCAAATTCAATTATTTTCTTATTATCTAAGATTTTAACTGAAATCTATTTTTAAATCAATGTTTATGAGAAAATTCTACCAGAATTCAAATATTTAAATACAAAAATAAATAATTTATTGAATAATTAAATGTTTCTTGCAATTCAATTCCTATTAAAAATTTTATCAACAAATTTTTAAAGAATTAAATTCTTTTGACGAATTTTAATAAAATGTTTAAGAAGTTTTTCGAGGAATTCGATTAAAATTCTATTAAAAATAATTGAATTCTTAAAAAGAATTTTATTATTTACGAAAATAATTGAATTCCTAAAAAGAATTTTATTATTTACGAAAATAATTGAATCCCGGTAAAATTTTATTAATTATGAAAATAGCTGAATGATTGCGAAGAAATTTAAAAATAAAATTTGTTATTTATGAAATTTTTGTGAAATTTTTATTATGTCTTGAAAATAATTAAAAGTTTTTGTAGAATTTTATTAAATTTTTGTTTTATATAATTAAACTCTTGTGTTAAATTTTATAAAAATAGTTGATATTAAACAATATTTAATTTTTGCAAAAAATATTATTACTTTTGAAAATAATTCAAATATTGCAATGGATATTATTAAATTTTTTGAAAATAATTAAATTTCATTACTTTAGAAAATAATTTAATTCGTGCGATAAATATTGTTAATTATAAAAGTAATTGAAATTTTGTAATGAATTTTAATAAAATTTTTAAGAATTTTTCGAGGAATTCGATTAAAATTCTATTAAAAATAATTGAATTCCTAAAAAGAATTTTATTATTTACGAAAATAATTGAATTCCGGTAAAATTTTATTAATTATGAAATAGTTAAATGATTGTGAAGAAATTTATAAAAAAATTTGTCATTAATGAAATTCTTGTGAAATTTTTATTATTTTTTGAAAATAATTAAAAGGTTTTGTAGAATTTTGTTAAATTAATTCTTTTGGTAAATTTTTTTAAAAATAGTAGATATTGAACAATATTTAATTTTTGCGAAGAATAATATTACTTTTGAAAATAATTCAAATTTTGCAATGGATTTTATTACAATTTTTGAAAATAATTGAATTTTATTACAATTTTTGAAAATAATTGAATTTTATTACTTCAGGAAAATAATTGAATTCATGTGATAAATATTGTTAATTATGAAAATAATTAAAAATTTTTAATGAATTTTAATAAAATTTTTGAAAATAATTGACTTTTGTTGAAGAATTTTGCTATTTATAATGATAATTGAATTTTTGAACAGATTTTTTTTAAATGTTTAAAAGTAATTGAATTTTGAAGAAGAATTTTGATATTTCTAATGATAATTGAAATTTTGTCGAGATTTTATCAAATTTTTTTAACATAATTGAATTTTTGCGAAGAATTTCATTACTTTTAAAAATAATTGAATTTCTGCAATCATTTGTAATTTCTCTAAAATGAATAATGAGAATCCTCAAATATTGCAAATAGAAAGTTCCCTATTTTTGGATGAAATAATAAAAATAAATCCCATTAGATATTTACTTAAACGCAATAAATGTTTGGCTTCCTAATCTCGATAATAGTAAAAGGAAGAAGGCGAAATTCCCCCTTTAAGGGCATGTCTGAGAGAGGCGATAATAAAATATCCCGTTTGAACCCGCAGTTAAATAGAAGCGGACCTTCTAAAACCCCAAAAGCAGAAGATAGGATTCACGATAGCCATTTTCGTTCGCTCCTCAATTTCTCAAAATCACTCTCAAGAAGCAGTTAAAATCTCACCTCAGATATCTCGCTCCATACAGCACCCTCGCAGGCAATACCCTCAGATCACGATTTCCGTCCATTGATATACGCTCGAGATTAACATTATCGGCGAATGCCCTCGGATGAACGTCAGCTATCGAGCAATTATTTAATTCCAAATTTTTAAGTTCAAATAAGTTTTGAAAGGCCACACTGTGCAACGATTCCAATGGATTTCCATTGAGTGTCAATGTTGTCAGTACATTCAATCGTGATATCGCCACCGTAGGCACCGACGTCAATTTATTTCCCGATAAATCTAATATTTTCAAATTCGGCAATTGATCGAATGCATCGTTCGCTATCCTCAATATTCCATTGTCCGCTAAATTCAAGAATGTAAGGACATTCATTGATGGCAATGAACCACTAACAAGTTCCTCAATGAGATTACTCGATAAATCGAGAATTTCGAGGGTCGGCTTCACCAATGCCAAATTTCCCGTTGGCACTTCCAATAGAACATTACGACTCAATAGCAATGTTCTTAATAATGGTAAACTCTTTAATAAATCATCGGGCAAACTTGTCATTGAATTGCCGCTCAAATTGAGATATTCCAATTCGTTTGTGTCGTGGAATGACAGTTCCTCCATTTCGGTGATGTTGTTTGACGATAAATCCAAGTCGCGGAGTAGTTTCAATCCGCGGAGGGCATTCTTCGTTATGTTTTTTATCACATTACTGCTGAGGTTCAGCGATGTTAGTGTCGATTGGAATTTAAAGTTGTGCGAGCCGAGAGTGTGAATGAAATTGGAGGCGAGGTTCAGTGTTTTCAAGTTGCCGTAGAAGTCGAATGTGTGATGTACACTGACGACACGGTTCCCCGATAGGTCGAGGTGACGAATCTCGGGGTTCAACTGAATTGGCACCACGTCCAAACTTCCTGAGACGCAGCTCGCGATCAGCGCCGTGTCATTGCATCGACATCGTGCCGGGCATATTCCTTGTGATAATGTTGGTAAACTTGCGAGTATCAGACTCGCCATTGCTATCGCAACCGGCAGGGCCGTCGACGAGGGTCCTCGTGATGCCATTCCATGAGTTAACTAGGACTGACCTGAAACAAAAATTAATTTCCCCTGTTAGTCGAAATATTTTTTTTCCATTTTTTACTTAATACTAAATTATATCTTCAATTCCTCCAATATTTTTCCGTTAAAAATTAAATAATAAATGTTAATAATAAATCAACTAACTTAATCTCTCGATATTAATCTTGTACGAAAAGTACCGAGAGAATTAATGACTGTTATTTCTCCAAAACGACAGGAAATGATCATAATAAAGTGAGAATGAAGATCCATCATTGTTTATCCCTTAATTTCTATTTTACTTTTCGTACAAGATTTTAAATTGCACATTAAATACACATTGTGTGGTAATGATATAAAGGCGGGGTCCTATTGTTATTTTAAGAGGTAAATATTGCATTAGCCTTCCGGCTGAGTCACGTGTCGAATTATTTTTTCCTCTCCTTCGCTCATCGCCAATAAAGCTCAGCAACGTCTGAATAAATTTTCATTAAAAGCCATTTATGAATTTCTCTCCAACTTTTTATTGATTTTAATGACAGTGATTATTTTTGTCGAATTTTCTCTACTATAACAAAACTAAAAAAATGGTAAATTTTATACAATCTGACATTAGTTATAAAAACGTTTTTTTTTTAAATTCTAATATAGTAATGAATTTTGTAATTAAAAATCTGTTTCGTATTATTACTTTATTACAATAGTTTGAAAATGATAACTGGTGACACATTGTTTTCCGGAACTGTTCTCTGGATGAGAAAATCCCTTTTTATCGCGTTTAAGTAATGTGGGTATAATTTGCAAAATGCGGAAATTCAACTCGACAGTGCATTCTCTCTTATATAGGAGTATGTGCGCGAGGGCAACTTTCTCAATTAATAATGTGTGCCCACTTTTAAACGCATTTTAATTAGAGAAAGACTTCTCTGACAGAGAGAAGGAAAATTTTAAAACTGACCAGTCGCCAGACAGTGGCGACATGGGGCTTCTATATACTTTTCCCTTTTTCTCAAACGACTTTGTTGAAAATCGCGTAATAATTGGGGTAACGTGCACACACACACACCGACACACACATGTATATGACGATAAGGATTCTTCTCTCTCTCAGAATTCATTTTCTCATCTATTTGACTGATGGTAACGAGCAACGTGTGTGTATTCCTACCGACACCTCTTTTTTAATTATCGCCCTCGCTGACAAAAAAAAAAAAAAAAGGAAAAACTTTTCACCGTGTGCTACATTTTCGACTCAACTATTTCGAAATTTTTCTAATTTTAATTTTTTTACCAGTTCAGGGCTCGAAATAGGTCCGCAAATCCTGAAAAAGTCCGTAACTTTTCTTCAAGTCCGAAAAAGTCCGTTTTTTTGAAAAAAGGTCCGTAAAGTCCGTAATTTCATTAAAAAATGATGAAAAGTTCATAAATTGTACGATATAATTTGGAGAATTTTAGAGAAATTACAAATGATTGCAGAAAGTCAATTACTTTTTAAAAAGTAATAAAATTCTTCGCAAAAATTCAATTATGTTCAAAAATTTTTTTAATTCTTGTCAAAAATTCAACTATCTTTAGAAATATTAAAATTCTTCAACAAAATTCATATATTTTCGAAAAAAACTAAAAAACTGTCAACGTTTCAATTATCTGTCTAAAAAAAATAGCAAAATTCTTTAACAAAATTCAATTATTTTCGAAAATTTTATTAAAATTCATTCAAAAAATTTCAATTATTTTCATAATTAACAATATTTATCACGCGAATTAAATTATTTTCCTAAAGTAATAAAAATCAATTATTTTCAAAAATTTTAATAAAATCCATTGCAAAAATTTAATTATTTTCAAAAATAATAATATTCTTCAGAAAAATTAAATATTGTTTAATATCTACTATTTTTGTAAAATTTACCAAAAGAATTTAATTCTTAAAAAAAAGAATTTAATAAAAATCTACAAAAACTTTTAATTATTTTCAAAAAATAATAAAAATTTCACAAGAATTTTATTAATAACAAATTTTTATTTATAAATTTCTTTGCAATCATTCAACTATTTTTATAATCAATAAAATTTTCCCGGAATTCAATTGTTTTCGTAAATAATAAAATTCTTTTTAGGAATTTAGTTATTTTTAATAGAATTTTAATCGAATTCTTCGAAAAAATTCTTAAAAATTTTATTAAAATTCATTACAAAATTTCAATTACTTTTATAATAAACTATGTTTATCACACGAATTCAATTATTTTCTAAAGTAATCAAATTCAATTATTTTCAAAAATTTTAATAAAATCCATTGCAAAATTTGAATTATTTTCAAAAGTAATAATATTTCTTGCAAAAATTAAATATTGTTTAATATCAACTATTTTTATAAAATTTAACACAAGAGTTTAATTATTTAAAACAAAAATTTAATAAAATTCTTTAAAAACTTTTAATTATTTTCAAGACATAATAAAAATTTCACAAAAATTTCATTAATACACCAATTTTTTTTTATAAATTTCTTCGCAATCATTCAACTATTTTTATAATCAATAAAATTTAACCGGAATTCAATTATTTTCGTAAATAATAAAATTCTTTTTAGGAATTTAATTTTATAAATAGAATTTTAATCGAATTTCTCAAAAAAATTCTTTAAAATTTTATAAAATTTGGTCCAAAGAATTTAATTGTTTAAAATTTGCTGATAAAAATTTTAATACGAATTGAATTCCAAGAAACATTCAATTATTCAATAAATTTTTAATTTTTGTATTTAAATAATTGAATTCTCATAAACATTTATTTAAATATGGATTTCAGTTAAAATCTTAGATTATAAAAAAAATAATTGAATTTGGGAAAATTTTTTTAAATTGTCATCAAAATAATTGAATTTCTACCAAAAAAAGTTTTATCAAAATGTTTTAAAATGTTTGAATTTCTGCTAAAATTCTAATATTTTTTAAAATAATTGAATTCTTGCGAAGAATTTTATTAAGACTATTGAAAATAATTGATTCCCTGCAAGGATTTTTATTATTTTACGAAAATATTTAAATTCTTGTGAAAATTTTTATTAAAACTAAAAGTAATTAAAGATCTGCTAAGAATTTTGTTATTTTTAATTTATGCCAAGAATTTTATCAAAATTTTTAAAAATAATTGAATTCCTGTTAATTTTTACAAGAAATTAATTATTTTGGAAAATTTTAATAAAATTCTTCCCAAGAATTCAATTATTTTCTTAAATAATCAAATTCAATGCAGAATTTCAATTATTTTTAATACAATTTTAATCGAATTTCTCTAAAAATGTAATTTTTCTTTAAAATTTTATTAAAATTCGTTAATAGAATTCAAGTATTTGATAATTTGTTGATAAAAATTTTTTTATGGGAATTGAATTTTAAGAAACGTTCAATTCTTCAATAAATTATTTAATTGCGTTTTATTTTTATTTAAATAATTGAATTCTAGTAGAATATTCTAATAAAAATTGAATTTTATTTCATAAAAATGAATTTCAGTTAAAATTTTAGACAATCATTGAATATTAAAAGCAATAAAGCGTGAATTTAAAAAAATAATTGAATTTTGTAATTAATTTTTTTGAAAAAGTTTAATTGAGTTTTTTACTACTATTTTCAGTTTCTATTTTCTAATATTCATTAAATAAAAGGAATTTAACTAATAATTGAAATTTCATAAAATTAAATATTGTAAAGAAATGAATTTGAAAATTGTCAAAGAACTTTTTCGAAAATTATTAAAAATAATCGATATAAAGAAGAATTTTAGATAAAAATTGTGAAAAATAATAATTGAATTGATAATGATTTTAATTATTATAAATTATTTTTATTAATAATTAATATTAATTATTATAAAACATGAAGAAATCGATGATTTCATGTTATCGATTTCTTCATACTTTATAATTATGAAAAATTGAATTTCTAGTTTGAAGTAAAATGTTCTCTTATATTTGATTCGGCCCGATTCTATTTTTGTCAGTCGTTCCGTAAATGGTCCGTAATTTTTAATTTTTGGTCCGTAAAGTCCTTATTTTTAAATACTTTTACTGCTTTGAGCCCTGACAGTTTTTTGCGCTCGCAAAATAATTTTGACACAATTTTCAAATTCATTTCTTTACAATTTTCAAAAATTTAGTATTCTTTTCAGCATTATTTGCATTAATTCAAAGAAACAAAATTTTTCCATTTCTCTAATTGAACGAATTCATTTCAACGAAAACATTTTTTCTATAAATTCGAAAAGCTTACCAAGGGTGAATTTTGGAATGCAAAGTGAAAATTTGTAGGAAAGTAAATTCGCCTATTGCAGTCTGTTTTGAAATGAAGACAAGTACTTTCGGTCGACGATAGTTTATAGATTCGTCGCAGAGAGTTCCTAGTATTGAATGTATATATATATATATATATATATATATATATATATATATATATATATAAATATACGTGTGCACACAGTAGAGTGGGAATTAGTTTAAAGTTCTGCTTTTACGTAGACAGCCTAGCTTGTCAACTACGATTACACTTGAAATCCATCCCTCCAAAATATTATACAATATGCATATATTTACATTACATTATTACAAAGTATGATATGGTGCACAATGTTTAGCACAAAGTTATACCTCACACACACAGTCCCCTCACTCACGTCCTACAATATACTTGAAACGCTACTCGAAATATTCGCTCACCCCTTAAACTTTTGCGACCTGACTCTCTCCTCTCTCTCCCTTCGTATCTCTCTTATATATTGTCCACGCCAATAAAGTCGTTTCTTTACATTGCAGCTACCAAAGTGCGACTATAACGGGGCTTCAACATGTCAAGAGCTTTCATGATAGTAGTTTGCCCAAGTATTTTTCAAGAATTTCCCAAAAGCCTTTTCTTATACGGGATATAATGTAAAATAGAGTTCGAAGTTTGAAAAAAGAAGAGAGTTTAGGAGACAATTCTCAAAATTATCATTCATAGTATTGAATCAAACCATTTTTTCCTTAATACCAAAATATATGGTAATAAAAATAGAAGCAATAATAATGAGAAAATAATAAAAAATAGAAGCAATAATAATGAGAAAATAATAAAAAATAGAAAAAATAAAAAATAGAATAAAATAAAAAATAGAAAAGTAAAGGGCAAGTACTATAATAAAAGAAACATTTAAATTAACGTTCCCTAGAACTAGTAGTTCTAAACAGTTTTAGTCGCAGATAGTACTTGAACTTTTTACATTCAATTGAAACAGCAAAAAATATCTTGCAAATTATTGTAAATTGATGAAAAGTAAACAGTAAATGTCAAGTCCAGTCGGATAAATTATTATTCAAACACCAGTCCAAAAAAAAACTTTCTTAATTTCAACAAATCTTTAAATAAGAAACATCTACTGAATTCACACTGTCGTTAATTAATAATAATTAATTTCCCCAAATGTTTCTTTAAATGCCACTCATTCTAAATACAATAAATAATTTACCTCCTATTTCTAGAAGCAGACGAAATGGGTCATTCGCGTTCTTTTTTTACTTCGACAATTCGTCTCTCTCTCTATTTTGTCTCGATCCGAAATAGATTAAATAGCCCCATTTTTAAATTTCAATAAATTAAAACACTTAATTCTAACACTTTAATCTATACATGATTCTTAAGTACTAATTATGTCATAATTGTTTTTAAATCAAGAATTTTTCATATTCAGTTATTTTAAATTATTCTTTTTTTAAAAATATACAATTAAAACTTAATTTCGTATAATGTGCGCGCATAATACAAAAATTAAATCATTGTCTCGCGTTCGATATATAATGTCCAATTATAATCTGAAAATTTAGTTATATTAAAATTAAACTCCGTATATTCCGATATATTGATTACTAATTTGCTAAATAATTTTACGCCAATTTCTTTTTTCATTCGCTTTATTTTTAATTTAACGAATCGTGCGGAATGGAAAAAAATTAGAAAAATTAAATTGATTAATTGCAAAGCTCTTTGATTTTCTTCGAACATAATGTAAATTATGTTCATTTATTAAATATACCGACAAGGTTATGCCACGTTTTTACCCTTTTGAAATTCCCTGACTTTTCCAGGTTTTCCAGGTTAAACAACGGAATTTTTCCAGCTTTTTTAACCTACATTAAGTATTATTCATTAGAAAATTATTAGAAAACTCAAGAATTCAATTATTTTTAAAAGTAAAATAATTCTTCGTCAAAAATTCCTGTAAAAATTAAAAAACTTGTTTATCAAATTCTTTATGACAATTCAATTTTAAAAGACGTTCAATTATCTGATAAAATGTTAATTTTTAGAGTTAAATAAATGAATTCTCGTAGAATTTTGAAATAAATATTTCTGAATATGATATTCAATTACAGGGATGGCTTCGAAACTAAATAAAAACGAAAAAATAATTTAGTTTTGGAGTAGAAATCAAAACTAAAAGGTCGGTGTATTTAGTTTTGGTGCTGGATACAAAACTAAAAGGTCCGAGTATTTAGTTTTATTGCGCTATTCAGAACTGAAATGAAACTAAAGTTTTGAAGCCAACCCTAAGGACGGCTTCAAAACTAAATAAAAACATAAACATAATTTTGTTTTGATGCGCAGGAATTGAAACTAAAACGTCCTTGAATTATGTTTTCATTCTGTTAACGACACTAAAAGGTCCCTGTATTTAGTTTTGTTGTGATATTCGAAAATAAAATGAAACTAAACTTTCGAAGCCATCCCTGTTCAATTATAATGAAAAATTTTTCCTGAAATTTATTTTTAATTCAATATTTATTTGAAAATTCAACAAGAAATCAATTCATTAACTATAAAAATAAACAATTTATTAAATAATTGAATGTTTCTTAAAATTTGAATTTTTATAAGAAATTTTATCAACATTTAATTATTATGTTTATCATTATTATTGTTTATTGTCAAGAGACAAATTAAAAAAAAACATTAACAATAATTTCATTTTTTGAGAAATTCGATGAAAATCTTGAAATAATTGAAATTCGGACAAGAATATTATTAAATTTTTTGAAAATAATTGAATTTCGGAGAAAACTTTTATTATTTATAAAGACAATTTTAAATGTTGACAAGAATATTTGTAAATTTTCAAACATAATTTATAAAATTTTTTGTTTAAATAATTGAATTGTTTTGTAAAATTTTTTTGAAAGTAGCAAACATTGAAAATAATTGAATTTTGAAAATTTTTTGGAATCAATTAAAATTCTACGAAGATTTTTATTAAAATTATTTGGAAAAAAATTGAATTGTTATAATAGAATTTCATTAAAATTTTTGAAAATAATTTAATTCTTTAAAGAATAAATAATAAAAGTTGAAAAAAATAATTGAATTTCTGAGAAGAATTTTACTTCTTTTTAAAAATAATTAAACTTCTCCAATAATATCTATTTGTTTCAAAATTCAATTTATTTTAGTGTTTTTAACTTAAAATTCTTTTATAAATTTGTTATTTTTAATAATTCATTAAATATATTTGGAAATTTAAATATTTTTCGAAGAATTTTAGTTATTAAGTTTTTCCAATTTTTTAATTAAATTCATTTAAAAATTGAAATTTTACAAATTTTGAAATGAAAATCTTTTCAAGTTCATATACTTATAAAAATTGTAAATACAATTCTTTTAAAATTGAATTAATTTTGAAATATTTAAGTAAAATTAGTTTTCAAGAATAAATACAATTAGAAAAGAACAATTTTCCAGGTTTTCGATAAAAATTCCCTGACTTTTCAAGGTTTTTTCAAGTTTTATATAAAATTCCCTGACATTTCCAGGTTTTCCAGGTTTCCAGGTTGAGTGGCAACCCTGTAGCGAAACTAAACAGAAAAATTTTCTTTTTCATTTTTACTTTCGAAATTTGCCTTTCTGAATTTAACGAAAATTCCTAATTTCATAAAAATTGTAATTTTTCTTACGGTCTTTCATTAAATCTAAATGCAAAAATAAATAAATGAAAATTTAGTAAATGCCAAAATATTTCTAACAGCAACTTGAATTAAAATTCAAAATTTATTTCAAGAAAAGTTGGCAAAATTTTCGATTGTTTCAATTTTTTAAAATTATTTTCGGAAATAGAAGTATTTTAAAAAATTTTAGTTTCATTTTTTCAAGAAACAATTTTACGACATTAATTTTTCACACCTTTAATACTTTTTGTTAAACAAAAATTTAAAAACTTGTTCACATTTATTTTTCCCCAAGGAATTTGAAATTTCAAATAATTTAAATGAAATATTATTTCTAAAATTTCCAACTGTAATTCATCTGAAATTCAATTATTTTTTTTTGAATTTTTGAATAAAATTATTATTGAAAAACTTTAATTATTTTCTTAATAATTTTAAAGAAAAATAATTTTATTAATAATTTTTTAAGACAAAAATTTAAAGATTTTTACACTTTTGCTTTCGTTAAATTTTCAAGGAAATTAATTTAAAAAACCTTTTAAAATTTAATTAATTCCTAAACATCCTCTTATGACGGTATAAATAAATAAAAATATTTAATTATTTTTTAAAATGTTAACTAAAATTTTTGTTAAATCAATTCCTATCAGAATTCAACTACGAGAATTGAATAATTTAAATAGAATAATTTTTGTAAATTCATAAAATGATATAATTTCCAAAAAATATAATTATATTTATAGACAATTTTTTAAAGAGGAAAAAATAAAATTCTTCAAAATATAAAATTTTACAGAATTTCCAATTGTTTTGATTTGTTAAAATTATTGTTGGAAATTCAAGTACGTTTTTCTCTAAAAAAAATTAAATTACTATTTTTCAAAAACCTGAGTTTTTAAAAATTTCCAAATTAAATTTTTCAAAATTTAATAACTTTTGTAAAATAAATATTTAACTAATTATTGCTCTTTATTTGCTTGAAATTTCAAAATGCTTAAAAATTTGAACTGCAAGTCTTTCAAAATTTAGTTAATTTTCTAGAATTATCGAATTTAAAATTTTTATTTAAAAATTTAATTTTTACGAAAGCTAACAAATTAAAACACTACACTTTTTACACAATTTTCTACACTTTTTTTACACACAGTCTATAAATTAACTTTTCTTCTTTTTACTTATCAATTTAAAGTATACAAAACAAAACGTTGTAATAAAATAACGCTAACTTTAGGTGTGGACAGATTATTATTATAATTATTATTATTATTATTATTATATAAATAATATAATATTAAATTATAATATTATATAATTATAATAATTATATTAATTATATTATAATAATTAATTATAATTATATTATAATATATTGATAATTATATTATATTATATTATATAATTATATATTATAATATTATTATTATATAAATAATATAATAATAATTTTGTAATAATATTGTAATAATTAATGATAGTACTTTGATCATAGTAACTTTGATTTAAACAAAATATGTTTGAATCAAACAAATAGTTTTCTCAGTGTAGTTAAGTGGAAAATTGTTATAAATTTCCCCGGTGTTTTGATAAAAAATCGGGGCATTATTATTAAAATACACGTGAATAAATAAAAAATGGAAACTCAACAATAAAATGGAAAAGTTTTCTCTCGTTTGAAAGACAAAATGTGACGGTTTCATTGATGGAGCGAGCGCTCTGCTAAAAGAGGGGAGAGAGAGTAGATTTCGAAATTGCTGTTTTGACAACATATTTTGTGCTTGGCAGAATTTCAGCAAACATTATATGAAACATATAGACATTATTTGGCTTGACAGTTCGCTGGAGGCTGAATGGCTAAAATATATTTTCGAATATATATACACAGTGTCGCACCATTTTCGCAACATTTTGTCGCTAGGCGGGGCAGATAATTATTGGATGGCCGAATTCACATTGAAATTCAATACCTTGTGACATTTGTGTCACGTACGTGTATATAGGTATACAATATGTATTGTAGCACACACTATATATATATATATATATATATATATATATATATATATATATATATATATATATATATATATATAAATAAATAAATATATATATATATAATATATATATATAAACTATATGTATATAAACTATATGTATATGTATAGACACTACATGATCTGGAACACGTCCCAAGGGCCACTTGCATCTTCCCATCCCTTCCTCACATCGAATATCCTTAAAGGACACAATGAATGTTTACAATCATTTATGATACTCTGATTAAACTTTCAAATTCCCAAAGCAATTTCCATTTCCATAAGGCGTGAAATCCAATTTTATCATATCAATTTCAAATTGGCGGATTTAATACTCTGCATGTATAGTTTAAATAATACGTAACATTGTGCGTAGAAATAGAGAACATTATAGTTTTATTAATGCTGCAAGATTTACACTTTCCTTTCCTTCCCTCCCCCTGACGGTAAATTATAATTTAAAATTTTGAATTTAAAATAAAAAAAGACAAAGAAAAATCCCTTCGTCAATTTTGGGAGAGGCTTCCGGTGCATAGAAGCTTATATCGTCTTTAGATTTTAAGCCTTAATTATCCTAAGGAGGATAAAATCTTGCTTACTCATGCGCCTGCCGTTGAACCCTCAATTTTCAGTGCACCACATATATATATATATATATATATATATATATATATATATATATATATATATATATATATATATATATATATATATACAGGTGTAGAGTACATAGCGCAGAGTCATGGACTTTAGATCTTCATCGTATACCCCTACATTTAGCCATGTATATACACATCTACATTCATTAAAGGATCGCGTGAAATTTTCCAAATTAGATATATTATTTTCCCGATTACTCAATTCCACCGGGGATTTTTGATTGAGGAAACGAAAAAAATTCTTTTTCTTTTTTATTTTTTTTCCCTCAAATCACTTGTGAGAGAAAATTTCTAAATTGGTTTAATTTCAGCTCGATTAAAATATAAGATTTACTTCTTCCCGTGTCACTTTTTCAGAAGAGAATTATAATTTTAACTTTATGAAATGTTCTTAACTTTGAAATAAAAAATATAGAGAACATACACTGAAAAAAAATTATTTGATTCAAATAACCGATCACACAGAGAACTCAGTGTTGTTTTTGATGCGGGTAAATTTCGGTAGGGTAATTTTAGTGAGGATAAATTTTCTATAACAGAAAATTTACCTTATTTTCGGTAATAAAACAACACTTCCGAGCTAAAGTTTGATGCAGACACTTTTAGCACTGATTTCAGGTTGAAACAACACTCATTTTTCTCTGTGATTATTTGACTATTATCGAATAAATATTTTTTTGAGTCAAAAAATTTTTAGTTGAATAAATTTAATATTATTTGCTTTAAAATTTCAAATACTGAAATATTTGATTCAAATACAATTTATTTGATTGAAACAAAAATTATTTGATTCAAGTAAATATTTATTTGATAAAAGTCAAATAATCGATTATTTGATAAAAGTCACTTGACTTTGAATAATCGATTATTTGATAAAAGTCATTTGACTTTGAATAATCGATTATTTGAATCAAATAAATTTTTTTCGGCGTAGAAATGTTATGAATGTTAACATATAGGAAAATGGAATTTCAAGGCTCGGATCGACTTTAAGACTCAAAAAAGTCGCTTTAGTCGTATAAATTCACAACAAAAGTCACGAAAAGTCGCATAAAATTTCCAAAAAAGTCGAATGAAATTTTTGGGGAAAAAACGCCGAAAAGGAAACACGAAATTGTCAAAATTATAAAAAATCACATTTCCTGCCAAAAAATATTTTGACATCAAACAATCTGGAATAAAATTTAGTAAAATACATGGCAAAATTTTAATTAGGTATTTTTAACATTTTTTTCAAAAATCTGTTCAAAATTACAATTATTTTTATAAATAATAAACTTCTTTTCCAAAATTCGATTATTTAAAAAAAAATGTAATAAAATGCATGTCATAATTTCAATTATCTTTAGAAATAATAAAATTCTTCTCCAAAAATCATTTATTTTCAAAAATAATGAAATTCTTCGCAAAAATTCAATTACATTCAAAGTTTTTTTTAAATTTCTCGTCAAAATTTAATAAATAAAAAATTCATCATAGAAATTCAGTTATTTTCAAAAGTAATTGAAATCCTCCGCAGAATTTCAATTATTTTCAAATTTTTTTCTAATATCTCGTCAAATTATCATTATTTTCATGAACAAAAAAAATTCATCATGGAAATTTAATTATTTTCAAAAGTTCTGATAAAATTCTTTGCAAAATTCAATTCTCTTCAAAAGTAAGAAAATTATTCTTCAAAATTTAATTATTTTCAAAAATTTTTTTTGGATTCTCAAAATTTCAATTATCTTTATAAATATCAAAAGTTTTCTTCAAAATTCAATGACTTTTAAACATCTTTAAACAAAATCTGATCAAAAATTCAATTATCTTTATAAATATCAAAATTCTTTTTCAAAATTCAATTGCTTTCAAACATTTAAAAAAAAAATTTTGTTCAAAAATTCAATTATCTTTATAAATAATAAAATTCTTGTCTGTATTTTATTTATTTTTAAAATATTTATATAAAATTCTTGTCAAAATTTCAATTATTTATTTATTTATTTCTGTACATTTGTAATTATCTTTATAAACAATAAAATTCATCCTAGAAATTCATTTATTTTCAAAAGTAAGAAAATTATTCTTCAAAATTTAATTATTTTCAAAAATTTTTTTTGGATTCTCAAAATTTCAATTATCTTTATAAATATCAAAAGTTTTCTTCAAAATTCAATGACTTTTAAACATCTTTAAACAAAATCTGATCAAAAATTCAATTATCTTTATAAATATCAAAATTCTTTTTCAAAATTCAATTGCTTTCAAACATTTAAAAAAAAAATTTTGTTCAAAAATTCAATTATCTTTATAAATAATAAAATTCTTGTCTGTATTTTATTTATTTTTAAAATATTTATATAAAATTCTTGTCAAAATTTCAATTATTTATTTATTTATTTCTGTACATTTGTAATTATCTTTATAAACAATAAAATTCATCCTAGAAATTCATTTATTTTCAAAAGTAATAAAATTCTTCACAGAAATTCAATTATTTTCAAAAATTTTTTTTTGGATTCTCAAAATTTCAATTATCTTTAGAAATATCAAAAGTTTTCTTCAAAATTCAATTACTTTTAAACATTTTTACACAAAATCTGATCAAAATTTCAATTATCTTTATAAATATCAAAATTCTTCTTCAAAATTCAATTACTTTTAAACATTTTTTAAAAAAATCTGTTCAAAAATTCAATTATCTTTATAAACAATAAAATTCTTTTCTGTATTTCAATTATTTACAAAGAATTTTAATAAAATTCTTGTCAAAATTTCAATTATTTATTTATTTATTTCAGTAAATTTGTAATTATCTTCATAAATAATAAAATTCATCCTAGAAATTCATTTATTTTCAAAAGTAATAAAATTCTCCGTAGAATTTCAATTATTTTCAAAAAATTTTTTAAATTTCTCTTCAAAATTATCATTATTTTCATAAATAATAAAATTCATTATGTAAATTTAATTATTTTCAAAACTTCTGATAAAATTCTTTGCAAAATTCAATTATCTTAAAAAATAAGAAAATTCATCGCAGAAATTCAATTATTTTCAAATTTTTTTAAATTCTCCGCACAATTTCAACTATTTTTAAAAAAATATCAAAATTGTTCTTCAAAATTCAATTACTTTTAAACATTTTAAAAAAAAATTTGTTCAAAATTCAATTATCCTTATAAATAATAAAATTCTTTACTGAAATTCAATTATATTTGCAAAGAATTTTAATAAAATTATTGTCAATATTTTAATTATATTTATAAAAAAAAAATTCATCCTAGAAATTCAATTATTTTCAAATTCTTTTTTTTTTATCAAATCTTATAATATAAAATAATGATTTTATCACTCGGTCATGTTTTATAACAATTTTTTATAAGTAGTTTAATTTCAAAAAAGTTTTAATTTGAATTTTTTAAAGAATTTTAATACTTATGGAAAAATAATTATTAAATATTTATTTAAAAAAGAAGTTATTGATGTTTTTTCGAAAAATTTGAAAGAAATCCGTAAATAAACTTAACAGAACATTTTTTAGACTAAAACTTTTTCCTTTAACTTCAATTTTCTTAAAATTTTAAAAATTTCAGTCGCATTTTACTAAAAAAATCTCGAAAAAGTCGATTAGTCGCATCTTTTCACAAAAAAGTCGAAAAAAATCACATTTCCTTAGAAAAGTCGAAAAAAGTCGAAAAAGTCGCAAAATCCAAGCCCTGTGGAATTAAAATTTTTTTTTTTAATAACGAAATAGAATCTTTTTGTCTTGTAGGATAGAAGGAAGATGATGATGATGGTGAATGGTTAAGCATCGCAAATATAAACGAGAGTCCTTGGCAGATAGCGTACAAAGTTGCAAATCCTTATATTATACAAGGCTATATCTTTTTAGTTCTCGAAAGAGAGAAAAAGCAGGCGAAGAAATATCCGTCGGCAGTTTCTTATATGGTGCGAAGTAAATCAACGCGCGCGTATCTGCGGGTAAAGAAATTTTCTCCTTTTATAATTCCAAGAGCGCATAAGAAAATGTGATGGCTTAAGTTTACTTTTTATTAAATAAAGGCATTACTCTTATTAAACGAAGAAAAAAAAGTTACAAGTTTAAAGTTCAAAAAACAAAAAAAAAACGTATCCTTTAATTATCTTTTGTGAGCGCAACTCCGTCACAAGAAAAGTGAGTAGTCACAATTTAGAGAGATAATTAATTACCCAGTGTCGCGGATGGAAATTGTTTTTGTATTCTTTACCTTTAAAAGTAAATTTTCAAGCGCAGTATTTAGAAAAGTTTTTTCTGACATCTATTGAAAATTTGTTATGCTTATTTTGAGCATAAATACACCCAGAGAAATGGTATATTTGTCTCAGAACCAACTAGACTTTTTATTTGTTTCAAATACATTTTATTTGGTTTAAATATAATTTTATTTGTTTCAAATACATTTTATTTGGTTTAAATATAATTTTATTTGTTTCAAATACATTTTATTTGGTTTAAATATAATTTTATTTGTTTCAAATACATTTTATTTGGTTTAAATATAATTTTATTTGTTTCAAATACATTTTACTTGGTTTAAATATAATTTTATTTAACTCAAATATATGTTTTATTTATGTCAAATATAACAACAAAAAAAAAATAATAATAAAAATATAACAAATAAAAAGTCTAGTTGGTTCTGAGACAAATATACGTTTATTTAAGCCAACAAAAATATATTTGGTTTAAATAATATTTTTTTCTGGGTGTAAATTGACAAATGTCTTTAAAAATTTTTATTATAGTTTTTAATTTAAAACAAAAAGAAATTAAAGAAAGAAAATTTCAATTCGAAATATATGAATTTAGGCATTATATCAAGAGCCGTGAAATGAGATCAAAGAGCTTTTCCTCTGTACAAAACGTGGCCCAGTTACATGATTCGGTGCATGATCCAGTGATACACATATACGTTTACAATTTATGACGTGAAAATGTTGCGTTTGAAGTTTGGACACGAGAACATTCGGATGGTATATAGTTGGTTGGGGTCAAGCGATGATTACGTATTTGACACGCGGAACGAACCTCTGGTCAAATTCGGGTTTTTTTCCAAAGAGAAAAAGAAGGGAAAAAGAGGGAAAAAGAGGGAATAGAGGGAAAAAGAGGGAAAAAGAGGGAAATAGAGGTAAAAAAAGAAGGAAATAAAAAGTGAGGTATAGAAAATGATCAAGGATTATATATACGACTACTGCCGCCTTGTCCATCAGAAGCTTGTTGAGAAGATGAAGAAAAAGGGCGGCGAGGGTATTTTTTTTTTGCAAAAGAAAAACGAGAGAGAGAAAAGGATGTAGCGAGGTTTTACGATTTTATCCCCCTTTTGGTTCGACGTCTATCCGCATTTCACCCTCTTTTACCCTTGTTTGCGAATTTTCCCCCTCTCGCTCGTCCTTTCGAAATGAATCGTGCACTCTTGTCCTTGTTACTTTGATAGTTTTCTCCTCCTCTTTGGATTTCAACCCTCTCTCTCTTTCTCTCTCTCTCTCTTTCTCTTTCTTTCTTTTTTTCCTTTTTTTCTTTTTTTTCTTTTATTCTTTTTTTTCTTTTTTTCTTTTTATTCTTTTTTTTCTTTCTTTCTTTTTTTTCTTTTTTTCCTTTTTCTTTTTTTTCTTTTTTTTTCTTCTACACCAAGTCTCTGTTTCTTGAGGCAAGGGAGAAAAGGAACCCATTTGCCCTTCTGGAAAACAATAGCACACGGGATGCAGAATATTGCTTATTCGTGAAATTGCTTCGCACTTAGTTTTTTATGCGTGCGTGTATATTTCGAAATAACCTCGAAAAGGCAAATTATTACCGCGACTATGAAAAACCTGTTGGCAATGTGCGATTCTTTCGAATTACATTTCATGCGGATAAACTTTTTTTTTTTATGTCGAGAATCATTTTTAAAGCAGCGGGAAAATAAATATATCTATAATAAAAGATTATTCTATTTTTCCTTTATTTATATGAATTTATTAAGTTTAGAAACTTTGTGACCTATAATAATATGTATATAACTTTGTGACCTAATATAGTTCTGTAAATATTGATCATAGTCAAAATTATATTAACTCACGTAGTATACTTGCGGTAAATCTTGATTGCACAGTAAATTGTGAGGTATTAAAAAGTGTTGCAGATTAAATTAACAAAAAACAAAAAAAAAATTTAAACCAAAAATATTTTAACGAACAAAAATGAAAATAATCAATTTTGCTGTTATTTTTTACAATAAATGAAATTTTAGTTTATTAATTTTTTTATAACTATAAAACATGAAGTTATCGATAACAATATTAAACTTCTTAAAAATTATTTTCATTATTTCAACTCAATTATTATTTTCAACAATTTTTAAATTCAATTTTACTTTATATCTATTATTTTTAATGATAATTAATTAATCAATTTTGACAAAATTTCAATTATTTCTAAATTCTTTAATTAAATAAATATTTTTTATTTATAAATTTGTAAATTTTATTAATAAATAAAATTAAATTAAATAAACTTCAATATTAAAAAAATTCAATTAATCTTTTTCAAAAATATTAATTTCAAAATTCAATTATTTATTCATTTACAATTAAATTATACAAAATTTAAATAATTCGGAAATTTTACAATTAAATAAATATTGAAAAATAAAAACTTAAAATTCCAATGAAAGTTCTATTAAACTTTTAAAAAGAATTAATTCTAAAGAATTTTTTGCAAAAATATAAAAAATTAATAATTTCAATGATTTTAGTTTGAAACTTTTTCAAAATTTAATTATTTCTAAAAATCCACGTTATTCTTTTAACACTTGAGTATATAATTAAAAATTTTAACAAAAATTCATTTTTAAACCCATTTTTAATAGTAAATTCTACAAAAATTTCAATTATTTGAATACAAAAATAAATAATTTATTAATTTTATGTTTCTTGAAATTAAATTTTCATTAAAAATGTTATCAACAAATTTTTAAATCATAACATTTTTTGGACTTTTAATAAGAATTTTAATAAGATTTTGAAGAATATAATGACATTTTTTGAGAAATTTGGTAAAAAGTGCATTAATAATAATTGAAATTCTAAAATGAATTTTATTATTAAAAATAAATTTTTTTGAAAAATAAATTTATGAAAATAATTGAACACCTAAAAGAATTTTATTCATAAAAATAATTAGAAGCAAGAAAAATTTATAAAAAAGTTTGAAAAATAATTGAATTTCTGTAAAAATTTGTATTATTTATGAAAATAATTGAATGTTTGCGTAGAATAGTGTTGAAATTTTTTTAATAATGGAATTCTTTTGTAAAATTTTATTGAAATAGTAGATATTGAAAATTATGGAATTTTAGAAAACTTTTGAAATTAATTGAAATTTTGACAAGAATTTGATTAAAATTTCGTAAAATAATTGAATATCAGAGAAGAATTTTACTATTTATAAAGAGAATTGAAATTTTGAAGAGAATAAAATCAATAAAAATCCTAAACTTTTAAAAAGAATTAATTCTACAGAATTTTTTGTAAAAAATATGAAAAATGAAGAATTTCAATGATTTTAGTTTGAAACTTTTGTGAAATTTAATTATTTCTAAATATTCAATATCCATTTTAATACTAATAAAATACTAAAATTTTAACTGAAATTCATTTTTAAAACCATTTTTATTATAAATAATTATAAATTTACAAATAATTTATTAATTTCATGTTTCTTAAAATTAAATTCTCATAAAAAATGTTATCAACAAATTTTTTAAATCATAAAATTTTTTGGACTTTTAATAAGAATTTTAATAAGATTTTTAAAAATAATTACATTTTTTGAGAAATTTGATTAAAATTGCATTAAAAATAATTGACATTCTGCAATGAGTTTTAATATTTATGAAAATAATTGAATTGTTGCGAAGAAATTTATTTAAAAAAATTTGTAAATAATTGAATTCGTGTAAAATTTTTTATTATTTCTGAAAATAATTGAATTTCTAAAAGAATTTTATTTTTTATAAAAACAATTGAATTGTTGCGAAGAAATTTATTAAAAAAAATTTGTAAATAATTGAATTCGTGTAAAAATTTTTATTATTTCTGAAAATAATTGAATTTCTAAAAGAATTTTATTTTTTATAAAAATAATTGAATTGTTGCGAAGAAATTTATTAAAAAAAATTTGTAAATAATTGAATTCGTGTAAAAATTTTTATTATTTCTGAAAATAATTGAATTTCTAAAAGAATTTTATTTTTTATAAAAATAATTGAATTGTTGCTAAGAAATTTATTAAAAAAAATTTGTAAATAATTAAATTCGTGTAAAAATTTTTATTATTTCTGAAAATAATTGAATTTCTAAAAGAATTTTATTTTTTATAAAAATAATTGAATTGTTGCGAAGAAATTTATTAAAAAAAATTTGTAAATAATTGAATTCGTGTAAAAATTTTTATTATTTTTATTTCTGAAAATAATTGAATTTCTAAAAGAATTTTATTTTTTATAAAAATAATTGTATTAAATTTTTGTTAATAACAGAATTCTTTTGGAAAATTTTATTGAAATAGTAGATATCAAAAATTATGGAACTTTAGAAAACTTTTGAATTATAATTGAAATTTTGACAAGAATTTGACTAAAATTTTGTTGCCGATTATTTTTTAATCCATTTTACTCTAACATTTTTTTTCTAACATTTTTCTAACATTTTTTTTACTCTGACATTTTACTCTATAACGAAGATTTTGTAATTTCCTGATTCGGTTTTTTGTCTCAATTTAATATTCCCAAAAAAAACGGTATAATTTAATAAAAGGTTCTCTTCTAATAGACTGACCCATTTTTTTTTCTTACTAAGCAGAAAAAAAATTCAAAAACTGTTCTTTTAATTTCATTTAAGGAACAAATTATTCCCCACCCCCTCTCTCTCTCTTTCTTCCATTAAAAATTGTTTTTCTTGCCGTGGAAAAAAAGAGAATAAGAAACTTTTTCTAAAAAAAAAAAAGTTCCGCTCGAGTTGTATGTTCGTGGCCCTTGGGAGGTTTATGATGCAAGCAATAAGTAAAGAGTAGTTTCTGAAGCATCTGACATTGTACTAACTTACTTCATTTTAATCTTTATTAATCCAGCTCTCGGCATTATGAACTTTGTTCTTTCGCGTGAGTGAAATTTCTCAAATTTATTGAAAGTGAATATAAAAAAAAAAGCGCGCACTACAGAGTAAATATAAATATAGAAAAAAAAACGAAAAACAAGAACGTCGTGTGGAATCTTTTAGAAATTAATTTTCCCTCACGGAAAGCCGCGCTCGCAACCGCACACGGGAGAGAGAGATAACATCTGCAGCTAAATTAAATAATATTATACCCGCGCGCCGCGTCCGTATAACAATACAGAAGCTGAATAAAGCGAAATGTTATTCGGTGTTTTGCGAACGGGACGTCTAAATCCGGTTACTGGAAAAAGGAATTAAGTGAAGAGAAGAGAGAGAGAGAGAGGATCGAGCGCACGTGCATGATCGTGTAGTGCTCGACGCTGCAGGTGTCCGTAAATAAACGCGAGTGGAGTTTCTGCAACAACGGATAAACATAAAGGGGTAGCGACGGCTTTTATACATGTACCGGCCGGTTACTGGTGCGGGCTCTTTGCGGGCACAAAGTTTTTAATCCTTGAAACGGTAAAAATAAGTCTGCCGACTTGCAATCCACGAGCCATATGCACTTTCTCCTCCTGTATATGCGCGTTAATCTTTCTGGCTTTTTTTCTTCTTTTTTCTCTTCCAACTTTATCTATACTTTCTCGTTTGCACTCCTTCTTCTTCTTTTACTTTATTCCGTATTACCTCTTTTCCCTCCGTCCAGGAGGCTTCCTTCTTTCAAAACACGGTAAATTTTTTAATTATCCAAAGCCGAGAGGGTTTGCCACAAAGCCAAGCTTAAATGAAAACGCGCCCTTGTTCCGCAAACAAAATTCTCTCACTTGTAATTGATATCATTCGGCTTTTCTCTCTTTCGCCTCCTTCTTTTTTTTCGTTGAGAAATTTTCCATATTTATTTTACCCGTCCATGTATACATAATCCGCATTTTCGATGGCGGAAACAAGAAAAATCAAAACTATTCATTCAATTCTTTGCTAGCTCTTTGTTACATTAATTATTTCTAGTATTATTTTTATTTATTTTTTTATCTAGTAATATTTTTATTTATTTTTTATCTAGTATTATTTTTATTTATTTTCTTTATCTATTATTATTTTTATTTATTTTCTTTATCTATTATTATTTCTTCTGTTCTATTGTCGCTTTAATTATTCATCTGCTATTGTAAATACCTCGCGCGTATTTGGGTGAATTTTCTGAAAGTGCCACTTTTAAATTTCAGTTTTTCAATTAATTTTTTTCTTCAATTATATGGTTTTTTTCTATTAAAACTACTTAATTTCATACTCAAGAGTAAGATTTTTAGGTTGCGCAAAATTAATTCTTAAAAATATTAAAGTTTTTTTCATTTGAAAAATATTATTGTTGCTCCATTAAATTAATTTTATTTCATTGGCGAGAGCTTTTCTATTAAAAATTCACGCCAATATCGCGTTCACGAAATCGAAAATAAAATAACATTGCTTAAAAATTAATAATTTGTGTATTTTAATACCAAATATATTCAATTAGATGAAAATATAAATGTATTTAAAGTATTTGATTTTATAGTAATTTGGGTTAATTTTTTCAAAGCAAAGCATCAAATTCCCTGACTTTTCCAGGTTTTCCAGGTTGAAAAACGGAATTTTTCCAGGTTTTTAAGACAATATTTTTATTTTATTAAATTAAATAACTCCTTGATTTTTAGTCAAAATTTTTACATTTTTTATTCAATTATTCGTTTCTAAAATATTCAACTAAAATTCATCTTTACATCAATGTTTTTTTTAATAATTTTTGAAAAAGTTTTTTTCTCAGAATTATCAAATTAATTTGTTTACAATTCAATTTTATGTGAAATTTCGTTTATTAGAAAATTCTTCAGTTAGATATTATATGTATTAGAAAATAAAAATAAATATAATAATAATAATAAAATAAAAAAATAAAAATAAAAAAAAAATAAAAAAGAAAAAAAAAAGAAAAATCTTGAATTCCATTAAAGAATTTTATTAAAATTCCTATCAATAATTGAATTTTACAAAGCATTTTATTAAAATTTTTGAAAATTGAATTTTAAAAAAATTTTTAAAAAACTCAATTGTTTTGGCAAATTTCATTAAAGTAGTTGATAATAGAAATTATTGAAAACAGGAAAAGTTTTTTAAAGTAGATGAAATTTTGTCAAGAATTTTATTAAAATTTTTGAAATAAATTGATTTTTTACAAATACATTTGTAATTTTGCAAAGAATCCTATTAAAAATCTTGAAAATAATTGAATTCCATTCAAGAATTTTATTAAAATTCCTAAAAATAATTGAATTTTTTAAAGTATTTTATTAAAATTCTTGAAAAAAATTGAATTTTGCAAAATCTTATTAAAAATCCTAAAAATAATTGAATTTTATTAAAATTCCTAAAAATAATTGAATTTTGTAAAGCATTTTATTAAAATTACTGGAAAAAATTGAATTTTGCAAAAAATCTTATTAAAAATCATGAAAATAATTAAATTTCATTGAAGAATTTTATTAAAATACCTAAAAATAAAAAAAAAGTAAAAGTAAAGTAAAGTATTTTATTAAAATTCTTGAAAATTATTGAATTTTGCAAAGCGTTTTATTAAAATTTCTGAAAATTGAATTCTACAAAGAATTTTATAAAAACTCCTGAGAATAATTGAATTTTGCAAAAAAATTGTATTACAATTCCTGAAAGTATTTTGAATTTTAAAAAATAATAAATCCTTTGGAAATTTTCATTAAAGTAGTTGATAATAGAAATTATTGAATAGAGGAAAGTTTTTTAAGGTAGATGAAATTTTGTCAAGAATTTTATTAAAATTTTTTAAATAAATTGATTTTTTTACAAATGCATTTGTAATTGCTTCAAAATTTAATATTTTTTTAGTGTTTTTGTCTAAAATTCTTCTATTATTTTGGATAAGCAATTAAATATGTATTAAAGAATTTAACTAATTTTAGAAGAACTTGAATTATTAAAATTTTTCAAAAATCTACGTCCCTGAAGATTTCTAATGAAATTCAGTTAAAATCGAAATTTTCTAAAATTGTAAACGGAAACCTTTTGAAATCGATCAACTTATAAAAATTATAAACGCAGTTCTTCTAAAATTGAATAATTATGTTTGAAATATTTCAATACCCAAATTTAGATTTTTAAGAATAAGATATAGAATAACTTTAGAAAAGAACAATTTTCCAGGATTTAGATCAAAATTCCCTGACTTTTCTAGGTTTTTTCGGAGATGAAATTAATTTTTACTCGGAGAAAAATGTAAATTTCGATTATTTATAACAGCAATAATTTTTTCTCCTTTTTGTAGATAAAATATAGGAAAATCAGTCAGATTCTCAGCTTTATTTTAATGTGCATGAAAATTTTGTTTAAGATATTTTTAAAGTATAAAATGCGTCTGTAATCATTGTAAAGTAATTTTAACCTAAAACTGAAGACAAAGTTTAATCATTTTTATCAAAAATAAAAGTGAGGTCTACAATGTTTTAAATTGCACATAATGATAGAAAAAACATTGTACTTTCTGACAATATTATTAAAAAATTTCTGAGAACTTGAAAAAAAGCATGAAAATTTAATTTTATTGTAGAAGTCCTATTGGAGACATGCGTTGAAAAGGCTTCGGAGATGAAAGTAATTTAGTTATTAGGTAAATTAAGTTGAATAAAATTATTTAATTTTCTCTTAAAAATGATAAATAAGTGCTAAATTTTGACTATGGAAATTGATAATAATTATTAAAGAGTAGATTTTGTAAAATTAATCGAGACATAAAAAATGTCACTTTCAGAAAATTCACCCAATTTACTTGGAGTAAAAAATTCCCGTTTGCCGTATATAAGTAAATAAAAATAATTCTTGACAAATAAGAAACATTAGCAAACGATTTTGACGAGCCATTTCCGTTTATTATAATTTTCATAAAGAAAAAAAGAATTTTCCCCAAGAGATGAAGGATTTAAAAATAATCCAATTATATAGAGAACAAACAAAATATTCTCCTTGATATATTGAACTTTACGACTTTATGCTCTAGGGCTTTATTCAATTTGTTTTAATGCCAGCATCCTAGAACGTACAATCCAATTATTTTTGCTTATACATCGAATGCAACATCATTTTTTTTGTTAATTTTTTTTTCCTTTTACTCTAGTTTCTAAAGATGGAAAATTGTTTCGCCTACAGAGACAGAGAGAGAGAGAGAGACTTTTGGGAGAAATTTCACGTCTCCTTTTCTGTGGGGAACCATATTCAGCAGTCGTGCGCACCGATAAATCGTAAACGTACGACTTTTGAACTTTCCGCTAATCGGAACTTTAGAGGGAGAAGGGTTTAAACTTGCCAGTTTTCGACTACTACTGTTTGGAAACGTTTTGGAAGTATGAAAATTATATAATACAATAAGTTATGATATTCCTAGTCGAACTTATGCCATTAGTGTCCCAAGAATTACTTTTAAAGTGGAAATAATTTTCGAAAATGTGAAACATAATTCTCAAGCGCAAAAGTTAACGCAACGCCTTCAATTATTGAAACTCCACGAGACTTTTATACTTTTTCTTTTTCTCTCTCTCTCTCTCTCTTTCTCTATACACATATATATAAAAAGTTATATTGAAAATCGTGAGGAAAAAGAAACAAGTTGAATGCAACAGTTTACCGTTCAACTTTTCGAAGGCGGACAAATTCCACCTTTTTGTTCGTTGGAGAATATTTCCGTTTTACAGTGGAATCAATTAAAGTCCATTTCCTTCTTTCCTCCCCCAATTTTTAATTACAATAATTAAATTAGTCATTGTAGTAGTTAAGCAATTCAAATGCTACTATTAATTTCAATTATTATTCTACTCAAAAAAAACTTTTTTCAAACAGAAAAAATTGAAAAAAATTTGAATTTAGGTTATTTATGCGATGTATGAATTGGAAATGGAAAACTCCCCCACGAGTCGAAAAGGGAGAAGAATTTGTCAGTGATAAGAAGCACTAGGGGTTTTTTCAACCGAGCTGCGAATTTATCGAATTTATGACTCTTGAAATCTTCATAACAGACGATAAAATATATTTTTGTCGTCTACTTTACAAGGGTTTATATACATAGTTATATATATATTTGGCTCAGGTAAAGAGGATTTAAAATGGATAAAGTGCCGTGTAAACGATACTTTTTGTTTGAAGAACAACTTTCAGGTATAAAGGTATACCATAAAGATATCTCAAAACTAGAATTCAGTGTTTAAAAAGTGAACAAAAAGTGTACTGCTCCTGAAAAAAAACAGCATTAGATATATTCATAGAAGAAAACAAGAAGAGAAGAAAAATATTTATTGTCTAGTCTCAAAAAATGTTCCTTTATCTCGTCCCACACGAGATATACCCTTTTAGTTCATATAATTCTCCTCCATAGAAAATAAAAGCTCCGGAAAAATTTCTTTACTAGAATAATATACAAAAAACATGTTCAAGTTATTTTAAGAAAACATGTAATTTTTAAAAAATAAATCTCTCCCTCTCTCTGGACTCTTGTATAGGAAAAGAAACGAATTTTTCACCAGGCGCAACTATTCTTCCGTATACACTTTTTCCGCAAGGATATTAAATTGAGACAAAAAACGTAGCGATTTTTTCTTGGCAACAAGTTTTTGATACCTTTTTGTCTCAATTTGATATTCAGTTGCTACATCCAGAGAAGAATATTATTTAAACCAAATATATTTAATTTGACTTAAATAAACGTATATTTGTCTTAAAACCAACTAGACTTTTTATTTGTTTTAAATAAAATTTATATTTGACATAAACAAACCATATATTTGAGTTAAATAAAATTTTATTTAAACTAAATGAAATTTATTTAAAACAAATAAAAAATAGTTTATAATAATTAAAATCACTATCAATTCAATTATTATTTTTTCCAATTTTTATCTAAAATTCTTCTTTATATCGATTATTTTTAATAATTTTCGAAAAAGTTCTTTGACAATTTTCAAATTCATTTCTTCACAATATTTAATTTTACGAAATTTAAATTATTAGTTAAATTCTTTAATTAAATAAATATTAGAAAATAGAAACTGAAAATAGTATTGAAAAATCTCAATTAAACTATTTCAAAAAAATTAACTACAAAATTCAATTAATTTTTAAAATTCACGCTATATTGCTTTTAATATTCCATGATTATCTAAAATTTTAACTGAAAATCATTTTTATAAATTAAAATTCAACTTTTATTAGAATATTCTACTAGAATTCAATTATTTAAACAAAAATAAAACGCAATTAAATAATTTATTGAAGAATTGAACGATTCTTAAAATTCAATCCCATAAAAAATTGTTATCATCAAATTATCAAATACTTGAATTCTATTAACGAATTTTAATAAAATTTTTAATAATAATTACATTTTTAGAGAAATCCGATTAAAATTGTATAAAAAATTTTTAATTCTGCATTGAATTTTATTATTTATGAAAATAATTGAATTCATCTCAAGAATTTTATTTAACTTTTCAAAAATAATTAAATTCTTTTAAAAAATTAACAGAAATTGAATTATTTTTAGAAATTTTAATAAAATTCTTCTCATAAATTAAAAATAACAAAATTCTTACCAGATCTTTAATTACTTTCAGAAATTTTAATAAAATTTTTCGCAAGAATTAAAATATTTTCGTAAAATAATAAAAATCCTTGCAGGGAATCAATTATTTTCAATAGTCTTAAAAAAATTCTTCGCGAGAATTCAATTATTTTAAAAAATATTAGAATTTTAGCAGAAAATCAAACATTTTAAAAAGTTTTGATAAAAATTCAATTATTTTTAAGAAATTTTTTTAAAAATTTCCCAAATTCAATTATTTTTTTATATTCTAAAATTTTAACTGAAATCTATTTTTAAATCAATGTTTATGAGAAAATTCTACCAGAATTCAATTATTTAAATAGAAAAATAAATAATTTATTGAATAATTGAATGTTTCTTGGAATTCAATGCCTATTAAAAATGTTAACAACAAATTTTTAAACAATTAAATTCTTTGAACGAATTTTAATAAAATTTTTCTGAATTCTTTCGAGGAATTCGATTAAAATTCTATTAAAAATAATTGAATTCCTAAAAAGAATTTTATTATTTATAAAAATAATTGAATTTCTAAAAAACTTGTAATATTTATAAAAACAATTGAATCCCTGTAGAAATATTATTTATGAAAATAATTGAATTATTGCAAAGAAATTTAGATAAAAACTTGTAAATAATTGAATTCGTGTAAAAATTTTTAGTATTTATGAAAATAGTTGAATGATTGCGAAGAAATTTATAAAAAAATTGTTCTTTATGAAATTCTGGAGAAATTTTTATTATTTTTTAAAAATAATTAAAAGTTTTTGTAGAATTTGATTAAATTTTTTTTAAATAATTAAATTCTATTGGTAAATTTAATAAAAAATAGTAGATATTGAACAATATTTAATTATTGCTAAGAATATTATAACTTTTGAAAATAATTCATTTTTTGCAATGAATTTTATTAAAATTCTTTAAAATCATTGAATTTTATTACTTTAGAAAAGAATTGAATTCGTGTGAAAAATATTGTTAATTATGAAAGTAATTGAAATTTTGTATTGAATTTTAATAAAATTTTTGAATATAATTGAATTTTGTTGATAAATTTTGCTGTTTATTTAGACATATAATTGAAATGCTGACAATGTTTTTAGTTTTTTTTCGGAAATATATGAATTTCGGTGAAGAATTTTAATATTTCTAAAGATAATTGAAATTTTGTCGAGAATTTAAAAAAAAATGAAACATAATTGAATTTTTGCGAAGAATTTTATTACTTTTAAAAATAATTGAATTTCTGCAATCATTTGTAATTTTTCTGAAATTCTCCAAATTATATCGTACAATTGACAAACTTTTCATCCATTTTGAATGAAATTACGGACTTTACGTGTCTTTTTTTTTGAAAAAACGGACTTTTACGGACTTGAAGCAAAGTTACGGACTTTTTCAAGATTTACGGATCTATACTTCGAGCCCTGAGTCTATTATTTTTTTCAATTAAATTCCATGTTTTGGGGAAAAGAAGTTTCTCCTACTTTTAAATATGTGACGCAACTAAATAATAATTTTGAATGTTGACAATTAAAACATGACGATGGAAATTAATTTTCTACACGATGCTCCTGACTTCAGACAACTGGTGGAATTCTCGAAATTGGAAAAAGAAGAAGTGCAATCAGAAGAAAGAGAGCAGCATTGAAATAGTTTTTTTTTCTATTAGGAGAAAAAATGAAGAAACAGCATGGGGAGAAAAAAGAAGTTGTAATGGAAGGAAAACTAGTGGTAAAAGAAGAAAAAAATGAAAAAGTAGAAGAAGAAGAAAAAAATGAAAAAGTAGAAAAAGAAGAAAAAAATGAAAAAGTAGAAGAAGAAGAAAAAAATGAAAAAGTAGAAAAAGAAGAAAAAAATGAAAAAGTAGAAAAAGAAGAAAAAAATGAAAAAGTAGAAGAAGAAGAAAAAAATGAAAAAGTAGAAAAAGAAGAAAAAAAAGAAAAAGAAGAAGAGGAAGAAGAAGAAGAAAAAGAAGAAGAGGAAGCAGAATAGGAATAGGAAGAAGAACTATTGTTGAGAATGCAGTTTACGTATCCCATTGAGAGTTTCTAAACGCTTGCCAATTTCGAGGACAACTTTTCCAAGTGCAAGGGGAAAGAAAAAAAGCAAAGTCCGAAGACTTCCATCGGTTCAGCAAATCAACGAGAACGAACCTGTCGCCTTCTTAAACTTCTTTTTTCCCTCTTTTTCCCCAGTACAAATAACACAATTTGCCAGGAAATGCATAATGTATGAAAATGTCTGGATAGGCCACCGTGACTTCTTGTCTATAATAGAATCTGACCCATTCGCCCGATTCCAGTGGGTAAGGTATAATAACAAGGCGAGGCATTCAATTTACAGAATTCCCTTTCTGCGTGTATAACGCAGCAGCAGCAGCAAACCTTCATCCCCCATTTTCCAGAGCGAGCGAGCGAGAGAAATTCCGCCTCTCTCTCTCTCTCTCTGCCATTTCTGCGCTATATAGTGTGCACAGAATGCAGATCAACTAAAACCCACACCCACAGAACGCGCATCTTACGCCTCTTCGAAAGCGAACCAGCAATGGACCAAAACATCTCGCTAAACCGGCGCAGCATACTTCCACTGTGACAGGTGGAAACAAACGAGTCTAACTCTCATTCCTCTGGCTCGCATATGCAAATATATATGTATTCACATCTACAAATTCCAACCGGAAGTCGTAACAAAAGTCCAAAAATATTACCCTTGGTCACTATTGCGTGTCCGTCTGTTTCCAAGATCAATTACACATTCTATGCGCGGAGAATGGACAAAAAAGAAAAAGGAAACAAAAATCACGCGGACAATAAAAATTTCAATAAAAGATATTCTCGTGTGCAGAACAATAATGGCCAATATTTCGAGAAGGAAGCAACTACGAGGGAGGCAAGAATAAAAATTGCGGCAAAAAAAAAGAAGAAAGACAAAAAAATTATTCATCGCGGAATGTTTTTCAATTTTTCCCAAAAACCGCGAAAACAATGAGAAATACATTTTTTTCTATATTTTACCCGAGAGTTGTAATTTTTTATCATTTTCCGCCAATTATAACGAAGTTGAAGTCCACAACGTTTATCAACGAAAAAAATTTATTTAATTCATCCGATTATTTTTCATTTTAGTATTTAATTGTGAAATAATTATTATCAAAACATAAATATTGTTTTTCTAAATATTTTTGTGTCAATATTGTCGTTATTAATTAATAACGTTGTTATTAATTAATTTGCTAAGTGGAATAATTTTTTTTCGTTGCTAAACGTTGAGGACTTCAACTTTGTCAATTATATTCAATTGTAATTTGTACAAAAAAAGATTTCGTTTTCAATATTTTTAAATCAAACATTCGAGTATCAAACTCAAAATTTTCTGCATATATACAAAAATTTATCGAAATAATATTCATCACCTAAAATTTTGGGAAAGCATGTAACAGACTAAAAATCGATTCTAGATTACTACGTTGAAAATACATTACGGAATCGAAAATTGAAATTATGGCAAAAATTCCAGAGGAATAATTTTGATTTACTACACACACATCTATATATCAAATTGACCACAAAAACTCATTTACTGCTTTTTCTAATTTTGAGAGAGAGAGAGAAAGAGAGAAATACTCGATTATATCTGCTGTCGACAAATGCTATTTTCAAACTCAATTGACTTGAAAAATGTGCGAGTTTTTTTCTTTTTTTTTTCATTGATTTGAATGTGGAACGACAGAAAACGTATCTTGTTTGGAAAATTATTGAATTGCTTTTGACGAGTTGGTGTCATGATACTGGCTTCAACAATATTCTCGCATTCAAAATTCAAATAGCTTATAACAATGCACTCGAAATGCCCTCGTTTTTCATTCGGTTTTGTTTATTCAGATAAGAAGTCACATTATGTGCGCGGATATAATAAACATTTTTCATTTCGATTTAAAATTGTCGACTTTTGAAAATTTTTGACCCTTTTCTACATTTTCCTCCCGGAATTCAAAAAATAAAAAATAATTACCTCATTTTTTTTTTAATTATTACTTCTTTTTTCTAATTATTACCTCTTTTTGACTTGGTGAAAAATAAGTATTATAAATAAAGACCTTTTTTGGAAATTAATAAAATAGAATAATTATTAATTAATTGTAATTAATAAAAAATAAGTAAAAAAAAGAAGCAAGAGGGCGAAATTAATTATCGAGTTTAAATGGAAATAATAATTCAAGGGAAATTAATCACAGAATCATGAATTCTCAAGTTTCGTGCCTTTCTAATTAGAAGTGTAGCCCATTATAAGGAAAATAAATCGATCTCAATTTTGCCCCGTCATCTTAGCCTCATTTTCATTGTTTCAGAAAATTGACTCTTAACAACCTAATCATCCATTAACAGGAAACTGAAATTAAACCATTCAAAGTCATTCTCCATTCTGCATCATCATAGAAACTAATTTTTTGCAAACTCACGACATCTGCAGCAACACTGCGTGGAAAAAAAATGAAAAAAACTGTCCCATATAATTTTTTTTTCATTTCACTTTCAAAGAAAAAGAGAGAGAGAGAGAGAGAGAGAAAAATAACGAAAAGGCCAAAAAATAGAAAAAAATAACAAAAAGGCCAAAAAAAATAGAAAAAAAGACAAAAAGGCCAAAAAAATAGAAAAAAAGACAAAAAGTAGGTAAAGTAAAATCAGATGTCATTTCCACTAAAAAAAAGAGAGAGAGGGAGAGAGAGAGAGAAAAAAGAAAAAGTTGCGGGTGGACCGTGAGTTTTTCATCTGGAAAATGTAAGTGAGCCAAGCTCGACGATGATACACGGTCCATAAATCATTTTTTACGACCAACGTTCGCAAAAATCTATCGCTGAAAAAGGAAACAGATTGTCAAAAAGGACGACTTTGCGATTTTCTCGAGGAAAGCAAAAATTCTGGCACCCCTTTTGCGCGTCGTGCTCTTTCTCCTTCTCCTGCTTTTAGGATCGTTATAACACACAAACACAGACACAAACACACACTCACACGTCGAGAGGAGAAAATTCAACAATTTATTATGTTCAATAATTTACTGTTCGCGATAAAGAGATATGTACTATGTATACTGTATATATACTAGTTTCATATTGTAGATAGATTTCGAATTCTTAACAATATTCTTATCAATTTTTTCCAGGGAAAAAAGGAAAGAAAAAAAAACCTATTACTCCGCAGGGTAAATATTGAAGGTCGAATTCAATTGATTGAAAATTCTCCTTAAAGAAAAATTGGGTATTCCCAACCGAAGGAATTTCACATTCAAAAAGTAAATAAATGAAAACGAAAATTGAAAGCTTTATATTGTGAGCTGCAATGATAAATTATTTTTCCTTTCAGATCATTTTAATTATATTGGTAATTAAAATTAAAATTAAAATTTTTAATAAGTTTACTTTTAGTCGATTTAGAAAAATTTATTCGTGATTAATAATTTATCAATTGAATTCGCAAAACTAAACGCACTCGTGAGAGTTTCTTTGACATTTTTACTTTCAAACTTTGCTTTTCCAAATTTAATGAAAATTCCAAATTTAATGAAAATTCCTAATTTCTCAAAAAATAAAATTTTTCTTACGGCCTTTCATTAAATATAAATGCAAAAATAAATAAATAAATAAAAACGAAAATTTAGCAAATGACAAAATAAATAAATGAAAACGAAAATTTAGTAAATGCAACTTGAATTGAAATTCAAAATTTATTTCAATAAAATCTGGCAATATTTTCAATTGTTTCAATTTTTTAAAATAAATTTCGGGAATAGAAGTATTTTTAAAAAATTTTAGTTTCATTTTTTCAAGAAACAATTTTACGACATTTCTAAATTAAATATTTGAAAACTTTAATACTTTTTGTTAAACAAAAATTTAAAAATATTAAAGGTGAAAGAATTTAACAATTATTCCGAATCAAAAAAAATTAAAAACTTATTCATATTTATTTTTCCCTTCGAAATTAAGATTTCAAATAATTTCAATTAAAAACCTCATGAAATATTATTTCTAAAATTTCCAACTGTAATTCATCAAAAATTCAAGTATTTTTATTAGAATTCTTGAATAAAATTATTGAAAAACTAATAATTTTTAAAGAAAAATAACATTAATAATAATTTTTTTTAAACAAAAATTTAAAGGTTTTAAAACTTTTGCTTCCGTTAAATTTTCAAAGAATTTAATTTAAAAACCCTTTTAAAATTTGATTAATTCCTAAATCCTCTTATAACAGTTTGAATATTTAATTATTTTTTTAAATGTTAACTGAAATTTTTGTTAAATCAATTCCTATCAGTAGAATTCAACTACGAGTTGAAATTCAAGTTAAATTCAATTTTAGAAATGAATTATTTGAATTAAATAATTTTTGTAAATTCACAAAATGATATAATTGGAAAAATATAATTATATTTATAGACAATTTTTAAACGAGGAAAAAATAAAATTCTTTAAAATATAAAATTTTAACAAAATTTCCAATTGTTTCAATTTTTTAAAATTAATTTCAGAAATGGAAGTATTTTAAAAAAATTTTACTTTCATTTTTTCAAGAAACAATTTTACGAAATTAAATTTTTTATACCTTTAATACTTTTTGTTAAACAAAACTTTAAAAACTTATTCTTATTTATTTTTCCCTTCGGAATTAAAATTTTAAATAATTTCAACCAAAAACCTCATGAAATATTATTTCTAAAATTTCCAACTGTAATTCATCCAAAATTCAATTATTTTTCTGGAATTTTTGAATAAAACTATTGAAAAAACTTTAATAATTTTTAAAGAAAAATAATGTTATTAATAATTTTTTAAAACAAAAATTTTGATTTTTACACTTTTGCTTCTGTTAAATTTTCAAGGAATTTAATTTAAAAACCTTTTAAAATTTAATTAATTCCTAAAATTCCTGTTACAACGGTTGAAATAAAAAAAAAAATATTTAATTATTTTTTAAAATGTTAACTGAACTTTTTGTTAAATCAATTCAAGTACGAGAATTTAATTATTTAAATAGAATAATTTTTGTAAATTCATAAAATGATACAATTGAAAAATAAAAATTTAATTATATTTCAAGACAATTTTTAAAGAGGGAAAAAGTTAATTTCTTTAAAATATAAAATTTTACAAAATTTTCAATTGTTTCAATTTGATAAAATTATTATTGTGAATTCAAGTACTTTTTTCTGTAAAAAATTTTAATTACTATATTTTTCAAAAATCTTATATTTTAAAAATTTCCAAATTAAATTTTTCAAATTTTAATAACTTTTGTAAAATAAATATTTAACTACTAATTGTCTTTTATTTGCTTAAAATTTCAAAATAGTTAAAAATTTGAACTGCAAGTCTTTCGAAATTCAATTAATTTTCTAGAATTTTTAAAGAATTTTATTCAAAATTTAACTTTTTTTATTGTCTACAAATTAACTTTCCTTCTTTTGACATTTGAATAAACAAAAATTAAAAAAAGAAGAATTTTTAGAAGAATTTTCATTTAAATTACAAAACAAAACATTGTAATAAAACAACGCTAACTTCAGATGAGGACAGATTATGTCGATTATTATAATATAATAATAATACAATGAAAAAAAAATTTATTTGATTCAAATAACCGATTATTAGACTATTGTCAAATAAATATTTATTTGATTCAAATAACCGATTATTAGACTATTGTCAAATAAATATTTATTTGATTCAAATAACCGATTATTAGACTATTGTCAAATAAATATTTATTTGATTCAAATAACCGATTATTAGACTATTGTCAAATAAATATTTATTTGATTCAAATAACCGATTATTAGACTATTGTCAAATAAATATTTATTTGATTCAAGTAAATATTTATTTGATAATAGTCAAATAATCGGTTATTTGAATCAAATAAATTTTTTTTTCATTGTAATAATTGAATTACACTGTAAAAAATTTCAAAACAATTTCCTTATGAAAATGAAGTTTAATTATTCCAAATATTATCGAAAAATAACTTTTTCTTGCAAATCGCGAGAATTATTTCCAAAGTTTTGGAAAAAATCACTATTTCCAAATAAAATTGGAAGCAATTTCCTAAAAAAAAATAAAAAATATAATCATCCATTTAAAATCATAGAATTGTAAACTTTTTTTGAACATTAAGGAATCGGGAGAAATTTCGAGAAGAGATTAAATAATTGAGAGTGAAGTTTAAGGTGTTTCCGCACATATACGTGTGTCCTTTCGCATATGGCATTAACAATTAAAGTAAAGTTTATTCAATTTTGTACGACTGAAAGTTAAAGGTAGTAAGTTCTAGTCTAATTAAACGAAAACATAAGGTACACAAAATGTACAAACAAGAACGAACATGCGGAAAGCTTTCAGCCTGCGGTTGGTATTTATCTCAAACCGCCGTTGGGTAAGTACAAATTTAGTTCGGTATCAAACAGGGGGAAACTGATGTTTAGCATTAACTTAAGTTTTTTCCCTTTTCTTTATCTTCTTTTTACTTTTTTATTCAAAGACTTCCACTCTCTCTGTCTCTTTCTTTCTCTTTTTCTTTCTTTCTGTCTTTCTCTTTTTCCGTTTTTCTCTCTTTCTCTTTTTCTATTTTTTTCTTTTTCTCTCTTTCTTTCTTTCTTTCTTTTTTTTTTCTCGATCTCCCTTTAGTCAAATCAAATGACGTCACAAAAAGTTTAGAAACAGTTTTTTTTTAATTACTTCATTTGCAAAAGAAAGATTGTAGCAGGGAACATAAAAAACAAAGAACTGTTTCTATTGTGCTTGAATAATATTACGGGAGTTATTTCAGTGTGTTATGAATGTAAATAACAGTTTCGAACTGACATTATGTAAATATAATTACAATTCCCTTTAAAGCTAATAGCGTTCTCTGTGTATACTCCCATATACCTATATGGAAACAAAAAAGAAAAATTAAATTTCTCCCTTATGCAATAAACAAATATTTAAATATTCGAAAATTGTTCCTAAATTTACAAATCTTTATTGTGAAGCAATAATTCGCAAAACTTGAAATTAATTATTTTTATCTACTAATTGTTAAATACCGAAGTAAAATTGTAAAAGTACACTGAAAAAAAAATTTATTTGATTCAAATAACCGATTATTTGACTAAAAAATATTTACATGAAATATATTTATACTTGAAATCAAATAAATATTTACTTGAATCAAATAATTTTTATTTGAATCAATTAAATAGTAATCTGCTTCAAATACTGAAATATTTTATTCAAATACCGAAATATTTGATTCAAATACAATTTATTTGATTTAAATAGAAATTATTTGATTCAAGTAAATATTTATTTGATTTCAAGTAAATATATTTCAAGTAAATATTTTTTAGTCAAATAATTGGTTATTTGAAACAAATAAAATTTTTTTTCCAGTGATAAAAATTTCTTCAGGCAAGAATGAAACCTAGAAACAAAGAAGAGAATATAAGTGATAAAATTTTACGAGGTGGAAAATAAATATTGATGAGTTTTGAAAAGAGTGAAATTGCCCTCCTAAAAACAGGTGCACAAATGTCGGATAACGAGTAGTAGCCCCGAGACACAGGCGCAAGGCGATCGCCGGAGTTTAACTTCGTTCAAGTCATCTCCGGTTACCAGATAACTCCTCCCCAAGTTATCTCCACTTACGGGACTAAACGTCGAAGTTATCTTTGCGAGAAGCCTGCTGGCCGCGATGGCAAATGAGAACCAAGGAAACTCGGTTTCCCGGACAAATCGCTCTGCACTCAATCTCGAGAGTAATTTTCTAATGTCGTTATCAAAAAGCGTGTCGTCAACTTCCGATATCCTCTCTCTTGTGCGGTTTGGCAAATTGCTTATTTATATCCACTTGGAAATCACTTTAAAATTACAGGTCCGAATTTCGGGCGAGAATAGAATTCTGACCGCAATCAGAATTTCGACGAAAACCTTCCATTGATAATTTTCATCCTATCATCGAAATTCCATGAAAAGTTTGAATACAACTTTGATCGAAAATCCAAATTTCGACAAAGTTTCAAGTTTTTTTTAAGCGATCGGAAAACTTCCGTCCATCAAAAGTTTGAATACAATTTTGATCGAAAATCGAAATTTCGCCAAAAAGTTTCCCAATAAAAATTTTTTAGCTATCGGAAAAATTCCTGCGTTGAAAAAAAACAGTCCATCAAAAGTTTGAATAAAATTTCAAATAAAAAGAAAATAAAAATTTCGACGAAAAGTTTTTGCGATAAAATTTTTTTTACCGATCAGAAAATTTCCTGCATTGAAAAAAACCAGCCGATCAAAAGTTTGAATACAATTTCAAATAAAAATTAAAATAAAAATAAAAAAGAAAATAAAAGTTTCGACAAAGTTTCACGATAAAAATTTTTTTACCAATCGAAAAAATTCCCGCATTGAAAAAAACCGGTGCCAAAATGTTCTTGCAATTCTGCTAAAATTTCACACTTTCCAAATTATTAATGAATGTTTACTATACAAAAAACCATGATCTGAATTTTTTTTTCTACGAATTTTCGAGTTTCCAATATTATAGAGAGGGAATGAAATGACCGTGTATAGATTTATACAAAAAAAAAGAAAAAAAAAGAGACGAAAGAAAACGACTATATCTACGAAGGAGAGAATGTTTTGTGTATATAAGAGTTGAGCCACGTCGCAATGAGTCCCCGGGGGACGAGAGCTTTTCAAAAGCGTTGGGAAAAAGCTTTGAAAAAACTTGCCATTCGAAGTCAAAATACACACTTTTAGCCGGTAAAATACAGTTGCTTTTTCGAGCTCGCCAGTGTGTAAAGTAAATCTTTTTTCCTCGTTTTCCCGTTAATTATACAAGTCATTTTCGTGACACAATTTTCTTCAATATATTTTACCCACAAAAATATATACGAAAGAAAAAATATTCTCAAATTGAGAATAAAATTTATTTCCTCCAATTTCTTTAATTGGTATAGATGCATTTCTTTTCTCTATTGAGAAAAACGAATTTCAAGGCGTGGAAAACAATGTTCTGTATAAATAGTGTTTTATAAAAAATAGTAAAATGGTATTTGAAAAAACAAAAATTGAAAAATAAAAAATACGAAAGTATTTTACTTTAAAAAGTTAAAAATACAAAAGTATTTTAAAAATGCAAAAATTGAAAAATAGAAAATACAAAAGTATTTTAAAAATACGAAAATTGAGAAATAGAAAATACAAAAATTAAAAAATAGAAAATACAAAAATTGAACAATAAAAAATACAAAAGTATTTTAAAAATACAAAAATTGAAAAATATAAAATACAAAAGTATTTTATTTTAAAAAGTCAAAAATTGAAAAATAGAAAATACAAAAGTATTTTATGTCAAAAAGTCAAAAATAGAAAATACAAAAATTGAAAAATAGAAAATACAAAAGTATTTTATGTCAAAAAGTCAAAAATAGAAAATACAAAAATTGAAAAATAAAAAATACAAAAGTAATTTAAGAAAACAAAAATTGAAAAATAGAAAATACAAAAGTATTTTAAAAAGAAAAAAATTGAAAAATAGAAAATACAAAAGTATTTTAAAAATACAAAAATTGAGAAATAGAAAATACAATAATTAAAAAATAGAAAATACAAAAGTATTTTATGTCAAAAAGTCAAAAATAGAAAATACAAAAATTGAACAATAAAAAATACAAAAGTATTTTAAGAAAACAAAAATTGAAAAATAGAAAATACAAAAGTATTTTAAAAAGAAAAAAATTGAAAAATAGAAAATACAAAAGTATTTTAAAAATACAAAAATTGAGAAATAGAAAATACAATAATTAAAAAATAGAAAATACAAAAGTATTTTATGTCAAAAAGTCAAAAATAGAAAATACAAAAATTGAACATTAAAAAATACAAAAGTATTATAAAAAGACAAAAATTGAAAAATAAAAAATACAAAAGTATTTAAAAAAAAAAAAATTGAAAAACAGAAAATACAAATGTATTTTAAAAATACAAAAATTGAGAAATAGAGAATACAAAAATTAAAAAATAGAAAATACAAAAGTATTTTATTTCAAAAAGTCAAAAATAGAAAATACAAAAATTGAACAATAAAAAATACAAAAGTATTTTAAAAATACAAAAATTGAAAAATAGAAAATACAAAAGTATTTTAAAAATACAAAAATTGAGAAATAGAAAATACAAAAATTGAAAAATAGAAAATACAAAAGTATTTTATTTAAAAAAGTCAAAAATTGAAAAATAGAAAATACAAAAATTGAAAAATAAAAAATACAAAAGTAATTTAAGAATACAAAAATTGAAAAATAGAAAATACAAACGTATTTTAAAAATACAAAAATTGAAAAATAAAAAATACAAAAGTATTTTAAAACTGTAAAGAAACGAAACTGTAATTCAAGCCCTGAAATTTATTTACACAAACATATTTATTTACACGTCAAAATCGTACGCATAAACGTTTAAATCACTCGATTAAATCTTTTCGAGATTTGACATTTTTCCTTACCAAAAAAAAAAAAAAAAAAAAAACCGTCGGCGTTGCTTGAAAATTCAGAAATTCCCCTTTGCCGAGCTGGCAAGAATTTTAAGATCCTAAGCAGGTGATAATTACAGGGTAGAGGCACGAAATTGCCTCCTTCGTCTTTCTGCGTGATCTCTGAGTGATCTTTCAAAGCAGGTGGAAAGTCGACAAAAAAAAAGAAACGCGGCCGGACAGGTGGAGAACCAAGATCCAACGATATCGTTACAAAAAATGAGTCTCGTAAAAAGCTTGAAACGTGTTATCCAAAATTAATAAGATCCTCTTCTTTCGAATTCAACGTTTTTACGGAAACTCCCCTTCGCCCCACTATTATTTTTCAAAAAAGAAAGTACCGCTCATGAATATTAAAAAAAAAAAAGAATAAAATAAAAAATACCGAATACTACTTGACATCAGTTTTCAGTGACATATTCCACTCATCGTTCTCTCATTTTTTATTTCTACAATAATTCATGTTTACTTTCCCAAAAAAATTATTTCCCTTCGTAATTATACAGGGGAAAAATAAAATATTAATTTACCATTATTACTATTTCCAAAAGTTCCTATTAGCACAAATCGATTAATTTGATCAAAAAAGGCAAAATACCACGTCGTCACGTTTGACACTAAAAAAAATAATTAATACTTTCCTAATTAGCACAAGTGCCCTGCAGTTTTTAAATCTTTCCTCTTTATGCCATTACTTTAAAATCAAATACGGGGAGAAAAAAAAATCTCGACTAACTTAAAAAGATAAATAAATACCGTTCATTTCATCAGCACTAATCTCGTGAAAATTTGTTCACAACTAAAAAAAAAATCGAAAAAACCTAGTGGTTTGAAAGTCTCTGGGGGCAAAAAAAAGGGGGAGAGAGAGAGAGAGAGTCTAAAGTTTAACTTGCATCATGGGAAGTTATTACAGGTCGGATACTAAAGTCAGAGAAGGCTTTGAAGAAAAATTGTTTACGTCAGCAAAATTTTTACAAGTTTGAGGAACTTGCTTTTTTCCCCTATTTTTTTTTTTAAAAGAAGGAAACTGCATTAGAGACTTGTAATGTAAAGTATTACAACAAAAGCTGCGAAATTTTACATAAAGTTTTTTTTAATATTCAATAAAATATATATATGAAATAAAAAAAATGTGAAGTAACTCGACTTTATAGAATAGTATTAAGATTTTAGTAATTTAAGAGTAGGAGACTATTAATTTTGATGGCAAAATATATCTTTGCACTGAAAAAAAATTATCTGATTCAAATAACCGATTACTTGACTATTATCGATTAAATATTTAATTAATAAATAATACTATTCAAATAATATTTATTCGAGTCAATTAAATCGTATTTGATTCAAATAGTAAAATTATTAATTCAAATCGCATTTAATTGACTCCAATAAATTTGCTTTAATTGAATATTCAATTGATAATAGTTATGAAATAAAATTCAATTTTTTTTAGAATATTCTACTAGAATTCAATTATTTAAATAAAAATAAAACGCAATTGAATAATTTATTGAAGAATTGAACGTTTCTTAAAATTCAATTCCCATAAAAAATTATTACTATCATTATTTATGAAAATAATTGAATTCTATTAACGAATTTTAATAAATTTTTTTTAAATAATTACACTTTTAGAGAAACTCGATTAAAATTGTATTAAAAATGATTGAAATTCGGCATTGAATTTTATTATTTATGAAAATTATTTATGAAAATAATTGAATTCTTGTAAAGAATTTTATTAAAATTTTCAAACCTAATTAAATTCTTGTAAAAAATTAACAGAAACTGAATTATTTTTAAAAATTGAGATAAATTTCTCGGCATAAATTAAAAATAACAAATTTCTTAGCAGATCATTAATTACTTTCGGAAATTTTAATAAAATTTTTCGCAAGAATTAAAACATTTTCGTAAAATAATAAGAATTTTTGCAGGGAATCAATTTTTTCAATAGTCTTAATAAAATTCTTCGCCAGAATTCAATTATTTTAAAAAATATGAGAATTTTAGCAGAAATTCAAACATTTCAAAAAGTTTTGATAAATTTTTTTTTTTTGTAGAAATTGAATTATTTTTAAGGCAATTTAAAAAAAAATTTCCCAAATTCAATTATTTTTTATAATCTAAGACTTTAACAGAAAACTATTTTTAAACCAATGTTTATGAGAAAATTCTATCAGAATTCAATTATTTAAACACAAAAATAAATAATTTATTGAATAATTGAATGTTTCTTGGAATATAATTCCTATTAAAAATTTTATCAACAAATTTTTCAACAATTAAATTCTTTGGACGAATTTTAATAAAATTTTCAAGAATTTTCTCGAGGAATTCGATTAAAATTCTATTAAAAATAATTGAATTCCTAAAAAGAATTTTATTATTTACGAAAATAATTGAATCCCGGTAAAATTTTATTAATTATAAAAATATTTGAATGATTGCGAAGAAATTTATAAAAAAAATTGTTATTAATGAAATTCATGAGAAATATTTATTATTTTTTGAAAATAATGAAAAGTTTTTGTAGAATTTTATTAATTTTTCTTTAAATAATTAAATTTTTTTTATAAATTTTTATAAAAATAGTAGATATTGAACAATATTTAATTTTTGGGAAGAATATTATTACTTTTTAAAATAATTGAATTTTATTACTTTAAAATATAATTGAATTCGTGTGATAAATATTGTTAATTATGAAAAGAATTGAAATTTTTTAATGAATCTTAATAAAATTTTTGAAAATAATTGAGTTTTGTTGAAGAATTTTGCTATTTATTTATACAGATAATTAAAATGTTGACAATGTTTTTTAGTTTTTTTCGAAAATATATGAATTTCGGAGAAGAATTTTAATATTTCTAAAGATAATTGAAATGTTGGCGAGAATTTAAAAAAATTTTTGAACATAATTGAATTTTTGCGAAGAATTTTATTACTTTTAAAAATAATTGAATTTCTGCAATAATTTGTAATTTCTCTAAAATTTTCCAAATTATATCGTACAATTTACGAACTTTTCTTCCTTTTTGAATGACTTACTTCGAGTCCTGTTATTTGAATAAAATAAATTTTTTTTCATTATGTTTATTAATTAAATGAAATTAAATATTTAACTTATAATTGTCAATTAATCGGTTATTTAAATCAAATAAATTTTTTTTACAGTTTATTAATTGAAAGAGTGGAACTTTATTGAATTGAATCAACTAATAAAAGTAGGTTACTATCAATGTTTCCACTATCAAAAAATTATAGTAATTTTCCACTCTTAAATTTTTGTTTTTATACCAAAAATTTATATTTAGAGAGTAAAAAGGTCAATAAGTTATTCGAGATTTTCTCTTGCGGCAAGAGAGATTTTTTTTATACTTATGTAGAGAAACCGGGGATTGTCGATTATATGGAAAGGGTATCTTTAATATCTTTAATCTTCACACTCTCGACGAGGTGGAATCCTCTCTGCTCGTGGAGTAAAAGGGAAAGAGAGAGAGAGAGACTCTTTGGTCGTTGCCCTACGCAAGCGCGGTTTATCGACATCGAACGTAGAGAACGTACGTTTCGTTTGGTTTCATCTCGTATACTAGATGGAACAATATTTCTACCCTCTGACTCTCTGTTCAACGCTTCACGCTCATTCGTCTCAGCTCCGGATATTTGACCGGCATCGCTACTAGCGTGGGGACTTTTTTTATTTTTTGTTTCCATTTTCTACAGATATGCTTGTTTCGAACTTATTTTTCAATCTTCTTTTACTACCCGCCCTTTATTTATTTATTTCTATTTTGGAAAATTTTCTTTTCCATTTTTCAATTCCATTTCACCGTTTTTCATTTTCTTCCTTCATTTACAATATTTTAAAATTATTCTCTTTGAAAAAAAAGAGAGATTCGTTATTTAGCCACAATTTTCATAAAATCGAATTGTCACTCAGCTAAATTTTCCATAAAATCGAATTATCACTCGGCTAAATTTTCGACGAAATTGAGTTTTCACTTGCAGTTTAAAAAAAAATGTCGACTAACGTTCAGGTCAATCGCAAATTCGACATAAAAATTTGAAATCGGTAAAAGAATTTATTTTACAAAGTTTTTACTTTGTAGAAAATAATTTTGGCTTTAAACTTATGGCAAATTTGAAATAAAGTTATTAAATTATTAAAGTTAAAAACAGAAAAATTGTTTGTAAAATAGAAAATTGGGACAAAAGTGAAATTTTTGAGTAAATAGAAATTTCCTCAAGAGTATATGAGATAAAAATTTCAAATAAGAATGAAGAGGAGGCGAATATTCGATTAAATGGAAATTTCTCTGAGTTAAAATAAAAATTCACGTAGCAGAAACGAAAATTTTCTGGAAAAGGGATTTTTTAAATAATAATCTCCCTCTAAATGACTCTTTTTCTTCGTTTTCTATACACCTTTTGCAAACCGACTTTTTTTGTCCCCTTTTCTCCCACTTCTGTACTCTTTTAACAATTTTCCCCTTTTAGAACACCTGCTTCTTTGTCTATTTTCCAAACAGTGTTCTCAATTTTTACCCCTTTTATAGCATTTTCTCACACTTTTTCTGCTTTTCTCCGCGTGCTTCCTGTTTCTCATCTCCTGTCAACCCTCTCTTTCTCTCTGTATAGTATATATACAACCTTCACTCTAAATCTACGAATCTCCTTTGACAACAGGTATTTCATTCTTTTATTCCCTTCTCTCTTTTTCCACTCTTATTTTCTTTTACTATTTTACTTCTTTTTATTTCTTTTTACTTTTTTTCTTTTTTTGCTTTTTCTTTTACTTTTTTCCTTTTCCTTTTACTTTTTTGCTTTTTTTTCTACGTTTTTCTCTCCATTTTCCACTTCTTGTCCCACTCAATTTTCCATCACTTCTGAAGCATAGAGTTTCTTACGGGTTTGCAATCTTTACTTGTTATATCCAATGGTCAAGTGAGGCAATATTTCAGTTCGTTTTACTGGCGGATTTCCTAGACTCGAGGAAATATACTATATATCTTTGGAATGTTTGTGTGAGTGAGGGCAGGAGAGAGGAAGAATCACGAACGGAAGGGCTTGTCTGATGACAAACGTTCACTATATGGAGGATCGGATGCTATCCTCTTGGATGATCCTCTTTATTTGGGGGACGGAAGAAGAGTGACTCTTCCGGCTTCCAGAATTAGTCCGATTCTCTGTTTTCGAATCCTCTTAGTAAACCGCAAACTTTCACGGATTCTTCCTCTTTTTCCCTCTCCAGTCTCAACTTCTCCGATTTCCTCCGGGTTTCTCTTTTTCACACTCGACAAAACTCCTTCTTCATATTTCCCACTACAACAATAACAATAGTCATAAGAAAAATATTGATAACAATATTAATAAAACTAATAACAATAATAGTTATTACAATAACTTCTTTCATTTATACTCTGCCTTCTTTTTTTTCCTAAACGATTCGAAATTCAATTTACGCGAATTGTGAAAGAACTCAACAGGATGTTGGCGTATTAAAAAAAAAAGGAGGAAAAAAAACGTGGAGCAAAAATTATTGTTCTATTTGGAGGGCAGTAATATTATATAGTTATGTACCGGCATTCGCAGTCCACTTGACTGCAGAGAATGCTTTCCACTCAGTCACTCGTGCTGTTCGGTTCAAATAATCCTAGACCGCTTGATCGACTTTAGCCCCTTCTCGATATTTTAATATAGCTAAAACCCACTCACCGAAGAGTCGTCGTACATTTAAAAAAAAAGTATATGCAAGTAAAATAAAAAAAACCGCCCCAAAAAAGTGCAAAAAAAAAGAAATCCGAGCTGAAAACCGGTTTTTATTACCTTCCAATATATATTACTAGCGAGAGCATGGAGAAATATTTCTCCTCATGTTTACACGCAAAGAACAAGAAATCACTCAAAAAAAAAAAAATAAGGGAAAAAATTTCTACTTTTCGTTTTCATACTTGAATTTTTTTTTCAAAATTTCAAGCACACATCGAATATGTAGGCTGAATATAAAAATGTCGATGGAATAAAAATGTTCAAATCAATGGAAAATTTCTTTTTTTTCCATCAAAAATCATAAATGCTAATGTTTTCAGTCATTCGTTACATCATCAGAAAAAATACATATTCAAAGTTTGCTTTCAATGAATAAATATATGTTTTTTTTTTGCGTAACGAAAAAATTACAATTTTCGCGTGATGCCAGATTCAAGAACTCTTTCTAAAGTATAAATAACAAAAAATAACTAACAGGGCTAAATTATTATCAATTCAATTATTTTTTTGAATTTATATCTAAAATTCTCCTTTATATCGATTATTTTTCAGAATTTTCGAAAAAGTTTTTTGACAATTTTCAAATTCATTTCTTTACAATATTTCATTCTACGAAAGTTTAATTATTAGTTAAATTCTTTTATTAAATAACTATTAGAAAATAGGAACTGAAAATAGTATTAAAAAAACTCAATTAAACTTTTTCGAAAAAATTAATTACAAAATTCAATTGTTTTTTAAAATTCACCCTATATTGCTTTTAATATTCAATGATTATCTAAAATTTTAACTGAAATTCATTTTTATGAGATAAAATTCAATTTTTATGAGATAAAATTCAATTTTTATTAAAATATTCTACTAGAATTCAATTATTTAAATAAAAATAAAACGCAATAAAATAATTTATTGAAGAATTGAACGTTTCTTAAAATTCAATTCCCAGAAAAAATTGTTATCAACAAATTATCAAATACTTGACTTTTATTAACGAATTTTAATAAAAATTTTTAAGAATAATTACATTTTTAGAGAAATTCGATTAAAATTGTATTGAAAATAATTGAAATTCCGCCTTGAATTTTATTACTTATGAAAATAATTGAATTCTTACGAAGCATTTTTTTTAAATTTTCAAAAATAATTAAATTCTTGTAAAAAATTAACAGGAATTCAATTATTTTAAAAAGTTTTAATAAAATTCTTGGCATAAATTAAAAATAACTCAATTTTTAGCAAATCTTTAATTACTTTCAGAAACTTTAATAAATTTTTCGCATGAATTTAAACGTTTTCGTAAAATAATAAAAATCTTTGCAGGGAATCAATTATTTTCAATAGACAATTTTTAAAAAACTTCCCAAATTCCATTAAATTTTTATAATCCAAGATTTTAACTGACATCTATTTTTAAATCAATGTTTATGAGAAAATTCTACCAAAATTCAATTATTTAAATAGCAAAATAAATAATTTATTGAATCATTGAATGTTTCTTGGAATTCAATTCATATTAAAAAATTTATCGACAAATTTTAAAACAATTAAATTCTTTAGACGAATTTTAATAAAATTTTTAAGAATTTTTTCGAGGAATTCGATTAAAATTCTCTTTAAAAAAATTGAATTCCTAAAAAGAATTTTATATTTTACTAAAATAATTGAATCCCGGTAAAATTTTATTAATTATGAAAATAGTTCAAATTCTTTAGCGAAAAAAATTTTAGAAAAAAATTTTTAAGAATTTTTTAAGGAGAGGAATTCGATTAAAATTCTCTTTAAAAAAATTGAATTCCTAAAAAGAATTTTATATTTTACGAAAATAATTGAATCCCGGTAAAATTTTATTAATTATGAAAATAGTCGAATGACTGCGAAGAAAATTAGAAAAAAATTTGTTATTAAGGAGAGGAATTTTTCGATTAAAATTCTATTAAAAATAATTGAATTCCTAAAAAGAATTTTATTATTTATAAAAATAATTAGAAACAAAAAAGGTTATTATTTATGAAAATAATTGAATTATTGCGAAGAAATTTATAAAAAGAATTTGTAAATAATTGAATTTTAGTAAAAATTTTGATAATTTATGAAAATAATTGAATGTTTGCGTAGAATTGTATTGAAATTTTTTTAATAATAGAATTCTTGTGGAAAATTTTATCGAAATTGTAGATATTGAAAATTATGGAATTTTAGAAAACTTTTTTTAAAAAATTCTTTAAAAAATAATTGAATTCCTAAAAAGAATTTTATTATTTACGAAAATAATTGAATCCCGGTAAAATTTTATTAATTATAAAAATATTTGAATGATTGCGAAGAAATTTATAAAAAAAAATTTGTTATTAATGAAATTCTGGTGAAATTTTTATTATTTTTTGAAAATAATTAAAAGTTTTTGTAGAATTTTATTAAATTCTTTTTGTAAATAATTAAATTCTTTTGGTAAATTTTATAAAAATAGTAGATATTAAACATTATTTAATTTTTACGAAGAATATTATTACTTTTGAAAATAATTCAAATTTTGCAATGGATTTTATTAAAATTTTTGAAAATAATTGAATTTTATTACTTTATAGAAAATAATTGAATTCGTGTGATAAATATTGTTAATTACGAAAAGAATTAAAATTTTGTAATGAATCTTAATAAAATTTTCGAAAATAATTGAATTTTGTTGAAGAATTTTGGTATTTATTTATACAAATAATTGAAATGTTGACAATGTTTTTTAGTTTTTTTCGAAAATATATGAATTTTGGAGAAGAATTTAAAAAAATACTTTTAATTTAAAAAAAACCCCTCAGATTAATAATAATTTTTCAAATCAAAAATTCATAATAATAATCTTGGTTTGATTTCTATAAATTATATTCCAATTTCTTATTATGATTGTACAGCGTTAGAATAACAAAAAAAGTAAATAAATTTCCAACAAGGGGCATTTTGTGTGAAATTATTCATGAAAAAACATAATACACAAAGAGTCAATGTAATGTCAACAAACAAATGGACATTTAAAGGTTTACCATTTTTTATGGGCGTTCCCGTAAAATTGCTTTCTAAAGGTTCTAAAGTCCTAAAATTCAATTGGCGTTGAGCGTGAATACTTCCGGAAGGGGACAAATTTGAACTAAATATGAAAAAGATCCCCGACCCCTATGAGTGAGGACTGCAATAACAAGATACACAGAGAGGCAGAATGGCCGAAATTTTTCCGGCAGCCAAGGGCATAAATTAAGAGATAACTGACGCACGGGAAATAAAGTTGAAATCGAATTCAATTGTAGATATATATATACGTATATATATATTTATTTATTTTGATAACATCACCCCTCTCTCACGTGGTACTTTCAGAGATTCACAATTTTGATTGTATTTTAGAGCCGAGGAAAAAAAAACATTATTGCGAATAGAAAAAAAATCAAGGAAAAAAGAGAACCAAAATAGAGGAAAAAAAAATTCGATCAAAAGAAAAAAGGCAAAAAAAAATATCGATGAAAAATAATACAAAAATCAAAGAAAACATAAAGAATACAAAAAAATCCAGGAAAATCAAAAGAGGGAGAGAATTTTAGAAAAAAAAGTAAACGAAAAAAAGGACCAAAGTTTAGAAATATCAAAGAAATAAAAAAATTTGAAGAATAATAAAAAAATTTAAAGGTGGGAAAAGTAAACCAAAAATTGAACTAGCGAAGAGTCAGAGAGAATCAGAGAAGAAAATAAGAAATATAGAAAAAATAAAATCAAAACCGAATTGAAATAAAAAGCTGTGAGAATTTGTGAGAATTTTTTTAAAATCACAGTAAGAAAGGAAAATTTCTACCAGAAATTACGTCCAATTAATCAAAAAAAATATGGGGCAATACAAAAACCATTTGAATTATGGATTTTCTCCGCACAATCAAGAGACAAAGATGCGGGAAAAATTAGTATCTATCATTACACACGGAAAACTCAGGACAATTAATTTTTTTTCGCCTCTAAAAAAAAGTGTGAAGACTCAAGCAAAGGTGGACACGATGGGAGGTGAGGGGGGGACTAAAGAAAACCACCGCATGTAAAAAGGGACAAGAAAATTACTCTGACTCATAATTTACGAGCTTGGGACTCATAAAGACCAGAGATTGCCTTCCACTATTTTCTCGTCTTTCTCTCTTTCTCTTGCAAAGCGCGAGAACCTCTCGTGAATCGTAACACGAATATCAACTTCATAATTTCAATAATTATCATGTACCACGCGATTTTCGCTATTCGCTCACCAAAAAATGATAAAATCTCTTTTTTCCATTCAATTATTATTGCACACATAAAAATTATAGGTTCCGCGAACAAAAATTAAAAGTTACTACTACCTTAGAGGATAAAAGTTGTTTTTTTCCCTCTTTTTTTTTTTTTTTTTGCTCTAACCGTCTGCTCAATATTTGACGGCCGAGTTGGGGGGAAAGAAAAAAAAATAAAATAAAGTGGCAATCAACGCTCCAGTTCGAAAAATCGACTACAATAAATGTTAAGTGATCCACGTCAAAGACTCACAAAAGTTGGCCCTGCGGGGGAAAATTAACTACGATGATCACTCACCTGAAACAAAAAGAGAAAAAAATTTCCTTTATTCTCAAATTTTTATGTTCGAAAAGTAGACATATATTATTATATATACTTAATCAGTTATAATGATACAAAAGGGGAGGAAATATGACACGAATGTTTCAGGCCTCGGATATTACGAATTTTACGAATTTTACGACTTTCTTCGACTATTTTCAAATAATGCGACTTTTATCGACTTTTCTTTAAAAATTAAGACTTTTTTCCAAATTTTGTAACAATTAGTATAAAAAGTATAACAGACAAATCTTTAAAAATTTATTTTTGAATAAGTTTTCAAAATAAATTTTTCAAATATTACAATTTAAAAAGAATTTGAATAATTGAAATTCTGAAAAATTGACTTCAAACCAAATCATCTATTCAAATATTTTATTACAATTTTTCATAATTAACTTTTAAAGAATTTCCACTGTAAAATTTTTGAAATAATATTAAATTCTCAAAAATTTTAATGAATAATCTTCAAGTGTAAATTCAATGAAACTGAAAATTAATGAAAAATAGGTTTTAAAAATAGTATTAAAATAGTTTAGAAAAAAGTAATTCTCTGAATTATGTTCTAATTTTTTTAAATTCAATTTTCAATATTTCCTAAAATTCAAATTCACAAACAAAATAAAAAATTAAAATTCTTCAGAATTATTTTCAACATTTTGGAGAAAATAATTATATTTATATTCAAAATTTTCAATAATTGAAAATTTTTCAACATCAATTATTGATGTTCTTAAAAACAGATCATTTTTTTTTAACACAAAAATTCTTAAATTATTTTATCATAATTTTTTAAGATTCAATTTCCTTCAAATAAAGTAAATTAAAATATTTTATTTTCAATAATTGAAAATTTTTCAACATCAATTATTGAAGTTCTTAAAAAAACATAATTTAAAAAAAATCCTTTAATTGTTTTATCATAGTTTTTTAAGATTCAATTACCTTCAAATAAAGTAAATTAAAATATTTTATTTTCAATAATTGAAAATTCAACATTTTGGAAAAAATAATCATATTTATATTCAAAATTTTCAACAATTGAAAATTTTTCAACATCAATTATTGAAGTTCCTAAAAAAACATAATTTTTTTTAAACACAAAAATTCTTTAATTATTTTATCATAATTTTTTAAGATTCAATTACCTTCAAATAAAGTAAATTAAAATATTTTATTTTCAATAATTGAAAATTTTTCAACATCAATTATTGAAGTTCCTAAAAAAACATCATTTTTTTTTAAACCCAAAAATTCTTTAATTATTTTATCATAATTTTTTAAGATTCAATTACCTTCAAATAAAGTAAATTAAAATATTTTATTTTCAATAATTAAAAATTCTACATTTTGGAGAAAATAATCATATTTATATTCAAAATTTTCAACAATTGAAAATTTTTCAACATCAATTATTGAAGTTCCTAAAAAAACATAATTTTTTTTAAACACAAAAATTCTATAATTGTTTTATCATAATTTTTTAAGATTCAATTACCTTCAAATAAAGTAAATTAAAATTTTTTATTTTAGAATTTTTTAGAAATCATTTATAATTACAATTCTTTGAAAAATTTGATTGTATTTGTATTTTTAAAAAGTCAATTATTTTAAAAAAAGAACTTGTCAAATTTTGTATTATTTTTAAAAAGTTTTACCAAATTTAATTTTTTGGGGCATTTTTTAATTATATTCAATAATAAAACTTTGTGTTATTTTAAAAAATTATTTAGAAATATTTTTAAAAAGCTAATTTTACGAATTTCTTTGTTAAAATTTTTGTAAATATTCTACCCTAATTAATATCTTTGGAAAGAAAAATTTGACGGTTTAAATTATTATAAAAATTAGATTTGTAGGATTTAAATAATTAAATTTTCGAAGAAATTGCAAGAAATGATTAAAAATTCATAAAGATAATTGATTTAGAGATGAAGTTCACTTAAAAATTGTAGAAAATAATTGAATTTTTGGAAGAGTTAGTTTTAATTTTTAGAAATATTAAATTTCAGATGGTGAAATTTGTTAAATTTTATTTCTTGTGAATAAAGAAAGAAGTATTTAAATATTTATTTAGCAAAATTGTATACTTTTGTATTAGTATGAATTTTTGTGACAATACTGAATAAACGACTTTTTCGACTTTTTTTCTACTTTTAATCGACTAAAGCGACTTTTTTAGTTCTTTAAAGTCGATCCAAGGCCTGATGTTTGGAAAAATTATTCTCGCGAAGTGTAAAAATAATAAATTTTCTAATTGCTGTTTTTTTTTCTTTTTTCGCTTAATCGATTGTATAGATTGCATTTTCTCATCATCAGTTATTTCTCGTACTCGCTGCTCTCTATTCATGGCTTTTGATCCGGTATATAAGTTTTAATAAATTCTGTCTACGCTAGCCACGCGGTATATTCTCTTTTTATATATATGAGATATCCATCAAATAACGTTACCAATATCCGCTAGTAATGTCTATCTGATGTCTACGCTCGGTTAGAAACGCTTTATGCATATATAACCTGTATTATAGCATTGTCGACGTTCCAAAGCCACTTTTACCTTTATAAATATTCGCCGATTTTTTTTTCAACCCGCAATATTCAAGTCCTTGACAGTGTAAAATTATCCCATACGAAATCTGATTAGAGATTAATCAACTCTGACTCTTTTTTTAACAGTTGTTTAAAAATAAAAAGAGTCAGAGAGGCAAATTTTTATTTCACCATAATCCATCTGTTTATCACGTTTATAAATTACTTCAACTTCAAATTATTTCCAAATTATTTCAATTTAGTGTAATATTAATCATTTAAAAAATTAACCATTTAAAAAATTAACCATTTAGAAAATTAACCATTTAAAAAATTAATCATTTAAAAAGTTAATCATTTAAAAAATTAATCATTAAAAAAATTAATCATTTAAAAAATTAATCATTAAATAAATTAAATAAAACCCTGTTTTTTTTATTCCTGTTTTTATTTTATTCAATTTGTGTATGTAAAAAATATCTCAACTATCTTTGTGTATCGCAAGTATATTTAATTTAGAATTGAAAATATTATACGAATCTAAAAAGTATTCTGATATTTCGAAATCATTTTCCCTAGCGAGCGTGTGTTCCAATTTTCTGTTGCAGGTTTTTCTTTTCATGCAGTGCCCTTTTTTCCCTATTGAGAAAAATCGATTCTAAGAGAAATTTCCATCTAAACAGAATCACTTCTTTTACTCAATCTTTTGTATATATGTATAAGAGCAAAATAAATAAATAAAATAAACTTGCTAAAAAATTCAAGAGATTTTTTTCAACAATCGGAACGTTCAAAATTCGAAAAATTCTCTCTTCTCAAAAAAACGGTATAGAAAAAAATTTCAGAAATAACTCTAGGAATTTTACTTCTAAAGTATTACAAAAATTAAATACTTTTGAGAAAATTTCCAATTCTTTTTTCGCTGGGAAAAATGGTAAAAATCGTCAGGGCGAAAGTAGGAAAATTTTTTTTTTGAGTATCAGTGAAACGTATGGAATTTTTTAATTTTTAGTCAATATTAGTAATATTCAACGAAATGGATAATATAAAAAAATAAATAAAAAAATAAATAAAAATAAAAAAAATAATAAAAATAATAAAATAATAAAATGGATATATTATTCCTCACTCACATTTTGACGAACGGACGAAGATTGTAAAAATCTCTGTAAATAGATTGAAGATCGCCATTCTTTTTTTTTTTTTAATTTCACTTTAATTTTTCCAGTTATCCAAAAATATTTCACTTTTAATATTCCACAAAACGCAAGAACCACTAAATTCTAAAATCTAAACCACTAAAATTTGCTTTCTAACTAAAGAAATAAAACTCGAACTCGATTATCCAGAAATTAATGAACAAGAATTCGAACCTTCCATCACGAGTAAAAAAGATCAACTGGTCCTCGATTTTTCCTAGGAAAATGCTTTGGCCGTTTTTGCCCCTCCCCTTCCAATTCTGAACAATGATCAGGTAGAAAATTTTTCAAGTCAACGTTCCCCAAAAGAAGCGCACAATGAACCAAATCAAAATAAACTCGTAACTTAATCGAGAGTAAAATTATAACTTTGAAAAATTCACGAAAAGTATTTTTCTAAATTCTTTCATTATTTAAACAAACACTCGACAAGATTGTTTAATAAATATTTCAAGATTCTAATAATTATTTATTGTTCCGAAATATTTGGTAAATAATTTTTAAGGGAATATTTTATCAATCTTTTCTATATTCAAGGAATATTTCATAAATATTCTGCTACATTATTAAATAAATATTTAAGAAATACTTAATAAACTTTTTCAAAAAAATTAATTACAAAATTCAATTATTTTGTAAAATTCACGCTATATTTCTTTTAATATTCAATGATTATCCAAAATTTTAAATGAAATTCATTTTTATCAGGGACTTACACGAACACGAAAAAACACGAAAATTCGTGTCGTATTTTCGTGTTCGTGTAAGTCCCTGATTTTTATGAAATAAAATTCAATTTTTATTAGAATATTCTACTAGAATTCAATTATTTAAATAAAAAAAAACACAAATAATTTTTTCAAAAATTGAACGTTTCTTAAAATTCAATTGCCATAAAAAATTATTATTTATGAAAATAATTGAATTCTATTAACGAATTTTAACAAAATTTTTTTAAATAATTACATTTTTAGAGAAAATCGATTAAAATTGTATAAAAAATAATTGAAATTCCTCCTTGAATTTTATTATTTATGAAAAAAAAATTTATTCTTGCGAAGAATTTTCAAAAATAATTACATTCTTGTAAAAATTACCAGGAATTAAACAATTTTTAGAAATTTTCATAAAATTCTTGTCATAAATTGAAAATAACAAAATTCTTAGCAGATCTTTAATTATTTTCAAAAATTTTAATAAAATTTTGCCCAAGAATTAAAATATTTTTGTAAAATAATAAAAATCCTTGCAGGGAATCAATTATTTTCAATAGTTTTAATAAAATTCTTCACAAAAATTCAATTATTTTCAAAAATATTAGAATTTTATATTATTATTAATATTATTAAATTTTTTTATTATTAAAAAAAATTGTTAAAATCTTGGATTATAAAAAAATAATTGAATTTGGTAAATTTTTTAAAAATTGTCTTAAAAATAATTCAATTTCTATCAAAAAAGATTTATTAAAACTTTTTAAAATGTTTAAATTTCTAATATTAATAATAATAAATCTTTATAAAATTTTGCTAAAACTTTTTTTGGTAGAAATTCAATAATTTTTAAGACAATTTTTAAAAAATTTACCAAATTCAATAATTTTTTTATAATCCAAGATTTTAACAAAAACTTATTCTTAAATCAATGTTTATGAGAAAATTCTACCAGAATTCAATTATTTTAATACAAAAATAAATAAATAATTGAATAATTGAATGTTTCTAGGAATTCAATTAAAAATTTTATCAACAAATTTTTAAACAATTAAATTCTTTGGACAAATTTTATTAAAATTAAGATTTTTTCAAGGAATTCGATTAAAATTCTATTAAAAATAATTGAATTCCTAAAAAGAAATTTATATTTTACGAAAATAATTGAATCCTGGTAAAATTTAATTAATTATATGAAAATAGTAGATTTTTAAGAATTTTTTCGAGGAATTCGGTTAAAATTCTATTGAAAATAATTGATTTCCTAAAAAAAATTTTATATTTTAAGAAAATAATTGAATCCCGGTAAAATTTTATTAATTATGAAAATAGTTGAACGATTGCGAAGAAATTTATAAAAAAAAAATTGTTATTAATGAAATTATTGTGAAATTTTTATTATTTTTTGAAAAGAATTAAAAGTTTTTGTATAGAATTTTATAATGTTTTTTTAATAATTAAATTCTTTTGGTAAATTTTTATAAAAATAGTAAATATTAAACAATATTTAATTTTCGCGAAGAATATTATTACTTTTGAAAATAATTCCAATTTTGCAATGGATTTTATTAAAATTTGTAAAAATAATTGAATTTTATTACTTTCATAAATAATTCCAATTTCGCAATGGATTTTATTAAAATTTTTGAAAATAATTGAACTTTATTACTTTAGAAAATAATTGAATTCGTGTGATAAATATTGTTAATTATAGAAATAATTGAAATGTTTTAATAAAGTTTAATAAAATTTTTGAAAATAATTGAATTTTGTTGAAGAATTTTGCTATTTATTTATAAAGATAATTGAAATGTTGACAGTTTTTTAGTTTTTTTGTAAATATACGAATTTCGGAGAAGAATTTTAATATTTCTAAAGATAATTGAAATTTTGATGAGAATTAAAAAAAATATTTGAACATAATTGAATTTTTCCGAAGAATTCAATTACTTTTAAAAATAATTGAATTTCTGCAATAATTTGTATAATTTCTCTAAAATTCTCCAAAGTATATCGTACAATTTACGAACTTTTCATCCTTTTTGAAGGATATTACGGATTTTAGGATTTTTTCAGGATTTACGGAACTACTTCGAGCCTTGTATTAAATAAATATTCAATAAACATTTAATAAATATTCAATAAATATTAAATAAATATTTAACGAATCCTTTTGTCTTTGAATACACGGTAAATCGTTAGGTATTAAAATAACACCAAAATGGATTAAAATAACACAAAATTGGATTATTTAAAATTATTAAATTTAAATATATATTTCACGGTAAATCGTTAGGAATTAAAATAACACCAAAATGGATTAAAATAACACTAAATTGGATTATTTTAATTCTTTTTGATGTTATTTTAATACCTAACGATTCACCGTGTATTGAACAAATGTTTTATTCAACTTCCAAACAAATATTCCATCAACTTAAAACATAACTTAAAAAAAACAAGTTCTAATTTACCAAAAAAATACTTTTTGAAATAAAATAAAAATTGTTTTTCGCAAATTCAATGTGGAATATTCGAGGAATGCCTGAAAGCGCAGGGAATATGATGAAGCATTACACTGGATGAGAGGAGGACACTGGCGTACTATACGAATTACTAGAATGACTGCCGTTAATATCTTTAACGTCACACCCTTCTTGCCCTCGACGCGAATACAATGGACTGAATGGTGACACAAGCGCGCGACCGGCCCGTCAACGACTGATCGTTACACGACAGATGGACAAGCGTTAAAAAAATTAGCGTTTAATATCCCTAATCCGTGTCGATTTTTGAAATCCGAAACGAACGCGAGGGAAAAAAAATTGAGTTTCTGCTATACGCACACACACACACACATATATACATTTGTGTGAATGTTTTAACTGATCGTTATTTATATACCTATATATATACATACACCCGAGCACTCGTTTGGGGGTCATGTCACTCGACGATTGTAAATGATACCCACCGAATCCCAAATCGTAGTCAATGCTACGCTAATTAAACTCCCTTTCATCTGCATAAAATTTCAACAATCTCATTACTCAGTCCTGTTTAAATTCATTCCACTAGAAAATTATTATGTAATTCAAAGTTATTAAAATTCTAATTTAACGGCGAATGGTTCACGCATAAAGAGACAAAGAACAAATAAAGTTTGTTTTCTCTCTTTCTTTGTATAAATACGTGTGCAAAACATCAAATTTCATTTTGCTTTAAACATTAATATATAAACTAGATGTTTTTATACAAGAAAATTTTCACTTCAAAATAGTTAAAACGTTAATTGCAATTCGGTTTACTACTTTCGAATAATAATAACAACATAAACAAAATTTTCCATAATTAGTAAAGTGCAAAAGCATCATAAATCATTATTTTAAAAATATTAAAAAAATATTTTATTAAACATGTTATTTAAAATATTTTTTTGAATATATTATTTTAAAAATATTATATTAAAAATATTTTAAAAATATTATTTTAAAAATTGTTTCATCGTATTCTAAAGGTAGTCAAAAATTACAAAAAAAAATTTCCAATTTAACTTTTGTGAGAAGTATTTTTTTTTTTTTTTTGCCTTTTTAATGTGAAAAGAAGTAATGATAATTTAAAACGTATAAGCTTTCAGTTTTTAAATTAACTACAGCTTATTAAAACTTTTTTACAAAGTTAATTAATCGTAAAAAATTTTTTAATTCTGCGTGCATTGATGATTTTTAGTTTGAGCCGAGCTGAAAGATAACTCTATACATGTTTACATTATACATTTTGCCCCCGTTAAATCCTGTCTCCTTGTTTAATAAATTTATATATTATATCCTTTTATGACAGTAATGTTTTTTAATTTACATACCAAATAATATTGTTCAACATTGTTTACGAAAAAATTGCAACAAAATTTAATCAATTTATTTACTTTTTACAGAGCTATTCTGCTACCATTTGCTTTGTTATTTATTTATTTAATCATTTTTTACAACTATTATTTTTTATTCCATTTTTTTACAACTCTATATATAGTTATTTTTTTGTTTGATATTTTTCAGTACTTTTTTATTACCGCTATTTTATCCATTTTTGCTTATATTTAATTTATTTATTATAAAACAATAAATATTTGCCATGCGAGTGTGTTTGAAAATTCAGGATAAAAAATATAATTTTTCAATTAATATGGAAGTAAATATTTTTTTTTATTCATGAAAAACTAATTTTTTCCTTTAATTGCGGTTAATAAATTGATAATTGAGAAAAAAATCGAATCCAATAATTATTGACGATGGGGGAAGAAAAATATTTGGTAGGAACAAATTAATTGTTTCCCCTCAAAAATTCCAAATAATTGGATTGTTATTAATTTCAAGAGACAAAGGAAAGAAAAAAATCTATTTAAAAGGCATTTAATCAAACAAAAGAGTCTCTCTCTCTCTCTTTCTCTCTGTGAAAATTAAAATCCATTACTTTTTACTCTCGTTGTTGCGCAACGTACAAGAAGGAATACCTTAATAATAGACAATAATATCGCACCGGCGATGTTAGGAAATTGCCAATTATATTTGCGTTTATGAAAAGCCGAAATGTATATCATCAGCAATAAAGATGGGTATACAATATGTATATATGGAGAAGGAGAGAGACAGAGAGAGAGAGAGCAGATGTAATTTTATATTCATGAATCCCGCATCCCTTTGTGTATTGTACACATTGAAAATGCCACTGGTGGAATATTCGTATATGGAAACCTTCGCGTCGGTACATTTCGCTTACGCGTGCTCCGCGTGAGTAAGTCGGGTTAAAGTGAGAGAGAGAGAGAGACTTTAACACTGAAAAGGTATCTTTTCGAGAGATAATGGTAGAGGGAGATATAAATGACATTGTTTATTGAACTTGCGGTACAGAATCGTCTCTGGGAAAAATGAGAAGACCCTCTTCTCTATGTTGGAAGAGTTTTCAAAGCAACTTCACTCTCTTTCTCTCTCTCCACTTTAGCAGCTTATGAAGCTTTCATTTTACACCAGTAGTGACCATCTGTTACGAGGAGGGAGAGAAATATAACACGATACTCCAGGGAGTCTTATGGGAATGTTATTACTCCCACTAAGTAGACGCGTTCAACGCCAATATTACATCATCATCATCAACATTATTTCACTTACGATTTCAATTTTTCTCATATGCACTTTTTCGCTTCTATAAGCAAGCAGAAAGTAAAACCAAGAAAAATTTCTTTTTTCTTCATCACATACTGGTCAAAATTCCCGTGTCTAATTTTCCTAATAGAAATAAAATTTGTATTCACGAAACATTTATGTTCTGACAGTCAAAAGCAGACAAAAGCAGGGCTCGAAGCAGTGAAAGTATTTGAAAATACGGACTTTATGGACTAAAAATTAAAAATTACAGATCAACTGACAAAAATAGAATCAGGCCGAATCAAATATAAAAAAATATTTTACTTAAAACAAGAAATTCAATTTTTCATAACTATAAAACATGAAAAAATAGATGACTTCGAGTATTCGACTCGAAGTCATTGATTTCTTCACGTTTTATAATAATTGATATTAATTATTAATAAAAATAATTTTTAATACTTAAAATCATTATCAATTCAATTATTACACTAAAAAAATTTAATTGATTCAAATAAACGATAAATTGACTATTATCAATTAAAAATTTAATTCAATAAAATAATATTTATTAGAGTCAATTAAATGGTTCAGTTCATATTTGCTTCAAATACTGAAGTTATTGATTCTAATACCGTTTAATTAAATCCATTAAATATTATTTGATTCAAGTAAATATTTAATTGATAATAGTCATTTAATCGGTTATTTGAATCAATTAATTTTTTCCAATGTATTTTTCAGAATTTTTATCTAAAATTCTTCTTTATATCGATAATTTTTAATAATTTTCAAAAAAGGACTTTGAAAAATTTCAAATTCATTTCTTTACAATAATTAATTTCACGAAATGTCAATTATAAGTTAAATTCATTTATTAAATAAATATTAGAAAGTAGAAACTGAAAATAGTATTAAAATAACTCAATTAAACTTTTTCAAAGAAATTAATTACAAAATTCAATTATTTTTTTAAATTCACGCTAATTGCTTTTAATATTCAATGATTATCTAAAATTTTAACTGAAATTCATTTTTATGAAATAAAATTCAATTTTTATTAGAATATTCTACTAGAATTCAATTATTTAAATAAAAATAGAACACAATTAAATAACTTTTTGAAGAATTGAACGTTTCTTAAAATTCAATTCCCATAAAAAATTATCAACAAATTATCAAATACTTGAATTCTATTAACGAATTTTAGTAAAATTTTTAAGAATAATTACGTTTTTAGAGAAATTCGATTAAAATTGTATTAAAAATAATTGAAATTCCGCCTTGAATTTTAATACTTATGAAAATAATTGAATTCTTGCGAAGAATTTTATTAAAATTTTCAAAAATAATTAAATTCTTGTAAAAAATTAACAGGAATTCAATTATTTTAAAAAATTTTAATAAAATTCTTGGCATAAATTAAAAATAACTCAATTTTTAGCAAATCTTTAATTACTTTCAGAAACTTTAATAAATTTTTCGCATGAATTTAAATGTTTTCGTAAAATAATAAAAATGTATGCATAGAATAAATTATTTTCAATAGTCTAATTAATAAAATTGTTTGGAAGAATTCATTTATTTTAAAAAATATTAGAATTTTAGCAAAAGTTCAAATATTTTAAAAAGTTTTGATAAAATATTTTTTTTGTAAAAATTCTATTACATTTAAGACAATTTTTAAAAAATTTCTCAAATTCAATTATTTTAAAATTTTTATTTAAATTCTTCGAAAGAATTCAATTATTATGATCTTAGATTTTAACTGAAATCTATTTTTAAATCAATGTTTATGAGAAAATTCAACTAGAATTCAATTATTTAAATACAAAAATAAATAATTTATTGAATAATTGAATGTTTCTTGGAATTCAATTCCTATTAAAAATTTTATCAACAAATCTTTAAAGAATTAAATTCTTCGGACGAATTTTAATAAAAAATTTTAGAATTTTTTCGAGGAATTTGATTAAAAAAAATTAAATAATTTATTGAAGAATTGAACGTTTTTAAAAATTCAATTCCCATAAAAAATTGTTATCAACAAATTATAAAATACTTTAATTCTATTAACGAATTTTAATAAAATTTTTAAGAATAATTACATTTTTAGAAAAATTCGATTAAAATTGAATTAAAAATAATTGAAATTCTGCATTGAATTTTATTAATTATGAAAGTAATTAAATTCTTGGGAAGAACTTCATTAAAATGTTTAAAAATAATTAAATTCTTGTAAAATGAAAAAATTGTACTAGAATTCAATTATTTAAATACAAAAATAAATAATTTATTGAATAATTGAATGTTTCTTGGAATCCAATTCCTATTAAAAATTTTATCAACAAATTTTTAAACAATTAAATTCTTTGGACGAATTTTAATAAAATGTTTAAGAATTTTTTCGAGGATTTCGATTAAAATTCTATTGAAAATAATTGAATTTCTAAAAATAATTTTTTTATTTACGAAAATAATTGAATCCTGGTAAAATTTTATTAATTATAAAAATAGTTGAATGATTGCGAAGAAATGGAAAAAAAATTGTTATTAATGAAATTCTTGTGGAATTTTTATTATTTTTTGAAAATAATTAAAAGTTTTTGTAGAATTTTAATAAATTTTTTGATTCAAATAATTAAATTCTTTTGGTAAATTTTATGAAAATGGTATATATATATATTGAACAATATTCAACTTTTGCGAAGAATATTATTTTTTTTGAAAATAATTCAAATTTTGCAGTGGATTTTTTAAAAATGTTTGAAAATAATTGAATTCGTGTGATAAATATTGTTAATTATTAAAATAATTGAATTTTTTAAATGAATTTTAATATAATTTTCCAAAATAATTGAATTTTGTTGAAGAATTTTAATATTTCTAAAGATAATTGAAATTTTGACGAGAATTTAAAAAAATTTTCGAACATAATTGAATTTTTGCGAAGAATTTTATTGCTTGTAAAAATAATTGAAATTCTGCAATCATTTGTAATTTCCCTAAAATTCTCCAAATTATATCGTACAATTAACGAACTTTTCATCCTTTTTTAATGAATTGAATTGAATATTTTTAACCTGAAACAGTAAAATTCGATTCAATATCAATTACAACTAAAATAGAAATTTCATTACTACTCTTTTTTACTTCAAAATATTAAAATCGTGATCACAAAAATTACACATACAATAACGTATAATGTCAAACATATAAAATTCGCAGTTAAACAGAATTTCCCAACTCAAATATTAGAATGAAACATTCAAATCACAAAACTTTGGAAAAGTAAAGAAGAAGAAGAAGAAGAAGAAGCAAAGACTTGAATTCTCAAAAGTATCAACTTACAAACGACTGTATGAATAGTGACAGAAACTGTTGAGTCGATTTTCCAGCTATAACATTTAAAGTTTTCCACGATATTGTTCTCATTCGGTGTCCCATTGAATATTCTCAGTAAAATTTTAATTAATTCGACAAGAAATTTTGGTGGTCTTTATATATATATAGAGAGAGAGATTCGAAGTATATGCGCATAAAACGGAAGAAAGTGTAATCGTGTAAATGAAGTTTGTGTTGAATCAACCATTTGCCACTCGACTTCCCAAAGATCTTCAGCAACCAGTTCTTGATTTGTCATCTCCCTCCCGCCGCTCGCATAAAAGCGAAATACTCTGAAAGAGTGCCAAATTAGGAAGCGTTCCTCGACTCTTTTGAGGATACGGCTCGCGGGAGTTGCTTCCTCCACGAAGGGAAATGAATTTCTCACTCTCTTTTCTCTCTACAATTTGATGAATGAATAAAGCAGTAATTTATTAAGACTCGCAATAAGAAAGAGAGAGAAACTGTGTATATATACTGAAAAAGTTGCGTACATTTTCCGAGTCGGTGTTCATTTGTCATTTCTCGCAACTGTATCTCGAGATGTCATAAAAAAAAAGAAAAAGAAGAAGGAGGAAAATTAAAGAGCGCTAAATGCTCGAACACAAGACAGCAAAGAAAACTGCAGACAAATTTTCTATCTACTGATGGGAATTTTAATTTCACCTATTCCGGTTGGCTGAATGTGATAATAAAATATTCGAGTACTAAATTTTCATAAATGTTATTTTGCCTTTCGGGCAGAAATTAGGCCAATTAGGTCACTAGCCATGAATTGAGGATTCAATTTCGCGCGGTCAAGTTTAAATTCCCTCAAAGGACATTTCGCGGTACATTTTACATTCGGTGAAGAAATATTCGGTCAAGTGTGTAAATTTCCCTTTTCTGTTGGGCGATCCTAAAATTAAAATTTGGTCAAACGGAAATTCAAGCAAAGGGACAGAAGAAGAAAACTAAACACGAATTCAGCCATGAACTATATTAAGAAAATGTAAATAAAACAATTCCTCCAGAACTTTTGTTTCGTCTCGCGAAAGAATCAAAAAAGGGAAAAAGTATATATTTGAAGGAGGTTTTTTCTATTAAAGAGCATACTGGAAGGATATATGCAGAGAGGAGAAAATATATATAAGCCAAGTTTGCTCTTGGGACACAGTTTCGAGCACTAGTCCATATATTCAAGGGATAGCAAAGGAAAATGCGGCAAGATGGATAATTATGCATGCGGAAGAGAAAGCTTGCACCCCCGTATACACACGGGTCTTCAAAGCGGTTTAATCTCGTCCATGATGCCGACGGTGGTAGGTCGAAAGGGTTTTTGTGCGCGAATAATGACGCGACGCGTAACGACGGGCGCGCCCTCATTTACATCCGTAAAAAGCCGAGGGCAAATAAATTGAGATTAGCCGGCCAACGCTGCAGGACACCCCAAGGAGACGCCCTTTTCCTCCCTCTATAGTAGTTTTTTTTTATGTACGGCGCAAGAGAGATAGAATACATATATATATACGTCATACGACCGGCACTTGAATGTAATTCCTCGTAAAAAAAAATATATACGCGAAAGAAGAAAAGGGAAAGGGAAGTTTCTCGCTCTTCTCAGGAAATAGGAACGTCTCCAAGAACAAACACTTTGAATTTAATGCTTAAAGCGTGCGTTTGCACAAAATGACTTTCGCCTCTAAGTTCCTTTTTTTCCGCGTCCTTTAGAGTTTTGTAACTCCACTTCCTTTAACTAGATTAATAAAAAAAATTCATGAAATTTCATGAATTTTCATTCATCCATTTACGCCCCTTTTTTTATCTTCGAAAAAAAAATTTTTTGATTCCACTTTTTATATTTATTATCAAAAAAAAGAATCTTAATTTTGAATATTGCGTTTCATCGGTTCCATCGTATTGAAATATCAATATCCATATCGTATTTCTCCATTATTATACAATGTTAATTAACTAATTAATCAATTTAATTAATTGAAATTCGTTGAAATGTACATGTATACAAGTTTGAAAGAGTCGACACTCTTTAAAAAAAAGGAATTTAATATAAATTAGTATTTAAAAAAATATTCGAAATTATAGAATTTAAAATTCGAGAAGATGAATAAGTCAACTATTTTTGGGCAGAGAAAATTCGAAATTCCAATTTCTTCCAAATTTGAAGGATCGAATAAACAATTTTCGAAATTTGATCCGCAATGAAATTTGGCCGAACAATACAATAGGAGAATCTTGTCTATAAATTTTGATGTCGAAACGATACCGAAATTTCCAGCAAGCGTTCAATAATCGATAAAACATTAGAGGGAGAGTTAGCTCCAATTTCTCGACCCCATATAACGATTTAAAAATCGTATTAGCAAACTTTAGATAGGAAACTCATTATTTTATTATACCTTCCCTTATATATATATATTGATATTGAATTCTTTGTGGGTCCTGTAATTCATTGAATTGTCAAAAATATAGTTCCCCGGATATATTTACTGCAAAAGGGAAAATCTATTTTCTCATATGAGGGCGAGGGGCACACGGCAACCCCTATATGCACGCACAATAATTTCAAGTAGGAGTTTCTCTCGTGTGAAAAGTTGCTTTGACTTTTTGTGCGTTATTTTCAGTATATACATATACTGCTGGGAAATGCGAGGAAGCGCATAAATTTGCGGAGAGATGGCAGTCCTTAATACGCATAATGCGACATATATGCTTCAGCCTCGCCACTGTATATATGTTACTTAGAAAAAGGTTCGTTGTTAGTTTGTATAACGCGAACGGGGAGCTTCCACGAGGGGCGAGGTTTTTAAAGAGCCAAAGGAAACGAAATAACACGCTCGCAAGAAAATGATTTACTTCCTGAAAAGAGAATCGCCACTTTTCTTCGTGTCGATATTTCTTCTGTTTTTTTTTTCATTTTTTTTTCAGAAAGCTCATTTTTTAGGGACGCGCATTTTTTCCCCTATTTTTCAAATGACAGGTTGTAAATTTGTCCAAATTGTAGTACTGTCCACACCTCTTCAGTCAGTCAAAAAATATCCTTCTGTCAGACCTCGAAGCAGTAAAAGTATTAATATTAATAAAAATAATTTACAATAATTAAAATCGTTTTAATTCAATTATTATTTTTCACAATTTTTATCAAAAATTCTACCTTTATATCGATTATTAATTTTAATAATTTTCGAAAAAGTTCTTTGACAATTTTCAAATTCATTTCTTTACAATATTTCATTTTACGAAATTTCAATTATTAGTTAAATTCTTTTATTATTTAAATATTAGAAAATATAAACTGAAAATAGAATTAAAAAAAACTCAATTAAACTTTTTTAAAAAAATTCATTACAAAATTTAATTATTTTTTAAAATTCACGCTTTATTGCTTTTAATATTCAATGAATATCTAAAATTTTAACTGAAATTCATTTTTCTGAAATAAAATTCAATTTTTATTAGAATATTCTACTAGAATTCAATTATTTAAATAAAAATAAAAAGCAATTAAATCATTTACTAAAGAATTGAACGTTTCTTAAAATTCAATTCCCATAAAAAATTGTTATCAACAAATTAACAAATACTTGAATTCTATTAACGAATTTTAATAAAATTTTTAAGAATAATTACATTTTTAGAGAAATTCAATTAAAATTATATTAAAAATAATTGAAGTTCTGCATTGAAATTTATTATTTATGAAAACAATTGAATTCATTCGAAGAATTTTATTAAAATTTTCAAAAATAATTAAATTTTTGTAAAACATTAACAGGAATTCAATTACTTTTAAAAATTTTAATAAAATTCTTGGCATAAATTAAAAATGACAAAATTCTTAGCAAATCTTCAATTACTTTCACAAATTTTAATAAAATTTTTCACAAGAATTAAAACATTTTCGTAAAATAATAAAAATCATTGCAGGGAATCAATTATTTTTAATATTATTAATAAAATTCTTCCCAAGAATTCAATTATTTTCAAAAATATTAATTTTTATCAGAAATTCAAACATTTTAAAATGTTTTAATCAAATTTTGTTTGGTAAAAATTCAATTATTTTTAAGACAATTTTAAAAAAATTTCCCAAATTAAATTATTTTTTTATAATCTAAGATTTTAACTGAAATCTATTTTTAAATCAATGTTTATGAGAAAATTCTACCAGAATTCAATTATTTAAATACAAAAATAAATAATTTATTGAATAATTGAATGTTTCTTGGAATTCAATTCCTATTAAAAATTTTATCAACAAATTTTTAAACAATTAAATTCTTTGGACGAATTTTAATAAAATTTGTAAAAAATTTTGTAGGAATTCGATTAAAATTCTATTAAAAATATTTTGAATTCCTAAAAAGAATTTTATTATTTACGAAAATAATAGAATTCCAATAAAATTTTATTAATTATGAAAATAGTTAAAATGATTGCGAAAAGAAATTTATAAAAAGAAATTATTATTAATGAAATTCTTGTGAAAGTTTCATTATTTTTGGAAAATAATTAAAAGTTTTTATAGAATTTTATTAAATTTTTTTAATAATTAAAGCCTATTGGTAAATTTTATAAAAATAATTGAAAGTTTTTGTAGAATGTTATTAAATTTTTTTTAAATAATTAAATTCTTCTGGTAAATTTTATGAAAATAGTAAATATTCAACAATATTTAATTATTGCAAAGAATATTATTTTTTTTAAATAATTCAAATTTTTCAATGGATTTTATTAAAATTTTTGAAAATAATTGAATTTTATTACTTTAGAAAATAATTGAATTCGTTTGATTAATATTGTTAATTATTATGAAAATAATTAAAATTTTGTAATGAATTTTAATAAATTTTTTGAAAATAATTGAAATTTTTTTGTAGAATTTTATTACATTTTTTTTTATAATTAAATTCTTTTGGTAAATTTTATGAAAATAGTAGATATTGAACAATATTTAATTTTTGCGAAGAATATTATTACTTTTGAATATAATTCAATATTTGCAATGGATTTTATTAAAATTTTTAGAAATAATTGAATTTTTGTTACTTTATAAAATATTTGAATTCGTGTGATAAATATTGTTGATTATGAAAAGAATTGAAATTTTTTAATGAATTTCAATAAATGTTTTGAAAATAATTGAATTTTGTTCAAGAATTTTGCTATTTATTTATAAAGATAATTGAAACGTTGACGGTTTTTAGGTTTTTTTTGAAAATATACGAATTTCGGAGAAGAATTTTAATATTTTTAAAGTTAATTGAAATTTTGACGAAAATTTAAGAAAATGTTTGGACATAATTGAATTTTTGCGAAGAATTTCATTACTTTTAAAAATAATTGAATTTCTGCAATCGCATTTGTAATTTTTCTATGTTTCTCTAAATTATATCGTACATTTTACGAATTTTTTATCTTTTTTGTTTAAAATTACGGACTTTACGGACCTTTTTTTAAACAAACGGACTTTTCCAGACTTTTTCAGGATTTTCGGACCTACTTCGAGCCCTGTTCTGTGGAGTTTTCATTTTTTCTGACCAATTTTTTGAATCAAATTCAAAACCCAAATTTCTTTTGTTATGCCTTCAAAATTTTAATAATACTCGTTCCCAATTTTATCTCTCATCAAAATTTATTAGTTGACAATTAACTTTTTTTTACGAGCATCCGATTTCTCTGTTCGATCCAGATTTTTACGAGCTGTGTATCCCTTTCTTCAAAGTTCTATCTTTGTTAAATCCGCGATGTTAACCGACTGTTTGAAACTCTTTTTTTTTCTTCTTCTTCTTCTTTTTCTTGTGTCGTCGACGATATTCTCTCGACTTAAGTTCGCAAGATCCTGATTGGTTTTCGTGCTTTCGAAACTGTCATCCAGAAAAGTAAAGCGTTTTCTCTCTCCTGACTAGAGGCGAGAAATGTCTTTTTTTTAGAAGAAAGAGAGAAAGAGTAGGGAGGCCGCGACACGAAGAGAGACGATGATTGAATTCCTTTGGCTGCGAAAAGAAGAAACCAATCGCTCTTGGAAAATGGGGTTGTGATGAGCAAAGGATGACGTGTGAGGAAATTTCATTGCCCCCCTCCCATTTCTCTCTTTTTACTCTTTTTTTTCACTGGTTATACTCGAACAATCAAATCCCCGAGAAAAATAACAACTCGAGAGATTTTCTCTCCTAAATAAGCGAAAATCAATTCGCTCACACAATTTATAGGAACAATTTGCAGAAAGAAGACAATTTTTCCTTTCTAATTATAAATTGTAATTTATTTGTTTTAAAGCCTCAAAGAATTCCCTTCTCGCCACAGATAAGATATTCCCAATTTCTAAACAAACTATATATTGCGCACGAATTTTCGGAACAATTTGAAAATAATTTTCGAATCTATTTCCCACATCAGCGTTGAATTGGGAAGAAGCAATTTCCTGGCGAAACTTTGGCCGAAAGAGAGAGAGAGAGAGAGAGTAGTGGTAGTTGGAAAATGGGTTACACTCTTGAAACGCTGAGCAACAGTTTAGCAATAAATCCAGTTTATCTAAATGCCGTCGACATGGAGAATTTCGTGAGGAGAGGTTTTTTCTCTCTCGCTTTTTTCTTTTATCATCTCGCGGCGTTTGTCGAATGGGAAACAGCTTGTTCCTGCATAGGTAATCCTTATGTTTCCTCGCAGATATCGTTCTTATCGTTTCTCCTTTCTTCGAACACGGATCACGTTTCATCGCAGTTTCCCACGTGGATGCTCCGCTAGTCTAATCGGAAGAGATGATCCCTCAGCGCGTCTCAATATTTTCCCTGGCAAAAGGCAAAGCCAGCCGAATGCAGTTTCCTTAAAGCTGCGCGCTTCGTCTTACCAGGGTTTCGATTTACTTAAGTGTCCTCCTCACCGCTTACCGACCGTATCAAATGGCTGACTCCTCAAGGGAGTTATATACCTTTAACGTCGCAAAAAGCCAAGAAGCTTCGAAAATAAAATCCATATTGCGCTATATATCCATTATATTATTATATACATACAACCTTTTCAGTGAGGCAGATTTTCCTCGCGTCTTAATCTTTAATCGATATTCTTCAAAATGCATGAAAATGTGTATTCAAAATATATTCACTTATTCCGCTATTAAACTATCATCAAGTCAGATTCTTTGAATTCGGTTATAATCTCAATTCTCGAGAAAATAATACATTATCCGGGGAATTACAGTTATATGCAACCTGTAGATCTTGTTTCTGTTTTTCTCTTTTCTCTATTGGCGGATATTTTAATGACGTTAAAAAATTGCCTTTTCATTCTATTTAACGAAGAAAGTTCGATGTAAAATTTTCATCAAGTTCGAAAATTATATTCGGACAATTTAAAGTCAGAGAAAAAGTCCGAAATGAAGAGAAAAACAGAAAACCATTCTCTACACAGAAAACAAAATTTTCTAAATTCAGGGTTGCCACAAATATTTAATTTTATTTTTCCCTGACCCTAAAGAATATTCTGATTCACTTTAAAAATTATTAGATAATCAAGAAAAAATGTTCTATTACATTAATTTACAAATTTCATTAATTGTAAAATTATTCAAAAACACCAATAACTTCTTTTTTAAATAAATATTTAATCATTATTATTTTTCTGTACGAATTCAAATTTTTCAAAACATTCAAATTCAAACCTTTTAATTGAACAACTTATAAGAATATTATTACCATAACATTTTTCAGAATAGGTTAATTATTCACAAAAATCCTAAAAAAAACCCTTCGCAAGAATTCAATTATTTTTACAAGCAGTAAAATTTCTCAAAAAAATTAAATTATTTTTAAAAAATGTAATAAAATTCGTGGCAATAATTCAATTACTTTCATAAATAATAATAAATCAATTATCCGTTAATTCATATTTAAATCAACTTTTATTAGAAAATTCTAGAAAAATTCAATTATTTCAATTTAAAAATAAATAATTTATTGAATAATAGAATGTTCTTTGTTGAAATTTAATTCTCATAAAGAATTTTATCAAAAAATTTTTAAATATATGAATTTAATTTGACAAATTTTAATAAAATTTTTAAGAATAATTACATTTTTCGAGGAATTTGATAAAAATATATATATTGAATAAAAAATCATTAAAATTCTGCGATGAGTTTTATTACTTATGAAAATAATTTAAATTTTCTTATAATTTCCATAAAATAATTGAATTTTAAAGAAATATTTTATTATTTATAAAGTTACTTGGAATTTTAACAAGAAGTTTTTTTTAATTTTCGAACACAATTGGATTTCTGCGCAGAATTTTATTACATTGTAAAAATAATTTAATTCTTCCAACGAATTTTATTCAAATTTATAAAAATAACTGTATTTATGTGAAGAATTTTATTATTTATATAAATAATTGAATTCTTACAAAGAATTTTATTCTAGTTTATAAAAATAATTGAATTTCGATGAAGAATTTTTTAAATAATTTATATTTTTCGAAAAATTTTATGAAATTTTGTATTTTAAATAATTGAATTCCTGTGAAAATTTTATTACTTATGAAAATAATGGAATTATTTTGAATTAATTCATTAAAATTAAATTCCTAGAAAATTTTGCCAAGAATTTTATGTAAATTTTTAAATATAATTGAATTAAGAAGAAGAATTTTTTTATTTCTAAATATATTTGAAATTTTGAAAATATTTTTTTTTAATTTTTGAGAATAATTGAATTTTTGCGAAGAATTTTATTAATTTTGAAAATAATTTAATTCTTCTAAGGAATTTTATTCAAGTTTATATAAATAATTGAATTCTTGTGGAATTTTGTCAAGAGTTTTACTAAAACTTTTAAAAATAATTGAATTGTAATGAAGTATTTTATTATTTATAAAAATATTTTTATATTATTGATATTTTTCTAAAAATTTTATTAAATTTTGTATTTTAAATAATTGAATTTCTGTTAAAAATTTTATTACTACTTATGAAAATAATTGAATTATTTTGAAGAAATTTATTCAAAATTGAATTCTTGTGGAATTTTGTCAAGAGTTTTATTAAAACTTTTAAAAATAATTGAATTTTAATGAAGTATTTTATTATTTATAAAAATAATTGTAATTTTGACGAGAATTTATCAATCTAGTATTTATGAAAATTGTAAAAATTATTAATAAAATAATTTATAAGTCATAATTTATGATAGTTATTATTAATTTTATTTAACTATTATTTATTATTATTTATTTATTATTTATTATTAATTATTAATGTAATGATAGTTTTTGAAAATTTAAGTTATTTAAAAAGAAATTATTGTCAGAAATAGAAAAAATTGAAGGTTTTGTATTAAAATTTGTGGTAATTTCATAGTTTACGAGGCAAAAAGAAAAAAAATTTAGTTTTCTCATGAATTTTAAAAATTCAATTTTTTCCAGTACTTTTAGTAAAAATCCCTGACTTTTTCCTGACTTCCCTGATCAATTTTACTTTCCCTGACTTTTCCCTGAATTCCCTGACCTGTGGCAACCCTGAAATTAAAAAATACGTATATTTTTACTATTACACAATTCCAAAACCAAGCAGTTAATTTTTGTTTACTTTTCCCCGAATTGGAACCATATCGATATACACAAATTAAAAACTAACGTGTTGAACGTATAAAAAATGTGTTTCAACAAGCAATTCAAGTCTATATCGTTTCATCGTTAACTGCGGGACCAATTCTAGTCGTGTTAAATTGGCGAAAAAAAACTGTAATTGTGACCATTTTATTTAATAGTGTTTGCAGAATCTGCTACTGGTAATTTACCACTACTTTCTCTCTCTTTCTCTCTCTGTCGACAGTATCCTCATCTCTTGACTCGCACCATTTCGTCGAGTGCGAGAGGAAGAGAGGCATTATCTGTCCGAGTATAAACGTTTGCAATTTGATTCGTATCCCCGACACTAAGGACCTCAACGAATCCAATGCCCGTTCTATACTATATATACGTTTTAAGATAAGAGGAGAAGCTTTTGAGTCTGCAAGAAACTTCTTAGACGCCCTGACCTCCAGAGAAACTTGCGATACGAGAACGACGACGAAGACGATTCAGAGAAAACTTTGTCCGAACTAAACGGGAAGGAAAAGCATCACATCACGTGACCGTTACATCTTCCGACCTTTCTTCAACTTGGCAAGTTTAACAGTTTAGCACGAATCCAAACTAATGTCTGGAGCTTTTGCGCGATAGTGAAGAGAATGCTTTCTCTATCGTTTTCCTTTATATATATATAGAGCGGCCACAATGCAATTTAAAGGTTTTTCTCCATCAAGGGCAAGTGCAATCAATAATGCCTTTCATTTCCACGTCGAAAATTGCAGATCCTTATTTTCACCCTCCGGGGAAAGAATTTTTCTTCTCGTGTGGCGCAAAATTTTTCCAAAAAAGAAAAGTCTCAATCGGGAATTTACTTTTTTGGTAAATTTTTATGACGATCCAAATCAAATTTACTCACATTCCGTTTTTTTTCGAGCAAGGGAAGAAAAAATCAAACTCACCTGAAACAAAAAAGAAAATATCTTCATTAGTTTTATTTTTCAATTTTTCTCTTTTTTTTTGTATTAAAAATAGATTCTTTCCTACAATTATCATATATTTAAACAAAATTTTACAAACAGGAAAAAAGATTAAAAAGCATTGTCCTAAATCTACGGAACCAAAAAAACTCCCGAATGGACGAAAACCAAAAATGATTCTGTTAGCAAATTTCGAAAATCGAAAAAGAATGAGCCCTACAGTTTTTCTTCCTCGAACATGGATTTGTTTAAAAAAAAACTCCCACTCACTTCACATAGAGGAAAAATTGCGCCAATCCAAATGAAATCCCTCATCCCGAGATAAGGTAAAAGAGAGAGAGAGAGAGAAAGAAATGGAATAACAGAAATTCTCGGTAAGAAGCGAACGTTTTTTAAATATCTAAAATTCTTTTCATCGACGTCAAAGAAACGTGATTAATGGGCGTCGATCGAGAGTGAGAGATGGAAAACGAAAGAGGTTGAATACATATATCGATTAAAAAAAAAAATGAAAAATAAAAGAAGTAATAAAAAAAATCGAGCGAGAAGGAGAGAAAAAAAAATAGTAAAATAATGGTGAACCCATCGGTGCAGACAAAATGTACTTTTCACTGTACGATTTAATAGGATCAAACATTGCGAAAATGAGTGTTAGCTCGTTGAAGAAATATTCACTGAACAATCACGCTGTGTGCTAATGTGTAGAATATGTACAGTCGACTGCTGCTCCCCCACCTTTCCCTCCTCTATTCTCGAATTTGATGAAAACTCAATTCACTTCAAACCTCTTTTTCAATCGATTATATATAGCAATTGTTTGATTTCATCTTTCATCGAGAATCTCTAATAGCTCTTAAACGGAGTTTGTTTTCCGACTCGAAAGGAAAAAAAAAATTCTTTCTCCAAGAAAAAAAAAGAATACATTTTTTTCCCTTTAAATCTCAATCAGTTTTAATATTATAGTGAATTAATTATTTAATCTATAACAAGCACTTTGCCTCCACATACATTCGAAAGCAAATATGATTAACTTGAAGTAAAATGTATTTATTTTACAGCACCGCCATTGAATCAAGAAAGGCAGTTTCTGTTTCTATAGCAGTGCTATTAATTCACTATAAGTAATGGATTAGTTAATTTAACTGATTTATTTTACACATTTCTATTTACTTTTCATTACTATTCGTTTCATTTTAAAAAATAGTCAAGCAACTAATAACTATTTGCTTTTTATTTTTTACTTCTAGTTGTTTAACTAGAAATAAAAAAATAAAAAACTATTAATTAAAAACTAATTAATTTTTATTCTCACGAAAAAAAACTGGACTCGCCAAAAAAGCAAAAGTATTCGTTGAAATAACGAAAGTATTCGCTGTAAAAACTAAAAACTTCTCTAACATAGTAAAATTTGTAGTTGTTCCAGGTGAAGATTTTTTTCCAGCCTAATAAGAATTTAAAAAACTTTTATTCAAAATTATTGTTAATATTATACACCCGTATATTTAAAATACAATTACCCATATTTGAAGAAACAAAAAAAATTGTTCCAAACTCATTAAAATGCAGGATTTTTTGGGTTTTTAACAAAAGAAGGGTTGGTGGGGGGGAGGGGGTTAATATAATGCTCCTTTCGAGGAGATTTGCTTTTGCCTCTCTACAATGCGTTTTCATTTAACAAAGGCTCATTCTCTGTTCCAGATCCTCTGTAGATTAGAACGTCTCTATTTCATGTTCCGGCAACATATGCAATTTCGGTATAACACAAAAAAAGAAACAAAAAAAAAATAGAAGAACAAAAACCAAGAGAAGAAGAAACAAGAGCATAACGAGATTACACTTTAATTGCTATAATTAAACCACGGAAGATTCATTACCGTTAGATGACATTAAATTAAAATCACGTTGCGCCATATTTAACAGATAGAAAAAAAAGAGCTATAGATCTCTGATATTCCTAATTATCCTGAACGATTTATAATATTCCGCCAAATTTATTATCTCTGCCTCTAGAATAAAAGCAATTTTAAAATAAAGATTTTATTATTAATTTACTCATCAGTTAATTAATTTAGTTAATAATTTTGTCTATTTAATATTGATTTTATTAACATTGAGTAAATTACACATTTTAATAACGGCTAACATTGATAATTTAAATAATAAGATAAATCAAGCGTATGCATGAGTTAACAATACATTATAGTATTAATAATTTTAATAAAAAAATAATTTTAATTCTAATAATAATAGTAATAATAATATAAATGATATTAATATTTAATAATAGAAGGGCTCGAAGTAGGTTCAAAAAAACTAAAAAGCATTGTCAACATTTCAATTAACTGTATAAATAAATAGAAAAATTTTTCAACAAAATTCAATTATTTTCGAAAATTTTATTAAAATTCATTAAAAAATTTTAATTCTTTTCATAATTAACAATATTTATCACACGAATTCAATAATTTTCTACAGTAATAAAATTCAATTATTTCCATAAATTTTATTAAAATTCATTTTAAAATTTTAATTATTTTCATAATAATTAACAATATTAATGAAACGAATTCAATTATTTTCTAAATTAATAAAATTCAATGATTTTCTAAAATTTTAACAAAATCCATTGAAAAATTTGAATTATTTTCAAAAGTAATAATATTCTTCTGAAAAATTAAATATTGTTTAATATCTACTATTTTTATAAAATTTCTTAAAAGAATTTAATTTTTTAAAAAGAAAATTTAATAAAATTCTACATTTAATTATTTTCAAAAAATAATAAAAATTTTACAAGAATATTATTAACAACAATTTTTTAAAAAAATTTCTTCACAATCATTCAACTATTTTCATAATTAATAAAATTTTACGGGGATTCAATTATTTTCATAAATAATAAAATTCTTTTTAGGAATTCAATTATTTTCAATAGAATTTTAATCGAAATCCTCGAAAAAATTATTAAAAATTTTATTAAAATTCGTCCAAAGAATTTAATTGTTTAAAAATTTGTTGATAAAATTTTTAATAGGAATTGAATTCCAAGAAACATTGAATTATTCAATGAATTATTTATTTTTCTATTTAAATAATTGAATTCTGATAAAATATTCTCATAAATATTGATTTAAAAATAGATTTCAGTTAAAATCTTAGATTATAAAAAAATGAATTTGAGAAATTTTTTTAATTATAAATAATTGAATTTCTACCAAAAAAGTTTTATTAAAACTTTTTAAAATGTTTAAATTTCTGCTAAAATTCTAATATTTTTTAAAATAATTGAATTCTTGCGAAGAATTTTATTAAGACTATTGAAAATAATTGATTTCCTGCAAAGATTTTTATTATTTTACGAAAATATTTAAATTCTTGGGAAAAATTTTATTAAAATTTCTGAAAGTAATTAAAGATCTACTAAGAATTTTTTTGTTAATTTATTCGAAGAATTTTATTAAAATTTTTAAAAAATAATTGAATTCCTGTTCATTTTTTACAAGAATTTAATTATTTTTGAAAATTTTAATAAAATTCTTCACAAGAATTCAATTATTTGCAAAAATAATAAAATTCAATGCAGAATTTCAATTATTTTTAATAGAATTTTAATCGAATTTCTCTAAAAAGGTAATTATTCTTAAAAATTTTATTAAAATTCGTTAATAGAATTCAAGTATTTGATAATTTGTTGATAGCAATTTTTTATGGGAATTGAATTTTAAGAAACGTTTAATTCTTCAATAAATTATTTGTGTTCTATTTTTATTTAAATAATTGACTTTTAGTAGAATATTCTAATAAAAATTGAATTTTATTTTATAAAAATGTATTTCAGTTAAAATTTTAGATAATCAGTGAATATTAAAAGCAATATAGCGTGAATTTTTAAAAATAATTGAATTTTGCAATTAAGTTTTTTGAAAAAGTTTAATTGAGTTTTTTTAATACTATTTTCAGTTTCTATTTTTAAATATTTATTTAATAAAAGAATTTAACTAATAATTGAAATTTAGTAAAATTTCGATACAAAAAGTAACCAAATAAATAACAAAATTAATTATAATGATTATTTATCCAAACGACAATGTTTTTTCTATAAGAAAAAAATTACCAAAACACGAAAATATAAATTATTACTAGAATTTAAAAAATTAATACCTCTGAATAATAAATTGTTGTTATTTTAACGTTTAATGTAAAAAAAAACCGTTTCGTGAAAATAGAACAAAAATTGTGTGTGTATGTTTTCCTCGTGAGGCAAAATAAATATTATTTCAAAGGGAGAGAAAAAATATGTATTAATAATCCTACTTTTTTTTTGTTCTGCCTTTGTCATCGTTTTACAACAATTTTTTTTCCACATCTTTTTTAAAAGTACAATAAAAAACAGTGTATTTTTTATGATTTTGAATCACTACGAGAGAGGAAAAAAGTCTCTTTTCAATGGAACAGTGTTTTTTACCAAAAGCGATTCATTCACTATGTATATATATATATAAGCATTGATTGCTGAAAATACGACTCGTGCCGAACTGAACTTATATAGTGAGTTGAATAAACTAGTAACTCTCCCGCTATAAAGTTACGCTCGATTTCCTTATGACGTTCACGAATCATTTCATTTTATCTCTGCGCAAAATTCCGATTCAAAGAAACTGATTTTTAATCTACAAAAATGCATTCAAAGTTGGCTGTTTGTTGTCGGGCGTTTATATATATGTGTGTATGTACGCAATTCCGAAAATAAGTTTTTAGAATGGAAACACTTGTTGCTTTTTACATTATTCAGAGGAATAGTTTAGAATACTTGAGACAGGCGTTTGCACAATTGTGAGAACAGAAAGGAAAAGAATTTCTTACCGCGCACACGGAGGAATATTTAAATTTTTTAAATCAGGGACAATATAAACCGTAGACAAGCGGGAACAAAGAGACCGAGAGAGAGAAAGAAATAAGAAAGAGGAAACATTTTCGCGACACAAATATTTGTGGCTAAATAAGTAAAAAGCTAACTGCTTTTCAAAATAAATTGAATCAAATTTATCTCTCGTTTAAAAAAAATTCAAACTCGTATTTTTTCAAAGTATAGAACATTTCCCATATGATGTAAATATTCAAACATTTTTAATTCTATACTAAATTACTAGAGAAAAAAAAACATTTTGTATTTAAAAAAAAAAAAAAACGAGAGGTTGAAATATCCTTTTTGCGACTATTTCGTGAAATTTGAAAATATACTTAATAAAATCAGATTACGTATTCGTGGTAAAAAGTGAATAAATAAAATGATTATCGTCCTGGACAGTTTTAACAGTCGCTATATGGCGTTCGAAAAAAAAAATTACGCGGCAATTTCAATTTCATCAGTTTAATCGTTTGCTTGATTATACGAAATGCCCTCGGTGACCATTTATGCGTTGAGAAAAAATATGTGGCGCAAAATTGTCGCATTCTAATTGAAATCTGTTAGTATTGTATACACGTTTTTTCTCCCTCTCTCTCTCTCTCTCCCTCACCCTTCTCTCGTACTGTCACTTTGTTTACGTTTATATTGTCTCTGATTTAAAAAAATTTTTTTTTTTTTTAATATTCCTTCGGTTTTCCACGACCACTGATTGTAACATTGATTATTCGTTAGAAATATTACTACATCGATTTTTAATCGAAAAAAAGGAATTTATTTGTTTTCGCACTACGGCACTAATCGGTGATTTGGCTAAATTGCTATGAGAAATGTCTATGTATGTTCGAATTATAAATTCGATTATTGTAATTATTAATTAAAAATAAAATCGTTGGTAAACAGGTAAAAATTAAATTTGACTTTAAGAGCGCTTGAAAATATGAAGTTTTTGCTACACAATTTTTTTTCTGTAAATTTCCACATATAGCAAATTCGATTTCCCGCAAAGAAAAAATTAATAGAACATCACAAGATCAACTACATTTTTTAAACTACTTTCCTAACTACCTACATACATATAATATTACATAAGTTTCAACGCCCATTTTGCTGTCTTATAATTTTATTTGTCTTTCAATCATATATATTATTCCGCGCGCGATATCTATAATTCCACACTACATGTATAAATCCTAACATATTCTATATAAAGTCGTTCTCTCTCTCTCTTTCTCTCTCTCACGTGGTATATAAGTGTTTTAATAAATAATCGGCCTAATCCAAGAAACCGGAGATATTCTTTATTCATGAAATATTAACTTTCAGAATCTTTTTTTTTCACTCGCGCACTGGACAGGTTTATTTTTATCATATATCTCATATTATATACATATACTTATATATATACATATATATTTTCACCTCATTTATTTCACGCTGAGGTAGCATTTTTTTTCTCATTCTCCTTTTTCTTTTCTTGTGTGTCTAAACAAAAATTTTTTCCTGTCTCGCGCCAACGAGAAGATAAACCGATAACTGACAAAGATCAGCTCGTATATACTGCAATTCAGGAATTTTCAAATTTCGAAATTTTAAATTATAATCTCCGGAATATTTCTCCTAAAATTAAAATAAAAACAATTGATTAATTGTGGACATTAATTTTAGTTTCCAGAAATTTGTCGGATTTTTAGTGGAGATTTCTTTAAAATTCCAAAAAACCCATTTTTTATATATGTAAATTTTTTTCCCTTTTAATAACAAATTAATATTTCAAAAAATAATTTCAACAAGCAATAAAAACTATTATTCATTACGTTAATAAAGCAATTATAACAGTAATTATTAGTTATTATTTATTTTAGTAAATGAAAATAGTAAATAATTTTTAATTACTTGTATAAAAAAATATTTTATTTTAGAAAATAAAAGTATATTAAAAATAAATCGATCTTTAAATCCATTTTCAATAATTGACATATAGTAATTCTTTTGTTTTTGCAATTTTCCTGAAACACGAAATACGGAAAAATTTGTGATCCGATTAAAGTTGTTTAAATAAAAAAACCTTCTCTTTTAATTACAATAACTAGCGCAACTAGAAAAAAAATTATCCCTACAAAAAATGTTTACAAAACAAATGATCAGGAGAATCAGAAAACATTTCCATAATTTGATTGAATATAAAGGCGACGCAGTAACATTATATATGAGAAATAAATCTTCAAATTCCATTATGAAAATTGATTAATATTTTCTCCACACTCTTTTATCGAAATTAAACATTAGTACCTTGAATAAAAAACTAATTTATAAATTTCTAGAAGTCAAAATAAAATTTCGAAACTCAATACCGTTAAAAGTGGAATCTGTTCTCGGGTTTTTGTTATATATTGTCATAATTCATAAAAAAAGGGAGTAGAGAAAAAAAACATTGAGAGAAATGATAAATCGACCAATTAATTCGAGTACACATAGAAAATAAATCCGAAAAAAGTCACCACTAAGCCCAAACAATTCCTTTATCTGTAAAAATCTAAAGAAGATTAAATCTCACATTCCATAAAGATATAACTCTTTCCTCATCTTTTTTTTATTCCACAGGGTAAAAAATTCGTTCTTTATATATTACATAATGTTTTGTATACGAATATTATGGAGAGAATACTCAAATGGAACAGATTGAGAATGAAATGTGGGTACCAAGTGGCTGGAAATGTGGGATTCTAATCCCCGCGTCTGGAAAATGTGAAAACGGTAGTACAGAGTATATGTGATGGAAAGAGAGAGAGAGAGAGAGAGAATTTCGGTCCCTTTTGTCGTGGACGATAGTCATTTGTAGTTGCTCGGTCCCAGTCGATTGTAATGCTGCAGAGGAAATATCCACGCATGCATGAAAGGTTCACACCTGCCCCGTTCTATCTCTCAACGAAGGGCCATGGACGAGAGGCGTTTATGCGGGAATTAAATCAGCCAAAAGGAAGGTTGTCCGGAAAGTGAGATACAATGGCGTACAGACCCCGGGGGCAAGTCCGACAAAATTTGCGCACCTAAAATAAAAAAAAAACATTAATTTTTCATTACGAAAAAGAACCGTCTAACCTTTCGCCTCCTATTTTTAAGTTTAATTTTAATGGAAAGTTTACACGATTTTTAATGATGCGCCTAGATTGAACTTCAACATTGGCCCTGGATTGTAGTAACAGGGCTCGGATCGTCTTTAAGACTAAAAAAAATCGCTTTAGTCGCATAAATTTACAACAAAAGTCACGAAAAGTCGCATAAAATTTCCAAAAAAGTAGAATTAAATTTTAGGAAAAAAAAGCCAAAAAGAAAACACGAAATTGTCAAAATTGTAAAAAAAACACATTTCTCGCCAACAAATACTTTCACATCAAAGAATCTGGAATAAAATTTAATAAAATGCATGGCAAAATTTTAATTTAACATTTTTTTTAAATTTGTTCAACATTTCAATTATTTTTATAAATAATAAATTTTTTTTTCCAAAATTCAATTATTTAAAAAAAAATTAATAAAATGTCTGTCATAATTTCAATTATCTTTAAAAATAACAAAATTCTTCTCTAAAATTCATTTATTTTCCAAAATATTTAAATTCTTCGCAAAAAATGCAATTACATTCAAAATTTTTTTTAAATTTCACGTCAAAACTTTGTAAATAATAAAATTCATCACGAAAATTCAATTATATTTAAAAGTAATAAAATTCTCCGCAAAATTTCAATTATTTTCAAATTTTTTTTTTTTAATTTCTCGTCAAAATTATCATTATTTTCATAAATAAAGAAATTCATCATAGAAATTTAATTACTTTCAAAAATTCTGATAACATTCTTTGCAAAATTCAATTATCTTCAAAAGTAAGAAAATTCTTCGCATATATTCAATTATTTTCAAATATTTAAAAAAAAATCTGTTCAAAAATTCAATTTTCCTTATAAACAATAAAACTCTTCTCTGAAATTCAATTATTTGCAAAGAATTTTAATAAAATTATTGTCAGAATTTCAATTATTTATTTATTTATATCAGTAAATTTGTAATTATCTTCATAAATAATAAAATTCATCCTAGAAATTAATTTATTTTCAAAAGTATTAAAATTCTTCGCAGAAATTCAATTATTTCCAAAAAATTTTTTTAATTGTTCGTCAAAATTATCATTATTTCCATAAATAATAAAATTCATCATGGAAATTTAATTATTTTCAAAAGTTCTGATAAAATTCTTTGCAATTTCAATTGTCTTAAAAAATAAAAAACTTCATCGCAGAAATTCAATTATTTTCAAATTATTTTCAATTCTCCCCACAATTTCAACTATTTTTAAAAATATACAAATTCTTCTTCAAAATTCAATTACTTTTAAACATTTAAAAAAAAATCTGTTAAAAATTCAATTATCTTTATAAATAATAAAATTCTTCTCTGAAATTCAATTATTTGCAAAGAATTTTAATAAAATTATTGTTAAAATTTTAATTATCTTTATAAATAAAAAAAATCATTCTAGAAATTTAATTATTTTCAAATTATTTTTTTTTATAAAATTTAATAATATAAAACAATGATTTAATCACTCGGTCATCTTTAATTATCATAAAACATGAAGAAATCGATTGCTCCGAGTCGAAGACTAGCAGTGATCGATTTCTTCATGTTTTATAACAATTTTTTATAATTAGTTTAAGTTCAAAAATGTTTGAATTTGAATCTTTTGAAGAATTTTAATTCTCATAGAAAAATAATAATGAAATATTTATTTTAAAAAGAAGTTATTGGTGTTTTTTTGAAAAATTTGAAAGAAATCTGTAAATAAACATAACAGAACATTTTTTTTTACTAAAACTTTTTCCTTTAACTTTAATTTTCTAAAAATTTTAAAAATTTCACTCGCATTTTACCAAAAAATTCTCGAAAAAGTCGATTAGTCGCATATGTTCACAAAAAAGTCGAAAAAAGTCACATTTCCTTATAAAAAAGGCGAAAAAAGTCGAAAAAGTCGCACAATCCGAGCCCTGTAGTAATAGAATTGAACGGAAATTTCCTTCGCCTCTATTAAAAATAATTCACGCACAGATGGTCAAAATTCCTCTAGACAATTTTTACTTTCTTTCCAAAGAAATCTTTAAACCTATTTAGTTCTGAAAATTACAATCATTTTACGATTAATAAAATATTTCTCTCCTTGTATAAAAGTGAAATATTAGACCAATATAAACCCAATTTTGCCATTTTGTCATTGTTGCCTACCAAATAAAAAAAAAAAAAAAAAAAAACGGACATAAGTTACTCGAAAAAGTAGAATAAACTTTCATATTTATATATGCCATTCATGTTATAAATTTTCAGTTTCGCCTTTTTTCCCAATGTCAAATTTTCAATTGAAGAAAAGAAAAAAATGGAACACATTTTTTTTCTTCTTTTTCTTCTTCTTCAAATCATTTCTCAAAGCAATTGAAATGAAAAATTCCATAAATCAAGAAGAAATGGGGCAATTTCTTATAATTGTTCCTGAGAGGTCTAAATTTCCAAGGAGAGAACTTGTGCCAAGGGGGATGGACATTTTTCTCTCTCTTTCTCTCTCTTTCTTATCCGCATCTCCCGTGGTGAAAAGAGAGTGTGCTCGATTTCTCTTGGAAACTAAAACTGCGGTCTCTCTTCTGGCGCCCGCGTCTTTTTGGCCACTAGCCGCTTAAATCTTTTTATAAGGAAATAAAAAAAAAAAGAGCGGACAGTATGTACTATTGGCGCTGGCAGTGCCTTAAAGTTAAGTACTATAAATAGTCTCTTTAGTTGACGGGGGTAGACGAATGGTGGAGACAGTGTCCTCTGCACAATGCGTGGCTCAACGATCCTATTTTCAGAGATAGCATCTCTCGTGTACACACAAAATGTATATATATATTCTCGTAACACTGTCATTGCCGTCCCGTTTCAAACCGCTAAAGCTCTATCTGTATACCGAATCGTTTTCGGCTCGTAACCGGTCACAGCTGTTTCCTCGCTTTTTCGAAATCCATCGCTCGACCCCGTCGGCACAACAATCGTCCTCCCCCCGAACCACCTTCTCTTTTCCAAGCGCAGAGGCGTAGAAATAAAATTACCGCATCTAAAACCAAAAATTTTTTTGCACTCCTAATTAGAAAACATGCAAAAATTCAATAATGAAAATAAACCAAGAAATCAGAAACTATTCACAATTTTTGTTCAATTCTTTTGCCATTTATTTACCGCCAAATATTTTCCCCCCTCGCGGGTGTAAAATTCCTATTATTACAATGAACCAGTTTCCAAAATTAGCAACTTTTCGATCTTTGCAATTTTTCCAATTTCAAAAATAGTTTCCTAACTTTTTCATTAATTTTTTTCAACCACTATTTACAGTATATAAATTACTTCTCAACTTGAAATATCCTTCCGCTTTTTTTCACCCCTAAAAACACCGGAAAAGGGCTTCCTCACATTTTACATTTTTCAATGAACCTACCAAATGAGTTCGAGAAAAAAAAAGTGTGAGCATGCGTATATATATAAACGAAAACCACAAGATTGATGACGCACTCACATATGTTATACTGATGACTTCTAATTAACTTATCAGTGGCAACCGTTTAAAAAAAAAAAAAAAAGAGAAACAAGGCCGATAAATTGTCTTTCAGCTCATTATAATGAAGTTTACGACACGAGGCATAATGTGTCAGAATTTTTCAAACCCAAAGGGAAACACAAACGTAAATAGATTGAAACGGATGTGCATGAAGAATAGGAAAAAAAGGGAAATAACAAAAAACGAAAAAAAAGGAAATAGAATATGTAAAATACAACAAAAAAAAGAAATTAAAAAATGGAAATTATAGAGAATAGCAAAAAAACACTGGTGTTAAAAAAAAATTTAACCAAAGTGTAGAAATAAAAACTGTAAACGGAAAAAGCAAGTGACCCTAAAAGCAGCTAGGATTACACGAAAAAAAACCGTTACAGGACCCTTGCATTAATTATCACCTGTTCACTAATTAACAAAACTGAATTTTCATATACGATAAATATTTGAAAGCATATAGCAGAGCACCCAATTTAATCGAGTGAAAAGCATGAATATTGCATCTAATGCATAAAATCTAATTCAACGTTATCACTGACCCAATATTCAGTTAATTGAAAGCTCATTGGTTTGGGACAAATTTATCAGTAAATATCAGGTCTTGAAAAAAAATTCCCCTTTCCTTTTTTTTACATCTCCCGATATATACATATATACATTTATACCGTTTTACAACTATATTAGCACATCAAAAGCCAGTGCAGGTGATGGCTTTTGATGTACATAATGCATCGTCCAATACCAAGGACTAAACAGTGAGTAATGCTCGCGTGCAATGTGTGTACATGTTCAATACAATATGTATATATATATATAAAGCCCCTGAAATCATCCGGCACACTTTTGTGTTAAGTTTCATTTACGAGAACCTGATTCAATTAATCCCCTTTCACACAACTTTGGACACAAGTAGCTATCGATAATTACGTGTCCAAACGAATAATGTGATAACGACAACGCATAATCTATATACACGGGAAATAAATGTGTATTTTACGGACACGATTATCAAATTGTCCTACCTCAATTCCTTTTGTGTTATAGTGAGACGAAAAAAAATTAACGAGAGTGTGAATTAATATCCTATTGGCTCGACGTGCCAAGTGGAAAGCAAAAAAAAAAACCCCTTCGACAATTGTTTTACACGACCACGAAATTGGAGTTTGATACTGTGATAATATTACGAACAAGCGTCAATAAATTTTTATTTATTGCTACAATCGATTGTATTGTGAAATTCGAATATTCAAAGATACGAAATGGAAAAAATTTCTGCTTTGACAATATCAGGACTCGAAGCAGTGAAAGTATTTAAAAATACTGACTTTACGGACAAAAAAAATAAAAATTCTTTATATCGATCATTTTTAATAATTTTCGAAAAAATTCTTTGACAATTTTCAAATTTATTTCTTTACAATATTTAATTTTATGAAATTTCAATTATTAGTTAAATTCCTTTTATTAAATAAATATTAGAAAATAGAAACTAAAAATAGTATTACAAAAACTCAATTAAACTTTATCAACAAAATTAATTACAAAATTCAATTATTTTTTTTAAATTCACACTATATTAATATTCTTAATATTCAATGATTATCTAAAATTTTAAATGAAATTTATTTTTATAAAATAAAATTCAATTTTTATCAGAATAATCTACTAGAATTCAATTTTTAAATAAAAATAAAAAGCAATTAAATAATTTATGAAAGAATTGAACGTTTCTTAAAATTAAATTCCTATAAAAAATTGTTATCAACAAATTATCAAATACTTGAATTCTATTAACGAATTTTAATAAAATTTTTAAGAATAATTACATTTTTAGTGAAATTCTATTAAAATTACATTAAAAATAATTTAAATTCTGCATTGAATTTTATTATTTATGAAAATAATTGAATTCTTGTAAAGAATTTTATTAAAATTTTAAAAAATAATTAAATTCTTGTAAAAAATTAACAGGAATTCAATTAGTTTTAAAAATTTTAATAAAATTCTTGGCATAAATTAAAAAAAACAAAATTCTTACCAGATCTTTAATTACTTTCAGAAATTTTAATAAAATTTTTCCCAAGAATTTAAATATTTTCGTAAAATAATAAAAATCTTTACAGGGAATCAATTATTTTCAATATTATTAATAAAATTCTTTCCAAGAATTCAATTATTTTCAAAAATATTAGAATTTTAGCAGAAATTCAAACATTTCAAAAAGTTTTAATAAAATTTTGTTTGGTAGAAATTCAATTATTTTTCAGACAATTTTAAAAAATTTCCCAAATTCAATTATTTTTTTATAATCTAAGATTTTAACTGAAATCTATTTTTAAGTCAATATTTATGAGAAAATTTTACCAGAATTCAATTATTTAATTACAAAAATAAATAATTTATTAAATAATTGATTGTTTCTTAGAATTCGATTTCTATTAAAAATGTTATCAACAAATTTTTAAACAATTAAATTCTTTGGACGAATTTTAATAAAATGTTTAAGATTTTTTTCGAGGAATTCGATTAAAATTCTATTGAAAATAATTGAATTTCTATAAAGAAGTTTATTATTTACGAAAATAATTGAATCCCGATAAAATTTTATTAATTATAAAAATAGTTGAATGATTGCGAAGAAATTGATTTAAAAAATTGGTTAATAATGAAATTCTGGTGAAATTTTTATTATTTTTTTAAAATAAAAGTTTTTGTAGAATATTATTAAATTTTTTTTTGAATAATTAAATTCTTTTGGTAAATTTAATAAAAATAGTAGATATTGAACAGTATTTAATTTTTGCGAAGAATATTATTACTTTTGAAAATAATTCAAACTTTGCAATGGATTTTATTAAATTTTTTGAAAGTAATTGAATTTTATTGCTTTAGAAAATAATTGAATTCGTGTGATAAATATTGTTAATTATGAAAATAATTGAAATTTTTTAATGAATTTCAATAAATGTTTTGAAAATAATTGAATGTTGTTGAAGAATTTTGCTATTTATTTAAACAGATAATTGAAATGTTGACAATGTTTTTTAGTCTTTTTGAAAATATATGAATTTCGGAGAAGAATTTTAATATTTCTAAAGTTAATTGAATTTTTGACGAGAATTTAAAAAAATGTTTGAATATAATTGAATTTTTGCGAAGAATTTTATTACTTTTAAAAATAATTGAATTTCTGCAAACATTTTTAATTTCTCTAAAATTCTCCAAATTATATCGTACAATTTACGAACTTTTCATCCTTTTTTAATAAAATTACCTTTTATAAAAAAAACCAAATTTTACGGACAATTTAGTCCAAAACATAATTTTGGACCGTTTTTTGACCAAATTTTCATTTTTTTCAAAATATCCTGAATTTAGAAACAAAATTTATAAAATACAAAAAAAAACTTTAGACAATTTTTACCATTTTCTCAATATTAAATAAATTCAATTTTCGAAATACCTACAAACATTGCTGCACACAAGCAGATAAGAAATTAAATTGTATACACCACCGCGAATAATAAGGTGGAGGAAAAATTAACGAGAGAGTAAATTAATATCGTACTCCGTCGAGATTGACGTGCGAAGTGAAATTAAAAAAAAGGAAAAAGAGAGAGGTGGTTGAAAGTACTTGAGTGAGAATCTGTTCAATTTGACGAGGGTTAAATATTGTGGGTTGAAATTGATTACCGTAAAAGTCGGGGATTGAGATTTCAAGTCTCTTGTGTCAGATGTCGATCATTTTATAAACAAAGGTGGAGAGTTCGATGCTCGTCAATTTCCAGACTTTCCATCCTGATGTGCATATAATGCGAACTTCAACGCGTTGCATAATAAAAAAAAACAATAAAAAAAGGAAGAAACTCACTAATCCCATTAAATATTCACGCCTGCACAAAAGTTACTTTCGTACGCTTTAAATAAACATTTTTATTTCATTATATTCAACATTGAAAAATAATAATCCACTTTCACGAGAAAATATATCTTGCTGAGAAGGGTACAGCAAAAAAAAATAACAAACGAAATCTAAAAGTATTTGCAGTTTGCAATCTTTATGCGCGAAGAGCGAAAATGTTAAATTCTTTTCAGACGCAGTGAAAAAAAATTTCTTCTGCGGGGTGAAAATAATCTTTAACGTACACCTAGAAAACAGTTTGATTGTTATGAAAATAAAATTACATTTTACATCTAGATAAAAGAAAAATAACAACACTGATAAAAAGAAGAATTCTATTTCACTTTTCCACGATTTATGCTAACAATCCCATTTTCAATACTCCATACAATAAAGATCTCAGAAGTAATTTGTCTTCAACCAGAGATAAACCTCCTCTAACGAGACCCGAAAAAAGAAAAACAAAAATGGAAAATCTTCCTTAAGTCCTGAGAGTGAGTTGAAACAATCTAATTTGCAAGAATGGGCGACGTATTCAAATGTGCTGTAATTGATTATCTCGACTTAATCAAGTGGACCTAACAAAATCGTATCTAGAGCCTCCTCTTGAAACGAAAGGGTCTCGAGTTTCAACCCTAAATGGGACGACGTATGCAAATTTGTCGACCTTGAATTTGCCTCCCAGCAAAGTGAGCTCGAAACGGAAAGAAATCCGGTGGGAAAATAACCTCGCCTTTTCGTCGACAGGGTCTTAAGAAGAAATTACGTTCCTCGAGATGGTTAAGAGGAAGAAAAAAAAAAAGAAAAAAAAACCGAAAGAAAAGAAAAAAAAGAAATAAAGAAGACTACGACGACGTTCTACCACTACCACTGCTTCTATGCTGTGGAGGAGAAGGAAAGAGAACTTGGCCGACAACAAGGAAAGCCCGTAAAGCTATCTCGTAGAAGCAAATAAGCCTCAACTACAAACTTTCAAGAAAGTTACCTCCGTTTAAGCCGAGAATATAAGTGACTCTGGGTAATGTGTGCCTTATCAACAAAGATTCTATATATAAGATAATGGGAGGGAAAAAAGAAGGAAAATTGAAAAGCTCCTTTCTCAGGTCCCACACCATTAAGACATCCTAAAATGTCGTTTTTACCGACATTACCAGGACTACAAGATCATCTTTATTCCGTTACCGCGCAAGCATTCGTAAATTTCATTACAAATTCAGGACTACGAAATTCACAATAGATTTTCAAATATTTAAAAAGAAATTCTTGCTAAAATTTCAACTATTTTTCATAAATTATCAAATATTACAAAATCAAGTTTTTATATAAATAATTATCAAGTAAGAAAAATGAAAATTATCACAAGAAAAAAATTTACATGATGCTAAATTTAAAAAATTTTTGGAGAATATTAATTGACTATCTTTACTTTTACCTATTTAGTTTTATTGTAGTTATTGAATTAATTAATAATTAATTAATAACTAATCAATCATTTTTAATTTATTTTAATAACGACTTTTTAATTTTTGATAATTATTAACAATTTTTACAGTGAAAATTTAGCACTTATTCTAAAACAAAAAATTAAAAACTTTTATTCAACTGAATTTATGCAAAAGCGAACATTTTTGAATTTCAGTATTTTACATACACACATCACAGAAAAAATTTGGTCTCATTTTTATTGCATCTCATTTTGAGTACTATTCAGTTTGAACAAATTACTAACTTCAAATTGCTCAAAATGAGTCGATAAATATTTTCCAAATGTTGCGTTGGTAACATTTGCAGTTTTGTCATATTTTGCTATTTCATATATTTACCCTAAAAAATATTACTTTTCATTAAATTGAAAATATTTAACGTCCCTTTACTTGAAAATAAATTTATTAATTACACAGTAACGTAATTAAAGTAACTTAAACATAACAGGATGAATGAATTTTGAATTTTAGCGCCATATTATAATCACTTGACAGTGGCGCTATTGCAATAAGTTTTTTGAAATCAGTTTGGCACTACTGCTTTGTCAACAAACAATTATAACCTAAAAATTTTATTGCCTTTATTGAAGAATTGTAAGCAAAATATATGTGAAATTTAGTTTTTAAAGATTAATATTGTACATAGGACGACGAATGTAAATTGAATATTTCTTTGTTTTGAAAATGTAAGACGAAAACAATAATGTAAGTAATGACAGATCTCCCCCCATCACGAAATGAAAACGAAATTCGTCGCGTTGAAGAATTAACCAATTTTCATCGACGTGCAGTGACACGTTTTACCGTTAAGTCGTTCGATACAAACAGAAAATAGTTCCGCTCAACAAACAAGTGTAAGAACCGAAGAAAAGGTATAAGCTCAATTTAAAAGATGAAAAACGAGTTGAAGATGTTTTTACCAAAAAATAATTGTTAAAGGACCAGAGAAAAGGAAGAAAAACTCCTCTTAAGAAACGAAAACCATCACCGCCAAAACCCAGCACGAGTCGTCATGCTGACAAAAAAGATTTTTTACAAACTCTCCATTTACAAGAAAAAGATTCGACATTCAAAATACCGGAACCAGTAACGTCAACATCGAAAATAAATGAATCTGAAAAACTGGAGGAAACAACGCAATTAACATCCAAAAAAAGAACAACAAACAAAATTTACAATAAAAACTGGATTAGACTCTTTCTGCCCGCACGATCTACTTCGTACAATTATAAATATGATCAAGTTCAAATTTTGCCGCACGTATGTTCATTTTAATCTCTATATTTGTAAATTTTGCCCTTAGACATCCAAAAAATACTTTTCTCCCAGATGAGTGGTCTAAGAATGGTCCAAATTACCGGACTATTTCATTTTTATTCAAGAGAAAAGAACCTGTTCAATCAACAAAGACTCAAGTGCAACAAATGGCTGATCAAATGAATATAAATTTCAAGACAAATCTCACTACACACTGTAGAAGTCGACTTGCGACATTTTTCAAAAATGAGTTATTCAAAAAATCACCGACTGCGAATAAAAATCCCAATTCATTGACGAAAAATATATTCAGGAGAGACGCATGAAGAGAAAAGAATTAGAAAGAAAACGTGCAAGAAGAAACGAATTAGATGGGACCGAACGAAGAGAAGAAAAAAAAATGCTGAAAGACAAAATAGAATCGCAAAACACAATCAATATCGAGATCTTTATCCACATTATAAAAAAATGAGAGATACATTGATCAACAATGAATTGGAAAAGGAAAAAAATCACGTAATGTTGAACAGCGAAAAATTGTTTACGACGCAAAGACAACTACTGGAAGGAATCGAGGAAAATCGAAGAAAACGTCTAAAAAATAAAGCGGGCATTAAACCATCGAAGACAACACCTGAAAATAAATCAAGCAATAATCCACCAATGGAAATAACACCTGAAAAAGAAACGATGAAAAGCAAATTTTGTGCGATGAAACATTTAATACAATCGAAAAGGAGGAGAAGGAAGAAAAACAAGGTGACACAATTAAAACCTTAATTGACAAGCTTCTTTCTTCAAATATAAAAATAAAACACTAAATCGAATGAATTTGGAAAATTTGGATTTTTGAGACATGACAAGTAAGGACGAGTGTCACAAATTTCTCCCTTTTTATATTCGCTTACGCAAAAATACTTTGTTGATGAAAAAATAAGTGATTTCATGCTTGTACCTATAATGAAACCTGGTGTAAAGTACATTTGCTACACAAATACTGCACTGAGTGAATTGGAAAATGTTTTCGAGAGGAAAAAAATAAAACTACAGTAAAAACATCAATGAAGACAATGACGAGAGCCGAAATTTCAAAACAAGAGGCAGATCACAAGAAACTTGTCTCACCGAGACGAGAAAAAAAAGAAAAGCATGAGAAATTGTTGAGTGATAAAAAAATAGTGTCAAGAGATGTAAAGTTACTGAAAAGTGAAAAAAGTCCCCAGCATAAAAAAGACTGACCGAACTGCAATTAAAATTAAAAGTTTTAAATAAAGATCTATCGTGAACAAGGAATTAAAAAAAATTACCGAAATTCACAAAAAAGTCGTGACTGATAGGAATCAAGAAAAATATCTTGAAAATGAACGTAGGTGGAAAAGACTGTTCAATATTTCGAAATTACGCGTTTGCTTAAAAAATGGGGGAGATCTATCTACTTACAATTGGTTTTCTACACTTGATATTTACATTTCCAAAAATCGACATTTTGTTTAATTGATTTAAAATTTCCAATCAAGCATTCTAACTTTTGGTGTGAAATTCAATCCTTATAGTGTAAAGTTATAGTCTCATTTTTAACAATGACATATTTATAAAAACATGATAAACATTTTTTGTTCGTTTTTTCATCCTGAATTCTTACAAAAAAAAATTTAGTTTTCATCAAGTTACATGGAAGATATAACGATTTCCAAAATTTTGCTTTCTCAAGAAGTAGCGAATATTTTCACTTGATTTTTCGTGAAAATATTTCTTTTCATATACAGATTAAAATCCCAGAGTTTCATTCAAATCCATTTGCTTACTCCAAAACACTGTCGAAGTGGCGTGGAATCGCTCAACCATCTGAAATAATGAAAATTTTTTTTAATCATGAAAAGAATGAAAAAACGAACAAATAATGTTAAATGTTTTTATAAAATTTTGTTAACCATCTAGAGAATAAAAACCAGACGATTAACCAAAGAAGAAAGGTCACTAGCAGTTTTAATACTATATGTCAGTTTTTTTTCGAAAAGAAAATACAAAAAACCAAAGTTCGAAGCAGTTAAAACAACAAATGGAATTACTAACTAAATTAAAAATTATTTAATTAAAATAACCAATCAATGGAAGTATAACAATCAATATTTTTTTTGCGACTGTAAAAGTTTGAAATATTAAATTATTGGATAATAACTCCAAATAAACGAGAGAGTTTCAATGGTCCTTTATTTTCTATTTTCTTTAGGAAATTTTTCTTGAAAATTTCAATCTCCATTCTTATGTATATATGCGTATTATAATGAAAAGCCAATAACTTTTTGTTTAAACGACTTAAAAGTATATATATATATAGCTTTGATTTCAAACGGAAATCACACAGTTCTCGATTAATTCTTCACTATAGATGTACATTATGTATGGAAATGAGGTTTAATTAAATCGGCCGTTCTTATACTTTCTGGCGTTGGAATTTCAACTTAAATTACACGAGAGGAAAATTTGTAAAACGGACGGCTCACATGTCACGTTACGTTACCGAATAACTCGCCAGAAAATACTCAATTTATTTTAATCTCTTTTTCGGTATCAACTCTACATTTGGCCGAATAATCTTTTTACGATAATTGAGGAATGACCTTTTCATAGCTTAAAAAAGGATTCAAAACTGTTCAAGGATCACGTTATTACGAGCAATTAGATATTTATCTAGTTTCTATTTTTTTCATCCGTCAATATTAAACGATACAGGAAAAAAAGAATCTTCAAATTTTCGAAAGTTTATCGAACAGGAAAATATAAACGATATTTGTATATATATATATAGAGAGAGAGAGAGAGGAAAAATGTCATATTTCAAAACTAGTTAATTTTCTTTACATATGTGAAAGTCAACAAGTCAGCAAAAATATCATGTCGTTGGGAAAATTATTCGCCTATATTTGGAAAAATAATTGCTTTGATTCCCGAGATTTATTACAAGCTTTTTTTCTGCTAGTGCATCGTTGTATATGCGCCAATTATTTTTACTTTAGCCCACATGAAAATAAATTCGATTGAATGCGCACTATATATATGTCACATATATACATTTTTTTACCGCCTAGAAAAAAAGAATTTTTTTTTTTTTTTGATTTAAACTACAATTTTAAAGAGGTTGATGAAAAAGTACTCTATGAAGCGGGGGGAAAAAATTTTTCCTTTTAATGAAAATTGTCCTTTTTAATAAATACTCTGACTCAACAATCTACTTCATTTATTTCATCTAGAAAGAAAATTTTTAGTACAAAAATAAATTTTTTTATATTGATTCTAATCGAAAAGCAAAGAAATTAAAAATACGTTTCGAAACATTAATTTTTGTTCCTTACTACTACTATTTTTTCAACACTAGTGCGACACGGGAGCAAACTATTTAAATTTTTCTATTTACTCTAGAAGGTAAAAATTGTTTTTTTTTATTCTGAGAATTGTTGTCAACTCTGGGGAAATCAAAGGATATTTTTTAGTAAAAAAATACATTGTGTATATCTAGAAAAGAAAATTGTTGATCAGTTTTCTATTTTTTCAACAGAGAAAAAATTCTCCCTCTTTAAAATGACAAAAGAACCATCGGTTCGAACCTTGTATTTTCAATAAATATCGGAGCAAATAAAGGGAATTTTCGTTATATGCAAGAGAGAATATAGAAAAAAAGGAGAAGAATGTAAGGAATTATAAGATAGAAGGCAAGTGAAAGAGAGAGAGAGAGTTCAACTGGTAGAAACTCCCATCTTATAATGAAGTTCGCGCGACGGAAAAATTAATGGCGGAACTCACAACGAGGGCGCAAGGGGCAGATTTCGTTGGCGAAGTGAAAGATGGAGAAGAGGAGACAGAGAGCGCGAGATAATGGAACGGTAGAATTAGAATGGAAAAAGGAGATGAGGGTAGTCAATTTCTTCCTCTTATTCTTATTTCGAGATGTAAAAACCGCTTTTCTTGAACGGTAATCATCTGTGTGGGTAAAATAATTGTACCTTCTAAATTGTAATCCCTCGGGGAAAAGGGGTGCATCTAGTTATCGAGTCACCTTTCCCATGGAAATTCGTACACCGGGGAATCGTTTCGAATTAGCTTTGCGGGAGGCCTGAACGATCATCATAGGTGAGAGAGGGAGCAGCTCTAGTCTATACAGTTCTCGCATAAAGCGGAAAAAAAGAAGCGATCGACCGACATCGATGACGCCTTGTTCGTGTGGCAGAATACACGTAGCCACTTGAAAGGCGACGTCTCATATGAATAATTTATTAAGGACGTTTATCACCAGTACTAGCTCTACCCGGTAATGCCTTGCGGCGCTTCCTCGAACGATCGAAGGGTTTCTGACACGGCCTGTAATACGAGGGCTATTATTTTAAGCGATCTGTGGCGTTACCGTCACATGGAGCTTATCCATCCATATTATTCCGAGATTAACGATAACAGAACCTTAACTAGCAAGATGAATTCTCCACGAGTGATTTCGATTAGTCGCGCCAATAAAATGTCCCCACGAGCATTTTCAGCTAATCGAGAGAGAGAGAGGCCACTCTCTCTCTCTCTTCACCAACTCCTGTGACTAATCGACGCTGATAACAAATAAGTTCCACTCCCATTAATTGCCTCGACCAAATGTCAAAATTACTTCTCCCCGAAAAAAAGTAATCAACTCCCAATTGATAAGCACTTTCTCACGTAAAGATCAATTAACCCACAACCAATCAATACACATCCAATAACGAATCAATAAATTTTAATTAACAATACAATTAAAAAATAATTACAAATAAAAATTTCCAATTATCGCAACTAAATTTATATTATTTGATTAATTATTGAAACAGTAGCCAATTTTCCAAACCATTAACCATATTCCAAAACAATCAATACAAAAGTCCTGTAACTGATTTTCTCCTATCCAATTTCATGGACAAATTTTTTTCAAAAATAGCATTAAAATTCTACTATAGAAACGAAAATATAAAGCTTCCAACTTAAATTTTAAACTATCAAACATTGAAACCTCTATATTAAAAACTAAAATAGAAACTAAAAAAATAGAAAAAAACTAGAATATTAAGACCTCAAAACATTAAAAATAAGAAGAAAAAAAATTAGAATCCCACGATAAAATTCTAATATCTCCGTAAGCAATCAATTTTTTTTTCCAACCCAGACATAAATTAAAACAATCGTTTAAAACTGACATTTAATAATACTTTCCCATACGAAAATATACAAAAAAAAACATTCTACAAACCGGGAATAATCAAAGACATGTCTTATTAACTCCACAAGTAATAAATTAAAAATAAGAGATATATAATTTTATCAACTAGTGTAATAAAAAAAGGAATATCGTCAACTATTCTAATAAAAGAGAAACCATGAATAATCCATATTATAATTTCCCTATGCGAGTCTCCTTAAACGGATTAATTTGTTACCTAAGGCAAACTAATCGACAGATTATACGTGTGAATATTGGCGTGGGTTTTACGATTAAGTAGCTGTAAACTGTTATACTTCTTGGCGAAGAAGAAGAAGAAGGAAAAGGGAAAGGGGGAACAAACGCTAATCGACGATCGACCGGTTTTTGGTCAACCATAGAATTCTTCGGCTCAAGTTTCACGTATAGATTTATTTTTTCGATAAAAAAACAAGCCCTTTAAATGCATGGCAGTGTAAAACAATGTCCCGTCACCTGGAACTATTTTCAATTCATTTATAAATACATTTAAAAAATTAAATTAACTTTATTATAAGGATAAAGTCCACATTTAGAGATCGGATATCGGAATTTGAATTTATTACAGTTTTCGAAAATTAAATTACTGAATCTAAATTGGAAAATTATTCCAAAAAAGAAAACAACAACATTTTAGGGGAAATGATAGAAAATACCGAAGGTTCTCTATGATTTACATTTAAAGTCAGCATTTTTTTTGTTTCTGCTTTCGAAACTTCATGAAAAAAAGATAGCACAAAATTAGAAGAATTAAAAGTGCATAGTTAGTGCGAGGAAAAAAATTCCAATAACGTTCTCTTGTTTAAATGACAGAAATAGTATTTTTTGAAATGAGCTAAATACCGTGTTGTACATTTTCCAACTAATCAACTAATCAACTAATCAACCAATCGTATTTTTTCAAATGTTAATTAATACATGCTATTAATATTATTGAAATTAAAAAAAATAAATAAACCAACTAATCAACCAATCGTATTTCTTTCAAATCTTAATTAATACAAATTAATAATATTATTAAAATAAAAAAAATTAAATAAACCAACTAATCAACCAATCGTATTTCTTTCAAATGTTAATTAATACAAGTTAATAATATTATTAAAATAAAAAAAATTAAATAAACCAACTAATCAACCAATCGTATTTCTTTCAAATATTAATTAACAAATTAATACATTTAATAATATTATTAAAATTTTAAAAAAATTAAATAAACTATTTTATTCTTCTCGCGTGTTTCAATCTAATTCATTAAACAATAAAAAAAAAAATACAGCAAAAATGCATGTATTTTTAAAAACTAAAATTCATCGCAGTAAACACAGGTATTTTTCCCATTTTCTCGTTTGGAAAATATATAAAAAAAATATTATAAAAAAAGTTGTTCTACTAAAAATATATTTTATTAAAAAAAACCGATAAAAAAATGATTTCAATTTAAAAAAGGAATTTTACTCCAAAAAAAACTTTTTCTGACAAAGGAATTTTAAATTAAAAATATTCTAAATTTCCAAAATCTATACCATAAAAACAATAAAATAAAAAAATGTTTTTAAATATTCAAAAATTGGTTTTTTTAAAAATTATTTTCTAATAAAAAAGATTTAAATTTTCTAATAAAAAAGATTTAAATACTTATATTATCAATATAAGTATAATAATTTTTTTTTTATAAAAATGAAACGTTTCGCGATTTTAAAGGGCAATTTTTTTTCTCTCTTTTTGACTCTGTCATGACAAATGAGGGCGAATCAAAATTCTAGAGAGGTAAAGAAATATTTTTCTTTCGCCTTTATTCCCCAGTTACATATAATGAAGCACATGCTTTATTTCCTCAGACTGAATGACAAAGCAAAATAATCCGTTTATTTACTTTTCCGCTCTTTTTTCTTTTTATTATTTTATTTTCATTTTAAAATCATCTGTCAGTAATCATTTCACGTTTATCTTAATTTTCGAAGCATTATTCTATATAGAGCAATATGTTTTCTATAACGAGAAAACAAATAATCCGATTTGAAATCCCATCAGTCTGAAAATTTTTCATCTTTCATGAATTCTGTCCCAACTCAATTCTGTTAATCTGTCGCGCACATTTTCGGGAGTGATTCTCTGGCGTTTCACTCTTTTTTCTTTCTTTTTATTCATTTTTTTTGTTTGTTTTTTTTGCTTTCTTTCTTTCAAATGCGCCATTTTTCATGTCGGTTCTCTTTTCCACGCAACTTCTCATTTAATTAATGGATTAGTTATCGCGTGTGGAAATATATGTATACATACACACATACATTGTGCTCGCTCAACGAAAAAGGAATTCGTTTGAGGGAAATGAAAATTTATTTGCTTATGAATTTATCTTAATTTCTTTATTTTTGTGGACTAAACTCTCGCTAAAGAAGTCATGGCAATATTTACTAGAGAGCAAAAAAAGCGGAAAAAATGTTTTTTTTCCACGTTTTATATATTCATAGAGATAAATCTACCAGCTGAGAACAGAATCTTTCGAATTTGTTGAACTGGAAGAAAAATCAAACGAACAAAGGGGGAAAATTTTTTTTTTTTTATGGAGAATCTTTCCATGAACAATGGAGAAAAGTAAAAGAAGAATTAAGTGAACAAAGAAGAAAAAGAAAAGGAGGATACTCAGGTAAACAATGCGAAAAAAAATTCTCAATTCAATTAAATATAAATAAAGGGAGAAAGAGAAACTTACGCGGAGAACAAAGGAGGACAAAAGGGAAAACGATTAAACCAAAATTGAAAGAAAACTAAAAATCAGCTGATGTATGAAAAAATGCACAAATAAGTCGGCTCAGGAAATTCATTCTGAAAAAAATACTGTTATTTTTATTAACTTATTACTAATACTTATTATTCAATGTAATTAAATTAAATGACACTAAATTTGAAACAAATTTAGCAATTGCAATCAATGTTTAAAAAAAAGTGAAATAAAACTATAATAAATATTATTCTTTCGTAGAATAATAAAAGAAGCCATTTGTATTCTCCTCTTGATTAAAATCAATAGAATTTTTTGAAAGTTTTGAAATATTTTTACCAATAACAAAAAAAAAAATACTCGGCATAAAAAAGCATAAACAGATTTTATTCCAAAATATCAAAAAAATGCAATTGCAAATAAAATTTAAAATAAATTCACTTTACACTTTCGAATATTAAAGCTATTGTTTTCCCAGACATTACTTTATCAAAAATTGATGAACTTGATAAGAATAGTAAATTATATTTAAACACCTTTACCTTATTTACTATTAATAAATCACTGAATTTATAACAATTTATAAATAGCAATTCTGCAATGTAGTTGAAATTTATTTTAAATGTAAATTTGTATATCAAATAGAAATGTTTCATTATCTACATTGAAATTCAGTCTGCTAATAAATAGGATTTTCATTAAATCTGTAATTGTTTCCGAAATAATTGGAATATTCTACAATAATTTAATATTATTATTTAATATTATTCTTAAAAGTTATTTTTATTTATACCGCATCTTAAGGTAATTTAATTATTCTCAATCAATAAATTCTAATGATATTAAATATAAAAACCTTTCGAGAAATTGAAGTTAAAAATTAAAGTATTAAATCTGTAAAAAGTAATTCTTAAAAAAAGAATTCTAAAATTAATTTTTTCCAAACTGATTTGTATTAATCTCCATTTTTCATAAACTAACAATGCAAGTACAAAGTTTAATCCTGAATTGCAAATTTGAATTTTCAAAATCTTTCTTCTTTAAATTAAATTTTAAGTCGACTTTCACAAATATTCTCTTGAATTTTGAATGAGATTAAATTTTCAACTTCCGATTTATTCAATTGTCATTTTAGACATTGAATTTTTTAAAAACTTTAGTTGATAATTTTTAATTTTTCAACGAGAGTGACAAATTTTAGTCAAGATTGTAGATTTTTTATATTATTTCTCAAATCTTAAATTCTATTTCTAATTGAACTTTTAAATTGCTATTTTTTGATCAGTTCAATATTATAATTTGAATTTAAATTGCAAATTTGAATTTGCAATCAATTTTTATAAATTTGTTTTAAAAAATTTCGCCCATTTATTTTATAGATTCATTTCTGTTTTTTTTTTATTATGAAGTAGGTATTATTTTACCGGATCAAAATTTCGAAAGAAAAAACCGTTTCACATCGAAAATAAAAACGTTTCCTTTTCACTGAACAGTGAATTTTTTTTTATACACTCGAAACACTATACACACGAAAGAAAAGCATTTAAAAAAAAACACCCGGATTGATTGATAGAAACATCGAAAAGTTGACTTCCTGGATCATTCTTCCAGTATTGTCCGGTTCCCCTAATACAACCTCTGATCGCCTTGCTACAATCCCAACAACAATAACGCAAAAGGTTCCATCAAGTGTCAGACCTTCGTATATATATACACATATAGTGTGAAGATGACAATGTATCCTATTACAAACTTTAAAAATCCATCACACGCAAGAGCCGTCGGATGAATGGAAAAAAAGGAGAATAAGAAGAAGAAGAGAAATCTCGTGTGTATATACATATATATATATACACTGGATTGAAAAAAACACGCTTCGATAGACACGATGCAGCTGTCCTTGGAAAAATCGAAGGAAGGCGATAAACCTCCCGGGATTGACCTTGAAAGCCGCAAAGGGCTTTCTTGTCGTGCGCTTTTGCCTGTAAATAATCTAAGCTGAGAGGTGAGAATGGGAGGGGTTTTTTCGTCATGAAGAAAAAAAAGAGAGAAGAAACTCACGTGGATAGATGAAAAATTCTGGTATGGTCCCACGAGCTCCAGCACATCGACGACCAGGCTAGTAAACCGTTTCTACCTGACGCAAATAAAAATATCCTTAAGAAAAAAAAATTTCATACACCGTAAATATTTTCACATTTTTCACTAAAATTTCACACATTCGTCCCTTTCTTTTTCCTACTATTCTCAAGTCGGGGAATATATCTATTAAATTGTCAAAGAATTTTAATTGTCCCGCGGCAAAGGAGATTTTAATCCACGTGACTGCACAACAGACGTTATTTGCACTTTACTTCTTCAGCGAAAACTAATCAACTTTCTTTTGCTTTTCTTTGGTAAAAACTTCTTTTTTTACACTCTCGAAAAGAGGATCAAATTTCTTCTTTTTTCGCCGGGTGACAGTGATAAATCAGCTACTGGTTTTTTTTTTTGCCAAATTCTCCTTTTTGAAAAAGGTCTTTTTTAAAAAGGTCTTTTTTAATTACTCCTTTTTGTACATATGACACTTTTTCTGTAATTTTATCTAAGCAAAATTCAAAGTAAATTTTTTTTTGCCTATTTGCTGTCTATTTTCTTCGGTAACTGCTTCTTTACTTCTTTCCTTAAACTTCTTGCTTTAAACTTCATTACTCGAACTTTTTTACTAGTGTATTTTTTACATCCAAAACACTTTAGTACAATAAACTCCTGTTTTACAACAACGGAAAGATTTACGTGAGTAACTTATTCCTTCACTTCTTTAATCCTGTAAACACGATTTACTTTCTTCTCTTTAAAATCACTTCAGCCGTTTTTTTTTTTTTTTTAAACAAACTGCAAAAGCACTAAAAAACAGGAAACAGGAGAAATAAGTAATTAGTGTATTTTTTTAGTGGTACGTTAAAAATCGAAAAAGGAGGTAATTGTCAGTGAAAAGAGTCGACAACATGGAACTGTTATTCAGGAGCCACACACGCGCGACCCGGCCATCGTGCGGCTTTCGTCTGATATGAAGGTATAACTCGCACGCAACGCAGAGCTGATGAGGGTAGAGAAAAGAGGGGAGGATGTAGAGAGAGAGTCGAGGGTGGATGGAAGGGGCGAGCGCAAAAAAAAAATTCGAGCGGGGGTGGAACTTGTAGAGCAAAGGATAGAGAGAGAAGAGAACAAAGTAGAGAGAGAAAGAGAGAGAGAAGGAAGGAACGAACGCCTCGTGGTTCACCTAGAGATTTCGGCGTGTATCGCAGACTGAGGCTCCGATCTCACTGATTCGAAGTTGAACTATGTTTCGCTGAAAGACTTGTGCGCAGCCGACAACCACCGTCACGACCATCGCCATCCCATATAGTTAACCCCCTCAAAACATGAACCAGCGCCCTGCCTGTTCCTAGCGAGAGAGTTGAGCTAATCTCGAAGCTGAGCGAATATATGTACAAACACTAAAGTAAAATAAGGGTAAAGTCTCACTGTGTGTATACGTAGTTGACTCTCATACCTGTCGAGATCCTCCTCCTCCTCCACTTCTTCTTCTTCTTCTTCAACTCTCGCGTGCCACTCAAGGGAGTGCAATTCCAACCCTCCACTCGCTCCAAGGTTTCTAATAACATTGTGGCTGGATCTTTGATGAAGCTAGATTGATGGTGTTTTGTTTGTCTCTGTTCTTTATGAGCCTCCTCTCTCAACCAATTCTGCCTACTGGATACATACACATATACTTTAACGAGGTAAAGGCCTTCACAGTAGTCCAGACAGCACCTACAATCAAGATATTCAATTAATAACAATGTTCATCTCTGTGTTTCAATCTCACGTCAAAGATATATACATATTTTGACTGACAAGCGATAACAATGACCAACGGGTTAAATTTAATTTGATGGAAGCGATAATTAATTTGTCAGATATATGTAAATTTTGAATCAGTCAATTGGAATTGAGTGATTTTATAGGATTACATATGGGAACAATGCTTTTAATTCATCCATCCCGTCGAAATACTCGATTTTTAGTATTTATAAAAAACTTAACTATTCGTTTAGAGAAAATACGTTTTTCTCGCGCATAGTCTACGTTTTTCTCGCACATAGTCTACATTTTTCTCGCAAATAGTCCACTAATCTTTTTATATTCCCATAAAAAAAGTATAATACAAATTTTATTTGTTTCTAATAAAAATTTTACTTCCGCGCAAATAAAATTCATTTGTGCCAACAAAATTTTTTAATTGAAGCAAACAAAGAGGCTTAGAAAAATAAATAATTGTTTACTAACTCCTATACACGAAGAAAAATAGAGTAGCTTTTACTATTAAAAATAGAATCAGGCCGAATCAAATATTTAAGAGAACGCATTTTACTTAAAAATAGAAATTCAATTTTTTATAATTACTAATATTAACTATTAATAAAACTAATTTATAATAATTAAAATATTCATTAATTCAATTATTATTTTTCACCATTTTTATCTAAAATTCGTCTTTATATCGATTACTTTTAATAATTTTCGAAAAAGTTCTTTGACAATTTTCAAATTCATTTCTTTACAATATAATTTCATTTTACGAAATTTCAATTATTAGTTAAATTCTTTTTATTAAATAAATATTAGAAAATAGAAAATGAAAATAGTATTAAAAAACACAATTAAACTTTTTCAAAATAGTAAATTTCAAAATTTAATTATTTTTTAAACTTCACGCTATATTGCTTTTAATATTCAAGGATTATCTAAAATTATAACTGAAATTCATTTTTATGAAATAAAATTCAATTTTTATTTAGAATATTCTACTAGAATTCGATTATTTAAATAAAAATAAAACGCAATTAAATAATTTATAGAAGAATTGAACGTTTCTTAAAATTCAATTCCCATAAAAAATTGTTATCAACAAATTATCAAATACTTGAATTCTATTAATGAATTTTCATAAAATTTATAAAAATAATTACATTTTTAGAGAAATTCGATTAAAATTGTATTAAACATAATTGAAATCCTGCATTGAATTTTATTATTTATGAAAATAATTAAATTCTTGTCAAGAATTTTGTTAAACTTTTCAAAAATAATTAAATTCTTGTAAAAAATTAAAGGAATTCGAATATTTTTAAAAATTTTAATAAAATTCTTGGCATAAATTAAAAATAACAAAATTCTTAGCAGATCTTTAATTACTTTCAAAAATTTTGATAAAATTTTTCACAAGAATTTAAATATTTTCGTAAAATAATAAAAATCTTTGCAGAGAATCAATTATTTTCAATACTTTTATTAAAATTCTTCGCAAGAATTCAATTATTTTAAAAAATATTAGAATTTTAGCAGAAATTCTAACATTTTAAAAAGTTTTGATAAAACTATTTTTTGTAGAAATTCAATTATTTTTAAGACAATTTTCAAAAAATTTCCCGAATTCAATTATTTTTTAATAATCTAAGATTTTAACTGAAATCTATTTTTAAGTCAATGTTTATGAGAAAATTCGACCAGAATTCAATTATTTAAATACAAAAATAAGTAATTTATTGAATAATTAAATGTTTCTTGGAATTCGATTCCTATTAAAAATTTTATCAACAAATTTTTAAACAATTAAATTTTTTGGACGAATTTTAATAAAATTTTTAAGAATTTTTTCGAGGAATTCGATTAAAATTCTATTAAAAATAATTGAATTCCTAAAAAGAATTTTATTATTTACGAAAATAATTGAATCCCGGTAAAATTTTATTAATTATGAAAATAGTTGAATAATTGCGAAGAAATTTATAAAAAAAAATTGTTATTAATAAAATTCTGGTGAAATTTTTATTATTTATGAAAATAATTGAATGTTTGCGTAGAATTGTATTGAAATTTTTTTAATAATTAAATTCTATTGGTAAATTTAATAAAAATAATATAGATATTAAACAATATTAAATTTTTGCAAAAAATATTATTTCTTTTGAAAATAATTCAATTTTGCAATGGATTTTGTTAAAATTTTTGAAAATAATTGAATTTTATTACTTTATAGAAAATAATTGAATTCGTGTGATAAATATTATCTTAGAAATTAGTCCACAAAAATATTTTTTTAGCAAAAAAATAAATGAATCGTCAAAAATTTAAATAATTCCATTTTTTGGAAAATATTTAAAATATTGTATAATTTTACTCTATAATAGAAATTTAATGAACAAAAAATCTTACCAAACAATTTCGAGAATACGGAAAGTATGATATAATCGTGTCACAATTGCTCCGCTTCTGGGTCATCAAAGTGTAATTTAATATCAATCTCAGTGGCATTGTTGATAATTCAATGCAGTTTTGTTATCATTTCTTGTTTTGAGAAACTCTTCAAGTGTTGTCTGTGTATATATACCTATAACTCATTCTCCAGCGAGGAAGTTGAAAACTTTTCTCTTTAGACAATTCAATATATATATTCTTGATCTGGAGCACCGCACGTCTGAAAATGAAACAATGAATTAGTCACAATATTGCAAACTAATATTAATGAATAATAATAAAATTTATAAAATGATAATTAAATTAAATAAATTTACTTGTTTTTTCTATGCAAACATTTATCATTTTATGATATTGCGAAAAATACATGTAAAATTTAAAGACTCAGCCAAATGAAAAAGTGTAAACACAAATATTATAATTCAACTGTAAATAAATTACGTCTTTAAAAGATTTTTCGAAACAAAAAAAAATATCTATTACACGAAATTGCATATTAAATATTTTCCTTCAGCCAGAAAAGATGTGATGAAAAGTAAGTCAAGCTCTAAAATCCCCTATCTCCAATAGAGGATAAGCAGATTTCTCCTATATACCAGAATATTTCTTTTCTGCACAGGGATTTTGCTGACAAAAATTTTCCAAGAAAACTCCTATACTTTTTATCATCCAGAGATGCGAAAAAAAATGAAAACAAAAAAGAAAGTGTAATTTTCTTCTTTTTCCTTTAAGAAAGTCTAGAAATATTATGTTTGACTTCTTTTTGTATTGGCTATTATAAAGGAAGATCATCGCCAAAGAGAAACCCTGTTTTAAATGAATCATATTCAACTCTCGAAGGTTAGAGGGTAAAGAAGCCAAGACCGAAAATTCGCCGCCTCAGGTCGGTCTTCTTTCTTTTACACTCCCATTAAAGAAAGAAAGAAAAAATCTTTCCCCAACAGAAATATATATATGTATATAATAGACTCCGACTCCCCTTAGTGTATTAAAATTTATATGAATTGCTGCTTCCAAGCTGTTAAATTTCAGATATGCTAAAAAATATTCACATACACAGCAATATCCCTAAGTAATAAGATCATAATTCCTACAATAAAGCTCAAATTTTCTCTAGAAAGTCGACTATATATATTCTCAAATTTTTTTTTTCCATAATATAATATTAGACTCTTTATTGTTATGAGTTTATAGTCTCGCGTAACTTACAAGACCAAGATTTATTATATAATCTTATATAAAAATTAATACAGAAAAAACATAAAAAATAAAAAGCAATAAAGTACATAATAGTAATAAAAATAATATTTTTTAAAATATTTTTAATATTTAAATATATATTAATTATTAATTAAAAATGGTAGATTATCGTGAATATATTACGCGTCTATAGTTATAAATAAATCTGTTTTAACTATGCGCTTTGTGTAGAAAAAACTTAATTATTCACCGATGACTGCACAATATCAAACTCGGAAATTCAAGCACGGTACAAAGGATATTGAACTCTCAGACGCGCTTTCATGGGAATAACACTTAAATTTAACGAACCTATTATCACTGAGAAGGCAGAATAATTATCTCCTCTACTCAAATTCTAATTTCTAACTTTTTTTTCACCTTCTTTTTATGACAAATTTCATTGAATCGTATATAGCGCGGATGAATCCAAGTCTCGATTTCAGTAATGAAAACTTACTAATCCGATTTCCGTGAAATTTCGATTTAACAGCTATCAAATGAAGATCAAGAGGTGCTCGCTTAAAATAAAAGAAAAACGTTATATTTCACACTTACTCACGAAAAAAATTAATATTCATTCCAATATAAGGATTTTCAAGTGTAAATGTTATTAAAATCAAATGTTTGTAAATAATATTAATAACTAGCAAATGTTATTCGATTTCTTGTTGTTTTTCAAATTACAAAATTTTTATTTTCAAATAAAATTTTTTAAAATAATTTTATACTCAAAATTTAAAAAATCCACTACAGTACAAAATTAATTATTACTGTTCATATTTCCAGAATTTTAATAAAATTTCACGAAAGAATTCAATAATTTTCTAAACATTTAATAATTTCTTCTAAACAATTCAATTATTTTTTTTAATGTAGTAAAATATATTTACAAAAAATCAATTATTTTTAAAACAATTTTAATTGAATTGAAGGACTCAATTTTTAGAAATATTTTTAACACAATTCGAAAAAATGCAATTCTTTTACAAAATTTTAATAAATCTTTTGAAATAATTAAATTATTCTTATAAACAAAGTAAAGTTTTTGGCAAGACTTAAATTTAGCAATTTTAATTAAATTCCTCGGATGAATTCAAATATCATTTTAAATATTTTTAGAAATTTCATTTCTTTCCTAAAAATTTAATAAATTCTTCGAAACAATTCAATTATTTTTATAAATACTACAATTCTTTGAAGGAATTCAATTATTTTTAATTAAAATAAAATTAGACGAAAGGATTAAATTATTTTTAATTAAAATAAAATTACACGACAGGATTTGATTATTTTCAAAAATTCCATAAATTTCAATTTCAATTAGAATTTTAAATTCTTTAAAAATAATTGAATTATTGTCAAAATATTTATGAAAAAGAAAAAAAATTTCATTATTTTCAATTATTTCTATAATATTCTTTATGCGAATTTAATTATTTGTGAAAATTTTAATAAATTCTTCGAAATAATTAAATTATTATTATAAACAAAGTAAAATTATTTGCAAGAATTAAATTAATTTGATAAATATAGTAAAATTCTTTGCAGACTATAAATTATTTACAAAACAATTTTAATTAAATTCCACGGATGAATTCAAATATTATTTTAAATATTTTCATAAATTTTATTTATTTCCTAAAAATTTAATAAATTCTTCGAAACAATTCAATTATTTTTATAAATACTATAATTCAAATTAAATTATTTTTAATTCAATTTAAATAAAATTACACGAAAGAATTTAATTATTTTCAAAAATTTCTAACAAAATTCTATTTCAACAAAAATTTTAAACAAGAAAAAGAATTTTATTATTTTCAATTATTTCTATAAAATTCTTCATATTAATTTAATTATTTCTCAAAAATTTAAATAAATTCTTTGAAACATTTCAATTATTTTTATAAATAGTAAAATCCTTTGTAGAAATTGAATTATTTTCAAAACAATTTTTAGTAGAATTTCTCGAAAGAATTTTAAGTTTTAAATGTTAACATAAAATTCAATTACTTTCTAAAATTTTAATAAATTCTTCGGAACAATTAAATTATTTTTTTACTAGTAAAATCTTTACAAAAATTCAATTTTTTTCTAATATTTTAATAATTTCTTCCAAATAATTTAATTATTTCTACAAATGTAGTAAAATTCTTCGCAAGAATTCAATTATATTTATAAATAGTAAAATTCTTTGCAGATCAATTATTTTCAAAACAATTTTAATTAAATTCCTGGGATAAATTCAAATATTTGTAAATATTTTCATAAATTTTATTTATTTCCTAAAGTATTAATAAATGTTTCGAACAATTTCAATTATTTCTATAAACACTATAATTCTTTGAAGGAAATTAATTCTTTTTAATTTAAATAAAATTACACTATAGAATTTAATTATTTTCAAAAGAATTTTTATGGAATTTCTCGAAAGAATTTTAATCTTTAAATATTAACATTAATAATTTTATTATTATTATTATTATTAATATTATTATTATTATTATTATTATTATTAATATTATTATTATTATTATTATTTAATTTTTTTTCATTTATTTTCTAAAATTTTCATGAATTCTTCAGAACAATTCAATTATTTTTAAATGTTATCATAAATTTGACTTATTTCCTAAAATTTTAATAAATTCTGCGAAACAATTCAATTATCATTATAAATAATACAATTCTTTGAAGGAAATAAATTATTTTTATTCCAATTTAAATAAGATTACACGAAAGAATTGAATTACTTTCAAAAATGTCCATAAAACTCTATTTCAATACAAGAATTTTAAATTCTTTAAAAATAATTCAAATTATTGTCAAAATATTTATAGAAATGAAAAAAAATTTTCAATATTTTTAATTATTTCCATACAATTCTTCATGGCAATTTAATTATTTCTCAAAATTTTAATAAATTCTTCGTAACATTTTAATTATTTTTATAAATAGTAATAAAATTCTTTGCAAGAATTCAATTATTTTTAAGAGAATTTTAATAAAATTCTTCTTCATAAAATCAAATTGTTTTCAAAATTTTCAATTAGAATTTTTAAAGAAACTCCATTAGTTTAAAAAAAATTGAATGAAATTCTTCAAAAGAATTTAATTAGGATTAAAAAAAAAATTGAAAGAAATTCTTCAAAAGAATTTAATTAGGATTTAAAAAAATTTTAATAAAATTCTTCACGAGTATTTAATAACATTTTTAGAGGAAATTTAATTATTATCAAATTTTTTTATAAATTTCTTTGAAATAATTCGATGTTTTTCATTACATTAAATATGAAAATTGAAAATATTTGAAAAGAAAAATTATTAACAAAATAAAAAAAATTTTTTGAAATGAAAAAAAATTAAACGAAATTAAACAAAAAAGCAAACAACTTGAAACTGCAAACAAATTACCGGATAACTAACTTTATTAATATAGACAATAAGTGAATCTATTTTTAAACACCAAAAAGCCGGAATTTCTCACAGCACAGTGACGCGCGAGAAAAGGAAAAAAAAATACCGTCAAGATGGAAAATTGTTCCCAAAGGAATAAGAAAGAAAGTTTACTTGATTCTCGAGGGAAATTCCCATAGCGTTCTTTAACCAATAAATCAATTACATATTTTCAATTTATACATGCGTATATATTTAGTTTTTTTTTATCGAAAGAAAGAAGCCCTGACTAATTTCTTTAAAATGCTTAAAATTCAGTAAATGTCCTGACGAACCTTCCGGTAGTAAAATAAAGAAAATAATAAAAGAAGGGGGACTGTGAACACTATTAACTATACAAGTATAAATGTGACTCGAAAGCTTACCAAATGTAACGCGCCGTACATACAAATGCACTTTCATAACGATAAGCGCCACTTTATTATTATGCAGAAGACGGTGCTTGGCAGTCTAAAGTTTCAATCGCATAAACCTAGACGTGGCAGACGCTATTGCGCCAAAGGAAAAATGAACCGCGAGAGATTCCGCGAGACATGCTTTCCCTCGGCAAGAAAACGTGTATATATGTGTACAGCAACTTTCCTCAACTTCTAGTATAAGTGTATTTTCAGAGAATACACATCTTCGGTGGTGAAATACCCACAAGAATTTGGCTCCTTCTCCCATCCATTCGAGAAGAGAGAGAAAGAGAGAAGAGACCAGAGGAGCCAGATAGACGCCTATATGCGCTTGGCTCCCGTCCCGGCGGACTGCTCGCGAATTACTTACACATTGTTTAAATGCAAAAAATTTCGATTGAAATGACGAAAATTAAAACGAGAACTAAGATAGGTCAGAGGAAAGCTGTGCCAAAGCCATAAAACTTGTGGCTTTCGGTCGATGCCCTTTGTATGGAGCCAACGTTTAACGCAAGACGTCCGGCTCTACATTTATATATAAAAGTACAGAGAAATAAATTGTTTAATCAATAGATTTTCCACTTGGGAAAGTAAAACACAAAACATTTTCTTCTACTTGCAAAATTTTTTTTTACCATTAAAGGAAAAAATTATCAAAAAAAAAAAAAAAAATTCATCAAGATAATTAAATTTATCCTCTATACTGTACTTATTTTAACAAAAATGTCTAAACCAGAAATTATCGAATTTTTATAATATTAGAATGCAAATGCTAAGTTCCTCGGAAATTCTGATTAATTTAAATTAGTTTCTGAATTTGCATTAAATCAGATTCGCGCAGTGAAAGAGTCTTCATTTCCATCAGTAGTGTGCTCTTTTAATTTAAATAAAACTTTAAAGTGGGACACTATTTTAAATTAGTTAATTTATGTTAATCAGATGCTAATTTTTTTTTAACTTTATAACATTTTTATCATTATATTACATTCATTATTTTCAAAAACTAAAGAATGAGTGCAATATTACTTAAAATAGATAAGAGCGAATTTAGTCTACTTGAAATTATCATAAACTTCTTCTAATTCGTATATTTATGCGCAGCAATTCAAATATTTTGGATTTAATTTACAATTTAATTAATTGTTACTATTTGTTTTTTCGAAACAAAACCAAAAGTAGGATTTTTGGGACAAGTGATGTCATAATATTCTGATACTTGGATATCACAAAATCGAACTGTCGTAATAAATGAGATTTAATTCCAAAGTGTCAGTAAATCTACCAGCTGTAATTGAATCCAATTAATTAAAATTTTAATTAAATTCAACAATAAATTGATATACACTCTATCAGTATAATTAAATTCCTCCCATACACTGAGGATCAAAAATCAGAAAATAAAACATCTCAAGATTTTTATCAATCCGTCAACAAAACTGTAAAATTAGTCCCCTAACAGAAGAAACAGAAAGAATATCTATATAACATCGAAACTGTATCAGGGCTCGAAGCAATAAAAGTATTTAAACATACGGACTTTACGGACCAAAAACTAAAAATTACGGACAAACTGACAAAAATAGAATCAGGCCGAATCAAATATAAAAGAAAATTTTTCTTAAAAACTAGAAATTCAATTTTTCATAACTATAAAACATGAAGAAATCAATAACTTCGAGTCTTCGATTTCTTTATGTTTTATAATAATTAATATTGATTATTAATAAAACTAATTTATAATAATTAAAATCTTCATCAATTCAATTATTAGTTTTCAGAATTTTTATCTAAAATTCTTTTTTATATCAATTATTTTTAATAATTTTCGAAAAAGTTCTTTGACAATAATTTTCAAATTCATTTCTTTACAATATTTTTTTTTTCTTTACAATATTTAATTTTACGAAATTTCAATTATTAGTTAAATTCTTTTATTAAATAAATATTAGAAAATAGAAACTGAAAATAGTATTAAAAAAACTCAATTAAACTTTTTCAAAAAAATTAATTACAAAATTCAATTATTTTTTAAAATTCACGCTATATATTGCTTTCAATATTCAATGATTATCTAAAATTTTAAGTGAAATTCATTTTTATGAAATAAAATTCAATTTTTATCAGAATATTCTACTAGAATTAAATTATTTAAATAAAAATAAAACGCAATTAAATAATTTATTGAAGAATTGAACGTTTCTTAAAATTCAATTCCCATAAAAAATTGTTATCAACAAATTATCAAATACTTGAATTCTATTAACGAATTTTAATAAAATTTTTAAGAATAATTACATTTTTAGAGAAATTCGATTAAAATTATATTAAAAATAATTGAAATTCAGCATTGAATTTTATTATTTATGAAAATATTTGAATTCTTGCGAAGAATTTTATTAAAATTTTCAAAAATAATTAAATTCTTGTCAAAAATTAACAGGAATTGAATTATTTTTAAAAATTTTAATAAAATTCTTGTCATAAATTAAAAATAACAAAATTCTTAGTAGATCTTTAATTACTTTCAGAAATTTTAATAACATTTTTCGCAAGAATTTAAATATTTTCGTAAAATAATAAAAAATCTTTGCAGGGAATCAATTATTATCAATAGTCTAAATAAAATTCTTCACAAGAATTCAATTATTAAAAAAAAATATTATAATTTTAGCAGCAGTTCAAACATTTTAAAAAGTTTTGATAAAACTTTTTTTGGTAGAAATTCAATTATTTTTAAGACAATTTTGAAAAATTTTCCCAAATTCAATTATTTCTTTATAATCGAAGATTTTAACTGAAATCTATTTTTAAATCAATATTTATAAGAAAATGCTACCAGAATTTAATTATTTAAATACAAAAATAAATAATTTATTGAATAATTAAATGTTTCTTAAAATTCTATTCCCATAAAAAATTGTTATCAAAAAATTATCAAATACTTGAATTCTATTAACGAATTTTAATAAAATTTTTAAGAATAATTACATTTTTAGAGAAATTTGATTAAAATTGTATTAAAAGTAATTGAAATTCTGCATTGAATTTTATTATTTATGAAAATAATTGAATTCTTGCGAAGAATTTTCTTAAAATTTTCAAAAATGATTAAATTTTTGTAAAAAATTAACAGGAATTCTATTATTTTAAAAAATATTAATAAAATTCTTGGCATAAATTAAAAATAACAAAATTCTTAGCAGATCTTTAATTAATTTCAGAAATTTTAATAAAATTTTTTGCAAGAATTTATATATTTACCAAAAATAATAAAAATATTGGTTGCTGTACAGAATGTCCAGAATAAAAAAAAAACCAATTATTTTCAATGGTCTAAATAAAATTCTTCGCAAGAATTCAATTATAAAAAAAACAATTTTAGCAGAAATTTAAAATGTTTGAATTTTAAAAAGTTTTGATAAAACTTTTTTTTGGTAGAAATTCAATTATTTTTAAGACAATTTTTAAAAAATTTTCTCAAATTCAATTATTTGTTTATAATCTAGGATTGTAACTGAAATCTATTTTTAAATCAATATTTATAAGAAAATGCTACCAGAATTTAATTATTTAAATACAAAAATAAATAATTTATTGAATAATTGAATGTTTCTTGGAATTCAATTCCTATTAAAAATTTTATCAACAAATTTTTTAACAATTAAATTCTTTGGACGAATTTTAATAAAATTTTTAAGAATTTTTTCGAAAAATTCGATTAAAATTCTATTAAAAATAATTGATTTCCTAAAAAGAATTTTATTATTTACGAAAATAATTGAATCCCGGTAAAATTTTATTAATTATGAAAATAGTTGAATGATTGTGAAGAAATTTATAAAAAAAATTTGTTATTAATGAAATTCTTGTGAAATTTTTATTATTTTTTGAAAATAATTAAAAGTTTTTGTAGAATTTTATAAAATTTGTTTTTTAAATAATTAAATTCTTTTGTTAAATTTTATAAAGATAGTAGATATTGAACAATATTTAATTTTTGCGAAAAGAATATTATTACTTTTGAAAATAATTAAAATTTTGCAATGGATTTTATTAAAATTTTTGAAAATAATTGAATTTTGCAATGGATTTTATTAAAATTTTTGAAAATAATTGAATTTTATTACTTTAGAAAATAATTGAATTCGTGTGATTAATATTGTTAATTATGATAATAATTGAAATTTTTGAATGAATTTTAATAAATTTTTTGAAAATAATTGGAATTTTTTTGAAGAATTTTGCTATTTATTTATAAAGATAATTGAAATGTTGACGTTGTTATTTTTTTTAAATATATGAATTTTTGAGAAGAATTTTAATATTTCTGAAGATAATTGAAATTTTAAAGAGAATTTAAAGAAAATGTTGAACATAATTGAATTTTTGCGAAGAATTTTATTACAGTTTAAAAAGTAATTGAATTTCTGCAATCATTTGTAATTTCTCTAAAATTCTCCAAAATTATATCGTACAATTTATTCGAAATATTGACAAAAAAAGAAGTGCACCTGGTATAAATATTTTTTCTCTCTTTCTCTCTAACTGCCTCGGATAGTTAATCTTATCTTAATGGTCCAAGTGTAAGAATCTCCAGGAAATAGGAATGATGGAGTTATTTGACCGGACGTCGTTTATATGTGTGTGAGTGTATATATATAAATAAGGGAGATGAAGTCAGGGTCGAAACAGCATGCTGCCAGCGAAATTGGGGTTGCTGATTGTTATCGAAACCAGCAGCATTCTTGAAGCGAAGTTTAATCTAATATCGTTCTCCAACGTCGTACTGATACTGATAACAATCATCCTGCAGCCTCTTAACTTGCCCAATAACTTCTTGTGTCAATGTGTTGGTTTTACCTGCATTGCTCATTTATGATTATGATCCTTAGGAAAGAATTTTCTTTTTGTTTTTTTTAAAAAGGAGAGAAAATATTTTCTCCCTTTTTCTCTTACTACATTTCTGTCTCTATTTTCTCTCTTTCTCTCTTTTTGTCTCTCTCTCTTTATATCGTTCCACTCAAGCGATTTTGAGTTTACAAACTCTTTCTCTCTGTACTTAAGGGGTTTCCTCAAAGAAAATTGTCTCTCTCAATTGAGATTACATCTCCCCTAAAACAGTGTGTGCACTCATTTCATCCAATTTGGGGAAATTCCTCTTTTTTCCCCACCCCTCTATAAAAATCCTATTTATCAGCTTTTCCGTTGCTTTCTTCTGTCCATTTATTTCTCTCCCGAATGATATATCTATATTGTTCATTTATGACATTTGCCCTCAGGAAATAATTCCTTTTTTTGTGTTACAGTTTTTTAAGTGTTCCTTTCAATTGTCCGCGCAACTTTTACATTATACATTTTGCGTCGAAAAAATTATTTTCATCAAAAGAAACTTTTCATAATCTAGATAAAATAACACTAAATTTTTATGATGATAAATAAATTACAAAAAAAAAAACTAATTACAATTTGTTTTTAGGAATATCTCTGTTAATATCTCTGCTTAGGGACTTTTGATAATTTGCACAATTTAATTTTAAAATAATTATTTTTCCATTACTATTAATTATGTGAATATAATCTATATTTGTAAAATGCATTTGAGAAATGAATTATTAAAATGAACTTTATGAGTGGCATATTATATTTATACATACACACATCACACTAACAATGGTGACATTATACCGTATTAATGAATCATTTGACATTATAATTCAATTTGGAGCTTATATTTTATTATCGAGAGTAAAATTATCACCTTTTGTTGTATCAATTGACCCATTTATTGCACGAAATGATATGTTATCGATGTCTGCCGCATATAGTTTATTAAATTCATAAACAAACTGGAACGTTTTTATTTTCATTTGTTCGAAAAATTATATATTTTAATTAATAGAAGCACTCGAATTAGGCAAAAAAATCTTACTTTAAGCGACATTCGCTATTTGGAAAATGTATATTTTAAGAGGATGTTAAATTCAAACATATTTTTTTGGTTCGGCTCATTGTCAGTTTGTTCTACATTTAGGATAATATTTAGATACACAAAGAAACGGTTCTTAAATTTGCAATAAGTGCAAATATTCGAACAAGACGTTCGAATTATAAAAACGTATTTCAAACGAATAAATGGTACAACTTGAAAAATTAAACTATACAAAAGTGGGACTTTCAGAAAAACCATATATATTTTTCGAGTTTTAAACTTTCGAGCAGAAGAATTCCTTCTTTTCTTTTCAATTGAAACAACATCTCTTGCTTCTAAAACAGTATATATAGATAGAGAATCATATCATCCAATTTGAGGGAATTTCTTTTCCTTCTAAAAATGCTATGTGGCAGCTTTTCCGTTTCGCGTTCCTTTTCCTGTGGTGCACTTCCTATACACTGGTTTTTTTTTTCCCTTCCGCAGCGTAAGTTTTGTTGATACTTGCCACATACACGGCTGTTCTTTATAGTTTATACCAAGGGTTACAAGACGTTGAACCTAGCTGTACGTCGTGTCTCTGAAATCGATAAGAGAATGGGGGGAAAGTGTGTACGGTAGCAGGTGTAGCTGCGATTGACTTGAGCTAGCCTTTCTTTCTTTCTTTCCTTCTCTTTTCCAATATATATATATATACTCAAGAATTGTAAATTTATTTCACGCACTTTGCGATTGATCAACGATATAAGCTAATGAGCGACAAACCGCCTCTCTCGAGTTTCTGCCTTTATACACACACGCGCGAACACACTCACAAATTACCCCTTTGATGACGCAGAAATAAAATTCTAAAAAAATAAACTTTTTACAATTACCCTTCATTCTCAAACGATTTTATGATTTTTTGTTTATATCCAATTATATTTGTTTATATTCAATTACATTTTTAAATTAATTAAGAAATTAAAAAATTTTCTATTAAATTTACATACAAAATCATTTAAAAATTTAAGATTCTAAAGTTCTGAACGTTCAAATGAACGAAATTTATTTATTTCTTTTAAAAATTAAATTTTTATTGCAATTATTTTGCTTTACTACTTAAAAAATTAATTACTGAGATTGTAAAAGTAAAATTTTAGTTTTGAAATTTTTTTATGATTAGTAATTTATTAAAATATCTTTAATAAAAAAGTATTTCGTTCATTTGAACGTTCAAAACTTGGGGATCATTAAAAATTTAAAGTGTTTACACGTTGGAAAAAAGATTTGACTTTTCTGAAAAATTGCCACTTTCTCATTAATGTTAATCTAATGGCAAGAATTAGAATAGGGGGTGCATTAATCAAAATTACAATAACTACCGTTCACTATACAGATAAATACCATTATTCAGCAACCATTATATGAAAATTACCATTATTCAAATGTGGCATCAATTGTAGGGATCGACAATTGCTCTAAACACCAAAGAAGAGAAGAATGTAACTACTAATATATTCCAAATTACTGACACTTTGGAAACTATAATTATTTAGAAATACTATATGTCCATTAAAGTTACCATGAATCACCATACGAGTACCATATGGTTTCAAACTACAATTATTCAAAATTACCGAATCGATTTTAACTTCAGCCACACAGTAAAACGTGAGGTGTTAAAATAACACTTGAATGGATTAAAATAATCTGCAACAGTTTAATCCCTCTGTGATTAAATTAACAACAAAAAGAATTAAAATAATCTATTTTTGTGTTATTTTTAACTATGAATCAAATTTTATTTTAAATAAAACACCAAAGTCAACGATTTGGAAAAATTAAACGAATTTAGCTTCTCCAGGGAGAATAGTAAGTTAGTTACTAACTAACTTAGTAATATAGTTATTAAATTCAATTGTGTTCCAAAATTTCAATTTTTTTTATAAATAATAAAATTCTTCTCTTCTCTTCAATTATTTTACAAAATTTTAATCAAATTCTCTTCAAAATTTCAATTATATTCCAAAGATTTCTAAAATTCCAAAATTTTCAATATCTACTCTGTCAATAAAATTTTTCAAAAAAATTCCATTATTAAAAAAAAATTTCAATACAATTCTACTTAAATATTCTATTATTTTCATAAATAATACAAATTTTTACAGAAATTCAATTATTTACAACTTTTTTAAAAAAATTTCTTCGCAATAATTGAATTATTTTCATAAATAATAACATTTCAACAGGAATTCAAATTTTTTTATAAATAATAAAATTCTTTTAGGAATTCAATTATTTTCAAAAATTATAAAACTCATTGCAGAATTTTAAATATTTTTAATGCAATTTTAATCAAATTGCAAAAGAATTCCATTATTAAAAAAAAATTTCAATACAATTCTACGCAAACATTCAATTATTTTCATAAATAATAAAAAATTTTAAAAGAATTCAATTATTTACAAATTTTTTTTATAAATTTCTTCGTAATAATTCAATTGTTGTCATAAATAATAACATTTCTACAGCAATTCAATTGTATTTAAAAATAATAAAATTCTTTTAGGAAATTATTTTCATTAATAATAAAACTCATTGCAGAATTTCAATTATTTTCATAAATAATAACAAATTTTACAAGAATTCAATTATTTTCAAAAATATTAACGTTTCTACAGGGATTCAATTATTTTTATAAATAAAAAAATTCTTTTAGGAATTCAATTATTTTCATAAATAATAAAACTCATTGCAGAATTTCAATTATTTTTATAAATAATAAAATTCTTTTAGGAATTCAATTATTTTCATAAATAATAAAACTCATTGCAGAATTTCAATGATTTTTAATGCAATTTTAATGAAATTCCTTGAAAAATGAAATTATTCTTAAAAATCTTTTAAATATTCTGATTAAAAGTCGAAAGAATTTAATGATTTGAAAATTTGTTGATAACATTTTTTATGAGAATTCAGTTTCAAGAAACATGAAAATAAATTATTTATTTTTGTATTTAAATAATTCAATTCTCGTAGAATTTAGTAATTAAAATGGTTTTAAAAATGAATTTCAGTTAAAATTTTAGTATTTTTAGTATTTTTTAGTATTAAAAGCATTATAAACGTGGATTTTTAGAAATAATTAAATTTTGAAAAAGTTTCAAACTAAAATCATTAAAATTCATTATTTTTTATATTTTTGACGAAAAATTCTGTAGAATTAATTCTTTTTAAAAGTTTAATAGGATTTTTATTGAAATTATTTCAAGTTTTTATTTTTCAATATACATTTAATTGCAGAAATTCCGAATAATTTAAATTTTCTAAAATTGAAAATAAATAAATAAAATAAATAAATATAAAAATAAATAAATAAATAAAAATAAATTTGAAAATTCTCATAAAACTCATCGCAGATTTTCAATTATTTTTCATACAGTTATAATTGAATTCCTTAAAAAAGTAATTATGTTCATGCAAATTTTAATAAAATTTGACAAAAGAATTGAATTATTAAAAAATTTGTTACTAAAATTCTTTATGAGAATTGAATTTTGAGAAACATTCAATTATTCAATAAATTATTTACTTTTGCATTTAAATAATTAAATTCTTGTAGAATTTTCTAATAAAAATTGATTTTCATTTCATAAAAATGAATTTCAGTTAAAATTTAAGATTATAATTCAATATTAAAAGAAATATAGAGTGAACTTTTTGGAAATAATTGAATTTTCCAAAATTAATATTTTTCAAAAAGTTGAATTCAATTTTTTTTAATATTATTTGATGTTTTTATTTTCTAATATGCATTTAATTAAAGAATTTAGGAATAATTGAAACTTCGTGAAATTGATTAATTAATTAGTATTAAAAATATTACATATAAAGTAAAGTTGTAGTTAAATTTTTGAAAATAATAATTGAATTGAAATAATGAAAATAATTTTGAAGAAGTAATTCTTATAATACAAAATAATGATTTTATTACTTGGTCATCTTTAGTTATTATAAAATATGAAGAAACCGATGTCTCCGAGTCGAAGCCTCGGAGTTATCGATATCTTCATGTTTTATATAGTTGTAAAAAAATTTAATAAACCAAAATTTCATTAATTGTAAAAAATAACACTAAAATTAATTATTTTAATCTTTTTTGCTGTTAATTTAATCTGCAACACTTTTAAAACCTCGCGATTTACCGTGAGGTGGATTGCAAGATTTACATATATATTTAAAAGCTATAAACCAAATGTAACAATAATTAATAATGTAAAGATCCGTACAGCACTAAATCTTTTAACGTAAATGTTAAATAAAATTTTTCCTACATTTAAAATTCTCTCCCAAAGTTTATTGATAGACACAGTTGTGATTTGGTGGTCCTCTTTGCATTCAATGATAAAAATGATAATGTTCGAAAAGAAGGATTCCCGTGTCGGCAAACCAAAAAAAAAAAAAAAAAGAAAGAAAAAGAAAAAGAGAGTCAAGTTTGAGTGAGTGCATGAAAAGAGTGCAAGTCAGAGGGAACATAAATCAACATAAATAGATGTGAAAAATGTATAAGGCTATTGCATGTCGACCTTATATTGACTAAGAGATTTATATATGTATAGCTTAAGAGAGTCTATAAAACGCACAATATGTTAATTGCCCAAGTCAAGCAAACAAAGGAACATATATATATATATATATATATATATATATATATATATATATATATAGTCTCGATAAACGTGCACGCGATTATATGTATATTCTTTTATGCATTGAGGTAAAAGAAATAATACATACTTAAATCTTTATTTAAAGACTGTGAATGGAGCAATTATTTTTATTTTTAAAAAATTTTTCTTCCCTAAAATATAATCAAATATTCCTCAAGGGAATAATTTTCTCTGACATTGGAGATAAATTATAGACAAAAACATTATTTACTTTCAGTTAAGGATTCAAAATACACCATCATTATAATGATCCTGTGTCAAGTATATACATACCTAATATTCTCATGCTTGTATATTTTTAAAAAAAGAAACATGTGATGAGAATATGAGGGCAAAAAAAAAATGAAAACAAACTTCTGTTTAATAGTTTTCATCTTTTGAAACTGATGTTTAAACCCAAAGGGATATCCGTTGAATTTTCAACTTTCCAGCTGCACGTCGATTATCTTTTAATCATAATCTTTTAATTTAAAGTTTCTGATGCAACGGAAGTTGTAGGAAAAGAGTTTGCCATATACATTTCCCCTGAGCAGGGTCGCCTCTCGGAAAATAAATTATTCCCAGCTTATACATATGGAGGGTGTGTATTCCTATATATAGGAAATATAATCTATTAGGAAGTAAAAAAAAAGAGAGGGGGGGAGAGAGAGAGAGAGAGTTGGAAAACGTGTTGCAGCATTATATCTTGGTGATTCCGCGGACATAGCGATCGATCTACCAATCACTCTGACGCCTAAAGGAAAAACGTGACCGCAATGCATTTTCATGGAAACACGAGTGGTTGTAGTCTATTAAGCGCGTCCAATGCATTACTGACTAGGGTAATTAACACCCCGTGTCCCCTGGCTAATTAACGCTATCTCTATATGTATATGCGGCGAGAAAAATGATTTGTCAAAGTTCCTGACAATTTTGTCCCATAATGATCTCATAACATTATTTTAAGAAGTTTATATTATCAATTTTTCGGTTTGAACTCCGTGCGACATTTTTACGATCACTAAAATAAAATACAAAACAAATATCAGAGTTTTAAAATCATTTAATAAATTCAAACTGGTGAACGGTATTTGAAGAAACCTATACACCGAAAAAAAAATATTCTTGTTTTAAGAGGACAATTCCTCTTCTAAAATCCTCTTACATTTTATTCTTAAATTAAGAATATTACTCTTCATTGGAGACTATTCCTCTACTTTTAAGAGGAATTACTCTTAAGTGGAGAATAATCCTCTTAAAATAAGAGGACGTTTTTTGGTCAATATACAAAAGGAAAATATGCATCAAAATAAGAGGAATCCTCTCAAAACAAGAATATTTTTTTTCGGTGTACGAGAAAATAATTCCAATAAACCGCAATTTCAAAGAATTCGCCAAAACTTCCATATGGAAAATTCAACCAAATAAAAATTCCCCATTAAGAAATTCACTAAATCGTAATTCGCGCATACACAAAAGTCGATCGACTGCAATTTCAAACTAATGAGTTTTAGAGAACATTCACGCGGGCTCGAAATTTCAATTAGAACAACGATAAACTTCTAAATATTCCCAATACATCTAACCAATTCTATTCAAAATACAATGACATTCCCTGAATTAGGGAAACATTCGACTGCCGCAATACTCCTAGACCTTATTTAATTTAAATTCTCGCCAAAATTTTTCCTTTACATAAACATTTATTTCACGCACTGAGAAAAATATTGAAAGCTCGAGCTTTCCCTTTCAGATCTCAGACATATAAGTAATGTATGCTTTTCAGCGATATAGAGCTCTCGTTTCTTTTTTTTTTTTTTTGAGCCTGGGTGTCGATTCTGAAAATAAAAATGATAAATGAATCGACACGGATCAGGCGTGAAAAAAGGGGTCCATGGAGAATTGAAAAGTCAAAACTATAGGGTCTATAAATAAATTTAGGGAGACGGAGAGACTCTTTTCCTCGCTACTGCGACATAATCTATTTCTATATCTATAGATTGGCCCTGTATATTTTAACTATCGCAGAAACAACGACTAGCGCATCTTTCTACACAGTGATTGCTTGAACAAACAATAATACCTCAACGAGAGTTTGACTTGTCATTTCAAATTCAGGAAATTTCTTGCCAGAGAAGACAGTGGAATTGGAATCGAATTTCAAAACAACCTTGAATAATTCTCCCTCATCGGGATAATGAAAAAAGTTTTTTAAACTTTGATTTCTTCACCTTCACATTTAAAGTTTACACTTCTTCATGAATGTTAATCTGTCGTTCGAGATGCGGAATTTAAGGTTCATACTCTATATATAAGAATTCTATAAGGACAAAAAAGTTTTTCAAATCTATTATCATGCGCGCGAACAACATCTATAAACGGGATTCATGGAAAATATCTCCCACTTTTTTTTCCATTAATTTAAAGTCACTGCATTCTTTTTTAGTTTAATGATAAATAATAAATAGATAGATAAATAAATAGATAAATAAAAATAAATAAGTAAATACAGAAACAGAATAAAATAAATGAACAAGTAAATAAATTCATTTAATATGTAAATGCTTCAAAATGTAAAACCGAGTCTTGAAAAATTTTGCTTCGCCTTTATTGAGATTTATGGGGAGTAGACTTTTTTGCCATGGCTAGAGAAAATCTGCATTTCAGGTAGATGCTGGAGGGAATCGTTTTACTAACGGTTTTACGGGCAAGGAAGTTTCTTATTCAGCAATTAGCCAACGTGTAAGAAGAAAATTACGCGCGGCCAGGAAAAAGATTTACTGAAATGGAACATCCTCCCCCGCACATTGTTGCCTTTTAACGTCAATTAAAATTTAATTCATCGAAAATTCTTTCTTTAAATTTAAACACGTGAAAATAAAAATACATTAATTGAACGTTGAAAAATATTCAATATTATCGAAATTCAAAGAAATTAATTCAAAGTTATAATATCTGAATTCTTCAAATCGAGAGAATAAAACATTTCATTAAAAAATCAACTTTTATTTATTCCTATTGATTCCAGAATTTTTCTATTTTTTAAAAATGCAATTAATCATGCATTGTGGTGAATGATTCAGAGAATACAATTATAGTCACAACTCGGGATTATAAGCGACTCGCTCTTAATCGAATCGACAAAGCTCTAGAACTTGGTAAGATTATGTCAAAGTTATTACTGCAAGTTTCGTGCTAAACGCAAGGCCTGTGAGTGTTTAATACGTATATGTGTGTTCACTTGCACTCAAGTCTGTTTCGACTTCTTGGACAAATCCTCTTCCAGCGTGATGTAGTGCATATGATGATGATAATAATAATAATAATAATAATAATAATAATAATAAAAATAATAATAATAAAAATAATAATAATAATAATTTTTTCCTAATTGTACGATATAGTTTGGAGAATTTTAGAGAAATTACAGATGATTGCAGAAATTCAATTACTTTTTAAAATGTAATAAAATTCTTCGCAAAAATTCAATTATGTTCAAACATTTTTTTAAATTCTCGTCAAAATTTCAATTATCTTTAGTAATATTAAAATTCTTCTCCGAAATTCATATATTTTCAAAAAAAACTAAAAAACTCTCAACATTTCAATTGTTTGTATAAATAAGTAGCAAAATTCTTCAACAAAATTAAATTATTTTCAAAAAATTTATTAAAATTAAGTTAAAAATTTCAATTATTTTCATAATTAACAATATTTATCACACGAATTCAATTATTTTCTAAAGTAATAAAATTCAATTATTTTCAAAAATTTTCATAAAATCCATTGCAAAATTTCAATTCTTTTTCAAAAGTAATAATATTCTTCGCAAAAATTTAATATTGTTCAATATTTACTATTTTTAAAACAATTTACCAGAAGAATTTCATCTTTTGAAAAAAAATTTAATAAAATTCTACAAAAATTTTTAATTATTTTCAAAAAATAATAAAAATTTCACAAGAATTTCATTAATAACAAATTTTTTTTATAAATTTCTTCGCAATCATTCAACTATTTTCATAAATAATAAAATTTTACCGGGATTCAATTATTTTCGTAAATAATAAAATTCTTTTCAACAATTCAATTATTTTTAATAGAATTTTAATCGAATTCCTAGAAAAAAATCTTAATTTTATTAAAATTCGTCCAAAGAATTTAATTGTTTAAAAATTTGTTGAAAATAAAAAAAAAAAAAATTTAATTATTCAATAAATTATTTATTTTTGTATTTGAATAATTGAATTCTTGTAGAATTTTCTCATAAACATTGATTTAAAAATAGATTTCAGTTAAAATCTTAGATTATAAAAAAATAATTGAATTTGGGAAATTTTTTTTAAATTGTCTTAAAAATAATTGAATTTCTACAAAAAAAAAGTTTTATCAAAACTTTTTAAAATGTTTGAATTTCTGCTAAAATTTTAATATTTTTGAAAATAATTGAATTCTTGCGAAGAATTTTATTAAGACTTTTGAAAATAATTGATTCCCTACAAAAATTTTTATTATTTTACGAAAATGTTTTAATTCTTGCGAAAAATTTTATTAAAATTTGTAAAAGTAATTAAAGATTTGCTAAGAATTTTGTTATATTTAATTTATGCTAAGAATTTTATTAAAATTTTTAAAAATAATTCAATTCCTGTTAATTTTTTTACAAGAATTTAATTATTTTTGAAAATTTTAATAAAATTCTTCACAAGAATACAATTATTTTCATAAATAATAAAACTCAATACAGAATTTCAAATATTTTTAATACAATTTTAATCGAATTTCCCTAAAAATGTAATTATTCTTAAAAATTTTATTAAAATTCGTTAATAGAATTCAAGTATTTGATAATTTGTTGATAACAATTTTTTATGGGAATTGATTTTTAAGAAACATTCAATTTTTTAAAAAATTATTAATAAATTATTAATTAATTATTAATTATTAATTATTAATTATTAATTATTAATTATTATTAATTGCGTTTTATTTTTATTTATATAGTTGAATTCTAATAGATTATTCTAATAAAAATTGAATTTTATTTCATAAAAATGAATTTCAGTTAAAATTTTAGATAATCTTTGAATATTAAAAGCAATATAGCGTGAATTTAAAAAAATAATTGAATTTTGTAATTAATTTTTTTTAAAAAGTTTAATTGAGTTTTTTTAATACTATTTTCAGTTTCTATTTTCTAATATTTATTTAATAAAAGAATTTAACTAATAATTGAAATTTCGCAAAATTAAATATTGTAGAGAAATGAATTTCAAAATTGTCAAAGAACTTTTTCGAAAATTATTGAAAAAAATCGATATAAAGAAGAATTTTAGATAAAAATTCTGGAAAATAATATTTGAATTGATAACTTTTTTAATTATTATAAATTATTTTTATTATTAATTAATATTAATTATTTTCTTCATGTTTTATAGTTATGAAAAATTGAATTTCTAGTTTGAAGTAAAATGTTCTCTCATATTTGATTCGTCCTGATTCTATTTTTGTCAGTTGGTCCGTAATTTTTAATTTTTAGTCCGTAAAGTCCGTATTTTTAAAAACTTTCACTGCCTCGAGCCCTGTTAGAAAAGAATAAATAAAATGCTACAAGCATATACAATATTGAAAAATGGTGTCTTGGGTGTTGTGTTTTGGTATTGCAAAAAGATTAATATCAAAGAAGGAAAACAAACGCAACAGGAATGAGACAATATGCCCTCATGAATCACGATATTCGCAAGCTGGGAAAATCACAGACGCGGAAATTAAGAGATCCTCATAAACTTGCAGAAAAAAAACGCATGTTTGCGCTAGAGTCTCCATTACGTACTTTTTATTGCTTCTGTTATATTGCCGATTTATATCACTGGGGAACTCGTATAAACTTGACAACCATTGTTATATACACACACAATATTTATACAAACACCCACACACATATATTATATATATATATGTATATAAAATATTCCCCATGTGTATATATAAACTTTATTCACAATATTACGACTTGAAATTAACTTTTCCTATACTGTCTTCTCACTTTTCACTCACAACTTTTCATTTTCGTTTCTTTTTCACTCACACTCCTTTTTCTATGTATGTTTATTCCCATACAGTTCATGGATATTAAATTTCTTTATATACGTAAATATATCCGTATCGGGAAAAATTTTTTATTACAAAGCTTTAAATAAAATTATTTATAATAAAAAAAAAAATTTTTAATTGGTAAAATTATTCTAATGCGCGCGCATTACTATGGATTTGAAAATAATTAATTGTAATTGATATAAACAATAAGCGCATTCAAACCTTTGAGTATAACGCAAAAATAAATATAACGGGCAAAAGAGTTTTCGTGAAGGAAAAAATACTAATGATTCTTTGGAGAAAAGTTGTGTATGAGGAGAAAAAATTTTTTTTTCAAAAAAAAATAGGCCAAGAACTCGAGCTCGAGGTCCTTGAGAAGATGTGTAAATTACTAGGTCAATGTAGTCTAATAAGCTAATGAATACAAGACTTGCTTTAAAAGTACGTATATATAAGAAGAAAAGGATGATATATTTTTCAACTCACAAAGCTTTAGCCTTTATGTGCTTCATTTTTTCTCTTATCTCACTACAATAAACTTTCTTTTTCTTATATTCTGACAATCACCCTCAACCGCTTTTTCTCTTCCTAGCTCAACTCACTCCATTTGCGGTTTTTCCACAAATTAAAAGAACACGCGTACCAAAGTCTTTCAATCTATATAATAAAAAATTTTTTTATAAAATCTATATATTAAAAAATTATTAATTATTATTATTATTATTATTATTATTATTATTAAATTTTAAATATATTTTAAACACAATTAGCATTTCAATATTTAAAATTTTAATTTCCTATTATTTACTATTATAATTACTTGATCCCATAAGATAATATTGATTAATCATGACCACGAGTAAATTATGCGTGAAACTATAGTCAACAATAGCAGACGGACTTTAATCAACAATTGTATAAACAATTGTAATTTCCTAAATGAACCTTTCATTAATAAATCCTTGGCAATTAAATTCAAGTATACTCTACATACAAACATACATTTCAAATATAAAATCAACAAAAAGTTAGAAAAAATTTCCAAAAGGAAAAAATTATTATTCAAAAATTAAAAACATTTATTAAAAGTTAGAAAAGATTTACAAAAGAAAAAAATTATTCTTTGATTTATTGTATCCATCTCTCAATAAATGCAAACAAAAATCGTCTAAATTAAAAAAAGAATGAAGAAGAAGGAAAAAAAAAGAATCGAGACTAATGTTTGAAAAATCGTCAACGGCTTACTGTAATTAAGAGAAGTCAACAAAAATGTTTGCCCTCCTATAATAAATGTTAAATTACGATATATCACGCAGACGCGACATGTGCCGCTTGTTAATTACAATGACAACTAACACGCACACTAAAAACTTGAATAGCATGATACAAATAATTAGAAAAAAAAAATTTCTAAATGGAATGTGAAACAGTGACTCAAATTAATGGAGACTCTCAGTAAAAAAAAAAAATTTCCTCTCAAAGCAAGAGTTTTCTTTTCACTCTTTGTCGCACCGAAACAAATCTCAATATTAGAGAAATAACTCACATAAATATAATGAGGAAAATAATTTTCCCATCTCGATGTAAAGAGAAATATTTATCATCCTAATTATTACTATTTATATTACTGCGTAAATCAAAAATGTAAATTTATAAATTGTATTTTTATTCCTATTTCTATATTCTAATCTTTATTGTAAGTATAAATATATTATATGGTATTGCTTTCTCGTAGATATTATTATTATTATTATTATTATTATTATTATTAGATTATTATTATTATTATTACTATTATTATTATTATTATTATTGTTATTATTATTATTGTCATTAATATCTACTACCATTACCCAATAATGATTAATTATTCTGTAACATAATATTCAATGCTTACAAATCCATTATTCGTATAGAGTATACAAGAATTAAAAACTAATGGATTTCAATGAAGTGACCTATAATGTTAAATAAAAATTATAAGAAAGCTCTTATTTATTGAGAATATTTTTTCGCTCCCCATACGAGAGAAAAAAAAACAACACATTATCTCTCTCTCTCTTTCTCTCTCTAAGGGTGCGGAAAAAACTTCATCGCGACTTTACGCGCAAAATATTACACTATCTTAACTTCTTGATACCATGTAATTTCCGTTCAGAGAACATTTTTTATACCCTATAAAATATCCGATAAAATTTTCACAGCGAAACATATTCCATTGAGTGAAAACAACATATAAGAAATGATATGTCTATTACCAGGTATTAATCAAATTTATCACGACCATAAAGAATGGTAAAAAAAATAAGATTCTCAAGTGTACTTTTAGCGTAAGTTTGAACTAATGCTACAATAAATCGTGAAAAGATCTTTAAAAACGAAGAAAACATATATATATATACACCTATACACCACCACTTTTCTGTTATAGTAGAGGAAGAATTTTCACGATCGCTTCTCGCGCCGCACACGTTCCAGGGCCCCCGATTATGCTGACACACCATCCAGAGATTTTCGCTTTAGAATGTGATCTATGTCGAGTGGGAAATTAATCTCGTGAGATAATTCAGAAGGGGGTGTTGTGTTCCGTAATACGACGACAATTCCAAAACTTAATCGATTGTTTCGCGTGCACCGAATTGATACGCCTGCGATTGGCAGGTCGTTGTTCTATCCCTCTCAAGTTATCTCCGCGCGCGCGGGTGCAATATTCTCACACTTGAAGAAAACTTTTCAGAACAAAAGTTAATTATTGCGCCAAAATAATCAATTTATCCACATATAGTTGAATTTATTTACTATCACAGTAAAATGTGAGGTGTTAAAATAACACCAGAATGGATTAAAATAATCTGCAACAGTTTAATCCCTGTAGGATTAAATTAATACCAAAAAGGATTAAAATAATCTATTTTCGTGTTATTTTTAACTATGAATGAAATTTTATTTTAAATAAAACACCAAAGTCAACGATATTTGGAAAAATTCAATGAATTTAGCTTCTCCAGGGAGAATAGTAAGTTAGTTGCTAACTTAGTTACTAACTTACTAACTAATTTAGTAACATAGTTACTGAATTCAATTGTGTGCAAAAATTAAAAAAAATTCTCGTCAAAATTTTACAAAACTTTAATCAAATTCTTGTCAAAATTTCAATTATTTTCAAAAGTTTTCTAAAATTCCATAATTTTCAATATCTACTGTTTTAATAAAATTTTCCAAAAGAATTTTCGTAAATAATAAAAATTTATACAAGAATTCAATTATTTACAAATTTTTTTGTATAAACTTCGCAATAATTCAATTATTTTCATAAACAATAAAATTTCTACAGGGATTCAATTATTATTATAAATAATAAAATTCTTTTAGAAATTCAATTATTTTCATAAATAAAAAAACTCATTGCAGAATTTCAATTATTTTTAATGCAATTTTAATAAAATTTTCCGAAAAATATAATTATTCCTAAAAATCTTATTAAATTTGTTATTAAAAGTTTAAAGAATTTAATGATAAAAATTTTACAGGAATTCAATTATTTACAAATTTATTGAATAATTCTTCGCAATAATTCAATTACTTTCATAAATAATAAAATTCTTATCTGATATTCAATTATTTTTATAAATAATAAAATTCTTTTAGGAATTCAATTATTTTCATAAATAATTAAACTCATTGCTGAATTTCAATTATTTTTAATGCAATTTTAGTCAAATTTCTCGAAAAATGTAATTATTCCTAAAAATCTTATTAAAATTGTTATTAAAAGTTTAAAGAATTTAATGATAAAAATTTTACAGGAATTCAATTTTTTTCAAATTTTTTGAATAAATTTCTTCGCAATAATTCAATTACTTTCATAAATAATAAAATTCTTATCTGATATTCAATTATTTTTATAAATAATAAAATTCTTTTAGGAATTCAATTATTTTCATAAATAATAAAATTCATTGCAGAATTTCGATTATTTTCAATGCAATTTTAATAAAATTTTCCGAAAAATATAATTATTCTTAAAAATCTTATTAAAATTCTTATTAAAAGTCCAAAGAATTTAATGATTTAAAAAATTTGTTGATAACATTTTTTATGAGAATTTAATTTCAAGAAACATGAAATTAATAAATTAGTTATTTTTGTATTTAAATAATTGAATTTTCGCATAGAATTTACTAATAATAATGGTTTTAAAAATGAATTTCAGTTAAAATTTTAGATTATAGTATTAAAAATTTTATAACGTGAATTTTTAGAAATAAATAAATTTTTGAAAAGTTTCGAACTAAAACCACTGAAATTGTTAATTTTTCATATTTTTGACAAAAAATTCTGTAAAATTAATTCTTTTTAAAAGTTTAATAGAATTTTTATTGAAATTATTTCAAGTTTTTATTTTTCAATAAAATTTTTTCAATTTTGTAAAATTGAATTGTAAACGAAAAAATTTGAAAATTATAAAACTCATGCAGTGTTTCAATTATTTTTTATACAATTATAATTGAATTCCTTGAAAAAAGTAATTATGTTCTTGCAACTTTTATTAAAATTCGACAAAAGAATTGAATTATTAAAAAATTTGTTACTAAAATTTTTTATGAGAATTGAATTCTGAAAAACATTCAATTATTTAATAAATTATTTACTTTTGCATGTAAATAATTAAATTCTTGTAGAATTTGTTAATAAAAATTGATTTTCATTTCATAAAAATGAATTTCAGTTAAAATTTGAGATTATAATTGGATATTAAAAGAAATATAGAGTGAACTTTTTGGAAATAATTGAATTTTCAGAATTAATATTTTTGAAAAAGTTTAATTGAATTCTTTCAATATTATTTGAAGTTTTTATTTTCTAATATGCATTTAAGTAAAGAGTTTAGGAATAATTGAAATTTCGTGTAATTGATTAATGAATTGAGGAGCAATTTTTCAAAAGTTGATAAATCCATTTTTAAAAAAAATTAAGATAAACACATATTTAAAAAATTAAAATCCTTAGAAATCCATTTATCACTGTTCAATTCAAGAAAAAAAATTTATTAATAAAGAATTTTCAGTTTAAAAAATATTTTGGCCTAACCTTGATGATTTTTCATTTCTATCTTTTTATTAGAAAAAATTATCAAAACCTTTAAATTCCCTATTACAATAGAATTTAATTATAAACATAGCATTTTAAATAGAAAAAATATTAAAAAATGAATAATTTATTACAATTCTTCTACATTAAAGATCATTTTAATGGTTATGTGAGAATTGTCATTTGTTTAAATTTCTCGAAATGACAAAATTTGGATTTATCAGGTTTTGAAAACTTACTCCTCAATTATTATTAAAAATAATAGATATAAAGTAAAATTGTAGTTAAAATTTTTTGAAAAGAATAATTGAATTGAAATAATGAAAATAATTTTGAAGAAGTAATTCTTATAATACAAAATAATGATTTTATTACTTGGTCATCTTTAATTATTATAAAATATGAAGAAATTGATGACTCCGAGTCGAAGACTCGAAGTTATCGATATCTTCATATTTTATAGTTATAAAAAATGTAATAAGTTAAAATTTCATTAATTGTAAAAAATAACACCAAAATTGATTATTTTAATCTTTTTTTTTTTGCTATTAATTTAATCTTCAACACTTTTCAAACCTCACGATTTACTGTGATATTCATATTAAATTGCAAACACGATGAAAATTGATCTATTAAAAATAAAAAGAACCTGGCGCAATCGTATAATGAATTCTCAAAGAAACTGATACATCAGTTCAGTATATGAAACTTTCATTTCCAAACCCCTTTGGGATTAGAAATGGAAAAGCCAATTATTCGAAATAATGTACTTGAGCATTCATAGAGAGACCTTTTGATCCTGACGAGAGCGGAGAAAAGGTACTCTCTCTCTATCTCTCTCTCTCTTGGTTACCTCCTAAGGGCCAAAACAAGGACCTCCCATTGAGCTTGGAGAAATTCGTTAACGACATCCATAAAATATGTCGGACGTGTATTTGCGGTTCACAGTAGTTGAAGAGCGAATTTTGGCAACATCAAGACACGAGGCCTGCGGGTAAATGGGCTCTTAATTTTGCATCGAAATACAGAAGGGTATGGCACTTTCCAGTATAGGGCTCTAGCCAAGGGCATTATAACCGCACATCGTAAACCTCGAGATGTGCACACACATTTTATTAATCGATATAAGAATGAATTGTTCTTTGTCTTTAAAATAAAATGTTAACCAAAATATTTTAAAAAAGGTACCGAAAGTTTCGAATTCTACATACATTATATAGAAACTTTTTAGTTCATAAATATTATTGGAATTTCCTGATGTAATAAACACTGGATGACGAGGTACAGTATAGAGATCGTTCACGACAATACAATCATTGACAAACGTGACTGCCCATAACCAGTCGATACTCCTCTCTCTCTCTCTGGGTCACCTGCAGAATCTGCATTGTCCCATAAATTTACGACGAACAATAGATCAATAACCAAAGCGATAATTCAGTCGTAAAGATGTTAACGGGTTGTCCTTCTAGGAATATTGAAGGTAAATAATGATGTAGAATGGTTTTGACTTTAGGCGAAAATTTACCTGGCAAGTTGGAGAAATTGGAAATGCCACAGGAATACGCGGAAATTTCAAGTATTTTCCAGAAAAACTGGTGTCATAGTAAAATTTCTTTTTTACAACATTTTTCATCTAATATGGAATCAAATATTTTAATGATGCATACGATATCATCAGATCAGTTTTGTATACTTCTCGCTTCTATAAAACAGACTTTTCTTTTCTTTTTCTTTTGATCAGCATCACTGAATAGAGATCCAAAAAGCTAAGAACTTAAAATATTACGTTCTGAGAAAAGAAGTTTCCAAGAGAATGAAAAAAAGATTCAAAAATAAGATTGAAGAGTAAAAACTGACAGGATTTCACAAACTGTTCCTCATCAATATTATTATTATTATTATTATTATTAAAAATACAGAATTGAGGGAATATGGAAAAATAGCAATTTACCAAAGAATTGGATCCGGACATGCGAGGAAAAAGCGAACATTTTCAGACATGTTTGTGAAGGAATTTTTAAGGGGTTTATATATATTGAAAGTGGGCTCGTAAAAGGTATACGTTTGCCAAGTTGTATTAGCTTATATGTATATGTATTGACTTGTCAGTCTTTGGTAACAAATGCACTTGGCAATGGTTTTATCTACTTATTTCTCCCAGTTGGCGGCGATGAATGGAAGCGGAAAATGCGGAATTCATGCGTACGCTACGATAAGAAAATTGCGATAGAGCATACAGCTATTTTTCTCCCTATATATATACGTTCTCTATTCCGTGTGCTTCAAATTCTCTCTACAAACATGTAGATTGTTTGCTTACACACCAACACGAATATCAAAATCTACATTGTGAATTAAACATTTTCCACGAAAAGATACATATAACCCAGTCGAATATCAAATTAATAAATATGAATAAATAATTAACAGGAAATAAAATATTTTTCTTATTTTTCCATAATATAAAAACTTATATCTCATTTTTGTTCCTCAAAGCTCGACATATGAAGGGGGTTTTTTTTCCCTCTTAAAAGGTGAGCAAAAAAATCCATCTCCCCGAAACACTTTCTGTGGAATCGTTTTCGCTCTTAAAACAGTTTCAATGTAACACAGAAAACGTGTAGACTTTTATCGGAAGTGAAAGCGCATTAAAAGACGCGTTTCGTATATTGATCAAACTAAAAATTCCTCTATTAAATACAATATTAACCGCAGTTTGAAAAAATACATTTCAAACCGAAATTTCACGCTAATAACTTCCGATTAAAGTATATGAAACAATATTTAACGAAAATGTATTTTCGTATTTTATTTTTGGACACGGGACATATTCTATTGTTCCTACTAAAAAGAGAAAAAAATAATTTTCAAACTCACTTTTATGATCCTCCATAAACGTCAAGTATATACCCGTCATGTCACAGCAAATGTTATGTCTCCTTTTTGCACATATATATATATATATACACAAGAAGTCAGCTTTTGTCGATGATTCATCTTCGAAAATAGACGTCGAGGTATTTATTTTTATAGAAAATCTCTCTCTGAAAAGAAAAAAAATCATGTTTAAATCACTAAAGAACGCAATTTATCAAAATCAACTACATATATGTAAATTGCATGAAATGTAAAAAGTGTAAATAATTCCGGTTAAGTTATACTGGAATGCAACTAATTTATTTTTAGATGGAAGATTTTGTATATGTGCTTAAGACTAAAAGCTCATTCGTTCAATCTAAAAATATACACACACGTTAAATTTTCATATATATATAGTATGCGTATTCGTTCCGTAATTATCTTGAGAAATGAAACAAGTGTAAAGGGTCGGGCAAGAGTCTAATTTGTTTCTCTCACTATTCCCAGCAACCGTATCTCGTTGTGAATAAACATCATCTATTCCTCATGTCACGAGAAACTATGAGAACCATGTAGAAAATTTTAAAGTTTCAAATTTCAAGGATCATTATAATATTACACGCCATTTTCCCCATAACTGTACAATTATTCACTATATAGTGTTTAGAAAATATTTCCAAACAAAAAAGCCATTACGTTCACACCTTTTGAGAAAAAGTTAATTATCAAAATTCATTTCAGTTAAATAAATAAAATAAAAATTAAATTAAAATTTATAATTAATAATTGTGACACGCTCACAAAAAAGGTATCTAAGAAGCAAACAAATTGTAGGTTAGGTTCGTGTTAGCTTTATTTTGAAAAAAAGTTTATTTTCAATTATATCAGGACTCGGATGGTCTTTAAGACTCAAAAAAAGTCGCCTTAGTCGCATAAATTCACAACAAAAGTCACGAAAAGTCGCATAAAATTTCCGAAAAAGTCGGAAAAAAGTCGAATGAAATTTTAAGGAAAAAAATGCCAAAAAGGAAATACGAAATTGTCAAAATTGTAAAAAAAATCACATTTCTCGCCAACAGATACTTTAACATCAAAAATCTGGAATAATATTTAATAAAATTTAATAAAATGCCGCATGGCAAAATTTTAATTAGGTATTTTTAACATCTTTTTAAAAAATCTGTTCAAAATTTCAATTATTTTTCAAAATAATAAAATTCTTTTCCAAAATTCAATTATTTAAAAAAATCTAATAAAATGCATGTTATAATTTCAATTATCTTTATAAATAATAAAATTCTTTTCTAAAATTCATTTATTTTGAAAAATAATGAAATTCTTCGCTAAAATTCATCATGAAAATTCAATCATTTTCAAAAGTAATAAAATTCGTTGCAAAATTCTTGTACCTTCAAAAGTAAAAAAAATTCTTTGCAGAAATTCGATTATTTTCAAAATTTTGTTTTTAAATTCTCAAAATTTCAATTATCTTTATAAATATCAAAATTCTTCTTCAAAATTCAATTACATTTAAACATTTTTAAAAAAAAATCTGTTCAAAAATTCAATTATCTTTATAAATAATAAAATTCTTCTCTGTAATTCAATTATTTGCAAAGAATTTAAATAAAATTCTTGTCAGAATTTCAATTATTTATTTATTTATTTCTGTACATTTGTAATTACCTTTATAAATAATAAAATTCATCCTAGAAATTTATTTATTTTCAAAAGTAAGAAAATTCTTCTTTAAAATTCAATTATTTTAAAAATTTTTTTTAAAATTTCTCGTCAAAATTATCTTTATCTTCATAAATAATAAAATTAATCATGGAAATTTAATTATTTTCAAAAGTTCTGATAAAAATCTTTGAAAAAATTAATTTTCTCAAAAAATAAGAAAATTCATAGCAGAAATTCAATTATTTTCAAATTTTTTTTTAAATTCTCCCCACAATTTTACTTATTTTTATAAATATCAAAATTCTTCTTCAAAATTTAATTACTTTTGAACATTTAAAAAAAAATCTGTTCAAAAATTCAATTATCTTTATAAATAATAAAATTCTTTTCCAAAATTCATTTACTTTGAAAAATAATGAAATTCTTAGCAAAAATTCAATTACATTCAAATTTTTTTTTTAATTTCTCGTCAAAATATAATAAATATTAAAATTCATCATGGAATTTCTATTATTTTCAAAAGTAATAAAATTCTCTGCAAAATTCCAATTATTTGCAATTTCTTTAATTTCTCGTCAAATTATTATTATCTTCATGAATAATAAAATTCATCATGTAAAATTTAATTATTTTCAAAATTTTGTTTTTAAATTCTCAAAATTTCAATTATCTTTATAAATATCAAAATTCTTCTTCAAAATTCAATTACATTTAAACATTTTTAAAAAAAATCTGTTCAAAAATTCAATTATCTTTATAAATAATAAAATTCTTCTCTGTAATTCAATTATTTTCAAAGAATTTTAATAAAATTCTTGTCAGAATTCCAATTATTTATTTATTTATTTCTGTACATTTGTAATTATCTATATAAATAATAAAATTCATCCTAGAAATTCATTTATTTTCAAAAGTAATAAAATTCTACGCAGAATTTCATTCATTTTCAAATTTTTTTTTAAATTTCTCGTCAAAATTATCATTATCTTCATAAATAATAAAATTAATCATGGAAATTTAATTATTTTCAAAAGTTCTGATAAAATTCTTTGCAAAAATTAATTATCTCAAAAAATAAGAAAATTCATAGCAGAAATTCAATTATTTTCAAATTTTTTTAAATTCTCCCCACAATTTCACTTATTTTTAAAAATGTCAAAATTCTTCTTCAAAAATCAATTACTTTTAAACATTTTAAATAAAAATCTGTTCAAAATTTCAATTATCCTTATAAATAATAAAACTCTTCTCTGAAATTCAATTATTTGCAAAGAATTTCAATAAAATTATTCTTAAAATTTTAATTATCTTTATAAATAAAAAAATTCATCCTAGAAATTCAATTATTTTCAAATTTTTTTTTATAAAATCTTATAATCGACTAGGAGCAATCGATGTCTTCGTGTTTTATAATAATTTTTTATAAGTAGTTTAATTTCAAAAAGGTTTGAATTTCAATCTTTTGAAGAATTTTAATTCTTATGGAAAAATAATAATTAAATATTGATTTAAAAAAGAAGTTATTAATGTTTCTTTGAAAAATTTGAAAGAAATCTGTAAATAAACTTAACAGAACATTTTTTTGACTAAAACTTTTTCCATTAAACTTAATTTTCTAAAAATTTTAAAAATTTCGATCGCATTTTACTAAAAAAATCTCGAAAAAGTCGATTAGCCGCATCTTTTCACAAAAAAGTCGAAAAAAGTCACATTTCCTTAGAATAATTATTAATTAAAAATTAAATTCTTTATAAATAACACATTGATAAATAAATTTATAATCAACTGTTTTAATTTCCCACAAATGCAGAACATGAAAATTAATAACAACCATAAAACATATTTTCTCTATATACATATATTCTAAAATAATTTTCCCGTCCAATTATGAATGGTAAATTGCGATAAATAAATAATTTTTTTTTAATTATCAAGTTTGAACTTTCGATTCATTAATTTTTTAAGTACACTGTGTCAATCATACACGCGTGAATATATAGAATAAATTCATACGAAATTATTCATATTCATTTCAGAAATTCGCCGTGTTTAATATAAACAATTCCACGCGGCATTTATTATTCGCGACAAATCGGTAGAAATAATTTATGTGTCTGATGAAAAACTGTTACAACAATAACAAATAATAATGAATATACCTTTATATTTACCATTTGCAAATATTTATTGACGCTTATGAATACAATCAAACGTCACAGGTTAATATTGATTCAACGATTTATAATCGGTTTTAAGTGTTGTTTGCGATGCATAAATCATCGCACTGAGTATCAATTATGTTACCATCGCAGAAATTATGCTGGCAAATTTTAATGTCTAAACAAAAAAAAATTACTATTAAGTAACAGAATGTTAAATCAATGTTCGCACTGAGAGAAAAATAAAATGCTTGAATCAACTCTATACTTTGTTTTATTGAAAAACCCCAATGTTTAGATTTGTTAATTTTCAAACAAATGTTTGACTTATGCAACTAAAATGTTGTTTCAAGCAAATTTTCCCCCGAGTGTTCATTTCGTATATCACTTCTAGCCCTAGAGGGACTTTCAACTTTCTTAAATAAATAAATAAATAAATATTTATACACTTAATTTACCATTTCTGCAAGTCACATAAAGCGACGATAAAATCTCAACATAAAAACACATGTCTATCATTAAAAAAAGAAAGACTTGCGAAAGGGACAAATAAAACAAAATTCTAAGGTAAATCCGCGCTTTAAATAAATGCAACACACACGTACTGCAAGAATGGCGCGAAATTCAAATAACTTTTTCGCCTGTGCACATTGTTATGTATTATGTAAGCTTGTTTGGCGATGAATGGAAATGCGACTGGAAAAAGAAAATCCTTGCTTGGCAGCACGTGTGCTTTTTTTTATTTTTATTTTCCTCGATTTTACAGACCATCGCTCGCACCTGCAGACTTCACAAACGTGAAACTCGGTAAAACTTAAAAATACGAGAAACGCATGCGCGCGACGCCATAACAGTTCTCAACCAAAGCCTACACGAGAAAAGAGATAGAGAGAGAGAGAGAGAGAGAGAGAGAGAAGTGAATCGTCGTACATCGATAACTCGAACAACGAAACTACGTTCGTGAAATGTCAACGACGACTAGAAGGAGGGCGACGAGGACAATGATAATGTGTAATCATGTGAAAAAAATGTACCGCTAAATAAAACTAAAAAAAAAATTCTTCTTCTTTCTGGTATTTTTTTTTTATCTAAATTTACTAGTTTCAACAAGTTGTGATTTTAACAAGAGAAAAACGGAAATTCAAAGCAGCAGAGTACAATCCTCTGCCTTGAGGAGAGAAACATTTTACCATAGTGGAGAAAGTGAGTATATTTTAAGGTTAGAAAATTGCGCGTATGTTGCACGAAATCGAGAAAATTTCATGTTTTTACACTTTTACGTTCGAGAAACAAATAGAATAACATGTCCGGCTTTTGTGCTGTATAACATTTATCAATTTAAACAAATGACATATCTAAATTGTATTGAATTTATTTTCATTTCACAATACCCGGTCATCATTTTTTTTAATGTTCTGAAAACATAATTTCCAGTAATAAACAAATTTGTTCTTATTCTTGAAAAATTAAAAATTAGTTCAAAAAGTTGAGTGAAACTATCGAATATGTTTAACTGACAATGAAAAATTGAGACTTGTAACCAATATATATTTAAAAACAATCAATGTTATAACAAGTGAATGAAATTATTGTCACTTTAAATCCTAAAACAACAAAAACTACCAATGTTGTCAACTAATATCACCATTCATTGAAAATACTACTGAAAAATTTAAATTTAGAACATTTTTAACTACCACACTTTTTTATTGTCGATCGTTTTAAATACTCGTTTTGAGGTCAATGATGTTTGGTACTATCATTAATTATTACAATATAATTACAAAATTATTATTATTATATTATTTATAAAATAATAATAATAATAATAATCTGTCCTCGCCTAAAGTTAGCGTTATTTTATTACAACGTTTTGTTTTGTATACTTTAAATTGATAAGTAAAAAGAAGAAAAGTTAATTTGTAGACTGTGTGTAAAAAAAGTGTAGAAAATTGTGTAAAAAGTGTAGTGTTTTAATTTGTTAGCTTTCTTAAAAATTAAATTTTTAAATAAAAATTTTAAATTCGATAATTCTAGAAAATTAACTAAATTTTGAAAGACTTGCAGTTCAAATTTTTAAGCATTTTGAAATTTCAAGCAAATAAAGAGCATTAATTAGTTAAATATTTATTTTACAAAAGTTATTAAATTATGAAAAATTTAATTTGGAAATTTTAAAAAAATAAGGTTTTTGAAAAATAGTAATTAAAATTTTGTAAAGAAAAAGTTACTTGAATTCACAATAATAATTTTAACAAATCAAAACAATTGAAAATTCTCTAAAATTTTATATTTTCAAGAATTTTATTTTTTCCTCTTCAAAAATTGTCTATAAATATAGTTAAATTTTTCCAATTATATCATTTTATGAATTTACCAAAATTATTCTATTTAAATAATTCAATTCTCATACACTGAAAGAAAATGTATATTAAATTTTGTAAAAGTATTTTAAAATTTTGGGAAAAAGTGTAACAACCTGAAATTTTGATATAAAAATATTAAACTTTAAAAAGAATTATATCGAATTTAGTATAATTATATCAAATATCAAGAATTTAAATTCAATTTTAAATATTTTAATAAAACTTTACTAAATTCTACATAAATTTTTTTGAAGTTTAATATTTTTTTTATAAAAATTTCGGTTTGTTGCACTTTTTCTCCAAATTGTAAAATACTTTTACAAAATTTAATATACATTTTCTTTCAGTGTAGTTGAATTCTAATAGGAATTGATTTAACAAAAATTTCAGTTAACATTTTAAAAAATAATTAAATATTTTTATTTTTTTAAACCGTCATAAGATGATGTTTAGGAATTAATTAAATTTTAAAAGGTTTTTCCAATTAATTTCCTTGAAAATTTAACGAAAGCAAAAGTGTAAAAATCTTTAAATTTTTGTCTTAAAAAATTATTAATAAAATTATTTTTCTTTAAAATTATTAAAAAAATAATTAAAGTTTTTCAATAATTTTATTCAAAAATTCTAAAAAAAAATAATAATTCAATTTTGGATGAATTACAGTTGGAAATTTTAGAAATAATATTTCATGAGGTTTTTCATTGAAATTATTTGAAATTTCAAATTCCTTGGGGAAAAATAAATGTGAACAAGTTTTTAAATTGTTGTTTAACAAAAAGTATTAAAGGTTTGAAAAATTAATTTCGTAAAATTGTTTCTTGAGAAAATGAAACTAGAATTTTCTTAAAAATACTTCTATTTCCGAAATTAATTAAAAAAAAATTGAAACAATTGAAAATTATGCCAACTTTTGTTGAAATAAATTTTAAATTTTAATTCAAGTTGCTGTTAGAAATATATTTTGGCATTTACTATATACGAGTTTTTCAAATAACTAGCGTCGTTGTTCTTGCTCGTTACATTTAGTCAAAAACCGTAAAAAAGATTATATTTTTTAAGAAAATAAGAATTTTCATTAAATTTGGAAAAGTAAATTCTGAACGTAAAAATATAAAAGAAAATTCCTTTTTCTGCTAGTTATTAAACTAAAGTATTAAACCAATAAAATTTTTAGTTTCAATAAAAAGAAATCGAACAGATTTTCTTTATATTGACAAAAATAAATAATAAATATTTACTCCTGAAAAACTACCAAATAATAATTTTATTCTTATGTTTAAAATCAAACACACAATCTTGAACAATACTATAATAGAAGCATTATCACGAATAAGTATTTTCATCGTACAGAGAGTGGGTTAATTTTTCTTATCAAACCGAGAAGTTTCTCTCCCTCCTTTCGGCTACTGTAATAATTTTGATGACACTACATTATAACAGAGAAGGAGAAACAATCTTCATTTATACTAAAACGACGCAGAAAGAGCTAAGAGCGCGAGCACCGTCCAATAGATTTACCCTGACCTCGGTCAGACGCGGTATAATTTAACATTATTTCAATCAGTCGCGATCAAGTGGCACGTTAAGTTCACATTTTTTTTTGTTCCTATTCACAAATTTTAACCATTTTCATCCAAAAATTTCAACAACAAAAAACCAGGATCTAACATAAATCGGTACGTAATCTTTTTATATAAAGCCGAAAAAAGCGATAATTTAATTTACCAAAGCGAATTTTAATTTAATATCGAATTTACGTAATCTTATTCTTGAATTAGAAAATATACACAGTAACTATTTTTAAAAATTTATCCTTAAATTTAGTGCACTAGTCTTTTAAAATGGAAGTATTTTTAAAAAAAGTAAAATACATTTTTAGCCCGATAATGTATTTAACGAAATATTTCCAATCTAATTTTTTTTCTGAAAACTCATTTCTTTTGCGCTTAAAATATCTTAAAACTGTATAAATAATAAATCTCCAAAATAGTAGTATTTAAAAATAATACTATCAATCTTGCTTTAAGAATATTAATTCAAAACTAACTTAATAAAAAAAAGTACCTATCTTAGAAAGATGATATTACTCTTTAAAAAGGAATTGTATTTTTAGAATAAAAGTACCTGCCTATTAATAACAAGAATTTTTTTAACGAAAACAAATTTTATGCTCATCTCAACTACATATACAATTTACTACAATTTAAGAAATATATTTACAAATTTTAAAAAAATCTATTTATTTTTATTACAATTTATAGATACCAATGGAACATATTTTCTGTATTACAAAAACATATTTCATTTTTTTTATTATTTTACCAGCGACTTTTTATTTCACTTCTCAGTAATTGATACAATTGTTAATACACAATCAACATATTTTATTTGTTCTTCCTCGTAAATCAGTTTGTTGTCACTACAATGCAAACATTGTGTTATTATTATTATGAGACAAATCAAAATTGTTTCGAGAACAATAAACTGTTTATTCAAAACAAACAAAAACTTGTTGCTTCCATATATTAACATTAACGTGTTTTCTTCGTATTGTTCATTAAAAAAAAAACAAAAAAATATATATATTTAGAATGATAAATGACAAGACGTAAAAAAAGTCAATTACCACACAAGAACAATGACTCAAATAAATGACATTTAAGAAATAATGAGATTCCTCTCTCTGCATTCGGAAACATTTGTAAAAAAAAAATAAATGAGGGGTTTCTTGGATATTTTTTCTCTTTAAAAAAAAAAAAAAAAAAAAAGAAGTGGGGATTAGGAGGAGCCTTTAAATTTCCTCTATCGTTCATCGGGGGTCGTGAATCAAACACGTAATTAGATCCGATGATATTAACATAAAGCCACTCGAGTATATATATACGACAATGAGACGGTATATCAATCCTATCTACACAATTTTATACTTTCCCTTTCACGCGACAACGCGACACACACGCTATACATTTTTAGATTTCTTTTCAAAGTATTCGCCGTGCACGAACATGCTAATTACTTCTCGTTTTCTTTTTTCCTTCATTTGTCAATTTGTTAAAAGAGAACAGAAACTCGCATTGTTCAGGGAATACCGAAACTCCCCCATCAAGACCACAACGCACAGTGTGTATATATATACGAGAAACTTATTTCCTTAATGAGAAACAAAATTGTTTTTGTTTTTCTTGTTCCAAAAAAAAGCACAATATCATTTATTTAATTACTAATTTTTTAGTTTCTTGCATTAACGTGATTGTAGCAAAAAAACAACCCTTTTAATAGAAGTTAGAAAAATGTATTTGAAAGTGTTGGAAAAATTATGAAAATTTAAAGTAAAATATAATTGAAATTGACAACAATAGAGTTGTCCCACACTGTAAAAAAAAGGTTTTAAATCAGAGCTGATTTCGGTATTAAAATAGAACAAAATTACGATTTAATACCAAAATTGGTTACCTTTCTTTTTACAGTGCAAGTTAAAATAAATTGTATATAGTATAAATATTTAATTATTTTATCAAATTGTTTCCAAGTCCGCACCGCGCAGTTATCTCGTATCTTAATTTTGATATAGAAGAGGCGAAGGTAATTTTATATATAAAAAATATTTTTTTCAGTGAATTTTTTTTGTGAATCATAAATCATGTCTGTCTACCCTAATCTGATTGTGCTGCACCGCCCTCTCATTAAGATCGAGTACTGCCTAGTGACTGTGTATTTCCTTGCGCGTTTTGAGAGGACCCTTCTCATTGTCTCGACTACTGCAATAATATAACGAACCCTCCGCGCTACTTTCTCTCTCTCTCTCTCTCTCTCTCTCTCTCTCTCTCTATAAGAAAATATCTTTATAAATTGAAACACAGATAATTCAATTGAGCAAAAATATAACCCACAGCATCCTCGCCTCGGATAATGACCTTACCACCTGTTTGGTAGAGATACAACAAGACGCGGTATGAAAAAAACTCATCCTTACACATTCATTGCTCTAATTGAAGTGCACCTCTCAAGAATGACATTATTAATATAATTAATGCATTTGTAAAGCTTCATTTTTAATTACTATATACCATTCTTCATATTGTATATACATGAAAAATTTATTATTCTTTTTTTTTCGACTCTAACTTTTGAATATCTTACAAGGCTTGTTCGTCATGAATAAAATTAATAAAGCATCCTTTGGATATGACACTTTGTGGCACTTGATTGCACACTTTATGATCTATTTAAATTTCATAAGGTTGCATAATGCGACACGTTCAATTTGGATTTCGCTTTATGAAAAACTCTACAGTAAAATCCATATTAATTTTTAGAATTCTATATTAAAAAAAAAGTACGATCCGTATTCTTTACAAAGAAATTCTTTTCCACTTTTTAAAGTCAAAAATGTGATAAATAATTTTATAAATTGCAGAGGTCAGGTACGTTTACGTAACACTTGCTTTTGTCAATATCAGGGCTCGGATTGTGCGACTTTTTCGACTTTTTTTTAAGGAAACGTGACTTTTTTTTCTAAAAAAAATGCGACTAATCGACTTTTTCGAGATTTTTTTTTAGTAAAATGCGACTGAAATTATTAAAATTTTCAGAAAATTAAAATTAAAGGAAAAAGTTTTAGTCAAAAAAATGTTCTGTTAAGTTTATTTACAGAATTCTTTTAAATTTTTCAAAAAAACATCAATAACTTCTTTTTTAAATAAATATTTAATTACTATTTTTCCGTAAAAATTAAAATTCTTCAAAAGATTCAAATTCAAACCTTTTTGAAATTAAACTACTTATAAAAAATTGTTATACAACATGACCGAGTGATAAAATCATTATTCTATATTATAAAATTTCATAAAAAAAAGAATTCGAAAATAATCGAATTTCTAGAATGAATTTTTTTATTTATAAAGATAATTAAAATTTTGACAATAATTTTATTAAAATTCTTTGCAAATAATTGAATTAAGAGAAGAGTTTTATTATTTGTAAGAATAATTAAAATTTTGAACAGATTTTTAAAAAGAATTTCTAAATGTAATAATTGAATTTTGAAGGAGAATTTTGATATTTTTAAAAATAGTTGAAATTGTGAGGAGAATTTAAAAAAATTTGAAAACAAATGAATTTCTACGATGAAGTTTCTTATATTTTGAGATAATTGAATTTTGCAAAGAATTTTAACAGAAGTTTTGAAAATAATTAAATTTACATAATGTATTTTATTATTAATAAAGATAATGATAATGTTGACGCGAAATTAAAAAAAAATTTTTGAAAATAATTGAATTTCTGCGAAGAATTTTATTACTTTTGAAAATAAATGAATTTTTAGGATGAATTTTATTATTTATAAAGATAATTACTCCTCATTTATAAAAATAATTGAATTTTTGAACAGATTTTTTTTTTAAAGTTTAAAAGTAATTGAATTTTGAAGAAGAATTTTTTATATTTATAAAAATAATTGAATTTTTAAACAGATTTTTTTAAAAATGTTTAAAAGTAATTGAATTTTGAAGAAAAATTTTGATATTTATAAAGATATTTGAAATTTTGAAGAGTTTTTTAAAAATGTTTAAAAGTAATTGAATTTTGATGAAGAATTTTATTATTTATAAAGATAATTGAAATGAGAATTTAAAAAAATTTGAAAATAATTGAAATTCTGCGGAGAATTTTATTACTTTTGAAAATAATAGAATTTCCATGATGAATTTTATTATTTCTAAAATTTTTACGAGAAATTAAAAAAAAATTTGATTGTAATTGAATTTTTGCGAAGAATTTCATTATTTTTTAAAATAAACGAATTTTAGAAAAGAATTTTATTATTTATAAAGATAATTGAAATTATGACAGGCATTTTATTAAATAACTGAATTTTGGAAAAGAATTTTATTATTTATAAAAATAATTGAAATTTTGAACAGATTTAAAAAAATAAATGTTAACAATACCTAATTAAATTTTTGCCATGCATTTTATTAAATTTTATTAAATATTATTCCAGATTGTTTGATGTTAAAGTATTTGTTGTCGAGAAATGTGATTTTTTTTACAATTTTGACAATTTCGTTTTTGCTTTTTTTCCCTAAAATTTCATTCGACTTTTTTCCGACTTTTTCGGAAATTTTATGCGACTTTTCGTGAATTTTGTTGTAAATTTATGCGACTAAAGCGACTTTTTTTGTGTCTTAAAGACGATCCGAGCCCTGCAATATTCACAACTATTTTGTCAAACAAAAAAAAATTTTCCCGTTTAGCTTTTAACCCCTTCAGATAATCGAAAGAATCGAAAATATTTTTGAAACCTTCCTTTGCAATAAATAAATAAACTGAATTTCAATGATATTGTTTTATTTCAACTTATATTTATTTAAGTGTTATAATAAATAATAAGATCTACTATTGAAAAGACACAGTGAGCGCGTACTGCTATACTTAATTGCAAAATGTATATACTCTTAATTAATATCAGGGAAAATGCCAATCTGTAAATTACAAAGTTTCGAAATTAACTGCAAGAGCTTTCTGCTCCCTTTAGCAAAAGATAAACTCGAGTCTGTTACTGCTCCTGCGAATAAGAAAGGAATGAATGCTATTCGATAACTTTCGCATAGCTGCGCTTTATTTAACAAAACCACGCATTCCAAACTGATATAACTTCCATGTTTCATAAAGAATCGAAAAATAAATAACAAATAACGAAAGCAAGAAAAATAAATAAATATTATTCCAATATATTTTCCATTTAATGCAAGAGAAATATTTGCAATTTCAATTAAAACACCCACCAAAAATTCCACTTAATTATCGATAAATAATACGCCTCTTTTGAAAATAACGAAAATAAATGTTTTAATATTCAATTTTTTCAAACGTGCAAAGTAAACAAAAATGGTAATTAATTATTATGTTAAAAAATTATTTTAAAAAATGATTTTAAAAAATGATTTTAAAAAATGATTTTAAAAAATGATTTTAAAAAATAATTATTTTACAGTATTTATTATTTTGAGGCAATAAAAATAATAAAGAATAAATTGAATTTCATATAACAACATTCTCTTCTTTTTAGTTTAATTCACGTTTGTCATATTTTGAAAATATTTTTTCATTTATGCAGGTAAAAAAGAATTATTTATACAAGTTTGCACGTATATGGCTTTTTTCGAAAAATATCGCGTGCGAAGTTTATCTCGAGATAGCGAGCAATGTACCCCTTTTACAAAAGTTCTCAAGTTTTCCAATTAACAGCAACGTTTTAATTGATAAGCGCTTTATAAACGTTCCTGATAATAATGATAAAAAAAATTTTTTTAAATATGAAACTTAAAAACATTTTTTAAAAATATTGTGTCCTAAATTTATTTCAACAAATTTTTTCCTATAACAGAACAATATTTCATCAAAACATTTTTTTAAGTAAAACAGAATGGCGAATTGACAGAACAGTTTTTGTTCTTTTGTTTTCTTTTCTTTTTCGCTTTTTTGTTCTTCTTGATCATTATTCAAAAAATATAAAAATAATTCAGTAAAATTATTAAAATTACCGTAATAATTAACTGTTATCTTTATAGCAAAAAATTTTTTATCTAATTCTCTTTAACAAGATAAAATAAATGAAAATAATGTGAATAATAAATAAATAATTAAATAATCACTAAAATATCTACGATATTGTTAAATAATCTTTTTTCCACTTGAAAATTTCGATAAAAATAAAAACTACTATAACTATATATAAAACTATAATAACTATATTGAAAAATTGCCAATAAATATGTGAATAAAATCCCTAAAAATTAAAAAATGGAAAATGCGAACTAAAAGAAATCGTAAATTCAAAAAATGTGATTTAAATAATAAATAGGGTAAATAAAAAATATAAAAAATACGTTGGCATTAAACTCGTAAATAACAATTTCGCTCGGCTGAATGAGACATTTGAGTGGTAAATAATCGTAAGAGCTTTGCGCACCGTTCTCGAAAAATAACACGAGTCTCCCTCTTGTTGCATCAAGTACACAAAAGAGTAGGGGTAGAGTTTAAAAAAGCAAAAAAAAAAAAATAACAAGCGCCCTTGAAAAAGCAATTTATATTTAGTCAAGTAAAATTCAACGATAAAACTAGTCAGGCACAATCATCGCGGTGTATACTATTTTCATTTCTGTCACATTTTCACCCAAGTACCATTCATACGTATAAACATATGAAAATACAATTTATATCCCCGATATTCAAAAAGAGCTATCGATAATCTCTTCATCATTTTATCATAGTAACAGTGAATATTTTCAAGCATACAAAGTATTTATTAGTTTAATAAATACTCTCTACACTACAAAATATAAATATACATATATATATATACACATTGTACATGTTAGATGCGTCCATTAGCAGTTCACGTAATTCATAAGCAAATATTTGTTGAACGAACGACAACGACAGTAAAAGCTAACAGACTTGGAGCAACGTTCTTTCTTTATTTCTTCTTTTTTTTGACAGAAGAAAAGAAACTCGCTCTCGTGGAAGGTTGGAACGCTCGTTGAACCTAATATCGCTCAAAGAAAAAAAAAAAAAAAGAAGGGATGGAACTTTTCCTATGAGAGGGCGAGAAAAAGGGGAACAAGAAATAAAAGTGCAAAAAAAAAACCGAAGAAGATAGAGAACAAGTTGGAAAATATATATATGAATCGAACGAATGTCCATTTGACGGATGTCTTCAACTTCTTTTAGTGTCTAGCTTGGCTTCTAGCCCTTGATATCCATTTCGTGTTTCCACATATACACATATTGTTGTCCTGTGGAAAAGCCCGAGAGAAACTTCTTTCCTTCACCCCCCTCTTTAGTTGAGAAAAAAAAAGTTTACGACGTTTCACTTGAGGCTTCTCGGCACTTTTCCGTCGCGTCGGACTCTCAGCTTGATGCCTTTCTGACGTCGAGTGACGTTATACTTTTTTTTTTCTTCTTTCTTTCTCTATTTTCCGTCACGGGGTGACTCGTATGAAGCATCACTCTCTTTTTATATGCGAATCATTTCAAAAAAACATTTGAAATTTATGATATACGACTACTTTTGCGGTAGAGATTTCTCAGCCATCCTCAACCGACGTGCGGAATTTTCATGGAAGATTTCACCAAAAAAAAAAAATTCCTCATATAATTTGAAGAAGAAGAATATTATTTTTTCAGTTGCGAAAAAAGTATTCACTCTCCTTTAATTAAACTGCTATTTTTTTGTCAACAAAATTACTACAATCGAATAAATGTTTTGAAGAGGATTTCCTTTCTTAAAAATTTCATTTGTCCGAAAAGACAAATTTTCCCCCGAATTTGAAATCAATTTGTTTCATAATTTATTTTACTGAAATTAATGTTTTTAGTTTTTTTCGTACTCACCCTTTCCAAAGTTGATTTTCAGGAAACTGAAGCCAAGATGAAACGTCATTGGATTGTGAAGCTCCTATACTTGGTAAAACTGCTTTTCATTCTGCCTCGAATCCTTTTCACATTCATCTTCCGCTTTCTAATGCGGCTACCACCCTCCATGATGTGAAATTCCAACATTGTCACGAGAGTCCAAGATTATTGATGATTATTTCCCGTGTTCCAAACTCAGTCGGTTGTTTCCGTCTGCAAAAGAAAAACAATTACAATGTAGAGTATTCCGAATAGCCAACAATTGTAAGATATTTAAACAATTCTAATGTATAGAAAACGTCACTGATAGTTTTTCTTATTTTTTGCACTAACTTTCGGAAAGAATTTCCATTTTTTTGTAAATATTATTGTAAATGTTATTGTAAACGTTGTTGAGGGCTCAAAGTAGGTCCGCAAAAGTTCGTTTATTTTAAAAAAAGGTCGGTAAAATCCGTAATTTCATTGAAAAAGGATGAAAAGTTCGTAAACTTTACGATATAATTTGGAGAATTTTAGAGAAATTACAAATCATTGCAGAAATTTAATTATTTTTAAAAGTAAGAAAATTCTGCGCAAAAATTCAATTATGTTCAAAAATTTTTTTAAATTCACGTCCAAATTTCAATTATCTTTAGGAATATTAAAATTCTTCTCAAAAATTTATATATTTTCAAAAACACTAAAAAACATTGTCAACATTTCAATTATCTGTATAAATAAATATCAAAATTCTTCGCAAAAATTCAATTATGTTCAAACATGTTTCTTAATTCTCGTAAAATTTTCAATTATCTTTAGAAATATTCAAATTCTTCTCCGAAATTCATATATTTTCAAAAAAAAAACTAAAAAACATTGTCAATATTTCAATTATCTGTATAAATAAATAGCAAAATTTATCAACAAAATTCAATTATTTTCAAAAATTTTATTAAAATTCATTACAAAATTTCAATTATTTTCATAATTAACAATATTTATCACACGAATTCAATTATTTTCTAAAGTTACAAAAATTCAATTATTTTCAAAAATTTTAATAAAATCCATTGCAAAATTTGAATTATTTTCAAAAGTAATAATATTCTTCGCAAAAATTAAATATTGTTCAATATCTACTATTTTTATAAAATTTACCAAAAGAATTTAATTATTTAAAAAGAAAATTTAATAAAATTCTACAAAAACTTTTCATTATTTTCAAAAAATAATAAAAATTTCACAAGAATTTCATTAATAACAAATTTATTTTATAAATTTCTTCGCAATCATTCAACTATTTTTATAATTAATAAAATTTTACCAGGATTCAATTATTTTCGTAAATAATAAAATTCTTTTTAGGAATTCAATTATTTTTAATAGAATGTTAATCGAATTCCTTGAAAAAATTCTGAAAAATTTTATTAAAATTCGTCCAAAAAATTTAATTGTTTAAAAATTTGTTGATAAAATTTTTAATAGCAATTGAATTCCAAGAAACATTCAATTATTCAATTTATTATTTATTTTTGTATTTTAATAATTGAATTCTGGTCGAATTTTCTCATAAACATTGACTTAAAAATAGATTTCAGTTAAAATCTTAGATTATTAAAAAATAATTGAATTTGGGAAATTTTTTGAAAATTTTCTTAAAAATAATTGAATTTTTATCAAAACTTTTTAAAATGTTTGAATTTCTGCTAAAATTCTAATATTTTTTAAAATAATTGAATTCTTGCGAAGAATTTTAATAAAAGTATTGAAAATAATTGATTCTCTGCAAAGATTTTTATTATTTTACGAAAATATTTAAATTCTTGTGAAAAATTTTATCAAAATTTTTGAAAGTAATTAAAGATCTGCTAAGAATTTTGTTATTTTTAATTTATGCCAAGAATTTTATTAAAACTTTTAAAAATATTCGAATTCCTTTAATTTTTTACAAGAATTTAATTATTTTTGAAAAGTTTAACAAAATTCTTGACAAGAATTTAATTATTTTCATAAATAATAAAATTCAATGCAGGATTTCAATTATGTTTAATACAATTTTAATCGAATTTCTCTAAAAATGTAATTATTCTTAAAAATTTTATTAAAATTCGTTAATAGAATTCAAGTATTTGATAATTTGTTGATAACAATTTTTTATGGGAATTGAATTTTAAGAAACGTTCAATTCTTCAATAAATTACTTAATTGCGATTTATTTTTATTTAAATAATTTAATTCTAGTAGAATATTCTAATAAAAATTGAATTTTATTTCATAAAAATGAATTTCAGTTAAAATTTTAGATAATTATTGAATATTAAAACCAATATAGTGGAGATTTAAAAAAATAATTGAATTTTGTAATTAATTTTTTTGAAAAAGTTTAATTGAGTTTTTTACTACTATTTTCAGTTTCTATTTTCTAATATTTATCTTATTAAAGAATTTAACTAATAATTGAAATTTCGTAAAATTAAATATTGCAAAGAAATGAATTTGAAAATTGTCAAAGAACTTTTTCGAAAATTATTAAAAATAATTGATATAAAAAAGAATTTTAGATAAAAAATCTGAAAACTAATAATTGAATTGATGAAGATTTTAATTATTATAAATTATTTTTATTAATAATTAATATTAATTATTATAAATTATGAAGAAATCGATGGCTTTGAGTCGAAGACTCGAAGTTATCGATTTCTTCATGTTTTATAGTTAAAAAAAATTGAATTTATAGTTTTAAGTGAAATGTTCTCTTATATTTGTTATTGTAAACGGAAAAGGCACGGTAAATATTCACCAATGTTTATTGACATATTGTCAGTATAGAAACAATTTACTTTGTCTAAGAAGAAGAGAGATTATTTTCGACAGATCTGCTTAAGCGTAAATACGCATAAACCATAAAAAAAATCCTCTATTCTTACAAACAGAAGTCTCCTTTTGTCGTTTATAAGCCTCGACGTTAGTAAAACGAATTTACAGTTTCCCGTTTGTGCGCTACAGCAACCCTATTTTCAGAAGGAAATTGTGCAAGATGCCCTCTCAGGCGTGCTTTACGAAGCGCCTCGGCCGCTTTGGGCGATTATTTCACTGACCAACATTTTCACAATAAAATAAGAGGGGGGAAATATCAAACAATTTTTTCTCCTAGTACAAAAATAAGAAAGCAGAATTTTTTGATTCGCGAGGCAAAAAAAAAATATTGTTTACCTACAATGATAAACAAAATAGTATCTACAGGTATATAAACAGAATGCAAATTACCATTTGAGAGATGAGTTTATGGAGGGTACAAAATGAAAACGGCGCCTCGCCAAGCGACAGTCGGGGAAAATACAATAAGAAATCTTGAAGAATATGTGTACTTTCTCTCTTTATTCTTTATTCTTTGCTTTTGCAGCGAGTGAAGTAGCAATAGTCGATGCCAAAGGCAAACGCGACTCGCGTAGGAGTTAAAGGGTCAGTCGAGCGTAAAGATGGGGTGGCATCTGGCTAGTTTGTCTCTTTTCTTCTAATGTCAAAAATCCCCTTCCTCTCAACTCCTTCAAGCAAAAATCTCTCTTCTCGTATTTTTCCAACTTCCTCTACTTCATTTTCTCTCCGAATATTCCTCTGAATATTCCTCAAGGAATTTGAATTCCGTTTACAAGTCTACTAGCCAACACACAGAGTGGTATAGATAATTGCAAACAAAGAAACAAGATAATTGCAAATGAAAAAACAACACCATGATTATAATTTTAATGAGCAATTAGTAGAGCTCATCGTTTGCGAGGGGAAAAATAGAAGAGAACCTGAATTATCTATATACGTATTTCTAATTAGTATCCACAAGTTTATAGTTGTCGCAGTTTCTGCTTTATTTTCTCGCAATACACGAATGACTGCCCTCTACTCAACGATAACGTGATTTTGTGATTCGCGTATAACCCCTCTTGCGGATTTACGATCCTATCCAACAAGCAGCTCTTTTGAGGGTGGACAAGAGCAAACATGTGACGCATTTTAGCAGCAGGGTGGACACATCGGCAATCGCGTCAGACAAGTAGATTGTGGATGTCACCAATTCCCCTGGCCAATGATCCGTTTAAGACCACTTTAATGTTTGTTTGATGCTCACAAAGGAAACTGAAGTAGCTCTACAAGAAAATCTCGCCTTTCCTATTTTCTTTTCCTCCTCCTCTTCTTCTTCTTCTTCTAATAATAATGTTCAACGAGTGTGGCAACATGTCATCTCTTGTTTGACCTCATCGCTTTTTGATATCTGCGAACCATTTTCCAGATATTATCTCATTTTATCCCATAATATTCAATCTCAATTCCATTTTTATTTTCAATTTATGATTTAGTGACAACTATATAGTTGACTTTTGTTCACGAAATATCATTTTGTCTGCGGAGAATATCAATTTGAGGGGAAAGAATGTTTTCTGAAATTGTACACTTATCGGTACTGTAATTTGCAGTTTGGGTTATTTCTGAATTGGGTGATTTGAACTGTATGGTTGGTGATACCAATTAGGTGTTGTATGCAAAATGTTTGGCAAGAATGGAACCTAAAGCGGAATTTTATTCCGCTGTTACAGAATCGTTACTTTATGGAACCAAGTACTTGGAATCATTAATTTTCAGTTCATGTCACTTGTACCACTTGTACCTTTACAACAGTTCGACGATGATTTGTGTCAAAAGATGAAAATTCAATGACAAGCATTCAATCATTCAATGACAATGAATACGATAAACGTTATCAAGGAAGATTGCGTCAAACAAAAGCACTCGCGAGACAAATTTCTTCGTTTGATACGAAGATTTACGAAGATTTACTATTTTCCTCCCCTCTTACAAAAATGCTTCAAACCTATCGAAATTGGTATAAAATTTAACGCTTGTTTCTCGAACGAGATTTCGAAAGAAAAATGTAGCACGATATTTCGTGTCTCGAGTGGGAAACAGTGGGAAAGAAGAAAGAAGCAAATTGCGGATTGTATCTCCGTATGTCTTGGAGACTATGAGTCATTTTCCTTTATAACTTACGATCTCCGGCGGAAGCCGTTATTCAAAGACACCTAAAAACTATTCGAATGGGAAGAATCGTGTGTCTGTGTATATAAGTATACAGAGCTTTAGTCGTCACCCTGGTGCATTTGATATTCGTTTCTGTCGCCAACGTTACGACGTCGACGTCGACGACGACACTACGGACCGCTGGATTATGGAAATCGAGAGAAAGCTCTCCCTTTGTTTTTCCCAAGTGTCTATGACTCGATTCTTTCATTTCCAAAACCCTCCTCCCTTTTTTTCCTACTGAATACGCGCATTCTTCTTTTGATAAAAGCCAAGAGTGTGTCCAACGAACCCTTATATACTTCACGGACCAGAATGTCGAATACTCTCACGATTTTCCAAACACATCTCCAAAGAATCAATGTGTGAGAGGAGATCAACTAGCTTCTCTCAATGTCTCCATCACGACTTTTTCTTTTACTCAAGGGAGTGCCCTCTCTTCTTACGACCATGTAAACATCCAAACTGACGGCAGATCCTATCAGCCGTTGTTTCTTTCGGAAAAATCCTTCCTTAACACATTGAGCAAAGATGAAACGAGATGTTACATTTGTCACTGCGGTGTATTTTCTTCTATCCTGGATTTTAGATTCAATTTTCCCCTTTTTTTGTTCTATATTTGCAAAACTGCCTAGAAACATATCAATTTTTTTCATGAACAAAGTAAAACAATAGTAAAACAATAGTAAACAATATTTAAACAATAGTAAAACAATAGTTATACAATAGTAAAACAATAGTTAAACAATAGTAAAACAATAGTTAAACAATAATAAAACAAAGTAAAACAAGGTAAAAAAAGTATAGAATAAATGTATATGATTGACAACAGTAAATGTATGATTAAAAATTAAAGTCAAACTAAAGAAAAATAATTTTCTGAAGAAGAAAGAAAGAAGCAGCCGCAAGACAAAAAGAAAAAGGATCTTCAACGGAGGTAAAATGACATTAGGAAATAATGAATACAGGTCGAGACAATTCAGAGTCTTTTCACTGGCACAGCAAGGACTCTCTCGCGATCATTACAATAATCTCATTCGGGATACTCTTGCGTTTCCGAGTGCAGAGCATTTCTCTATTTTTGTTTCGATTTTTCGTTTAACGCGGCCAAGTCTGCCGCTCATCGAATTGCAAAGCGGCTCGCCAGGTACGATGTCGGGAAGTAAAGCAGACGCAAAGCCCCCAAAGCATTCGTTGCAGCTTGGTTTGAATAACAAATTCCTTTGTAGACAAAGAGACTTGACGAGGATGGAAAATAATTGCGAATGAAGATGACTATATGGGGGTACAAGAGGGAAAAAACGATTAGAATAAGAGATTTGAATTTAAGTTTGTGGTCTCTCTCTCTCTCTAATAACTTTGTACGATTGTCGACCCTACTGTGCGCACATTATCCGTACCAATTTCTACTATACATGCTTGGAGAGATAAAACCGACCATCATTAATGGTTAGACACAAGTGAACCAATTTTCTAGTGTGGACAATTGTCATCGCAATTGGCGGTTCGTAACTTTTCAGTGCTTGCACACTCAAATTCTGGGTCATTATATGCTGCTACCATCTTAATTAAAAACACTTTAGCAAGAAGATAAATGTTCCGCATCCCTGACGTATTATTCCCCCGAAAAAAAATTTATACACTCCCTGATATCCATCCATCTTTCATTTATCGTTTCCATTTCCTATTCCTATCTATTTTCCCACCTACTCTAAAGCTCGCATTACATTTTAGACACGTTATTCGAAAGATGAGCCTCTTAAGAGTACCATCGGAACGCGGGAAAGTGGGTGTTAAATAAGTAAGCGGTACATTTATCCGCAAGTTGGTTTGAAATTTTTATGAAGCGAAGACGAAATATGCGGAGGGAGACGATTAAACGATTAGTATTCTTAATATCACGAATATTTTTTTTTATTTTTCTTTTATTTCTTTCAAATAAAGTCAATTAATAAGGATGTCTACTATATATCCCCCTCCCCACCCTTTTCTTCGAGAATTGAAACGATGTATGGAATGTTCATTAATATTCTTTCAGCAGTAAATTATCGACGATCATAAAAATGCATTTCACGCCTTTGATATACGTGTCAGCATCTGCTTCGTTGCATTTTATCCCCCAAGAGTTTTTTTTATACTCGATTCTATATCATAAAGCGATAAATTACATTAGATTTAAAGAGACACTCTTTCTTTTCTATTTTGCCTTAAAGAACCAAGACAAAAGATTAAATAAATAGAACAATTATTGTTGTTACAATTTTAAAAATGTATTCTTTTTAGAGACGAACGTAAACAAATAAAAAAAAAAATTGGAGGATCAAGTAGCAAAATTAACTCATAACTGAATTTCATTTTTCATGTCAGACGCTTTCTTTTATCTTTCTTTCAGAGTCTAATTGAAACGAGCAACCAACTCGATGCTCACTTATGTAAAATATTAAGATTGAAAACCTTCAAAGGTACTTAAAATGAAAAAAAGACGGTAAATAGAAAGAGAGAAGGAGAAATCCTAAGGGATTAAGAATTTCTGATCTCATTTCCATCACATAAAGAAAGGGGGCGTGACAAATAATCATTTTCCCTTCTGGCTCGTAGAAAATGACTTTAAGATTCAAATTTTCAGTCTCAAGTGTATACGAACTTATTCAGTTGCTAATTAAACGAAAGCTTATTTTTAACGGCAACGAGAATCAAGTCGTTTAAGAACTTTAAAGGGAGTTATTTTCCAAACGAAACAATAACATTTATTATATACAATTGCCACCCTTTTCAGCAATTATAAAAATTTATTTATACAATTTTTTCCAACCTGCACAAAGTTCTGTCAACAATTTCTTTTTATTTCCAAAAGAACTTGTCTGAAAGAAAAGAAAGAATAAATAAACATATTGCCATAGATCTTTTCGGAATTAAAATAATCAGAGCGTAAATTTACACATCTTAGATCGATACAGAGCCCAGTTCTTCTATATACGAACTTAATTACTGGTTTTAGGTTGGAATTGAACGTACTGTAATCTATTTAGATGCACCAGGCGTAAACACAGGCTTGATGCTATATTGCATTACAAAATGTTATAATCCGAAAACAGCAGGCACTCGCTTAACTGCATTAGCCGTAGCTTGGATAATACTCTCTGTCATTTATTTTATAAGTTGCTTTAATTGTTGTAGACAAGTGTTGCGAGGGCTTAATACGACTTTGTTTTGTACTGCGAACACAATTCACACGATTCGTAATCAGAATACTAATTAATTCCTTCAACATGCAAAGACAAGATAATAATTAAATCCAATTTTTCATTTATCTTCCATTTTATGCGATTCATATATATATTTGATTTTCAGCTACAATAATTATTTGAAAAAATTAATTAACAAACACGCGATGTAAATTATACCCCTGCAAAAAAAAAGAAAAGTAAATAAAATTCACCGACGTGAGATGTAAATTGAAAAAAATAAAAGAGGAAGAAGCTTTCAAAAATATTTTATTCTAACCGTAAAACAAGTGACTGTGATTCATCCGCAAGAATTACATTTTACGACAGTTAGCAAGAGAATATTACCAAGGCGATTATTGTAAAGTACATTAATTTCTGCATAAAGCCACAGAGTATCACTTTTTACGACACTCTTTGCCATAAAAGTTCTTGAAGCGTATGTTTATCTAATTTACTATCCAGGAACAGGTTTTAATAAAAAAAGAAAGAAAGAATTTTTTTTTTTAAATATACAAATATACAATACATCTTTTCCCCAAAATGAAAAATGTTCTCATGTTAAAAAAGCATCAATAAAGCACGACATTTCGTTTCTATTGTAAAGAGAATCCATTTCTATTCTCGATATCGAAGAAATAAAATGAGGTTCTTTCTCTGATAATAAATTTTATCCTAATCGATCAATCATAATTTTTCTTTTCAGAAATCAATTCGGCTGAGCAGTGATGCCGAGGCCTGTGTTATTATTGTTCATAACGGCCACCGTTTTTGGTCTTGGATATGCATTAAATGGTGAACTTGTGGAACAAGAGTGCCCGGTTGACTGTCACTGTCACTATTTTCGCATCAACTGGGTGACAGATTGCTCCGAGAGCAATCTCACCAGCATCCCCTATGACGAGCTCAGTCCGAATGTTTATATCTTAGACATGAACGGTAATAACATCGCTCATGTGGATCCATTTCCCCAGGACATCAAACTCAGAAGACTACAAATGGCTCACAATCTACTCACCCAACTCGCATACGACTCCTTTACCGGATTGGCCTATCTTTTGGACGCCGACTTTTCCTACAATCAAATCAAAATCATTGATCCAGAAGCTTTCAGGTATTTTCTGTTTCATGTATAACAAAATTCGACACAATTTCTAAATAATCGAAAAAATCACTATTAATAATTAATCAAATATGTTTGATGTTGCAACTAATCCTTTCCTAATCAGGAATTAATGTTCAATTTGAATATAAAATTAAAATTTCTTTTTCACTTCACAGAGACAGTCCGGGACTGATCACACTCGAGCTACAGCACAATCCCCTGGCGGAAGTGAAGGGCAACTTTTTAAATTGTCGAACACTATTGTACCTGGATCTCAACAATTGTGGAATTCATCGATTGAACGATCGATTCTTTCACAACACGACAAACCTGAATAAACTTGATCTTTCAAATAATCCCCTCAAAAGAATCGAACCAGGACCCTTCGATCATCTGACAAATCTCGAATATTTAAAATTAAACGCCTGTAACTTGACTTACATCTCGCCCGATGCATTTCAACAATTGGAGAACCTGCGTGAACTCGAAATGGCTGACAATGATCTGAAAATTCTCAGCTGGACAAGTGTATTGTCCCCATTGGTGCGCTTGGAGCATTTGGATATTCGAAATACAGGAATAACAAACCTCCCAGGCGATGCATTCGCCAAGAATTTATATCTACGCAACTTAATTCTAGCCGACAATGAATTAACCCACCTGGACGTTAGCAACACCTTAGGTCACAATCTCCACAGTCTTCAATCTTTAGATCTATCCAATTGCCATCTACAAGATCAACTAGCCGATGAGGCATTTCAAAATGCAAGTAAACTACGAGTCCTAAATCTCAATGGTAATCCAGCATTCGCTGGCAATTTGACCGAAGTATTACGTAATTTGCCAACATTACATAAACTCTCATTGAGCAATTGTAATTTGAAACAATTACCAAATGCATTTGACGTTCTTGAACATTTGGAGGAACTTGACGTCTCTCACAATCCACTGTCCGACGCTTTTGTTCGACTTAATCCTCTCAAGTCACTCGAGTTTCTTGACATGTCCTATTGTAATCTCGGACTTGTGGGTAACAAAACATTTGCCCAGACAACTTCTCTCAAGAAACTAATACTCTCGGGAAATCGTCTACATACATTGGAGCAGGGTCTCTTCGCAAACCTCACACGACTCGAGTCATTGGAATTAAAGAATTGTGACCTCAAAAATCCCGTCGATCCCACGGTATTTGGACATCGTGACTATATGCACATTATTGAATTAAAACTCAGTGGGAATCCATTAGTAATACCCGAAAATGGTCCCCTACTACCAAAGCAACTATCAGGTCTCGAAATTCTCGATCTAAGCAACTGTAAATTAGAGAATCTCCACAAAAACGTATTTCTACAGACGAAAAATTTAACTCTCTTGAATCTATCCGGTAACAATATTAAAGGACCGGACAATCTCGTCGGTCTCAAGGCACTGTCTAACCTTGAGCATTTGGATCTAAGTAGCAATAACATTACCACCATCGATTCAAAAGTATTCGAGGAAAATTCCCGTTTATTGTCAATTAATCTAATGAACAATCCATTTGTCTGCAATTGCTCGATTGTCGACATGTGGGATTGGTCAATTGACACAAAGAACGATCGCAATATTCTCGTTGGCAGTCAACCCTCCTATTTTGCTGCCAACGCGGCAAAATTACGCAAGAGTCTATCCTGCTCCTACGATCCAGAAACTTATCGCATTATAATGGAACAAAATCGCAGCTCAACCGATCGCAAACAATTTTTACGCAAAGGCGATCAAACGCCAAACAGAACATGGGCAAAGTACATTCGCGAATCAAATTGCAGCCGAAAATCATGATATACGGGGGCCGAATTTCAAAATTCAATGACTAACAATGCCTATCAGGAGGCGGTCGATAGGCGTAAAGTAGAACTCTAGATTCGATCATTTTTTGTAGTTTTCAGCTATGAACCAGCTGTGTGAGTACAATCCGTATTAGAATTCAATGTTTTTGAGAGGAGGCTACAAATTTTTCTTCAACAAAAAAATTAGTTATTAAAAAAAGAATTTGTTCCCTCAGCGAAAAGATAAAACAAATTCTTGAGATTATAAAATTTAGTAATGATTTTAACCTCAAATTACATACCATATAGACTTAGATAAATGATCTAGTCCCAAAGTGATTGTATTAAATTATCTTTAAGAAATGGAAATCCTCTCAAGGATCATCAAACTATCATTATGCCAGCATTACTGTATATTTCAATTCCAAAAAAACAAAATCCATTAAACTTTCAATCTTTCAATGAATCATCGTACTTTTTATATAACTGTTTTAAAAAATACGTTCATGATTAATTACAAAAAAAAAGAAATATTTAAAAATATTCAATAAATCATGAAAATAAATATTTAAATTTGAATGAACAGAAATTTTTCATCAATATAAATATATATATCAAGAAACTCAATTACTTTCCCCATTCATGTGAACATAGCTGGACATGAAGAATACAAAAATTGTCAATAGGAGTTACAGAAAAAAAAAGTTTGTCATTCATTGAATTTTGAAATTTAGCCGAGAAAATGAGAAAATAATGTTAAAATCTGTTATAATGCGATTATTTAAACATTGATTTCTTCTTCTCTATATGTTCTTTTGTCAATCAATATATGTTTTAGCGAATTTCAATGTTAAACTTCAATTTCAATTTCCGTTATTGTCACAGTATTACCGATACGAATTAGATTACGTCATTGCACGGAAACTGAAGTAATTACGCGTTACATTCTAGAAACACACGAAGTTGCGATCTACGAATATATATATATATATATATATATACACGTGCAGTTGCTTTACAATCAGATGGCAATTACAGTTTTTTTTTGCATTCGCGTTTTTCTAGAATTGACTCTGTATATTTAAAATTTAATTTCGTTTCTTTGATTTCTTGTTTACTGAAATTTTCTTTTCAATATATTCTCAAACAATGTTAAATGCAATAGAAGCAGAAATGTAATAGAAGCAGTTATTGTAAAACATTCTTTTACAATTTTTAATTATAATCTTTTTAATTTTAATACTCAATTTATTTTGTATTAAGTCTAATACTTTTTAATAGTACTTTCTCATGGAAAAAAGAAAATGATTCTCACAAGATTTGTCCTTCATTTTTTTTTCTTCTGCGTGAAATAAAAATAATTGTTTAGTTTCTAATACTCTGCGCTATAAATTTATAGTGTTGAAAGATAAATTAGAATATTGGTATCGAAAATGGTGAATATTAGTACGATTTCATTGTACTCATCCTGTAACAAGACTGTGTTAAATAAATACGCCATTTTTCTTCGTATTCTTCGATTTCACTTATTATTAATCAATTATTTATAATTAATTACTTAAATCATAATTATTCGTATCCTAAAAAGAAGCTAACGTTAATTTTCTTTGAAAATACAAAAAAGAAGATTAATTTTTAAACTGATACCATGTGACACTTAAAATTACTCATTAGGAATTACAATTTGAGGAAAAATAATTTCGCAGATAAAATGTAACGACAGGTTAAAATGTCGAAAGGGGAAAAATTTTAAATTAACTTCTTTTTGTAACTAAATGGAATTTGTAAACAGAACAATTTTTTATAAATGCTCATCGTTATCGTTAAAAGCATCTTATAGAGAAACGTGTTTTTTTTATGTTTCGTCAAAGATAAGAAATTACAACAAACTATGCACTTATTCCTTTTGATAAGAAAGACAGGTTGAAACGGAATAATTAAAAAGACGTTAAATCTAAATTACATTTAGACCTTTTTCTGTTTATAATTTAAATTTTTTTTTGTAATTTGACTCCAGTTTCAGAAAAAATTAAATAATTACTGAAAATATTCAAAACGCGCATTATTATGAAAGATATAATTTAAATTATTAGATTATTATTATTATTATTATTAATTATGATTTATTATTATTAATTATTAATTATTATTATTAATTATTATTATTAATTATTATTAATTAACTTTTAAGCTAAATATAAAAAAATAATTTAAATTCCAAAACTGAATATTTAAATACAGATTCAAAATATACAAATGAATTCAAAGACAAATAAATATTTGTTTAAATTAAAAATGTTTCCAAAAACATTTCTGCGATTTTTCCTTTTTTCTCCTAAAACTTTGTAAAGTGGCATTAAATCTATATTTGTCGAGGGATCAGAGAGGGAAAAAGGGTTAATACGGTCTCCCTTAATTATGACTTACTCTCGTTGTACAGGTAGAAACAAAGCCCTTCCCTAATTATAACCAGACAAATACATTAATTTAATGCCCTCGAGATGAATTTGTGAAAACATTAATCTCGCCCAGAAAACAATCGGCAAATTTAAAATTTTTTCCTCTTTAATAACTTCCAATTCGATTATTTAATGAAAAAATCGCTACAAGAAACAAGGGAATAATGTCAATGCTAACAACATCAGGTAATTGACCCACAAGACATACTATGAATCAAATTACAAGAGCCAGTTTATAACTATAAAAAATACTTTTTCTAAAAAGTATTAAAGTAGACAATTTTTTCCGAAATACAAAAAAAAAATATATTTTCTAAAAATTCCATTCACGTACAAACTGTCGATAGTATTTTTCCCTCCACCCTATACACGACCTCAACACACTTATTTTCTATATACTTGACATTTATGGTCGTTATAGTCTAAAACATGAATTTTCCGATACCAATTTCCTAAAATAAAACTTCCGTTTTATGTATACCTATAAAATTTAATTGTTTAATGGGTGCTTCGTTCTTTAATAGACTTCAAAGGCGTTATAAATTTTGTCTCAAATCGAATTTTACTTTGTAAAAAAAAAAAAAAAATGAATATATATCGGTTCTTGAAATTCTGTTTCAAATTTTTTGTTACAGAGGCAAGAGAAAAACGTTTCTTTTTTATATTCAAGACGTTGAAACATTTCTTTTAAATACATTGGGATTAAAAATGAAAATTTGAGCGGAAATTGTGAAAAAATTTATCTTAGACTTTCAAATTCAGAAACATAAACATTTTTATAGGAAAAGTAGCGAAAGTAGCGAAACAATTTTTTATTTAGTAAAATTATTGCCTAACAAAGCATTCAATTGTTTCTGTAAAAAAGGGAAATATTTGCTTTAGTTACCAAGGCAACCATACAGTAATATAAGTATTATAACCTTGTCAAAACAAGCAAAAGTTTCCTTTTTTTACAATATATAGAATTGCCCTATTTTAAAAATTTTATTCATTTTATTAATTCTATTCTATTATTATTATTATTATTATTATTATTATTATTATTATTATTATTATTATTATTATTATTATTATTATTATTATTATTATTAATATTAATCTATTCGTTTTTTAAATGATTCGATTATTTCTAAATTACTAACAAAGTTTTTCTTTTATCATAACACAAAAATCTAAAATAAAATCAATGAGTCCTAGAAGTAAATTTATTATTCGTGAAAGTAAACAAAAAACAAGTCGCGCCTACGAAAGTTGATAGAAAAATATTTGATAATCAAACTTTCTTTATTTTCGCTATTTTAAACCACTGTCAAAATCAAGAAGTATTCCTAAAAGTTTTTATTGAAAAATTAGAAAATATTAATCAATTTTTCCTTTTTTTTTTGCTTAAAAAATAAAAAAAGAAGATTTTCGTTCCAAAAACTGTCGATTAATATTTTTCTACCACAAAAAAAAGGAAAAAATGTTAATTTAGTTATTACAAATTTACTCTTTTTTCTTTTTTATCACGATCCCCTAGTTTCGTTCAAATGAAACGAAATATTTGTTATTCAAGATATTCTAATAAATTACTAATCATAAAAAAATTCTAAAACTAAAATTTCATGCTTACAAAGTCAGTAATTAATTTTTTTTTCGATAGTGAAGCAAAATAATTACAATAAAAATTTTATTTTCGGAAGAAGTAAAGAAATTTCGTTCATTTCAACGTTCAGAACGTTTAGGATCTTTTTTCTTCATTTAAAGCAAACAAAATTTTGTTCCTTCGTCAAGAATTTTGCAATTCAAATAAATTTGTTTATGAAATAATTTTTTTTTGTCAATTACAAAACCCAAAAAATTATTTTAAACAAAAAGAAATTATTCTCATCAAATGAACGGAATTTTTTTTCACCTTCAGTGTTTTTGAAAATTACTATCGAAAAAAGAAAAATAATTGAAATTAAATTAATTAATTATTAATTATTATTATTATTATTATTTATTATTTATTTTTTTTATTTTTTATTATTTATTTTTTTTATTTTTTATTATTTATTTTTTTATTTTTTATTATTTATTTATTATTTATTTAACTATTACAATATTTAGTTAATAATTAATTTGTTTTAATTTAAAAAATAATTTTTTTGTAACTAAAATACAAATTAGAAGAAGTAAAAAAATATTGTCATTCATTTGAACGTTCGAAACTTTACAAAAATTGATAAACAAAATAAAATTAATATTTTTGGAACAATTCTACCAGCAAAACGAATATATAAATAATTATTTCAACTCATAAAAATATTCAAAAGGAACAAAAACAAAAAAAAATAAATAAAACGAAAGGAAAATTACGTGATGCGCTCTCATCTCCATCGGTCAATTTATAAATAATAAAATATCCGCAATTTGTCATTTTAAATTCCACACTTTTTGTATATAATAATAATAATATCTTGAAAATAGGCACTTGTGCATTCAAGATTTCGTTACGTAAAAGTCACGTGACACGTGAGTCTTACTGGGCAGCGCTAGTAGACCGGCTTTCGCGTTCGAACCTCTCGTTTCTCTCTCTCTCGACAACGAGCTTTCCAAGTTAAAGCAACTTATACCGCATTCACACCGCAGTGTGTTTATATAGTGGGCGTGTTTGTGTGTGTGTGCGCGTGTAACTGTGTGTAAATACGTGTATATATATAGATATATAGAAAATACTATAATCAAAATTGTGCGAGACAAAATGTTGGAACTAGTCGAGAGCGCCCTCAACAATCCAAAATTTTACTACGGTGGTTTGTTGGGAATTGGTTTTTGCATTTACTACCTTTGGGAAGTTGTAAAAGTGAGTAAAGCATTATGCGCACTGGAATCGATAAGTCCATTCCCTTCCATGCTAAAAAAAAGAAAAAGTAACACTTTTTTCCCCCCCGTTCAATGTTCACTAGGCAAAACTCTTTTTTTTCGAAAATTTTTAATCCAAATTTTAAATACATTTTCTCCCTATTTTTTCGAAAGCGGACGTTTATTTCTATTAATCGGCTTTTGCTAATTCTCGAAGCTCTTTCCGAAGTAAACAGCTTCGAATATACAAAAATGTAAATTACACTTTTATATAAATAATTATCTAATGCGCATAATTTATTATTTTTTCAAAATTAACCATTTTTGAAAAAAGTGCAAATTCTGTGTTTCTTTTTTTTTAGTAATTTTTCCTCTCTTATACTTTAGAGTAAATTAATTAATTTCCTATAGTCAAATTATTGTTTTCTTCATTAAAATAATTTTTAACTTGAAAAAAGGAATCGCAAAATTTCTTCCAAGTGAAAATAAAACAATTTTCCGATTTCTGAAAATATTTCAAATATTTTTATACCTAAATATAATCGTCAGTTGCATTCAACATTTATTTGAATTCATTTTAAATTTGAATTTAGTCCCAAATTTAAATCAATTCAATTTGATTTTTAATGAATACATTAAGTCTTAATTTGAAGGCAAATTCTAATTGTAATTAAGAAATAATTTCAATTTAATTCAATTGCAATTTAAATAAAGTATTTTAAATTAACTCCCAATTTGAATGAAATATCATTTGAATGAAATATAATTCGAATGAATTTATAATTTTAATCCAATAGTAATTTTAATTAATCACTTTAAATTAATTTTGCGCCTTCACCTACAACTATTTAATTAATATAAATTCACTTTTCATTATTCAATTTAATTATAATTTTAATAAACACAAATTTAATTAACATTTTCTTTAATATATGTTAAGTGTTAACTAAATTTAATTAACTCGAAAATTACATTTCTGCAAAAGCATTTTGATAAAGCAATTTCATTAATTCAAAGTCAGAAAAAAATTGTCATTCCATATTAAACAATTTTTTTACAACAAAAACTACATCATACAAAATATTATATCAGTCAAATTTATTACATTAATTCATTTGTAATTTTTTTTATTATATAATAGTATTTAATATTTCTTTTACTTTAATTAATTTAATTTTAATTTTAATAATTTCTTTTCTTTTAATTCACTGTTAAAAGTATTTCTAAAAAAATGTTAAAAGTAGTAATTATAGTCAATTATTATTTCTTTTTGACTTAGATATTAAGTAATGTTAAGAAAGAGATTTTTTCCTAATCTATCGATTAATAAATAGAAAATTTTTAGTTTTTTCCTAAATAGATATAAAGACATTACTGATAAGATATATAATAATAATTGCACGCAGTCTGACTTTTCTGATAAATCTGACAACAATTATCACAAACCTGATGATATATATATATATATATAATATTGTATATGAAAAATTATTGTACTTTGAACATTTATGCATTTTGTCACGTGCATATCAAAAGTCTCGCATTACAACAATCATTTCACCATTAAAAAAAAACAATGCAATTTTTCAAAAACAGTTAATTTCAATAATTTAGTTAAATTTTTCCCAGAATTTTTCACGAAACAATTGTCAATATACTAATAATTTAGTTAAAATAATTTTTCTCAATAAAATTATAAAATAAAAACAATTTTTATAATAATAATAATAATAATAATAATAATAATAATAACAACAAAAATAATAATAACATTAAAAATAATAATAATGATATAATTTATGATCAAAAAATACCTGATATGTTTAAATTTAAAAAATAAAAATAGAAAATTACTCACATTATTAATTCCGATGAAATCATTTTCAGCATCAATGCGGAACAAGAATTGCGTTTTTGTTTTAAATAAAAATAACTCCCAAATTATCCTTCAATGGAGTTCGTCACAATTAGTTGCAAATAGTACATTAAATCCTCTTGAGAGAAACAATCTGAAACAAATAATAAATATAAATATTTATTTATTTACAACTTTAATAAGTTAACATTTTTTTTATTTACAAAATTTTTTTAAATCTGATATTTTTGGTTTCATTAACCAATTATTAATTTTAAATATATTAATATTAATATTATATTAATTTAAAAAAAAGAAAAAATACAGATGTAACACATTGTCTAGGAATTGAAGTATATTGAGCATTGAGTAGGTTATCATTATTAATTTGACCTTAAAGTTCCTTACTCTCCATAACGCTTGAACTATATTAAACATATATATAGTTTTATGCACGCAAAGTTTTTTTTTCTCGATAAAATAGCTATATAGAGAAAAAATATATCCCAGTAGAAAAAAATATTAAATTTTTTTTACGTTATAAAAATAGTGTTTTTTTGCAATATAGACAAAAGGTAAACTATGTAATGAATAGAGAATAGAAGTATGATTATATAATTTTTTAATAATTCTTTTTTAATACTAAAATTATTTTTCAATCACCTAATCTAATTATTATTCCTGCTTTACACACATCTAGATGTTTTATTTTAGACTCCACTCTTTGTTTGTGGCAATGGTCCATTCAGAGAATTTCTGGAAAAGCACATGCCCATCTTAGAGAGTAAATTTTGGCCAACTTTGTGGTGTTTTGAGTCGAGGGCACAGACCGTATTTGCCAGTATTTTACGCTCGAGAATATTGCCACCGATTCCCTATCGCAGGTAATTTATACTATTTCTTTAATAATATTTCAATATTTATTTCTTTAATAATATTAAAATATTTATTTCTCTAATAATATTAAAATATTTATTTCTCTAATAATATTAAAATATTTATTTCTTTAATAATATTTAAATATTTATTTCTTTAATAATATTAAAATATTTATATCTCTAATAATATTAAAATATTTACATCTTTAATAATAATTAATAATTTACAAAACTGTTAAGTTTCAATTCCTCTAAATTAAAAGTTGTAAATTAATAAATAAAAATAAATGTTTCACAGTAATTGTGACAATAGAAAAAATACTAGAATTTAAATTTTACTGCTATAATAATAATAATTAAAAAGTAAACTTTTTGCATATGTAAAATATCGTGAGGAAAAAAAATAAGAGATATTTATTTTTTATAGGGAAATTCTGATACTCTCAGATGGTGGCGAAGTGGCTTTGGATTGGGCCGAGGATAATTGTTGTAGTACATCGCCAATTATAATTATTCTTCCGGGACTAACTGGTGCAAGCCAAGCAGATTACATTAAATGCTTGGTAGCAGCGGCAAAAAATGTGGGAATAAAATGTGTGATCTTTAACAACAGAGGTCTCGGAGGAGTACAACTAAAAGTAATCTTAAAAAAGTCTTATACACTTCACCTAACAAACACTAATACACACAAGACGAAAAAAAGAAAAAGAAAAAAAAACACCAAGAATGAATCTACAGGAAAAAAGTTTCATCAGCGACAAAACTACACCCACATTTTTCTTGTTGTTCAACATTTTTTTTTTCCTCTACAAACTAAACATTTACTTTTTCCTCCAATTACTTGACTTTCGTCGAAATTTTATTTCCTCAAAAGTTTTAATTTTTCCTCAAAATTAATTTTACTGATTAATTTAATTAGTTGTTAATAATGAACATATTTCGTTTTTCCAAGTGGTATCTTTAAACTACTATTAAACATCAATAATTCTTACAAATTTTCCCACTGGCCTTAATTTATCACTGATTGAATGAAAATTGTTGTATTAAAGGTTCGATTAAAATTATTATGATAGTTAATATTTTTGCCATGTGCATCACATAATAACGAAGGATAATTGAATTAATTCCGAACAATAATGAGAGTAATTATTTGCCAATTGATCAACGATTTATTTATTTTCAGACTCCAAGACTATATTGTGCTGCGAATATCGAGGATTTTACCGAGGTTCTTGAACATGTTAGAAAAACACGTCCCAATGTTGCTATTGGTGCCACAGGTATTTCTTTAGGAGGGTAAGTCTACTTTATATTTTTATTAAAAAGAAAACAAATCGCCACTTAATCCATTTCGCCGAATATTGATTCAGCTTTTCTTTTCATACAATAACGAAACTGTCATCAATTTAACATTTAGTCCAATTGCCACTTAAGTCATCAATATCAGAAATTGCAAATTGATTCAACCGCACTAAAATGACATGACAGGGAAAATTTATTTCTCGCTTCAAAATATTAGCGGTAAATTTATCTCGAAACGTAATAATAGAATTTTTTTTCCCTCTTAGGTTAATTTTAGGTAATTATTTAGCACAAACGGGTCCAGGAGCTGTTGGAAAATTAATGGCGAGTCTCGCAATTTCCGTGCCATGGAATGTTTTCGAAGCGACGAAAAGTATTGAGAAGCCATACTTGAATCTTATGTTAAATCGTCATCTATGTGGAAATCTTTGTCGAAACGTCTCTCGTCATCAGTCGAAAATTTGCGAGACAACGTTTGAGAATTTCGACGTTGTTCTCAAGGTAAATCGCACTTTTTTTCTCCAACTGTAACAATATATACAAAATAGACAAACAATATAGACAATATAGACAAACAATATAGACAATATAGACAAACAAAGACAAATCAAAATTTCACTCAATATTAATAATTTTTCAGAGTCGAACAGTTCGAGAATTCGACGAGAGTTTCACGTCAAAAGCATTTGGATTTAAAGACGTCGAGGCTTATTATGCTAAAGCAACTCTACACGATAAACTACATAATATTCAAATTCCTCTACTTTGTCTGAGCGCAGCTGATGACCCTTTCCAACCTCTAGAAGGTAATAAGTACCATAATTACAAAATTTCCCGTCAATATAATTTAAAATGTAAATCACTCAGGAATTCATAATTCAAGTTCAAAACTTCTTTTCACAAAACATATGCTTACAAGAGAATTGTTTTCCTACAAAACTCCTCCTATAATGACATACCTTTCCCTATGATGAGAAATGTGGAAAAAAACTGTAATCATCATTTGTCTTTTCAGCAATTCCTTTAGAAGAAGTTAAGGATACAAAACACGTGGCTATGATTGTTACATCACGAGGTGGACATATTGGCTTTTTAGAAGGTGTTTGGCCTGTATATAAAGAACGAGAGCAATACATAGGAAAAGTGTTTTCACAATTTTTCACAGCAGTTTTCACACACGGCCTTGATGATCCCGCCTTTTACAGATAGCCAAAATATCAATAAAGATCTTTCATTTCATTTTATCAAAAAAAAAACAAACAAACACGAAAGAATTCTTTGGAAAATTAAATGAATTATCAATAAAATATAACTTGACGAAACTATATTCACAATTTAGTTGAAGATAAAATTACTCTATTGTCGCTGGACTCGACAATTTTAAATCAATTTTCATTCTATTTTACGTAAATTCAAAATAAATTTAATTCTAAATACCGAACATTTGGAATTTGCAACTATATCTTATCGATAAAAAAAAAACTTTCTAAGAAAATCTGAAATAACCGTTTTTCCTTTTCCTAAAAATTTACTAAAATAAAAAGTTGCAAACTTGAAAGAAAATTAGAAAACTAAATAAATTCAGCTTTTAAAAGCGCTAAACGCTGCCAAAAATTAGTCAATATTGTTAAATGACTATAAATTTGATTTTACGGAAAACGCACTTTACTTACATAAAAAATTGCGTAATAAAAGAATTATTTTTCAGGACTGTGATAAAAATTTCCACTGAGAAAAATATATAATTTCAAGAATAAAATATTTATGCAATCAAAATTTTTCATTATTAAAACAAATTTTACAACAAATTTTTTGATTTACTGGTATATTGAATTAAACATTTATTGAATTAAACATTTATTGCTGCAAGTAAAATTTTTCTCACTAAATATATTTTTCAACAAGAAAAATTGAGTTTCAACTATGAAAAACTTGTTACAAAAAGAAAAGAATTGATTGCTTGTTATTATAAGGTTTTTTTTACATGCTGCACACTACCGTTTTATCTGAAAAGTAGAAAAAAGTTGAAAATAAATATTTACATTTTTAAAGAAAGCAGCAGCAGCAAATTAAATGTAGATTTTCATAAATATATATTATTAAAAAAAATTGTCTGCGACACAATAATAATAGTTTTACTTGCATACTATTATGCTAATGTTTCATTTTGCTACGCATATGCAGATATTGCAAAATTACTATAATAATAGAAACGAGAAAAATTTTTCAATTAACTTTGATAAAATAAATGTGTTTTATAAAAATTCAACGCGATACATTCAAAATATTTATATCAGCTTTTCAAACTTTTATAAAAGTTATATATATATAGTTAAATAATCAAAATATCTTGTACACCAATTTTAATAAATTTCATATTATCATTATTGTCTAATTTTCATTTTGGACCCATTAGAAAATGTTTCTTTAATTCTTAATTTATTTATATGACAAAAGTTAAATTTTGAATAATATTCGAGAATTCTAGAAAATTAATTGAATGTTTCTTTAATTCTTAATTTATTTATATGAAAAAAAATTAAATTTTGAAAAATATTATTCGAGAATTCTAAAAAATTAATTGAATGTTTCTTTAATTCTTTATTTATTTATATGCAAAAAATTAAATTTTTAATAATATTCGAAAATTCTAGAAAAATTAATTGAATTTTGGAAGACTTGCAGTTTAAATTTTTAAGTATTTTGAAATTTTAAGCAAATAAAGAGCAATAATTATAGTTAAATATTTATTTTACAAAAGTTATTAAAATTTGAAAAATTTAATTTGGAAATTTTTAAAAAATTAGGTTTTTGAAAAATAGTAATTAAAATTTTTTAAAGAAAAAGGTACTTGAATTCACAATAATAATTTTAACAAATTGAAACAATTGGAAATTCTGTAAAATTTATGATTCCCAAGTTTTGAACGTTCAAATGAACGAAATATTTTATATTGAAGATATTTTAATAAATTACTAATCATAAACAAATTTAAAAACTACAATTGTACGTTACAAAAATACAGTAATTAATTTTTTTGATAGTGAAGCAAAATAATTACAAAAAAAAATTTAATTTTTAGAAGAAATAAATAAATTTCGTTCATTTGAACCTTCAGAACTTTAGGATCTTTAAAATTTGATATTTTAAAGAATTTTATTTTTTCCTCTTTAAAAATTGTCTGTAAATATAATTATATTTTTCCAATTATATCATTTTATGAATTTACAAAAATTATTCTATTTAAATAATTCAATCCTCGAAGTTTAATTTTGATAGGAATTGATTTAACAAAAATTTCACTTAACATTTAAAAAAATAATAAAATATTTAAACCGTAATAAAATTATGTTTAGGAATTAATTAAATTTTAAAAAGGTTTTTAAATTAAATTCCTTGAAAAATTATCAGAAGCGAAAGTTTAAGAATCTTTAAATTTGTTTTAAAAAATTATTACTAACATTATTTTTCTTTAAAAATTATTAAAGTTTTTCAATAAATTTATTCAAAAATTCTAAAAAAATAATTGAATTTTGGATGAATTAGAGTTGGAAATTTTAGAAATAATATTTCATAAGGTTTTTCAGTGAAATTATTTTAAATTTCAAATTTCTCGGAAAAAATAAATATGAATAAGTTTTTAAATTTTTCTTTAACAAAAAGTATTAAAGGTTTGAAAAATTTAATTTCCTAAATTTGTTTCTTGTAAAAATGAAACTAAAATTTTGTAAAAAAAAATTCTATTTCCGAAAATAATTTTAAAAAATTGAAACAATTGAAAATTTTGCCAACTTTTATTGAAATAAATTTTGAATTTTAATTCAAGTTGCTGTTAAAAATATTTTTGCATTTACTATACGAGTTTTTCAAATAATAACATTTAATAAAAGACCGTAAAAAAGATTATACTTTTTAAGAAAATAAGAACTGTTATTAAAAAAAATTTTTATATTAAAAAAAAATGTATTAAAAAAAGCAAATTTTGTTTTTTGAAAGTAAAAATGGAAAAGAATATTTCACGCTTCATTTTGCTAGTAATAATAAATTCAATCATTTAATAATAAATTCGAATAATTTAAACGTTTAAATAATTTAAACTATAATAACCGTCGTGTTTAAATAAAGTATAATTTTTCAGTGACAAAATAAAATTCTCAAAATATTTTTGAATTCCCCAACCCTGGTCGGTGGTAATGTAGAAAACCAAATTTCCCATACCTGGTAAAAAACCCCTGCGCTTAATTTCCTAGGCAACCAGAACGACTTTCACGTCATTTGCTCGTGTGTACGTTCAGCTCTTCAACTTGTGTGATTTGTGTTATCATTTTTTCAATGTATGTAAACTATTTATAAATTACGTCTCCAGATATGACCACACAATTAATCGAAAGGCCATCAAAAAATGAAAAAGAAGTGATCTTAAACCTGAATCCCTGTTCCAACCGTCACTGACGACGTCATCATCAGAATGTTTACTAGGTTATGTTTTCACCACGTCAACACAAAAATTCACGCCTGTTACCGGAATTCTTGATACTCGTCAAAATATAATAAAACAGTTTTGAAAAAATTGAAAATTTGTGAATAAAAGACGGAAAGAAGGGAAATCATTAATTTCTTTTAGTTCGTTGTAGAAAAAATAGAGAATTTCTCACAAATGGGACGAATACTATTATTGCATCCCGATTTGGGTGTTGGTGGAGCCGAGAGATTAGTTGTTGATGCTGCACTTGCATTAAAAAGTGGAGGACACGATGTTAAATTTGTGACAACTCATCACGATCCAAATCATTGTTTTATGGAGACAAAAGATGGTACCATACCGGTGACAGTTTATGGCGATTGGCTGCCGAGACACATTTATGGTCGATTTTTTGCACTTTGTGCCTACATTCGAATGGTATGCAATTACATCATGCGACTCTTGAAATTTTCAGATATTTACTTATCAAAAGACATGATTTATAAGTTACATAATAATTAAAAAAAATTCCGACCTTATATTTTTTTCTTTAATTTAAAATAATTCCGACCTTATATATTTTTTTAATTTAAAATAATTCCGACCTTATATTTTTTTAATTTAAAATAATTCCGACCTTATATTTTTTTTAATTTAAAATAATTCCCAATTTAGCAAATATTCTATTTCTCACGTATTTAGACGATTTTTTCCTTCAATGTAAAATTTATTTAATTTAGTTCAATTTAAACTTGTTAAACTTTTACTTGAAATTTATTTTATTCGCAAAAAATAATCTTTATCAGAACCAAATTTTGTTGAAAACAATAAATATTTGTAAAAAATCTAAATTATGAACTAGTATTTTCTTTTTTTTTTGCAGATTTACGCCGCTCTTTGTATTCTATTTCTCGAGGACATTCCGGATATTGTGTTATGTGATTTAGTATCAATTTGCATTCCAATTCTAAAATTGCGATGCTCTTGTGTTATATTTTACGTGCATTTTCCTGATCAACTGTTATCAAACAGAGGTGGTCTATTGAAGAAAATTTATCGCGCGCCTCTCAATTATTTAGAGGAATACACAACGGGAAAAGCGGACAAAATATTCGTCAATAGTGAATTCACTCAAGGAGTTGTTAAGAAGACATTTAAAAAATTGAAAATTGAGACTGAAATATTATATCCAACAGTGCACACGGAATTTTTTGATAAAACCAAAATTTTACCCCTCGAACGTGTGATAGAGGGAAAATTACCAAAAAATAGTTTCATTGTTCTTTCAATTAATCGTTACGAGAGGAAAAAGGATTTACATCTTTGCATTGAAGCAATGTCAATACTTCAGACACTGTTGAGAAAAGATTTCGAATCAATATATTTAATAATGGCCGGCGGTTACGATAAACGTGTGGAAGAAAATGTTGAACACTATTTAGAATTAATTGGCGTTGCTGATGAATTGCATGTCAGTGATCATGTTATTTTTCTCCGTTCGCCGTCAGATCAGGAGAAAATTTCACTACTTCATCATGCCGATATTGTTGTCTATACACCGAGTAATGAACATTTTGGTATTGTACCACTCGAGGCAATGTACGCCGGTAAACCTGTGATTGCTCAAAATTCCGGTGGTCCTAAAGAGTCCATTAAAAATGGACAAACCGGATTTTTAGTAGACACCGATAGTTCCGATTTTGCGGGGAAAATGAGATTATTTGTTTGTGATAAGAAAATGAAACAACAATTTGGCAAAGATGGAAAACAGCGATTTAACGATTTATTTAGTTTCAATGCATTCAAAAGTAAATTAAATGCAATTGTCAAAAATTTATTGGAAGATTGTGAAAAACGAAAAACAAAGTAATTAACGAACTTATTTATTTTATGAAGAACTGAAACTGAATTGAACATATTGAGATTATCAATTTTTTTGATTGATATTACTCATTACAGTTGAAGAATATGAAAAAAGTTAATATTAATTTTATTATCTATAATTTAATAATTTAATAAAATTATTAATTATAATAATTATAATATTAAATAAATTTATTCATAATTCATATTAAAAATTGTTATTAAAATGAGTAAAGAAAATATATTTGTATGAAAATGTAAATAAATCTTTTTAAAGTAAATTTCTCAATGTTGCGAATTATTTTATCGATTGTATAAAAAAAATGAAAAATTGCACAGAGGTGGAATGAGTTAAAAATTGAGAGGAACCAAATTAAAGATAATTATGCAATTTAATTTCTGAGTCACAAAAGTAATATTATTACTAAGGAAGAAGATTGAGTTAAACTGACCTTGAGAAGAGCTGTAAACCATGTAATTCTATCTGCGTCTCTTTGCTAATGATGATAATTTGAAAATCGTTTTTCGTCGAATCCCAAATATTACCTACAACAATTCAAGAACATAATTAGTTAATAGAATTAAAAAACATTGTTTTTTTTCAATTTTATTAAATAAAAAAAAATAAAGTAAAGCAATTTTTTTTAGAAAATAATTTCAAATTCAATTGAAAAATTTGATTTCAATAAATATTTTTTTTAAATCAGGAAGTCAAATTACTTTTCAAGATTTACGCATGCGTTAAAAGAGAGTGAGGGTTTAAGTCATGTAACGTATAAATGCGAAAATAGAATCTAAAAAGTCGTAAAGACCAAAAAGTAGACTTGTTTTCAACATTCTTTCTGTGAAGTCAGTGAATACATTGGTGTAATTATAAAAAAATAAAATATTTAAAGTCTGGGAATTTTACAGAATAGTACAAAAATAAATTTCATTTTTATAACAAAAGAAAAAATAAATAAAATTATGGCTCGCTTTGCTTTATGCAATTCTTTACTTTTAATCATTGCTTTCGTGAGTTGTAAGTATATTTATTATTAAATTTAGTTTAATTTTAATTTCATAATTATGAATTTTAATTAATATGATAAATCTAATAAAATTAACAAACTGAAGAAATCATTCAAGTAATCGATTAGTTTACAATAAATTATTTATATGAACCGAATATTTCTTGAGACAAATAATCTGCAAAGTAAACAAATTTATTTCAAAATTGAAACAAACAGAATTTACTTTTTCTCGAATAACAATTGTTTCATAAAAACAAGTAATCATAAATATAGTAAAAAACAATCGATTCCCTAAAATTTTCTTTTAAGTACAATACTAATTTGACATCTGAAAAAAAATAATTTTATTCTGTAAAAACTGAAACAAAAAAAGTTGCAAAACTGTTTAAAAACAACAAGTGAATCGAAATTAATTTACTGGATTGTTTTCATTAGGAAAATAAAAAATTATAAATTGAAATTTTAACTGGAAATAGAAATCCATTACAATAATAATTTTACAATTCTCTTTTGTAAAAACTGAAAGAAAAAAAAATTGAAAAACTGTTTAAAAACAACAAGTGAATCGAAATTAATTTACTGGATTGTTTTCATTTGCAAAATAAAAAATTATAAATTGAAATTTTAACTGAAAATAGAAATCCATTACAATACATTTATTCTTTAAAAGTCCAAAAGAAATTTTACATATTTTGATTTCAACAGTAAAATATGGTTATAAATTGAAAAATTTATTACAAAAAAGTCATAAAAATTATTCAGTGTATTAAATATTTCAATTATATTAGTTTAAATAAATAAGGCATTATAACAGAAAATATCAATAATTGTAATTTGTCGCAATGATATTGAAGAAATCGCTCAACCCCAAAAAACACGATTTATTTATAAAAATATTTACAATAAACCGATTAATAATTTTTTTTATTCATCACACTGAAAATCGTAAAAAAATTAAGAAACATAACCTAAATTACGAAAAAATGGTTTATAAAAACAATTTATAAGATTTTATTAATTAAATGAAAAATCAGTAAAATTTACGATATTGTCTTCAGTTACCCTTCGAATATTGATAAAAAAACTAATTTTTCAATACTTTGGACAAACGAACGCGAAAGTCTACATAACCAATGAAACTGGGGGAGAATTTCTTAGACATATTTTAATACTTTTTCAATAAATTTAAGTATTATTATACTTACTATATTAATATTCATCTATTTCATAACCGATGACTTCAATACCTGATTAATTAATCTATTTAAAATCAATAAAATCACTCATTTATTGAGAATACCAATTACTTTGTCGCAGTAGAAAAAAAGCAAGATGGCGCCCGCGGGGTTCACACGCCCAAGCGCAAGGGAAACACGATGTCTGCATTGAAAATACCCGTGGCCAATGAAAAAAGGGAGGGGATTTTTTATATTTTAATTAACAAATATCGATATTTTCAATTAAAAATCAAATATTTATTAAAAATACCAATTATTTTGGCGTAAAAGCGAGTTACGGGGTTCACAAACATTACCCCAGGGAGAACAACTTTTATGCCACATTTCAGAAAAAAACCTATATTTGCTCCTAATATTCTGATAATTTGACAAAAGATCGTCAATGAATAAATAGGAATAAAATGTTGTGACTAAAATTACAAAAATCTTACCATTTACCTTGAAAAAAAGGATGTGATTCAGTACAGTTGCTGATGTACATACAACGAAGTCCGCCGGAAGAATGAATGCTTCCAACAATAGACTTGAGAGGGCGGTATTGCAGTGGCGCCATCTTTGATGTAATTGGTTGAAAAGTTACTTTTTTGAATATTTTTAATAAAAATTGACTATTTAAACAATTTTTTATTGTTTGTTGCACGTGTGCTCTCGCGGATATACTCAAGATCATTGAGTAAAGTTATTCTTTTTTGTTCTTTTAAACAAATTTTTTCACACTGGAAACTTGTTAGAAAGACGATTTCTATTAATTTCTTCTAATCATCGATAAATTCACGCTCGTAATTTATTCACATCTTTATCTTTTTCTCAAAATTTTCACCAATTTGCAATTTTCAATTTGCAACAGCAAGCCGATAATGTTTAGCATTGTTCGTTGACGCTTGACTATCGGTTAACCGGAACCGGAACTAAAATTGACGGAAATTCTAATTTTACAATGTTGCCAAGAAAACGAAAAAAATAATTGTCGACCACAGAATTTAATCAATTTTCCAACTGTATCTTACGGTAATTGGTATTCACAAATTTAAAAAAAATTAACATATATTTATACATTATACCCGTTACTATTATTAACTCTTTTCCGAAATCGTTTATGCGGAAAACACTGCCAGAGAATTATAAACCGGAAATGAAATCCAAGTTTTGAATTTTCAGTGTTGCCAAAACAAGAACAATATGGATCGAGATTTTATTTTTATGCGATTGCCTCGCCTGCATCTTCTTCAATGCTGACAGGCAGTTTTCGGAAAATAAATCACAGAAATTCTCTTTTAAAAACAGTTACAAGTTGTATAAAGTTTGAAAATATAAATTACACAGTTAGTAGAAATTTTCTAAAAGAACACCGTGACTTTGCTGCTATTGTTCGGGTGAGAATTTGAATTTACATTTCTGAGGTTATGTTACATTGAACATGAACAACATTGTATTTCTTATTTTTAATTGTATTTTTTCGGCAATTTTCTTTTAGTCTGATTTCGATTTGAGGAATAATAAAAGTATGCCATCTTCTGCAATTAAATTTAAATACCCGGAAGCTCGAAGAGACAATACAGTTGACAATTATCATGGAGTTGAGGTTAGTTTATTTTCTTTATTTGCATTCGTAATTTCTGTTTCTTTATGCTAATTGTCACATTATGATTGATATATTTAAACGATTTAAACTCGGAGAAGAGAATTTTGATTTTTTTCATCAAGTGGAGATATTTATTATTATTTATTTTTTATATATATATTTTTTTTTATAAATAAATCATTAGGTAGCCGATCCATATCGCTGGCTTGAGGATCCTGATTCTGAGGAAACGAAAGCTTTCATCGATTCTCAAAATGCAATAACAACTCCTTATTTGACTTCTTGTTCGGCGAGATCCGCGATTCATGATCGTTTAAAGCAAATGTGGGATTTTCCCAGGTATTCCTGTCCAACGAGGCATGGAAATAAATATTATTTCTATAAAAACGATGGTCTGCAAAATCAACGGTACGTTAATGATTTTTATCTTAAAGAATTTTGTACTTCAATCAGTTTTTTTTCTGTTTTCAAAGTTAGTAATTTTTTTACTAATTTTTTTGCACAGTGTTTTATATGTCCAAGACACTCTGGACAGTGAACCGAGAATATTCCTTGATCCCAATACATTAAGTTCGGATGGAACGATTGCTATTGCTCAAACAAAATTCAGCGAAGATGGAAATATTTTCGCTTACGGATTATCAGAGAGTGGGTCCGATTGGAATAAGATTCATTTTATGAATACGGAAACAGGTATTTTTTCTAAACCACTTAATATAAATTTAATTTAAAAATTAAATTTATTATTAAATGTAATTAATGTAATGTAATTAAATGTAATTTATAAATTTAATGTAAAAATTAAAGTTATAAATTTAATTTTTGTAAATTACTGTCACTTTTTTAATTGATTTGAAATTTTCTTATGCAGGTGAGAAGTATCCGGAAGTTTTAGAGCAAGTTAAATATTCATCGATATCGTGGACTCACGATAATGTTGGAATTTTTTACGGACGTTATCCACATCAAGTATCGGCGGACGGATCCGAAACTGATTCGAGTCATAATCAAAAATTGTTTTATCATCGAGTAGGAACACCTCAATCTGAAGACATTCTTGTTGTCGAATTCCCCGAGAATCCCCTTTGGAGAATGTAAAAATCATTGAATTAAATTAAATTAAATCAAATATCAATTTTATAATTTATAATTTTATCAAATTGCAAAAAAATATTCAATTGCTTAAAATGGGAATTTCAATCAATTTTTTTTACTCTACTCTGTTTACAGATCCGCCGAAGTTTCAGATTGTGGTAAATGGCTATTTGTTCTGCCAATGCAAGACTGCAACGATAATTTGATTTATTTCACTGAATTGAAATCTAATGAAGAAATTAAGGGGAAATTTAATTTGACCCAAATTGTGAATAAAATGGAGGCCGATTATGATGTGAGTCAATTTTCAAATCTTATTTTTTCTTCAAAGGCTAAAGTTGATTATTATTTTGTTTTTCTTTCTCAGTACATAACGAATGATGGTACAAAGGCTGTTTTTCGTACAAATAAAAATGCTCCTAATAGTAAATTGATAGCAATTGATTTATCAAATTACGAAGAAGAAAATTGGACAGTATTATTACCGGAACATTCTCACAATGTTCTGGATTGGGCTGCTGCTGTGGACAATGATAAAATTCTCGCCTGCTACATAGAAGATGTAAAAGTGAGTAAAAGGTTCTTTATTTTAATTTAAAAAATTGAAATAAATATTTCTTTATTATTTTCTTTTCGTTCTTTCTCCTTTTTTCTTTGTTTTAATGCTTCAATGTTTTATCCTTTTTCAGTCTGTTTTACAATTACATAGTTTAAAAACCGGAGAATTGATAAGAAACTTTCCTCTTGATGTTGGCACCGTTTCAGGATTCTCAGGGGAGAAAAAATACTCTGAAATATTTTATCATTTCACTTCGATTCTAAATCCGGGAATAATATACACAATGGATTTGAAGAAAGACGAAAATCCCAAGGTATTATTTTATTTTAGTGGTATTTTTTTTTAAATAGATTTTAATATTGAATGTTAATATTTAATCTTGAAGAAGAGTTAAAAAATGTTGTCTCCTAATTATTGGTGTTTTTTTTTTAATTTTAGATTCTTCGGGAAATAAAAGTAGATGGCTTCAATCCCAGTCTGTACACGACAATTCAAGTGTTTTACACCAGTAAAGACGGCACCAAGATTCCTATGTTCATTGCTATGAAGAAGGTAAATTTCACATTATTTTTCAAGGATATCGGCAATTTTGGACTTTGAATTGTATTAAAATTCTCGTTTCTTTGTCTAGGGGGCAAAATTGGACGGTTCGATGCCAACATTGCTTTATGGGTACGGAGGTTTTAACTACAGTTTACTACCAGAGTTTTCCATAACAAGGTTGATCTTCATTCAGCATTTAAATGGAATTTTGGCAATTCCGAATATTCGTGGAGGAGGGTAAATTTCAAAATTATTTTTCTACAATTTGTTACAATCGAAAAGCTCAATTATCTCATTTTCCCTGTTAAAAAGATTGTTTTCTCTCTGTTAAACTTCAAAGGTCACATTAATTTAACACTTTAACTCTGAAAAAAGTTTTTTTATTTATATTTATATCTATATTTATATTTATATCTATATTTATATTTATATTTATATTTATATTTATATTCATATCAATATTTATACTTATATTTTTACTCTTTACACTTTTAGAAACTTTGAACTTTTATCTACATTTTTGTTATAACACATTTATCAACAAAATTTTTTAGAGAATACGGCGAAAAATGGCACAATGATGGGAAATTATTTAAGAAACAAAATACCTTCGACGATTTTCAAAGTGCTGCGGAATATTTAATCGAGCATGGATATACATCGAGTAAGAAACTTTCAATCCAGGGTGGTAGTAATGGAGGTCTTTTAATTGGAGCTTGCGTGAATCAAAGACCAGATCTCTTCGGCGCCGCTATCGCTCAAGTTGGGTAAAGTTTGCTTTTATTTCTTTAACTTTCTTCTCGAAAAAGTTAATTTTAATATAAATTTTTTTTTCTAAAAAACAGTTATTTTTGTTGTCTTACACTCCAAAATTTGTTTATAGAGTAATGGACATGTTACGTTTTCACAAATTCACCATTGGATACGCTTGGACCTCAGATTACGGAAATTCAGATGACTCAAAACATTTTCAAAATCTCATTAAATTTTCACCATTACACAATGTCAAAGCGCCGAAGGATGGCCATCAATATCCAGCATTAATGGTTTTATCAGCCGATCACGATGATCGTGTCGTTCCATTGCATTCATTGAAGTATATTGCCACTATACAACATGTACTTGGAGAATTACCACAACAAACAAATCCATTGTTAGGACGTTTCGATGTTAAAGCAGGACATGGAAGTGGAAAATCAACATCCAAAGTGGTAAGTGGTTTTACTTTTATCACAGCAAGTTTAATATTTCGAAAAATTATTTTAAACAAACAAAAACAACTTTTTTTCTCTTCTCGGGCTGTAAACTGTTTTGCAATTCTATTCCAGATTGAGGAATTAAGCGACATCTTAACATTCATCGTAAAATCGTTAGGTTTGGAATTTAAACTCTAGCTTCGAATATACTATAATTAACAAAAAAAAACATTGCATTTGTTACAAGAAAAAGTTTTTTGATAAATTATTAAAGTTGTAGTCATCGTTGAAAATTACAGTAAGGCATGAAATAGTATTACAACATTTTTACTTTATAATACTTAAGGAAGTTACCATTGTTCATTAGAATTATTTATTAGAATTCTAAAATTCTAGTAATTGATTTTAAAGATTTGAAAAGAATTTCAATTATTTTTAACAATAGTTCCAATAGAAATATTTCAAAGATTACGAAACTTTTGTCAATTAATTTTTAGTAACTAATCCTGAAAATGTAACCAGTTGGAAAATTTTTCTTTTTTTAACTCTAAAATTAAGTTACGAAAAAATTAATTTAAATTAAGTACTTTACTAATTAATAATTAATTTTTAATCATCTTGATTTCAGTAATAATTATTGTGAAAATGATCAACAAGATAAAGAATGAAATTGATTTCAAACATTTCGAATTGAATAACTCTTTTTTTTCGTGTTGTTACAAAATAGATTTTTCTTTTCTTTTAATGGTGAGATGGCAAAATTTTGACTTCAATGAGGAGGAAAAAGATTATTGAGTATATTTATATAAATAAGAGAGCATTCTCAATGACTTGGAGGAGAATAGAAAAAAGACCATCTCTTTTAAGTAATTTTACAAAAGCGGTCACGATAACAGGATTCACGTCACGCATGTGATCGGGAGAGTGCGACCGGTCTTTCATTTGCTCAAATCAGTCAGCTTGAAAACGGCGAGCAGTGAAACGCTAATTTAGTTTAACCGGCGCCGAGTTGCGCGCGTGCCACCGTATCACGCGTCCATGAGGACAAAATTCGATTAATTTGAATCGTGAATTCGTCCCGTAAGTCGGTGGCGAACGGCGCGGTGTGGTCTTACGTCTCAACAACGTGGGATCCTTCCGGCTATTGGTTCCGCAGGACGGATCGCCTTCTACACTTTTTTTTCAGTTTCAATAAATTTTTATTTATTTCTTACTGTAAGTAACCAAATTTTTTGATTTTTACAAACAATTATTTTTCTTTTCATTAGCTCAGAAACATGGACAAACAATATACTTTTCTGTTTTTTTTAATTTAATGATTTAAGTAGTTTTCAAAAATGTAAATAATGGTAAATAACTAACTGTAGTAATATAACTAATTATTTAGGGAATTGAACTAATAAATTAGGATTGATAAACAATTTGAAAAATATTGGCAACAAATTCATTTCAAAGATAAGTTACTAAATTTTAATTTTCACGATTATCTGTTTTTAATTATTTTTAAACGAGTCTAATAGTTCCAGTTAGATAAGAGGCAGAAAGAAGAAATTTCAAAAAATTTCCTGTAATAATTGTCACTTTCATTTCTTGGAACAGTTACTGTTACATTTCTACTTAATTAGAAAAATTTATTTATACCTTAATTGCTTATTGTGAATTCTATTTTTAATTTACCTTTCTTCTTGCTTTAAATCTTTTAATCATACACTCATGAGCATTAGTATTTTAAAATTGTTTTCAATTACAGTTTTTAAAATTTACAATCTCGAACTAAAAGAAAAGAACTGTAAAACTTGGAAATGTTACTATTTATAATTGTTTGAAAGTTGAATTAAAAAAAAATTTTTAATAAAAATTTTGTTGAAATTTTTTGAGAAAGTAATAATTCTTTTATAATATAATTAGCTGTTGTTAAAAATTTTGCGAAATTTCACTTTTTTTTTGCAAAAGGAAGTTGCGTGAAAATGACAATAATGGATAATTTGAGAATTCTATTTTTTTACTATCTTTTATTTTCTCTTAGTGTCAATGAAAAGTGCGCAAAGTTCCTGTAGAAAGTGACCAGTGCACTGATATGCAAAATTTCCAACTTGTTGCATGAACTCTGCGTAAGAATATATTTTTTTTCTCTATCCTGCACACACTTCATACACTTGGACATGAAAACAAGAATAACTTGAAATGAAAATTGTTTTATTGCTTTTTGAAATTTATACAATCAATAATCGTGCATTTGTTTTCTTTTCGTCTATTTTTAAACATTTAAAAAAAAATAAATAGTTTACAATAATTATAAACGAATTATTATCCAACTAAATTACTTAACAAATATTAATTCCTTTAAATGAAGAAACTCATCTAGTTCGAATAAAAAAAAACTAAATTAATTTCAGTAGAATGTAACATTTTTTTTTAATTCTGAAAAAAATGTACAAGGTACAAGCAATTAGGAAAAAAAATTTCTTTATTCGTTTTTTTCTAATGGAGAAGTTTTTTGGGTAGTAGAAAAAAGTCATTATCGTGAAGAAATGAAGATTTTTGTTTAAAAGGATTTGAATGAAAACAGAAAATGAAAGTAAACATGGTTTTGAAAGTCGTTTAATTTTAAATATATTCTTGATATAACTGTCATAATTTTCAATTGATATTGACAGAAAAGAAACGTATTTTGTTTGTCTATATATAATTTAATGAATTGTGACTTCAAGGTGACAAGCTTCCTACTAAATCGTTGCATTGTTTTTCTAAAGGGCCATCGACACCATCATTTACATTGAGGAGCAAACACGTGTTCAAATGGACTTCAGTGTGTAGAAAAACTAAAAACACTTTTTTCTTCATCGACGAATGTCAAGTTTTGGAACTACAGTTGAGGTGTGAGGAGAAATCTCAGTTTTAATCGCTTCTCATCGGCAGCGGGACGTATTTTAATTGGTTGAGGATTTTCCGTCGATTACCACGAAAACTCCCGCAAATTCTAAGAAATTTGTCTCGTCAGTGCTTCTCTTGATTTGAACGTTGTCGGAGTGAAAAATTTTTAACGCGGTGTTGTTCTCCTCTGCTTCACATATTGCGAAATATTTGGAGAAATAAAAATTTTCAGGTATTTATTTAATTTTTATTTATGAATATGAGGGGAGGGGGAGGGGGAAGAAAATACCGAATAATCAATTTTCTATTTTAATATATTCTTCAATTTTCCTTTCAATACAGTTATAATTATATTTTGTTTCGTATGGAAAAATAGAAACGGTTTTATGTAACCGAAAATTCTCTTTGTGAAATTTGTAATAATTTTAAATTATAATTTTTATTCGTATTTATTTAAAAATGGTAAAATTATTTTTCTAAATTCGTTGATTTTGGGAATAAAAACGGCAGTTGGTTTAAAATTTGAAATTCAGATTTGTTTCACGAGAATGTCGTTACAATATCGAAAAGTTTGCCCTTTTGGAAAAATATTATTTTTCTTCGGGTGAATGACCGCTTTGAAGTTTCTTAAAGATTTTTGACTTCGGAATTGAAATATTATAAGAGTATTTTTCATCAGAGGACGTTGTGATTTATAAACAACGGTGCTACGGAAATATTGTGATACAAGTTCAAAAAAGAAGGTACTCTTCATTGTTTACGATTCGATTTTTAATTCTTCCCTTCCTTTTTTTTAAGTTTTGGAATTATTTCATTTTTTTTTATTATTATAAAACACATTAAATTTCGTCGTGTTTGCGCAAGAATTTATCTCGAAAAAATATTATTCGTGCTGAATCCAGTATCGCAAAAGAACAGAGCTTGTTATGTTTTTATCTTTCTATCCGTTTATTAACCGCTGCGGATATTTTATTGTCAAATATCTATAAATTTTTTATCATGGTCAGGGTTGAAATTTAAATTTCAGTGTCGGGCAAATTTATTTTCATATTTACTTCGAAATGCTGTTTTTCTTATTTTTTACAATGAACAAGAGAAAAAGTCCCAGACCATTAAGAGTAAAGGCGTAGAAAGAATTTTATTTCTATATAAATAACTATTTATTAAAATTTTGTTATTCTGTAATAAATAATTTTCATTTAATTTAATTATATTTTAATTTAAATTAAATATCAAGAAACTTAAAAATTTATTTATACACTTACTAATTTTCGACTATTTATTTTAATATAATTTTTTTTCTGTTTATAATTGAATAATTTATTTGAATTTTTTACTAAATTGTGAATTGTTTCGCAGGAAATTTCGGTGTGAAACGCCTGGCTAAATAAGATGAGGCCAGACGATTTACTTTCAACCGATCGAAGAATGGCGGAGACAATGTCTGAAACATCGGAGGGAACGGCAACGACAAGTGCCTCTGGAAAATCGAATTTCGAGACGGAGATGCAAAATTTTGCAACCCTTTTGGGCATCGCTAATCCCGAGGACGTTCATCAAGATCGATTCCGCGTTGATCGCAGAAAATTGGAACACATGCTTCTCGGTATGTTTTTTACAAATTATCAAAGAATGTTGAATTAATAAATTAGAGTACATAAAAAGAAATAAAATCCAATAAAAAAAGAAATAGAAAATTTAATCGGTTGAATAAAAAAATAAAATTGACCGACTTGAACTATTAAAATTGTTGACCAACGAAATAATACAATTAATAATACAATTTAATTTGACAAAATTTACAATTTTTCTAATTATTCCACAACGCAAGCAGAGAATTGACATATTAATTAATAATAAACGAAAACAAGTGTTGCGAAAAATAAATTATTTTGTCAAATTGAAAAGTTTACAAGTTTCATTGCGTAAATAAAATGATAGATTTTTTTTTATTTCGAAGAAATGCAATTAAATTAATGAAAACTCTTGCAACATTTAAATTCTTTGAATAAAACTATATTTTATAAATATATTTTTGAATGGATTGCAAGGTAATTACAAACTATAATAAAAATTTAATTTATTTGCACTTTTGTGGCGTAATAAATGGATTGTTCCATATTTTATGAATCAGTATCTCTCTGCAACAAAATAGAAAGTAGTCCTGAGATCGATCACCTTCCTCAGTCATTTATTCACACTTAGTTTTAATTTGCATATATTGATATCTAGTTACATATTTCATTTCACGTAATGATTTTTTATAAGATAATAATAATGCAAAAAATGCAGAGAAAGGAGACTTTTAAACAAAACATTTTTTTTTAATAATCAATTTGATATATTATCACAATAATTCAGTCAAATTGAATTAATTGGTAATTAAAATAAAATTGTCTTACGTGTATTTAAAAATATGTTTATTAATTGCTCGAGATTATTATATAAAAATGTAATTTTTTTTACCATTAAGAAAATTTTACAATTATTTTTCTTTTAAAAGAAATTTTTAAATCAAAGCTTTCTTTGTCTATTTTTTTTTTTTTTTTTTTTGTTAAATTAATTTAACAATGTTTATAATTGAAAATTTAATTATGTGACATAAAAGCCACTTAGTTGGTGAAATAATCGCGGAAGTTTATCTTCTTACAACTTGTAGGGTACTTTGTGCGGTTACCACGGGAAATGATATGTTGTAAAGGTATTAATTCGCTTCAACGATTACGAGTTTAAAAATCAGTGAAATTGTGGAAAACATGGAGAAAAAAAAATATTGTATACATATAGAATATTCCATTTTCAGAAGCGAGCTTCACTCAACGTTGAATAATTGACAAGAGAAAGAAAAATAATTGGAACTAGTAAAAATTGTATAACAATTGATACAAAAAAAAGGAAAATTGTATAATATTGAATCGAAATATATTTATTAATTGAGGTGAAATTTTCCTAATAGCAGGGGAAAAAAATTCTATGATAGTTCATTTCATTACAGTTGATCTAACATTACATCATTATTAATCGAAATAACGGAGATTGTAATTTCACATTGTAATTGGACAAAAAAAATTAATTAATAGTCAATAAAAATTTTCAAATTATGTGGAATTTTAAATGATACAAGTTTTTAATAGAACAATTATATACAAGAATTATTGTTCTATAATCGAGTTATAAAAATTTGTAACTAAATTTGAAAATACAGAAATAAAAAAATCAAATTATAATTTATATGATTATATGATAAAAAAATGGTAAATAATTTTACAGAAACAAAAATTTTATTTATTATGTTTCATTAAAAAAAAAGAATTCAAGATTAAATAATTATCATTTTTGTAATAATTAGAATCTTGCGGCAATTTAATTCGGGAGGAAAATATTTTATTTTGAGAGTTAAAATTAAATTTATGAAATATATTAAATGAACTAAGTTTACAATCTTATTTACTTGTTGTTTTGATTGATTTTAAATAGAAACAATGTGTGTTTATAAACGTTATTGGTCGTATAGTCAATTCTTCTATATATATGTAATCAAATTATTAATCTACCGATTGATGTCTAATGCTCTGACACTCCAATATTATGATGTCAAAATAATAATTACAACTTTCTTGAATACATGTCATTATTAACACGTAAGCATGCATGACAAGAATTCGTGATGAAAATTGGAAAATGAATTCACTTTCTCATGTTTCTTTGCGTGCAAAATAATGTAAAACACTTTTTACAATTGTAATTTTTTCGGTCAAATCGTTCCACCCCAAATAATTGTTCACTCCAATAATAATATACTTATTGAACAATGCAATTCGAATTAGAAAAATTTATTATAAATTTCATGTTCTCAGCACGAATTTTTATTTATTTCTTTGAAAAAGTGTATGTATTTCGAATAATTTCAGATCTTTTCATTGAAAAAATTGATTCGCATCATTTTTTAAAACTCAAAAAACGCTTTCTTTTATTTACAAAAATGCTTACTTCAAGTTCAATTATTTTATTTATTAGTCTATTTCGAAAATTTGAAACTTTGATTTCTTTGAATTTGAAATCGAATGTCTATGAATTACAATTATTAATTTAAATTATTTTAATTTTTAGGTGACAGTGATGCGCCAGAAGCTGCCGAAGTATTCTTCCAGAAGGTGAGTTTTAATTTTTTCCTTCTTCTTATCGTATTTTATTTTTTAATCCGTTAGAATTAATTCTAATTAAGACGTGAAAGATTTTGAAATTTTGTTTGCATCAGAAGTAGTTGATCTTTCTGTAGGCGACTTTTGTTGGCTGGTCTTTAAGATAATGGGTACAATGAACGAACAAAACAAAACCTCAGTTTCAAACTTAAAGATACAGACAACCGGAAGAAGTTTAAGTGGGAGGCATTAGGGGCATTGAACTGTCACGTGACATCAACACCTATGCCAATAACAGTTTTACAATTGGCATCTATATTTTCAACAAAAGAAATTATCTTACATTTTACTTTGATAACAGGAGATATTTATATTAATTAAATTTTAGTAGAAAAAAAATCGTTTCACATTAGCTTTGTCTTTTAAGAAAATAAAGAATTCTTGAAATAAACTAAAAAAATTCTTAAAAGATTTTGAAAGAAAGATTATGATTAATTGGAAAAGTGGGAGAAATACAAGAAAAGAATGAAATGAAGATTTTTGTAATCTAACGATTGAAATTGAAATTTGGAGGTCTTGATAGTCGTTTATGCTGAATGAGTTGGTAGCTGATGTTTCTCTTAACCTTTCCCTCGTTTCTATTAAAAAATATCACGTAAGCGTGCCTATCTTTGTAAAGTTGTAGATACTGGTGTCGAGATACTTTCTCTTCCACTTGATAATTAATAACCAGGTCACTAATCTAACTTCATTTTTCGGAGAGACGAATACATAGTGATAGATAATTTATATCACTGATAAGTTTAATAAATTATGTATTCAAATTCATTTTTTCTTCTCCTCAACGTCAACGAATTATGCAACTAAGTCGCTAAATTCATAAAGAATCGTTATTAACGCAGTTAAATATTACAATTTTTCCTTCTCATGAAAGCCTTGTTATGTTTAATTTTTCAAATTCGATTTTTCAATTTTACATCTTCTGATCTAGAAAATTGAAAATTTCATTTTCTCTAAAATATTCCGTGTTATTTTTATCACTTATTTTCTTACTACTTTTTTTGTTTGTTTAATATTCAATTTACTTTTGCTTAATTTTTCCAAACAGTTAAAGAAATTGAAATGAAAAAATTTCTTGCGTTTCGAATAAAAGATTTTTTTTCACAAAATGAAGAAGAGGAAGATGCAAATGCGTTTAGATGTTTATTTTCAATAGTTAAGCATTGTCTTGAAGGATATAAATGATTATCTAATTTTATTTATAATTAGAATTATCATAATCGTTGGATTTTTTATTTCGATGAAAGAATATGACATGTGTCTGTCGTAACGCTTCAAAATAAATTCCCTTGTAATACTAAAAAAATTGCTATTTTTACAAGTAAATTTTTAAATGTAATTTGAAATGTAATTTTTAAATGTTATTTTTAAATGTAATTTTTAAATGTTATTTTTAAATGTAATTTTTAAATGTTATTTTTTAATGGTATTTTTTTAATAGTATTTTTTAATGGTATTTTTAAATGTTATTTTTAAATGCTACATTTAAAAGTGATAAAATAAAGTTGATTGAATATTATTAGTTGCGTTTAAATAGATGAGCTTGACAGAAAATTCGAACAATGATTTTATTTTTGCATTCCAAACTGAAAATTTGCAGTGTTGCGAATTTATTATTTCTTACTCCATAATTCATATGCGAATGTCTGAACTTTTATTGTTATACCATGTGCAACAATATTCTCGGTATGATTAGATCATCATTTATCGATTTTTCAGTTATTAAATATTCTTCTCGATGGTATTATTTGTTTTTCCCCAAAAAAGGCGTCATCTTGTCTGGGGAAATTTTATTATTGTTTATTAAATTTGTTGTCGAGGTCAAGGTTTTCAGTTCAATGACTCAGTTTTGTTTTATGGAAATAATACATCTATTTTATTTAAATTCATTGGATTTTTAGAGTTCTTCTTTTCCTTTTTTTTTCTTTACACAAACAAATAAGAAAAAAAAAGTTTCGTTTACATGTGTGTGTTAATGTAACGGCGTTTACTGACACCAAGGCAACGATCGGCGCTTATCCTTATCGTTCGACCAATTGCGTAAAGAGGCCTGGAAATACACTGCTCGATTATTTATAGGATCACTTAAGTCCCGTGGTTATAAACTCTCGATCCTTTGTCACAATTTACCTACTCGCAAACACCCTTTTTTATAAACATATTATTATCGACAGATCCTGGCTTATTTTTTAATGACAAAAAAGTTCTTACAATTCTTGATTTTCTTTCAAAGTTTTTGTTGTAAATTTTTTCCAAATTTTTTTAGGAAGTAAATTTATTGATATTTTATTATTCAGCGGAATTTTTACATGAGAAACGGTGGAGGGAAAATTTATTTGTACATTTATATTTTTGTCTGTTTATTTATAGTTTCTTTTATTTTTTTTATTTTATTTATTTGATTTGTTTTATTTATTTGATTTATTTGATTTATTTGATTTATTTGATTTATTGTATTTATTTGATTTGTTTTATTTATTTGATTTGTTTTATTTATTTGATTTATTTGATTTATTTTTGCAGTTTTCAGGGGAAAAATTTGTAATTCGTCGAAAGTAGGAAAATTTCTGGTCGACAGTCAGGAAACTATTCAGTTTGCATGCGGCGTAGATTATTTTTGAAAATTTTTCTTAAAATTCGCGCGGGACATTGCATAAATCATGAGGAGAATATTCAACTCTATTTTTGCACACGAGACATCTGTGAGGATCAATCTGAGTTGTTACAATGATGTCCGTGTGTGTATATAGGATTCGCCAAAAATTGTTTTTTCATGACGAGTCCGGGAAGTCATAAAGTCAGAGCGAGAGAGAAAAGCAAGAGAAGTGTGTCTTTCGTGCATGAAAATGGTGCGTGAAGTTTATCAGCATTAGAATATGAAAAAAAGAAAAGACTATTAAACTTAATGCGTTTCGCCGAAGCTATAATATACATTTCCGAAATGCCTAACATTGTGTCAAATTTACAATATTTAGGAGCAATCTTCCTCTGAGCTTAAAAGGAAAATTTAAATTTCCCAGACGGGATTTTTTCTATTTTATTTCGAAATAATGGAAACATTTCAATTTAAACACTCTGAATTTACGATTTTGGCAATTTTGTCATTTTTCTTTTTTAAGGAAATTCCCGTCTCGGAAAAAATTGAGAAAAAAAATGATTTTTCCAAACAGTGATCTAACGTAATGATAGATTCTAATCAACATTGACAGTTGACAATTATATAAACTTTGAGGAAATGATATAATTTTCTAAACTGCCGTTTATTCTCTCAAATACTCTCTCAACTTGGTGAGAAATAAATGAGGTTGAATTTTGTCGACTTTTCCTAGTATAATAAAAGATTTGTTACTTTCTTGTTCTAAAATGAGAATTTTCAGAATGGAAAAATTCATAAAACTATCATTTCATATATATATATATACAAGTTAAATAGTTGACTCTCTCGCTCAACACCTGCTGTCGCGTAAACCAGTTTTCTAACTCTCCTTTACTTTAATTGGAGTACACATACATAAACCTCACGATCTACAATGTTGCGTATCAATAAAGCTGTTTAGTTACTTAACCTTCTTTCGAAATTTACACATTTATTTCTATATTCCAATAAATATGTATGTGTTCTATGCTTCTATTTAGTATCTCCTTATCATTTTAATCCAACGAGAAATCTCGTCGACACAATACTTGATAAAAAAAAATTAATGCTGAAAAATTTATTAAAAAAAATCCAATAACGGAAAATTATGTTGTTTCATGCATAAAATCACGTTTTCGTTTTATAACAGAGATTGCAATAAGGAAGATAATGATTTGAGAGAGAGAGAGAGAAAAAAATATTTTCCTGATGAAAGTAAACGTGTCTTAAAATATACAAATTTTGTCTCGCAAAATTTAATCTGTTTTTAATTTGTCAAAATGGATTTTTAATCGTAAAACTTTTATCATCTTGGAAATTTTTTTCAGCACGAAATCACTGTTTGGAAAATTCTTCCCTTGATTTTAAGGAAAGAGAAATTTTAAGGAAAGAGAGTTTGGATATTTGAAAAAAAAATTTAATATTGAGAAATAGAAAAAAAGTTGTGACTTTTAAACAGTAATTATAAATTTGTTTCTTGTTATAGAGATTGGAAATCGTAGATTGTTGTACCTTTGCTTCTTCTTCCCTTTGCTTTCTTCAATGCAACACTGGTATCTCTCTCGAGCACCGGATCTATAAATACAATGCACGGTCGAGTTAACGTTTGCATGCATTTGACATAATTTTAGCATTGGATATCTACTTCTTGCCGCTTCTCGGTCGCGGATAACGGAATCTAAGTCGATGTCAGTTTAAACATAGGGTGGCAATAATTTCTTTAATCTCTCTCTCATTTTTGACGTAGTCTCGAGCTCTTCTGACGTACATTGTTATTGCAAAATTTATCCAACATTCTAGAAGATGAAAATTACATTTACACAATAAATGTCTTTTTTCAACTTTTCATTTATTGAATATTGGAATAAATATTTATTTCCAAAAATACAATTTTTTAAATTTTCAAGTTTTCAATATTTCAAGCGAGATTAATTAATTGTTATTTTCGTTTTTATTAGATCGATTTTAGAAGCGATAAAGGTAATGGGTCATGTAAATTTGGAATTTTCGCTTTTAACCGAATTATCGGCGAGAGGTCGAGAGAGATGTATTTTCAGGGGAAAATTGATTAAAGAATCAGTGATAAATTTAAATTAAATATGTGAAAATCGAATAAAGTTGTGACGTAATAGCACTTTTAGTTTATATATATGTATTTATGTAGTGAAATAAGAGCACAAAAATGGTATCTTTAGGTGACATTCTCTAAGGATTAAAAATAGAGTTTATAAATAGCCTTCATAAATATAGAACTTTAAGCTGTATATCCATAAAGCTTTATACTGTAATCTATTGATTTCTGACTGTAAGGCATCTTCGGTTACTGAATTGTAAGAAAGGAATATTTTACAAAAAATATTCGCCCCCCCAAAAAAAAATATTCGTTGAGATGAATTTTGAATTTTTATTTTTGAAATTTAGAAAAAATTCCATCGAGTGTTCCTTGAGAGTAATTTCCATTTTTTCCGGTGTGTGTGTTTTTTTTTTCTTTTTGTTTACATATGTGTCTCTTTTTTTGGTCTTCTTTGTGCAAACGTGGGCTTGGATGACTCTAACGTGAGCCACTATTTAGTCACTTTTGTTGTACATTCTATTTCGCTTTTGTACTCGACGTCTAGAAATAAAACACGGCTTGCACTTGTGTCGGTAATTTTAGTATTAAGTCCGAGTACTTCCCCGAACGTTTTTCTTGGTCATTTGGAATTCCGGTGACTATACAGTTACGAATATTTTTCGTCGCCTCAATTGATTTATAATTGGGGTAAAAAAATAAAAATCAGGAAGAGAATATTCTAATTAGAAAAAAATATGTAGACGGCAAAGAATGGTTTCATTAAAAATTTTCCCTTCTTTCTCCTCAAATATTGAATTTTCGTTGCCTAAATTCTACTGAATAGAAAAGTAGGTTTATTTTATTTTCTTGAAATTGGAACATTTTTTATTCAAAGCGAATAATTTTTATTAAAGCGAATTTTAATTCTTCATTTGTGGATGTTTATTTTTGTTTTTAGTATTTTTTTAGTATAGACTGAAAATTTTCTTTTCTAATTTTAAAAAACTTTTTTTCTAGGTGGTTTTCTAGAACTATTGTTGCTCCTCTTCGGCACAAAATGGAATCGCTGGAATTTTGTTGACTCATAAGTGTGTATTTTCATTCGGGAATTTTGGATGCGCTGACAAAAAAAGCCTTTTGTTGAGGATTTCCTTGAAATCTTTCATGAGATTTCATGAGGGGAGTGGAAAATGTATTCATTTCCCTATCGTCGTGTAATCATTCCAATTTCTCAATTGAAAACAACACTATGTATTTTAATAGTCGTTTATTCAAATTACCTAATTAATGAAGAAAAATTGGTATCAACTCTCTGTGGGGTATTGGCCGATGTTCGGACGCGACACTAGTAGAGGGAACGTTGAGGAGGAGAGAAAACGAGTGGGAGGTCGTAACCGAGACCAACCCGTTATGTTATCTCGAATTAGTCAGTCAGTCGAGCCAGCGATTCCGCGGCGGTATATGGAAGTTACTGGCACAAAATTTGTCTTCATCATCATCATCATCATCTTCTTCTATTTCTACTCTCGTTCGAATATTTATTCATCCTTATCCAGTCATTGAACTCTCGTTCAAAAAAAAGATACGATACATCATTTTTCAAAAACGAGAAAAATTTTTTCTGTTTAAAAAAATTGAGAGGGAAATTGTGAAAGAAAAATTAAAAATAGTGTACAATTATTGTGAACTAAAGGAGCTTTTTTAAAAAAGTTTATTCCGATGGACACGGACTAATGAGCATTCATGCGGTATTATTATCGGCTATGACGACCGTGGAGTCACTATTACGGTAGTGAAAGTAAAATTTATTGCGAATACGCACGACGAGGGCTTTGTGTCGGTGTTAGATACCTAACTTTTCAACTTGTGCATTCGTTTATCGTGAAAGTTGCAGGGCATCGAGGTCGCAATGTCGTTCTTCTTCTGTGCTTAGGAGCCTAGAGACTAAAAATAAAAAAAAGCTCTTGGATTACTGTGTGATCTTGTTGAATTGAGAAAGTTCTTTCGAGTCTAGCGATCCAGATTTGATCATTCAGAAATGACTGTGGTAATGAGCTTTTTCTGTTTTCAAAAATTCTATATCGTTTTCTAATATAATTAAAACTACATCAAATAAAGTTTAGAAAATTGAAAAAAGACGTTTTCTAAACTTGATTTTTAAGTGATTTGAAAAAAAAATCTTGAATTAGTGATGTTTAATTAGTTCTTTATTTCGTTTAAGAAAAAAAAAAGTGGTTATGATGTTTGTTTGGCAGATGCAAATAGTAAAGTCGAGCACGTGTTAAATATCATCCGTTTTCCTTACACCCACTCATTGAGGACAAGCATTAAACTCACATTGAACCAAATGCAAATATCGTTAAAAGCGTGTTTCATGATTTAAAAAAAGCCAACAGGGAGCTTAATTTCTTGCGCTTATACAATCAGAATCTCATTTACATTTATTTCATTTTATGAATTCTAAACTGAAAACAAATGAACGATTTATAATGCAGTAAAAAATATTTCTTCTTTTTCACTAAAAACAGATTCTTCTAATATTTACAAGTTGGAACTAAATTTATTTCCAATATTTATATTTTCCATTTTATTCAACTTGGAAAAAATTTTTCCGGCTCTTTTCAATATAAATTGAATTTATATTGAATTTAAATTCGTTTTTAAATGAATTCAATTCAATTTCAATTTGTTTTTAATAAAATTTTTGTCAATAAAATATTTTTACTGTCTTACAAATCGTTTGATATAAATTTTTCCCGTAAATCCGAAAAAAATGAATTATTTCTTTTTTTTATTCTCGATGAGAAATTGAGAAGTTTATTTTTGTACGACACTTTTCAATATTGATTTGATCTTGTGTGTGAGTGTGATTAATAAAATGAAAATAAATGAAAGATAAGGAGAAGTTCTTTTCACTAATTGTTGATTTGCGTTCAGAATGAATTCACGTGAGGTGTAAGTGTTTAAAGCATGCTTCTTTAACACGTCAATGCTGACGAATGCATAAAAGAGAAATTATATTTAGTTGATTGTAAAAATTGATAACGATTTTATTCTTATCATTGTCTTAAAATATTAATACAATGTTCTTCAAAAAAAATTATTGTTGCAGGTTATGGAAGAAACGAATACCTTCGTCACATGGCCTTCTCGACTCAAGATTGGAGCAAAATCAAAAAAAGGTGAATGATCCATTTATTTTTATCCCTAATGTGGTTTTAATGACTCGCACGCTAGTAATGATCCAGAATTTGCTTTTTCTATCATTAGAAATTTTATTCATTCGAAATGGGAAATTAATTGCATACATAATTTAAAGTATGTTGTTAGACAAATCAATTTTCAATTTTGAAAATTGAAATTTCTTCTCTAAAATTTATTGATAGTTTTCTAATATTAATTTAGGGGAATTTTTCAATTTTATAGACTAAATAAATTGATTAAAATTATTATTAAAATAAATTATTTAAATTTATTGACTAAAAAATAATAAATTGATTAAAATTATTTAAATTTATTGCCTAAAAAATAATTCTATTGTAATTTGTTTAAAAAATTGTTGAATTTGTACATCGTTCAAATGGGAAAATTAGACAATTAGTTGAAAATTAAAGTTGAAAAAATATGAAGAAGAAGAACTGAATTTCATGATTATTGAATCTCAGACGTGATAAAAACATAATTATGCTAAATTAACAAATGAACCTTGAGTACGTTAGTCTAATTACTGGAGACTTAATTTGATACTTGTCCAACTTTTTTAACGAGAGATAAAAATTTAATTAAATTAAGAAACCTTCCTAGGTTACCGGGGTTTTTTCGTTCTGTGTGTCTTTTTTTAAAGAGATAAACTATTTATTAGCTTGGAGAGCATAAAAAGTTGACCCTGAAATATAAAAACTCAAAATTAAATTAAAAATTCCGTTTCCTAAGTGTCATATAGTAATTTGATAGACGAGGACTTTTTACCACACACACTCTTTTAAAATGTAGGACATGAACTTCATTCTTAAACCTTGTGGTTTTAAAATGAAATAGGCTAGACGATTATGGTTGAAAGACCCTGGAAAACTTTTTTTTATTAATAAATAATTAAATAGTTAATATAATCCGGCGTGCATTTGTACATAATTATATACATTATAATACGTATTAATTTAAATCTAATATAAACATTAGTTTACATCATTAACGCAATAATTTCCTAAAAGGAAATGATCCAGAAAAAATATCGAAAGTTTTAATACATATTCAAAATATTTTACATTAAATTTTAACATTTTTTCCACTTTCCTTTTTTTTAATATTGTGTTACATTTTTTCACATACAATCTATTTTCTATTTCACTTAAAATTAAAACAAGTAATTAGATTTAATTTCTTTGAATTGTAAAATTCCCTTAGACATGATTTTTTTTCAATACAAATTTTAAATTTGATTTTGTGATTTATCGAGTCTTGGAAGACAAGTTTCTGCTTCTGCACGTTTGTGGGTCGTGGGTCGCATAAATTAAGCAAAAAAAAAAGAAAGAAAAAAGCTCGCGCAGATAACGAACACAATACACATGCAGTTTTTATTCATTTTGAAATGTCTTACGTGTTCGTCAAGTTTACTCACTAATAATATTTCTGTCATCAATTTTATATTTAATATTTTCCTTACTACTCTAATTTCCATTTTATAATTTTTTATTCAAGAAAAAAGATTCGATTTTCTAAATAGTTTCCAATTGTACACGAATTTTTATCACTTTGAATGCAATTGAAAATTTTAATAATAATATTGAAGGAAATTGATTTCAACGTTTACTGTCGAGATAAATTTTCCCTTCTAATAATGACTTTCATTCTGGAATATTATAATTAACTTATATTTTTCTCTAGAAATTTCCTAATTTTATACAATTAGAAAAGTTGAAAACAAATATTTCCATCCTTGAAATAGATAATATCAGATAATGATCAGATAGCAGTAAAGTCATTTCCAGGTGACTGAAGTTTTTACCAACTCCACAACCTTCGACTAATTTCAGAAAACTTCCTGTTATTTTTTTCAGTTCCATAAATAGCACTCTCACGTCTAGCATTTTTTAAAAAAAAATTTTATTTGTTTCATTTCTTTTTTTGAAAAAAAACAAACAGTCTAATATTAAGATTTGATTTCGAGATCGTTGATTTAAAAACAAATTTTTTACGTCTAAATTTTATTAATCTTGTGGAATTTTTAAAACGTTTTATTAAAAAAAAAATAGTTGAATAATAATTAATCTTTGATTTCACAAAATGCGTATTTACAAATTGTTATAATTACAAATATGTCTTGCAGGTTTAATCCGAGTTTTGTAAACGATTCAAGAGGGAGATTAACATTGTTATTAATGTCAATAATGAAGAGATAGACTCGGAGAGATGAAGTTTCTTTGACAATGAATTCAATTTTATTTGATTGGCATTGCTTCCTTATTCTCGAGACAGTTGTGGAAACTTTTTTTTGGTGATTCAATTCTGTTATCAACCATTGAAAAAAAAGTTATCGTCATTTCATTACATTTAACAGAAGGTTTTTCTTCGAGGAATATTAAAACGATGTCACACACTTGACATTTCCAACCCTTTATTGTTTGCGGTAAATTTTTCCACTATTCTTTCTAATTTAAAGAAAAAAATTTTCCATTATCATTAGAAGACAATTATAACAATATTTACTATTAACTGGAAAAGAATTTAGAAAAAAAATTCCACTTTAGTACGTTTTTTATTTTTAAGTCAATATTTATCTTCATTCACAGTAAATATTTTTTGACATTTTTATTATTTTTGTTCGTATTTTAATCGTACACGATCAATTTTTTCATTGATGATTATATTTTATTATTTAAAAGAATAATTTTTGATAATTAATACGAGGCGAATGTTAATTTGAATGTAATAAATAATTAGAACAATTAATATGAAAATAATATTAAGGAGAATAGAATTCTTGGGGAAATTAATCAAACGTTTAATGTAATCACTTTGAAATGATATTCTTATGCAAGTTTTACGACATTTTACAATCACTGTTCTTTATTGAGAGTATAATTGTTTTTCTTTTAATTATTAAACCGTTTTAGCGGCAGTTTTATAGCAATTTCAGTTGAATTCTAAAAATAATCTTTCTTTTCTTTTTTTTCTTTCAGAAAATATATTTGTTTGTTTCAAATTTTTCGAAGTCGAAAAAACAGAAAGCAAGTTAACAAAGAGTTTCTCAATATTTTCTCGTGGCACTTTATTTTGAAAAAAATAAACGAGAAAAATACGTAAATATTGGCAAAAATTAAAATCATTTAGAAGCAAATCTAAAACGAAAAAATGACTAAAACAAAATCGATCAGATATGTGAATAAATAGAGTTAAAAAGTAGGTCAATTTTGAGTGTTTATCTCGAAATTCAAAAATAGCACCAGAAATTTAAAAATATAGTCAAAAATAGACAATAAACCGGTTTCTATGAACGAAGGTTAATTAATGATAATTTACTTGTGAAATATTGAAAAAATGATCGTCTACGATTATAATAATAATTATTTATTATTTATTATTATTTTATTTATTTATTATTAGTTATCTATTTATTATAATTTTTTTAATTTTCCCTATTAAAATCTACTACAAATTAAATAAGAAAAAGAATTTAATCTTTTTTTTTTGAAATATTTAGAATTGTTTTTCGATTATGACAAAAATGGTTTTTGGAAATATTTTTTTCGTGGATTTTTTTCTTTTTTTTTGTTGCGTGAAATGTCAAAATGTCATATCGATTGTATAATTCGCAATTAGAATGAAATAAATTTGTTGGTCAAATTTCACGTTTGCAAAATTTAGTTTGTCACGTAATAGTTATAGGATTAAAGATCGCCTTGGTTTGTAATCTTCTCCGACAGTCTCACGTGGCTGAAATGTTTATTAGCGTCTTCTAGTCTCCTATGAGAGTAATGTTCCAATTCTCCACGGTAAACAGTTTTATAACTGTTAATTTTTTATTTTTTCAGAAAAAGATTTTCTTTTCAAACATGTGTATATTTTTCTCTTTCTTCTTCTTCTTTTTTAGAAATCAAAAACCTATCTTTGTTAGAGTAAACATAGATTTTACTTTATTCATTGAGGTAAAAATGATGTGTAAATGTTATTTTAAAATACCTTCTTTATTTTTTTTTCTTTTTTTCGCATTTCATTAAGTTTCTCTTCCATTCAAGTTTCTTTATAATTAACTGACGGTTCAGTGGTTAAAGTTCAAAAACTGTTTTCTTGCTTCTCATAAATACAAAACATCTTCAATATTCTCTTTTGCATAATAAATTGCAATATTTTTCTAATTTGAATTTCTTTTGTTTCGAATTGGAAACATTTTTTTCGGGACTATTTAGTGGAAAATTTTTTTAATACCTAGTTAAAAATATGAGGAAAAGAAATTATATTTTAATTTTTTTAAGTTGATTCTTTTATTTCAAACTTGAGCTCTTTCGATTGTGTTACGAATTAAAATCATTGTTCGTAACACTTTTTCTCGATAATAATTTTAATTTTCGAAACATTAAAATGTATTTTTAAACTTCGTGTTTAGTAGTATATTTAAAGCATTTTTTTTTGTCATTCAAACGGCAAATTCCGTTTGGTTACATAAGGAAAGAAAAAGATTTACATTTCTCGTATTTTGTTTGCGATTGAATCATGAAAAGAGGATTGTATAAAAATTTAATTTGAAAAATTGCAGGGGGTGTTTATTTTGAAGAAAACGATGAATGCGACGCCAGTTATAATGCAAATTAAATTGAATAATACATGAACGAAGCATTCAGAAGATTAGTCATAGAGTGTAACAAATTGTCATTTGAACATTTATCATTTTATCAGTTTGCCGATTATTCAATGCATTTATTTTAAATACATGGTGACAAATTGCTATTTAAAATTAATCAAAAAATCTTTTTACTGTTTCAAAACAAAAAAAAAATTAATCCTCATTTCTTATAAATGAAATTAAATTGTTTATTTAGGAGGATATTTTAATACTATTTAAAATTTATATCAGTCTTTATTTGCAATTTTTGCTCTTTTTTTACAATTCCGATTGTCTGTTTTCAAATTGTAGAACAAAAATTTTTGTCGAAAAATAAAAACTATATCATTGGTAATTTTAATCTGTTAATAAATAATTTGTTTCTAATTATTGTAAATTATTCGGTTAGAGTGATTTTTTAATTTTATATCTACATTTAGATTATTTATTTTTATAAATATCACTGTTGGAATTTCACTATTACATCGATTACTTGTGTAATTTTACAAGTTTAAAAACTCTGCGTTAGACTTTTTCTTTCATATAATGTGTTTCTCGTACTTGACACAATTTTCCATTAAAAGATTTTTCCACAAACAGTTTTTCTCATTGTTATTTTATGACTTTCGTCAATTAAAAGTTTCGCATAATATTGTAAAATTTACACGTGTGAATCAATATTCATTTTCGTAAAGATGGCTATCAATTTTTCTATTGTATTAATTATTTAATTGTGATACTTTTATCTGTATTTTAATTTTTAATGATATTCTATTATATTTAAATATTATTGTTTTCTTTAAATCTTCGAAATCAAATTTTATTTTCATTGGGAAGTAAATTATTATAAAATAAATGTCAATTATTTATGATTAAATGGCAAATTTGACACGTCATCATATCAATGACAATGTATGTATACGTGACTTTAAGAAGGAAGACGATTACGTATCTTGTTGTTTCTTTTTTACACTATTTCGATTCAGAAAGAGAAAAAAAAAGAATGAAGAGAAAAAAATTGTACGTGTTTATGAAAAAACTTGTCTTTGTTGGGGGGGAATTATTTAGTACTTGGGAGGTGAAGAGAAATAAGAATGAAATTGTTTTGTAGATGCAAAATGCAATTTTTCGTTGATTTTACGGGAAGAGGAAAAAAATTATGGGTATAACAAGATTATCACTTTAGTATTCTAATAATAGAATTACAGTTTGATATCCACAACCTGTAATCGTCTTTACTAATGAAATAATTAGTTTAATCGCATTGGAGAACGTGCAACTTTAAACCTTGTTATTTTCCCCAGTACAGTTATTACCTATTATGTGATATGGGTCGAAGAGCTCGTCTCGTCACGCAATGTTTTTTCCTCTCAATTTTTCGTGGAAAGCTTTTTTAACTGTAATATTTTTTTTCCCCTTTTGAAACTATAGATACTATTTTTAAAAAATAATTTATTTCCACTTTGAACCCTTTTGGTAAAATTTACAACAAAAATAAATATATCAAAGATAAATTATAGTAAATATTTCATTTCAATGTAAATTGAAGAATGAATTGAAAAAATTGAAAATTTATCAGGTTAATAAATTCTTTTCGGACATTAAATGAAAAATAAATATGCATTGAATTGTGTGCATTGAAATAGTTCCGCTTAGTTTCTAGAATAATTTAATTCAAATGAACTCGGAGGAAAGTCGTTTCATTTAATCGAACATAGAAAAAAAAATGCTATTATTAATTTGTAGGAAACGTGTTTTAATCTAAAAAGTAAACGAAATGTTTTGGCTGATGAAAATTCATTTGCATTTACAGTTCGAAAAACTGGGACGCAAAAGTCTGTCATGCGTGAAGACGCGGTAAAAATGAAAGTAGGCAGGTCAGAAAAAAGTGAATTAATGGATCAAGCGATTGTGGTTTTTATTTACTTTGCTTTCTGTTAAATTAAATTGTGGCTTGTAATTTATGTTTCAGATCCCCATATAAAAGTCGCTGGACGACTTGATGACGTGCGAGTTGCCAAAGAAAAAATCATGCAAATTTTGGATACGAGGGTGAGTTGATTTTTTCTATTTTGGATACCATGATTTAGTTAAAACAATTTTTTTTCAATTTTACTGACTTAGAATTATTTTTAAATTTTGCAATTCTTTCTTTTCTATAATATTTTTCTTAGATATTTATTTTTACAAAATTGAAAGTAGATAAAGAAATTGATTTGAGAATCAAGAAGCAAAAAAAAAGCCTCGGCTAAAATGATTTGAAATGTATTCTTACTATTTTTAGAATCGAAATGTTTGCGATTTAAGTTTCCTCTAAAACACTAAATTTATTTCACTTCAAAGGTCAACTGAATTAAATTTTAAGACGATGGCTCGTGAAAACTGTTACATAAAGATTGGTGGAGTACAAAATTCAAGATATTTCGTGAATTGCAAAAAAAAATATTCAACTTTCAATCATTACAGTCTTTTTTTTTCTTTTTACAGTTGTCAGCAAAATAATCTCAATCCAGAGAGTAAAATATAATTATCATTGACTTGGAGTCCAGTAGCGAAATGATATCGAAAAAAACTCAGACATTGAATATTAATCTCGAAATAAATTCATATTCATGTAGTTTTTGAGAGAAATTTACTTTTTACTTGAATTTACTTTTTCGTCTTCCATTGTTTAGATTATTATTAATTATTCATTATTTTAATGAAGGAGAAAAATTGAATCCAAATTTCAGTGAAGACTTTCATTGAGATTAAGTTCTTTTAATATTATGTCAGGCGGAGATAAAAATAGCTTGTAGTGTCACAATGATAATACATAATGCAGATGATAAACACGCACCTCTTGGATCTGTAAAACTCGTTCTTAACGATAAGAGTGTCTTTTTTTTATGAGATAGAGAAAAAGATACTCGGTCAGTCAAGAAGGCCCATTAAAAGAGTACTCTTTCTATATTATCATCTACAAATATTTTAATTTCATCTAAACCTAATAAAACGAGACCTGTAACTTTTTTTAATATCCTTTAAATGAAACTCGTAATGCAGAAGCATTATGTTTACTTCACCTCTTTTTTTTTAATTTCGTCATAAATCTTTAGTGATAAGAATTGTGAAAATAGAATCTTTTCTGTTTAGAAAAAAAATTTTTTACTGAGAAAGTGGTTCTTGACAGGATAATTAAAATTTTCTCTGGATTGAAAACATTTTTTCTCTTCTGTTTATTGGATTAAAAATTTTATTTTTATTAATTAAATTGAAATTAAATTGAAATTAAATTAAAATGAATTAAAATTGAAGTTAAAAAAATTTTCTTTAAGAAGTTGACGAAGAACGATAGCAATCTTATTAAATTATTAGAATTAAAATGTATTAAGTAGTAAAAAATTATTTTTTACTTAAGAATTACAAAGTTGGTTGATTAAATTGAAAATGCTGATTTTTTTTTGAATTTTCAGCAAAACAATAGAGTAACAATGAAGCTGGACGTGAGTTACACGGATCATTCGCATATTATTGGAAAGGGTGGATTAACGATAAAGCGAGTGATGGAGGAAACAGGTTGTCACATTCATTTTCCGGACAGCAACCGTAGTAATCATCAGGAGAAGAGCAATCAAGTCTCCATTGCGGGAGAAATGGAAGGCGTCGAGCGGGCTCGAGCTCGAGTTAGGGTAAAAATAAATTTTAAATTTATTCTCCTACGAATTTTTAAATTTATAATCATTTTTTTCTCTTTCTCTCCCCATCAATTATCTCTTCTTCTCAATAAAAATCCGATTTAGAATTTTTTTAATTTAATTTTATTTATTATTCTCACTTAAAGGGAGAATTTATTAATTAATAAAATAAAATACATCTCTTTTGGAAAATAATACAAAAAAATTAATTTTACTGTTTCAATATTAAAATAAATTTAAATAAATTTAAAAATAAATTTTTGCATCATCAACCTGGGACGATTTTCAGTTACTTAGTTATTTTTTTTTTATTTATTTTAAACCAAGCGCTAATATGTTTTGCTTTTTTCCTCATTCGTGAAATAGGCAACGATTCTCGATTTAATGCACTAAATTATTTTCTGAATACGTGCCAAATGTTTCCATTACACGGACAATTTGTTTTTGCATTTCACTTTCAACAACAATGTCAGTAAATATTTTTAAACATATTGTAATGATTCAGTTGATGATACTTGTTATCGTCTTCAATTTTTTTTTCTTTGTAATTATTTTTCTTAATTGCACGATTTTGTGATTTTTTTTTTAAATTATCAATTTCATCGAAAATTATTGGAAATTCAATGATAAAATATGTGGATTAAATTGAGAGAACGCAATAATCGAGAGCATTACTTTTTATCTTTTGCAACTTTGTTCCAATGTTTACGTAGATCTCTTGTCTAGTTCACGTGAACATGATTAAAGTCTCGTTTTTCAATAATTCAATAATATTGCGTTTATTTATTTTTTCTTTTATAGCTTTTTTGTTTACTCGTTCAGAATAGATGTTTTTTTAGAAAAAATATTTTTAGAGAAGGGATTTAAATTATTTCGATATTTTATTTATATTAATATGTATTGAATTGTTGAGAGACGAGATTTTTTGTTACTTTTAAGCACGATTTTTCTAAAGGAAATAATTTTTCATTTTAGAATTTAACTCCATTGATATTTTCCTTCGAATTGCCGATAATGGGCGCATCGCAAGCGGTGCCAGACTCCACGTCGCCTTATGTGGTGAAGATTCAGGAACAGTACAATGTTCAAGTCATGTTTCGCACACGACCAAAGTTACATGCTACTTTAGTGGTTGTGAAGGGATGTGAATGGGAGGTTTCTCAAGTGAAGGAGGCCACCGTTCTGCTGATTCACTACATGTGCGAGAACTTAGCTGTAAGTAATGACTTCATCCTTTTCTTTTCATGTCCTTTTTCATTTTTACAAACACGACAAATAATCGTCTTTTCTTTTTTTCTTCCACCCTCGCTTCCTTTTCTTTCGAAAATATAATCCTTTTCTTTCGATTTTACATGAATATCGAAAAGGACAATTTTTATAACTCTTACTTCTTTAATACCTTCCTTGAATCAAATTTTACTTCCTTCGAATTTCAGATTAATTTTCGAAATTTGAATACTTCTTTCCCATTAGGTGTCTAATTAAAATTTTTTTTAATTTGCAGAAACGAATTTTCAATGAATTAATGAATACAAAATATTAGTGAGTCAAATCCATAATAAAACTTTTCCAAATGGCAAAACAAATTCCTAATGAATTAACTAGAGGAAAATTAATTACATTTTCGAAATTATTGTACACGTAACTAAATTCACGTTTGAAAGAAATTATTTATTAAATCAAAGTATTTTTCATTTACTCCAGTATTTTTTTTTCAATTTAATATATAATTTGTTTTAATTCAGTAAATCTGTTTTTATTTGTTTTAATTTGTTTTAATTTCGAATTTTTTAATTTTATTTAATTTCGAATTCAGTATTTAATTTAATTTTTGATTCATATTTTTCATTCACTAAATTGAAGATGGCATTAAACATTGAATTGCTTAATTTGCAGAGTCAAATTCAAGTACAAATGTGTATGGAGATCTCTCCGCAGCATCACAGCATTGTGCTAGGAAAGCAAAGTAGCAACTTGAAAATGATTATGCAGCGAACCGCTACACAAATCATGTTTCCTGATGCTGGCGACCCGAATATTCCAAGTCTGAAGAAAAGCAACGTTACAATCACTGGTTCAATTCATAATGTTTACCTAGCTCGCCAACAATTAGTGGTGAGTAATGAGCATCTTAATTAAACATTATTTCAATGCTCTCAATAGCGAAACGTTACTTTTATCAACAGTTATGTGCATTAACTAAAGAATGACTCAAAAAAAAAGAAAAAAAAATGACAAGATTTCGTTATACACTCGAAGATAAAAAAAATACAGAAAAAAACTTTATTTTCATGAAATTCTAATCGCTCGACTAAAATCGGTAAACATGAGAGAAAAAAAAAGTTAAATTGTGTGAAAGATACCAAATGGGGAAAAAACATTTGAAATTTTTTTTTGGTTTACTTTCTATTCTTTATGATGTAGGAAAAAAAGTATTTTTCTTTTTCTGTCACTTTTTTTTATTATTGCAATGAAAAAAATTTTTTTTATTTCCGTAATTCAGAAACCGCATTTTATTTTTAATTCAGTAATTAAAAACGTACTTTTATTTCATAATTAAGACTTCCGTTTGCTTCAATAAACATTTTTTTCATTCAAATATTTTCTATTATTCTTTTAAATTTTCTTTTAAATTATCTTTAAAATTATCTTTTAAATTATCTTTTAGATTATCAATTTTTCAGTTATTGAAAATTTTAAATATCAGAATAACATTTTCAATTTAATTTAATTAGCAAACTTTTCTATTTATCAAATTTTGTTTAATTGCGACAAAATTTGGTTCAAAATGTAACTAGAAAACAAGTTTTCTATTTCTAAAAATGAACAGCTATTTTTTTTTAGATTTTTACGCGATAAAAAACTAGAATTTCTAGGTAAATGAATCATGAGGAATTAAAATATTTTGATCTTTGAATCTTAAATTTTGCTTTTATGAATATTACGTCATTTAGAATTTTTATTTTCGGGTTAACGGTCAAAATTTTTTTTCTACTTTCTCCAAATATAAAGTTGTAGAAAATTGTTCTAATGAGTAATTTAGATTTAATTTTTCATAAAAACGAAGAGTTTTTTTTCCTTTGTAGATTTTTGAAAATAATTTTTACTCTTTAAGGTAATTTAGAAAGAAGATAAGTTTCTAAAACAAATTTATTTTTGAACGAAAATAATGAACGAATCGCATTTACAAAAAAGATTGATTATAAAATGTTCGCCAAGTATCATTATTGACAGAAAAAAAATTGAAATGACGAAAGTTAGTACAAAAAACCATAACGATTTTGATAATTTGTCGTACGTGCGCAACTTTATCGCGTCCAGATAATTCATCATTTTTTCGCAACATTGTAAATTTATAATGGAAAATATTTGCACTCTTTTTGAATCTTATCTCTATTATTTTTGTCTACATCGTTAATACACATCACTTGTTGATGATTTACTAGAAGACTTTGAGATATTAAATTGAAGAAAAATAGTTTTATCATTAATTCAATAAAAAGAACACAAATAAATAAATAAAATCCTTTTTTCTTAAGATTCAGTAAATAAATAGAAGAGAATTTGCACGAATTTGGAATTTTTCGTTTACAATTCGTGTCTATAGTTAAGAATGAAAGAAAAAAGAATAATTCCGTTGCGAATTAATTTATTGATTGAAGATTGTATTAACTTCTCGATCTGGATTTAGATAAGATTGTTTTGCGTAAATAGAAAATGAAAGACAATATTTAATTATTGGGAAGGTTAAGGGCAGAAAATACGCATTTCCTTAGATATTAGTTTATAAACCTGTTTCAGTTTAAAAATAACGTTCCAAGTCATTTATTTCTTGACCTCTTCTAAGTCAGTCGCAAGATATTCTTATTGCAAGGTCATTTCTGTTCATCTTCAATAAACGCTTTACGATTTTAACTGCAGCTGTTTAGTGCGGATCGTTGTTGTCTTAAATAACACCTTGAATGATCTATCTCGAATCATTTATTAGGACAAATTATTCATGAATTATGATATTTTCATTTAAATGTTTATATAAATGTCAAGTTTAATTTTTGTTCGCATATTTTATGACTTAACGACTCAATAATTTTCAACTTTCTAATTCTTAGTCAATATTTAAATGCAAAAAAAAGAAATTTTTTTTATTCAACTTTTAGAGGTGTTTAAAAAAATAAATAAAATTATTTATTAAAAGTTGTCTTCTCGATTTTCAGGGTTCTTTGCCTCTAGTCCTAATGTTCGATTTGCCGGAAGATTCCGTCTCCTCAGTGGACTCGGAAAATATTTCCAATTTGATGCAGTCATTAGATGTGTTCATAAATGTTCGACACAAGCCAAAGCAAAGTACGCTTTCTGTTATCATCAAGGGAATAGAAAGAAATGCAAGCAATATTTATGAGGCGAGAAAGCAACTTCTTGCTTTGGAGGAGCCAAGAGTTCATGCTGAAATTCCAACGACTTATCACATTCCAAATGCTACTAATGTTTTCCCGGCGAATAACAATAACAACACTGGTGGTTGGTATTTTTTATTCATTTAACTAATTAATTAATGTAATTTAATTTGATTTAATTTAATTTAATTTAATTTACTAAAGAAAAAATTCATTTTACCAGGATTACATAACGTACTCGGCTCGGGATCGGATAATTTCTCGAATATGTTGACGGTAAACACGCAAAATCCACCGTATTGTGTATCGCCGATGATGCACTCGCCAAATCCTTTGAGCCTCTCGCCACATTGGGGTCTTCCAACGATTCCGTCAATGTTCTCGCCGCTTCCTGTTCATCCTAATCCCTATGTTGTCTCGCACTTGAATCATCTATTAACGACACAACAAATGATGGCATCAATGTCACAACAGCATGGAATTTCTGGACAAAATTTATCATCATTAAATCAGGTTCATCCTAATTTGCCCAGCGTTTTTGCCGGCATTAACAATTTAGGTCTGAATGCTAATTCTCTATCGGATAATAAAGGAGGTAGTGGTGAGTAAAACATTTCCTTACAAAAATTTTTATTTCTATCGCAGTAAAACTTACAAAAACTTTATTCTGATTAATTATTTTTTAGCTTACTCTTCATTGAGCAGCGTTTCCAGTTCACTTTCTAGTCCTGCTATTAGTCCTCGAAACTCTTCTCCTGTCAATCCTGTGGACTCTAATACTTCTAATATTGGTAAAAACAAAATTTGTGAATAATTAACTTTTTAACTTCTAATTATTTTACTTTATTTATGAATTTATTCGATATTTATATTTATTTATTTCAATGAATGTGACTTTAGTGTTTCTAAATTATATTTTTGATTGAGAATTTTCTTTTTCTAGATTTGGCAGCTCTACTTTCAGATCTCAGTGGGAATGATCGTCGAGCACCTGGATGTGAGAAAAAATCATTGGAAATGCATCAGAATCTCACGCCTTTCGATTATGAGCAGAAGAAAATGCTTGCAGTCAAGGCAATGCAATCGAAACCAAATCCAACTGACTATCGAGTTCCAAATTCTGCTTGGACTGGCTATGGACTCAGTCAAAGTACTCCCCTTACGTCTGCAGGTGACATGACAAAGGTGAATATTAAATATTTTAATAAAAACCTTTGAATTTTTTCTATTTCAGACAATAATTTTGTTTTTAAATAACTTAATTTTTAAAGAACTAACGTAAAATTATGACTTATAAATTGTGTGATGAATAATTTTTACAATTTTCATAAATACTAGATTGACAAAAGAATTTTAAATAAAAATACTAAAAAAAATTAATTTTGGAAAAGTTACAAATAATTACAGAAATTCAATTACTTTCAAAAGTAATAAATTTTTCGCAGAAATTCAATTATATTCAAAAATTAAAAAAAATTCTGGTCATTTCAATTATATCTTTAAAAATAAAAAAATTCTTTTCCAAAATTCAATTTAGTTCAAAATTTTTTTAAAAATTATCGTCAAAATTTCAATTATCTCTATAAATGAGGAGTAAGTTTTCAAAACCTGATAAATTCAAATTTTGTCATTTCGAGTAATTTAAACAAATGACAATTCTCACATAACCATTAAAATTATCTTTAATGTAGAAAAAAATGTAATAAATTATTCATTTTTTAATATTTTTTCTATTTAAAATGCTATGTTTGTAATTAAATTCTATTGTAATTGTGAATTTAAAGGTTTTAATAATTTTTTCTAATAAAAAGATAGAAATTAAAAATCATCAAGGTTAGGCCAAAATATTTTTAAAACTGAAAATTCTTTATTAATAAATTTTTTTCTTATATTGAACAGTAATAAATGGATTTCTAAAGATTTTAATATTTTAAATATGTGTTTATCTTAATTTTTTTTTAAAAATGGATTTATCAACTTTTGAAAAATTGCTCCTCAAATAATACAATTTTTCTTCGAAATTCAATTATTTTTAAAAGCTTTAATAAAATTCTTGTTAAAATTCAAATTGTAAATTCAATAATTTACAAAATTTTTGATGAATTTCTTCTAAATAAACCAATTATTTTCATAAATAATAAAATTTTCACAGGAATTCAATTATTTAATATAAAAAATTTCAAATAATTTTTCGAAAAATATCAATTATTTAAAAAAAATTTTATAAAATTCGTCGCAAGAGTTCAGTTATTGAAAAAAATTTAACAAAGTTCTTTTCAAGAATTCAATTATTTTTATAAATAGTAAAATTCTTTATCAAAATTCAATTATTTTTATAAACTTGAATAAAATTCGTTGGAAGAATTAAATTATTTTCAAAACTAATAAAATTCTTCGCAGAAATTCAATTATGTTCAAAAATTTTTGTCAAAATTCCAATTATCTTTATAAATAATAAAATTCTTCAATATTCAATTATTTAAAAAAAAAATTTTTTAATTCTCGTCAAAATTTTAATTATTGTTATAAATAATACAATTCTTCTTCAAAATTCAAATATATTTAAAAACTTGAATAAAATTCTTGTTAAAATTTCTCAGAAATTAAATAATTTATGAAATTTTTAATAAATTTCTTTGAAAGAATTTAATTATTTTCATAAATAATAAAATTTTCACGTGAGTTCAATTATTTAATATACAAAATTTTATAAAATTTTTTGAAAAATGTCAATTATTTAAAAAGATTTTTCTAAAATTCGTCGCATGAATAAATTATTTTAAAAAAATGTAACAAAGTTCTTTACAAGAATTTAATTATTTTGATAAATAATAAAATTCTTCACCGAAATTCAAATATTTTAGAAAAAATTTAATAACATTTTTGGAAATTTTTTAAAATTATTTTCATGAATAATAAAACTCATCGCAGGATTTTTTTGAGAAAATTTACTATTTTTAAATTCAATTTTAACAAACATTCAATTATGCAATAAATTATTTATTTTTCAATTTAAATAATTTAATTTTTCTAGAATTTTCTAATAAAAATTGATTAAAAAATGGAATTACCGAATAATCGATTTATTGTTTATGAAAGTAATTGAATTATTGCAACGAATTTTATTACAATTTTTTCAAATAATTGAATTTTTTTGAGAAAATTTAGTAACTTTTAAAAATAATTGAATTCTTGCGAAGGACTTTATTAGGATTTTTGTAAATAATTAAATTTTTATTGAAAAATTTCATGGTTATTTAAATTATAACAAAACATGAAGTTTATGTTTTGTAATAATATTCTTATAAATTGTTGAGTTTCAAAAAGGTTTGAATTTGATTATTCTGAAGAATTTAAATTCATGTGGAAAAGTAATAATTAAATACTTATTTAAAAATTTAGTTATTATTGTTTTTGAATAATTTTACAATTTGTAAATAAATTTAATACAACATTGTTTTGAGTATCTAATAATTTTTGGAGTGAATCAGAATATTTTTTATGGTCAGGGAAAAAGTGGGAATTTTGTCTAGAAATCAGGAAAAAGTCAGGGAAAAATAAAATTAAATATTTGTGGCAACCCTGATTTGTTTTAGAAAACAAAGACTTCATTCATTTTAAATTGGTGATTGCACCACAAAACTTTCTTGAAAATAAATTTTGAAAACTATTTTATGTTTTTTAAAAACTATTAAGAATTGAAATTAATTATTCTCTATATTTTTATCAGGATTCAGCAAGTCATCCGTCAGACTTGTGGAAGGAGCCAACAACTCCCGTTTTCAATACAGCAATGGACTTTGGAATTTCAACGAGTAGCGAACGTAGTAATCAAATTGGAATGGCTTCTAATTTCATGGATCATACACCATCGGGACAAATAAAGAAGATCACTGGTCAACAATACAGTGACTTGCCAAGCCTTCTGGCAAGTGTGGGTCTTGAAAAATACAATCGTAAGTTTAATGAAAATAATTATTTGATAATTACAACTATTATTCGATTATACTATTTAATGGTAAAATTTTTTTCTCTGTAGACCTCTTCCAACGTCAGGAAATTGACATGGCCACCTTCCCTTCTTTGACGGAAAAGGACCTCATTGAACTTGGTGTAACAGCTTGGGGCGCAAGACGCAAAATTGGCCTCATGATAAGCGAATTGAACAAAAGATCTAGTCCATTTTCCGGCAGTGCCGCGCCAGGCGCAGAAAGAAAAATAAGTTCTTCTGCAAGTACGCCGCCATCGATTAAGAGTAATCTCGATACCAAGTGGTGATTTATTTATTGTTTTTTTTTTTTTTTTAACAAATCGTATATATTTAATGTGCTTTTCTGCAAGCACTAAAAAAAATAGTCCCCCCCTTTGAAAAAAACTTAATTTCGCGATTAATTATAAGGAGCGAAAAAAAATTGTCTCCAACGGAGAAAACATTGCATGATACTTTCGAAAAAAAAAATAGTTTCGCGAATCGGACGAGTAGTTTATTTTTTTTTCTTGAAAAAACGCACATTTATTTTTTTTCTTTCTTTTTTTTCTCGGTTTTTCGGTTCCGAATTCGAGTTTTTAGATTTGTAAGGAAAGTGTTTTGAATTTTTCTCTGTTAATGTTGTTTTTCGTTGCCTTGTCGATCGATTAGATATTTTAGCGTAAAAATAAGAAAAGTCGAGTAGACTCGAAGCAAAATCAATTGTTTATCGTCTCACGTTGAGATGTTTATTTTTATTTTTTTCCTCGCTTCAAAGATGAATTCTGTTTGAATAGAAATTGAAGGGAAAAAAAATCAATCAAATGACGAAACATCTTTGGAGGCGAAGAAAGAAAAAATTCGAGAATATTAATTAACTCTCGTACTTTAATTAGATAGTTGTTATATCAATCGACCGAGTTCTGTGTCGTCTTTGTCTGTGATGAAGGAGGTTATTAAGGTGTTAGAGCGAAAAAATTCAACAAACGCGAAAAGAAAAAGTATTTAAATAGTTTTCTTCGATTGAAAATTTAAAAACGCGTTTGGAGATTTTAAAGTTCTGTACTTGAATAAAAGAAAAATGATGGGCGAGGAGGGTCCCGTTTGGCAAATGCATTCAACGATTTCTCAAATTTACTAACTGTGCATAATTCAGACTAAGCTCGAAAGCGTGGAGACTTTTTTTTCCTTTTTTTAATGTCCTTTAAATGACTTCTTTTAGTCAAAAATTTCAGACGTATTTTGCTATTTTAACAGTCACTGTAAAATTTTTTTTTCATTATCTAGTTAATTTAACTAAATTTTTTCCATTCTTTTTTTCTCTAATACAATAAAGTTAAAATCTTTGAAGGAATAATATAATAACAATAATATTGAAAATGACAATTACACGAAAGTGACACTTTAAAGAATAATTAACTAAAAAAAGATAAAAATTTAATAAAGGAATGAAACTGAGTAAACAGTTTTAGAAAAGAAATTGACGTTTTCGAGTTTTAATAAAATAAGTTATAATTATTATATAAATATGTATAGAGAAAAAAGTATTTATTGCCAGTGAAAACGCTGAATGCACGCCGATCAACAGAAAATGAAGATTAAAATTTAAAATTTAAAGTAAAAAAATTGTCGTACCGTGATAAAAAATTTTTTCTAATCGCAAATTCGATGATTTCAGCACATTTTTAACGAAAGCCCTGAAGCTCGTTGCCAGGTGGAAAAAAAAGCGGTTTCAAAATATCGATATTTATATTTAAAAAAAAGAGTCGTTAATTTACTTTAACGACTAATTCTACAAAACTTAATCAGAGACTAATTAGTTTCTTTTACGAGTAATACGAATCGCGCGAAAATAATGCAAAAATATATTTCTTTTTTTTATAGCAGAATTTTTCGTTGCGTTATAAATTATTTTGGTTTTAAACCTTTTTTTTTCTTTTTTTTTCTCTGGCACTTGTAAACACTTCATTATTATAATTGCTAATAATATCGATCTTAAGATTCTTTTTTGCTCACTTTTTTTTCTAATTTAAGTTATCGAAATAGAAATGTTTTGAAAAAAAAATGTATAAAATATTTTTCCTCATAAATATTTTCAAATGTAAAAAAATAATTTTATATATATTTACAGATTGGACATTATTTTGTCGATGCAATAGAAATAAAAGTAATTTGATTTTTAATTTTTTTCTACATTTTTCAAAAAGAAAAAAAATTAAAAATCACAATTTCATATTGAGCGTAAATAAAAATGGTTTTTCTTTTGAAAGATTCTAAAAAAACTGTTGTTCAGTAATGTAAATGTTATTGAATATTTTCTTTTAGAATACCATTTTGTATTTATTTACTTTTTATTTAAAAAAAGAATCTTACGAACGAAATTGCCCAAGAAAAAAAAATTCGAGGGTTAAATAAAATGAACGAGCTTTCAAGTGCCTAGCAAACGATTTTATTGCTAAGGATTGATGACTAAACTTATAAAGTTTTAAGCATAAATTATTCATTTGTTAAATATATAAAAATAAGCCGAGTCGCGTGCTAAGTAATTAAAAATGTGCCTGTGTATAAGTCTACTGATGTTATCTTTGTTGCTTATAGTTTGGTAATAATCTGTTAATTAGGTCAAGTTTGTTATAATTAAATTTATTAATTCGTAATTCATTTGAAAAAGAGAAATGAGCATGGAATTGAATTATTACAAAAAAAATAATCCTCTTAGAGGTGAATTAAAAATTGTTTCCCAATTCATTATATTACAAAAAAATTAAAAAATTTTTTTTTTTGCCGAATATATTTTTCAAATATTTTTCTATTAGTCGCGAAATGGTTTAATTGAATAAACTAAGATTTTCTCTGTGGATCACGATAAATTCGAAAATTCAAGAGCGAATTCAAACGAAACAGCGAAAATCCCACGAAGAAATCGCGTCAATAGAAAAAAATTTCGTAAAAATTGTTTCCTTCTGATTTAGAATCGATACAGGGATGAAATTAATTTTTTTTCTCCTTTTTTGTATATGTGAGGAAAATAAAAAAAATTTCTCAACTATCGTATTCTTTAGACGATTGCTAATTGAATATAAAATAGGATTTGAATTTGAAAAGAAAATCCTCATGTTCCTAATTATATCGTATGGAAAAAGTATGTTAGTGATTTATTTGTAAAAAAATGAAAATAAAAAAATGATTTGCAGTAAAAAAAAGTACTAGTGATAAATTCGAAATAGTTAAAGAGAAAAAAGAAAACTTTGACAAATGTCGCGAGAAATTTTTGCAACAATCAGGGGCTATGAGGAAAAAAAAGTGATTAAACCACAGCGGAAAAGAAAACGGGTTTTTATCTTTTTTTTGCCTAAATATTACCCCTTTGACATTTTTTTTTGCGAATGGCAAATAACATGACATACCTCTCTCTTTATCAGAAAAATGCATCGGCCCCTCTATGTGCGGCCATAAAAAAAAGAAAATAAAAATAAAATAGTTCCAAGCATTAGCTCATAAATGTCTTTATTATCGATTTGATATCGGTGGAACTAAAAAAAATACCGAAAAGTCGATCTGGAAGTTTTTTTTTATTTTTCCCCCATGTAGAATTCATTTATATTTATAAAAAGCGTAATTGCTTGCATTTCCTCTTGGGATTGTTGAGATAAAGTGGAAAAAAATGTCGACGATTGTAAAAATTTTGTAAAATTTTTATAACTTCGTTTTTTTTTCTAACAAAAAAATAGTTTCCACCAATAAAATTCTCAACAAGCGTAAGATTTTCTTTTTTCAGGGGGAAAATTTTGAAAAAATATCGACAAAATCACTTCTCTGATTTTTATCGATTTAAATTCAAAGAAAAGAGAATTTCTCGACTCACGTAATGGAATGTATGAGAAAAACAAATTTATGTAATACGAAGTGCAAAAAAAAAAGGTTCTTGATATATTAAGAGAGTTTAGATAATAAAATTGCGTGTCCGTAGGAACGCAAACGTAATCAGACTGACCGGACAGGCTTCTATTAGAGCTTCCTGATTAATTACTTATTACCTTTTTGCATCGTTAATTTATAAATTTAAAAAAAAGACCAAATTCTATATTTGCCAAGTCGAGAAAATATATCCCTAATAAAATAAAATTTTAATCATTAATGTAAACTATTTTTTTAAATCGCAATAATCTTTTCAAAGAATATTAATAAACAGGTTTTGAAAATTCGCTGGCGAAATTAAATCAAGTTCTTTACTCTCATTGCGTTATCTAGTCTCTGGATTTAAAAAAAAACAAAAATATAATAAATGAGCAATTTGTAGGAATTAATTATTTCTTTTTGAAGGTAAATGTGCCCTGAAAGCCAGCATTGTAAAGAAATTGTAATATTGTATTATAATCAACATTCCACGCAATAACGATTACTTGAAGGAATGAATATTGTTTGTAAATTTTTTTACTATTACCGATTATAATATATATACGATACTAATCAAGGGACGTACCCGCCCATCTAGGTGCAACTAGTAATATATTATATAAATAATAATAATAATAATAAAATAATATTAATAGATATATCTAAGCAGCGGTATACGTTTTATAATAGTGCAGCATGATATTTTTATATGATATATTATACACAATGTAATATTTTGATAAACTACAGATCTACTCTGAATTGATTTATTATTATTATTTGTTCGAAAAAAATTTAAAAAAACCTCATTATTGAAAGCCTTGAGCAATGTATTGAGAGAATTAAAAAAAAGATTTTGTATTGCTACTTTTTAATAAAAACAAGTCTTTGCACGCCCTATTAGAAATTTTTCGTCTCTCTTTTCCGTAGTTTTTCTCAGAAAATTTCTTCCCATTCGTTTAGTCTTGAGTTTTAGAAAAAATTTTAACTTTTGGTCAACAAATTTACAACTATTTACAATTATAACAAAGTTCTTTATATTATTTACAAACAAATTATCAAATACTTGAATTCTATTAACAAATTTTAATAAAATTTTTAAGAATAATTACATTTTTAGAGAAATTTGATTAAAATTGTATTAAAAATAATTGAAATTCTGCATTGAATTTTATTATTTATTAAAATAATTGAATTCTTGCGAAGAATTTTATTCAAATTTTAAAAATAATTAAATTCTTGTAAAAAATTAACAGGAATTCAATTATTTTTAAAAATTTTAATAAAATTCTTGGCATAAATTAAAAATAACAAAATTCTTAGCAGATCAATTACTTTAAGAAATTTTAATAAAATTTTTCGCAAGAATTTAAATATTTTTGTAAAATAATAAAAATTTTTGCAGCGAATTAATTATTTTTACTATTCTTAATAAAATTCTTCGCAAGAATTTAATTATTTAAAAAAATATTAGAATTATAGCACAAAATTTAAACATTTTAAAAAGTTTTGATAAAACTTTTTTTGGTACAAATTCAATTATTTTTAAGACAATTTTTAATAAATTTCCCAAATTTAATTATTTTTTAATAATCTAAGATTTTAACTGAAATCTATTTTTAAGTCAATGTTTATGAGAAAATTCTCCCAGAATTCAATTATTTAAATACAAAAAGTAAATAATTTATTTGAATAATTGAATGTTTCTTGGAATTCAATTCCTATTAAAAATTTTATCAACAAATTTTGTAAAGAATTAAATTCTTTGGACGAATTTTAATAAAATTAAGATTTTTTTCGAGGAATTCGATTAAAATTCTATTGAAAATAATTGAATTCCTAAATTGAATTTTATTATTTTCGAAAATAATTGAATTCCGGTAAAATTTTATTATTTAAGAAAATAGTTGAATGATTGCGAAGAAAGTTAAAAATAAAATTTGTTATTATTGAAATTCTTGTGAAATTATTATTTTTTTAAAACAATTAAAAGTTTTTGTAGAATTTTATAAATTTTTTTTTTAAATAATTATATTCTTTTGGTAATTTTTATAAAAATAGTAGATATTAAACAACATTTTATTTTTGCGAAGAATATTATTACTTTTGTAAATAATTCAAATTTTGCAATGGATTTTATTTCAATTTTTGAAAATAATTGAATTTTATTTTGAAATTAATTGAATTTTATTTTGAAAATAATTGAATTTTATTACTTTAGAAAATAATTGAATTCGTGTGATAAATATTGTTAATTATGAAAATAGTTGAAATTTTTAAATGAATTTTAATAAAATTTTCGAAAAAAATTAAATTTTGTTGAAGAGTTTTGATATTTATTTATAAAGATAACTGAAATGTTGACAATGTTTTTTAGTTTTTTTTAAATGTATGAATTTCGGAGAAGAATTTTAATATTTCTAAAGATAATTGAAATTTTGACGAGAATTTAACAAAATTTTTCAACATAATTGAATTTTTGCGAAGAATTTGATTACTTTTAAAAATGATTGAATTTCAGCAATCATTTGTAATTTCTCTAAAATTCTCCAAATTATATCGTACAATTTACGAACTTTTCATCCTTTTTGAATGAAATTACGGACTTTTACGGACTTGAAACAAAGTTACGGACTTTTTCAAGATTTACGAACCTACTTCGAGTCCTGAAACCCTTTTAAAAATTAAATAACATTTCATAAACTTTGAAAAAATTTATAATTGAGATATAAAATAATTTCTAAGTAAAATAAATTAAACTGAGAGCATATTTGAAGAGTGTAAATTTGTCCCACACTCGGGACAAGGAAACGTGTCGGTTGCTGTGAAATATGCCTGCAAACAATAATAGCAAAAAATATGCTGACAACCTGCGTGTCTTGGTAAAATTGGCCTCTGATGGCAATGTGGACAATTGGTCATTAAATCGAATAAAGGTCGAATGTTGACAATTTTACCCTCGCCTCTCGTTTTCGTCCACAATTGATTCCATTTTTGTTTTATGTAGTAAAAATTCACCATTGGCAGACCAATTGTGAATAATTCAATTAAGCCATGCCAAAGTAATTCCCTCGTCATGTAAGAATATCCAATCTTCCTTGGTCTATTTTTTATTGACGATTGACTCGAAATTCCCAATAAGCGTTCAATTAAATTTGGTTGCGTTCCTCGATGTAGGAATAGGAATAAATTCACTAACTCGATAATACGAATAATGTTCGCTGTCCATTCAAAGTAGTTTTTTAATTTTTCATCACGTGATATTGTAATGAATTGTGAATCTATAACACGATCTTGGACATATCTTGGTAAATTTGCAAGTAAAAAATGAAGAACAGCCTTTCTTTGATTGATTCCATTGTATTTTAAATTTAGCAGTTGTTGTCCAAACGTAGCATCTCCTTTTCTTAAGGAATAAAACCAAATGAGAAATTTTATAAAAACGTCAATTTCTGGTTGCCATTTGTCAATAATTCCTGGTCGTACATCTTTTGTTATTTGTTTCGATTGAGTGCGAAAAATTTCATAGATTTCGTGATCTAATTGTTGAGCGTCGATTTGATTAATTCGTGAAACGTACGGTGAGGCTGGCATTTTTTTTCTGCAAAATTAATTAACACTCTAATCACCAGGAAATGGTGACGAAAAATATATTTCACAGTTAAAAAGAAACATTGATTTTTCAAGAAAAACTTACCAAAATATATATTTAGTGGAACAATCAATCTATATATCTTCATTAATTTTTAACTTTATAAAATATTGTGTGTATATATAGATATTAAAATTTTCCTTGGATAATTGATAAGTTTAGTGCAACATCATTTTACTTAATGGACTTAATGTATTAAAATTAGATAACAAATTTCATTATCACTGATATATTTCTAACAGAACAATTGTTTTTCCCTTGAAAATATTTTACATAATTATCTTTTAATTATATATCCTATTGATATTGTTTATATTGTGGAAAATTTGTTCTTTTGGTAAATATTGACATTTTCCCTGACAATTTGTAGGTTAGGATTGATTGGCGAAGAGCTTGAGAGGAACGCCGCTAGGGGCGCAATTTCCGGACCGGATTTGCCGGTACTGCAAGTGACGTCATTGATGTTCGTGTGCTCGTGTGTGCAAGTTGATTTCGTTTGCTCAAAGTTTTGGATCATGCTTTTGTGATAAAAGTTGACGTTTTCAAAGTGTTTATTAATTAATTCTAGTGTTTCCAGTCTGTCCCAATAAGTGCCAGATGTTGTAATGTGTCAGTAATAACGTAATCGACACGAGGTAAGCAGTGAAACTTATGTAATGTTCTTTTTTGTTAATTTCATACACGTAAACCCCTCAGTGAACATCGATCTGCCAAGAATGACAAGATAACCTCAAATTTTCATATACATATATATAATTTGACGTTTGACGCTAATTTTTATTTCGTGAAACAATAAAATTGAACATAATTTTTTGAATTTGCGGACATAACCTCACATTTTTTTCCCCAATTGCTATTGAACGGATACGCCTTTGTCAGACAGAAAAAAAATTGAAATTTCGCATATAAATGGTAACTATGTTAGTTCTTTTTTGTCATTATTCTTTTTTTTCGTATTTGCTTTTTGTACGATGTTTCCATTATTACGTGAATTCTCTTTGACAGAGAGATTTAAAAAGAAAAATGAGTGCTTTGAACAATGGTGAAATTTGTTTTTGGGGGGATTGTTCCATTTTTTCGGCAAATTGGAATTTTATCTGATAATCGCAATAGAGATCAGTGTTGTTTTATCTTTATTTTTGCAATTTACGCCCTTTATTGTTAAATATGTGTATGTTTTTCTTATTTGTTTTTTTGTGAAAGTAAATACGGATGAGTATTGACAGTAGTTTACTAAATTTGATACTTTTAATGAAACCTTTGATATTTTGAATTTTAATTGTAAAAGTGATTAGATGTTTACCGGTGATATTTAGTTAATTTAGGATATTTATTAAAGTCAAATGATTGTAGAATTAAATTTTACTTTGAAAAAAAGTTTCTAAAGAATTAGGTAAAATATTGCCCTTGTGTAAATTATTTATAATATCTAATTGATTAATTTATTGTTATTAATTTATTTTCAAGAGTCCGTATTAAATGTCCTATTTCTAGAAAATATTTTAATATAATTGTATTGGATTTGACAAATTGGGTGAAATATTAAATTAAAATTGTTCCAGTTGACACTTGGCAATATTTTGACTTCTATTTCCAATTATCTGAATTTTTAAATCGTCCACTTATTTGACTATGCGTGTAAGGTCCAAGACCTTGACGTTGGAATTTTATTTTTACTCTAAATGATTTGTTATGCAAGCTAACAAACTTGGCTGATGTCCAATAATATATCTTTGATTTTGAAGTAACTTTACCTTGCGCTTTCGTTTACCCTTAAATGTAACAATTTCTTTTTGAATTTCTTTATGTTTATTTCTTTTTGTGGAATTTTTTCTTTTATTTTGACAGCAACCGGAATATTTTTCTTGAGTGATATTTGAATTTAAATTCGGTAATTATCCTTTGTGACTGTTTCATTATTTTTTTGTATCATAATTTTTATGTTTATTTTTTCGTCACGTGTTAATTTTTGTTGTTTTTTTGTTTCAACAAATGAAATAACTCTTTATTAATTAAAAAAATAACATTCAGTGGACACGTTGCGGAAAGTAAATTAGACATAAATTATCTCTGAATTGTTATTTATTTTCCTATTACCTAGACATTGCTTGTCAGAGAAAATGGGCTCTTGTGCATAGCACAAGAATTCCCTTGGAGGTAATAAACAATACTTGGCTCCTTTGGTAGCGTTGCATTTGTTCAAAATTACCGAACCAAGGTCTAAAGGGATTCATTTGTCATTGGAATTTTGAAACCGTGATGCCTACCTAATTAATTATCACCTGTTATAGTCGTTTAAATTACAATAATTGTAAAGAATTTTTTTTTACAAATTTGACAGTATGCACTTAATTAGTTATAATATTTTTGTTATTTTATTTTCATTTTTTCAAATTTAATTTAAACAATCGTAATGAAATTAAATAATAATCAATAATTAATAAATAATTGTGAATTAAATTATTAATTTATAAATTAATGACTAATTAGTAAATAATAATAATAATAAATAATTAATAAATAATTAATAATAATAATATTTATTAATAAAATAATGAATAATTATAAAGTAAATTATTAATTTACAAATTAATAACTAATTAATAAATAATAATAATATTTATTAATAAATAATGAATAATTATAAAGTAAATTATTAATTTACAAATTAATAACTAATTAATATATATTAATAATTTAATAATAATAATATTTATTAATAAATAATGAGTAATTATAAAGTAAATTATTAATTTACAAATTAATAACTAATTAATAAATAATAATAATAATATTTATTAATAAATAATGAATAATTATAAAGTAAATTATTAATTTACAAATTAATAACTAATTAATAAATAATAATAATAATTAATAAATAATTATAAATTAAATTATTAATTTATGAATTAATAAATAATAATAAACAAATTGAATTGTAATAAATAATAATTTTGTATACTATAATAAAAGTAATGTAATATTTTTCTAAAAAATATATTCCACGCTGCATTTTCAAAACAATTTTATTGTAATTGTTAAAAAGTTAAAAGTAATTAGTAATTAAGAATTTTTAATTTAAAAAATGAAAAGAAATTTTGAATTGTTTAAATTTTCCCGCCAGAGACGATGGCTTTTATTCGTTTTTTTATAACCAATCAAAATGCAGGTATAGTGTTTAGAATTTCCGCTAATAAGTTGTGGCCAATCAGAGAGCTTAGTGGTTTTAGCGTCACAATTACAAAACAACCAATAGAAACGCTTTATTTCCCTCTGTAAATCCTCTCCGATTATTTTCACGACGCCATTTTTGTTATAAGCGTTTTCTCGATTGTTGACAAGTATTTCCTTAAATCTGACAAGATTTTGAACGATATTTAACTTAATTCTTGTGGAATTTCGTCAAAAATATTAAGTGATTTAGTTATTTTGTGAAATTTGGGGGAAAATAAGTAATCAAATGATCGAAATGTGTTGGAGAATTTTCACTCCTTTGAACATGAATAATAGAATTTTATCACAGGTATAAAAGGAAGACTATCGTACAAATTATTGTATTTATATTGATTTTATTTATTTTATATTCATTTTATTTTATTCATTTTATTCTATTTAGTTTATAAATTTTATTCTATTTATTTAATTAATTTTGTATGATTTTTTATACGTTCTTAAAGTTTTACTTTTTTTTGACATTTTTTTATAGGTTATGATTGCTTGGAAGTGTGGATTTATAAATAATAACAAATATTACTCTACAAAATCGGATCGTTTTTTAACAGGAATCGGTAAGATTTAATTTTGAAAATTATATTTTATTGATTCTATTATCGAATTCGAATATTTTGCCACACGCTTTGCTCCCTCTTGAAGTTTTTGAAGAAAGATTCATTTCACAAACTTGTAGTAAATTCGGAAAAATGTTATTACTTATCCCGGCAATTATTTTATTATTATTTTTTTTTATTTTTATTTATTTTTTTTTTATTTAATTTGTTTACTTATTAATTATTTAATTTATTTAATTATTTAAAATTGTTTTATTTTATGGAAAAAAGAAATATAAATTGACAGTTTATAAAACGAATATTCTGATATTGAAATAGTGATTTAATCTCATTATGTCGATGAATATTTTCAGCGATAGATTTGTTGTAAAAGTTATTTAACTCGTATGAAAAATACCTGTAGTTTTGAAAAACAAAAGGCCAATTGAATTACAATATATATAGACAGAAGTATTAAAAAAAACACCACTTCAGCTATGAAACAGGTGGCACCTAACAGAGTTCAGGGAAAGTTTTTGCAGCACTGCTTCTTGCATAAAGGTGGCATCTGCGGAAACTCCATTTATTTCACTATGCTCTTTGACCCCATTCATTGGGGGTCAGAACTTTTCAATAAAACAGCGAAAAAAGTTTCTAATTTTATTTTATGCGGAAAAATTTTTCTCTACCAGGGGCAAAACAATAAATTTTATTAGAATTTCTTCTGTTTTAAAAATTGGTCTAATTTACAAGGGCATAAATAATTTTTGTAAAATATTTTTTATTTTATATTTTTTATAAATTATATTATATATTTTTTATTTTATATTATTTTTTTTATTTTATATTATTTTTTATAATTTTAAATTATTTTTTATAATTTTAAATTATTTTTTATAATTTTAAATTATTTTTTATAATTTTAAATTATTTATAATTCATAATTCAACGACGCTGAAGTCCACAACGTTTATCAACGAAAAAAATTATTCTCTTAATAAATTAAAAAAAAATAAATCAGCAATATTGCCATAAAAATATTTAGAAAAAATAGATTAATGTTTATATTATGATAATAATTGTTATATAAATAAATATTAAATTGAAAATAATTTTAGAATAAATTAAACAAATTTTTTTCGTTTATCAACGTTGTGGACTTCAATTTCGTATAATTCATGCCTTTCTGCTTTGAACCAGTGTTAAATTGAAAGTATCAAATAGCAAACGAATTGATATCAAAAAAGTGGTTCAAATCATAATTTGATACAAATTTTTGTATTATTTTGATACATTTTGATACATTTTGATACATTTTGATTCAACTTGGTATCAATTTGATACTTTCAAGAATACTGTGACGTAAAAATAAGAAATTTGTGAATATAGTGTTGAAAATAATTTTTTGCCTTTGATTGGAAAAAAACGGATTTTTTTTGTACTGAAAGGTGGATTTTTTTTTGGGGGGTAAGTTTTGATTAGAGAGGTGTGCAGTTGATTTAAAAGCTCCAGGGTTCAGTCGGTACAGTGGACCAGAGGATGCTTGAAAAAGTCAAGTTTTGTAGGTTAGGTGGTGGCGCGAGGCGTGGCGAGGGTATTGATCGCAAATTTCCCTTCCCCGGTCCACCTACAACAAGCGACGTTATCCAGTATTTCTAACCCTCTGTCCCCTTCGTCATCGTTGACGTCCTCAAGCTTCGTCTCGCCCACCACTGTCACTATTCTACTACAACCCTTTACTTCGCCTATGCAGGTCCCTTTCGCAACCCCCTCATTCATTCTTACTCCGCAAAACACCACGCGGTGATAACATAACCTCAAACATCTCTTGCCATCATTTCTATAACTGGGAATTTACAAATTTCATTCTGTAAATAATTTTTCCCCTTCCCACACCATTCTGATAAAAAAATAAAAACTGTTTATCTGTTTAATTATTTCGTAACTTCTACACTGAAAAAAAAATTTATTTGATTCAAATAACCGATTATTTGTCTATAATCAAATAAATATTTACTTGAATCAAATAAATTGTATTTGAATCAATTAATTAGTATTTGAATCAAATATTTCAGTATTTGAATCAAATATTTCAGTATTTCAATCAAATAAATTGTATTTGAATCAAATATTTCAGTATTTCAATCAAATAAATTGTATTTGAATCAAATATTTCAGTATTTGAATCAAATACTAATTAATTGATTCAAATAAAAATTATTTGATTCAAGTAAATATTTATTTGATTATAGACAAATAATCGGTTATTTGAATCAAATTTTTTTTTCAGTGTAGAATGCTTTAGTGGCAGAACAGAACATAATTAGACAGTTTTTTTGAAAATAACTAAACTTACTAAACTAAATACTAAACTGAATCCAAAAATCAGGATCGATTTTTTATTTGATCCACATTTTTGGTATCAATTCGTATTGCCATTTAATACTTTTAAGTTAACAGTGTAGGTATAATTTTATGAATTAATTCTCCTATTAATATTATGATTACTAGTCTTCAATTTTAGAAATTTCTAATAGACAAATAATTGTTCACTGTCGTAATAAATTGAGGAGAAAACAATTCACACATAGTGCGTCTTTGCATAATAAACTATAAAGTCTCGTAATAGGATGAAGTTCGCTTTGAGATTTCACTAATACTTAGCGCTTGATTTTGCTAGTTTCGAAACTTTCCCGTGGAATAATGCAAGGACAACTTCTCAGATCAGAATTAATTGTGATCGTTATGAAAACTTTTTATCTTTATCATACGAAATTGGGCACTTGGACTCATTGACGTATTGATTAAACAATTTTTTAACTGGCACTATTAAAATATTTTATTTTAATTGCTTTAGGATTTATTCGTTCTAACAGGGCTCGAAGTAGGTTCGTAAATCCTGAAAAAGTCCGTAACTTTGCTTCAAGTCTGTGAAAGTCCGTTTTTTTTTTTAAAAAAAGGTCCGTAAAGTCTGTTATTTCATTCAAAAAGGATGAAAAGTTCGTAAATTGTAGGATATAATTTGGAAAATTTTAGGGAAATTACAAATAATTGCACAAATTCAATTATTTTCAAAAGTAATGAAATTCTTCGCAAAAATTCAATTATGTTCAAAAATAATTTTTAATTCTCGTCAAAATTTCAATTATCTTCAGAAATATTAAAATTCTTCTCCGAAACTCATATATTTAAAAAAAAAACTAAAAAACGTCAACATTGCAATTATCTTTATAAATAAATAGCAAAATTCTTCAACAAAATTCAATTATTTTCGGAAATTTTATTAAAATTTATTAAAAAATTTCAATTATTTTCGTAATTAACAATATTTATCACACGAATTCAATTATTTTCTAAAGTAATAAAATTCAATTATTTTCAAAACTTTAAATAAAAACCATTGCAAAATTTGAATTATTTTCAAAAGTAATAATATTCTTTGCAAAAATTAAATATTATTCAATATCTACTATTTTTATTTAATTTACCAAAAGAATTTAATTATTTAAAAAAAATTTAATAAAATTCTACAAAAACTTTTAATTATTAAAAAAAAATAATAATTTCACAAGAATTTCATTAATAACAAATTTTTTTATAAATTTCTTCGTAATCATTCAACTATTTTCTTAAATAATAAAATTTTACCGGAATTAAATTATTTTCGAAAATAATAAAATTCTTTTTAGGAATTCAATTATTTTTAATAGAATTTTAATCGATTATTTTATTTTATCTGTAATTTAATATCTATAAAGCCAGGGAAAAAGTTAATTTTGTACCTGGAAAACCGGGAAAAGTCAGGGAAATTCAAAATTGAAATATTGTGGCAACCCTGTTTTTCAACATTTTTATGCTATTAAACTTTATTATTTTTTATCTTTTAAAAGTAACTTTAATTATTTAATATTGTCTTCACATTTTGATAAAAAGAATAATTTCATAAATATTCGAAAATCCAAAATTTTTAAAATTAATTTTTTTTTCTACTTTTTAAACTTTTTTTTCTTCAAATATTTCGTGCTCTTAAAAACTACTTTAATTATTCAATTTTCTCAACGATTTGCTGAAAAATATTATTTTATAAAAAAATTTAAAAAACAAAATCTTTGAAAATCTTCTTTTTTCTACATTTTTATGCCATTAAGCTTTATTATTTTTTATCTTTTAAAAGTAACTTTAATTATTTAATATTGTCTTCACATTTTGATAAAAAGAATAATTTCATAAATATTCGAAAATCCAAAATTTTAAAAATTAATTTTTTCTTCTACTTTTTAAACTTTTTTATCCTCAAATATTTCTTGCTCTTAAAAACTACTTTAATTATTTAATTTTCTCAACGCTTTGCTGAAAAATATTATTTTATAAAAAATTTGAAAAAACAAAATCTTTGAAAATCTTCAAAAATTCTAATATTTTTTAAAATAATTGAATTCTTGTGAAGAATTTTATTTAAACTGTTGCAAATAATTGATTCCCTGCAAAGATTTTTATTATCTTACGAAAATATTTATATTCTTGCAAAAACTTTTATTAAAATTTCTGAAAGTAATTAAAGATCTGCTAAGAATTTTGTTATTTTTAATTTATGCCAAGAATTTTATTAAAATTTTTAAAAATAATTGAATTCCTGTTAATTTTTTACAAGAATTTAATTATTTTTGAAAATTTAAATAAAATTCTTCGCAAGAATTCAATTATTTTCATAAATAATAAAATTCAATGCATAATTTAAATTATGTTTAATACAATTTTAATCGAATTTCTTTAAAAATGTAATTATTCTTAAAAATTTTATTAAAATTCGTTAATAGAATTCAAGCATTTGATCATTTGTTGATAACAATTTTTTATGGGAATTGAATTTTAAGAAACGTTCAATTCTTCAATAAATTATTTAATTGCGTTTTATTTTTATTTAAATAATTGAATTCTAGTAGAATATTCTGATAAAAATTGAATTTTATTTCATAAAAATGAATTTCACTTAAAATTTTAGATAATCATTGAATATTGAAAGCAATATAGCGAGAATTTTAAAAAATAATTGAATTTTGTAATTAATTATTTTGAAAAAGTTTAATTGAGTTTTTTAATACTATTTTCAGTTTCTATTTTCTAATATTCATTTAATAAAAGAATTTAACTAATAATTAAATTTTCGTAAAATTAAATATTGTAAAGAAATGAATTTGAAAATTGTCAAAGAACTTTTTCGAAAATTATTAAAAATAATCGATATAAAGAAGAATTTTAGATAAAAATTGTGAAAAATAATAATTGAATTGATAATTATTTTAATTGTTATAAATTATTTTTATTAATAATTGATATTAATTATTATCGAAATCAAATATTGGAGAACATTTTACTTAAAACTAGAAATTCAATTTTTCATAACTATAAAATTGATTATTTTTGAAAAATTGAATTTCTAGTTTTAAGTAAAATGTTCTCTTATATTTGATTCGGCCTGATTCTATTTTTGTCAGTTGGTCCGTAATTTTTAGTTTTTGGTCCGTAATGTTCGTATTTTTAAATAATTTCACTGCTTCGAGCCCTGAGTTCTATTCTATTTTCCAATATTTTAATTGTTTAATTTTTTTCAATTATAGTCAGCTTTTATAATTGCTTTAGGATTTTCGATTTTAAAATAAATTCCAAGAGAGAGAGAGATTATATTGTGATGCTTAATAGAAGTATTATATATAGTTTGCGCGTGATGAGGTAATTTCGTCCTTGTAAATTTAGCTCATCCTTCTTGAAACCACTGAAATTTCGAACTGCATTGGAAAATAATCATGTTATTATCTCATCGTTCTCGGAATATAATGCGCCAGTGATACGGTTGCATATTATAGAAGGGCTCATTCTCCGTAGTTGTCAAATTTATATCCGAATTTAATCTTATCACGAATCGAAATGTTTGTTTTAATATCCGAGAATGAATTTTGAAATAGGTTTATCGATGTCAGTTACGGGCCGAATTAGCCAATAATTTCTAAAGGGCAATGATCTCTCTCTAAACTAGTTTAATCGAATGATTCGAAACGATGAAAGCTATTTCCGTATTAGGTACGCAAGTTTGTTTTTCGGTTTCGTTTAATTGCCGCCAATTTTAGTGATATTATTATTGTCATTAGTATTATTATTATTATTATTATCATTATCATCTTTTTTATCATTAGTATTATTATTACTATTATTATTATTATTATTATTATTATTATTATTATTATTATTATCATCATCTTTATTATCATTATTATCATTAGTATTATTAGTATTATTATTATCATCATCTTTATTATCATTATTATTATCATCATTATTATTATTTTGTCGTAGTGTATTATAACATCACCAACAATCGAAAGATTTAAAAAGAGTCAAGAAGGTAACGATTCCCATTCGTACTTAGTGTTTGTTGATTAAAATTTCCCTTTTAGCGAGCAATCGCACGTGAAGTCGATCTTTGATATTCCAACACTTCCGCGACTTCTTGTTCTTATCGATAACTCAATCCCAAGTTTCCCTCTTTGGAAAAGAGAAAGAAGTGAAAAAGGAAATTGCGTCGAGGAGCAGTCGAACCCTGAAAACTGCAGACGCTCTCGGCGCCCACCTAATTGACATCCGACCGCCCCATTATGCACTCCTTCCCTTGATGTTATTAAATTAAGTTTCAGCCGCGCCATGAAGATTTATTGCTTTAACTCCTTTTTCGCGATTCGTTTTGAATAGAAAGACTTCTGTTGCCACCAATTTTTGTCTGCATTCTCGAGATAAAAGCGAACGTAACCCTAGCACACACACACACACACTTTAACGATAGGGAAACTTTTCAGAGGTATACAAATGAGATAACGATTATTAGCAAACTCGATTCTGTTAAATTTAACTTTAATTGTAACTTTTAATTTTTCCACTTCTCTTAATGGTTGGACATTTTCTAAACTTTGAGCATTTGGTAAAAAAAAAAATTCGTGACTTGACTTTTTGTCCCCTTGGAGAGTATAATTCGATGACGCCATCTGAAATTTGTTTTCTTTTTAGGCTTCCGTCAAGATTATATACCTTGGCTTTCGTGTATATTTTGAATATAATCAATATATACGATGTGGGATGTTGTAATCAATCTTGTGAGTTCGCGTTTCCTTAATTTGAATGTTCCGAAAATACCTTGATAGTTGTTTGGTCTAAGAGAAGTGTTTTATACTTCCTTTGGAGTCTCGATGTACTTGGAATCCACTAACAAGCCATGAATCCTGTTCTTAATTAAAAGCACTCGACAGACGAAATGGTGAAGATGACAGGTTAGCAACTTTCCTTTTCATTGGATTTAATAATTCTAAATTTTCCCTGGGAAGAAAATTATTTGTCTATATTTAAGTGCGGGCTAAAATGTCGCAGTTTGTAATGTCAAAATACATTTTTTGTTCTCAAGAATAATTAAATTTTTATTAAATTGTTCCAGGGTTTCTGCAAAGCCGGAAAGACTTTTTTTAGTCGTTGCAAATCTGGAAAAACTGGGAATTAGCCGCAGGAATTTTCTACCAAAGTGGGAATTTTTTCGCCAAAATTAAAAAAAAGGTTTTATTATTATTATTTCGTTGGAGAAGAAAAATAGGGATTTTGTCTAATATTGGAAAAGGAGAAAAAAAGGATTAGAGGAAAATTTCCGTGGAAATGGAATTCATTAGTGAAAATTCAATCGAGAGTGTATTCCGCTCTACATTATGGACTTAAAACGTAATATGTAGCTAGATATACAGAGTTGCGATTTATGCGATCGATGAAAGCTGTCACAAAATGAAGAGCGGAAACGAATGTTGGTGCTAATTAACAACTAACATGTACACAACGTTTCACGGTTGCACAGGATTTCATTGGGGGGTTATCAATTATTGAGGAATCAGCCGGACTTGCGGATATTCCGTGACGTTTAAATGTGCCGACGTTGCGCTGACATTTATTTGGGAAATTCGCGTCAGTTTTTGTTTCAAAATCGATTTTTTTTCGATTGGCAAATAAACCCTACTTTGTTCTTGAAATATTTCTCGTAGATAAATTTTCTTTCTTCTTTTCACTGAATACGCGATTGCAGTCGATATTTTTCTCAGGCGATTTTCGGTTTGAAATTCCACCCTCGAGCAATTAAGGCATTATGGCATTATTAGAATAACGGATTTAGCCTCGCTTTGCGGTCATCGCAGGATCAATAGTTCGTATTACTATCCCTGTAATTTAATTTAGAAAGAATTTAATTTAATTCATAGAAAGAATATTAAGTTGCGAAAAATCAATAATTCCCGATGCGTTGGGCCTTTTTAATTTTGAATTCTATTAATAAATTAGTTCTTCCTTTGCCAATTGACTCGGATGTGATCGATGAGAGTTTGCTTCTAGTCCTTATTTTAAAACCCCCTCTTTCAGTGACCTAACATATTTATTACGTTCTCACCTTCTGAACAGGAAATTAGCTGTGAAGCACTTTCCGTTCGAACCGTAAAGTACCTTTACTGGATTACTAATAAAGTCATTAGAACATAGTCAACTTTATAATGATTGGAGTTTTAAATGAAAGAAGTTTAAATTTTTTATTAATAAAAATTTTTTATTAATAAAAATTTTTTATTAATAAAAATTAGAATTAGTGATTAGAATAATCTTTCTAATAAGAAAGAAGAAGAAGAATCTTTTTTCTGTTTCTAATTATATTTTCCAGCCTCTTATTATTTTTGTTTTTGTAAATTGAAGCAGACATTTGCGACAATTTTGCGAAAAGAGGGATTTGCAGAGTCGGCGAGTGTTTCATTAACGTAACAAGATATCAAGCTGTTGTAGACTGTCGTCGTTTAATAACCATAATGAAATCATAAAGAGAAACCGCCTACTCATTGTCATGTACAGTCCTTAAATTCACAATAAAATGAGACACTATCAATCTTCTTTATCAATTTAAAAAAAACATAAATTATTTTTTTAATTCTAAATGCTCAGTTATCTTCTTTTTTTTGTCATTTATCAACTTTGAATAAGCTTGGTGTTGAAGGAGAAAAGCAACACTCGTTAAAAAAAAAGAAAACAAATACGTTGAGGGGATTGCGTTTGTTTTGAAGGATTCTTCATGTTTTTTAGTGCAAACTCTATGGGGAGATCAAGTAGTGTGTTTGAAGAGAAAACTTTTTGCCTCTCTCGCGACATCCGAATGCATCGTCTAATTGAAACTGACGTCAACGATCTCCCCTTTATATATGTATAGCAATTGTTTCTCGCGAGGGGAAATATCCCATGCTTGTAAAATATCCTGATATTAATTTCATATATGGGGTTTTACGTCGCACGTTTTAGGCTTGAATAAATTTTTTGTAATTAACTGGAAAGCCTGCGCGTTATCGCGTCGAGAACATCCGGAATTAAATAGACATTTTTTTTAAATAGTCAACGATAAAGTGCCAATAAAATACTCGTGAGATAAAGAAACGGATTTTAAAAAACAAGGTTTATTGCAAATTTATTTTTATCTTCTATATACCATTTATTGTTAAAGACAAGTCAATGTATCAATTTTATTTATTTATTTATTATTTCTCTCAAGTTTTGAACGTTCAGGTGAACGAAATATTTTTTATTGATAATATTTTAATGAATTACTAATTATAAAAAAAAATTTTAAACTGAAATTTTACGTTCAGAAACTCTAAAATTAATTTTTTAGATAGAAACGCAAAATAATTGCAATAAAAATTTAATTTTCAGAAGAAATAAATAAATTTCGTTCATTCGAACGTTCAGAACTTTAGGCTCATTATTTATTTCAATTTTGACTATAGCAGGCCTCGGATATTATGACTTTTTTTTTACTTTTTTTCGACTATTTTCAAATAATGCAACTTTTATCGACTTTTATTAAAAAATTACGACTTTTTCGACTTTTCTTCCAAATTTTGCGCCAAAATACAATATTTTTGGTATAAAAATAAATGCAACTTATTTCGATTTTTATACCGTGCCAAGTATAACTTATTATAGACAAAATTTTGGATGTTTATTTTTCAATCAGTTTTCAAATTAAATGTTTCAAAATATTACAATTAAAAAGATTTCGAATAATTAAAATTCTGTAAAATTTAATTAAAACTAAATCATTTTTTCAAATGTTTTGTTCCAATTTTTCAAAATTAACTTTTAAAGAATTTTAATTGAAAATTTTTGAAATAATATTAAATTATCAAAAATTATAATAAATAATCTTCAAAAATAGATTCAATAAAAATGAAAATTAGTGGAAAATAGGTTTTAAAAATAATATTAAAATAGTTTAGAAAAGAATAATTTTCTGAATTATTACGATCTAATTTTTTTTTAATTCTACTATTTTCAATATTTTCGAAAAATGAAATTCATACACAAAATGATAAAATTAAAATTGTTCAAAATTATTATCAACATTTTGGAGAAAATAATCATGCCAAAAGAATAATTCCAAATTTTCAATTAAAATTCCCGAAAACAATTTTGTTTTAAGTTATAATAAAAATTCTTCAATTATTTTTGAAAAATTATACATTACAATATTTATAAAAAATTAATTCTTACAATTGTTTAATTACAATTTTTTAAGATTGGATTATCTTCGAATAAAGTAAATAATTTTTTTTTAAATCTGCTACTTAAGAATTTTTCAGAAATAATTTATTTATTATTACAACTTTTTGAAAAATTTGATTTATTTTTTTTATATTTTTAAAAAACTTAATTATTTTTCAAAAGATTTTGACAAATTTTGAATTATTTTTTAAATGTTTTACTGAATTTAAATTAACTTTGAAAAGATTTAACTAAATTTCAATTTTTTAGACATTTTTTAATTATTTTTAATTGTAAAACTTTTTGTATTTTTAATAAATCATTTGGAAATATTTTTTAAAAGTTAATTTTTATGAATTTCTTTATTAAAATTTTTAAAAATGTTCTACCTTAATTAATATCTTTAAATAGAATAATGTAAGGTTTAAATTATTATAAAAAATCGTATTTTTAATACAGCACTACTTTATAATTTTTCTGAAATAATTTATTTTTAATTAAAATTCTTTGAAAGGTTTTATTAATTTTTTTATATTTTTAAAACACTGAATTTTTTTCCCTGAGATTTTGCCAAATTGTGAATTATTTTTTAAATTTTTTACTGAATTTTAATTAGTTTTGAAAAGATTTGACCAAATTTCAGTTTTCTTAGACATTTTTTAATAGTATTTAATTGTAAAACTTTTTGTATTTTTAATAAATCGTTTGGAAATATTTTTAAAAAGTTAATTTTTACGAATTTTTTTATCAAAATTTTTGAAAATGTTCTACCTTAATTAATGTCTTTAAATAGAAAAATGGACATTTTAAATTATTATCAAAAATTTGATTTTTTTTATTTAAATAATTGAAGTTTTAAAGAAATTGCAAAAAATGATTAAAAATTTATATAGATAATTGATTTAAAGATGAAGTTTAGTTAAAAATTGTAGAAAGTAATTAAATTTCTAAAAGGGTTATAGTTTTAATTTTTAGAAATTATTAAATTTGTAAAGTTGAAATTTTAAAAATTTTATTTCCTGTGAATAAAGAAGTAAGAAGTATTTGAATATTTATTTACCAAAATTATACAAGTTTTGATTAATTTGAATTTTTGTGACAGCACTGAATTAAATAATCGACTTTTTCGACTTTTTTTTCTATTTTTAATCGACTAAAGCGACTTTTTTGTTTGTTAAAGTCGATCCGAGGCCTGCTATAGTTTTAACTATTTTTTATTTTAACTGTTGATTTTAGAGAAAATTAAAATTTTTAAGATCCTAAAGTTCTGAACGTTCAAATGAACGAAATTTATTTATTTCTTTTAAAAATTAAATTTTTATTGCAATTATTTTGCTTTACTACTTAAAAAATTAATTACTGAGATTGTAAAAGTAAAATTTTAGTTTTTAAATTTTTTTACATGATTAGTAATTTATTAAAATATCTTTAATAAAAAAGTATTTCGTTCATTTGAACGTTCAAAACTTGGGGATCATAAATTTTTTAAAAATTGACTTATTTTTTACTGTAAGAATATGAGAAGTGCATAAATTCCGATTCTTATAACTCAAGTGCCCTTAATTTTCTCTAATTATTATTTTAGATATTAATTTGAAAAATAGCTACTGTGAGACCTCGTTAATTATACGATTGTTTGTTTGACTTTTGTTTCAGGGCTTGCAGCAGACAGGGGACATGGAGCTCTTCATGGCATCCTGAATCGGTGAGTGTTAGTTTTTCTTTTTTCTTTTTTTTATATTCCTCGACTCCCTTTATTCTGGATCTCACTCCCTTGAAAAATTGTGTTTCATTTTACTCCACGCTAAGAATATGTGTGTATATATCACTAAGGATAAAGTATATGCGAAAAAAAACTTGTAAATTTTATGAGAAGTTGACAAAGAAATTTTCTCTCTCTCTCTTTTTTTGCCTCGGTAAAGTTTTTAACCGCATCTTTTTCTTTTATCTAAAATTTAAATTCAAGCTTTATTATACTTCTCATAAATTTAATTAGCGATGTTCAACAACTTGGGAAATTTTTAAACACTCTAGATGTTTAATTTTTTAATTATTAGAGAATTTGAAATTTTTATTTTGAATCGTAAATTAGAGATTGTTGAGAGTTTCCGTTCGGGCGATTATTGTATTTTTTAGATGGGAAAAGTTTCTTTTGTTTTCTTTCGCAAGTGGCGTAAGATTAAATTTTAAGAACACGAAAGTGGAGTTTGAAAAATTATTGAAATATGTAAGAATTTGCTTGGCGGACATGTAGAAAAAAATGTTAACTTGTTGAAAATTAAAGGCAAAATTCAGGTTTAAGTTGGCACGAAAAAGTGTTTGAGAAAATCGCGATAATTTAAGTAGGTACTTCCCACGTGGAAAATTCTTGACTCCATCTCCTTGAAATTTGTGATTTTTCTTTTTCGGCTTTTTGACATTAAATGGAATATATTTTACGGTTCTCAAAGTTTTGAAATATATTTTTGAAATATAAACACAAATGTGATATTTTTCCGCGGTTTACTCGTATATTTACACTTTTTCTCGCGACGGATCTTGGAATCTTCTAATTATCGGAAAAATATGTTGTAATCAGAGAACTTGGGCGAATAACCCGTGTGACGATGGCGCACTGCATTGCGCAATCGCGAAAACAGCAATAGGGGTTGGTTATGGATTTTCGGGACGCGACCTTCGCGTGTCGCCCACGTTTTCACGCTCCTTCTTCTCTAAATTACTGGACACCTCAAATTCCGTAAAAAATGCACAACCCTTCTCCTCAAAATTTGCACGGTGCATTATTTTTCTTTTTTCAAATATTAATTTTCGAAATTTGATTATAGTGCTGTTTGAGAGTAGAAGTTTTTAGAAGACTTGAAAACAAAAGCTTTTACATTTTTTAAAAATTGATATAGCGCAGCTTTAACCCTTTGCTATCAGACAAGGAAAATTTAAGAAAAAAATAACATTACAAAAATTATTCATATTCTTAATATGAATATATTTTTTTCTACTTTAAACAATTTTATTTTTAAATACCTTTTTTCTTAAAAAATTTTTAAAGAACACAGGCCTCGGATATTAATTAATAATTATTTATAATAATTAATAATTTATAATAATGACTTTTTGACTTTTTTCGAATATTTTATCTATTTAATTTTTTTTTTTATTTTTATAATCCAAGTTTTATCGACTTTTATTAAAAATTTGCGACTTTTTCGACTTTTCTTACAATTTTTGCGACAAAATACCGTATTTTTAGTATAAAATGCAACTTATTTCGATTTTTATTTGCATGAAAAGTTATAATAGACAAATCTTTGAAAATTTAGCTTTGAATAAATTTTCTAATTAAATTTTTCAAATATTACAATTTAAAAAGACTTGGAATAATTGAAATTCTGTAAAATTTAATTCAAACTAAATCATTTATTCAAGTATTTTACTACAATTTTTCAAAATTAACTTTTAAGAATTCTAATTGTAAATTTTGGAAATAATATTAAATTCTCAAAAATTTTAATGAATTACTCTTTAAGTGTATAAATCCAATAAAAATGAAATTTAATAAAAAATGGATTTTACCAATAATATTAAAATAGTTTTGAAAAAAGTAATTCTCTGAATTATTACATTCTAATTTTTCTTTAAAATTCTATTATTTTCAATATTAACGAAAATTCAAATTTATACACAAAAATAAAATTTTTCAGAATTATTTTCAACATTTTGGAGAAAATAATCATATATTCAAAGTTTTTAATTAAAATTCTTCCAAAAAAAAATTTGTTTTAAATAAAACAAAAATTCTTTAATTATTTTCGAAAAATTACTTTATAATATTTATAAAAAAATTATTCTTAGAATAGTTTTATTGTAATTTTTTAAGATTCAACTACCTTCAAGTAAAGTAAATTAAAATTTTTTCAAATAAATTAAATTTAAATTTTTTCAAATTTTTTATTGTAAAATTTTTCAGAAATCATTTATAATTAAATTTCTTGGAAGAATTTGATTAAATTTTTTTATATTTTTAAAAAACACAACTATTTTAAAAAAAATTGTCAAATTTTGAATTATTTTTCAAAGATTTTACTAAATTTAAATTATTTTTCAAAAGACTTTACCAAATTTCAATTTTTTGGTCATTTTTGAATTGTATTTAATTATAAAACTTTGTGTATTTTAAAAAATTGTTTAGAAATATATTTAAAGGGTTAATTTTACGAATTTCTTTATTAAAATATTTGATAATTAATATCTTTGAAATGAAAATCTTACGTTTTCAATTATTACACTGAAAAAAAAAAATTTATTTGATTCAAATAACCGATTATTTGTTTATAATTAAATAAATATTTACTTGAATCAAATAATTTTTATTTGAATCAATTAATTAGTATTTGCTTCAAATACTGAAATATTTGATTCAAATACAATTTATTTGATTATAGACAAATAATCGGTTATTTGAATCAAATAAATTTTTTTTAGTGTATAAAATATTTAAATAATATTTAAAATTATTATTATTTATTATTATTATTTTAAATTATTATTTTAAATATTTAAATAATTACATTTTCGAAGAAATTGCGGAAAAATGATTAAAAATTCAGAAAGATGATTTAAAGTTAAAGTTTAGTTTAAGTAAATTAAAATTTTTACAATTTTTTATTTTAGAATTTTTCAGAAATCATTTATAATTAAATTTCTTAGAAGAATTTGATTAAATTTTGTTATATTATTAAAAACTCAATATTGTTTTTAAATTTGTCAAATTTTGAATTATATTTCAAAGATTTTACCAAATTTATATTGTTTTCAAAAAGATTTTAACAAATTTTAATTTTTTTTACATTTTTAAATTGTATTTAATTAAAAAACTTTGTATTTTAAAAAAATTGAAGGTTTAAATTATTGTAAAAAATTAGATTTTTTGTATTTAAAATTAATTAAATTTTCCAAAAAAATTGCAAAAAATGATTTAAAATTCATAAAGAGATTTAGAGCTAAAGTTTAGTTAAAAAATGGTAGAAAATAATTGAATTTTTCGAAGGGTTATAGTTTTCCTTTTTAGAAATTATCAAATTTTAGAAGTTGAGCTTCTTTAAATTTTATTTCCTGTGAATAAATAAATAAGAATAGTATTTAAATATATTTATTTAGCAAAATTATACAAGTTTTGGTTAATTTGAATTTTCAGTGAAAACACTGAAGGACTTTTTCGACTTTTTTTGTCTATTTTCAATCGACTAAAGCGACTTTTTTCGCTGGTTAAAGTCGATCCAAGGCCTGTAGTTTCATAATATTTTTTCTTCCAAATTGATAAATTATTTGTTACACGTAATGTAGAATTTCTTTTTTTCTCCGAAAATATTTAAAGCGTCGGTAGATAAAAATTTCGATTTTATGCATTTTTCTTTAACGAGAGTAAAAAATACTTTTTTATGGATATAATAAACACGAAGCAAGAAAATTATACTTTTTCTCTATTTTTAAACATAAAATCGAAATCACGTGTAAATATCCCTTTATATCGGAACATTTAATATGCTCGTCTTATAACATTTTGTTTCTAGATTATAAAAAATGAGTTATTAATGAGAACACGATAAAAGACTGTATAGAATATTTTTACAATTTTCACATTGCGTTTGGGAATGATTGTACATTTTTTTTTTAATTTTTTAATTTAATTCGGAATGATTGTAAATTTTTTTTTTAATTTTTTAATTTAATTCGAAGTGATTGTAAATTTTTTTTTAATTTTTTAATTTAATTCGGAATGATTTTAATTTTTTTTTTAATTTTTTAATTTACTTCGGAATGATTGTAAATTTTTTTTTTAATTTTTTAATTTAATTCGGAAATTTGTATTAATGATAAAATAATGATAAAATAATGATAAAATAGTGATAAAAAAATGTAGAAATTAGTGGAGACAATATTGGGATAAAGAGGTTTTTGAACTTTGATACAAATAATTATTTAGTGCAAACGTCGTTAACATCCCATAATAAAAGGCGTTCGCCCTCAGTTCAAACGTCATGCTTAGAAAAGCTTCACACTAACCTACTTTATGTCCCTTGACGCACGCCACTCTGGTCACGCGATGCTGCGGGTATCTTTACTCCCCCCCCCCCTCTCTAACTCTCTCCTAAAGTTGTTGACTCGTTAACTTTTGACGAAAAAAATCTTGATGAAATCTCGACATGATTTCATTATACAATCTCAGCATCCTATTCATAAAATATTTTTACTGCTTGTCCTGCAAGACGGGCGGTTGACATTATTATAATAAGTTCTGATAAAATTACAAAATATTCGTGATTTTCTTGATTTCACTTATTTTACATATTTTGTTATACTCGAAAGGACACAAAGTAATAATGTCTGATTTTTGATGTCTGCATTTTTTTTTATTTAGTATTAATATTATATTTAAATTTATTTTACTATTACACTGAAAAAAAATTTATTTGATTCAAATAATTCAAATTATTTGAAACACGGTAAATCGTTAGGTACACCCAGAGAAAATTATTATTTAAACCAAATATATTTTATTTGACTTAAATAAACGTATATTTGTCTCAGAACCAACTAGATTTTTTATTTGTTTTAAATAAAATTTATATTTGATATAAATAAAACGTATATCTGAGTTAAATAAAATTTATTTGAAACAAATAAAAAGTCTAGTTGGTTCTGAGACAAATATACAATTTCTCTGGGTGTATTAAAATAACACCAAAAAGGATTAAAATAATCCAATTTAGTGTTATTTTAATCCATTTTGGTGTTATTTTAATACCCATCGATTTACCGTGAAAATATTTAATTTATTCAAATACTTTTTAGTTGGATCGAAAAAATATGTATTTGATTCAAATACACATTTATTGGATTATAACCAAATAAATGATTTATTTGGATCAAATAATTTTTATTTGATTCAAATAAATTTCTTTTTTCAGTGTATGATTTTTGATAAATTACTATAATTGCTGACAGCTTTTTTATTAGATAAATTGATAAAATTATTAACGTTCAAATTGCAGAGTGAGAAACAAAAGAATTTTAAAATTTTTTTATATTGAAAACTCGATTTATTTAAAGTAAAACATTTCACTTGCTGTGTCGAAGGATTATATATATAGTGTAGGATTTTGGAGTGTTGCATCCACACTGGGAATGTGAGTAGTAGCGTCCGTATTGGATCAGACAACAGTAGAACATATCGTCATAAAACCGTCTCGACTTTTTTTTACAACCGCAAATTAAAAATCCTTAAAATTCTTTCTCCGTTTGGGAATTTTTTCTATTTTTCCGAAAAGTCGATTTTTATTTTCGAGAATGCATTCAATCTCTTACGATTTTAATTTTTATGACCGTTTACTTTAATTTTTCTCCTCGTTTGCATTTCTTTTTTGGTATTTTGGAAAACTAATCATTGTATACTTAATGTAAGAGAGAAAATGTATTTTGTTTCAAAAACTGTGTTTTGTTAAGATCCTAAAGTTCTGAACGTTCAAATGAACGAAATTTATTTATTTCTTCTAAAAGTTAAATTTTTATTGCAGTTACTTTGTGTCACTAACAAAAAAAAATTAATTACTCAGTTTGTAAATGTAAAATTTTAGTTTTTAAATTTTTTTATGATTAGTAATTTATTAAAATGTGACGCGATCTGAAGAAAGGGACCTTAGAAGCAAAAAAGTATAGGTTATGTTTGCAATTTTTTAAATGAAAATACAAAAAAAGGATTTACTGCCAATGTAAATAATTTATTTTGAAGTTTTCTTTATAATTAAAATATTTTATAAACACTAATTTTAAGTTTCAATAAGTGATAAAAAACTTTTAATCGAGAAAAAAATGGCGCAAACATAACCTTAAAGTGATTTGCTTCTAAGGTCCCTTTCTTCAGATCGCGTCACAAATATCTTAAAAAAAAATGTTTCGTTTATTTCAACGTTCAAAACTTTGGGATCATGTTTTGTTTCAAAAAATGTATTTTACATTCTAATTGGATGGGAAAAGTAAGTTTATTGTGATGAACAAAATTTATCGGACTAATTTTTCTACTTTTTTGTAAATTGCTTTTTTTGTGTATAAAATGGAAGGTTGTTGAAAATTGGTTCTAATTAACGCTTCAGTTTTTTAGTGGAATGTCCGTTGCGTACTTTGTAAGTGTATAGCCAGAAGCGCGGATAATCTCCTCGTGGTAACTTGGTTGCGGTTCTCTGCGGTACTGTGCTCAGCCATCTTGGTTTATCGATTTCATTCCCTTGCCTCTAGTCTCTTCCCATTTCACTCGCTGCTGTTTCCTTTTCTCTCAAACACACACATTCCCGAATTTAGACCCGGTTCTGATGGCTGTTGCATCGGCATCGTGTTTTGCAGAACAGTAGATCCACATTTAGATTACGAAAATTTAAAATCGGTTGTTCCATTTACTATTCAGTAAATAATTCACAAGAATTGGTTTTCTATTCGAAAAGATTTTTTTTCTATTCGAAAAAAAATTGAGGTTATTCTGATTTGATTGTTTTAATTACAGTTGTTGGTGTGGGAAATTATTTCAAAGGATACTTGCTTGTGGTGGATGATGAGTAGTTGATGGCTGAATTATCATAGTTTCAAATTGGGCGATTGTAATTGTTAGTGCAATCTGTTTGGGCTTGCTAGGAGAACAGTTTGTACATTGTTAATTTGTTTTACGACATACGTGGAGTAGTAAAAAGAAATAGATATTGAATTTGACATTGTCGAATGGCTGGCTAGGGAAATTCGATATTCCGTCGACTCAGCTATGTTGTGATGGGTAGAGTTTTCGAGTTGAAGAGGGTGATGACGTAGGTTAGCTGAAGATGCTGAAAAGAGGGAAAAAGAAGTATCGGATGAAAGGAGAAAAATTTCAGCAAGGAGGCGAGCTCGTCAATTAGAACCTCGATCCACCCTAACGTGTTTTTTTATACACCTTCACTTTTTACTGGCGAAGAATCCTCGCAATATTTACCCCGCACGAGCATCACTGGTTTCATTTCTCCCCATCAGTGTTTTTCGCATTATTTGCGACTTTAATTTTAATAATTAGTCCAGTTTTTCTAATTTATTTATCGTTAAATAACATTTGCAGGACTCAAAGTAGGTTCGTAAATTCTGAAAAAGTCCGTAACTTTGCTTGAAGTCCGGAAAAGTCCCTTTTTTGAAAAAAGGTCCGTAAAGTCCGTAATTTTGTTCAAAAAGGATGAAAACATCGTAAATTGTACGATATAATTTCGAGAATTTTAGAGAAATTAGAAATGATTGCAAAAAGTCAATTATTTTTAAAAGTAATAAAATTCTTCGCAAAAATTCAATTATGTTGAAAAATTTATTTAAATTCTCGTCAAAATTTCAATTATCTTTAGAAATATTAAAATTCTTCTCCCGAAATTCATATATTTTCAAAAAAACTAAAAAATATTGTCAACATTTCAATTATCTTTATAAATAAATAGCAAAATTCTTCAACAAAATTCAATTATTTTCGAAAATTTTATTAAAATTCCTTAAAAAATTTCAATTATTTTTGTAATTCACAATATTTATCACACGATTTCAATTACTTTCTAAATTAATAAAATTCAATTATTTTCAAATATTTAAATAAAATCCATGGCAAAATTTCAATTATTTTCAAAAGTAATAAAATTCTTCACAAAAATTAAATATTGTTCAATATCTACTATTTTTATAAAATTTACCAAAAGAATTCAATTCTTTAAAAATAAAATTAATTAAATTCTACAAAAACTTTTAATTATTTTCAAAAAATAATAAAAATTTCACAAGAATTTCATTAATAACAATTTTTTTTTAATTTCTTTGCAATCATTCAACAATTTACATAATTAATAAATTTTAACCAAGATTTAATTGTTTTCGTAAATAATAAAATTCGTTTTAGGAATTCAATTATTTTTAATAGAATTTTAATCGAATTCCTCGAAAAAGTTCTTAAAAATTTTATTAAAATTCGTCCAACGAATTAATTTGTTTAAAAAATTGTTGATAAAATTTTTAATATTAATTGAATTCCAAGAAACATTTAATTATTCAATAAATTATTTATTTTTGTATTTGAATAATAATTGAATTCTGGTAGAATTTTCTACTTAACATTTATTTAAAAATAGATTTCAGTTAAAATCTTCGATAATAAAATAATTGAATTTGGGAAATTTTTTAAAAATTTTCTTAAAAATAATAGAATTTCTATCAAAAAAAGTTTTATCAAAATTTTTTTAAATGTTTGTATTTCTGCTAAAAATAAAATATTTTTAAAAATAATTGAATTCTTGCGAAGAATTTTATTAAGACTATTGAAAATAATTGATTTCCTGCAGAGATTTTTATTATTTTACAAAAATATTTAAATTCTTGCGAAAACTTTTATTAAAATTTCTTAAAGTAATTAAAGATCTGTTAAGAATTTTGTTATTTTTAATTTATGCGAAGAATTTTATTAAAATTTTTAAAAATAATTGAATTCCTGTTAATTTTTTTATAAGAAATTAATTATTTTTGCTAATTTTAACAAAATTCTTCTCAATCTTTCAACTATTTTCATAATTAATAATATTTTACCGGGGTTCAAATATTTTCGTAAATAATAAAATTATTTTTAAGAATTCAATTATTTTTAGTAGAATTTTAATCGAGTTCCTAGCAAAAATTCTTAAAAAATTTATTAAAATTCGTCCAACAAATTAATTTGTTTAAAAAATTGTTGATAAAATTTTTAATATTAATTGAATTCCAAGAAACATTTAATTATTCAATAAATTATTTATTTTTGTATTTGAATAATAATTGAATTCTGGTAGAATTTTCTCCTTAACATTTATTTAAAAATAGATTTCAGTTAAAATCTTAGATTTAAAAAAAAAATAATTGAATTTGCGATATTTTCTTTTTTTCTTAAAAACAATTGAATTTCTCCAAAAAAAATGTTTTATCAAAACTTTTTAAAGTGTTTGAATTTCTGCTAAAATTCTAAAATTTGTAAAAATAATTCAATTCCTGTTAATTTTTTACAAGAATTTAATTATTTTTGAAAATTCTAATAAAATTCTTCGCAAGAATTCAATTATTTTTATAAATAATAAAATTCAATGCAGAATTTCAATTATTTTTAATTCAATTTTAATCGAATTTTTCTAAAACTGTAATTATTATTATGATCCCCAAGTTTTGAACGTTCAAATGAACGAAATAATTTTTTATTGAAAATATTTTAATAAATTACAAATCATAAAAATATTTATAAACCAAAATTTAACATTAGCAAACTCAGTAATTATTTTTTTTTTTATAGTGAAGCAAAATAATTAGAATGAAAATTTAATTTTTGGAAGAAATAAATAAATTTCGTTCATTTGAACGTTCAGAACTTTAGGATCCTTTATTATTAAAAATTTTATTAAAATTCGTCCAAAGAATTTAATTGTTTAAAAATTTGTAAACGTTAAATTCTTCAATAAATTATTAAATTACGTTTAATTTTTATTTAAATAATTGAATTCTAGTCGAATATTGTAATAAAAATTGAATTTTATTTCTTAAAAATGAATTTCAGTTAAAATTTTAGATAATCATTCAATATTAAAAGCAATATAACGTGAATTTTAGAAAAGAATTGAATTTTGTAATTAATTTTTTTGAAAAAGTTTACTTGAATTTATTTAATACTATTTTCAGTTTCTATTTTCTAATATTCATTTAATAAAAGAATTTAACTAATAATTAAATTTTCGTAAAATTAAATATTGTAAAGAAATTAATTTGAAAATTGTCAAAGAACTTTTTCGAAAATTATTAAAAGTAATCGATCTAAGGAAGAATTTTAGATAGAAATTGTGATAAATAATAATTGAATTGATAATTATTTTAATTGTTATAAATTATTTTTATTAATAATTGATATTAATTATTATCGAAATCAAATGTAGGAGAACATTTTACTTAAAACTAGAAATTCAATTTTTCATAACAATAAAAATGGATTATTTTTGAAAAATTGAATTTCTAGTTTTAAGCAAAATTTTCTCTTATATTTTATTCGGCCTGATTCTATTTTTTGCAATTTGTCCGTAAGTGGTCCGTAATTTTTAATTTTTGGTCCGTAAAGTCCGTATTTTGAAATAATTTCACTGCTTCGAGCCCTGCATTTGTTGATTACATTTTGTGATTATTTACATACCAACGATTTGAATAGTTGGGGCAGGGTTTCTTCGTTCCGAAAGGGTTGCCTGACAGATGGGTACAAAATGGAATTTTAGTCAAGAGAAGGGTTTATTAATTAACATTGTACAAGTATCATGACTTGAATATCAAGTAAGACGATTCCTCGACCAGAAATATTTGTTTCAGTTTGGTCAAATTTTCATTTAATTTTCTTCATTCATTAAAATGTTTATTTTTGAAAGTTTGAACATTTCACCGATAGTATTATTTTCACCGAACTGTATGTTTTGGATTATTCGCTCAGTTTACGCGAGTAAATATAGAAAAAAAAGAGTAACAATCTTAGAGTTGTACTTTGAACCCTACCATTCAACTTTACGATTTTTCCTCTTCTTTTTTTGCACAAATTGTTTTTGTGTCACAAACGTTAACTTTTCTCGACTATATATAAATCGGTATACACCCATTTCATATTTGTATTTTCTTCTCAATGCACAAGCGCATTTGTATATATCGTCCTAGAGAAATTTATATCTTTTCAAAAGAAATAGATATTTTCCAACTATAAATGTTTTGTCTTCTTATCGCTATGGATTTCTTTCCTTGAATTTGACGTTTCGTTGTCGTTTCCCATTTCTTTCGTACATAACAATGTGTGTTATAAAACTTGCATGAATGCGTATGTATACAAGTTTTCTTTTAAATTTCATTTTTTTTCGAGTGGTTATATTTTTTTTTTTGAAATAGACGTACTTGTGATGGGGGCAAAAAAATGTTTTTCTCTCCCTTTACTGTTATACAGCAGTATCATATAAATATTAAATCTTTGATGAGGTAGGAAATGCTTTTAAAGAAGTGGATCACTCGCGTTGCATATATCCTTATATCTGGCTCTTTAAATTCCTTCCCATTGATCACGTCTCATATTCCTTTTCATCTTTATTGTGCAATAGTTCAAGTCACGACTCATGGATTATTGAACGTAAACGAATCATATTTCTTGTGATTTCATTTTTACTAGTTGTCGTCGTTATTTGCTCACATTGCCAGTTTTTCTGATTTTTAAAGAGAAAATTTAATGCGAGGGATGCTTTTGAATAGTTGGGGAAGTTTTGTTTGAATAAGAAAATTTTTTATCGTTACGAATGAAATTTAAAAAATAATTTTTTTGAAAGGAGAAAATTATTTTAATTTAAACTCGATGGATTAACAGATTATTTTTTTTGTAGCAAGTGCTATTTTTGTTGTCTGAGAATTTTTTTTGTACTTCTTTATTTTTGTAAATATAACTTGAAAAGGTTGGTTAATAATGTATCTTGTGATAAACTTGAGAGAGCTGCGATTTTGTGATGCGTCTATTTGAGAATTTTCGTTTCTACGTTTTAAGCATTTCTCAAGAGGATTTTTATCTATCCTATCATACCCTCGTCGAAGCTCGAAATTTGTACGGGATCCGAGAGATAGAACGGTTTTATGCTTTCAGGCCCGTTGAATCTTGAGGTTCTCTAACAATATCGATTTTAGATACTTCTTTGCACACTTGAAACTTGTCTCTATGTGTACGTATTTCATGTTTCATGAATAAAAATTGTCTAGTTGTGGAAACGAGGAAAAGAGAAATACTATTAAGAAAATATAGTTAAAAGCTGAAAAGACTTTTATTTGAAAATTGAGACTATCAGGGTTGCCACAGGTCAGGGAAGTCAGGGAATTCAGGGAAAAGTCAGGGAAAGTAAAATTGGTCAGGGAAAAGTCAGGGATTTTTACTAAAAGTACTGGAAAAAATTGAATTTTTAAGATTCATGAGAAAACTGAATTTTTTTTCTTCTGCCTCGTAAACTATGAAATTACCACAAATTTTAATACAAAACATTCAATTTTTTCTATTTCTGACAATAATTTCTTTTTAAATAACTTCAATTTTCAAAAACTATCATAAAATTAATAATTAATAATTAATAATAAATAATAAATAAATAATAATAAATAAGAATTAAATAAAATTAATAATAACTATCATAAATTATGACTTATAAATGATTTTATGAATAATTTTTACAATTTTCAAAAAGTTCCAAATGATTACAGAAATTAAAAAATTAAAAAACAATTTTCGTCAAAATTATAATTATTTTTATAAATAATAAAATACTTCATTAAAATTCAACTATTTTTAAAAGTTTTAATAAAATTCTTGACAAAATTTCATAAGAATTCATGTATTCAATTTTTAATAAATTTCTTTAAAATAATTCAATTATTTTCATAAGTAGTAATAAAATTTTTCACAGGAATTCAATTATTTAAAATACAAAACTTAATAAAATTTTTCGAAAAATATCAATTATATAAAAATATTTTTATAAATAACAAAATTCTTCGCCGAAATTCAATTACTTTTATAAACTTGAATAAAATTTGTTGTAAGAATTCAATTATTTATATAAATTTGAATAGAAATCATTAGAAGAATTAAATTATTTTCAAAGTTGATAAAATTCTTCGCAAAAATTCAATTATTCTCAAAAATTAAAAAAAAATATTTTCAAAATTTCAATTACATTTATAAGTCAAAAAATTCTTCATCTAAATTCAATTATATTTAAAAATTTTAATAAAATTCATGACTAAATTTTGTAGGAATTCAATTATAATGAATTAATTCAAAATAATTCCATTATTTTCATTAGTAATAAAATTTTTACAGGAATTCAATTATTTAAAATACAAAATTTCAAAAAATTTTTCGAAAAATACAAATTATTTAAAAAATTCTTCACCGAAATTCAATTATTTTTATAAACTGGAATAAAATTCTTTGTAAGAATTCAATTATTTATATAAATAATAAAATTCTTGACATAAATACAGTTATTTTTATAAATTTGAATAAAATTCGTTGGAAGAATTAAATTATTTTTAAAATGTAATAAAATTCTTCGCAGCAATCCAATTGTATTCGAGAATTAAAAAAGAAATTCTTTAAATTCCAAGTAACTTTATAAATAATAAAATTCAATTATTTTATGAAAATTTTAAGAAAATTTAAATTATTTTCATAAGTAATAAAACTCATCGCAGAATTTTAATGATTTTTTATACAATATATATTTTAATCAAATTCCTCGAAAAATGTAATTATTCATAAAAATTTTATTAAAATTTGTCAAATTAAATTCATATATTTAAAAGTTTATTGATAAAATTCTTAATGAGAATTAAATTTTAACAAAGAACATTCTATTATTCAATAAATTATTTATTTTTTAATTTAAATAATTGAATTTTTCTAGAATTTTCTAATAAAAATTGATTTAAAAATAAATTAACGAATATTCGATTTATTATTATTTATTGAAGTAAATTAATTATTGCCAGGAATTTTATTACATTTTTTAAAACTAATTTAATTTTTTTGAGAAATTTTACTGCTTGTAAAAATAATTGAATTCTTGCGAAGGATTTTTTTTAGGATTTTTGTAAATAATTAACCTATTCTGAAAAATGTTTTGTAATAATATTCTTATAAATTGTTGAGTTTCAAAAAGGTTTGAATTTGAATGTTTTGAAGAATTTGAATTCCTACAGAAAAATAATAATGATTAAATATTTATTTAAAAAAGAAGTTATTGATGTTTTTGAATAATTTTACAATTAATGAAATTTATAAATAAATGTAATCGAATATTTTTTCTTGATTATCTAATAATTTTTAGAGTGAATCAGAATATTCTTTAGGGTCAGGGAAAAAGTGAAAATTTTGTCTGGAAATCAGGGAAAAGTCAGGGAAAAATAAAATTAAATATTTGTGGCAACCCTGGACTTTTTTTACTTTTCTTCCAAATAATAATAGTACAAAATAATAGTACAAAATAATAGTACAAAATAATAGTACAAAATAATAGTACAGAATAATAGTACAAAATAATAGTTCAAAATAATAGTACAAATAATAGTAAAAAATAATAGTACAAAATAATAGTTCAGAATAATAGTACAAAATAATAGTCCAAAATAATAGTTCAAAATATTTGTTCCGAATAATAGTACAAAATAATAGTTCAAAATAGTAGTTCCAAGTAATGAAAGTTTGAAACAGTGATAATTCCATTGTAACAATAGTTGTTGCGCATAAACTTGAAGAGACGTTATTTTTGAATGTCGATGTCGAGAGTGTAACTTGAATCTCTAGAATGAATTTTCTTCCGATCGATCATTTATTGGTGTATGGAGAGTTGGTGGTTTCGATACAATGTATATAGACAATCTTGGTTTATTGACGTAGTTTCCAGCACGTTATCGACATGCCTTCAGGCTATTGAAATTTTGACACTTCCCCATTTTGTGAGGTCAGTTCCGTTCTATTTTTACTTTTGTTTCATTGTTTTCCAGTCGAATTTAGACAATTGTTATATGTAATAGAGTCATTGTTTCACACACAAGGGGAGAAAATTTCATGTTTTTTTTTCTCTTCGGAATTGCGCGGAAAATTGTGGCAATTAATACACAAAAGTTTATATAAGTAAAAATTGATTGATTTATGAATTTTTAAACTCATATTAATGTTTCTTTATTAAAAAAATCTGCCTTGTTCTAAAAATCCATGTTTATAAAAAAAAATTACTTTTTGTTTATAATTTTTATCTCGCGAAGAAGTTGGCGGTAGCTTATTAAAAATGTATAGATTTTTCAGCAATCTTCGCGTTATTTATGATCCGTCGGGGTTTACCGCTAGAACGCAGACCGAATACATATACACTATATGGGTACAAATTAGATGCTTTAATAAAATCGAGCCAACTTTTTACAAAATCGAAAGCAATTTTTCTTTGTAATAATTTTCATCTATTTTCATGAACAGGCATAAAACTTTGAAGATTGTAATTTTTCTTATTTAAAATTAACAATATTGTTCTTTTGAAAGAATATTTAAATATTGAGAAAATATGTTGCTTCTTTTTTTAGAAAGTAATTTTCTAAATGCTTACTTTGAAGAATATTTCCTTCTTCATTTCAGTTACAACTCGTTGGCGTTAATGGGTCTTGCCTAATCGAAAGCGCATAGGATATCTTGATTGTCCTATATATTTTCAACACGATGGATGGTTCCGTAAACCCCCACCCTCTTTGGATTTAATCTAGAAATTCTCGAATCTAGATTATATAGACTGGAATTGTCTGTGTGTGTGTGTGTGTGTGTTAAAATGGATCGTTGAATCTCGAGGGTTATTAAATATTCCCAAGTGCCATAATGCACGGTGAACTTGAATATTTAATTCATTAGAGGAGTTTAGTCTCTCTTACTATCCGTGTTGTTATTCCTGTCACTGTTTCTCACTGACAGTTTGACGTGTGGGATTAATCACTTAATTTGACAGACATTCCCTATATTCGCAAACAAACTTTGTGTACAATTGTTTCTTAATCAGGAGAATTGTGGCAATAAATTCCTTCTTTGTTTCTTATTGGTTTCTTATTTGTTTCTTATTTAAATCTTATTTGAATCTTATTTGCAGGGCTCGAAGTAGGTTCGTAAATTCTGAAAAAGTCCGTAACTTTGCTTCAAGTCCGTAAAAGTCCGTTCTTTTGAAAAAAGGTCCGTAAAGTCCGTAATTTCGTTCAAAAAGGATGAAAACATCGTAAATTGTACGATATAATTTCGAGAATTTTAGAGAAATTAGAAATGATTGCAAAAAGTCAATTATTTTCAAAAGTAATAAAATTCTTCGCAAACATTCAATTATGTTCAAAAATTTTTTTAAATTCACGTCAAAATTTCAATTATCTTTAGAAATATTAAAATTCTTCCCCAAAATTCATATATTTTCAAAAGAACTAAAAAACATTTTCTACATTTCAAATATCTGTATAAATAAATAGGAAAATTCTTCAACAAAATTCAATTATTTTCAAAAATTTTATTAAAATTGATTAAAAAATTTCAATTCTTTTCATAATTAACAATATTTATGACAAGAATTCAATTATTTTCTAAAGTAATAAAATTCAGTTATTTTCAAAAATTTTAATTAATTCCATTGCAAAATTTGAATTATTTTCAAAAGTAATAAAATTCTTCGCAAACATTCAATTATGTTCAAAAATTTTTTTAAATTCACGTCCAAATTTCAATTATCTTTAGAAATATTTAAATTCTTCTCTTAAATTAATATATTTTCAAAAAAAAAAAATAAAAAACATTGTTAACATTTCAATTATCTGTCTAAAAAATTATCAAAATTCTTCAACAAAATTCAATTATTTTCAAAAATTTTAATAAAATCTATTGCAAAATTTGAATTATTTTCAAAAGAAATAATATTCTTCGCAGAAATTGAATATTGTTCAATATATACTGTTTTTATAAAATTTACGAAAAGAATTTAATTATTTAAAAAAAATTTAATAAAATTTTACAAAAACTTTAAATTAATTTCAAAAAATAATAAAAATTTCACAAGAATTTCATTAATAACTAATTTTTTTTATAAAATTCTTCGCAATCATTCAACTGTTTTCATAATTAATAAAATTTTACCAGGATTCAATTATTTTCGTAAATAATAAAATTCTTTTTAGGAATTCAATTATTTTTAATAGAATTTTAGTCGAGTTCCTCGAAAAAATTCTTAAAAATTTTATTAAAATTCGTCCAAAGAATTAATTTGTTTAAAAATTTTTAATAGGAATTGAATTCCAAGAAACATTCAATTATTCAATAAATTATTTATTTTTATATTTTAATAATTGAATTCTGGTAGAATTTTCTCATAAACATTGATCTAAAAATAGATTTCAGTTAAAATCTTAGATTATAAAATAATAATTGAATTTGGGAAATTTTTGTAAAATTGTCTTAAAAATAATTGAATTTTTACAAAAAATAGTTTTATCAAAACTTTTTAAAATGTTTGAATTTCTGCTAAAATTCTAATATTTTTTTAAAATAATTAAATTCTTACGAAGAATTTTATTAAGACTAGTAAAAATAATTGATTCGCTGCAAAAATTTTTATTCTTTCACAAAAATATTTAAATTCTTGCGAAAAATTTTATTAAAATTTCTGAAAGTAATTAAAGATTTGCTAAGAATTTTGTTATTTTTAATTTATGCCAAGAATTTTCTTAAAATTATTAAAAATAATACAATTCCCGTTAATTTTTTACAAGAATTTAATTATTTTTGAAAATTTTAATAAAAATCTTCGAAATATTCGAATTATTTTTATAAATAATAAAATTCACTTCAAAATTTCAATTGTTTTTACAACAATTTTAATCGAATTTCTCTTAAAATGTAATTATTCTTAAAAATTTTATTAAAATTTGTTAATAGAATTCAAGTATTTGATAATTTGTTGATAACAATTTTTTTATGGGAATTGAATTTTAATAAACGTTCAATTCTTCAATAAATTATTTAATTGCGTTTTTTTATTTAAATAATTGAATTCTAGTAGAATATTCTAATAAAAATTGAATTTTATTTCATAAAAATGAATTGCAGTTAAAATTTTAGATAATTACTGAATATTAAAAGCAATGTAGCGTGAATTTTAAAAAATAATTGAATTTTGTAATGAACTTTTTTGAAAAAGTTTATATGAGTTTTTTAATACTATTTGCAGTTTCTATTTTCCAATATTTATTTCATAAAAGAATTTAACTAATAATTAAAATTTCGCAAAATTAAATATTGTAAAAAAATTAATTTGAAAATTGTCAAAGAACTTTTTCGAAAATTATTAAAAATAATCGATATAAAGAAGAATTTTAGATGAAAATTCTGAAAAATAATAATTGAATTAATAATGATTTCAATTATTATAAATTATTTTTATTAATAATTAATATTAATTATTATAAAACATGGAGAAATCGAAGACTCGAAGTTATCGCTTTCTTCATGTTTTATATTTATGAAAAATTGAATTTCTTATTTTAAATAAAATGTTCTCTTATATATTTGATTCCACCTGATTCTATTTTTGTCAGTTGGTCCGTAATTTTTAATTTTTGACCCGTAAAGTCCGTATTTTTAAAATAATTTCACTGCTTCGAGCCCTGTATTTGTTTCTTATTTGAATCTTATTTGTTTCGATCCGTTGGTTTTCTATTATTTTCCATTGAGGGAAAAAAAATTACAATTTTCGAGTCATTAACTCGAAAAATGGAGATCATGGAGATCTCATCGAGTTGAAAATAAATTGATTGTAAAAAAAGGGTATTTGAAAATACTTTTAATTTGCATTTCAATTGCTGGGGGAATAATTTGAGGCGCATTTCGAGAATCATGAAACGGGTGATTAAATTTTTTGTCGCTATATTTGCAATTTATTATTTATTTTTGGTGATTTTGAAGAATTGTTTAAAAAAAAAAACTGTTATTGACAGTGACGTATTGAAAATAAAAAAAAATGTTTTCTATTGTTTGGAGAATTATGTACAAGATGGCTACTTTTATCATTCGTTTAGTAATGGAGTTTTTTTTTATTGAAAAACTATTCCCGTTGAAAAATTAGAAAATGTTTATATAATGTCGCATGGAGGCTTTTGTTCGTCAGCTCATGTGAAACAAACGCCTGGGCTTCTTGACGTCTATTGTCCGCGTAATCTCTTCTCTCTCTTCCTGTTATTTTTTCTGCTTCTACAACACCTCTAAGCTTACACACTTTTCCGTCTCTTTTTTTTCTCTCTCTCTCTCTCTCGTTCTCTTTCTCTCTCTCTCATTTTCTCTCTTTTTCTCTCTCATTCTCTCTCTTGGTTCACTCTCTCCCTTCGTTGTTTTGCTCTCGATACAAGCGACATGACGCCCTGCCTTGACGTCACTCCGCTTAGACATGAACGTGCAAGTTGAGGGTCTAAAAGAGAAGATCGATTCTTAAAGCTAACTGAACCTTGTTTTGCCCTAGTATTTTTTTAAGGGTCGTCACTTTTTGTTATTTTAGCCTTCTGATGGGAAAATTAATTTTTTTTTTCATTTTCTGTAAAAAGAGATTTATATTATGGACGTTGAAAGATAATTATTGTATTTATTAATAAACCAAGTGCAAGTGCAGTTGTCAAGCGGTTTCTATCGATTATCATCACGATACTGACGGAGATGTTTTTCTCTTCTTATATAAAAGTAAATGTCAGTTTGTCTTGGAAATCACGTGATTTGTAAAAATTTAATGAGAAACTTGAGGTTGTGTCCTCATTTGAATTCGAAGGAACAGTGTGAACTTTATTTAAAGAATAATTGTCCTTTTACTTTAACTTTTTGTAGTTCAATTTCGCGACGTTTTGTAAATGTCAGATTTTACTTTTAATATTTCCAGGCATTTTTAATATTCCCAAAGTTTTTTTTAGTGTTTACTATCATCGTTTTAGTGAAACAATCGTAACATTTTCGTTAACAATTTGTTTTAATTCCGGTTAAAAAATGATTCTGCCTTCGAAATCGAATTTTCGGTTCCTATGTAATAAGTAGGTTTTTATAACTTATCGAAATATTTTTATCTTCGCGAAAATGCAGAAGTTTTCGTGATAATTCTGTATAGTGACGCAAGTGAAGAACTATTTTTAATTGACGCGTGGGAAATGCAGAGGAATATTTCCTGATCGGACATTTCTTGTATTCACCTATATTAGTGATTCAGTGGAATGTTTAATTGGATTATTTTTCTGTCAATTTTTTCGTTTTTCGAAATGAAAAAAAGAGGAAAGCGAGAATTAATTCTCTTTTTCTTGGGGAAATTTCCCACATGTAGAGAGGGCAAATGACTTGTTTCAAAAGTTCACGTGAACTTTAACTAATTAAACGTGAAACGAATCAAAGACCATTGATTGAAATTACTATTAATTGTAACTAGTCACGATTGAGATTAATTATTATAACTATTGATGTGGCTAAAGTTTCGAACGTTCAAATGAACGAAACTTTTTTCACCATCATTTTTTTTTTAGAAAATTACTCTCTAAAAAAGAAAAATAATTGAAATTCAACAATATTTAGTTGAAAATTAATTTGTTTTAATATAAAAAAAAATTTTTTTTTAAAAAAATACAAATTATAAAAAGTAAACAAAATATTGTCGTTCATTTGAACGTTCGAAACTCTAGGAACATAACTATTGGTCTAGGAAAAAAAACTCTCAATTAGTGACTTTGAAAAAGTTTTTTTTTTTAAAGACTTTTTTTCTGGAAGGTGATTTTTATTATTAGATTTATATTATTATTATATTTATTATTTATAAATAATATTATTTTTAATATTATTTATTATTTAAATAATTTTTTTTATTTTATATTATTATTATTTTATTATATATTTTTATTATTATTTTTTGAAGAGCCTAATGTTCTGAACGTTCAAATGAACGAAACTTATTTATTTCTTCTAAAAAATAAATTTTTATTGCAATTATTTTGCGTTACTATCTAAAAAATGAATTACTCAGTTTGTAAATGTAAAATTTTAGTTTTTAAATTTGTTTATGATTAGTAATTTATTAAAATATCTTGAATAAAAAATATTTCGTTCATTTTGAACGTTCAAAACTTGAGGATCATATTTTTTGATGAAAAATAATATAGAATTATTGTAAACTATTTCGTTCGGTGGGGGGTTTTTTTTTTTGTCATTTCTTATTTCGCTGGTAGATTTCACACTCTTGTGTTTTATGTTTTGCGATGAGCGCACAATTTTTTAAGACGTAACCCAATTACTAGTAATTGTACTCGAGTTCATGCCCCTGTAAGCAGTGCTCTGCGAATTTAAGTCGCAACCTTTCCTTCCACAAGAGTAGCCTCAACTTGTTTCAAAGGGGTTATTTTAGGAAAATAAAGCTACGTGCCTTTAATTTTTTTCTTTCTTTTCCGTTTTCTAGCTTCTGCCTGCGCCTTTTTCTCGGGGGAAAAAAAAAGAAAATAATGCTATATCAAACTTGAGTTATTTCAGTGTGCTACAAGGCAAATTTTTTGATGAAACAAAAGAAAAAACGTCTCGCAGGTCTTTTAAATATATATTTTACTTACATACCTCTTCAATTTTTCTTCCTTTTTACTTTTTCACTTTTTTTTCCACTTTATATTTCTTTTTAATTTCTATTTACTTTCTGGCAAATAACAAAAAAAGAATAAAATAATTTTTTTCTTTTACCTCTGTTTTTTTTTCATTTTTGGTTGTAGTATTTTTTTCGACGTTGAATGTTAATTTCGATTTCTTTCGCATTCTTCTTAATTAGTATTCTTGAGGGGAAAAAAATGAATTTTTTGACATTCAGAGAAAAATTGTTTGGCTATTGACGCGAATTCAGTGAGAGCGTTCTTGAAATTCAATGACGTATATATCGTTGCTGGCGCTTAATTAACTTTAATTAACGTTTCAACGCTGTGATTTCTCTTTCGTTGGAAAGATTGAGAAGAATAGGATTTAACCCTTCGCGTGAGGAGATGAGACTATATTCAAAGCGATTTAAATGTTTCCTGACGATTGTTTACAAATCTCGTTTAAATGGTTTAGGGTTCCCTCCAATTGGATAAGCCGAATTTAAGTGATGGTCAAATTTTACTTCACGTAATTTGTATTTCATGTAATTTGTATATCTTTAAAAAAAATTATTTTTTAGATTAAAACAAAATTAATTCTTTAATATTCTTTAATTTTAATTATTTTTCTTTTTTGTAAAGTAATTTTCAAAAAATCTTAAGGTAAAAAATATTTTCCTTCCATTGAACGTTCGAAACTTTAGCTACATTTATAGTTAGTAGAAAATTAAAAATTTAATTTAAAATTTTGTTATTTTTTGAAAAATTAAAATTAAGCGTAAATAGAGAAGAAAATAAATATCATTAAATAATTACAAAAGCAGTGTATAAAAATAAATTTAAATACGTATTTACTTTTTAGTGCGCGAACAGTAGTTAAAAATCAATAAGTTGTTCGTTTATGATAATTTTCTCCTCTTTTTTTTTATTTTTAAATTTAAAGATAACATGTTTATGCTCTTGAAATTCATGTATACGTGACTTTGAAACAATTCGAGTATCAGTGCACGTGACATTGTTATTGAAACAAAAACCATTGTAATAATTGTTATGGAAATAATTCAAAAGAGTGCATTATGAGATATGACACCTTTTATTACTAATCATTTCATTAACAACACGATTAGTTTACTAAACTTTGCAGTCGCGATTCTATTTATAAATCTTTATTTTCTTCTTCATTGTTATTGAATTATTATTTTCCTTCATTCCTGAAATTAATAATAGTAAATGTTTTTCTTTTTTATTTACTCTTTTTTTTGGAAAATTTCTAATATTTTAAAAAATCAATTACGAATTTAGAGAATTTTGCTAGTATGGTTTAATAAAGAATTTTTTGGTAATAAACCAAAACCGCGATCGATTAATAATGTTAGAACAGTAAATATGTATGTTTAAATAAAATTTTTGAAATTCTTGAAATTTTTAAATTAGTGCTTTTTTAAAGTAATGGTTAAAATTTGTGGTTCGTGGAGAAATTCTAATTAGGTTTTGTGAAAATTTGGTTTTGTAGTAAAAAAAAGAAGGAAACAACAAAAGTAGGTTATAAAAGGAAAGAATAGTTATTGAAAAGAAGCTTTGAGGATAAAAAAAGTTTTTTCATTTAAAAATATCTTTTTCATGTCTCGGGTCTTTATAACTAGTTTTAAGTTCTTTTTTTCAGGGTTGCCACGCAACCTGCGGAAACCTGGAGAAACCGGGAAATGTCAGGGAATTTCGTAAAAAGTAAAGAAAAACTGAAAAAGTCAGGGAATTTCGATCGGAAATCCTGGAAAATTGTTGTTTTCCAATTGTTTTTAGTCTTGAGATCTAATTTCACTTAAATATTTCAAAATTCAATTTTAAGAGTTACGATTACGATTTTCATGATTAAATGAACTTGAAAAGATTTTCATTTCAAATTTTGTGAAATTTCATAACTTTTTAATGAATTTGATTAAAAATGTTTAAAATCCTAGTTTTTTAAAAAAATGTTAATAACTTAAATTGTTTTTTGAAATTAGCTAAATTTTTAAACATAAATTTAATTAATTGATTTTTTTAAATAATTGATTTATAGAAGAATTTTAGTTAAAAACACTAAAACAAATTGAATTTACGAGGTAATGAGATATTACTGCAGGAATTCAATTTTTTTTAAAGTACAGTAAAATTCTTCTCAGAAATTCAATTATTTTATTTTTTTTCTTCAATAAATTGTTTTCAAAAATTTTAATGAAATTCTTTTGTAACAATTAAATTTTCTTGAAAATAATTTTAATAAAATTCTTCGTTAAAATTTAAATTAAAAATTATTATTATTTAAATTTAAAAATTTAATTAATTTCTAAAAAAATTTGCTAAAATTCAATTATTTTTAATATTACAACATTCTATTTTAAGAAATTTTAATTATTTGTAAATTCCTCAATTAAATATATGTAAGGAAATGAAAACTTTAAATTTTATCAAAAATTTTAACTGAAATTAATTTTAAAAATCAATTATCAGAAAATTGGGTATGAGAATTTAAGTATTTAAATACAAAGCTAATTTATTGAATAATTCAATTTTGCTTCAAATTAAATTCTGGTAAAGAATTTTATCAACAAAATTCTTTAAATAATAAAATTCTTTAGATGAATTTTAATTAAATTTCTACAAAATAATTGCATTTTTTGAGAAATTCGATTAAAATGTTATTAAAAATAATGGAAATTGTGCAAGGAGTTTTAGAAAATTAAAATTTTTTTGAAAAATTAATTGAACGATCGTGAAGAATATTACACAAATTTTTGTCTAATAATTGAATTTCATTGACTATTTAAAAATAAATATTTTTTTAAATAATTGAATATTTTTAAAAAATTTAATTTTCATAAAAAATTTAATCAACAACATTTTTTAAAAAATTATTTAATAATTATTCAATTATAAAATTTATAATTGAATTCTCTTGACAAATTTTGATAAAATTTTTAGGAATAATTTCATTTTTCGAGGAATTTGATCAAAATTGTCCATATATATTAAAAATAATTGCAATTCTGACCAGAATTTTATTAAAATTTTTCATAAATGTTTGAATTTTGAAGAGAAAAGTTTCAGTATAATTGGATTTTTGCAAAGAATTATGAATACTTTCGAACCATTTAATTGATTCTATACTGAAAAAAATATTTATTTGATTCAAATAACCGATTATTTGATTATTAAGGTTCCTGAAGATGGCATCGATGCTCAGCATCGAAAAGTATTTTTCCTTAATAGTAAAAAAAATAATTGAATTTTGACAAATTATATTGGATAAAAATTTTTAAAAAGAAATATCTTTGAATTACACTGAAAAAAAAAATTATTTCATTCAAATAACCGACTATTTGTCTATAATCAAATAAATATTTACTTGAATCAAATAAGTTTTATTTGAATCAATTAATTAGTATTTGATTCAAATACTGAAATATTTGATTCAAATACTGAAATATTTGATTCAAATACTGAAATATTTGATTCAAATACTGAAATATTTGATTCAAATACTGAAATATTTGATTCAAATACTGAAATATTTGATTCAAATACAATTTATTTAATTCAAATAAAAATGATTTGATTCAAGTAAATATTTATTTGATTATAGACAAATAATCGGTTATTTGAATCAAATAAATTTTTTTTTCAGTGTACAAAAAATATTTTTCGATGCTGAGCATCGATGGCAATTTCAGGGACCTCAGTATTATCAAATAAATATTTACTTAAATCAAATAATTTTTATTTGAATCAATTAAATAATATTTGTTTCAAATACTGAAATATTTGATTCAAATAGAAATTATTTGATTTAAGTAAATATTTATTTGATAATAATAAAATAATCGGTTATTTGAATCAAATAAATTCTTTTTTAGTGTTATAAATAATATTTGATTCAATTGAATATTGAATTGCAATAATAGTCAATTAATCGGTAATTTGAATCAATTAAATTTTTTTTCCAATGTATAATGTTTTCTCCGTGTGGCAACCCTGTTTTTTACATGTATAGATATTGATGGTCTAGGCTAGAATTTTTTTTCTTCTTCTTTTTGAAAATTAGACTTGTCCTTCTCTTTGCTTTTTAGATTCAAAAGATTATAAAGTAAATGAAAATAAATTTTTTCTTCTTTTTCGATAAAAATTTGCGTGCAATTGGAATTCGCTTAAACTATTTTCGCCGGTATCGTTCGCAGATTTGTGAGAGAATATGAACTAATCGAGTATATAAAGCATTGTAGGGAAAAGGGTCGGATTCGCAAAATACATAATTAATTAAGTGCGGCTGCGTGGTTGAAGAGAGGAGAGAGAGAGGGAGAGAGTGTGATGGAAAATGACAAGGGGGTTAAAACCCAGACATATAGGGATAAGTCAGAATCATTGAAAGTAAAGTTAGCGTAGTTGTGTGCATTCGCGGTCGCGGATTGAGGAGCGATAGTACGTTGTGTAGGTAGCCATATATAGAGGGTGGTTAGGGCTACGAGGGCGAGGGTGGTTCTTGCACAGAGGAAGCGCGAGTGCTTTTCAGACGTTGCGAGGGACGTGGGAGGGGGAAACGCCGGGCAACGCATGCGCTATTCAAAGCATTTGCACTCCGAAACGGTCAGTCGCGCGCGATCTTTCATACGCGCCGCATCTTCGTTCACATTTCCTATTTCTCCCTCATATTCGTGAAAAGAGAAAAAAAAACGTCTTTCCTTCTTTTTTCCCCTCTGTCTGAAATTTGTCAAATAATAAAGTGAAGAAAACATATTTTTTTCCCCTTTTGACACTTGAATACTTTTTGTTGGCATTTTCCGACACTCCCACCTTGGCAGTGAGAAGCGGCGGAAGCGGTGTGTGCCTCACATGAAACAAGGTCGTCGACCGTTTCGCAAAACTCTCGGCATCTTTATACTTTTGTAAAAAATTTTGCCTCATTGGTTTTTTTTTGACTTCTTAGCCGTGAAGTGTGTAAATTATCAAAAACCGTCTCTGTAATATTGTAATATTTTTTGTAATATTGTCTCGCGATATTTTTTTGGTATTTGATCACAAGTGCGGGTTTGGTGAATTTTCAACTGTTTTTTTGAAGGAATCAAGAGTGGAGGGGAAAGGTATTGATAAAGGATTCGTATCTGTGATAGTATTTTGGTTGAGGTGTTGTGAATATTTGGTGAGGAGATTTTACAACGAGATTTTACTGTCAGTGATTGGCGAGCACGTGTTTAGTGAATGACAGATAGAGAGTTCCGACTTGTCTGACGCATGGGAAGCTTTACTACTTGCTGCTGAGAAAATTTTTTTTAATTCTCAGGAATACGCTTCTATTAGGTATGAACTTTTAGTTTCTATCGATTAAAATTGTACAATCTTTCTACACTTTAAGGAAAAAGGCTTATTTTATTTTCCTTTTATGCACATTGAAAAAAAAATTTATTTGATTCAAATAACCGATTATTTGACTATTATTAAATAAATATTTACTTGAATCAAATAATTTTTATTTAAGTCAATTAAATAATATTTGATTGAAATAATAAAATATTTGATTCAAATAAAAATTATTTTATTCAAGTAAATATTTATTTGATTATAGACAAACAATCGGTTATTTGAATCAAATAAATTTTTATTTGCTTCAAATACTGAAATATTTGATTCAAATACTGAAATATTTGATTCAAATACTGAAATATTTGATTCAAATACTGAAATATTTGATTCAAATACTGAAATATTTGATTCAAATACAATTTATTTGATTCAAATAAAAATTATTTGATTCAAGTAAATATTTATTTGATTATAGACAAATAATCGGTTATTTGAATCAAATAAATTTTTATTTGAATCAATTAATTAGTATTTGCTTCAAATACTGAAATATTTGATTCAAATACAATTTATTTGATTCAAATACAATTTATTTGATTGAAATAAAAATTATTTGATTCAAGTAAATATTTATTTGATTATAGACAAATAATCGGTTATTTGAATCAAATAAATTTTTTTTTCAGTGATGGTAGAAGCGTAAGGAATTTTCTGCACTGAACATTTTAAAGTTAATATTTGAATAAAAATTATATTTCTTCGTCAATACAGAGCACGGATATTAAGACTTTGACTTTTTTCCACTACTTTCAAATAATGCGACTTTTATCGACTTTTATTTAAAAAAAAATTGACGAAGCTGAAGTCCGCAGCGTCTTTAAAAGCGAAAAATCAAAAAAGAATTTTTTTTCAAATTAAATTCATCTTTATTTTTCATTTGACTTACATTTAAAAAAAATTATTTTCAATAAAGATACAATTTTAAAAAAATAACATGATGTAGAATGAAAAATAAAAATGGTGTATTATTATTTTTTTGTTTTCGTTTTTAAAAACGTTGTGGACTTCAGACTTATAAAAATTGAGACTTTTTCGACTTTTCTTCCAAATTTTGCGACAAAATACCATATTTTTAGTATAAAATGCAACTTATTTCGATTTTTATTAGTATTAAAAGTATAATAGACAAATCTTTGGAAATTTAGATTTGAATAAGTTTTCTAATTAAATTTTATAAATAATATTTCAAATCTTCATTAAAAAGATTTTAAATAATTGAAATTCTGTAAAATTTAATTCAAACTAAATCATTTATTTAAGTATTTTATTACAATTTTTCAAAATTAACTTTTCAAGAATTTTAATTCAAAATTTTGGAAATAATATTAAATTCTCAAGAATTTTAATTCAAAATTTTGGAAATAATATTAAATTCTCAAAAATTTTAATGTATACTCTTCAAGTTTAAAAATTCAATAAAAATGAAAATTAATGAAAAGTAGGTTTTAAAAATAATATTAAAATAGTTTTGAAAAAGTAATTCTCTGAATTATTACGTTCTAATTTATTTTTGAATTCTAATATTTTCAATATTGTCGAAAATTCAAATTTACACAGAAAATTAAAATTTTTTAAAATTATTTTCAACATTTTGGAGAAAGTAATCATATATTCAAAATTTTCAATTAAAATTCTTCAAAAAAATTTTTTTAAATACAAAAATTCTTCAATTATTTTTGAAAAAGTACATTATAATATTTATAAAAAACTAATTCTTAGAATTGTTTTATCGTAGTGTTTTAAGATTCAACTACCTTCAAATAAAGTAAATTAAATTTTTTTTTCATTTTTTATACTTGAAAATTTTTTAAAAATCAATTATAATTAAATTTCTTGAGAAAATTCGATTAAATTTTGTTATATTTTTAAAAAATCCAATTATTTTTAAAAGAATTTGTTAAATTTTGAATTATTTTTCAAAGGTTTTACTAAATTTTAATTATTTTTAAAAAGATTTTACCAAATTTAAATTTTTTGGACATTTTTTTAATTGTAGTTGATTATAAAACTTTCTGTATTTTAAAAAATTATTTGGAAATATATTTAAAAAATTAATTTTACGAATTTCTTTATTAAAATATTTTGATAATATTCTACCTTAATTAATATCTTTGAAAAGAAAAATTGATGGTCTAAATTATAAAAAATTAGATTTTTTGCATTTAGATAATTAAATTTTCGAAGAAATTGCAAAAAAATGTTAAAAATTCATAAAAATAATTGATTTTGCAATCAAGTTCAGTTAAAAATGGTAAAAAGTAATTGAATTTTTCGATGGATTATGGTTTTAATTTTTAGAAATTATTAAATTTCAGAAGTTGAAATTAGTAAAATTTTATTTTCTTGTGAATAAAGAAATAAGAACAGTATTTAAATATTTATTTAGTAAAATTACACAAATTTTGAATAATTTGAATTTTTGTGAAAACACTGAACGATTTTTTTGACTTTTTTTCTATTTTTAATCGACTAAAGCGATTTTTTTTGCTCTTTAAAGTCGATCCGAGGCCTGTCAATAATAAATGATTCATAACCTAAAATTTGAGTGTTTCTTGTTCACAGGAAATTGTAATTTTTTATTCAAATGCAACTTTCAATCGTTTTGAATATTCAAAATTAAATTCTTTGCCTTTTTACCATTTAAAATTTAATTTGTCTTTTTTTTTAGTTTGCAAAATTATGACACCTGGACTAACTTTTGATTTGACTGTCCGTCAGATTTCTCCTTAAAATTTATTTAAAATTTATCTAAAATTTACTTAAAATTTACCTAAAATTTACTTAAAATTTACCTAAAATTTACTTAAAATTTCTTAAAATTTCCAAATTTTTGTTAAAATATTCAACATATTAGATATTAATATTAATATTAGATATATTAATATTCATATTAAACAAAAGTTTAACGATTTTTAAAATAATCGAAAATAAAAAAATATTAAGTTTAAAATAGACAAATTGAGAAAATAGAAATCCAAATATTCTACAAGAATTTATTATAATTTTTTTTATACTGAAATTGAAAAAAAGAAAATTATTTAAAATTTATTTACTACCTAAACGAAAGGTGTTACATTCTTTTGGTTAAAAATTTATTGCATTTTTTTTTGCACTTGTTTGCAATATAGAAAATGGCAGTAGAGTTAGATAAAAAAAACCTTGAGTCAATAACATTGCTCTGAATTCATTGCGTGGAATAACAATTTTAAATCGATTGTGTCGCATTTTATGAATGAGAACGTAATAAAAATCGTTACTGACAATTTAAATGTTTCTAATTTTAAAACGTTGCGATAATAATTTTCATTAAATATTTAATCAACAAATTTTCTTTCGTGATTCGTAAATTAATTAATCGTTGAATTTTAATCGTGCTGATAATACAAAAGTTTCTGTTTATTATAATAGATTCTGATTATTATAATTAAAGTGTTTGTTTTGCTTCCTAAAAGTTTTTCTTATTTTTTTTCTCACGTCCACTTTCCGTTGGCCTTGATTTAAAAATTAATGAATTTTTTATCGTACCTACTATGCTATGTGCCTTAGGAGAACTCAATTTTATACCTGATAAAAGAAAATCGATCGGCGTAGCGTGTATTCCCTCTTATCCGTGAGGGGCCACTATGTTTATTGTCGAAAAAAAGTTTTACCCCATTGCATTCGCTTTTTTTGCTAAAGGAAAATAGACTTTCCGTTTCGATAGGTCGACAATCCGTGTCTTCATTTCTTTTCGGATCCATCATATTTTTTAACGTAGAATTTTTCGAAAAATTGTTAAAATTCTTAGCTTTTTGTTTTTTAATTTCCTTTTTCTCAATGTGGGAAACATAACTGTCACTGCGGAGTCAAAAAACTAGGTTAAAAAGTGGGGAATTTTTTCTAAAATTTAAGTAAATAGTGTCTGTTTGGATTTTTTTGAATTATTGAATTATTGAATTTAAAAATTTGTCATTTGGTGCGAAATGAGAGAAAGTGAAAAGCAAAAGAAATATGCGAGAGGAATTTTTTTTCTTCTTTTTTTAGAAGAGAGATGTTCGTTAAGTACTAATGCAGTTGACATTTTCAACTAAATTTGCGTTTTCTTCATTTTCTATCTTCTTAGGCAATTTAATCGTCTCGAGTTTATATTATGTAAAATAGGATGAAAAAGAGAAGAGAGGAATATCATTAGCAATTTATATTCGTAATTAAAGAGAAAATTGTTGTTTCCACATTGAATTCAACAGGGGAATTTGTATAAATAGTTAATTCTTGTGTCCATATTTTGATGTTGTATGATGAATACCCTTCCATTTGTAATTATTTATTGTTCGCAAAAACATTCAAATTTTCCATTCGTTGCAATTATATTTCTCGTGAAAATAATTTTTCCCCTGTATTTTTTTTCTGCATTTTTTTTCTCTAAGTCATTTTTATTTATCTAAACCATAAAGAAATAAAATCTAAACGACATTTCGTACCAAAAATCCCGTTTTCGATTATAAATTAATAAATTACTGTTTATTCTTCATTTTTTATCTTCTTAGGCAATTTAATTCAGATATAGAGTATTTTGTGTTTCGACAGTCGAAGGATTTGTTTTTTTTTCTTCTATTATCAGTGATGATGTCTTCAGTTGTTGCCCCATAGTATATAGTATAGTATAGAAATTTGTAAGCGAATTGACTGATATCAAACCGATTTAAGTATAAAATGCCACGTGACTGAAATGTCAGTAGCGTTCTTGGCGCCATGGGAGTTGGATTTTTTTTTTTTTTTTACTTTTTCGGCTTTGTCGTCGTTGTCGAGGGTTGAACGTCGGTGACTCTGTTTGAAGGGGGAACGTGAGGAGGGGCCCTAATGTAAGAGAGCATTGTCCTCGTTCAGTATCTTGTCTCGTCCTCCCTCATGTTTGAGAGATCTACCTGACACGAACCTTGTATAGTAACAGACAATATGTTTCTGATCTACTCTCACAAACCCCAAAGTCAAAACTTTCCTCATTAGATACATCGATTAAATTGACTACACACAATCTTCTTGGTTGAATATTTTTTCATTCTAGTAGAATAAAAAAATCGAAGTAGGTCCGTAAATCCTGAAAAAGTCCGTAATTTTTTCTTCAAGTCCGTAAAAGTCCGTTTTTTTGGAAAAAGGTCCGTAAAGTCTGTAATTTCATTCAAAAAGGATGAAAAGTTCGTAAGTTGTAAGATATAATTTGGAGAATTTTAGAGAAATTCCAAATCATTGCAGAAATTCAATTATTTTTCAAAAGTAATAAAATTCTGCGCAAAAATTCAATTATGTTCAAACATTTTTTTAAATTCTCGTCAAAATTTCAATTATCTTTAGAAATATTAAAATTCTTCTCCGAAATTCATATATTTTCGAAAAAAACTAAAAAACATTGTCAACATTTCAATTATATGAATAAATAAATAGCAAAATTCTTCAACAAAATTCAATTATTTTCAAAATTTTTTTTTAAATTCTTTAAAAAGTTTCATTTCTTTTCATAAATAACAATATTTATTACACGAATTCATTTATTTTCTAAAGTAATAAAATTCAATTACTTTCAAAAATTTTAATAAAATCCTTTGCAAAATTTGAATTATGTTCAAAAGTAATAATATTCTTCTCGCAAAAATAAAATATTGTTCAATATCTACTATTTTTATAAAACTTACCAAAACAATTTAATTATTTTAATAAAATTCAATTATTTTCTAAAGTAATAAAATTCAATTATTTTCAAAAATTTTAATAAAATCCATTGCAAAATTTGAATTATTTTTAAAAGTAATAATATTCTTTTCGCAAAAATTAAATATTGTTCAATATCTACTATTTTTATAAAATTTACCAAAAGAATTTAATTATTTAAAAAAAAAATTTAATAAATTTTTACAAAAACTTTTAATTATTTTCAAAAAATAATAAAAATTTCACAAGAATTTCATTAATTACAATTTTTTTTATAAATTTCTTCGCAATCATTCAACTATTTTCATAAATAATAAAATTTTACCGGGATTCAATTATTTTCGTAAATAATAAAATTCTTTTTAGGAATTCAAAATATTTTTAATAGAATTTTAATCGAATTCCTACAAATTTTTATAAAAATTTTATTAAAATTCATCCAAAGAATTTAACTGTTTAAAAATTTGTTGATAAAATTTTTAATAGGAATTGAATTCCAAGAAACATTCAATTATTCAATAAATTATTTATTTTTGTATTTAAATAATTGAATTCTGGTAGAATTTTCTCATAAACATTGATTTAAAAATAGATTTCAGTTAAAATCTTAGATTATAAAAAAATAATTAAATTTGGAAAATTTTTTTAAAGTTGGCTTAAAAATAATTGAATTTTTACCAAACAAAATTTGATTAAAACTTTTTAAAATGTTTGAATTTCTGCTAAAAATTAATATTTTTGAAAATAATTGAATTCTTGGGAAGAATTTTATTAATAATATTAAAAATAATTGATTCCCTGCAATGATTTTTATTATTTTCCGAAAATATTTAAATTCTTGCGAAAAATTTTATTAAAATTTCTGAAAGTAATTAAAGATGTGCTAAAAATTTTGTTATTTTTAATTTATGCCAAGAATTTCCTTAAAATTATTAAAAATAATACAATTCCCGTTAATTTTTTACAAGAATTTAATTATTTTTGAAAATTTTAATAAAAATCTTCGAAACATTTGAATTATTTTTATAAATACTAAATTCCTTCGAAATAATTCAATTATGTTTAGAAATAGTAAAATTCTTTACAGAAATGCAATTATTTTTAATACAATTTTAATAGAATTTTTCGAAGGAATCTTCAAATACTAACATAAAATTTATTTATTTTCTAAAATTTGATAAATTCCTGTTAATTTTTTACAAGAATTCAATTATTTTCATAAATAATAAAATTCAATGAAGAATTCAATTATTTTCATAAATAATAAAATTCAATGGAGAATTTCAATTATTTTTAATACAATTTTAATCGAATTTCTCTAAAAATGTAACACAGGAAATGAAAAGTGTTGTTTTAACCTGAAGTCGGGTGAAAATAACACGCAACAAATTTTTATTTTTTTTTATTTTATTATTCTTAAAAATTTTATTAAAATTCGTTAATAGAATTCAAGTATTTGATAATTTGTTGATAACAATTTTTTATGGGAATTGAATTTTAAGAAACGTTCAATTCTTCAATAAATTATTTAATTGCGTTTTATTTTTTTTTTAAATAATTGAATTCTAGTAGAATATTCTAATAAAAATTGAATTTTATTTCATAAAAATGAATTTCAGTTAAAATTTTAGATAATCATTGAATATTAAAAGCAATATAGCGTGAATTTAAAAAAATAATTGAATTTTGTAATTAATTTTTTTGAAAAAGTTTAATTGAGTTTTTTTTACTACTGTTTTCAGTTTCTGTTTTCTAATATTTATTTAATAAATGAATTTAACTAATAATTGAAATTTCGTAAAATTAAATATTGTAGAGAAATGAATTTTAAAATTGTCAAAGAACTTTTTCGAAAATTATTAAAATTAATCGATATAAAGAAGAATTTTAGATAAAAATTCTGGAAAATAATAATTGATTTGATAATGATTTTAATTATTATAAATTATTTTTATTAATAATTAATATTAATTATTATAAAACATAAAGAAATCGAAGACTCGAAGTTATTGATTTGTTCATGTTTTATAGTCATGAAAAATTGAATTTCTAGTTTTTAAGAAAAATTTTCTTTTATATTTGATTCGGTCTGATTCTATTTTTGTCAGTTGGTCCGTAATTTTTAATTTTTGGTCCGTAAAGTCCGCCTTTTTAAAATACTTTCACTGCTTCAAGCCCTGTTCTACCAAGAAAAATGAAAAGAATTTTGTTTCTTTGATTTTTGAACAATTAAGAAACTTGCTTTAGCTTCTTGATTGTTCGAAAATGTTTATGAAAAGTTTGTAAAAAAAATTAGGTGATTGGGGTCGATGTAAGGGATTTTTTCCTCCTAAAATCATTCACGTGGAAATGTCCCCCCACCCCCTCGCACTTGATGTAAAGTTACTTTGATAGTTCAGTATGAAACAGATGGTGGCGTGAAATAAAATACTAACACACATACCGGGTTATTGATTTTTCACCAACCACCCTACTACAACCGGTGACGTCTGGCTTGTCTATCTCTCACCACCCCAAGCAACGTCTCGACTTTTTTTTTTACATGTGTACGTGTTTGCATTTTTTCCCTTTCCTTAGTAATTTATTGTCTCTCCGTACAGTGATCGGCTGCTAAAAATTTATCCTTTCTCGCCCCTCGATCGGCGCGATCTTTCATTAACCTTTTAACTATTTCCACTGCTTTGAAGAGATTTTTAGATGCACGAAAAGAACCCAATGAAAAGTAAAATCTCAGTAGAATTTAACAAGCACTTCCGAATGTCGGATTACTTAGACTACTTAGAGTCACATTTGGAGAGTCCAATTTTCATCCTAGGTTTTCTGGAAACGAAATTTAATTTAAACCGAATTGTGCTATTTCGACCATGATTAGTAAGTGTTAACAACTAAATAGCGTCCACTTCTCACGAAACTGAGATTTCTAATTTCAAATCCAGAATGGCACATAATCAGGTTTGTAAGTTTAAGTCGCACCGAATCGTTTGATGTTACAGTATCATGCGGGGGAAAAAAGGAGAAAGAGTACATCAACTATTAGGTTCCTCGTGAGTTGTACTCACATGTTGACTTGGAGTAATTGCCGGCATTAAATTTAATAATCCAATAGCGGGTGTGTTGCGTAGAAATACCAACTGTTTTGTGTGTCCAGAGACCGTGACTTGGACCCAATTGCCTAATGATGTTTCCCCAGAAGTATTTTGCGCGCACTTTGTCCAGGAAACAAATATTTTAGCAGATCGTATGTGCGTCTTGCCGACAATATATTTAACAGCTGCTCGACATTTTACTTAATAAATATCTATTTCAAAATGCGTACCAGCCTTGCCAAAAATTGGAATATTTGGTAATTTTTTGCTCCTCAGCTGCTTGTTTGATGTCAGGCAAGTTGGGTGGGTTTTTAAAATAGTTAAAATTTTTATTTAAGGAATTTTTTTTAAGTTCGTGTTGTTTCGGATTTTTTAGTAGCCTTTTTGTGTTTGAATAAAACAGAGAGATGGAGTTGGTCCGCATTCGGCCTTTTTGTGCGCTTTGTGAAATCTTCTTAATTGTTCATTCTGCAGAGGCAACTATTAATAAAAGGGAATATTCATAAAGTCTTTGATGTTGACAATGTTATTTTCCGTTGACAAAACACTTTCAGTCTGCTTGCAAATTAGTTTATTGACAAGAGCTACTATATCATCTCGAGACAATTCTTGAAAGTGAACACAATTTTTGTACAATCACACTGATCGTGTCCAATGACTCTATTTCGTTAGAAAACTTTAGAAATAATTAAAGATTAGATTAATATTTATAAAAATATTAATCTAATCATTAATTATTTCTATTAACGTTTCATGATTTTTTTTCCTTTGTTTTTCGATTATCGAAATTCTGCGGCAGAGAAGTAGCCTACGTTCTACTGTAATTTTATGTTAACTGAGACAAGAATTTAGAAGTTATCGAGTTATATTTTTGGAAAAAATTATGTAGTCAGATATTATCTTGATGAGGATTTATTGCAGACATTCTAGTGTCAGGATATAATCATTCTAGGCTCGAAATGCTGGATCATCTTTCGGTTAGAGCCTGGCACGTGGGCTTAATTGACTTTCGCATAACTTTGGCAAGACTCAATGAAACAGGACATCTTGAGAATTTGGGGAATTCATGCAACTAAGGCAAATTTATCGATTACATGGTTGCCGGATATCTTACATTGCAGAAAGAAGAATTTATTTTTTTGGGTGAAAAAAACGATAAATAAAGAAAATCGAAGTGAGGCAAGTAATAGGGATGGTGAAATTTTAGGGAAAGGGGGTTTGATTTATAACACAGAGTTTGTTGGAGAGAGAAAGGGATGTTCTTAAACCTTCGCGAGATTCTCCTTAGAACCCTACTCACAGTGTGCTTGAGTTTCGCGAAATTCGTTCTTCTTTGTGAGTATGTGTGGGGGCATCAACACCCTCACTTCCCTCCAACCACCACCCACTTTCCCTTTCAGCTAGACACCCTTTTCCTCCCTTTGAAAATATTGCCAGCACGTGCACAGAGCCGCATCGTGCGTCGATAAGCGCTAAGAACGTCTTTAGTGCTTGGCTTGCAAATAAAATGGAACCGAGAGCGTGTTATTTTCTCAAAAAAAAAAAAAAAAAAAAAAAAGAAGATTTCCTCCCAATGTATGCAAATATTATTTTTATGTCCCTGCCGGCTAATCGTAAGAAGGAATTATTATTTGACCTTATCGTCGGCAATTTTTGACAAAATTGCTTTTTGTCACTTAACCATAAATTAAACCATAACATTTTTTTAAAATTTGTTTCCTCCAATTTTTGATATTTTTTTTCATCGGAAAAACATCTGACGTTTAGTAGGGACTGAGTTTTAGACAGTCTTAAAGAATAGACTTTTTTATTTCACTTTTTAAATTTTTTTGACACCATCAGCCACTCAGCTGCCATTTGAAAAAAATTAAAAAAAATTTTAAAAATTAGTTTTATCCAATTTTTAATTTTTTTTTCACCGGAAAATTACCTGACGTTTAGTTGGGACTGAGTTTTAGACAGCGTTAAAGAATGGAACGTTTTATTTCACTTTTTAAATTTTTTTGACACCATCAGCCACTCAGCTGCCATTTGAAAAAAATTTTAAAAAATTTGAAAAATTAGTTTCTTCCAATTTTTAATATTTTTTTCATCGGAAAATTAACTGGCCTTTAGTAGGGACTGAGTTTTAGACAGTCTTAAAGAGTGGAACGTTTTATTTCACTTTTTAATTTTTTTTTGACACCATCAGCCACTCAGCTGCCATTTGAAAAAATTTTTACAAAATTTGAAAAATTAGTTTCATCCGAATTTTCAATATTTTTTTCATCGGAAATACATTTGACGTTTAGTAGGGAGTAAGTTTTAGACAGCCTTAAAGAATGGAACGTTTTATTTCACTTTTTAAATTTTTTTGACACCATCAGCCACTCAGCTGCCATTTGAAAAAAATTTTTAAAAATTTGAAAAATTAGTTTCTTCCAATTTTTAATATTTTTTTTATCGGAAAAACATCTGACGTTTAGTAGGGACTGAGTTTTAGACAGTCTTACAGAATGGAACGTTTTATTTCACTTTTAAAATTTTTTTGACACCATCAGCCACTCAGCTGCCATTTAAAAAAAATTTTTTTAAATTTGAAAAATTAGTTTCTTCCATTTTTTAATTTTTTTTCATCGGAAAATTACCTGACCTTTAGTAGGGACTGAGTTTTAGACAGCCTTAAAGAATGGAACGTTTTATTTTACTTTTTAAATTTTTTTGACACCATCAGCCACTCAGCTGCCATTTGAAAAAAATTTAAAAAAATTTTAAAAATTAGTTTCTTCCAATTTTTAATATTTTTTTCATCGGAAATACATTTGACCTTTAGTAGGGACTGAGTTTTAGACAGCCTTAAAGAATGGAACGTTTTATTTCACTTTTTAAATTTTTTTTAAACCATCAGCCACTCAGCTGCCATTTAAAAAAATTTTTTTTAAATTTGAAAAATTAGTTTCTTCCAATTTTTAATATTTTTTTCATCGGAAAATTAACTGGCCTTTAGTAGGGACTGAGTTTTAGACAGTCTTAAAGAATAGACTTTTTTATTTCACTTTTTAAATTTTTTTGACACCATCAGCCACTCAGCTGCCATTTGAAAAAAATTTTTTTAAATTTTAAAAATTAGTTTCTTCCAATTTTTAATATTTTTTTCATCGAAAATACATTTGACCTTTAGTAGGGACTGAGTTTTAGACAGCGTTAAAGAATGGAACGTTTTATTTCACTTTTTAAATTTTTTTGACACCATCAGCCACTCAGCTGCCATTTGAAAAAAATTTAAAAAAATTTTAAAAATTAGTTTCTTCCAATTTTTAATATTTTTTTCATCGGAAAAACATCTGACCTTTAGTAGGCACTAAGTTTTAGAAAGTCTCAAAGAATGGAACGTTTTATTTCACTTTTTAAATTTTTTTGACACCATCAGCCACTCAGCTGCCATTTAAAAAAAATTTTTTTAAATTTGAGAAATTCGTTTCTTCCATTTTTTAATTTTTTTTTCATCGGAAAATTACCTGACCTTTAGTAGGGACTGAGTTTTAGACAGCCTTAAAGAATGGAACGTTTTATTTCACTTTTTAAATTTTTTTGACACCATCAGTCACTCAGCTGCCATTTGAAAAAATTTTTACAAAATTTGAAAAATTAGTTTCTTCCGAATTTTTAATATTTTTTTCATCGGAAATACATTTGACGTTTAGTAGGGACTAAGTTTTAGACAGCCTTAAAGAATGGAACGTTTTATTCCACTTTTAAAATTCTTTTGACACCATCAGCCACTCAGCTGCCATTTAAAAAAAATTTTTTTAAATTTGAGAAATTCGTTTCTTCCATTTTTTAATTTTTTTTTCATCTTAAAATTACCTGACCTTTAGTAGGGACTGAGTTTTAGACAGCCTTAAAGAATGGAACGTTTTATTTCACTTTTTAAAATTTTTTTTTTTTGTTTAATAATTTATACAATTTTTTTCCAAGTTATCAATTAAAATTATTTTAAAAAAAATTTTCAAAAAATTTAAAGATTTATTCATGTTTGAATTCAAATATAAAATATGCTGAGAAAAAAACTGGAAAAAATGTAGGACACAACCGGAAAATTTGAGAAATATCCAGGAATTTTGTTGAACAAAAATAGTAGACACTCTATTAGTTTTTTAGTTGGTTATTGTGTAGTTGGTTAGTCTTAAAATTGTATGCTTCGACACCGCAGATGCAAAATTGTCTGCCATTTGCAATTGTTAGGATTACAATTTGCTTCCATTTGATAACTCTGTAGAATTCATTTACAATTGCACTCTGATTCGTTATAAAGTTTTATCTTGTTAAGTTTTCCTAATTGTTTTAAGTCTCTCGAATTGTTATTTCAAGTCACAAATTATATTCAGAAGAAATGTTCAGTAATGGTTGTTTTCAAAATAATAGTTGTGAATAGAGAAAATGTTTATTTTACAGGAACGATTGAGAGTTGTCGTTGATAAATGAAAATCGATGACGGTAATTATAGTCTAGTTAGATTGTGGTAGTTATAAATTACAGTTTGTTCAGGTGTGACTTATTTCAGAGTATACAACAAATTAGAGGAACAAAAATTATTCAATGAAATTCAGCAGCTTTCTTTTTTTTCTAATTTAGAAAAAAAGACAGATCGTTAAAATGGAAATACAACGTTTCTATAGTTGTAAATTGTTTTTATCTCACAATCGTAGTTGTAAATTGTTTTAATCTCACAATCGTAGTTGGTTTAACGATGCAAAGGAAAAAAAATCGTATTCTAGTTTGATCAATGTTTCTGTAAATTGAAAAGAGAATCATTATTATTTTTTTTCCTTTTTGTTGATGTGAAATAATTTGGAAATTGTATAAAAATTTTCTAGGTAAATGTTCGAATGTAGTGGAATATGAATGAAATGATTTTAGATTTTTCGTGCTTTTGTTCTGTTTGCGAGAAGAAATGTTATTGTATATGTAAAAAAGTCAAGTGAAATTTTCACACGTGCAACTGTACTCACCAGATGTTGTTAAGGTGCCAATCAAAACGACAAGGTCGTAAGATTTTACGAGAGGTTATATTGGCTAGAATATCTTTGTCTTCTATCGTGTAATAAAATAAATATTTTTTTTTTACTGATCATGATCGTAAAGTTTTACAGTCGATCATCGATTTTTTAAAAGTGTTCTATCTTTCTTCCTTTTGAACCATTTTTTCTCAAAATGCTTCTTAATCTTAGAAATCCTAAAGAATGTTTCTTTTTTCTTGTGATTTAAAATTTGCGATTTTTAATTTTTGCAACAAAAATGTAAAATATGTAAAATATAAAAATACGTAATCTTTTGAATATTAGTTCACCCCTCAAACTGCCGATGGCAAAGATTTTGACTGTGCTCTGACATAGCAGTTAAGGGGTTTAAAATCGGAAAATAATGATTTAGAAATATTTTTTTTAGGTTATGTTAACATTTTTGAAAAGAGATGTTGTATAATGATAAGATCGAAAAGGAAAGGTAATCATTGGAGAGGGATAGAAATAGAATCTCGAGGGAAATGATCCCCTTTTATATGCGCCAGCGACCCTACTTTTCCTTCTTTCTTGTTCGTTCATCTTCAAACCGGAACCCGCTGGCTTCGTATCAGTTTATAGGTATCTTGCCGAGTTAACTCGTAAACCCGAGGACATCGCGCGCCCAGTGATGAAAACGCCTATAAGCGAACCCTCCTCCCTGTTTCGCCATTATTTTTTTTTTTTTAAGGAGCGCTGCTAAAATTTATTTTATTCAGTTATAAACTCGTGCTCGAATAGCTCATTAAAGTCGTAAAGAAAATTTTCTTATTTTTATAAGATTTCAAGCAGTAATGTAGAAGAATTGTAATGTAGATTTAATGTAGAAGAAAGATTATATTTACGGGCCTTGGATATTACGACTTTTTCGAATTTTTCCGACTATTTTCAAATAAAGCGACTTTTTTCGACTATTTTCAAATAATGCGACTTTTATCGACTTTTATTAAAAAATTGCGATTTTTTCGACTTTTCTTCCAAATTTTGCGCCAAAATATAATATTTTTGGTATAAAAATAACTGCAACTTATCTCGATTTTTATACCGTGCAAAGTATAACTTATTATAGACAAACTTTTGGAACATTATTTCTCAATCAGTTTTCTAATTAAATGATTCAAAATATTACAATTAAAAAAAATTTGAATAATTAAAATTCTGTAAAATTTAATTAAAACTTAATCATCTTTTCAAGTGTTTTATTCTAATTTTTGAAAATTAACTTTTAAAGAATTTTAATAGAAATTTTTTGAAATGATATTAAATTATCAAAAATTATAATAAATAATCTTCAAGTGTAGATTCAATAAAAAATGAAAATCAATGAAAAATAGGTTTTAGAAATAATATTAAAATAGTTTAGAAAAGAATAATTTTCTGAATTATTACGTTCTAATTTTTTAAATTCACTATTTTCAATATTTCCGAAAATTAAAATTCATGATCAACGATTAAATGAAAAATAAATTATTTTCCCACCAAAAAGAATAGAAATTTTTGGTCATAAATATTTTTGTTGTAAATTATTATTCAAAAAAATTAAACGTACTATTTTCTGTACAAAAATTATTAAAAAATTGCTTAAAAAATATTTTTCTTCAGAAATCGTTGACTATAAGCATTGTGATCTTCATGAACGTTGAAAAATTATAAATTACAATTAATGTTAGAAATTATTCGCTGATAGAATATTTTTTGAAATATGAAAAAAAAAATTTATAAATTACAATTTTTTTTTATAAATTTTATGTTTTTTATAAATTACAATATTTATAAGAAATTAATTCCTACAATTGTTTTATTACAATTTTTTAAGATTCAATTACATTCGAATAAAGTCAATAAAATTTTCTTTAAATTTACTACTTTAGAGTTTTTCAGAAATTATTTATTTATAATTACAATTTTTTGAAAAATTTTATTTATTTTTTTATAGTTTTTAAAAAACTGAATTATTTTTCCTAAGATTTTGACAAATTTTGAAATATTTTTTAAATGTTTTACTAAATTTAAATTAGTTTTGAAAAGATTTGACCAAATTGCAATTTTTTTAGACATTTTTTAATAGTATTTAATTGTAAAACTTTTTTGTATTTTCAATAAATTATTTGGAAATATTTCTTTATTAAAATTTTTGAAATTGTTCTACCTTAATTAATATCTTTAAATAGAAAAATGTAAGGTTTAAATTATTATATAAAATTAGATGTTTTATACAGCACTACTTTATAATTTTTCAGAAATAATTTATTTTTAATTAAAATTCTTTGAAAGGTTTCATTAATTTTTTTATATTTTAAAAAAACTGAATTTTTTGCCCCTAAGATTTTGCCAAATTTTGAATTATTTTTTAAATGTTTTACTAAATTTAAATCAGCTTTGAAAAGATTTGACCAAATTTCAATTTTTTTTAGACATTTTTTAATTATATTTAATTGTAAAACTTTTTGTATTTTTAATAAATCGTTTGGAAATATTTTTAAAAAGTTAATTTTCACGAATTTCTTTATTAAAATTTTTGAAAATGTTCCACTTTAGTTAATATCTTTAAATAAAAAAATAAACGGTTTAAATTGTTATAAAAAATTTGATTTCTTTTATTTAAATAATTGAATTTTTGAAGAAATTGCAGAAAATGATTAAAAATTCATATAGATAATTGATTTGGAGATGAAGTTTAGTTAAAAATTGTAGAAAGTATTTAATTTTCTAAAAGGGTTATAGTTTGAATTTTGATAAATTATTAAATTTGAAAAGTTGAAATTTAAAAAATTTTATTTCCTGTAAATAACGAAGTAAGAAGTATTTGAATATTTATTTAGCAAAATTATACAAGTTTTGATTAATTTGAATTTTTGTGACAGCACTGAACGACTTTTTCGATTTTTTTTTCTATTTTTAATCGACTAAAGCGACTTCTTTTGTTCGTTAAAGTCGATCCGAGGCCTGTATTTATACATTTAAAATGTTATATAAAAGTTTTAAAATTTAAAAATGTGGGTTAATTTTTTAATATATTTGAAGAGTTTGCGAAGAATTGAAATGTGGTAAAGTGGTAAAGTGGTAAAGTCCACAACGTTTATCAACGAAAAAAATTATTTACTTAACAAATTAAAAAAAAAATAAAGCAGCAATATTGCCATAAAAATATTTAGAAATAATAGATTGATGTTTATGTTATAATAATAATTGTTATATAAATAAATATTAAATAAAAAATAATTTTTGAATGAATTAAACAAATTTTTTTCGTTGATCAACGTTATGAACTTCAATTTCGTTTATTTTTAAATTTTTAATAAATTAAGATTAAAACTATTTAATTATTTTTAATTATTAATTTCTTATTATAAAAACATTTTCGATTAATGTCGGGATGTTTTTTTTAATATTTACACTTAGTTCGAGTGTATATAAAGTTTGTGAGAAATGTTTTGTGCTTGTGAGAAGCCATGTTACTGGCTAACCCAGATAGCACACAGAAAAGCTAGAAAAAAAGAAGAAATCTGGTTTTTCGTTTTATGAAAGAGATTTCTACATGTGTCAACACGCTCGAGGATTATATGTACTTACGACTGTCGCGTCAGCTTATTTAAAAAAAAACTCACACTTTCTTACGGATGAGTGTTAAATTGCCTTAATTCGCGTCCTTTTTGAATGTCAAATTTATATCACATCGTTCACTTTGTAGATAGTAGAGGCGTTTCTTTAAGTCTAAAATTAAAAACATTTTATATTTTAATTTATTTTATATTTTTAAAGCAAAAATTAACATTAACAATGAAAAAAGAAAAAAAAAAATTTTTAAGAATGTAATGAAAGAGGAGTTTGTTTAAAACTTAAAACGTTAAAAACATTTTGTATTTTATATTTTTAATGCAAAAATGGTTAAATTTAAGAAAGTAATGAAAAAAGAGTTTGTTTCAAAACATTTTAAGGCAAATTGGGGGGTTTTTTTTTTGTATAAAACTTTGTTGATTTGCTCCTTGCTGAGTAATGAAATTTTCAATTTGTTAATTAAAATTCTTTACTCTCGTTACTTGGGATATTTGAAATTTTGTGGGTACTTATATTGTATGAGAATAGTTGGTAAGCGCTGTAGGATTTTTTTTCTCTTTTTTTGCCCTAAGTTAAGTGTTCTTCTCGTATGAAAAGCTTTTCTTTTTTAACCCCCAAGACTCTGTCCTACTTTATAAAGTAAATAAGGCAACTCTATTTCTTTGGAAAAAAGGCGTCATCTAGTGATTTATGAGGCGAAATTTTTTCACGAATACACTGAAAAAAAATTTATTTGATTCAAATAACCGATTATTTGTCTATAATCAAATAAATATTTACTTGAATCAAATAATTTTTATTTGAATCAATTAATTAGTATTTGCTTGAAATACTGAAATATTTGATTCAAATACAATTTATTTGATTCAAATAAAAATTATTTGATTCAAGTAAATATTTATTTTGTTATTTGAATCAAATAAATTTTTTTTTCAGTGTATCATTGCAACTTATATTCATTTTACGGATTTCATTTAATATTTTAGTTTTTTGTTATTTGGTGTAGCAGAAAAGGTGGAATTAATTATTAAAATAATTTTTTTAGATTCTTGGCATTTTTTTTTTAACTCTTGTTAGGAAATTTACAGATCTGCTTGTTTCGGAAGGGAGATGAATTTGTATTTATTTCGTAAATAGAATTTAAAAGTTTGCCTATTAGCATTTAGATAACGAATCAACTTGAAAGATGTTACAAGAAAATAGTTTTCAAACACCCGCGCGAGACTAATTCAAGTTTATTGCTGCAAAAGACATGAGAGAATTTTGTAGTATTTCCCCACCGCACCTTTTTAGCATGTAAAACTTTTTTTCTTCGCGAATTCTTTTTTTCTTTTGGTGTACTTTAAAAAAACGGTAAATGACTTTCTCAACTTGAGTAATTTGTTTTTTGTTATTGATTTCTGAAATTTTGATTCATTGGTAATTGTTAGATTAGTTGATAGTTGGATTCGTTGTTTATGGTTTTCAATTTGAATTTAATCGGTTTGTTTAAAAAATTAATTGGTTTAAAAAAAATCAATTTGTTTAAAAAAAACAATTTGTTTAAAAAAACAATTTGTTTAAAAAAAATCAATTTGTTTAAAAAAATTCAATTTGTATAAAAAAAATTCAATTCAACAATGTTTTGGGAATAATTTCGAGGAACAACGGTGGTTGGAGTTTATTTGATTGGAATGATAACAAGGTAGACGGGAATCGTGTGATTCGAAATGTGGTGACTTTGCGTGATTCTAAATGTGAAATCGTGTTAAATTTTCTATGTGTATATATAGGACGGGAGGGGTTTATTTCTGCATAGGGCAAGCTTAATTAACGCTAAAGAGGGGACGAAAGGATCGAGAGCCAGATGGGAGTTTATCTCGACGAAACTAAATTTCAACATTGCTTGTCGCACCCCTGGGAATTCTCAGGAATTCCTTCAACTATATAAGTGTTTAATTCCCATCGAAACATTGCGAGAAAAAAATTATTGCTCTGAATAATGTGAAAGAAAAAGGGTGAAATAACCTACAATCGGTAAAAATTTATTCTCTTCATTTGCGAGTTTTGTTTTTTATTTTTCTTCTATTTTTCTTATCTTTTAAATATATATTTGTGTAAATATATATTTGGGTAAATATATATTTGTGTAAAAATATATTTATGTAAATATATATTTGTGTAAAAATATATTTATGTAAATATATATTTGTGTAAAAATATATTTATGTAAACATATATTTGTTATAATTAAAAACTACAGTTGATTCTTGAAATTTACAATGCAAATGTAATTTTCAAGCAGTTGGAGAATTTCGTTCGGTCAACGGACCAAAATGAAATTGTCCCCGCACGTTTAGGTTTATCTAATTGGTGTTTTCAAGGCACGGTAGTTAACTAATTCAAATATTTGCAAACGAGAATTTCTTCTTTCTGTTTTTTTTCTGCTCTTCATCATCATGTGGGATTAAATTACCGAATAGCACGAATTGCAATTTTTCTTTTTCCAAAAGTAAAATCTCAAAGATGACAATTAGAAGGAATAAAATTCTTTCGCAAATCCACATTATACGATTCGGCTCTTTCCCTCGAAAACGAAGCAGACGGTTCAATGCAATGAATCTCTTTTTTTTACCCCCGAGCTTCTCGAACTCTCGGTTTAAAATCTTTTTTTTAGTCCCTTTTTCTCCTTCTGGAATGGAAAAAGGAAGGAACTTACAGTTCTAATTGTGATCGTATCTTCATTACATATTCACGAGGGGAATGGTGGTTTTCTTTTTTTTTTTAGTAGGATTGAAGAAAATGATTATATTCTCTATAGAATATCGAACGGAGAAAAATATGATTGACTTATTTTTTTTTTTGGCAGAAGGAATTTATTATTTTTAATAGAGAGGGAGAATAGGAAAAATTTGTTCTACTCTTGAATCCCTTGACATTTTCTGTATGTTTTTTAGGGAAAATTTTTCTGCGAAAGGACGTTACTTCACGTTAGTGGCAATCAACCAGTTGGTTGAGCAACGAGGTTAATAACCTCGTTGAGTTAACGGTCCAACCTGAACCATAATTTAATCTTTTCCACATCAAAGCTTTTGTACCGTATATAGGTACTAATGTCAAAAATCAATCGTGTCGCTAATGCATAAAATGTAATTATTAATATCGTGGTGGTACCTGTTGAGAGATTGATTGATTGGATTAGGCACAAAAATTAACAGTAACTGGCACAGTAAAAGGTGGGGTGTTAAAATAACACCAGAATGGATTGAAATAATCTGCAATAAGTTTATTTCCTCTAGGATTAAATTAACACCAAAAAGGATTAAAATAATCTATTTTGGTGTTATTTTTAACTATGAAGGAAATTTTATTTTAAATTAAACACCAAAGTTCAACTAAAAAAAAAAAAAAAAAAAATTCAAAAAAAAAAAATATAAAATTCAACTAATTTAGCTTCTCCAGGAAGAAAAGTAAGTTAATTACTAACTAACTTAGTAACATAGTTACTCAATTAATTTGTGTTCCAAAATTCCAATTCTTTTTATAAATAATAAATTTCTTCTCTGATATTCAATTATTTTACAAAAATTTCATCAAATTCTTGGCAAAATTTTAATTATTTTCAAAAGTTTTCTAAAGTTCAATAATTTTCAATTTCTACTATTTTAATAAAATTTTCCAAAAGAATTCCGTTATTAACAAAAATTTCAATACAATTCTACGCAAACATTCAATTTTTTCAGAAATAATAAAAAATTTTTACACGAATTCAATTATTTACAAATTTTTTTTATAAATTTCTATACAATAATTCAATTATTTTCATAAATAATACTTCAACAGTGATTCAATTATTTTTATAAATAATACAAGTTTTTTAGGAATTCAATTATTTTTATAAATAATAAAATTCATTGCAGAATTTCAATTATTTCTAATACAATTTTTATCAAATTCCTCGAAAAATTGAATTATTCTTAAAAATCTTATTAAAATTCTTATTAAAAGTGCAAAGAATTTAATGATTTAAAAAATTTGTTCATAACATTTTTTATGAGAATTTAATTTCAAGAAACATGAAATTAATTATTTAATTTTGTATTTAAATAATTGAATTCTCGTATAGAATTTACTAATAAAAATGGTTTTAAAAATGAATTTTAGTTTCAAAATTTTAGATTTCAGTATTAAAAACATTATAACGTCGATTTTTAGAAATAATTAAGTTTTGAAAAAGTTTCAAACTAAAATTCATTGAAATATTTAATTTTTCATATTTTTGACTAAAAATTCTGTAGAATTAATTCTTTTTAAAAGTTTAATAGAATTTTTATTGATTTTATTCTCTTCAAAATTTCAATTCTCTTTAGAAATAATAAAATTCTTCTCTCATATTCAATTATTTTACAAAATTTTAATCAAATTCTTGTCAAAATTTCAATTATTTTCAAAAGTTTTCTAAAATTCCATAATTTTCAATATCTACTGTTTCAATAAAATTTTCCATAACAATTCCATTATTAAAAAAAATTTCAATACAATTCTACGCAAACATTCAAATATTTTCATAAATAATACAAATTTTTACAGGTATTCAATTATTTACAAATTTTTTAAATAAATTTTTTCGCAATAATTCAATTATTTTTATAAATAATACAATTCTTTTAGAAATTCAATTATTTTTATAAATATTAAAATTCTTTTAGAAATTCAATTATTTATATAAATAATAAAATTCTTTTTGGAATTCAATTATTTTCATAAATATAATAAAAGTCATTACAGAATTTCAATTATTTTTAATGCAATTTTAATCAAATTTCTCAAAAAATGTAATTATTCTTAAAAATCTTATTAAAATTCTTATTGAAAGTCCAATGAATTTAATAATTTAAAAACTTTTTTGATAACATTTTTTATGAGAATTTAATTTCAAGAAACATGAAATTAGGAAATTATTTATTTTTGGATTGAAATAATTGAATTCTCGTAGAATTTACTAATAAAAATGGTTTTAAAAATTAATTTCAGTTAAAATTCTAGTATTTTTAGTATTTTTTTAGTATTAAAAGCATTATAACGTGGATTTTTTTAAATAATTAAATTTTGAAGAAGTTTCAAACTAAAATTCATTGAAATTCTTAATTTTTCATATTTTTTGCCAAAAAATTTTGTAGAATTTATTCTTTTTAAAAGTTAAATAGGATTTTTATTGAAATTATTTCAAGTTTTTATTTTTTTAAATATATTTAATTGCAGAATTTCCTAATAATTGAAATTTTGTAAAATTGAATTGTAGACGAAAAAATTTGAAAATTATAAAACTCATCACAGCGTTTCAATGATTTTTCATGCAATTAGAATTGAATTCCTTGAAAAAAGTAATCATGTTCATGCAAATTTTAATAAAATTCGACAAAAGAATTGAATTATTAACAAAATTTGTTACTAAAATTCTTTATGAGAATTGAATTTTGAGAAACATTCAATTATTCAATAAATTATTTACTTTTGCATTTAAGTAATTAAATTCTTGTAGAATTTTCTAATAAAAATTGATTTTCATTTCATAAAAATGAATTTCAGTTAAAATTTTAGATTATAATTGAATATTAAAAGAAATATAGAGTGAAATTTTTGGAAATAATTGAATTTTCAAAATTAATATTTTTGAAAAGGTTGAATTTTATTTTTTGAATATTATTTGACGTTTTATTTTGTAATATGCTTTTAATTAAAGAATTTGGGAATAATTGAAATTTCGTGAAATTGATTAATGAATTATTTTTAAAAATAATACACTGAAAAAAAATTTACTTGATTCAAATAACTGATTATTTGACTATTATCAAATAAATATTTAACTTGAATCAAATAATTTTTATTTGAATCAATTAATTAGTATTTACTTCAAATACTGAAATATTTGATTCAAATAAAAATTATTTGTTTCAAGTAAATATTTATTTGATAATAGTCAAATAATCGGTTATTTGAGTCAAATAAATTTTTTTTTCAGTGTATATATAAAGTAAAATTGTAGTTAAAAATTGTTGAAAATAATAATTGAATTGAAATAATGAAAATAATTTTGAAGAAGTATAACATTTTTATAATACAAAATAATGATTTTATTACTTGGTCATCTTTAATTATTATAAAATATGAAGAAATCGATTACTCCGAGTCGAAGACTCGGAGTTATCAATATCTTCATATTTTATGGTTATAAAAAAATGTAATAAACTAAAATTTTATTTATTGTAAAAACCAACACCAAAATTGATTATTTTAATCTTTTTTGTTGTTAATTTAATCTGCAACACTCTTTAATCCCACACGATTTACTGTGGTAGTAAAAAATAATTTGCTGATTAATGTCAGAAGTGAAATTGTTTGTTGTTGATCTGCTACAACAGGAGTAATGGAAGACGGACTATGTCTTTGGTAAATAGAATTCACATTCAACCCTATTTATCCATTAGGCAGAAACGTACTGTTGAGAACGTAGTTTCCGGTTTGCAGGAGATTCCGCTTAATTAATGCATTACGCGCGTCCTTTGGGATCAAGTCATAGATTGGGTTGAGAACTCGGCCGTTTCACGGAATTAATCAAGTGCGCACACGAACTGATTGAGAGATTCTGTGGATCCATCTTCATAAAGTCTGATTTATTTTCTAGTGGAAATTACGTTCTGAAATTTATTTTTCATCTTCAGATGAAAAATGATTTAAAATTAGTAAACAGTTCTTGTGGTTTTTACTGTAATGATAAAACTGTAAAATGAAAGGTACTAATTCAGTAATAATTTTGGTAAACCAAAATCGTAATTTGGTTCTACTTTAATACCGAAATCAGCTCTAATTTAGAACCTTTTTTTTACTGTGTCTTGCAGGGCTGCAATGATTTAAATCAAGTTGATTTAAATCATAATTTTAATCTTGATTTAAATCTTGACATTTAAATCATGATTTAAATCAAACTGCGAAATGCATTAGAAACCGAAAAGTCTACAAAATTAGAATTTATGTTAAAAGTTTTTAATTAAATAAAAGTAAAAAAGAATATCTTATAAAGATAATATAATGAATATCAGAAAAGAATAATTATTATTTTTTGTTTATTTGGCGAAAGTTATTGAAAGATAAAAAATCTGTATTTTATATTTGAGTCAAAGAAGCATTAAATATCAGTATTTTGTTAAGATTTCCTAAACTTTTTTAAAACAAATTTTATTGTAACAAGAATTTATATATGTATTTTTTATTAAGGGTAGCCACAAATTATAAAAACAATTATAAATCAGAGATTTAGTTGGTCAGAAAAATAAAGGGAATTTTTAAAAATTCTTTAAAAGTCAGGGAATTTTAATCGAAAGAAACCACAAATTAAAAAACTTTGATAAACTTAGTTTTTGTATTTAGACTTTTTTTGTATAATATTTAATAATTAAACAAACATTTTTTAAATGTCTTATGTTTTTTTTATAAATAAAATTGTTACTTAAAAAGCATTAATAAATTTTTATAAGATTTTTTTTAAGTGTAAAGTTAAGCGGAACTCTTCTGCCACAAAAATGTATTTTTATATGCAGAATAAACATGAATTGAATTGAATTGCATTATTAAAATTTTAATTAGTAATGCAGAGTATTAAATAATAATTTAAAAATTTGTTAATCAGGAAAAATGAAAAATTAGTCAGGAAAAATCAGGAAATTCTAAAAATGAAATTTTGCATGCACCCTATTATTAATTTTTTAATTCCTAATATTAAAAAAATAAATATTTAAAAAATAGTATTAAAAAATGATTTAAATCAAAAAAATCCGATTTAAATCAAAAAAATCTGATTTTTTTGATTTTTTTAAAAAAATCATGATTTTTATCAGCCCTGGTGTCTTGTTTAAATTAATTTATTGTACTTCTGTATAGACCAAACTTTTTAGCTCCGTCTACAGTTGAAAAGTTAGTTTGTTTTACACACCTTTGAATATTTGGGGAATCTTATTGGTGTAGATTAATACTCAATTAGAGTGGTAGAGAGTGTTCGAATGTTTATTTGCATTGCGTTGCACGTGTGGAGAAAGCAGGGAACATATAAAGCAGAAATAACTTGATTGTGTTATACGATTCGGTGATTACACACGTTGTGTGACCCCTGCTTTGCAAACTCGTTTGTATTGTAGCAATCATTCGACTGTTGTATTGTAGACAATCGGCTACTTCATAATCTCTATTTTTCAAAAGAGAAAAAAATTATTTTATTTTTTATCCGATTTTGGCAAAACTTGACAATTGTTTAGTAACTGATTGACAACAGTTGTTTGATGATTTTTAGAATTTCACCAAGTTTGTTTCATTCTTTTATTTTACTTATTTCACGATGCAAGTTTTAATAAAGATTGTTTTGCAAGAATAATTCTCGAATTTACCCAAAAACTTTTTTATTCTCAAATATTTAAGGGTGAAAATTCTGAATCGCCGGAAGGTGGGAAGTAATGGCGAACGAGCGAGATTCACGGATGTTGCGTGCATTTTAAGTATGTCTACTCTTTCTCTCGAATCTTTCGTCTCTGCTTGGAGGGTTGGATTCAGGTATAGAGCAGGCAGGGGAGGAAAGTGTCACAATTATCGCCACGTCTGCGTCGAGACGCTTCTTGAAAACTAGATAAACGTGAAGTGAATTTGAAAGAACGTTTTCAAGGATTTGCATTTTCTGTAATTTCCTAAAGTGTGCGGGGAAAAATAAATAGAATGATGATGATAATAATAATGAGACGTGAGTGAAAAATGGAAGAAGTTAATTAAGTAATTTTGTTCTATTGGATTTTTTTTTTACTTTTCATTCGACAAGTGCTAAGTTGCGGATTAGAATATTCAGGGTCACTTGTATTTGTATTTGTGCATATATATATATATATTTCGTGTGAGTTTTTTCAGTCCGATCGATGAAACAAATATAGTCGGGTGCGCTTTAATGAAAATCAATTCAAGTGGCAAGGCTCTCAAGTTTTTGATCCAATCAAATCACAATTTTCGTTGACCAAGCGCATTCGATTAATTACTTCACATCAAACGGAGAATGCGGTCAAACAAATCTGATCTTTTAGAAAACTTTATTATATATGATTTCAAGGGGGCTTGAAAAATATTTTCTCTCGTTCGAGAAATAACTTTGATGGTTCATAAAACTCTCTTTCTCTTCCTCTTTCTTTTTCTATCTCTTTCTTTCTTTTTTTTCTCTTCCTCTTTATTTTTATATCTCTCTCTTTCTCTATCCTTTTTTAGATAATTTTTCCTAAAAAGTATACGACTAGATTTTTCACAACTGTTTGAAATTACAGGGTTGCCACAGGTTAGGTAAGTCAGGGAATTCAGGGAAAAGTCAGGAAAAGTAAAATTGGTCAGGGAAGTCAGGGAAAAGTCAGGGATTTTTAGTAAAAGTACTGGAAAAATCAAATTTCAAAAATTCATGAAAAAACTCTAAATTTTGATGTTTTTTTGTTTGCCTCGTAAACTATAAAAATAACCACGAATTTTAATACAAAACTTTGAATTTTTTCTATTTCAGACAATAATTTTGTTTTTAAATAACTTAATTTTTAAAGAACTATCATGAAATTATGACTTATAAATTATGTGATGAATAATTTTTACAATTTTCGTAAATACTAGATTGATAAAAGAGTTTTAGTTAAAAATACTAAAAAAATTTAATTTTGGAAAAGTTACAAATAATTACAGAAATTCAATTATTTTCAAAAGTAATAACATTTTTCGTAGAAATTCAATTATATTCAAAAATTTAAAAGAATTCTGGTCATTTCAATATGTTTAAAAATAAAAAAAATTCTTCTCCAAAATTCAATTATGTTCGAAATTTTTTTAAAAATTCTCGTCAAAATTTCAATTATCTTTATAAATAATACAATTCTTCTTCGAAATTCAATTATTTTTAAAAACTTTAATAAAATTCTTGGAAAAATTTCACAAGTATTCAATAATTTACAAAATTTTTGATGAATTTCTTCTAAATAAACCAATTATTTTCATAAATAATAAAGTTTTCACAGGAATTCAATTATTTAATATGAAAAATTTCAAATAATTTTACGAAAAATATCAGTTATTTAAAAAGAATTTCATAAAATTCGTCGCAAGAGTTCAGTTATTGAAAAAAATTTTAAAAAAGTTCTTTTCAAGAATTCAATTATTTTTAGAAATAGTAAAATTCTTCACCGAAATTCAATTATTTTTATAAACTTGAATAAAATTCGTTGGAAGAATTAAATTATTTTCAAAAGTAATAAAATTCTTCGCAGAAATTTAATTACTTTCAAAAATTTTTGTCAAAATTTCAATTTTCTTTATAAATAATAAAATTCATCAATATTCAATTATTTAAAAAAAAAAAATTTTAATTCTCGTCAAAATTTCAATTATTGTTATAAATAATACAATTCTTCTTCAAAATTCAAATATATTTAAAAACTTGAAAAAAATTCTTGTTAAAATTTCACAGAAATTCAATAATTTATGAAATTTTTAACAAATTTCTTTAAAATAATTCGATTATTTTCATAAATAATAAAATTTTCACGTGAGTTCAATTATTTATTATATCAAAATTTTATAAAATTTTTTGAAAAATATCAATTATTTAAAAAGATTTTTATTAAATTCGTCGCATGAATCAATTATTTAAAAAAAAATTTAACAAAGTTTTTTACAAGAATTGAATTATTTTTACAAATAATAAAATTCTTCACCAAAATTCAATTTTTTTTAGAAAAATTTTAAAAACATTTTTGGAAATTTTTAAAATTATTTTTATGAAATATAAAACTTATCGCAGGATTTTTTTTATTTTAGATACAATATTTTAATCAAATTCCTCGAAAAATGTAATTATTCTTAAAAATTTTATTAAAATTTGTCAAAAGAATTCAATTATTTTAAACTTTTTTGATAAAATTCTTTATGAGAATTCAATTTTAACGAACATTCAATTATTCAATAAATTATATATTTTTCAATTTAAATAATTGAATTTTCCTAGAATTTTCTGATAGAAATTGATTAAAAAATTATATTTCCTAATAATCAATTTATTGTTTATGAAACTAATTGAATTATTGCAACGAATTTTATTGCAATTTTTTCAAATATTTGAATTTTTATGAGAAAATTTATTACTTTTAAAAATAATTGAATTCTTGCGAAGGATTTTATTAGGATTTTTGTAAATAATTAAATTTTTGTTGAAAAATTTTATGGTTATTTAAATTATAACTTCGTGTTTTGTAATAATATTCTTATAAATTATTAAGTTTCAAAAATATTTGAATTTGAATCTTCTGAAGAATTTCAATTCCTGTGGAAAAGTAATAATTAAATATTTATTTAAAAATTCAGTTATTGATGTTTTTGAATAATTTTACAATTAATGAAATTTGTAAATAAATGTAATAGAACATTTTTTCTTGATTATCTAATAATTTTTAAATTAATAATTAATAATTAATTAATTAATTTATTTATTAATTTTTTTAGAATATTCTTTAGGGTCAGGGAAAAAGTGAGAATTTTGTCTGGAAATCAGGGAAAAGTCAGGGAAAAATAAAATTAAATATTTGTGGCAACCCTGTCTTTCTTTTTCTTTTTTTCGGTAATTTTCCCTAAAAAGTATACGACTAGATTTTTCCCAAATGTTTGAAATTAATTTTTGTCTGCTTTTTTCTCAATTCTAAAAAATGGAGTCAAAGAAAACAATTACGATTCGTCTGACCGAAAGTCGACTGTTTCACTTAAGTGAAACAATTCTACACACTGTCAGCCGATAATTTAATTGAAACCCACGTTTTTCTGTTTCAGGTGAGTGTTTTCGTGACAAATGGTTCTTGACCATTAAGTTTCAAAACTTGAATCAGATTTCGACGCAGTGATAACAAAAAAAAAATGTAAGTTTGCAAAACTATATTCTCTTTAAGGATTGATAAAAATCTATTGGATTGAATTCTCGTTATTCGTTATAAGAGTCGATATATTTCTTTTTCGTTTTCTTCTTTGCGAGAGAGAAAGAGAGAGAGTTGGATGTGACAATCTGTTATCAACGACTGGCATGGACAACTATTTCGTCGAGTTGCTCTCTGTCTCTCTCTCTCTCTCTCTTGTCTTTCATTGAGAGATGCTTAAGTCCTCTGCCAACTCAATTTAATTTAACGAAGACAGTTCAATTTCCCCCGCCAACTTGAAATAGTGAAGCTTTTGTATTTATCAACTACATGTCTAAATTGAAATGTCGCTTTTCTGTGTTCGTTTCGGTTATTGGATTTATTAATTCTAAACCGTTTGCGAATTTTTTTGTCGGTCAGAGAAAGAAAGTTTGATTGATTGCAGACAGACAATTTTGGCTCCAGGATGTATGTAAGTTGTATTCTTTTCGTTTATATACTAACACCAAGCTTTCGAAGGAGGACTTTATCTCGTTTTTGACGGGAACTAGGCGCCAAAACTCGGCATACTGACACATTTATTTCCTTTAAAGTAAAAATTGAAAAAACAGTATGCTAATTATTATTATTATTTTTATTATTTTTATTATTATTATTTTTATTATTATTATTATTATTTCTATTATTATTATTTTTTTTATTATTTTTATTATTATTATTATTATTATTATTATTATTATTATTATTATTATTATTATTTTTATTATTTTTAATTAAATAGTCTTTAACGTCCGAGATACTTCATAAATAAGTCAAAAAATGAAAACGAAAACATTCGGACAAAATTTTGTCCGAATGTTTTCGTTTTCATTTTTTGACTTATTTAATATTTTAATTATTATTGTTTTTAATTTACATAGAAGACAATAATGATTTTGACTTTTTTTTTATTATTAATTTATTATTGTAAGTATTGACGAAAATAGTTCCAGAAAGTGTAACATTTATGGATGAAAGAAAAGGGTCAGGGCTCCAAGTGATATGTGTACGAAAAATAGATTCAGTATCGATAATAATATATAATGTCGTCGTTGCTATAGTGCCATTGTGACGTCAAGGTCAATTTGTAGATCTTTTATAGTACTACTTTTAAGAGGCGTCAAGTTTTCTTTGAAAAGAATAAGAAATCTCAAGGTTCAGAGGGAAATATTTTTTTTTTCCCACCTCTCTTGAAAATAGTGAATCTTGCGGTGTATTATAAACGCAGAGTAATTCCGGGTGTATAAATTTTATTTTGCGATGCAATATAACGTGATGGTTTTAATGTTTCATAACTCTCTTTCGTATTACACTGATATAAGCCATTACGGTTTGTAATTAAATCAGACAATTAAAAGTTTCAGTACTCTTAAAGTCGTCTCTTGCTGAGATTTATAATAATCGTAATTGTAATAAGAATAATAATAATAATACGAATTATAATAATATTAATAATAATAATAATAATAATATTAATAATAATAATAATAATAATAAAAATAAAAATAATAGTAGCAATAATAAAAATAATAGTAGTAATAATAAAAATAATAGTAGTAATAATAGTAATAAGAATAAAAATAATAATAAAAATAATAATATTCTTCTGAATTTTGATTGCTAATGCAGGGCTCTGATCGAATTTAAAGACCAAAAAAAGTTGCTTTAGTCGATTAAAAATAGAAAAAAAAAAATAAAAAAAATCGTTCAGTGTTGTCACAAAAATTCATATTAAGCAAAACTTGAGTAATTTTGCTAAATAAATATTTAAATAATATTCTTATTTCTTATAATATTATTATAAGAATTATTATTATTTATTATTTATTATATTATTTATTATTCTTATAATAATAATATTCACAGGAAATAAAATTTAGCAAATTCCAACTTCTGAAATTTAATAATTTCCAAAAATTAAAAATTTAAAACTACAACCTTTCCAAAAATTCAATTATTTTCTACCATTTTCAATTAAACTTCATCTCTAAATCATCTTTATGAATTTTTAATCATTTTTTGCAATTTCTTCGACAATATATTTCTAAACAATTTGTTTAAAATACACAAAGTTTTATAATTAAATACAATTAAAAAATGTCCAAAAAATTAAAATTTGTCAAAATCTTCTTAAAAATAATTTAAATTTATTAAAACCTTTAAAAAATAATCCAAAATTTGACAAATTATGTTAAAAATAATTGAGTTTTGTAAAAATATTAAGTTTAATCAAATTTTGCCGAGAAATTTAATTATAAATGATTTCTGAAAAATTTTAAAATCAAAATTTTTTAAAAATTTTAATCTACTTTAATCGAAGGTAATTGAATCTTAAAAAATTTCGATAGAACAATTGTAAGGATTTGTTTTTTACAAATATAATAATGTAATTTTTCGAAAATAATTGAAAAATTTTTGTATTACTTGGAAAAAATTTTTTTTGAAGAATTTTAATAGAAAATTTTGCTAAATAAATATTTAAACCTTATTTTTATTTCTTCATTCATAGGAAATAAAATTTAACAAATTTCAACTTCTGAAATTTAATAATTTCTAAAAATGAAAAAAATCCTTCAAAAAATTAATTATTTTCTACCATTGTTATCTAAACTTCATCTTTAAATCAATTATTTTAATGAATTTTTAATTATTTTTTGCAATTTCTTCAAAAATTTAATTATTTAAATACAAACTATCAAATTTTTTATAATAATTTAAATTGTTTAATTTTCTTTTTTAAGATATTAATTATTAAATATTTTACCAAAGAAATTCGTAAAATAAACTTTTTAAATATATTTCTAAATAATTTTTTAAAATACGCAAAGTTTTATAATTAAATGCAATTAAAAAATGTCCAAAACATTGAAATTTGGTCAAATCTTTTAAAAAATAATTTTAATTTAGTAAAAGCTTTGAAAAATAATTCAAAAGTCGACAAATTCTTTTACAAAATAATTGAGTTTTTTAAAACAAAAAAAAATGCAATCAAATTTTTCCAAGAAATTTAATTATAAATGACTTCTGAAAAATTTTAAAATTAAAACATTTAAAAAAATTTGAATTTACTTCATTTGAAGGTAGAATTTAAAAACTTACGATAAAACAATTTTAAGAATTAGTTTTTTATAAATATTATAATGTAATTTTTCACAAATCATTGAAGAATTATTGTATTATTCAAAAAAAAATTTTCTTTGAAGAATTTTAATGGAAAATTCTAAATATATGATTATTTTCTCCAAAAATGTTGAAAATAATTTTGAAAAATTTTATTTTTGTGTGTAAATTTGAATTTTCGGCAATATTGAAAATATTGAAAATAATAGAAATTTAAAAAAAAAAATTAGAACGTAATAATTCAGATAATTACTTTTTTCAAAACTATTTTAATATTATTGTTAAAATCCATTTTTTATTAAATTTCATTTTTATTGGATTTATACACTTGAAGAGTATTCATTAAAATTTTTGAGAATTTAATATTATTTTCAAAATTTTCAATTAAAATTCTTGAAAAGTTAATTTTCCAAAATTGTAATAAAACACTTGAATAGATGATTTAGTTTGAATTAAATTTTACAGAATTTCAATTATTCAAAATCTTTTTAATGAAGATTTGAAAAATTATTTAAAAAATTTAATTAGAAAACTTATTCAAAGCTAAATTTTCAAAGATTTGTCTATTATGCTTTCTATACTAGTAAAAATCGAAATAAGTTGCATTTTATACTCAAAATATGGTATTTTGTCGCAAAATTTGGAAGAAAAGTCATAAAAGTCACAAATTTTTAATAAAAGTCGATAATAGTCGCATTATTTGAAAATAGTCGAGATAGTCGAAAAAGTCATAATATTCGAGGCTTGCTAATGTTATTTATGGTTTTTTTTCTATCAAAGAAAAGCAGACACATTTTTCTCGTTTATCAGATTAATGTTTATTATTCATACATTGGGGATATTAAGTGCTATTCATATTTTCAGTGTAGTATTTTACAATATTAAAAAAAAGTTTATAATTTCCTGTTTTCACATTGACATTTCTTGGCATATTCATCAGTTTCCTCTCTTTACTATTTCTATTGTTTTATTTTTTTTATATTTTTAAAAATGTTTATAAAACAATAAAAATTGTTTTTTGTTATATTTATTCTATTTTTGAGAATAAAATTTGTGACAAATTATAATTTGTTTGACAAAAAAAAAGTATTTCTTTACAAAAGTAATTTCTTTTCATTTCTTTTTCTTCTTTTTTAACACAATATTGTTTGAGTCGAAAAAAGTGATTTTCCTGATTCAGTAACAATGATAAATGAGTAAAAAAGACGTGACAAATATTAAGTTGGAATTTGTGTGTGTTTGTGTTTAATATAGAGGAATGATGTTTTTCTTTAGTTTGATGTTTCTTTATGATACATAAACGCTGTTCATTAATCAAATGCGAAGAAGAAAATGATAAAAGTTTTTTTTCTCCCTTTGTAGCTTTTGTCGATAATAGCCGCGTGAAGATTGTAGTCTAGACGTAGTAGTAGGGGGCACTGTAGGCAGATGCGTAGTAAGGATAGGCGGAATAAGCCGAGTACGCATAGGGATAATTCGTGTATGCGCTGTATGCAACCGGTGCCGTGTATGCGCTGTACGCGAGAGGAGCGCTGTACGCGCTCAGGACGTATCCTCTTTTACTCCTTCCTGACACCACTGAATTTTCGACTTCCGGTCCAGACACCACTTGTCTCGCTCCTTCAACTTCCACTGGCTTTGTTTCGGCAGAGGCGACGGCGATCAAAGCCAGGAGGAGGATAGCCTGGAACGGCAATTATTTCCAATAGAATTATTATTATCATTATTATTATTAGTCCTATTATTATTATTATTCCTATTATTATTATTATTCCTATTATTATTATTATTATTATTATTATTATTCCTATTATTATAATTATTATTATCATTATTATTCCTATTATTATAATTATTATCACTCTCTAAATCTGAATTAGTAGAATTCTACTAAGAATTAGTAAAATTTTACTAATTTTTAGTAGTTTTCATGAACGACTTTTCACCTTTTTAATTAGTAGAATATTACTAATTTTTTAGTAAAATTCTACTAATGTTTTAGTAGAATTCTACTAATTTAAAGTCACTTTTTCACTAAATGAATTAGTGAAACTGTTTTATCGACTATTAATAAAACAGTTCTACTAATTGTTAGTAGAATTCTACTAATCAATTATTAACGCTCTACTAAAAATTAGTCAAATTTTACTAATTGTTAGTAGAATTATTACTAAATCATTTAGTGGACGACTTTTCACTATTTCATTAGTAACTTTCTACTAATTCAGATTTAGAAAGTATTCACAGGAAATGAAAAGTGTTGTTTTCACCTGAATTCGGGTGAAAATAACACAAATTAATCAAAAACAAAAAAAACAAATTTTAACAACAAATTTTATCCTCATAGGATAAAATTTGTTGCGTGTTATTTTCACCCGAATTCAGGTTAAAACAACACTTTTCATTTCCTGTGTTATTGTAATTATTATTACTCTCTAAATCTGAATTAGTAGTTTTCTACTAATGAAATAGTGCGCTCTCTAAATCTGAATTAGTAAAAATATTTAGAATTATTAAAAATATTTACTAATTCGAATTAGTGACTGACTTTTTGCTTTTGAATTAGTAAACTTCACTAATAAATAGTAATTTCTACTAATTTATTAGAAAAATTTACTAATGCAAAAGCAAAAAGTCAAAAATTCCAATTAGTAAACATTTTTACTAATTCAAATTTAGAGAGCGGATTAAATTAGTAACTGTTTTTAATAATTTTTGGTAGTTTTTTTTACTTAATTATTACTAGAAAATTTACTAATTTGAAATAGTAAAAAAAAACGGTCTACTAATTGAATTAGTAATTTTCTACTATCAATTAGTAAAAAAATACTAAAAATTAGTAAAAAATGTTACTAATTCAAATTGGTAAACAAATCCGCACTAATTCAGATTTAGAGAGTATTATTATTCTTATTATTATTATCACTACACTGAAAAAAAATTTATTTGATTCAAATAACCGATTATTTTATTATTATCAAATAAATATTTTCTTAAATCAAATAATTTTTATTTCAATCAAATAATCTGTATTTGAATAAAATATTTCAGTATTTGAAGCAAATATTTCAGTATTTGAAGCAAATATTTCAGTATTTAAAGTAAATATTATTTAATTGATTCATATAAAAATTATTTGCTTTAAGTAAATATTTATTTGATTTAAGTAAATATTTATTTGATTTAAGTAAATATTTATTTGATAATAGTCAAATAATCGATTATTTGAATCAAATAAATATTTTTTCAGCAGTGTATATTATTTATTGATTTAAATAAATTTTTTATTCTCTTTTTATTTTAAATTGATTAAAAAAAACAAGTATTTAAACCTTTATATATAATTGTTTATTAATATTATTTCATTATTATGTTATTGTCTTTCGTAAATTAATACTATTGTTATATTATTACTATTATTGTTGTAAAAAAAAGTGGTAGCAATATTAGTTTAATTTTAAGGACGAAACAGATTTAAATTTAACAACTAAAGATCTGATAGTAAGTTAATATTTATTATTTATGTAAGAAACTAGTGAATGCAATTTAAATTCTCGTTTTGATTTGTGTATTTCAAAAATTGAAAATATTTTTAATTAAAATTGAAGCCAAAATTAATAATGACTCTTTGTTTATTTGTTGTATTATTGTACTATTTGTTGTAGATAGTAATGATAAAAAATTTACTTAAAAATAGAATAAATGTGACGCGCTCCGAAGAAAGGTACCTAAGAAGCAAACAAAATTATAGGTTCGGTCAAATTATAGGTTAGGTTAGTGTTAAATTTATCTTAATTAAAAGTTTATTTTTCATTATATGAATTTTAAACTAATTTTCATTGAATATTTTGAAGGCAATGAAGACGTGAAGATAAATAATTTTTAATTAATAATTTATTTAACTTTCTGTATTTTTACTTGGAAAATTAAAAACATAACCTCAAATTTTTTGCTTAGGTACCTTTCTTCGGAGCTTGACACAAATACAGGAACTAGTTCATAATAATAATAAAAAGCGAATAAAGAAAAAAAAATAAGGAAACAAAATATTAAATAAATAAATGATGGTAATAAATGATAATAAATAATAATAATAATAATAATAATAATAATAATAATAATAATAATAATAATAATAATAATGATAATAATAATGATAATAATAATAAAAAAATATAATAATAATAATAATAATAATATAATATTTAAAGAAATGTGAATTTGTATGCAAATATTTGATGAATTTGAGTAAATAATTAATACCATTCGTTATTATTTGAATTGAAATGGATTTGTTGGGTATTTATTGTGGATGGATTTTTTTTTTTGACTTACTGCAATGCACTTCATGATGATTGTTGATTGTTGAGGAGTTTGTTGTTGTTGTTGTGCTTGTTGTTTCACTGGTGGAAGGAATGATGCTTGAATGATTGTCTCGCGTCTCTTATATACTAAATCCTATTGTGCCCCATGATACGTGCTGAGATTGAGAATAAATCGTTGCACTTGATTCAGACGTGACTTCTTCGTATGGTCATCACCATCAGTGAAGGTTGTTGGTGTAATATAAGTGCTCATAGGTCCCTCATAGTTAGGTAACACACGTCCTTGGCCGCCAGCCAAATACTAATGAAAGTATTTTACAATCCAAAACTGATCGAAATTCTGCATATTGATTTTATTGTAAGCAACTTGACCTCTCGATTCTATTTCGATGGTCATCATCATCTTCTTCTTCTTCACTTCTTGTTCGCTTCTTTTTCCCTTTTTCTCTATTTTCTTATTTTTCCCTGTTTCTCTTTTTTTCTTCTTTTTCCCTTTTTCTCTTTTTTTTCTTCTTTTACTCTTTTTACCTTCTTCTTCTTCTCTTTTTTTCTTCTTTTCCCCTTTTTACCTTATTCTTCAGTTTTTTTCTTCTTTTTCCCTTTTTCTCTTCTCCTTTTCTTTTTCTTCTTTTTCCCTGTTTCTCTTTTTTTCTTCTGTTTCCCTTTTTCACTTTTTTTTCTTCTTTTGCCCTTTTTCTCCTTTTCTTCTCTTTTCTTCTTCTTTTTTTCCCTTTTTCTCCTCTGCTTCTCCCTTTTTTTCCCTTTTTATCTTCTTCTCTTTTTTTCTTCTTTTTCCCTTTTTCTCTTCTCCTTTTCTTTTTCTTCTTCTTTTTCCCTTTTTCTCTTCTCCTTTTCTTTTTCTTCTTTTTCTCTGTTTCTCTTTTTTTCTTTTTTTTCCTTTTTCTCTTCTCCTTTTCTTTTCCTTCTTTTTCCATGTTTCTCTTTTTTTCTTTTTTTCCCTTTTTCTCTTCTCCTTTTCTTTTTCTTCTTCTTTTTCTCTGTTTCTCTTTTTTCTTTTTTTTCCTTTTTTCTCTTCTTTTCACTTTTCGTTCCCTTTTATTTTTGAAATTGCTCCTATTCTTCTCTTTATTTTTCCGTTTTGTCTTACGGAATTTATCTCTTTAATAAAGTCATCGTAAACTTCTAATTAGCACCTGTTATTAATTCCGCGATGTATCCGAACCTTGTACTTGATAAAACTATATAATAACAATGCCTATGGAATTACAAATGGTTCGTTAATGTATGAGGTAATTTCTTTAAAAGGTCGTCTTATGGTTAATATTTATTTATTTATTTATAATATTTATTTATTTATTTACTTATTTATTTATAATATAGATTTATTTACTTATTTATTTATAATATTTATTTATTTACTTATTTATTTATAATATAGATTTATTTACTTATTTATTTATAGTATATATTTATTTACTTATTTATTTATAATATTTATTTATTATTACCTTATGGTTAATTAATTAATTAATTTATTTATTACACTGAAAAAAAAATTTATTTGATTCAAATAACCGATTATTTGTCTATAATCAAATAAATATTTACTTGAATCAAATAATTTTTATTTGAATCAAATAAATTGTATTTGAATCAAATATTTCAGTATTTGAATGAAATATTTCAGTATTTGAAGCAAATACTAATTAATTGATTCAAATAAAAATTATTTGATTCAAGTAAATATTTATTTGATTATAGACAAATAATCGGTTATTTGAATCAAATAAATTTTTTTTTCAGTGATAGAACTCAGAATGTTTTCAGAACCTCAATTTTCGTCAAATAAATTTGTTTATATTGTGCCCTTGGGTCCAAAGATTTGAAGAGGTTGTTAAATATTCAGTACTTATTTCTTTATTTCATCGAATGCATTTGTAATATAAATAAAATTTATTAGTTTATTAGTTTATTCTTTTATTAGAATTTATTGAAATAGTTTTTTCAATTAATAATTGTAGTGGATTCTTTTCTATACAAATTGTCGTAGGAGTTAAATTAAAATTAAAAGAATTGAGTAGAACTAGTAAGTTTACTACAACAATGTTTATTGCTCATAATTTTGAATTAGAAGGAGGAAAAAAATGATCCTTATTTCACTTCTGAATGCTCTTTATTCGTCTATTGTTTCAAGTAAACATTCACACATTCTGTACGTAAGCATTGTGTTTGTCTATAACACAAAGTAAACGCCAACTTCATCACGTATATATTATAGTTACCAAACTAGATTATAAACAAGTTTCGTCATAAACAAACACTCTCATCTTTGCGAAATTTTCAACTAGAGGAACAAACTTGTTTTGGGTATTGTTCAATTTTCCCCTTTAAATTTATTACTTTTGTATAGTTATTCTGTATTATTATTTATAAATCGAGTTCGACTCTTCGATAATTATTTTTTCCACTTTGAAATTATTGAATTGGGGTTCGAACCTTGTTTTTCGAAATGGTTAGTATTTAAATACAGTAGTTGAAAAGTATTGTCTATTAATTATTATTATAATTTAGTATTTATAAAAGTATTGTAGAAATTAGTATTGAATTACAGAAGTAGTTTCATAATTCGGGGAAATTATTGGAAAAATAATGAGTAATGGTAACTTTATTGTTTTGGGTAAAATTATTGGAAAAATAATTAGTAATTGTAATTTTCTTGTTTTGGGTAAAAAAAAATTATTGGAAAAATAATTAGTAATTGTAATTTTCTTGTTTTGGGTAAAATTATATGAAAAATAATAATTAGTAATTGTAATTTTCTTGTTTTGGGTAAAATTATTGGGAAAATAATTAGTAATTGTAATTTTCTTGTTTTTGGTAAAAAAAATTATTGGAAAAATAATTAGTAATTGTAATTTTCTTGTTTTGGGTAAAATTATTGGAAAAATAATTAGTAATTGTAATTTTCTTGTTTTGGGTAAAATTATTGGAAAAATAATTAGTAATTGTAATTTTCTTGTTTTTGGTAAAAAAAATTATTGGAAAAATAATTAGTAATTGTAATTTTCTTGTTTTGGGTAAAATTACAGGAAAAATAATTAGTAATTGTAATTTTCTTTTTTTTTTTTGGGTAAAATTAAATATTTTCATATAGTGAAAAGAATCAAAGGAGTAAAAAAAAGTAACTTGCTTGAAGTACCATGCTCGTACATGATCTATTAATCATGTTTATTCGCTGTCATTTATCAGCGACTGCTAATGGAAAACGCGAGAAATGGCGAAGCAGCGTTATTTTACGCTTATATGCCCGTCTATGTGCGATTTTTCACATCCGTTCATCACTAATGCTTTTATTTGCTTCTTCATATACAATAAAACATCATCGTAAATTTTCTTACTCTACCTTTTACTCGTTAAATTTTATTCTACACACTTCATTCAATTAAACTTTTCTTTTTTTTTATATATACACATAGATAGACATAGATAAATGTCTACATTAGTTTTCCCTCTTTAATGAAAATGCCTCGAAAAAAGACAAAAAGGGAATCAATTTTTTGATTAGAATCTTTATTATAAAAGCCGAGGGTGTAATTAAAAATTTTAGTCTGAATTTATGACTTGAAATATTAAAAAAAAGTTTTTTTTTTTGAAAAAGTAATTTACGGGAAAGAAGCGTCTTTATTTTACGGTTGGGATGAGAGCGTTTTAGTTTATATTCTTAACCTGAACGTATATATACATTTGGAAAGTCGAAACAACTGTGGTGTTAAAATGAAAATTCTCAAGTTTCCCTCGTTATCATTAGTGTCCTCTTAAGGAGCTTTTAATGAGGCTTTCTTAAAAGTCAAACTATCTTGAATTTTGAAACGATTGTCTTATTTCTTGTAAATCGAATACGTTTATTAACGTTTGCTTCCAACTTAAAAAATTTAAAAAACTTTTTTTTTTAACTTTGTTTAAAACTTGTTTAAACACTTGAAAAAATTATAAACTTATTAAAATGTGACAATTTGAATCAATTATTTTACTTATTGTCAAGTTCATTATTACAACTATTCAGGCCTAGGATATTATGACTTTTTCGACTTTTTTCAAATATTTTATCTATTTTATTATTTTGTTTTATTTTTATAATCCGACTTTTATCGACTTTAATTAAAAATTTGAGACTTTTTCGACTTTTCTTCCAAATTTTGCGACAAAATATCATATTTTTAGTATAAAATGCAACTTGTTTCGATTTTTATTAGTATAGAAAGTATAATAGACAAATCTTTGAAAATTTAGCTTTGAATAAGTTTTCTAATTAAATTTTTCGAATATTACAATTAAAAAGATTGGGAATAATTGAGATTCTGTGAAATTTAATTCAAACTAAATCATCTATTCAAGTGTTTCATTACAATTTTGGAAAATTAACTTTTCAAGAATTTTAATTGAAAATTTTAGAAATAATATTAAATTCACAAAAATTTTCATAAATAAAAAAAAATAAATAATAACAATAATAAATAATAAATAAAAGTGTTTAAATTCAATAAAAATGAAAATTAATGAAAAATAGGTTTTAAAAATAATATTAAAATAGTTTTGAAAAAAGTGATTCTCTGAATTATTACGTTATAAATTTTTTTTAAATTTTATTATTTCCAATAATTTCAGTATTGCCGAAAATTTTAATTTAAATACAAAATTAAAATTTTTCAGAACTATTTTCCACATTTTCGTGAAAATAATCATATATTCAAAATTTCAATTAAAATTCTAAAAAAAATTCATTTTAAATAATACAAAAATTCTTAGAATTGTTTTATCGTAATTTTTTAAAATCTACCTTTAAATAATGTAAACTAAAATTTCTTTTAATTTGTTATTTGAAAATTTTTCCGAAATCATTTATTAAACATCATTAATTAAACATCTTGGAAAAATTTGATTAAATTTTTTATATTTTTAAAAAACTTAATTACCTATTTTTTAAAAGAATTTGTCAACTTTAAATTTTTTTTCAAACGTTTACTAAATTTTGAAGTATTTTTAAAAAGATTTTACCAAATTTCAATTTTTTTGGAAATTTTTTTAATTGTATTCAATCATAAAACTTTGTGTAAAAATTTATTTAGAAAAATATATTTATAGTTTTAATTTTTAGAAATTATTAAATTTCAGAAGTTGAAATTTGTTAAATTTTATTTCCTGTAAATAAAAAAAATAAGAAGTATTTAAATATTTATTCAGTAAAATTTTTAATTAAATCTCTTCAAAAAAAATTTTTTTTTGTAAATAATACAATAATTTTTCAAATCTTTTTGAAAAAGTACATTATAAATATTTATAAAAAACTAATTCTTAGAATTGTTTTGACATAATTTTTTAAGATTCAAATTCTACCTTAATTAATATCGTTGAAAAGAAAAATTGACGTTTTAAATTATACAAAATTATATTTTTTGTATTTAAATAATTAAATTTTTGAAGAAATTACATAAAATTATTAGAAAATCATAAAAAATAATTGATTTAGAGATGAAGTTAAGTTAAAGTAAATTATAATTTTCAAAAACTTTTTTATTTCAAAATTTTTCAGAAATCATTTACAATTAAATTTCTTGAAAATATTTGATTTATTTTTTTTTTTTTAGTTTTTAAAAAACTATTATTTTTAAAAGAATTTGTCATATTTTGAATTATTTTTCAAAGGTTTTACTAAATTTAAATTATTTTTAAAAAGGGTTTTACTAAATTTAAATTTTTTAGACATTTTTTAATTGTTTTTAATTATAAAACTTTGTGTATTTTAAAAAATTATTTAGAAACATATTTAAAGGGTTAATTTTACGAATTTCTTTATTAAAATATTTGATAATATTCTTCGTTGATTAATATCTTTGAAAAGAAAAATTGACGGTTTAAATTATAAAAAATTAGATTTATTGTATTTAAAGAATTAAATTTTCGTAGAAATTGCAAAATGTGATTAAAAATTCATAAAGAGATATTTAGAGATAAAATTTAGTTAAAAATGGTAGAAAATAATTGAATTTTTCGAAAGGTTATAGTTTTCCTTTTAGAAATTATTAAATTTTTGAAGTTGAGCTTCGTTAAATTTTATTTCCCCTGAATAAATAAATAAATAAGAATAGTATTTAAATATTTATTTAGCAAAATTATACAAGTTTTGGTTAATTTGATTTTTTGTGAAAACACTGAAGGACTTTTTCGACTTTTTTTCTATTTTTAATCGACTAAAGGGACTTTTTTTACTCTTAAAAGTCGATCCAAGGCGTGACTATTGAAATTAATTAACTATTAAATTATTATTATTTAACTATAACTGTAACTATTATTATTATTATTATTATTATTATTATTATTATTATTATTAAATTATTAACTATGGAATTATAAATACTCTGCAACTAGATTATTCTAAAGTATAAACACACTATGTTGGATTAATTTTTTTTAGTTACTTTTGAACAATTCATCTTCAGATTATTTGAGACTGCTGAATAAAACATCTTTCTCTCTCTCTCTCTCTGTTTAATTTTTCCCTCTCTGAGAACTTTATTTATTATTCCATTTCCTATAATATTTTTATGGCACTTATGTCGATGCAAAATTTATGCAGATTCAGACTTGTTTAAATCTATGTTTCGTGTTGGAGAATTTTTTTCTCACTCTACGACTCGATTCACATGAATATGTATCGTGAAATAGGATAAAATCAATTGCGCTGCATTCAGTTGCATACAAATCGTAGCTTTTGGAGACTCAGTAGTTTGTTTGTTTTTTTTTCGTCTTCTTCATTTATTCGACGCGCAAGTTGGAGGAAAAGGAAATGTCGTAAAATATACTCGTTTCTCTTTTTCTTTTTTTTTTTTTTTTATTCTCTTCCTTGATCTTAGTAAAGACACTTGAGTAATATCTGTAACATTACGAGACACAATGTCGAGGCCATCTATCAGACTACCAACTGTCGTCTTGTGTACCTTCTTTTTTCCTTCATTGCTTGTTCCACGCATCGCTACATAACGTCGTCTGCTTTTTTTTTACTCCCTTGAAGCACATTGATCAAGTTTTCTTTCTTACGGACATTTCATTTTGTTTAGTTTTTTTATTCTTGCCGTGAAAGTTAATTAGTTAATTAATTTCCATTAGAGTGATTTGGAAATATTAATTAGGTGACTATGAAGTTGGCGACACTGCGAGCGTTGAAAAACATTTTTCTCACGAAGCCGAAAGAATAATTTTTCTGGAAAAAAGGGGAATTTTTCTGCAATATGCCCTTATCTTTTTTATTCTCTTTTTATTTTTTTTATTCTTTTTTTTTCTTTTTTTCTCTTTTTTATTCTTTTTTATTCTTTTTTCTCTTTTTTATTCTTTTTTTTCTCTTTTTTATTCTTTTTTATTCTTTTTTATTCTATTTTATTCTTTTTTATTCTTTTTTATTCTTTTTTTGTCTACTTTCCACTTTCGCTTCCATTCTTCTGACCCTCAGTTTTTCAACCCCTTCTGTCATTTTGGACGCAGAGTGTTTTTTTTTTGTTTTTTAAATTTCGGTGGCACGTATCAACCGTATCGTCGTTTTGGCAAAAAGGGGTTAGAGTATAACTATATAAACTCATACGAAACGGGAAAAACGATTGAAACTCGGCTCTTGTAAGTACGTATACGTGGGTGTGTAGCTAACAGGAGCCAAAAAAGAGGAAAAAAAGAGGAGAAATCCAAAGACGGCAGAGTAAGTTCTATTGTTTGGTCGTTCTTTAGAAACTCTTCACATTAGCGACGTGAATTAGCACAATGGCACTCTGTCCTTGTTTCTCTTTCTCTTTTCTTTCTATCAAGAGAAGGTGAATATCTACCTCTATTAAACGAGATGTTTCGATTCTATCTTCCGTCTCTGGCAAATTTTTTTGCAGTTCTTTTTGTTTCCTTCTTCCAAGTTGATAGCAGATGGTTCAAAATTCATCCCGCAAGAATTTTCAGTAGTTTTCAAGAATTTTTGATTTGGAAAAGATAAAACTTACCGTCCACTGTAACTAATAATTGCACTTACCGTTAAGCCTAGTGTTTTTGTCGTTAAATTTAACTTTAATTTAATTAATTAATGAATTAATGACTTATTTAATTAATTAATTAATGAATGACTTAATTAATTTTTTAATTTCATGGCAAACTTACCGTTTGATTAACCGTTGAACATGATGATAAAAATTTTAATATTTTATTTCGAAAAGATAAAACTTACCGTCGACTGTAACTAATAATTTCACTTACCGTTAATCCTAGTGTTTTTATCATTAAATTTAACTTTAATTTCATTAATTAATGAATTAATTTATTAATTTCATGGTAAACTTACCGTTTGATTAACCGTTGAACATGATGATAAAAATTTTAATATTTTATTTCGAAAAGATAAAACTTACCGTCGACTGTAACTAATAATTGCACTTACCGTTAATCCTAGTGTTTTTATCGTTATCTTTAACTTTAATTTAATGAATGAATTAATTATTTTTTTAATTTTATGTTATAATTTTAATTTATGTTAAACTTACCGTTTGATTAACCGTTGAACAGAATGATAAAAATTTTAATATTTTATTTCGAAAAGATAAAACTTATCGTCGACTATAACTAATAATTTCACTTACCGTTAATCCAAGTTTTTTTATCGTTGAATTTAACTTTAATTTAATTAATAAATGATTTAATTTTTTAATTTTATATTAAACTTACCGTAATGACAACAAAGATCAATTGAACTTACCGTGAATTAAATATAAAAATTTTTTCTTCTTCTAAATTATCATCCAACAGGAAAAGGGTTCTCTGTTCTTCTGAATATAACTTTTTCCCCTAGATTTTTCATAATTTTTTGTGTTTTTTTTTGCCTCATTTGTCACATTTGCCAGCTATAGTTTGAAATTTATTCAACTACTGAGAACGATTGGCGAATGCTATAAAGTGAAATTTAATGTCATAACTTTGTCAATCTGCAAGTTTGAAATTTATCGCTTTACCAAGTTTGGATTAAATTTAATTCCAAATTAACAGATTGTAATAAAATTTTGCCCTAAAGACCACTTTTTTCTGTCATTAAATCTTTTTCTGCTTTTCACACTAAATAGTTAATAAAAGGAATAAAATCGTTAATAACAAAAAATTAAATATTTTATCACTTTATAAATGTTAAAATTTTTTTTACTTTTATATTATAAATTATTTAATTTCTTTTAATTTTTATATTACAAATTATTTAATTTTCTTTAATTTTTATATTATAAATTATTTAATTTTTTTAATTTTCTATTATAAATTTTTGATTTTTTAAAATTTTTACATTATAAATTATTTAAATATTTAATTTTTACCTTATAAATTATTTAAATATTTAATTTTTACCTTATAAATTATTTAAAATTTTAATTTTTACATTATAAATTATTTATTTTTTGAATTTTTCTATCATTTTACAAATTCTATTTCAAATTGAAAATATAGTTTAAATTTTTTTCTAAAAAGGGTAGAAAATGATTTTCTTTAGAAACTTTTTTTTCAATTCACTTTTTTTGGTACGTTTTGTTTTTCGAAAAGTCTTTTTGTCTCCTTTTTATCTGAAAGGATCTTTTTCCTTCTGTAAAGTTTTGTTGTTATTTCATTCTTCAAACTAATAGAATCCTTTTGTCTTAATTTTTTAAAAGACAGATTTATATTTGTCTCCGTTTCTACTGCGAGTTTTCGTTTACTTTTTTATTATCTCCGATCGTATATATGTATGTATATATATTTTTTTACACACCAGTTTTTTATTGAAGATAGAAGAAATAATAATTCATTGGAAATTGACGACGATAAATGATAAAAAAAAATTGTAAATATCGTTTTTATGCTTACTGATTTTTTTTTTAAGAAGCAATTTTTTTTCCCTCTTTTTTACTTAATAAATGTCAAAAGTCAACTTATAGCTTTCAATATGACGACAAGAACTCGATATTTGATTCCCCTATGGTATTTACTTGCACGAATCTTTCTTGCCATCGTGTTCCCTTTTTGCTTTTTTTTATCCTTTTACGGTCAGTTGTGAATTTTTATGAAATATTTATTTTCCTCGATTTAAATCTTATTTCACTTTTAGAAAAGTTGGAGACAAATTTTTTTTCTCTCTTATTTTTCTGAGAAGAAACTTCGTTTTCAATTTCTTTGTATTGTTTTCTTTTTTTTAAAGAGTAGAAGTTTTAGAATAAAAGTTCGTTCTGGAGAATTCGATATTAAATGTCGATAAAAAAGATTTTTTTGTTGGAACGTTTCCTTAATTTCTGAAAAATAAATAAAATAAATAAAATTGAGAACACATTTATATTTTAATAGAAAGAAAAAAAAGTGACCGTTATATCGATAATTGAAAAAAAAGTTTTTACTTTCAAGCAATTTATAGATCAAACAAGCGTTTTAGGCGAAGTTCAATTGGAGATAAAATTGGTGAAAAATTCAATTAAACGTTCATTTAGAGATTATATAGATCCTCGAAATTGCTTGCATGGACCGCAAGTGATGAGCTTGTGAGTTTGAAAGAATAAAAAAAAAAGAAGAGAGAGTAGAAAAAAAAAGAAATAGAAACGAAGGTGAAAAAAGAACAAAATAGGGAATTACTCTACCGTTGACTTTCGAATGTTGAGAAAGCAATGTGCGATACTTGAAGAGTAGAAATGCAACTCTAACTTTTGCAATTTTAAAGTCTGTTTGCTTTCAGCTTTCTCCAACGGTTTTCCTAATCTTCTCGTTTCCTTTTCTTCCTTTTTTTCTTTTTTGCCTCCATTTCATCCCCTTTTCAAAAAGGGTGTGCGAACTTGTTCCTCGAATTGTTTATGCTCAGTACTATTTCTCTGTCGTGCGTTTTTCTTGAGCTTCTTACAAACTTGGATTTTGTCACCCATATAGGGCTCTCCCTATAAAGAAACGACAGGATTTGTAGGATGACAGAAAAAAAGTCGACAGTTAAATTTCATTGAATAAATGGTTCCAATCATTTCTGCATTTTTTTCTGGCGAAATTTTGCAAAAAGAAAATTTAATTATTTAAAAAAAAAATTTAATAAAATTATACAAAAACTTTTAATAATTTTCAAAAAATAATAAAAATTTCACAAGAATTTCATTAATAACAAATTTTTTTTATTTTCTTCGCAATCATTCGACTATTTTCATAATTAATAAAATTTTACCGGAATTCAATTATTTTCGTAAATAATAAAATTCTTTTTAGGAATTCAATTATTTTAAATAGATTTTTAACCGAATTCCTGGAAAAAATTCTTAAAAATTCTATTCAAATTCGTCCAAAGAATTTAATTTGTTTAAAAATTTGTTAATAAAGTTTTTAATAGGAATTGAATTCCAAAAAACATTCAATTATTTAAATAAATTATTTACTTTTTGTATTTAAATAATTGAATTCTGGGAGAATTTTCTCATAAACATTGATTTAAAAATAGATTTCAGTTAAAATCTTCGATAATAAAAAAATAATTGAATTTGCAAAATTTTTTTTAAATTGGCTTAAAAATAATTGAATTTTTACCAAACAAAATTTTATTAAAACTTTTTAAAATGTTTGAATTTCTGCTAAAATTCTAATATTTTTAAAAATAATTGAATTCTTGCGAAGAATTTTATTAAGATTATTGAAAATAATTGATTCTATGCATAGATTTTTATTATTTTTCGAAAATATTTTAATTCTTGCGAGAAATTTTATTGAAATTTCTGAAAGTAATTAAAGATCTGCTAAGAATTTTTTTATTTTTAGTTTATGCCGAGAATTTTATTAAAATTTTTAAAAATAATTAAATTTCTGTTAATTTTTAACGAGAAATAAATTATTTTTGAAAATTTTAATAAAATTCTTCGCAAGAATTCAACTATTTTCATAATTAATAAAATTTTACCGGGATTCAATTATTTTCGTAAATAATAAAATTCTTTTTAGCAATTCAATTATTTTTGATAGAATTTTAATCGAAATCCTCGAAAAAATTCTTAAAAATTTTATAAAAATTCGTCCAAAGATTTTAAATTGTTTAAAAATTTGTTAATAAAGTTTTTAATAGGAATTGAATTCCAAAAAACATTCAATTATTCAATAAATTATTTATTTTTGTATTTAAATAATTGGATTCTGGTAGAATTTTCTCATAAACATTGATTTAAAAATAGAGTTCAGTTAAAATTTTAGAATATGAAAGAATAATTGAATTTGGAAAAATTTTTTTTAAATTGTCTTAAAAATAATTGAATTTCTACAAAAAATAGTTTTATCAAAACTTTTTAAAATGTTTGAATTTCTGCTAAAATTCTAATATTTTTAAAAATAATTGAATTCTTGCGAATAATTTTATTATGACTAGTAAAAATAATTGATTATTTACATATTTGTTTATAAATACTTTCGCAATAATTCAATTATTTTTAGAAATAAAAAAATTCTTTTAGGAATTTAATTATTTTTATAAATAATCAAAATTTTTACAAGAATTCAATTATTTTTATAAATAATCAAAATTTTTACAAGAATTCATTTATTTTTATAAATAATCAAAATTTTTACATGAATTCCTTTATTTTTATAAATAAACAAAATTTTTGCAGGACATATTTTTTTACAAATACTTTCGCAATAATTCAATTATTTTTATAAATAAAAAAATTCTTTTAGGAATTCAATTATTTTTATAAATAATCAAAATTTTTACAAGAATTCAATTATTTACAAATTTTTGTATAACTATTTAAGCAATAATTCAATTATTTTTATAAATAAAAAAATTCTTTTAGGAATTCAATATTTTTGTAAATAATAAAATTCCTTTAGAAAATTCAATTATTTTCCTAAATAATAAAATTCAATGGAGAATTTCAATTATTTTTAATGCAATTTAAATCGAATTTCTCTAAAAATGTAATTATTCTTAACAATTTTATTAAAATTCGTTAATCGAATTCAAGTATTTGATAATTTGTTGATAACAATTTTTTATGGGAATTGAATTTTAAGAAACGTTCAATTCTTCAATAAATTATTTAATTGCGTTTTATTTTTATTTAAATAATTGAATTCTAGTAGAATATTCTAATAAAAATTGAATTTTATTTCATAAAAATGAATTTCAGTTAAAATTTTAGATAATCATTGAATATTAAAAGCAATATAGCGTGAATTTTAAAAAATAATTGAATTTTGTAATTAATTTTTTTGAAAAAGTTTAATTGAGTTTTTTAAATACTATTTTCAGTTTCTATTTTCTAATATTTATTTAATAAAAGAATTTAACTAATAATTGAAATTTCGTAAAATTAAATATTGTAAAGAAATGAATTTGAAAATTGTCAAAGAACTTTTTCGAAAATTATTAAAAATAATCGATATAAAGAAGAATTTTAGATAAAAATTGTGAAAAATAATAATTGAATTGATAATGATTTTAATTATTATAAATTATTTTTATTAATAATTAATATCAATTATTATAAAACATGAAGAAATCGAAGTGTCGAAGTTATCGATTTCTTAATGTTTTAGTTATGAAAAAATGAATTTTTAGTTTTAAGTAAAATGTTTTCTTATATTTGATTCAGACTGATTTTATTTTTGTCAGTTGGTCCGTAATTTTTAATTTTTGGTCCGTAAAGTCCGTATTTTTAAATATTTTCACTGCTTCGAGCCCTATGCAAAGAGGATATTTTCTTTTTATTCCTCAAAAATTGATAAGTTTCAAAGTAAAATGCTTATCGGATGAAAAAGGGTTGTAAAAAATTTCTTCTGTTCTGCTAGTTCAGTTAAGTTTGACGGCAAAAATTTGACGAGGCTTGGAAAAAACAGGTGTCGTGCATCGTGCCCTAAGATTCGCAGAAAAGGCATTTAGAGTGACTTGGCCTGAGGGGAATTGAAGCATTTCCTTTCCATCCCTCTTGTGGCTGTTTGGCTCGTGGTTACGACGAAAGATCGAGATGGATTGAATGATGGATGGTTGAATAGATGTAGTCACGCAAGAAGGGACTCGCTCTCTTTTTCTCTCTCTCTTTCATTCTCTTTTTTTCCTTTTCTCTCTCTCTCTCTCTCTCTCTCTCTCTCTCTCTCTCTCTTTGACACAATGAAGGAAAGTGAACTTTGATGCTGAGCACGGTTTTCATTCAGAGAGCTTTGCGGCGCCAAATTGCAATATATAAATACTTTTGGCGCCGCAAATACGCCCTCATTTAAATACCGATTTCGCACTCGTTTTTTCAACTTCTTTCTTGGCCGATTTATCAATCAAGATTATCGCAATTTGTTTCTTCAAACACTCAATTTTGAATTCATGTTTCTTACCTGTTTTTGCTACTATTAATAGTATCATTAATATTATTATTCCTATTATTATTACTACTATTATTATTACTACTATTATTATTATTACTACTATTATTATTACTATTATTATTATTATTATTTTTATTAATATTATTATTATTATTATTCCTATTATTATTATTATTATTATTACTATTACTATTACTATTACTATTACTATTACTATTACTATTACTATTACTATTACTATTACTATTACTATTACTATTACTATTACTATTACTATTACTATTACTATTACTATTACTATTACTATTTTCCTACTTCCCCCTCCAATACCATTATTATTACTCTCTAAATCTGAATTAGTAGTTTTCTACTACTAAAATAGTGCGGATTGAATTAGTAACTGTTTTTACTAATTTTTAGTAGTTTTTTTTTACTAATTATTAGTAGAAAATTTACTAATTTGAAATAATAAAAAATACGGTCTTCTAATTGAATTAGTAATTTTCTACTAGCAATTAGTAAAAAACTACTAAAAATTAGTAAAAACATGTTACTACTTCAAATTGGTAAAGGAATCCGCGCTAATTCGGATTTAGAGAATACAATTGTTTTTTGGTATAATTTTTTTCCCTGATGGGAGGCGATAAATTAATTTTAACCGTTGAATATATATAGTTAATTCGTTTGGATAAGAAGTCTTTCGGACATTATAGCTTAATAGTGAGGATCGATACACGATATAGCAAAATTATCTAGGATAATGGCATGAAGAAGCGTATACTGAAAAGACGCTTTTTATTCTAGAGAAAAACTCGTCTTTATTCCCCATCTGTGAAAGCAGTGAAGGTGGATTTAGGAGCTTTACTATACTTCCCCGCAAACGCCATTGATTCACTTCGGATAAGGCACATAAAATGAAATTTTCATTCTTCAATGTTAAACTTTTTCTTTTTTTTTTTTATTAATACGTACACGCTAAAAAAGTTCATAAATCTCCAAGTTTAAAGGCTCTGGAAATTTATACAAAAGGTATGTACGCTGTTTTAAACTTTCTTTTTGCGCCCCGATTCGAATGTATTTGGGTCAAAAAGAAAAAAAAAGGTTTTTCCACTTTGAATAATGGGAAATTTTACTTAATTTTTGGTACAAGCGACGGTATTTTTTTACCCGTTTGGCAAAAAGCGAAACCGCTTTTACTAAATCGTTAGTATTTTGATATTTAATTTTTTTTTCTTTAAAAATAAGTAATCAGCCAAAGAAATGGGTTTGTATTAAACTTATTCTATAATTCACTTAAACTTATTTAATTAAATATTATATTATAATTATTATTATAATTATCATTATAATTATTATTATAATAATTATTATAATTATTATTATAATTATTATTATTATTATTATTATAATTATTATAATTATTATTATAACTATTATTATAATTATTTAATTAAACTTATTTTATAATTCAATTAAGCATAGTTTTTATTGAATCAAATTTAATATGTCTTAAACCAAAATCATTATATGTTTAATTCAAAGATTTTGTTTGATTTTTATGTTTGATTCAAATATATTGTTTTCTCAGTGTCGCATTATTTGAAAATAGTCGAAAAAAGTTATAATATCCAAGACCTGCAATCGGCGATTATTTTTTATTGTAGAGGGGAAAAAGAAGTGTTTTACAATGAGTATATAGAAGGTGTTGTTTGGACTTATTCTCGCAATAACAAGGCTCTCGAGAGTTTTCGCAATAATTGGTGCGTTAAGTTCACAAGTGCCGAAAATATCCGTGTTCATAATAAACGTCTTTGGCCAAGACGATCGTAAAAAGTCGATATTTTGGCCCTCTCGTTACGATCCCGTGATACAGCATTTCCGTAGAACCAAAGTGCTTTCCTTTATTGCAAATGCCATTACACGTTTAGTGGAACTTGCAACGCCCATAAGATGAGAAGGGGAGTGTTCGTTCTCTTCTTTTGTCACTATTACGCCTCACAATGGTTCACATTTTACACTTGGACTTTAGAACCATTCTGTTCTCATTTCGAATTGTTTCTTAATTAATTTTTTTTACATTAAGTTTCGTATTGTTTCTTTTAAAATTTGTTTCTATATTCAGGGCTCGGATTGTGCGACTTTTTCGACTTTTTTCCACTTTTCTAAGGAAATGTGACTTTTTTCGACTTTTTTGTGAAAAGATGCGACTAATCGACTTTTTCGAGATTTTTTTAGTAAAATGCGACTGAAATTTTTTAAATTTTTAGAAAATTGAAGTTAAAGGAAAAAGTTTTGGTCAAAAAAATGTTCTTTTAAGTTTATTTACGGAATTCTTTTAAATTTTTCAAAAAAACATCAATAACTTCTTTTTTAAATAAATATTTAATTATTATTTTTCAATAAGAATTAAAATTCTTCAACACATTCAAATTCAAACCTTTTTGAAATTAAACAATTTATAAAAAATTGTTATAAAACATGAAGAAATCGATCACTCCGAGTCTTGACTCGGAACAATCGTGGTCTTCATGTTTTATAATAATTAAAGATAAAAATTATTATTTTATATTATAAGATTTTATAAAAAAAATTTTGAAAATCATTGAATTTCTGCGGTGAATTTTCTTACTTTTGAAGGTAATTGAATTTTGCAAAGAATTTTATCAGAACTTTGGAAAATAATTAAATTTCCATGATGAATTTTATTATTTATGCAGATAATGATAATTTTAACGAAAAATTAAAAAAAAAATTTGAAAATAATTGAAATTTTGCGAAGAATTTCAGTATTTTTCCAAGTAAATGAATTTTAGAGGAGAATTTTATTATTTATAAAAATAATTAAAATTATGACAGGCATTTTATTCATTTTTTTTAAATAATTGAATTTTGGTAAAAAATTTTATTATTTATAAAAATAATTAAAATTTTGAACAGATTTTTTTTTTAAATGTTTAAAAGTAATTGAATATTGAAGAAGAATTTTGATATTATAAAGATTATTGAATTATAAAGATAATTGAATTTTTGAACAGATTTTTTTTTAAATGTTTAAAAGTAATTGAAATTTGAAGAAGAATTTTGATATTTATAAAGATAATTGAAATTTTGAGAATTAAAAAAAAAATTTTTTGAAAGTAATTGAATTTCTGCGATGTATTTTCTTAATTTTTAAAATAATTAAATTTTGCAAAGAATTTTATCACAACTTTTGAAAATAATTAAATTTCCATGATGAATTTTATTATTTATGAAGATAATGATAATTTTGACGAGAAATTAAAAAATTTTTTTTTGAAAATTATTGAATTTCTGCAAAGAATTTTATTACTTTTGAAAATAAATGAATTTCTAGGATGAATTTTATTATTTATAAAGATAATAACAAATAAACAGAAATAAATACATAAATAATTGAAATTCTGACAAGAATTTTATTAAAATTCTTCGAAAATAATTTGAAATAATTTGATATTTATAAAGATAATTGAAATTTTGAGAATTTAAAAAAGGATTTAGAAAATAATTGAATTTCCATGATGAATTTTTTTATTTATGAAAATAATGATAATTTGACAAGAAATTAAAAAAAAATTTTGAATGTAATTGAATTTTTGCAAAGAATTTCATTATTTTTGAAAATAAATGAATTTTAGAGAAGAATTTTATTATTTATAAAGATTATTGAAATTTTGAACAGATTTTTTTTTAAAATGTTTAAAAGTAATTGAATTTTGAAGAAGAATTTTGATATTTTTAAAAATAGTTGAAATTGTGGGGAGAATTAAAAAAAAATTGAAAGGAATTGAATTTCTGCGATGAATTTTCTTACTTTTGAAAATAATTGAATTTTGCAGTGAATTTTATCAGATCTTTTGAAAATAATTGAATTTCCATGATGAATTTTTTTATTCATAAAAATACTGATAATTTGACGTGAAATTAAAAAAAAATTTTTTTGAATGTAATTGAATTTTTCCAAAGAATTTCATTATTTTTGAAAATAAATGAATTTTAGAGAAGAATTTTATTATTTTTAAAAATAATTGAAATTATGACAGGCATTTTAATTAATTTGTTTTAAATATTTTAATTTTGGAAAAGAATTTTATTATTTATAAAAATAATTGAAATTTTAAAGAGATTTTTTTAAAAAATGTTAAAAATACCTAATTACATTTTTTCCATGCATTTTATTAAATTTTATTAAATATTATTCCAGATTGTTTGATCTTAAAGTATTTGTTGGCGAGAAATATGATTTTTTTTACAATTTTGACAATTTTGTGTTTCCTTTTCGGCGTTTTTTTTCCTAAAATTTCATTCGACTTTTTTTCGGCATTTTTCAGAAATTTGATGCGACTTTTCGTGACTTTTGTTGTGAATTTATGCGACTAAAGCGACTTTTTTTGAGTCTTAAAGACGATCCGAGCCCTGTATATTTGTTCTATATTGTCTTCCATATTGTTTATATCTCTGTTTTCATGTTTTTTTTTTTTTTTTTTGCTTTCTTGTATTTGGTTTCATATTATTTTTTACACCCTGACTTTTTTGTGTTTAAAAACTTTATTTTTAAATCATTTTTTAAATGAAAGTATAATTTTCTAATTTACTTCTTTTTATGTTTCAGAATATTCTACGCCCTGCGGGACACACGCTGGTGAGTTATTAAATTTTTTTTTATTATTAGCATTCTTGCGTGAATTGAAGGGTTTATTGCGGGATTCGTAAAGGGAATATATTAGACTGGAGATAATGACTGACTACATATACGAGAAACAGATATAGTAGACCTTAGGCTCACTAACAGGACAAACAAGGGCGTGTATTGTTCCCCTACAGAGAGCTAATCGATTATTGTGTGGTAACTGCGTATTTTGACAACCCTTAATGGGTTATCTTTATTAAAAAAAAAATCCCAACACTTTAGCCATTTTAGTATGTAAATTCTTCCTTTATTTTACCAGTACACATGGTTAAATTTTTATTACTCGATTACGTAATTTTTCTTTTAGAAAATAAAATAACTGCGCTTCGATAAAATTTTTATTAAACTTAAATTAAACCTAGCGTAAAAAAACTTAGAGGCTTAAAAAAATTGGTTAAAGTTTGTAAATGTTTGTAAAAGTTTCCAAAAGTTTAAAAAAGGTTAAAAAAAAGGTTAAAAAAGTTTTAAAAAGGTTAAAAAAGTTTTAAAAAGGTTAAAAAAGTTTTTAAAAGGTTAAAAAAGTTTTAAAAAGGTTATAAAAGGTTTAAAAAAGGTTATAAAAGGTTTAAAAAGTGTAAAAAAGTTTAAAAATAGCTTAACGTAGAGTGAAATAAAAAATACTATTAAAGAACAGTTAATATTTTTCGTTAAATAGTTTTCTTTTTATTGTCTTTAATTCTTTGTGGTTCTGGTTGACAATATCGCGTATATTCAGTGACTATGGCAACATTGGCCAGTGTTAGTAGAGTAGGGGAAACTTTACCATACAGAAACTCTATAATGTAATATACAACTCGAACTTAATTTTGGTATATTCGACGAACAATGCCAATGGAGATAGATTTAGTTTCCAAGGACTTATTTCTGTTCTTAGTTGATAAACTTTGACTAGCTCTCGTCCTCTCACTGTAATTCCGTTTTCAGATATAATGTAGTATATATATATATATAGTCCTTCAACCCTGAAATCAGTCTTGTTTTGATGGTCACTAACCGCATTGATACTCTGAACACGTTTTGAGAACGGTTCATTGCTTGGTCCAGTCTCGGGCACATCTAACTCTATACGTATTTCTTTGATTTTCAACGTTTGATACTCTTTTATGTCCTCCACAAAGTGCTTTTTGAGGAAAAGTAAAAATTGACATTCATTTCGAACTGAATAACGAATATTAGAAAAAATAGTTTTTCTCTCATTTATGGAGATCTGAAGGAAGAAATTTTGAATTCATGAAAAATTACTGTTTTACTTCCTTTTTTTCGAAAAATAGCTTATAGTGTATTATACATAAACAGAAGCCGTAGGAAAAAAATTCCGATTCTTCTATCAATAGATGATGCCACAAAACTGCATTTGAGTAGTATATGTATATTTTGTATTCTCTATGCATTACATGATTCAAGGAAAGAATGTAGGTGAATGGCTTCTTGAAACGGCGCATAGAGTCTTTTCATCTTCATGCGATCGGAAACGATATCATTATAGGAAATAATTTATAGGAAAAATTTATTACCTTCTGGTTTAATATTTAAAGGAAACTGTGTTTTTTTTTTAAATTCGTAATCTTTCTCTCCTGTATTTAAAAAAAAAGGTTGGAGGTATTTTATTTCCAAACGTGTATTATTTTTTTCCAAGCTGCGATTTTATTTTTTTTGCCAATTTATTTAATGCATAAAGCAATCTATCTTTATACACAGCCTTATATATTAACTTTACGCTCTCAAATCAAGTGAAAAGTTGTGAAAAGTTTTCATTTGTTATATAATATAATAATAGAAAAGTTTAATCTAATAATTTCACTCGAAAACTTTAAAATAAAGTTCTGTCATCAACACAGTTTCACTTTCTGTTCTTTGCAGTGAAATTGCAGAGAAACTTCTTAGCTGAGTTATTTTTCTAAAGTTTATTATTATCGGAGAAAATGCTGTTTGTGACCTTCGTGTAAAGTTTCTGTTTATATATTCATCGTTTGTTTTTGAAAAATTCGAAGGATTCGAAAAATTGGACATGAAAAAAATTAGAAATATTCGAAATATTCCCAAAATTGATATTTTAGTTAATTACTTATTTACTTTTTTTGGGAAAAATAATTTCTCTTTTTTGGAATTAAATTTTGAGGGAAGGAATATATGATTATGGTGGGATTATCGCGAAATGTATTATTTATGTTAAAGTGTGCATTGAATAGCTCAGCATAAAATTTTCCACTAGAAATCTGCTAATAGCGATTTATTGGTATCAAATACCAGTGGGCAGTGTCGCGTGATCGGGATTATTCCGCTCAAAGTACTCTCATCAATATTGTACGATGTGCCTCACTATTGATGATTAGGGGAACGGTACTTTTCAGTGATTTCAGTGACGGTAGTCAAACAGGGCTCGAAGTAGGTTTGTAAATTCTGAAAAAGTCCGTAACTTTGCTTCAAGTCTGTAAAAGTCCGTTTTTTCGAAAAAAGGTCCGTAAAGTTCGTAATTTCATTCAAAAAGGATGAAAAGTTCGTAAATTGTACGATATAATTTGGAGAATTTTAGAGAAGTTACAAATGATTGCAAAAAGTCAATTATTTTTAAAAGTAATAAAATTCTTCGCAAAAATTCAATTATGTTGGAAAATTTATTTAAATTCTCGTCAAAATTTCAATTATCTTTAGAAATATTAAAATTCTTCTCTGAAATTCATATATTTTCAAAAAAACTAAAAAAAATGTCAACATTTCAATTATCTGTATAAATAAATAAATAGCAAAATTCTTCAACAAAATTCAATTATTTTCAAAAACTTTATTAAAATTCATTACAAAATTTTAATTATTTTCATAATTTACAATATTTATCACACCAGTTCAATTCATTTCTAAAGGAATAAAATAAAATTCAATTATTTTCAAAAATTTTAATAAAATCCTTTGCAAAATTTGAATTATTTTCAAAAGTAATAATATTCTTGGCAATAATTAAATATTGTTCCAAATCTACTACTTTTATGAAATTTACCAAAAGAATTTAATTATTTAAAAAAAATTTAATAAAATTCTACAAAAACTTTTAATTATTTTCAAAAAATAATAAAAATTTCACAAGAATTTCATTAATAACTAATTTTTTTTATAAAATTCTTCGCAATCATTCAACTATTTTCATAATTAATAATACAGGGATTCAATTATTTTCAATAGAATTTTAATCGAATTCGTCAAAAAAATTCTTAAAAATTTTAGGTGCCGTGAAGCTAGCGGCCCGCCATCCGCCAGATACCTGACAAATCCATAGGCGTCGCCACTAAATTATACAAAATGTTCCATTTTCCCTTATTTCCTATTCCTGACCATTTCTTTCACTATAAAGAGAATGTAAATATTCTACAAACCTTATTGAACATAAAAATCAATTGTTTATTAATAAAAATCAATTCTATATTAACAATTGATTTTTTTAAAACTATTAACAACGAAAAACTTGAAAATTCGATTGTCTGCTGACTGGCGGATGGAGTTTGCTGCCAAATAATTATCCCAAAATTATTTTTTAAAAGTAGGTTATAGATAATAAATATCCAACGAACATTTGTTAACATAAAAATCAATTGTTTATTAACAATTAATTTTTTTAAATCAATTAAAGGCGAATAACTTGAAAATTCGATTGTCTGCTGACTGGCGGATGGAGTTTGCTGCCAAATAATTATCCCAAAATTATTTTTTAAAAGTAGGTTATAGATAATAAATATCCAACAAACATTTGTTAACATAAAAATCAATTGTTTATTAACAATTAATTTTTTTAAATCAATTAAAGGCGAATAACTTGAAAATTCGATTGTCTGCTGACTGGCGGATGGAGTTTGCTGCCAAATAATTATCCCAAAATTATTTTTTAAAAGTAGGTTATAGATAATAAATATCCAACGACCATTTGTTAACATAAAAATCAATTGTTTAGTAACAATTTATTTTTTTAAATCAATTAAAGGTGAATAACTTGAAAATTCGATTGTCTGCTGGCTGGCGGATGGAGTTTGCTGCCAAATAATTATCCCAAAATTATTTTTTAAAAGTAGGTTATAGATGATAAATATCCAACGAACATTTGTTAACACAAAAATCAGTTGTTAATAAACAATTGATTTTTATGTTAACAAATGTTCGTTGGATATTTATTTGCAAAAATCGAATTCTGAAAAATAATTTTGGGATAATTATTTGGCAGCAAACTTCATCCGCCAGTCAGGAGACAATCGAATTTTCAAGTTATTCGCCTTTAATTGCTTTAAAAAAATTAATTGTTAATAAACAATTGATTTTTATGTTAACAAATGTTCGTTGGATATTTATTTGCGAAAATCTAATTCTAAAAAATAATTTTGGGATAATTATTTGGCAGCAAACTCCATCCGCCAGTCAGCAGACAATCGAATTTTCAAGTTTTTCGTTGTTAATAGTTTTAAAAAAATCAATTGTTAATATAGAATTGATTTTTATTAATAAACAATTCATTTTTATGTTTAATAAGGTTTGTAGAATATTTACATTCACTTTATAGTGAAAGAAATGGTCAGGAATAGGAAATAAGGGAAAATGGAACATTTTGTATAATTTAGTGGCGACGCCTATGGATTTGTCAGGTGTCTGGCGGATGGCGGGCCGCTAGCTTCTCGGCACCAAAATTTTATTAAAATTCGCCCAAAGAATTTAATTGTTTAAAAACTTGTTAATAAAGTTTTTAATAAGAATTGAATTCCAGGAAACTTTCAATTATTCAATAAATTATTAATTTTTGTATTTAAATAATTGAATTCTGGTAGAATTTTTTCATAAACATTAATTTAGAAATAGATTTCAGTTAAAATCTTAGATTATAAAAAAATAATTGAATTTGGAAATTTTTTTTTAAATTGTCTTAAAAATAATTAAATTTCTACAAAAAATAGTTTTATCAAAACTTTTTAAAATGTTTGAATTTCTGCTAAAATTCTAATATTTTTAAAAATAATTGAATTCTTGCGAATAATTTTTTTAAGACTATTGAAAGTAATTGATTCCCTGCAAAGATTTTTTTTATTTTACGAAAATATTTTAATTCTTGCGAGAAATTTTATTGAAATTTCTGAAAGTAATCAAAGATCTGCTAAGAATTTTTTTATTTTTAGTTTATGCCAAGAATTTTATTAAAATTTTTAAGACTAATTGAATTCCTGTTAATTTTTTACAAGAATTTAATTATTTTTGAAAATTTTAATAAAATTCTTTACAAGAATTCAATTATTTTCATAAATAATAAAATTCAATGCAGAATTTAAATTATTTTTAATGTAATTTTAATAGAATTTCACTAAAAATTTATTTATTCTTAAAAATTTTATTAAAATGCGTCAATAGATTTCAAGTATTTGATAATTTGTTGATAACAATTTTTTATAGGAATTGAATTTTAAGAAACGTTCAATTATTCAATAAATTATTTAATTGCGTTTTATTTTTATTTAAATAATTGAATTCTAATAGAATATTCTAATAAAAATTGAATTTTTTTTCATAAAAATGAATTTCAGTTAAAATTTTAGATAATCATTGAATATTAAAAGCAATAAAGCGTGAATTTTAGAAAATAATTGAATTTTATAATTAATTTTTTTGAAAAAGTTTAATTGAGTTTTTTTAATTCTATTTTCAGTTTCTGTTTTCTAATATTTATTTAATAACAGAATTTAACTAATAATTGAAATTTTGTAAAATTAAATATTGTAAGAAATGAATTTGAAAATTGTCAAAGAACTTTTTCGAAAATTATTCTAATTAATCGATATAAAGAAGAATTTTAGATAAAAATTCTGAAAAATAACATTTGAGTTGATGATTTTAATTATTAAATTATTTTTATGAATAATTAATATTAATTATTATAAAACATGAAAAATTGAATTTCTAGTTTTAAGTAAAATGCTCTCTCATATTTGATTCGGTCTGATTCTATTTTTGTCAGTTGGTCCGTAATTTTTATTTTTTTGGTCCGTAAAATTGAAATATTAATTGTATTGCCTTTCTTTTGTTGTTGTCGATTTGTAGATACTGTCGAACAGGAGAGACACTTTATTGACGCTAGACAGTTTTAATGGCGAGATTAGGTTGGTTATTAACAGTATATTTGCGCCTAAAGAGACAGATGCTGAAAATAACTTTAATTCCCAATGCGGACGTGCTTAGGAATTTTCTTGACAAATGAGGCGCGCACGAGAAATTCTCTTAGTAGCAATTTGCTGCAGTGTATAAGCTTCTTTCAGGAATACCTCCACCATCTCTATTAGCCTTTAGAGAAGGTTTATTTCAATCTCTTAAATGAGATTACATTAATTACTTTTCGTAGATACTCCAATTTGGTCAATTTAACCCTTTTTCTTGCAATCAGAACTGATTTTATTTTTCAATTTCAGAGGTAATTTAATGTAATTTCTTGGCATTCGTCTTGACTTTATCTTGTAGTGCTTATTTTATACTTTTTTCCGTTTCTAAACAGTTCTTAAGGTTTTTTTTCCAAAAGGTATATTGGAGAAGAAAATTATTTTTTGAAAAATAACTTTTCGTTGGTTTTTTTTGTTTTTGTTTGCTTTTTTTGTTTTTGTTTGCTTTTTTGTTTTTGTTTGTTTTTTTGTTTTTGTTTGCTTTTTTGTTTTTGTTTGTTTTTTTCGTTTGATAAGTTCTTTGATAAGTTTGTTTTTAATTGAGTGTAGTGCTTTAGTTTGTAATTGTTGCTGTGCGTAACACATTGAGTGTGATAATGACTTGAAATATTTGGAAGAGCCTCTATTTTCCTTATCGTTCCCCAGGGTGGCGTTACTTAAGATTTATTGCACGCATTTTGCGAACTAGCACGACATCCTCGCGAGAGACGACCTCTAGCATTTTGATAAATTATGTCTTCAGCACAATCTTCAAGCTATCGTTGAACTGTCTTTCTCTCTCTGTCTCTATTCCTCGGTTGGGTTAAGTGTCATGGAAAATTTAAGACCTTATGCATAATGTGACATTCTAATTCAGATTTCATTGCGAAAACTCAGATGCTCTTTACTGGGTCATTTCAACATGGAATAATAATAAATTATCGTAAAGAAATAATCATTGTTTGCAGTTTGAATTTATTGCTATATATGAAATTCAAAACTTGATGTTCAACTTTGATTAGCATCAGGAGGGAATGTTCATTTCGTTCTCTATGTTATGTAAGGTTTGAATTTTCACCAAGTTTCACGACAATATTTCAGGACCAACCCTGGGAGCATTATTGCCAACCCTATGTGCGTTTCTTGGCCCCCGGGGGTGATATTTTGCGATTGCCTATATTGATAACCTCAGAGGTTTGGCTAACTCTCGACATTTTGCAGCTGCGCGTGCCTAGGGCGTGGAATTGTATCACAGGGACTGTGAAAAGTCTACGATATTAGCTTAACATCTACCTTGGCCAATCAACTCTTAAGTGCGTTTGCCAACCCTCTTTCCAATTCTCATTCGCTGACTGCTATATAGATTCCCTTTTGGAACAAATAAAGTTTTTCTTAATTCGAGAAAATGTGCGCGAGAAGCTATAAAAACGATATTTATGACTGTATGGACATTTTTTGGTTTGATAACATTTTTATAGTTAAAATTAAAAGTTAGTTAGTTTTAATGTGAAACATTTTTTTTTTTATTTACAGTCAAAAGTGGACACATTTTTTTTTTTTCAATTTGATGTCTCGAGAAAAACTAGTTTTACACAACCATGCAGTTTTGTTTTATTATTTTTTTTCCTCCATAGAGACAAAGAAGGGGAAAGTTATTTTTATCCTGACGAAACAATAATCGTTTGAGAGAAGCAATTTAGTGTTTTCTATATAAAAGACGCAATATCCATTAATGCGATGTTACTGCATGTGTGGAATACAAATGAAAGAGAGAAAGAAAAGAAAAAAATTTGCTGAGAAATTCTCTCTTTGACGATGAGGCTCACGCGGTAAATAAACGTCCCGAAGGAAGAAATGGATTCTTCCGGTCGTTGAACGAAACTAGCAGTCGAGCCAGAGTTTACGGGTTCCAAGGTAATATCCTTTTGCTATGAGAAAGGGCTTCCTCTTTTTTTTATACCGTATGGATATATGTGTGAATATACACATATACGCAAGAAGAGGGAAAACGATTTTTTTTTTATTTTGGTATTGCCAGAAACTCTGGTGAGATGGCAGCTTGTGCCTTTTAAGAACTTGAGGGTGTTTCCAGAGTTACGAGAGGAGAAAATCGACTGTATAGGTTTATTTGCATTCTCATTTGTATGCTTGGGGTTTTTTTTTCTTTTTTTTTTTTAATGAGATGCTATGATTTATGAAAGACGAGAATTTTTCATACGATGTGGTGTATAATGACCTCTTAATGATCGTCTCACGTGTTTAATGTCATCAGTTGGTATTGTTTCACTCTATTTTCTTTGAAATTAATGATTTATTTTTTATTATTCTGTTTACGCAAATCATAATTTATTTCTCTTGGGAAAAACATTGTTTCTATTATTTGAAAATTATTTTCTATTCTTGTCATATTTTTTGTTAATTTCTGGAAAAAATAACAATTTTTATGGAAAAAAATTAATTAATTAAATATTAGTAGACATGAATCATTTATTAATTAGCAGGGTTGTCACAAGTCAGCGAAGTCAGGGAATTCAGGGAAAAGTCAGGGATTTTTACTAAAAGTACTGGAAACAATTGAATTTTTGAAATTCATGAGTAAACTAAATTTTTTTTCTTTTCGCCTCATAAACTATGAAATTAGCACAAATTTTTATACAAAACCTTCAATTTTTTCTATTTCTGACAATAATTTCTTTCTAAATAACTTAATTTTTAAAGAACTATCATAAAATTAATAATTAATAATAAATAATAAATAAAAAATAATAATAAATAATAGTCAAATGAAATTAATAATAACTATCATAAATTATGACTTATAAATTATTTTATGAATAATTTTTACAATTTTCATAAATACTAGATTGATAAAAGAATTTTAGTTAAAAATACTAAAAAGATTAGATTTTGGAAAAGTTACAAATGATTACAGAAATTCAATTATTTTCAAAAGTTACAAAAATTCTTCGCAAAATTTCGTATATGTTCAAAAATTTAAAAACAATTCTCGTCAAAAGTGCAATTATTTTTATAAATAATAAAATACTTTATTAAAATTCAATTATTTTTAAAAGTTTTAATAAAACTCTTGACAAAATTCCACAAGAATTCAATTTTTACTAAATTTCTTCAAAATAATTCAATTATTTTCATAAGTAGTAATAAAATTTTTCACAGGAATTCAATTATTTAAAATACAAAATTTAATAAAATTTTTCGAAAAATATCAATTATAGAAAAATATTTTTATAAATAATAAAATTCTTGACCGAAATTCAATTACTTTTATAAACTTGAATAAAATTTGTTGTAAGAATTCAATTATTTATATAAACTTGAATAAAAATCATTGGAAGAATTAAATTATTTTCAAAGTTAATAAAATTCTTCGCAAAAATTCAATTATGTTCAAAAATTTAAAAACAATTCTCGTCAAAATTACAATTATTTTTATAAATAATAAAATACTTTATTAAAATTCAATTATTTTTAAAAGTTTTAATAAAACTCTTGACAAAATTCCACAAGAATTCAATTTTTACTAAATTTCTTCAAAATAATTCAATTATTTTCATAAGTAGTAATAAAATTTTTCACAGGAATTCAATTATTTAAAATACAAAATTTAATAAAATTTTTCGAAAAATATCAATTATAGAAAAATATTTTTATAAATAATAAAATTCTTGACCGAAATTCAATTACTTTTATAAACTTGAATAAAATTTGTTGTAAGAATTCAATTATTTATATAAACTTGAATAAAAATCATTGGAAGAATTAAATTATTTTCAAAGTTAATAAAATTCTTCGCAAAAATTCAATTATTCTCAGAAATTAAAAAAAATATATTTTCAAAATTTCAATTATATTTATAAATAAAAAAATTTTTTAATCTAAATTCAATTAAATTTAAAAATTTTAATAAAATTCTTGGCAAAATTTTATAGGAATTCAATTTTAATGAATTTTTTCAAAATAATTCCATTATTTTCATAAGAAATAAAATTTTCACAGGAATTCAATTATTTAAAATACAAAATTTCATAAAATTTTTCGAAAAATATAAATTATTTAAAAAATTCTTAATCGAAATTCAATTACTTTTATATACTTGAATAAAATTTGTTGTAAGAATTCAATTATTTATATAAACATGAATAAAAATCATTGGAAGAATTAAATTATTTTCAAAATTAATAAAATTCTTCGCAAAAATTCAATTATTCTCAGAAATTAAAAAAAATATATTTTCAAAATTTCAATTATATTTATAAATGAAAAAATTTTTCATCTAAATTCAATTAAATTAAAAAATTTTCATAAAATTCTTGGCAAAATTTTCTAGGAATTCAATTTTAATGAATTAATTCAAAATAATTTCATTATTTTCATAAGTAATAAAATTTTCACAGGAATTCAATTATTTAAAATACAAAATTTCATAAAATTTTTCGAAAAATATAAATTATTTAAAAAATTCTTCACCGAAACTCAATTATTTTTATAAACTCGAATAAAATTTTTTGTAAGAATTCAAGTATTTGTATAAATAATAAAATTCTTCACATAAATACAGTTATTTTTATAAATTTGAATAAAATTCGTTGGAAGAATTAAATTATTTTTAAATTGTAATAAAATTCTTTGCAGAAATCCAATTGTGTTCGAAAATTAAAAAAAAAATTCTTGTTAAAATTCCACGTAACTTTATAAATAATAAAATACTTCTTTAAAATTCAATTATTTAATGGAAATTATAAGAAAATTAAAATTATTTTCATAAGTAATAAAACTCATCGCAGAATTTTAATGATTTTCTATTCAATATATATATATATATATATATATATATATATATATATATATATATATATATATTAATCAAATTCCTCAAAAAATGTAATTATTTATAAAAATTTTTTTAAAATTTGTCAAATTAAATTCGTATATTTAAAAATGTATTAATAAAATTCTTTTTGAGACTTAAATTTTAACAAACAACATTCTATTATTCAATAATTATTTATTTTTTAATTTAAATAATTGAATTTTTCTAGAATTTTCTAATAAAAATTGATTTAAAAATAAATTAACGAATATTCGATTTATTATTATTTATGGAAGTAATTGAATTATTGCCATGAATTTTATTACATTTTTTTAAATAATTTAATTTTTTTGATAAATTTTACTGCTTGTAAAAGTAATAGAATTCTTGCGAAGGATTTTTTTAGGATTTTTGTAAGTAATTAACCTATTCTGAAAAATGCTATGGTAATAATATTCTTAGAAGTTGTTCAATTTAAAACGGTTTGAATTTGAATGTTTTGAAGAATTTTAATTCCTACAGAAAATAATAATTTTTAAATATGAATTTAAAAATTTAGTTATTGATGTTTTTGAATAATTTTACATTTAATGAAATTTGTAAATAAATGTAATAGAACATTTTTTCTTGATTATCTAATAATTTTTAGAGTGAATCAGAATATTCTTTAGGGTCAGGGAAAAAGTGAAAACTTTGTCTGGAAATCAGGGAAAAGTCAGGGAAAAATAAAATTAAATATTTGTGGCAACCCTGTAAATTAGGTATGAGGTCGACGTCCTGAACTGATGGTAAAATACTAAACTGAATTTTAAGTATCCATAATTAGGAGAATCTGTAATTCCAAAAATGGGAGACTGGAAATTTCATTAATTTTAAATTGAATTTTATGAAGACTTATTTTTAAATATGTAAAAAGGTTTATTGGAATTTTAATTCACTTGTCAGTGGAGAAAAGAAATACTGCTTCAAGTGTACGATTTACTGTCTAACTATATAGTGCAGGTAGCTACAATTTATCGATTACCTCTATAAATATATGTTTTGAAATGAGAGATTGTTGGATTAATTTGTTATTCAGTTTTCAATTTTAAAATTACATTTATTTTACAGATTATCATTCAACTCTATTTTAGGTGTACTAAATATTCATGTTAATTTTCACGAACTGTGGTTTTCGTTCAGTGACCAAATCTTTTTTCAAAAAAAAAAAAAATTTTTCGAAAATTTTTTTTCTGGTAAGAAAAAAAGAAATTCGAAACCTCTCAATATAGGCAAAATACGATCAAAGGTGAAATATAGAATTGCAAAGGTCAGGAGTCAGATTGACAATAAAGGAAATGAGGAGAGGAAGATTGAGGACTTCCTGAGGTCGATCTTGTAGTTTCAAGTCAAAAAAAAAACAAAAAGGCAAAACAGAGGCATCTGGTGAAATCGAGACCAATAACAAATGGGGAATCTAATAACTGAAGGGATTTTTTTTCCTGAACAAATAAAAATACAAGTTGGAATTAAAAGTGAATCTTGTAGCGAGTTATTAGATTTTTAAATTTACAATCGACCTTGAGGTAAAGTATTTTTTCCATTGGCAATCAATCTTTACTTTCTATGCTCCCTTTCATGAAATTCATACCACAATTTCTTGAATGCGCTCGATTTTTATCTATTGCAAAAAGTAAAAAGTATTATATATATAGAAGCCGAGAAGAAGTGAGAAACGTGAAGAAAATCACAGAGGCACGCCAAGTAGGTGAAACGGGAAAAGTGGTCCCTTGAAATTATTCCCACGTATGCCAGTGAAAGAATCAAGTCTCTTTCCGACTCAGTATTTTGGAACGAATTTTGTTTTATTATTTCATATAAAGGATTTTATTTCCACCCCGATGTTCATAAGTGCAATTTCATTCTTCAACATTCCAAATTTTTTACATTCTGAATAAAGCCCGACTTTCGGACTATTCTGCAAATCGTGAGTATTATTGAGTAAATCGAGAGGTATTAAAAAGTGTTGCAGATTAAATTAACCCCAAAAAGAATAATCAATTTTGGTATTTACAATGAATGAAATTTTAGGTTATTTTAATTTTAGGTTATTTTTTTGTAACTATAAAACATGAAGATATTAACCTCCCTATCTTTTTGCTCAATTTTTTTTTAAAAGACAAGAGCGTGAAAATAATTTTACGCTTGGAAAATGCGACTCTTTGTCCGTGCAAGTCAATTAATTTCGAAATTGTCGCAGTGAAGACATTTTGTGTGTGTGTCTCATCGTTTCGGTGCTTAAAATTGACAAAGCACGGTTGTCTTTAAACAATGGGGGGAGTATAGTCAAGAGAAATGTTGAATTTGAGTTTTTCTTGTTATTCTGATTCGAGAGTGAATAAGTGACTTTCCCCTTCTATTGCTCTGTGCAACATTCCGAGCGCATCATGTCCGTGTATACATTATACAAATATAATAATGGACGAAACGAGAATGCTGTGAAGCGAAATTCTATATATGTGTGTGTATGACTATGTATAATCACGTGTAGAGCTCCAGTGGACAATGTGTGTTCACACGCAAACACGAAACACACCAATATGTGTGTGTGTAAATGCAAACCAAATGTCTTAGCCAAAGTGCCGTGCTCGCCCTTTCCGTTGATGGGAAACTTGTCCTTGTGTAGGAACACCGGGAATCTTCCCTGTTTCCCGAAGGGTGTGACAAGCTCGGCCATGCTATATTAACCACTATGCCTACAGAGGGTGAAACTTTCGAGAGCAAATCCTCTCTCTCTCTCTCTCTCTCTCTCTTGTTTTCTTCTTGTTTTCAGACAAAAATGATTTATTTAAACTTTCTTCTTGTGTGAAATTATATTCGACGATGGTAGTGGGATTTAAAAGAAATCATTAAACGAAGGGAGATAAATATAATTATAAAATTTAACAGCAAAGCTAAATAAGCGATTTGGAGGAAATAAATTTATTTCCCCAGCAATAAGTGTCCATGTGGTTTCATAACGAATGCGCAGTGTATATTCTGTTTCAAGTCGCGGTTTTCACGCTCGGAACCATACGAAACCGCAATGTTTTGGCGGTATTGCTATAAGACGCGACAGACAGTCGCTCTGTGGCAGCACGACAAGAATTTAATTTATGCTTCAACGGGTACGTAACCGCCCCCGAGAATCTATGGCTGCGCCTAACTTTACGCTTGCGTCATGAACTCGCACTTATAAATCCAAACTGTAAACAAAAATTGGATAAAAGAAAAATAGTTTTGTCCATGTTTCTTCTTCTTCTTCTTCTTCTTAAATGACTTGTGGCAATGCCGACTGTCAGAACTATAAATGTCCATGTTTAAAAAAGAGTTTTGTTACTTTTTTTCAAACAAGGCTCGGGATTCTTTTTCCCATTTGCAGTATTATGTAAAACTGCATCATTTACTGTGGAAAAATGTAATGCTGTTTAAACATTTAATTATAATTCACCAGGGCTGCAATGATTTAAATCAAGTTGATTTAAATCATGATTTTAATCTTGATTTAAATCTTGACATTTAAATCATGATTTAAATCAAACTGCGAAATGCATTAGAAACCGAAAAGTCTACAAAATTAGAATTTATGTTAAAAGTTTTTAATTAAATAAAAGTAAAATGAATATCTTATAAAGATAATATAATGATTATCAGAAAATAATAATAATTATTTTTTGTTTATTTGGCGAAAGTTATTGAAAGATAAAAAATCTGTATTTTATATTTGAGTCAAAGAAGCATTAACTATCAGTATTTTGTTAAGATTTCCTAAACTTTTTTAAAACAAATTTTATTGTAACAAGAATTTATATATGTATTTTTTATTAAGGGTAGCCACAAATTATAAAAACAATTATAAATCAGAGATTTAGTTGGTCAGAAAAATAAAGGGAATTTTTAAAAATTCTTTAAAAGTCAGGGAATTTTAATCGAAAGAAACCACAAATTAAAAAACTTTGATAAACTTAGTTTTTGTATTTAGACTTTTTTTGTATAATATTTAATAATTAAACAAACATTTTTTAAATGTCTTATGTTTTTTTAATAAATAAAATTGTTACTTAAAAAGCGTTAATAAATTTTTATAAGATTTTTTTTAAGTGTAAAGTTAAGCGGAACTCTTCTGCCACAAAAATGTATTTTTATATGCAGAATAAACATGAATTGAATTGAATTGCATTATTAAAATTTTAATTAGTAATGCAGAGTATTAAATAATAATTTAAAAATTTGTTAATCAGGAAAAATGAAAAATTAGTCAGGAAAAATCAGGAAATTCTAAAAATGAAATTTTGCATGCACCCTATTATTAATTTTTTAATTCCTAATATTAAAAAAATAAATATTTAAAAAATAGTATTAAAAAATGATTTAAATCAAAAAAATCCGATTTAAATCAAAAAAATCTGATTTTTTTTATTTTTTTAAAAAAATCATGATTTTTATCAGCCCTGTAATTCACAACTTTTTTGTATTTTTATTTTCGTGATTGTATTTTTATTATCGTCTTTGTATTTTTATTTTTCTTTTTGTATTTTTATTTTTCTTTTTGTATTTTCAGGGCTTGGATTGTGCCACTTTTTCGACTTTTTTCCACTTTTCTAAGAAAATGTGATTTTTTCGACCTTCTTGTGAAAAAGATGCGACTAATCAACTTTTTCGAGATTTTTTTAGTAAAATGCGACTGAAATTTTTTAAATTTTCAGAAAATTCAAGTTGAAGGAAAAAGTTTTAGTCAAAAAAATGTTCTGTTAAGTTTATTTACAGATTTCTTTCAAATTTAAAAAAAAAACATCAATAACTTCTTTTTTAAATAAATATTTAATTATTTTTCTTCTATAAGAATTAAAATTCTTCAAAATATTCAAATTTAAACGTTTTTGAAATTAAACTACTTTTAAAAAATTGTTATAAAACATGACCGAGTGATAAAATCATTATTTTATATTATAAGATTTTATAGAAAAAAAAATTTGAAAATACTTGAATTTCTAGGATGGATTTTTTTATTTATAAAGATAATTAAAATTTTGACAATAATTTTATTAAAATTCTTTGCAAATAATTGAATATTGAAGAAGAATTTTATTATTTATAAGGATAATTGAAATTTTGAACAGATTTTTTTTTTTAAATGTTTAAAAGTAATTGCATTTTGAAGAAGAATTTTGATATTTTTTCAAAATAGTTGAAATTGTGGGGAGAATTTAAAAAAATTTGAAAGTAATTGAATTTCTGCGATGAATGTTCTTTTTTTTAAGATAATTGAATTTTGCAAAGAATTTTATCAGAACTTTTGAAAATAATTAAATTTCAATGATGAATTTTATTATTTATGAAGATAATGATAATAATTTTAACGAGAAATTTAAAAAAATTTGTTGAAAATAATTGAATTATTGCGAAGAATTTTTTTACTTTTGAAAACAAATCAATTTCTAGGATGAATTTTATTGTTTATGAAGATAATTACAAATGTACAGAAATAAAAAAATAAATAATTGAAATTCTGACAAGAATTCATTAAAATTCTTTGCAAATAATTGAATTTCAGGGAAGAATTTTATTACTTGTAAGAATAATTGAAATTTTTAACAGATTTTTTTTTTTAAATGTTTAAAAGTAATTGAATTTTGAAGAAGAATTTTGTTATTTTAAAAATAGTTGAAATTGTGGAAAGAATTAAGAAAAAATTGAAAAGAATTGAATTTATGCGATGAATTTTCTTACTTTTGAAAATAATTGAATTTTGCAATGAATTTTATCTGAACTTTGGAAAATAATTAAATTTCCTTGATGAATTTTCATGAAGATAATGATAATTTGACGAGAAATTTAAAAAAATTTGAATGTAATTGAAATTCTGCGGAGAATTTTATTACTTTTAAAAATAATTGAATTTCCATGATGAATTTTGTTATTTATAAAATTTTGACGAGGAATTTAAAAAAAATTTTTGAATGCACTTAAGTTTTTGCGAAGAATTTCACTATTTTTGAAAATAAATGAATTTTAGAGAAGAATTTTATTATTTATAAAGATAATTGAAATTATGACAGGCATTTTATTACATTTTTTTAAATAATCGAATTTTGGAAAAGAATTTTATTATTTATAAAAATAATTGAAATTTTGTTCAGATTTAAAAAAAAAATGTTAAAAATACCTAATTAAAATTTTGCCATGCACTTTATTAAATTTTATTAAATATTATTTCAAATTGTTTTTATTTTCCTTTTTGTATTTTTATTTTTCTTTTCGTATTATTTTTTTGTATTTTTCTTTTTCTTTTTGTTTTTTTATTTTCTTTTTTATATTTCTATAGAAAACAATTCTCATTGACAGTTTTCGATTTTGATAATTTTGTACAGTTAGCAGAAAATTCCAATTGACGATAATTATTTGTAATGTTCAAAATGTTTTCTTAATTAAGTACAGGGAAAATTTTTCCTCTCTCAAAGTTTCGTTTGTTGGTGTGTTTAAGAGTAAAAAGGGAAGACAGAGACATAGTGAAGAGGGGAAGAAGGAAGTTTGCCTAGTAGAATTTATATACGAAGTTCAGTGGCTTATAATAATTTTATATGAGGAAGTTGAATCAACAGAAACGTTTCCCTTTGAGGTTTAGCGAATCGTCGCCACAAGTTTTGCAGCAAAAAAAAAAAAAAAAAAGAAATAATAATAATGATGAAGATGAAACAAAAGCTCAAGATGCGGATTCTGTTTTTGGCAGATTGCCGAGTTACATTCACGTTTAAAAGGCGAATCGATTCATGGATATTTTGTCAACATTTCCCAACGAAAAGAAAAAAAGTTAAATCTCATTTTCTCCGACTGCTGCATTTTCTTTATTGTTATTAACTCATTTTTGTTTTTATTCCAAATTTTGAATTTAATAATAATAAGGAATTTGTACTTGTTCTGTTTTATATGATTCATTTAAATTCATCGAAAGTTTACTACTTTCTTTTATTTTCCTTCTTTCTTAATAGTGGTTTTAAGTAATATTATAGTAATAGTTGTATTTTCTTTTAAATTAGAAAAATGTTTAAAAAAGTAGGGAGTAATTTACAATTTACTTGAATTTCAAAATTAAAAGATGATATTGAATGTCGTGAGACTCGTAAGTAATTTTTGAATGGTTAGTTTTTTTCCTTTTTCTTCTTTTTTTGTCGTAAAGAATGTCAGACTGGAATGAAGAACAAGAAAGAAATGGAATCTTTTGTCTTTTGCAAAGCTCTTGAAAAGCCTTAAAAGTCGCTTATGACTTGGATTAATGAAACAATTCACTCCACTTATATTCTTCGCTAGCTCATCTTACGTTTTTCTCTCTTCTTTCCCCACTTTCGTATATAATCATCATCATCATTTCTATCCTTCATTTTTCTTCAAGCTCCTCTCATGGTTTTTTTCTCTCTCTCTCTCTCTGATCTTTTATAGACCCTTTAGCCTTTTGCCCTCGAAAAAAAGAGAATGTCGATCACATTTCTGGTGTTTGAAAATTAATATAATAAACAACGTTTCTTTTTTAATATTCACTCTTTTTAGGTGTAATAAAAATAATAATAATAATAATAATAATATTAAAAAAAACAAAAAATACTAATAATAATAATAAAACTAATAATAAAAAATAAAAAATACTAATAATAATAATGATGATAATAATAATAATAATAATAATAATAATAATAATAATAATAATAATAATAATATATACGATTATAAATTTATTTTTATTCTGCAAGTCAATGATTTTATTGCAACTGTAAAAATAATTGATTGTTTCTTTTTGTTTCAGACCTTGAGAGCACTTTGGAAACATTTCTGGTGAGTCCACTTAATATGAATATATTTTTTTCTACTTGAAACAATTTTATTTTTAAAAACCTTTTCCTTTTTAAAGAACACGAACCTCGGATATTATGACGTTTTCGACTTTTTCGACTTTTTTCAAATAATCCGACTTTTATCGACTTATATTAAAAATTTGCGACTTTTTCGACTTTTCTTCCAAATTTTGCGACAAAATACCAAATTTTTAGTTTAAATTGCAACTTATTTCAATTTTTATTAGTATAAAAAGTATAATCGACAAATTTATAAAAATTTAGCTTTGAATAAGTTTTCTAATTAAATTTTTCAAATATTACAATTAAAAAGATTTGGAATAATTAAAATTCTGTAAAATTTAATTCAAACTAAGTCATCTGTTCAAGTATTTTATTACATTTTTTCAAAGTTAACTTTTCAAGAATTTTAATTGAAAATTTTGGAAATAATATTAAATTCTCAAAAATTTTCATGAATACTCTTCAAATTTAATTGAAATTTTTTGAAATAATATTAAATTCTCAAAAATTTTAATGAATACTCTTCAAATGTATAAATTCAATAAAAAGGAAAACTAATGAATTATTAGGTTTTAATTTTTCTAAAAAATTCTATTATTTTCAATATTTTGAATATTACCAAAAATTCGAATTTACACAAAAAATAAAATTTTTCAGAAATATTTTCAACATTTTGGAGAAAATAATCATGTATTGAAAAATTTCAATTAAAATTCTTCAAAAAAATATTTTTTTAAATGGAACAACAAATTTTTCAATTATTTTCGAAAAATTACATTATATTTATAAAAAAAATAATTCTTAGAATTGTTTTATCGTACTTTTTTAAAATCTACCTTGAAATAAAGTAAATTCAATTTTTTTAACTACATTTATGTTATTTTTAAAAAGATTATACCAAATTTCAATTTTTTGGACATTTTTTATAATTGTATTTAATTATATAAAACGTTGTGTATTTTAAAAAAAATATTTGGAAATATATTTATAGTTTTCATTTTTAGAAATTATTAAACAGAGGTTAAAATTTGTTAAATTTTATTTTCTGTGAATAAAGAAATAAGAAGTGTTTAAATATTTATTCAGCAAAATTTTCAATTAAAATTCTTCAAAAAAAATTTTTTTTAAAAATAATACAAAGATTCTTCAATTATTTTCGAAAAATTACATTATAATATTTATAAATAACTATTTTATAATTGTTTTATCGTTATTTTTTAAGATTAAACTACCTTCGAATAAAGTAAATTTAAATTTTATATTTTAAAAATTTTCAGAAATAATTTACAATTAAATTTCTTGGAAAAATTTGATTAAATTTGATTATTCTTTAAAAAACTCAATTTTTTAAATAGAATTTGTCAATTTTTGAATTATTTTTCAAAGGTTTTACTAAATTTAAATTATTTTTGAAAAGATTTTACCAAATTTCAATTTTTTGGACATTTTTTAATTGTATTTAATTCTAAAATTTTGTGTATTTTAAAAAATTGTTTAGAAATATATTTAAAGGGTTATTTTTACGAATTTCTTTATTAAAATATTTGATAATATTCTACCTTAATTAATATCTTTGAAAATAAAAATTGACGATTAAAATTATTATAAATAATTCGATTTTTGCATTTAAATAATTAAATTTTCGAAGAAATTGCAAAAAAATGATTAAAAATTCATAAAGATAATTGATTTAGAGATGAAGTTTAGTTAAAGTAAATAAATTTTTTCAGAAATAATTTATAATTAAGTTTCTTGGAAAAATTTGATTTCCTTTTTTTTATATTTTTAAAAAACTCAATTATTTTTAAATATAATTTGTCAAATTTTGGATTATTTTTTAATGGTTTTAATAAATTTAAATTATTTTTAAGAAGATTTTGCCAAATTTTAATTTTTTGGACATTTTTTAATTGTATTTAATTATAAAACTTTGTGTATTTTAAAAAATTGTTTAGAAATATATTTTCCAAAAAAAAAATTGCAAAAAATGATTAAAAATTCATAAAGATGATTTAGAGATGAAGTTTAGTTGAAAATGGTAGAAAGTAATTGAATTTTTCGAAAGGTTATAGTTTTAATTTTTAGAAATTATTAAATTTCAGAAGTTGGAATTTGCTAAATTTTATTTCCTGTGAATAAAGAAATAGGAATAGTATTTAAATATTTATTTAGCAAAATTACTCAAGTTTTAATTAATATTAATTTTTGTGACAAGGCTGGAGGACTTTTTCGACTTTTTTTTTATTTTTAATCGACTTTTTTTGCTCGTTAAAGTCGATCCGAGGCCTGGGAACATTTTTTGCTTTTGAAAAAACTTTAAATCGTATTTTTTGGAAAAATTGAAAAATATAATTATAATTTTATTATTTTCACTGAATATAATAAAATTGTATCAGTATCTTTATAGTATTGTGTAGTAACTACATAAATAATATAGAGCATAAATATTTATTTATTATTTACATTATATTGTTTATGTTGTAAATATAATATTGAAGAAAGAAAGTTGGTTTTTATAGTCAATGTCGATTTATGAACGTGTGGCGCTCTTATCACGGTAGACTCTTTTATGAGGACCCCGGGAGAAGAAAGAGGTGCTAAAGATGTTGCATGTTTTCTAAGAAAACATATATTTTGAGGTTAGACAGGGTTTATACTCGCGTATAAGAAAAGCCGTTTCCGACTACAAACTTTTCTTACAAAACTGTGGGAAAGGGAAAGTAATCGATTTATGTACCTTTGCCTGAAACTTTGTAAAACTGTTGCTTTTCCATTATACACGTATTTTTTTATATTTAGTGAAATATTTCTGCAAAATTCATTTAAAAATTTTCAATTTTATCTAAAATTACTTTTTTTTATCTACATTTTTTCTACATTTTTTCTACATTTTTTCTACATTTTTTCAACTTTTTTTTATCTACTTTTCTTGTTTTGAAATTGAAACGTGTTTGAATTTGATTTGAAAAGTTGTCACGCTGGTTGATAATTTTTATGACGCTTTGTAAAGTTTTAACCAAATGAATTTTAATCCACAGTTACTGAAAATTATTCAAAGTAGTTGTGGTAGTTTTTATCATAATTTAATGGTATTATTAATAATAATATAACTATTTTGTTCATCGTGCTTTCTGTTTGTGTATTTTTCTCGCTTTATTCCAACACTCGACGAACGTGGTCGTAAATTCCCTTCGTAAAACCGTCTCGTCTCGACTTACTTATTTGCCACCTGCAAGCTCTCCGCAATCTTCTTCTATAACCATTCACCCTCCCACGGGAATATATCGTTCTGGAAAACATTTTTTTTTCTCTTCTGCCTAAAGAAAAAGTTGTTTTCAAGTCGATAAAATTAAAAAAAAATTTTATCATTAATCTCTTCAATGTGAAGGTGCGGTGAATAAATTAACTGTTTTGAATATATTTCTGATAACGAGGTGTATAAAAAAAAGTTGGGAATTACTGCTTCAGAAATTTTTGATAATATGATTTTAAAGTTGTCTGTATTTTGATAGATAGGAGAATTTGAATGGTAGTTTGCACAATTTTCCCATTGTTTAAATTTTTAAAAGAGTGAAACTTTTAATTAATTTTCTGGATTCAATTTATATTGATTAATTAGTCAATTAATTAATTAATTAATTTTTATTGTTTTTTGAGTATAAGATTAACTATTTACACTGAAAAAAGTATTTGATTCAAATAACCGATTATTTGTCTATAATCAAATAAATATTTACTTGAATCAAATAAGTTTTATTTGAATCAATTAATTAGCATTTGCTTCAAAATTTCAAATACTGAAATATTTGATTCAAATGCAATTTATTTTATTCAAATAAAAATTATTTGATTTAAGTAAATATTTATTTGATTATAGACAAATAATCGGTTATTTGAATCAAATAAAATTTTTTTTCAGTGTAAATAGTTAATCTTATACTCAAAAAACAATAAAAATTAATTAATTAATTAATTGACTAATTAATCAATAGTTATAGTTAGTTATTAATTATATAGTTAATTGATTAATATTTAGAGTTGAGGTGTTTGTTCGACGTTTCTATAGGAAAATAAAATTTATTTTAATGAATAAAGAGATTGCAATTAACTGAGCATAAGTATTGGGATGAAATGAAATTTTGTGAGAAGCAAAAAGGGAAATTAAATATAAAGCCCTTTCGATGGAAAATTTCGGTGGGGATTTGCAAGGTGATATATTGCATCGGTGCATCATGGCTTAATACCTGAAATACGACTGATAGTGTCAGTTTGTCAAGTACAATTTGTAACCGAAACATTTTCATCGTTAGCAGCACCCTTCACTAGTCTGGATTCGGACGATTTATTAGAATCTCTTTCTGTCGCTTCATCTTCTTCTCTCCTTGTTTGAACCCAGAGAGGCAGAGATTCTTTTCTACAACTAAACGTGACAAGATTAATTTCCAAATTAGTCCCCTGCTTACGAAAATTTCCCTCGTCTGAATGTTCTCTTTTCTATAGATTAAAAAAAAATTGCAAAAGTTGAAAATTTGGAAAATTTTGTAAAATTTGAACTATGTAAATTTTCGACTATTTGAACATTTTTTGGTTTTTGTGTAAAAATATATTTGTATATGAGTTATTTATTTTTAGAAATTGAATGCAGAGTTGATAGATAGCTCAAGTGGCGTGTACGAGTATTATAAAATCGCTCTATTCTCCACTGAAAGTGGGTTAAGCTGTTGGTTTTCGTTCAGTAACGTTTTCGAGTCGAGGGTGTAACTAATGTGCAAGTGGCGTCTCACTTTACTTGTCAACGAAACGAGATAAAGTTTTGTGTCACGCTTGCAAATTTGCTGACCATTTCGGTCAGCTGGCGGTGTAATTATTTCAATCTCCCTCGAAAACTTTTCAAATCAAGAATTTTTTTCTAGAATTTCAGTATTAAAAGGAGATTTTTTTATTTGGTTTTTTTTTAATTTCAGTATCTTGTTTTGAACCCTTTTTCATTCTTTTCTTTTTGTAATATATTAAAATCGAATTACTGGAATATAATCTTTTACCTATATGAGATTTGGTAGACATGTTGGAGAAAAATTATATTTAAATTTTCCATCGATTTTTATTTAGAGTACAATTTATTTTCATATGCATCGAGTATGGATTACGGAATAAAATTTTTTTTTGAAGGTAAATCTTTTTCCGTCGGGAATCTTGGCTCTATGTCGCAAACCATTTCTCACAAAATTTCACCCGACGATTGGAACGGGATTTTCTTCTCGCCTTATAAATATGTAGCAAAATACGATTTTAATTTATGTAAAAATCAATTTTTCACTAATTCCATTATTTAAATAAGTAAAATAGAATTTTTTTGGATTGCGGAAATTCAATTATTTTTAAAAGTAATAAAATTCTTCGCAAAAATTCAATTATGTTCAAAAATTTATTTAAAATCTCGTCAAAATTTCAATTATCTTTACAAATATTAAAATTCTTCTCCGAAATTCATATATTTAAAAAAAAACTAAAAAACATTGTTAACATTTCAATTATCTGTATAAATAAATAGCGAAATTCTTCAACAAAATTCAATTATTTTCAAAAATTATTATTAAAATTTATTATTTAAATTCATTAAAAAATTTCAATTATTTTCGTAATTAACAATATTTATCATACGAATTCAATTATTTTCTAAAGTAATAAAATTCAATTATTTTTAAAAATTATAATAAAACCCATTGCAAAAATTTGAATTATTTTCAAAAGTAATAATATTCTTCGCAAAAATTAAATATTGTTCAATATCTACTATTTTTAGAAAATTTACAAAAAGAATTTAATTATTTGAAACAAAAATTTAATAAAATTCTACAAAAACTTTTAATTATTTTCAAAAAATAATAAAAATTTAACAAGAATTTCATTAATAACTAATTTTTTTTAACTCTTCGCAATCATTCAACTATTTTCATAATGAATTAAATTTTATCGAGATTTAATTATTTTCGTAAATAATAAAATTCTTTTTAGAAATTCAATTATTTTTAATAGAATTTTAATCGAATTTCTAGAAAAATTCCTCAAAATTTTATTAAAATTCATCCAAAGAATTTAATGATTTAAAAAATTTGTTGATAACATTTATTTATGAGAATTTAATTTCAAGAAACATAAAATAGTTAAATTATTATTTATTTTTGTACTTAAATAATTGAATTCTCGTAGAATTTACTGATAACAATGGTTTGAAAAATGAATTTCAGTTAAAATTTTAGATTAGAAAAAAATTGGAATTTGGGATATTTTTTAAAAATTGTCTTAAAACTACTTAAATTTCTAAAGTTTTCTAAAGTTTTCTAAAGTTTTATCAAAACTTTTTAAAATGTTTGAATTTCTGCTAAAATTCTAATATTTTTCAAAATAATTGAATTCTTGCGAAGAATTTTATTAAGACTATTGAAACTAATTGATTCCCTGCAAAGATTTTTATTATTTTACGAAAATATTAAAAATCTTGCAAAAAATTTTATTAAAATTTCTAACAGTAATTAAAGATCTGCTAAGAATTTTGTTATATTTAATTTTTGCGAAGAATTTTATTAAAATTTTTAAAAATAATTAAATTCCTGTTAATTTTTTACAAGAAATTAATTATTTTTGCTAATTTTAACAAAATTCTTCGCAAGAATACAACTATTTTCTTAAATAATAAAATTCAAAGCATAATTTTAATTATTTTTAATACAATTTTAATCGAATTTCTCTAATAATGCAATTATTCGAAAAAATTTTATTAAAATTCGTTAATAGAATTCAAGTATTTGATAATTTGTTGAGAACAATTTTTTATGAGAGTTGAATTTTAAGAAACGTTAAATTTTTAATGAATTATTTAATTGTCTTTTATTTTTATTTAAATAATTGAATTCTAGTAGAATATTCTAATAAAAATTGAATTTTATTTCATAAAAATGAATTTCAGTTAAAATTTTAGATAATCATTGAATATTATAGCGTGAATTTAAAAAAAATAATTGAATTTTGTAATTAATTTTTTTGAAAAAGTTTAATTGAGTTTGTTTAATACTATTTTCAGTTTAAATTTTCTAATATTTCTTTAATAAAAGAATTTAACTAATAATTGAATTTTCGTAAAATTAAATATTGTAAAGAAATGAATTTGAAAATTGTCAAAGAACTTTTTCGAAAATTATTAAAAATAATCGATATAAAGAAGAATTGTAGATAAAAATTGTGAAAAATAATAATTGAATTGATAATGATTTTAATTATTATAAATTATTGTTATTAATAACAACGAACATTGCTTTAATTCTTTTGCAATTAAAATAAGCTAATTATAATTCTTAATTTGTTCGAATCGTTAAAATCGAATCAAATTATGTAAATTTGAAATTTTTCTCTATTTCTTTGATTCATTTTAAAAAAATTTTCTTATCTAAATTGAATAGTGTAAAAATTGCAAATTTTCTTCATTATTCAATTTTTTTCCCTCTTTTTCCCCTTCGAATTTATATTCCTCTCTGAATAGATAAAATGAACGGCTTAGAGTCGATAAAGAAGGATTAGTTGAACTAGATCCTTGGAATGGATGATACGGAATGACCAGAAGGAAATTTAATTCCGAGAGATAACGTACTTGATTTCTCGCTCGCGTGGTTAAGGAAGGAAAAAAGAAAAAAGGGGAAAATAAGAATTTTTTAGCCATCCAATCATTTTTGAATTAATTCTATCAGAAAATCGATTTTATAATTGCTTTATAAATGATACCGTGAGATATCAACAAAATTTAATACACTGAATATGATTTTCTATATACAATATATTAAATTACGTTGACAATTTAATGTTTGAAATTTACAAAACATACGCGACGAAAGATTATTAAAAAGAGTTGTCTTTCTTTTTAAAAAGATGAAATTTTTTTTAATTACAGATTTTAATTAAAAAAATTTTTTTAATTAAATTACGGATGTATATAATCCTTTTTTTTCTCCTTTTTCACATTTCTTCTCGGGTTTTTCATTAAATCGTTATTTGTTTTTCTGAATAACTTAAATTGAGTAACATCTGTTTCAAGATGTAGTAGAGTATTCTTAGCGCAAAACGTTCGTTATCGATTTAGTTTTATATTCGAGTCTGTAATTTATTTGTACCGCATATTTCTCCATTCAATCGTGTTCTATAATGACGTTTATAAGAGAAAAAAATATTCCTTTTTTTAAGTTCTAAAATATTTTTATAAAAAAGAATTATAAAAAACTATAAAAAAAACTTCCATTCTTAATAAAAACGTTCTTTTAAAATTTGGTTTTCATTGCAATTTTACTTACACTTCTTTCTTACACAAGAAGAAAGACATTTTTTTTTAATAACGGGGAGAAAAAAATTCGAAATTTAATAACTATCTGGTACCTGTATAGGATTTTTAAAAGCTCATTAAAAAGTTTGTTGAAAAACGTTCTCTCTCTCTTTCTCTCTCTTGCTCCTAAAGTTGAGAAAGCTACAGAATAAATATTCTGAATGCTTCGCCATTGAGAGTATACTTGTTTGAATTATCCACGAGTAGTGTATACGAGAATTAATTTCATACTGCTAGGAGAGAGTTTTTATATTTTTCTTTTTGCATACGTGAAAAAGCGTTCGGTGGAATAAGGTTTAAAAAGAAATTTCTCTCTGTATGCTCATTTCACGGTGGAATTTCAGATTTTGTTTTACTTTTTCACAAAACGCTTTCTTCTAAACTATAGAAAATACTGCCGAGAAATATACTGTTAATTGAGATAAAATTTTTCCCTCCTCTCTTGTTTACAATTCTCAACTTTTACTTTCATTGCTTATTTTCTTAAGACCTATTTTTCATTTATTTTCATTTTTATTGCATTTACTTTATTGAAGAGTAATTAAAATTTTTGAGAATTTAATATTATTTCAAAAATTTTCTGACGGAAGTTGGCAAATTTTTCTATTTCCTTCATGGCGAAGTTAAAAATGCGGAAACAGTTGAAAGAAGAGCAAATAAATGAAAGTAAATAAATAAGAAAAAGGAAAAACAAATTGAAGGAGAAAATTGAAAAACAAAGAAAGAAAAAAAGGAAAAAGAAAAAAGAAAAAAGAAAAAAGAAAAAGAAAAAAGGAAAAAGAAAAAAGAAAAAAGGAAAAAGAAAAAGAAAAAAGAAAAAAGGAAAAAGGAAAAAGGAAAAAGGAAAAAGGAAAAAGGAAAAAAAATGTCAATAGAGGAAAAACAAAAAAAGCGTTAGGAAATTAAAATCTGTACCCCTATTTTGATCTCAGGGAAAATGATATTATCGTTCCATTCAATGGCAGATGAACAAAGAGGGGAGAAAAAAGAGGAGGGAAAAAACTAAATAGAAGCCAAGAGAGCCGAGGCACACTGTCATAAAAAGGGATTTCCACTTCCATGCCGAACATCTCGTTCATTTTCCACGAGTGGAAAAACGAGATCTATAACCGGAGCACTCTTTTCAGTGAAGAAGCTTCATTGAGAAAAGCTCTCTTCAATATTCTCGTGACCCACCGCTCGCAGCATTTCACATAATGCACCATATACACCCACACACTCACATATATAAACTTTTATATATATATATAAACATTACATGCACATTGAACTGAAACTCTCTCAACTTTTGTTTTGATGTGTTCACAACTCCTTAAACAATACAAGCCAGTGTACTTTCATTTTACCCAACTACTCCGAGTGTATTAAGTGCTCCTTGTAAGATTACAGTTTTACTGTTTCATTATAATTAACAAACGCTAATTAATTATTTCCCTAAACTGACGTTTATTCAACACGCACAGCTCTCATTTTCAACAAAAGATCTTCGACTAATATTTATCTTACGTTTCTTCCTTTTCTGTACTGTTTTTAAATTATTTCTTCTCGTTATTTTTCTTTAGCATTTTGTTTTCTATTTTTGTTTTCTATTTTTGTTTACTATTTTGGTTTTCTACTTCTGCTTAATATTTTTGTTTACTATTTTTGTTTACTATTTTTGCTTCCTATTTTTCATTACTATTTTTGCTTCCTATCTTTCTTTTCTATTTTGTTTTTCTATTTTTGTTTACCATTTTGGTTTTCTCCTTCTGTTTAATATTTTTGTTTACTATTTTTGTTTACTATTTTTGCTTCCTATCTTTCTTTTCTATTTTGGTTTTCTACTTCTGTTTAATATTTTTGTTTTCTATTTTGGTTTTCTATTTTTGTTTACCATTTTGGTTTTCTCCTTCTGTTTAATATTTTTGTTTACTATTTTTGTTTACTATTTTTGCTTCCTATCTTTCTTTTCTATTTTGGTTTTCTACTTCTGTTTAATATTTTTGTTTTCTATTTTGGTTTTCTATTTTTGTTTACCATTTTGTATTTCTACTTCTATTTAATATTTTTGTTTACTATTTTTGCTTCCTATCTTTCTTTTCTATTTTTGTTTACTATTTTTGCTTCCTATCTTTCTTTTCTATTTTGGTTTTCTATTTTTGTTTAACATTTTGGTTTTCTACTTCTGTTTACTATTTTTGCTTCCTATCTTTCTTTTCTATTTTTGTTTACTATTTTTGCTTCCTATCTTTCTTTTCTATTTTTGTTTACTATTTTTGCTTCCTATCTTTCTTTTCTATTTTGGTTTTCTATTTTTGTTTACCATTTTGGTTTTCTACTTCTGTTTAATATTTTTGTTTACCATTTGGGTTTTCTACTTATGTTTAATATTTTTGTTTATTATTTTGGTTTTCTACTACTGTTTAATATTTTTGTTTACTATTTTTGCTTCCTATCTTTCTTTTCTATTTTTGTTTTCTTCCTATTTTTGTATACTATTTTCGCTTCCTATCTTTCTTTTCTATTTTGGTTTCCTTTTTTTCTTCCTATTTTTGTTTACTATTTTTGCTTCCCATTTTTCGTTTCTATTTTAGTTCACTATTTTTGTTTCCCAATTTCACAGTTACACAGTTTTTTCGCAGATATCCAATTGAGACAAAAAAATAAAAAAATAAAAAAGGAATCAAAAGTGTTTGGTTATAAAAAGAATCTCTAAATTTGTAAAACAAGATAAATCGGAAATAGTTATGGAACGTGTGTGTATTGTGATAAAAAAGTAAAAAAAAAAAAAAAAGCAGTTGCTGATTCGAGGAAAGAGCCTATGCTGGTTTATTTAATATAAAAGGCACTCATGGGGAAAATTAAAAGTCGTTGATCTGATGGGAATGCAAGATAGAATGTGTAAATAATACAGCAAGAAATTGGAGGGGTTTTTTCTTTATATTCCTTTTGAAGATGAAAAACTCGAGTAATGACGCTTTATAAACAAACGAAAGGAATGCGGCGGTACAATGCGACTTGGCCCAACACGTCTGCACGCGATTTTCCCTCCTACTTTTATCGATTCGACAAGAACTGAATTCAGAAACAATTGATAAGAGAACTAGATAAGATTCTTTTTTTATAAGGTCAATGTTCCAATTGGAATACGCCACATTAATTTTTCTCCTCCAATGTTCTTGTTATTAAAGTTTTTTGAAATTGAATATTTTCAATTTTCTCACAATTTCGAGTGTATGGGAAAAGTATATATATATATATATATATATATATATATATATATATATATATAAACTAAAATCTATATTATCTCCAAATATTACAAGTTTCCAGTCAATTAAATTAAATTCTTCGAAATAGAAGTATTTTTCAACTTTAAAAAGTACTTCAATGAACTGAGATCGTAAAAAAAGTGGATTTTTCTAACTAGCCTAGAACCATAAAAGCGTTTCTATCAAGTCTAAAAAGGAGCGAACTTGATTCAAAAAGTTCGCAGTAAAGAAAAAGAAAGTATACTGAGTTTTAATTTTTTTTTCCCCTTCTCAATATACAGTTGAACCTCATGCTTAGCTCCAGGCTTCCTTTTTCAATCCTCAGTCTTTGAATTGCTTCAAACACATACATGTTCACTGACACAGCAAAAAAAAAAAAAAAAAAAAATCCTAATTTAAGATCAGTCTTAAATTCAAAATTGTCTGCAATTTTATAATTGATGAATTGATTATAATTGACAGTTTGTGAAAAGATGTTAATAACTATACAGTCGACGGTAGTAACGGTAGTTGAGAATTACAAATTACATTCAATTATTCAATAAATTATTTACTTTTGCATTTAAATAATTAAATTTTTGTAGAAGTAATTATGAAAAAAAAGTAGAAACAGTATACAAGATAATATTGTAAAAAGTATATCGACTGCAATTGTAAATACAATTCTATGCAAACATTCGATTATTTTCATAAATAGTAAAAAATTTACAGGAATTCAATTGTTTACAAATTTTTTTAATAAATTTCTTCGCAATAATTCAATTATTTTCATAAATAATAAACATTTTTACAGGAATTCAATTATTTACAAATTTATTGAATAAATTTCTTCGCAATAATTCAATTACTTTCATAAATAATAAAATTCTTATCTGATATTCAATTATTTTTATAAATAATAAAATTTTTTTAGGAATTCAATTATTTTCGTAGATAATAAAACTCATTGCAGAATTTCAATTATTTTTAATGCAATTTTTAATCAAATTCCTCGAAAAATGAAATTATTCTTAAAAATCTTATTAAAATTCCTATTAAAATTCCTAAGATTTTAATGATTCAAAAAATTGGTTGATAACTTTTTTTATGAGAATTTAATTTCAAGAAACATGAAATTAATAAATTATTTATTTTTGTATTTAAATAATTAAATTCTCATACAGAATTTACTAATAAAAATGGTTTTAAAAATGAATTTCAGTTAAAATTTTTAGTATTTTTAGTATTTTATTAGTATTAAAAGCATTTTAACGTGGATTTTAAGAAATAATTAAATTTCGAAAAAGTTTCAAACTAAAATCATTGAAATTCTTAATTTTTATATTTTTGACAAAATAACAATATTCATCAGAAGAATTAAATTATTTTTAAAAGTATTAAATTTTTTTCTTGTAAATTCAATTATTTTGAAAAATTCTAATAAAACCTCTTGTAAGAATTCAATTATTTTTGTAAATAATAAAAAGCTTTTAAGGAATTGAATTTTTTAAATTAAATTTCAATAAAATACCACGCAAAAATTCAATTATTGGAAAATATTTTAATATAATTCTTTGTAAAATTCAATTACTTTTAAAAACTTTTCTAAATTCAATGATTTTCCATATTTTAAAAAAAAATTGCACACAGAATTCATGTATTTTTAAATTTTGTTGTAAAAATCTTCGTAAGAATTCAATTTTTTCATTAATAATAACAATTTATCAGGAATTTAATTATTAAAATAAGAATTTGCTTAAAATTAGTCGAAAGAAATGAATTATTTTAAGAAAAAGTTTTTAATTCTTCGCAAGAATAAAATGATTTTTCAAAAATATTAAATTTTTTGATGAATAATAGAATCCATTTCAGGAATTGAATTTTTTAGTATTCAGTTAGGAAAGAATTAAATTTTTTTTATATAAATTAGGAAAAAGTCAGGAAATTAAAATATAGAATACGGAATTCATTTACTAATAAAAATGAATTTCATAAAAATGAATTTCGGTTAAAAAATGAGATTATAATTGAATATTGAAAGAAATATAGAGTGAACTTTTTGGAAATAATTGAATTTTGAAAATTTTTCAAACTAAAATCAATTTAAATTCTTAATTTTTTATATTTTTGACAAAAAATTCTGTAGAAATAATTGCTTTTAAAAGTTTAATAGCATTTTTATTTTTGTACTTAAATAATAGAATTCTCGTAGAATTTACTATTAAAAATGGTTTTAAAAATAAATTTCAGTTAAAATTTTAGTATTTTTTAGTATTAAAAGCATTATAACGTAGATTTTTAGAAATAATTAAATTTTAAAAAAGTTTTAAACTAAAATCATTGAAATTCTTAATTTTTCATATTTTTTGTCAAAAAATTCTGTAGAATTAATTCTTTTTAAAAATTTTGATAGGGTTTTTATTGAAATTATTACAAGTTTTTATTTTTCAATATATATTTAATTGCAGAATTTCCGAATAATTGAAATTTTCTAAAATTGAATTGTAATCGAAAAAATTTGAAAATTATAAAACTCATCGCAGGGTTTCAATTATTTTTCATAAAATTATAATTGAATTCCTTCAATAAAATTAATTATATTCATCAAGTTTTAATAAAATTCGACAATAGAATTGAATTATTAAATAATTTGTTACTAAAATTCTTTAGGAGAATTGAATTTTGAGAAACATTCAATTATTCAATAAATTATTTACTTTTGCATTTGAATAATTAAATTCTTGTAGAATTTTTTTAAATAAAAATTGATTTTCATTTCATTAAATTGAATTTCAGTTAAAATTTTAGATTAAAATTGAATATTAAAAGAAATATAGAGTGAAATTTTTGGAAATAATTGAATTTTCAAAATTAATATTTTGGAAAAATTGAATTTTTTGAATATTATTTAAACTTTTCATTTTCTAATATGCTTTTAATTAAAGAATTTATGAATAATTGAATTTTTGTGAAATTGATTATTGAATTATTATTAAAAATAATAGATATTAAGTAAAATTGTAGTTAAAAATTGTTGAAAATAATAATTGAATTAATTTTACTATGTAAATTTCAGAAGTTAAATTTTTTTAAATTTTATTTCCTGTGAATAAAGAAATAAGAATTCGAATAGTAATTTGAATTTCTACTAAAATTCGTGGAGAAATGCAATTGAATTTACTGTCGGAAATTTCAAAGAGAGTTTTGAGAGACAATTTTCAAAGGATTTTAGAGGGAATTTTTTAATTTAATTTTTTTTTTGAAAGTAAAAAAGAAAGTAAAAAAAGAAAATATAAATCAAAATTCTGTATAGCGTTAACAAGAGAGAATCTCATATACATATTTTGAAATCGTTGTCAAGCGAGAAACGTCTGCTTCTGTGGTTTCTGGTATTCAATATTATACGGATATCGCAGACACGTTCATGCGGATGAGATAAAAGAAATTTGCATTTTAATGACTTGCTACCCCGTGTGTGTATATGTATAACACAACTGCTTTCATTCTGCATCGGAGGATACCACTTAATAAGCACAATCTGCAAAATCGGTTCATCCCTCATCACATTTTCTCTTGACACTCGCATCTTCATTTCTCTTTCCCTCCTTCTCTCGACAATAAAATAACGATCTCTTAATTACTAGAAATTTACTCCCCCCTCTCTCTCTCTCTCTTTTTCCCTCCATCATCGATTATACAATCTCTTTTGGTCCATTAACGTGTATTTAAATTTTTTTTAACTTAACTTAACTTTTTTTAACTTTACTTTATTTTTTTTTTACTCTCATTTTCGCATTTGTCACACGAGAAAAAAGGAGACAGAATAAAATTCCTGGCACATTTTCAAGTTGGGCTTTTATTTGTGTATTTCTTCTTTTTTTTACTGATGCGGAGATATTTGCATTTTTCCAATAATGAAGAAAAATTTTTATTTTATTTTTTTATTATTGAAATATTTATTTCTCTCGAGTGTATTGGAGTTTATTCGGTAAATATATGTCTGACTGCAGCTCGACTTATTCTACTGTGTTTTGCTTGATATTTTCTACACAAACTCGAATGTTTGTTTTTTGTCTTTTTTTTTGCCCCTATTATTTATGGCGCAATTTGTTTCAATATAATGAAATTGAGAATTACTTTTTTTCGCTTTATAGTTTTCGAAATGTATTTTAGTGTTTATTGCGACAGTGTAGTTGCCTTTGGTAGTAAATTTATTTTTATATTTGGAACAATTTGGTATTTCCGAAAAGGTGTTGTTAATAAATAGTTGACAAAATTTTCGAAGAATTTAATTAAATGTTTGGTATTTTAGACGACGATAGTTGTGGAATAATTAAAAAAATGTTGATAGTAACACGGTAAATCGTTAGATATTAAAAAAAAAACACAAAAAAAAATAACACCAAAAAGGATTAAAATAATCCAATTTAGTGTTATTTTAATCCATTTTGGTGTTATTTTAATACCTAACGATTTACCGTGAACATTCGTCTGACTATTTATTTATCTCTTTCACTTGAATTGCCTTTTCGTTCAGAGAGAAGATTATTTCAATGAAGCTGACTTTTTTTCTGGACAAAAAATTAATGTTTAATTTCATAAATGAAAAATTGATATTCGCTGCAATAACTAAACATTTTGCTAATGTAGTAAAATTTATAGTTGTTCCAGGTGATTTTTTTTTCGTCTAGTAAATTCGACATTGAAAGTAGAATGTTCCTGAAATAATTTTTCAAAGAAACAGCCATCGTTCCTCGTATATATAAAAGTACATTTCCATGAAAATGATTCTTTATCGAAACTGTACATGTGAAATGTAATCACAAATGTATATTCTCGCACCCCATACATCAACCGTCGACCTGCGACTCGCATATAAATATTGTCTGCCACACCTACAAAAGTTTCCGCACGCATTGATTTACCCCCTTAATATCAAGGTGTATTTTTATTTTTCTACAACTAATATTTAGTTTTCGTACTTTTCGTATTTTTTTTCATATGTAAATCGTAACCTTGCACTGAAAAAAAAATGTATTTGATTCAAATAACCGATTATTTGTCTTTAAACAAATAAATATTTACTTGAATCAAATAAATTGTATTTGAATCAAATAAATTGTATTTGAATCAACTAAATTGTATTTGAATCAAATATTTTAGTATTTGAACCAAATAAATTGTATTTGAATCAAATAAATTGTATTTGAATCAAATAAATTGTATTTCAGGGTTGCCACAGGTCAGGGAAGTCAGGGAATTCAGGGAAAAGTCAGGGAAAGTAAAATTGGTCAGGGAAGTCAGGAAAAAGTCAGGGATTTTTACTAAAAGTACTGGAAAAAATTGAATTTTTAAGATTCATGAGAAAACTGAATTTTTTTTACTTTTTGCCTCGTAAACTATGAAATTACCACAAATTTTAATACAAAACATTCAATTTTTTCTATTTCTGACAATAATTTCTTTTTAAATAACTTCAATTTTCAAAAACTATCATAAAATTAATAATTAATAATAAATAATAAATGAATAATAATAAATAAGAATTAAATAAAATTAATAATAACTATCATAAATTATGACTTATAAATTATTTTATGAATAATTTTTACAATTTTCAAAAAGTTCCAAATGATTACAGAAATTAAAAAATTAAAAAACAATTTTCGTCAAAATTATAATTATTTTTATAAATAATAAAATACTTCATTAAAATTCAACTATTTTTAAAAGTTTTAATAAAATTCTTGACAAAATTTCACAAGAATTCATGTATTCAATTTTTAATAAATTTCTTTAAAATAATTCAATTATTTTCATAAGTAGTAATAAAATTTTTCACAGGAATTCAATTATTTAAAATACAAAACTTAATAAAATTTTTCGAAAAATATCAATTATATAAAAATATTTTTATAAATAACAAAATTCTTCACCGAAATTCAATTACTTTTATAAACTTGAATAAAATTCGTTGTAAGAATTCAATTATTTATATAAACTTGAATAAAATTCATTGGAAGAATTAAATTATTTTCAAAATTAATAAAATTCTTCGCAAAAATTCAATTATTCTCAAAAATTAAAAAAAAATATTTTCAAAATTTCAATTATATTTATAAGTCAAAAAATTCTTCATCTAAATTCAATTATATTTAAAAATTTTAATAAAATTCATGACTAAATTTTGTAGGAATTCAATTTTAATGAATTAATTCAAAATAATTCCATTATTTTCATTAGTAATAAAATTTTCACAGGAATTCAATTATTTAAAATACAAAATTTCAAAAAATTTTTCGAAAAATACAAATTATTTAAAAAATTCTTCACCGAAATTCAATTATTTTTATAAACTGGAATAAAATTCTTTGTAAGAATTCAATTATTTATATAAATAATAAAATTCTTCACATAAATACAGTTATTTTTATAAATTTGAATAAAATTCGTTGGAAGAATTAAATTATTTTTAAAATGTAATAAAATTCTTCGCAGCAATCCAATTGTGTTCGAAAATTAAAAAAAAAATTCTTGTTAAAATTCCAAGTAACTTTATAAATAATAAAATTCAATTATTTTATGAAAATTTTTAGAAAATTCAAATTATTTTCATAAGTAATAAAACTCATCGCAGAATTTTAATGATTTTTTATACAATATATATTTTAATCAAATTCCTCGAAAAATGTAATTATTCTTAAAAATTTTATTAAAATTTGTCAAATTAAATTCATATATTTAAAAATTTATTGATAAAATTCTTTATGAGAATTGAATTTTAACAAAGAATATTCTATTATTCAATAAATTATTTATTTTTTAATTTAAATAATTGAATTTTTCTAGAATTTTCTAATAAAAATTGATTTAAAAATAAATTAACGAATATTCGATTTATTATTATTTATTGAAGTAAATTAATTATTGCCAAGAATTTTATTACATTTTTTAAAACTAATTTAATTTTTTTGAGAAATTTTACTGCTTGTAAAAATAATTGAATTCTTGCGAAGGATTTTTTTTTTGGATTTTTGTAAATAATTAACCTATTCTGAAAAATGTTTTGTAATAATATTTTTTATAAGTTGTTCAATTTAAAAAGGTTTGAATTCGAATGTTTCGAAGAATTTGAATTCCTACAGAAAAATAATAATGATTAAATATTTATTTAAAAAAGAAGTTATTGATGTTTTTGAATAATTTTTAATTTTTAGAGTGAATCAGAATATTCTTTAGGGTCAGGGAAAAAGTGAAAATTTTGTCTGGAAATCAGGGAAAAGTCAGGGAAAAATAAAATTTAATATTTGTGGCAACCCTGTATTTGAATCAAATAAATTGTATTTTAATCAAATAAATTTTATTTGAATCAAATAAATTGTATTTGAATCAAATATTTTAGTATTTGAAGCAAATACTAATTAATTGATTCAAATAAAAATTATTTGATTTAAATACAATTTATTTGATTATAGACAAATAATCGGTTATTTGAATCAAATAAATTTTTTTTTTCAGTGTGTACTCACTGCTAAGATCATTTTTTGTCAATATTTATTTTTTTTAGTTGCAAAAAAAATCGGAAATTATTTTAAAACTTGTTTTCAATTTCTTTTCTTTTTTTGTTAATGTAGTGATTATAAAATTGTACTTGTTGATTTTTTCCTAATACAAAAAAATGGTTTTCAATGCGAGTCGGGTCAATAAAGTAAAATACGAGGAAAGATGGAAAAAAAAATATATTCCACATGAAATGTAGTAAACGTTAAAGCAATTTCCAGACCCATGACGAATGGTGACCATAGATATTGGTTATAACTGCTGGCAATCCCCCTGCTATCATATATTTCCGGATTTATTCGATATACTCCCATGAAGCGTGCAACGAATCTTAAATACTTTTTTTTCTCCCCCAAAAATAGTATTTTTTTTTTAAATTTTACATTTATTTTTTTAAAGAAATGTATGTCCTTTTCTTGAAAGGAAGGAATTTTTTTTTGAAAAATAAAAATTTTCACTCGGCGATTATTCAGGAGTAACATATTGCTATTAAATGTAAAGTGACAGAAGCACGTCGCGAGGGAAACATCTTAGAAAACGTTTATGGCCTGTTCTTGCTATTCAGACCGTAGATTATATACCGTCGACACTAATATTTCCGAGGCTACTAATTTCGACGCGACACGCAATTATCGTCTGTCCTTTCCAAAGTGGATTTTCCATCTCTCGGGGAGATTTTATATTGAGGTCAAAGAGAGAAGACCCGGGAAGACTCGAAAGTGTCGTGTATATACACAAGAGGAGAGACAGAGAAATGACCATTCGAAAATTTTACCACTTCCGGCAGTCAAACAGAACACTTTCTCTTTCACTGAACTAACTTTATCACTTTATGATGCAGCTGCTCGCTCGATTTTTATTCGTGCGAATAAATGTTTTCCCTTTTCCTCTTCTGTATATGATTTCTGAATTTATTACGAGATCCTGGATTAATGGCTTCTAACAACGTATTTTCGGAGGTCATTTTGTACGGTCAGTTTGGTTCTGTTATATTTTAGGAAGAAGTTTTCAGGGATCGAAGTAGGTTCGTAAATTCCGAAAAAGTCCGTAACTTTGCTTCAATAAGTCTGTAAAAATCCGTTTTTTTTTAAAAAGGTCCGTAAAGTCCGAAATTTCATTCAAAAAGGATGAAAAGTTCGTGAATTGTACGATATAGTTTGGAGAGTTTTAGAGAAATTACAAATGATTGTAGAAATTCAATTGCTTTTTAAAAAGTAATAAAATTCTTCGCAAAAATTCAATTATGTTCAAAAAATTTTTTAAATTCTCGTCAAAATTTCAATTATCTTCAGAAATATTAAAATTCTTCTCCGAAATTCATATATTTTCAAAAAAAAAAACTTAAAAACGTCAACATTTCAATTATCTGTACAAATAAATAGCAAAATTCTTCAACAAAATTCGAATATTTTCAAAAAATTTTATTAAAATTCATTAAAAAATTTCAATTATTTTCATAACTAACCATTTTTATCACACAAATTGAACTATTTTCTATAGTAATAATTCAATTAATCAATAATTCAATGATTTTCAAAATTTTTTTTAAAATCCATTGCAAAATTTGAATTGTTTTCAAAAGTAATAATATTCTTCGCAAAAAATTAAATATTGTTCATTATCTACTATTTTTATCAAATTTACCAAAAGAATTTAATTATTCAAAAAAAAAAAAAAAAAAAAATGTAATAAAATTCTACAAAAACTTTTAATTATTTTCAAGAAATAATAAAAATCTCACAAGAATTTCATTAAAAACAAATTTTTTTTTAATTATTCGCAAAAATTCAATTATGTTCAAACATGTTTTTTAATTCTCGTCAAAATTTCAATTATATTTAGAAATATTAAAATTCTTTTCCGAAATTTATATATTTAAAAAAAAACCAAAAAACATTGTCAACATTTCAACTATTTGTATAAATAAATAGCAAAATTATTCAACAAAATTCAATTATTTTTAAAAATTTTATTCAAAATCATTAAAAAAATTCAATTATTTTCATAATTAACAATATTTATCACGCGGATTCAATTATATTTTCTAAAGTAATAAAATTCAATTATTTTTAAAAATTTTAATAAAATCTATTGCAGAATTTGAATTATTTTCAAAAGTAATAATATTCTTCACAAAAATTAAATATTGTTGAATATCTACTATTTTTATAAAATTTACCAAAAGAATGTAATTATTTAAAACCAAAAATTTAATAAAATTCTACAAAAACTTTTATTTATTTTCAAAAAATAATGAAAAATTTCACAAGAATTTGATTAATAAGAATTTTTTTTTATAAATTTCTTCGCAATCATTCAACTATTTTCATAATTAATAAAATTTTACCGGGATTCAATTATTTTTATAAATAATAAAATTCAATTTAGGAATTCAATTATTTTCAATAGAATTTTAATCGAATTCCTCGAAAAAAATCTTAATTTTATTAAAATTCGTCCAAAGAATTTAATTGTTTACAAAATTTGTTGATAAAATTTTTAATAGGAATTGAATTCCAAGAAACATTCAATTATTCAATTAATTATTTATTTTTGTATTCAAATAATTGAATTCTGATAGAATTTTCTCATAAACATTGGTTTAAAAATAGATTTCAGTTAAAATCTTAGATTTTAAAAAAATAATTGAATTTGGGAAATTTTTTTTAAATTGGCTTAAAAATAATTGAATTTCTACCAAAAAGGTTTTATCAAAACTTTTTAAAATGTTTGAATTTCTGCTAAAATTCAAATATTTTTAAAAATAATTGAATTCTTGCGAAAAATTTTATTAAAACTATTGAAAATAATTGATTCCCTGCAAAGATTTTTATTATTTTACAAAAATATTTTAATTCTTGGAGAAAATTTTAGTAAAATTTCTAAAAGTAATTAAAGATAAGCTAAGAATTTTGTCATTTTTAATTTATGGGAAGAATTTTATTAAAAAAATTTAAAAATAATTGAATTCCTGTTAATTTTTTACAAGAATTTAATTATTTTTGAAAAGTTTAATAAAATTTTCCACAAGAATTAAATTATTTTCATAAATTATTAATTTAATTTAATTTCATAAATAATAATGCAGAATTTCAATTATTTTCAATACAATTTTAATCGAATTTTTCTAAAAATGTAATAATTTTTAAATTTTTATTAAAATTCGTTAATAGAATTCAAGTATTTGATAATTTGTTGATAACAATTTTTTATTGGCATTAAATTTTAAGAAACGTTCAATTCTTCAGCAAATTATTTAATTGACTTTTATTTTTATTTAAATAATTGAATTCTAGCAGAATATTCTGATAAAAATTGTTTTTTATTTTATTAAAATGAATTTCAGTTAAAATTTTAGATAATCATTGAATATTAAAAGGAATATAGTGTGAATTTTAAAAAAATAATTGAATTTTGTAATTAATTTTTTTGAAAAAGTTTATTTGAGTTTTTTTAATACTATTTTCAGTTTCTATTTTTTAATATTTATTTAATAAAAGAATTTAACTAATAATTGAAATTTCGTGAAATTAAATATTTTAAAGAAATGAATTTGAGAATTGTCAAAGAACTTTTTCGAAAATTATTAAAAATAATCGAAATAAAGAAGAATTTCAGATAAAAATTGGGAAAAATAATAATTGAATTGATAATGATTTTAGTTATTATAAATTATTTTTATTAATAAATAATATTAATTATTATAAAACATGAAAAATTGAATTTCTAGTTTCAAGTAAAATGTTCTCTTAAATTTGATTCGGCCTGATTTTATTTTTGTCAGTTGGTCCGTAAATGGTCCGTAATTTTTTAATTTTTGGTCCGTAAACTCCGTATTTTGAAATACTTTTTCTCCTTCGAGCCCTGAGTTTTATTTCATTTTTTTTCTATCCTTGTTGGTTCAGCTCTTTGAAATTTAATCGCAAATAAAATTTTAAACGTAGAATAGGTTTCAATTTTCCGAGAGTCAAACGTAATCGGTTGACTTTTGAAGAAAACTCCATTAGAAGTTTGGTGCCCGCAATCATGACACTCTCTCTCTCTCTCTATTTGCTGGTAAAAGTAATTTCTCGTTCAAACAAAACGTTCGTCAGCTACTTCCGTCTGATAAAACACATGGTACACCACTCGAAAAGTGGTGCTTTTTTTCGCCAACCTTTGAAAAAGATGTCTCGAAAAAAAGGGTCCTTCAACTCGGAGAAAAAAAAGTCGAGAGAGAAATGCCACCTTTACACGCAATCTCAAGTTCATTTTGTCTATTTTTTGTCCTCGTCTCCTCTCTTCGACAATTTTTCAGTGTCATTCCGGAAAGTAGTCACTAAAAGAATTGCGATTACAATTTTGGCTTTTATTTTGGTTCACGTCTCTTATGTTTGCCATTAGAAATTGACCTTTCCAAAGAAAGATTTTTTCTCCAAAAATTAGAAAGAATCGGAATTAAATTTTTTTTACTAAAGGCATTAGAAAAATAAATGAATTAATAATTAATAATAATAATTTAATAAATAAAAATAAAATAAAAATAAAAAATAAAAATAAATTTAATAAATAATAATAATAATTATTAATAATAATAATTTAATAAATAATAATATTTATTGTAATTCTGAAAGGTTGGTAGAATTTACAAAAAAGCAAAAAGTCAGTCACTTACTCAAATTAGTTAACCTTTTCACTAACTCAAATTAGTTAACATTTTTACTAACTCAAATTAGTTAACATTTTTACTAACTCAAATTAGTTAACATTTTTACTAACTCAAATTAGTTAACATTTTTACTAACTCAAATTAGTTAACATTTTTACTAACTGAAACTAGTTAACATTTTTACTAACTCAAATTAGTGAACATTTTTACTAACTCAAATTAGTGAACATTTTTACTAACTCAAATTAGTTAACATTTTTACGAATTCAAATTTGAAGAGTAATGAAAATAAAAAGTAATAGAGAAATGGTTTGTATAATTAAGAAGATGTAAATTTGCAGGAGATAACACTCGCCTAGTATAGTAATAATTGCGGAACAATGATTAAGAAATAATAATTATTACGAGCGGGGAAAATGTAATAAATGTGACAGGAATGTTGTAATAAATTTTCAGCGGAAAATCCGCTTTTAATGCCAAAAGTCATAGTGATTTAGACGGTACGCATGTCTCGTGATGGTACTTAAACGGATCACAGGGACAATTTTCAAAAATCTCTCACGTTGAAAGCACTTATTCTCATAGAAGACTTGTACACATTGTGTAAGCGATTATAACGATTATTATTATTGATATTATTATTCTTATTATTATTACTATTATTATTATTATTACTATTATTGATATTATTATTCTTATTATTATTACTATTATTATTATTATAACTATTATTGATATTATTATTATTATTATTATTATTATTATTATTATTATATTATTATTATTATTATTATTATTGATATTGATATTGATATTATTATTATTATTATTATTATTGATATTATTATTATTATTTTTTTTTCTCCTCCCTTTTTTTAATTCCTTCCAACTTCCAAATTTGACGAAAAAACTTTTTTGTGTTTCGTAACTAACTATTTACGAGTCGTTATTATCTCACTATTATTTATTTAGTCCTTGTAGGAATGACGACAGAATACGCGAAACGATGATTTGTTTATAATTTCACCGTGGGGAAAATTCGCAAAGAATTTCGCAGAGTACATGCTTGGTGTGTCAAGTTGGTGGCGTATGGCGTAAATCACTTCAGACCAGAGAGAGAAAGACTCTCTTTTAACTGTCGCCACGTGGAAACTAAAAGTTACTGCCTCTTACTCGCGAATGTAACATCTTGCCAGTGAATACAAACACAGTGTCAAAATGTAAAATCTCATCTTCGAGAATTTACATTCATATACTGTCTGTGTGCGAGCGCTTTTCCTTTGACATGACACACAGTGCATTTAACGTTATTTATTGTCCTCGCGAAAATTAAACACTCATTTATCATAATTATTTTTCGTGAATACTATAAGAGCTGGAATTTTTTTTTTTCAAATCGAGTATTCAGTTGAAAGCAATCACGGTAAATCGTTAGGTATTAAAATAACACCAAAATGGATTAAAATAACACTAAATTGGATTATTATAATCCTTTTTGGTGTTATTTTAATACCTAACGATTTACCGTGATAGAGATCGACGGTAGTTGTGGTAATGTCTATTTTTGGATGATATTGAGTATGCAATGATAGTTGAAGGCGATAAAGATTGAAATCAATTGTTTGTTATAAAAAAAGAAATTTTGTGTCAAATTATCCAATTTTTTGAGTTGGATATTTTAGAGGGAGGGTTTTTTTTATTGTATTGGGAATTACGTAATATAACCGGGTCGAACCCCCCCTTTGCGTATATATCGAACTTGGAGTCAAATCGGATCGATAGGAGAACTGAATTCCACCTCGACCGTCAGCACGTGTACATTAGCCCCGTTGGCAGGATGCAATAAGCTTCCGTTTACTCGAACGCTCTTAGTGTGTCTATGCTCCTTAAGTCGGTCATGATTTTTTTTTTATTTTTTTTTTTTATAAGGAATTCTACAATATTTTTAATTCCTCTAAATCAGTTGTGATTACTACAAAGTGAACAATAATACTTTTTAAATACTTGTTTTAATTTTATTTTGGATTTAGTTAATATTATAATTTTAATTAGAATTTCTAAATCAATAGTGGCTGGGTAACTTTTGGGGCATAAAAATCAAAATTACTCGTCTACACTGAAAAAAAGTACAGTTACAGTACAGTACAAAAAAAGTACAAATACAGTTAATACAAAAAAAAATACAAAATACAGTTAAAAAAAATACAAATACAAAAAAAAACAGTTTATTTGATTCAAATAAAAACTATTTGATTTAAGTAAATATTTATTTGATAATAGTCAAATAATCGGTTATTTGAATCAAATCAATTTTTTTTAGTTAAATTAGTTAAAATCAGTTAAATTTCATTTCCTGTGAATAAAGAAATAAGAATAGCATTTAAATATTTATTTACCAAAATTACTCAAGTTTTGATCAATTTGAATTTTTGTGACAACACTGTGAACGACTTTTTCGACCTTTTTTCCATTTTTAATCGACAAACGCGACTTTTTTCTGCTCTTTAAAGATCGATCCGAGGCCTCAATTAGTGAAAATTAATAAATAATAAAAACAAGTTAAATATTTTACCATTTTCCTTTGACAAAAATCGATTTTGTTCGTTAAATAAAAAAAAAAACTGACAATTTCATTATTGTGTGCGTTTTACGTGTGGTTCGAGTTTGATTATTTTAAATAGACAGCAGACACGATTCTCGTTAGAGTCTTTTCCTTTTCATTATTGTCAAACACTTGTTTACCAGACCGTACACAAGTCTGGGCTATTTACTATTCCCTTGTGAAATGTCCAAAAATACCCTTGATTGGTCGAATGCGCGTTCTTCATGAATGTGAACAAGTGGGACGTTGATCTCAATAGAAATGCAACAGTTGTAATTGTGATGTTTAATTAAAACAGTTGACAATGTTGTTCACAAGCGTTGAATCATTTCTGTACTCGCAGTCAAAATAATGAAAAAAAACACGTCTTTCATTCACACGCGTGACGAGTGACAAATTTTTTTCCCCAAAAATTCAATTTTTATTTCCTGTCCTTAGTTTTATTTTATAAAAATTACTATTTTTAGGTTATTATCACTTTTATACTATTTTACTATTTTACACTGAAAAAAAAAATTTATTTGATTCAAGTAATCGATTATTTGACTATTATCAAATAAATATTTACTTGAATCAAATAATTTTTATTTAAAACAATTAAATAGTATTTGCTTCAAATACTGAAATATTTTATTCAAAATTTCAAACACAATTTATTTGATTGAAATAAAAATTATTTGGTTCAACAGGGTTGCCACAGGTCAGGGAAGTTAGGGAATTCAGGAAAAAGTCAGGGAAAGTAAAATTGGTCAGGGAAGTCAGTGAAAAGTCAGGGATTTTTACTAAAAGTACTGGAAAAAATTGAATTTTTAAAATTCATGAGAAAACTAAATTTTTTTTCTTTTTGCCTCGTAAACTATGAAATTACCACAAATTTTAATACAAAACCTTCAATTTTTTCTATTTCTGTCAATAATTTCTTTTTAAATAACTTAAAATTTCAAAAACTATCATAAAATTAATAATTAATAATAAATAATAAATAAATAATAATTAAATAAAATTAATAATAACTATCATAAATTATGACATATAAATTATTTTATGAATAATTTTTACAATTTTCATAAATACTAGATTGATAAAAAAATTTTAGTTAAAAATACTAAAAAGATTAGATCTTTGAAAAGTTACAAGTGATTACAGAAATTCAATTATTTTCAAAAGTAACAAAAATTCTTCGCAGAATTTCAATTATGTTCAAAAATTTAAAAACAATTCTCGTCAAAATTACAATTATTTTTATAAATAATAAAATACTTTATTAAAATTCAATTATTTTTAAAAGTTTTAATAAAACTCTTGACAAAATTCCACAAGAATTCAATTTTTAATAAATTTCTTCAAAATAATTCAATTATTTTCAAAAGTAGTAATAAAATTTTTCACAGAAATTCAATTATTTAAAATACAAAATTTAATAAAATTTTTCGAAAAATATCAATTATATTAAAATATTTTTATAAATAATAAAATTCTTTACCGAAATTAAATTACTTTTTTAAACCTGAATAAAATTCGTTGTAAGAATTCAATTATTTATATAAACTTGAATAAAATTTATAAGAAGAATTCAATTATTTTCAAAATTAATAAAATTCTTCGCAAAAATTCAATTATTCTCAAAAATTAAAAAAATATATTTTCAAAATTTCAATTATATTTATAAATAAAAAAATTGTTCATCTAAATTCAATTATATTTAAAAATTTTAATAAAATTCTTGGCAAAATTTTGTAGGAATGCAATTTTAATGAATTAATTCAAAATAATTCCATTATTTTCATAAGTAATAAAATTTTCATAGGAATTTAATTATTTAAAATAGAAAATTTCATAAAATTTTTCAAAAAATATAAATTATTTAAAAAATTCTTCATCGAAATTCAATTATTTTTATAAACTGGAATAAAATTCTTTGTAAGAATTCAATTGTTTATATAAACCTGAATAAAAATCATTGGTAGAAATAAATTATTTTCAAAATTAATAAAATTCTTCGCAAAAATTCAATTATTCTCAAAAATTAAAAAAAAATATTTTCAAAATTTCAATTATATTTATAAACAAAAAAAATTCTTCATCTAAATTCAATTATATTTAAAAATTTTAATAAAATTCTTGGCAAAATTTTGTAGGAATTCAATTTTAATGAATTAATTCAAAATAATTCCATTATTTTCATAAGTAATAAAATTTTCACAGGAATTCAATTATTTAAAATACAAAATTTTATAAAATTTTTCGAAAAATATAAATTATTTACAAGATTCTTCACCGAAATTCAATTATTTTTTATAAACTAGAACAAAATTCTTTGTAAGAATTCAATTATTTGTATAAATAATAAAATTCTTCACATAAATACAGTTATTTTTATAAATTTGAATAAAATTCGTTGGAAGAATTAAATTATTTTTAAAATGTAATAAAATTCTGCGCAGAAATCCAATTGTGTTCGAAAATTAAAAAAAAATTCGTGTTAAAATTCCAAGTAACTTTATAAATAATAAAATACTTTTTTAAAATTCAATTATTTTATGGAAATATTTAGAAAATTTAAATTATTTTCATAAGTAATAAAACTCATCGCAGAATTTAAATGATTTTTTATTCAATATATATATTTTAATCAAATTCTTCGAAAAATGTAATTATTCTTAAAAATTTTATTAAAATTTGTCAAATTAAATTCATATATTTAAAAATTTATTGATAAAATTTTTTATGAGAATTAAATTTTAACAAGGAATATTCTATTATTCAATAAATTATTTATTTTTAAATTGAAATAATTGAATTTTTCTAGAATTTTCGAATAAAAGTTGATTTAAAAATGAATTAACGGATAATTGATTTATTATTATTTATCAAAGTAATTGAATTATTGCCCCAAATTTTATTACACTTTTAAAAAATAATTTTATTTTTTTGATAAATTTTACTGCTTGTAAAAATAATTGAATTCTTGCGAAGGATTTTTTTAGGATTTTTGTAAATAATTAACCTATTCTGAAAAATGTAATGGTAATAATATTTTTATAAGTTGTTCAATTTAAAAATGTTTGAATTTGAATGTTTTGAAGAATTTGATTTCCTACAGAAAAATAATAATGATTAAATATTTATTTAAAAAAGAAGTTATTGATGCTTTTGAATAATTTAACAATTAATGAAATTTGTAAATAAATGTAATGGAACATTTTTTCTTGATTATCTAATAATTTTTAGAGTGAATCAGAATATTCTTTAGGGTCAGGGAAAAAGTGAAAATTTTGTCTGGAAATCAGGGAAAAGTCAGGGAAAAATAAAATTAAATATTTGTGGCAACCCTGTTCAAGTAAATATTTATTTGATAATAGGCAAATAATCGGCTATTTGAATAAAATAATTTTTTTTCAGTGCACTATTTTACTATTTTACTATTTTATTATTTTTCTTTTTTACTATTTTATTATTTTACTATTTTATTATTTTTCTTTTTTACTATTTTACTATTTTACTATTTTACTATTTTACTACTTTATTATTTTTCTTTTTTACTATTTTACTATTTTATTATTTTACTATTTTATTATTTTTCTTTTTTACTATTTTACTGTTTTACTATTTTACTATTTTACTATTTTACTATTTTACTATTTTACTACTTTATTATTTTTATTTTTTACTATTTTACTATTTTATTATTTTTCTTTTTTACTATTTTATTATTTTTCTTTTTTTACTATTTTACTGTTTTACTATTTTACTATTTTACTGTTTTACTATTTTACTATTGCTAATATTACTATTATTACTTATTAAAATTGAATATTTTCGTTTTCAAACATTTGTTTCGTTTTTAAATCGAAAAGTTGATGTCTTGAAGGAGAGAATGGTCTTCATGATATTGTTTGCACTGGCGGACGTACAAAGGACAATTGAGGCGAAACGGTTGAGTGAAGGGTGTCGCGTGCCGCCGACATGGGTGAAACTTGTTCTTTTACTCATTCCCCGACAGTTATGCAACATAGACACTTCACGCGAGGAAGATATTTGCGTCGTGAAATGTCACTAATTGGCCAAAAATAAAGTCAAACGCTTCGTTACGTTACATTTGTTCGCTATGGGCACAAATTCTTACGACACGAATTTCCCTACATCCGCGATACTAATTGACGCAGTAATTATGTTTTCGAATATTATAATAATACATAAAAATTACAATTATTAATACACAATGTTTCTATCATTCTATTTTCAAACCAAAAATTGTCGATGTTTCATTTTCGGCAAAATTGTATACTGCGAGTAATGAAAGCTACTTTCATAGGGAGGATATAAATTGTGAAAGCGTATGAGCTAGAAAAGCCGCAGACGTGGAGAAAGAAAGTCTGAAAGCCGAAGCGAAAGGACTGAGTTTAAATTTATCACGTTGAATTTCTTATCCAAGAAAACCTAAAGGATCGTCCTCCGATTGAGTGATGTGAATCTTTTCCTTTACGTCTGCATTTTCCCCCTTTTTTTCAGAATTCTCCGCACTATCAATATTTCACTCGATTTTTATTTCAATTTTTCATCCGATATCTACAAATGACGTCTCAAATTTTGAATCTTGTTATTTATCATCTCCGCAAAGATGATTAGGAAAATTGTAAAAAATAAAATTTTTTCGTATGTTTATAATTATTAGGAATTACGAAATGAGAATAGTGAAGATTCGCATAAGGCGAAGCACTACCAAGTGCATAACTAAACGAACACTTTGACGGGTTTTCGGTTCAGTGTAAAAGGCGCATAGAGCGCATAGAGCAAATTTGATATTCCAGAATTTCCCCAAGTGGAACATCGACTTTCCTATAAATAGCATTCTGTGATCTTCAACCTCATTAACCAATCAGCAGTCATTATAAATTTTATCCGAGACAAGAAACTGCCTCTAAAGTGCAGTGATAAATGGAACACTCACTAAATTTATCCTACTTGTTTCTATTATATTTACTTGACTTTTCCTACTTTAATCAAACTTATAATTTTTTTGTATTTTTTCATTCACATTTTACAATTTATAACAGTTTATAAGACCACAATTTATAACAATTTATAATTTATTTCTTTAATTGAAATATGTTGCAAAGATTAATTGACAAAGAAATTGGTATTTTTTTGCTACTAATAAATATCCACAGTCAGCTGATTAATTTTTTTAATAAGTGAAAAGCGTTTTTAAAATTTAGACATAAATTATTTTTCACTTGTTTAAAATCAATAGATCTTTCTCTCTCTCGATATTTAAGAACAGAACTGCGTTTATATCTGGGGATTTCTTGAAAGTAATTGCTGTTGCGAATGACAAAGTAAATGGGGAGCAAGAAAAGGAGAATGCAGGTTCGTGTTATGAAGACTTACATCCTCGGGGAAATAAACTCGTTGTTTTTTAGTTTGTTTGTTCGCAAAAAATATTGGGAAGTGAGCACAAGAGGAAAAAGTAAATCTATTGATTTATAAATGCTCTCATGGTTATTAATAAAGCGACAAGTTTTTTTTTATATTAAATATTAATTATTCATTAATTAAATCTTCAAATTTTCATGACTTATATTAATAATATTATTCATTTTCTTCTCTGATATTCAATTATTTTTGAAAATTTTAATCAAATTCTTGTGAAAATTTCAATTATTTTCTAAAGTTTTCTAAAATTTGATAATTTTTAAAATCTACTATTTCAATAAAATTTTCCAACAGAATTCAATTATTAAAAAAATTTTCTATATATTTCTACGCAAACATTAAACTATTTTCATAAATAAAAACTTTTACAGGAATTCAATTATTTATAAATTTTTTTATAAATTTCTTCGCAATAATTCAATTATTTTCATAAATAATAACATTTCGAAAGGAATTCAATTATTTTTATAAATAATAAGATTCTTTTAAGAATTCAATTATTTTTTATAAATAATAAAACTCATTGCAGAATATCAATTATTTTTAAAGCAATTTTAATCAAATTCCTAGAAAAATGTAATTATTCTTAAAAATCTTATTAAAATTCTTATTAAAAGTCTAAAGAATTTAATGATTTAAATAATTTGTTAATAACATTTTTTATGAAAATTTAATTTCAAGAAACATGAAATTAATAAATTATTTATTATTGTGTTTAAATAATTGAATTCTCGTAGAATTTACTAATAAAAATGGTTTTAAAAATAAATTTCAGTTAACATTTTAGTATTTTTAGTAGTTTTTAGTATTAAAAACATTATAACGTGGATTTTTAGAGATAATTAAATTTTAAAAAAGTTTCAAACTAAAATCCATTAAAAACATTAATTTTTCATACTTTTGACAAAAAATTCTGTAGACTTAATTCTTTTGAAAAGTTTAATAGGATTTTTATTGAAATTATTTCAAGTTTTTATTTTTCAATATATTTTTAATTGCAGAATTTCCGAATAATTGAAATTTCGTAAAATTGAATTGTAAACGAAAAAATTTGAAAATGAAAAAACTCATCGCAGGGTTTCAATTATTTTTCATACAATTATAATTGAATTCCTTGAAAAAACTAATTATGTTCATGCAAGTTTTGAATAAAATTCGACAAAAGAAATTAATTATTGAAAATATTATTACTAAAATTCTTTAATTGTTCAAAAGAAATTAATTATTATTTTAAACACAATTTCAATTAAATTTTTTTGAAATAATTCAATTATTCTTTTAGATTTTAATAAATTTCTTTCCAGGAATTCAATTATTTATGAATTAATAATCCTTCGAAACAATCCAATTATTAAACATAAATAATAAAAGTATTTCCAAAAATTCAATTATTTTGAGTCCTTAAAATTTTTTTTTAGTAAAATTCAATTATTTCCATAAATAACAATATTCATCAGAAGAATTCAATTATTTTGAAAAGAATTAAATTTCTTGTTGTAAATTCAATTATTTTGAAAAATTCTAATAAAACCTCTTGCAAGAATTCAATTAATTTTGTAAATAATAAAAAGATTTTTGGGAATTGAATTTTTTATATTAAATTTGGAAAAAGTACCACGCAAAAATTCAATTATTGGGAAATATTTTAATAGAATTCTTTGTAAAATTTTGATTACTTTTCAAAAATTTTCTAAATATTTTTTATAAAAATTAGGAAAATAAAAGAATAAAAAATATAGAATACGAAATTCATTTACTAATAAAAATGAATTTTTAAAAATGAATTTCAGTTAAAATTTTAGATTATAATTGAATATTAAAAGAAATATAGAGTGAACTTTTTGGAAATAATTAAATTTTCGAAAACTTTCAAACCAAAATCCATTGAAATTCTTAATTTTTCATATTTTTGACAAAAAATTCTGTAGAATTAATTCTTTTTAAAAATTTTGATAGGATTTTTATTGAATTTATTTCAAATTTTTATTTTTCAATATATATTTAATTGCAGAATTTCCGAATAATTGAAATTTTGTAAAATTGAATTGTAAACGAAAAAATTTGAAAATTATAAGACTCATCGTAGGGTTTCAATTATTTTTTATACAATTATAATTGAATTCCTTGAAAAAATTAATTATTTTCATGCAAGTTTTGATAAAATTCGACAAAAGAATTGAATTATTAAAAAATTTGTTACTAAAATTCTTTATGAGAATTGAATTTTCAGAAACATTCAATTATTCAATAAATTATTTACTTTTGCATTTAAATAATTCAATTCTTGTAAAATTTTCTAATAAAAATTGCTTTTCATTTCATAAATTTGATTTTCATTTCATAAAATTGAATTTCAGTTAAAATTTAAGATTATAATTGAATATTAAAAGAAATATAGAGTGAACTTTTTGGAAATAATTGAATTTTGAAATTGATATTTTTGAAAAAGTTGGATTGAATTTTTTTAATATTGAAGTTTGAATATTTGTAGTTTTTATTTTCTTATATGCATTTAGTTAAGGAATTTATGAATAATTGAAATTTCGTGTAATTAATTAATTATTATTAGAAATAATAGATATAAAGTAAAATTGTAGTTAAATTTTTGAAAATAATAATTGAATTGAAATAATGAAAATAATTTTGAAAAAGTAATTCTTATAATACAAAATAATGATTTTATTACATTATCATCTTTAATTATTATAAAATATAAAGAAATCGATCATTCCGAGTCGAAGATCGATATATATCAATATATATCGATATCATCATGTTTTATAGTTATAAAAAATTTAATAAGTTAAAATTTCTTTAATTGTAAAAAATACCACAAAAAAAATTGATTATTTCAATCTTTTTTGGAGTTAATTTAATCTGCAACAGTTTTTAATACCTCACAATTTACTGTATTTGGTAAATTTTTCTTTTTTCCCAATCCAGTGACAATTCTGTTTAGTAGTTAAAATTTAAGATACCGTCAAAAAGATTCCTTCCTTCCTTCCTTCCAAAATCTGTTATCGAGGATACTTTAAAAGATCGGTAGTTAGTGTCCATCTTTTACAAAGTTTTTTCTCCCTTTTTCGCAAGAGATCCACACGAAGGATGCAGTGACTTAATCTTTCATCGACTTTGGGATTTGCTTTACGAGCTTTCACGTCTAGCTGAAAGCTTCTGAGCAGCCAGACAAACTGGGTTAGTTCAGTATATGAGGAATGTACAGCAAGTCTTAAATTCCATCGAGTAATTTTTTTTTTTTTATTTCACTCTCACTTTTTTTTACATCTTTTTCCTATTTTTCATCTCTTTCCTTTTTTTCATCTTTTTCCTATTTTTCATCTCTTTCCTTTTTTTCGTCTCTTTCCTTTTTTTCATCTTTTTCCTTTTTTTCATCTCTTTCCTTTTTTTTCTTCTTTTTCCTATTTTTCATCTTTTCCCTTTTTTCATCTTTTTCCTTTTTTTCATCTCTTTCCTTTTTTTCCCTATCACTATGAACTATATTGCCAATAATTTATTCGAAACTCGCGACAACAACGAATAAGACGAAATGAGCTCGATCGAACTCGCAAAAGAGTTTACTGCTAAATTCCAAAAGAGGAAGATTGCTTTCGGCTTTTCTGCACTTTACAAATCCGATATCCACTATCTCTCCTGCTTTTATTCTCAATTCGAGGCGAAAGTACGCGAAACAATACTCTAGACCTAGGAGGGTTCTATTAATCTCCCTTTCTTTGCTCTCACCGTCCGAATATTGCTCTCCTCCATTGGCAAAAAGAACAAAGAGAAAAATAAAATCGAAAAAGAGGAAAAAAATTATTTAATAGAATAAAAATTGCGTCATTGACTGAAGAGTGGCAATTTTTTTTTTGTTAAATATTAAAATAATTATCCATTACATCAAAAATTGATAAATCGTAACTTTTGCTTCAGATATCAAATTCGTGATGTAAAAAAAAAATTGACAGAAATAGTTTCGCATGGTTAAAGTTTTAACACTTTTAATTTCCAATTTAAATGGCATTTTCATTCAGTGACAACAAAAGTGGAAGGATAGAAATAAAAAAAAAAATTTCGACTCTCATCTGTCAATAAATTCTCGCATTTATTCTCTTGGATTTTTTTTTATCAAGCTTCGAGTGCTCGTGACATGACATGGGGACTTTTTCGTTTACTTCACGAAATTGGCTGCAGGAATATTTGATTTCGAAATTCTTGTTGGAAATTCATTTTCGACACGTGTTCTCTCGTTTTTCAAGAAATATCATTTAGATGCATAACGATGATGCTGACACATGCAAAGTCGATTGGAAAAAAATACAAAAAAAAAAATTATAAAAATATATCAATTGTTTTTTTGTTTTAATCAGTTTTTCTAGGACAAAAAAAATCGTCTACTTAATTTTACTAAAATCGTTAACTTCAGCACATAATTAAATATTTTTACTAAATTTTCCTTAATTTTTTTAATAATTATTTCGAATTCGAATTTTCCTTTCTTTTTTTTGCCTCTCGTAGAATATTTTTGTAGAATTTTTTATTTTTTTTCTTTTATTTGGAAAAACAAATATTATTCGTGGTCGATTAGCGTGGCAGTTGTGTGCATAACGAAATTGTGAGGCAGTCAGTCAAAAGAAGTTTATAAATACAACTCCGTAACCGAGAGCAGAAGTGACATTAGTGTCATTTTTGTGATTCGCAAAATACTCTCTTTGAGTCTCATTCGCACAGTAGATGTTTTTTTTTCTTAGACTTACATTACTTTGGTTTTATTTTCTTCAATCAATTTCCCGACAATTTATTCACTTTATTCACTTCATGTGAAGATTTTTTATTTTTTATTTTTTTCGGACTTTTAGAATTATTACCTTTTTCATTTCAACTGAATTTGTCATATTTTTTTCTGCTTTTTCAAATTCAATTTCTCCTTAGTAATCAACAATTTTACTCACCTGTGACACACAGCAATGAGTAAAATGGAATGTGTGAAATAGTTTGAGCGCTGAAATTTAATACCGAGGCTGGAAAATTCCATAAAATTTTTTACTTTATTGAAATAGGATCGTACACAATGCAATGTGTGACCTGTTTCTATAGATATAAAATCACTTGACTTGGAATTTTTCCATTTCCTCATTTATAGTTTTAAAAAAAATCAAAATAATTTGAATTCAATTATGGCGCAAATAAAACGAATTCAATTGGGGAGAAAAAAAGAATGCTTTACAATTATTTTAATAAATTACAATTTTTTAATTTTTAATGTTTTTTTTCATAAAGATATGGAAATCTTTACTGTGTGGGAAAATAATTATTTAAAAAACAAGTCAGAGGGAAAATTTAATTTTTGTAGCAACTATGAAATATTTTGTGATTCTAGTCGCAAGAGAGACGATTCACAGTTTGAAATGAAGGAGAGAAAAAAAATAGAGAAATATTGAAAAAGTTATTTATATAATCACACTAATTGCTGGCAGTAGCACTTTGAGTTTAGAGAAAATCTTTCTCCGCTTGACGAGTTGGAGAAAAATAAACAACACTCGAAAATGAAAGGTTGTGCGTGAAAAGTAAAAGCGTTCACTATTAGCAGTAACTCTATACTCTTGTTTTGTAGCACACCCTTGACGCTCAGTCATTGCTCGCTCGCTTGCAAGTAAAACTTTAACTCCCAGGTAATTTTGCTTGGGACGTTTTTCGCCAATAAGGCTTCCCCGTGAGAATTCACAGCAATTTCAAAATGTGTGTGAGAAAGAGAGAGAGAAATTCCACCAAAAAAAGCTCGCATGTTGCGATAAACTTTTCTTTTCGTGAAAATCTTCCAGATAATTTTCCCTCTGCTTTATTTTTCTTTTTTAAATGCTCCGTTTTTTTCTACTTTGCGCTATTTTTTTTACTGTGTTGGAAAATTCTGGCGGTATTTTTTCTTTTCAACTGAAGTGTAAATTTTACTTACAATTTTTAATTATTTCTAATTTTATAATTGGAATAGAATTTTTCCCCTTTATTTATTCCCTTTACAGGGCTCGAAGTTAGTTCTGAAAATCCTAAAAAAAATCCTAAAAGAAAATCCTAAAAAGTCCATAACTTTGCTTCAAGTCCGTAAAAGTCCGTTTTTAAAAAAAAGTCCGTAAAATCCTTAATTTCATTCAAAAAGGATAAAAAGTTCGTAAATTGTACGATATAATTTGGAGAATTTTAGAGAAATTACAAATGATTGCAGAAATTCAATTATTATCATTTTTTTTTATTATGTTCAAACATTTTTTTAAATTCTCGTAAAAATTTCAATTATCTTTAGAAATTTTAAAATTCTTTTCAAAAATTCATATATTTTCGAAAAAAAACTAAAAAACGTCAACATTTCAATTATCTGTATAAATAAATAGCAAAATTCTTCTACAAAATTCAATTATGTTCAAACATGTTTTTAATTCTCGTAAAAATTCCAATTATCTTTAGAAATTTTAAAATCCTTCTCAAAAATTCATATATTTTCGAAAAAAAACTAAAAAACGTCAACATTTCAATTATCTGTATAAATAAATAGCAAAATTCTTCTACAAAATTCAATTATTTTTAAAACTTTTAATAAAATTCATTAAAAAATTTCAATTCTTTTCATAACTAACAATATTTATTACATGAATTTAAATATTTTCTAAAGTAATAAAATTCAATTATTTTCCAAAATTTTAATAAAATCCATTGCAAAATTTGAATTATTTTCAAAAGTAATAATATTATTTGCAAAAATTAAATATTGTTCAATATCTACTGTTTTTAAAAAAATTACCAAAAGAATTTAATTATTTAAAAAAAAATTTAATAAAATTCTACAAAAACTTTTAATTATTTTTAAAAAATAATAAAAATTGCACAAGAATTTCATTAATAACAAATTTTTTTTATAAAACTCTTCGCAATCATTCAATTTTCATAATTATTAAAATTTTACCGGGATTCAATTATTTTCGTAAAGAATAAAATTCTTTTTAGGAATTCAATAATTTTTAATAGAATTTTAATCGAATTCCTCGAAAAAATTCTTTAAAATTTAATTAATATTCGTCCAAAGAATTTAATTGTTTAAAAATTTGTTGATAAAATTTTTAATAGAAATTGAATTCCAAGAAACATTCAATTATTCAATAAATTATTTATTTTTGTATTTAAATAATTGAATTCTGGTAGAATTTTCTCATAAACATTGATTTAAAAACAGATTTCAGTTAAAATCTTAGATTTTAAAAAAATAATTGAATTTGAAAATTTTTTTGAAAATTGTCTTAAAAATAATTGAATTTCTACCAAAAAAAATTTATGAAAACTTTTTAAATTGTTTGTATTTCTGCTAAAATTCTAATATTTTTTTAAATAATTGAATTTTTGAGAAGAATTTTATTAAGACTATTGAAAATAATTGATTTCCTGCAAAGATTTTTATTATTTTACGAAAATATTTAAATTATTGCGAATAATTTTATTAAAATTTCTGAAAGTAATTAAAGATCTGCTAAAAGTTTTGTTATTTTTAATTTATGCCAAGAATTTTATTAAAATTTTTAAAAATAATTGAATTCCTGTTAATTTTTTACAAGAAATTAATTATTTTTGCTAATTTTAACAAAATTCTTTGCAAGAATTCAATTATTTTCATAAATAATAAAATTCAATGCTGAATTTCAATTATTTTTATACAATTTTAATCAAATTTCTCTAAAAATGTTATTTTTCTTAAAAATTTTATTAAAACTCGTTAATAGAATTCAAGTATTTGATAACTTGTTGATAAAAATTTTTTCTGGGAATTGAATTTTAAGAAACGTTCAAATCTTTAATAAATTATTCAATTGCATTTTATTTTTATTTAAATAATTGAATTCTAGTAGAATATTCTAATAAAAATTGAATTTTATTTCATAAAAATGAATTTTAGTTAAATTCTTCTCCAAAATTCATATATTTTCAAAAAAACATTGTCAACATTTCAATTATCTGTATAAATAAATAGCAAAATTGTTCACCAAAATTCAATTATTTTCAAAAATTTTATTAAAATTCATTAAAAAATTTCAATTTTTTATAATTAACAAGAATTTAACTATTAATTGAAATTTTAGATAATTATTGAATATTAAAAGCAATGTAGCGTGAATTTAAAAAAATAATTGAATTTTGTAATTAATTTTTTTGAAAAAGTTTAATTGAGTTTTTTTAATACTATTTTCAGTTTCTATTTTCTAATATTTATTTAATAAATGAATTTAACTTATAATTGACATTTCATAAATTTAAATATTGTAAAGAAATTAATTTGAGAATTGTCAAAGAACTTTTTCGAAAATTATTAAAAATATTCGATATAAAGAAGAATTTTAGATAAAAATTGTGAAAAATAATAATTGAATAGATAATGATTTTAATTATTATAAATTATTTTTATTAATAATTAATGTTAATTATTATAAAACATGAAGAAATCGAAGACTCGAAGTTATCGATTTCTTTCAGTTTTATAGTTATGAAAAATTGAGTTTCTAGTTTTAAGTAAAATGTTCTCTTATATTTGATTCGGCCTGATTTTATTTTTGTCAGTTGGTGCGTAATTTTTAATTGTTGGTCCGTAAAGTTTGTATTTTTAAATACTTTCACTGCTTCGAGTCCTGACTTTATTTATTTATTTTTTTCTTTATTTAATACGGAATTTTTTTTTACTTTTAAGGAACGGAATTGTCTTTGCAGATTTTCATTGTTTGCGTCACAGTATTTAAATTGAATTTTCATTTGCAGACTGGCCTGAATTTGTAGCTTAAGGCAAAGCGTTATTTACGTTTCTTTGAACGTCGTATACAGTTGGGAAGAGTGAGAGCAAAACGGGGTCCCGATAACTTGTCGCTCGAAATCGAATTACCATTAGAATCCCTATAGGCGTGCCATTAACTTGAATGGCTACTCACAGGTGGATCGTGTAAACTGAAGGATTTATTTGCACTGAAAAAAAGTCTGAGAGAGAGAGAGAGAGAGAAGGAGAGGGGAAATTAAAAACAGGTGTCGCAATTACTAGACACGTTTACTGTGAAATTTATACTTAATTTATTCCGTAATTACTATCTGCAACACTATTTGTAACACTTGTCATTTATTTCTTCTATCTTTACAACATAATTCTTTTATACTCTTTTATACATAATTCTTTTCCTTCCTATAAATTCTTCCTTCCCTATTTTGTACACAATTAAATTTTTTAATCATTTTTTTACCTTTTTTCTCTTTTTTTACCCTTGTTCTCATTGATAATTTTCTTAATTTTATTTTCCACTTATTTCTTCCTTCTTGGCATTTTTTTTCCTTTTGCCGTTTCGTTGCTTTTAAAATGGAGTAAGTTATAAATCCTAAAATTGAAAATGCCCGCGGGTATAGAAATATATAGCTTGAGTTTTAATCTCGTGATAAGGGAAAGAAGAACGGTTCGTTTGTACCGACAAAGCTAATTACAAAGATCAAAAGGGTTTGTTTATTTCGGCAATTTTTTTTTATTGCCCCTCTTCAAATGAAATTTCTGTAATAAAAATGAAAAATTTATTTAAAAATAAATATTTATATTTATTTAAATTAAATATTGAATAAATTAAGTAAATAAATAAAAATAATGTGGCCTCTTTATTTTATTTTAATATGTATGTAAAGATTTAAATGTTAACAATTATTATTGTCGTGCCGGGTAATTAGTGAAACTGTATAAATAATGATGTATACGCGATCGTTGTGGCGAATGTAATTTCCGTACATATTTATCCATTCAGAAAATGTTGCGAAAGTGAATAAGGGAAAATAGAAGCCGCCCTTCCGTATGTATATAATATCGTGTAGATGTACACTAAACTCTTGATATTATATCGCAACACCCTGTATTTACTGGAGCACGCTATTATTTATATTTACCGAGTATATGACGTCATTTTGTGAGCCGCAAGACTCCACTTCATATTGGCGAAATTCGGGATTAAAATTACCCTTCGACTTCCCTTTCACTCACGAAACGACGAAAGTTCCAGGAACTTGTTCGTTTCCATATTTTATGTAGGTACGCAAAGAGCTTGTGTTCCATATTTGCAAAATAATTTTCCATATCAATTGTATTTTTATGAAACACTAGCCGAATTATCCGCGCGCAAGCGCGCGGGAATATTGTGCTACAATGTTTATTGTAAACAATTTCAACTCATTTTAATTTAAGTAATTTTTAAAGAAATACTTATTATGACACATAACTGAAAAACTATTAGAATTAAATTTTTAAAATATATTATATTTTTAAACTTTAAAGTATATAAAAAAACTTTAACAAATTTCGATACTAATTTCAAATTTGGCATCAGATTTTCAAAATTGAAAATAATTAAACTTTCTTCTACGAGGAAAATTGAATTTCACAAAAATTGTTATCTGATACCTAAATTAAAAAAAACTTCATTACGAAAATTTTAATTATTCTAAAGAATAGAGAAGGTAAAAAAAATTATCAGCTATATAGAGGTATTTAACTTTCCGAACAAAGAATATAAACAATATTTTTTTTTAGAGAATTTCCACTACTTTTAATTCGCTAATATTGAAAAAAATCAATTTTATTTAACAAAATTTTATACAATTTTTATTTTCCTAATAATTCAATTACTTTTAATAATTATAAAATTTTTCATGAAAATTCTACTTTTTTCAAAAAAATTTTTGATTAAATTCTAAGTATGAATTTAATTATTTTCATAATCGTAAAATTCAGTTACTTTCACAAATAAAGTTTTTGACAAGAATTCAATTATTTAAACTAATAAAATTTTCATAACATTTAAAAATTCATTATTTAAAACAATGTTTATAAAATTCTTATGAAGATTTCAATTCCTTTCAAAAGTAATAAAATTTTTAACAGAAAACTAATTCTTTTTAAACATATTAATAAACTTTTCCGCAATAATTCAATTATTTTCAAAAATTTAATAAAATTATTCGAAAGAAATTAATTGTTTTAAATATAATTTTAGTAAAATTACTCCAGAAAATTCAATTATTTTGAGGTATTTCAATAAAATTCTTTTCAAAATTCAATTATTTTCATAAATAACAATATTTATCACAATAATTCAATTATTATTAAAAGTAATAAATTTCTTCTTGGAAATTCCATTATTTAAAAAAATTCGAATAAATCGTTCACAAGAATTCAATTATTTTCATAAATAATAAAATGTTTTTTTTGGAAAATTCAATTATTTTCAAAAAAATTTAATAAAATTTCCAACCAACATTCAATTATTGCCAAATTTTTTAAAAGAATTCTTTGTAAAATTTAATTATCTTTAAAAACTTTTCACATTTCAATGATTTTCAATATCTACTATTTTTATAAAATAACCAAACAGAATTCTATTATTCAAAAAAATTTATGATAAAATTGTAGGAAAAAATTCAATTATTTTCATCAATTTTAATGAAATTCCCTGCAAGAATTTAATCATTTACCTAATTAATAAAATTCTTTGAAAGAATTAAATTATTTTTATAAATAATAAAATTCTTCGAAAGTAATTAAATTATTTTTTCAACAAATATTAATAAAATTTCTCGAAAGAATTCAATTATTTTCATAAATTACAAAATCCTTTGAAAAAATGTAATTCTTCAAAAAAATTCAATTTTTCTCAAAATTTATAAAATTCAATTATTTTTCAAAATTTTTTAAATATTCTTTCCAAGAATTCAATTATTTTCCAAATTAAAAAAAAATTCTTCGCAAGAATTTAATTATTTTAATAAATAATAATATTTTATTATTTTCAAGAAAATTCAATTATTTTCATAAATAACAAAATTTGCTTAAAGAAATGAATTATTTTTGTAAATAATAAAATTCTTCTGAAAAATTCAATTATTATCAATTTTTTTTTTTAAATTCTTCGCAAGAATTTTAATATTTTAAATTGTTTCATAAGTAATAAAATTCGTAGCATAAATTCAATTTATTAGCAGGATAAGAAAAAAGTAAATATTTTTGATGAAAATTAGGAAAAAGCTGGGAAAATAAAAAATATGGAGTGGAATTTTTGTCAATTTTGTGAAGTGAATAAAACGAGTTTTTTTGGTTTCTTTTTGAAAAACGTATAAAAAACAAAAGAATAACTATTACGTAACTTCAAGTGTGGACAGAGATCCGGAAATCTGGAATCACGACGATTATTATATATAATAATAATAATAATATTTAAAGGAAGAAGTTTTTATTAAACTTCAATTTTTTAAAATTGTTTTCCTTAATTCGGATAAATAATTACGATTTAATCAATTTTTCTTTTTTCTTCTTTGCAGATTCCTCATTCCTGTGCCAGAATTTCAACAAAACATCACAATGATTATGGATTTATGGTAAGTTTTTCGGAATTTTTATTTTTTTTCTTCTATGTTGAAAAATTCGAAATAAGAATTGGAGAATATAAAATAAATAATTGAATTCTTTGGATGAGAATTGTTTAAATTTGAAATTGAGATATTGAAAGTGAAATATTTGCAGTTCGTGTGCGGGAATTTTGGGAAATTTATCATTTCTTGTGGAATTGAATAAATCAGTAGTTATTTCTGTGAGATGATATAATATGATTAGAAGCGAGTATCATTAAGCATGTCCTAATGAGCGATTTGTCGCAGCTCGACTGTGAAGCTAAAGAAATTTGTACCCTGTCAGATACTAGTTTCAGGAATGCGGACATGTTGATGATGGCATGTGCGTATATCCGTGCGAATTTTAGACACTCGCCTATTTGTCTCTCGTGCATTCAGCCAATTGCATAAGATTCCTTTTTTTTTAGAGAAATTATTCAAAATCACTGGGTCGAAATTTTGAAAAATATTAAAATTAGGAATTTTATTAAAAATGCAATTAATGTTTTTTTTTTTTTTGAAATTGTTATTAAAAATGCAGTTAAAAACTAGCACATGTTACGTAGTATTCAATTTGTTATTGTTATGCAAATTAAAAAATTATTTATTTACAAAATCTAACTTTTTTAAATAATTTCAGTCAAAATCTAAAAAATTCATTTATTTAGTAAAAAAAATAAATTATTACTGTCCATATTTTAAAAATTTTAATAAAATTTCACGAAAGAACTCAATGGTTTTCTAAAATTTTAACAAATCCTTCTAAACAATTCAATTATTTTTCAATTATTTGAAATTTTTATATTATTTCAATTTTTTATAAAATTTGTTTTTTTAAGCAAAGCATGTAGATAATTAAAAAAGTAAAGTGGTTTTAAAAACCCAAAAATAGTGAAGCAAAATTAGAAAAAAAGTAGAAAAAAGATGAATTTTAAGAATTTCAATTATTTCAATCTTTTATAAAATTATTTTTTTTAGCAAAGCATGTAAATAATTAAAAAAGTAAAGTGGTTTTAAAAACCCAAAAATAGTGAAGCAAAATTAGAAAAAAAAGTTGAAAAAAGATGAATTTTAAGAATTTCAATTATTTCAATTTTTTATAAAAATTAGTTTTTTTAGCAAAGCATGTAGATAATTAAAAAAGTAAAGTGGTTTTAAAAACCCAAAAATAGTGAAGCAAAATTAGAAAAAAAAGTTGAAAAAAGATGAATTTTAAGAATTTCGGTTTTTTAAAATTTTTTATAAAATTAGTTTTTTTAGCAAAGCATGTAGATAATTAAAAAAGTAAAGTGGTTTTAAAAACCCAAAAATAGTGAAGCAAAATTAGAAAAAAAAAGTTGAAAAAAGATAAATTTTAAGAATTTCGGTTTTTTAAAATTTTTTATAAAATTAGTTTTTTTAGCAAAGCATGTAGATAATTAAAAAAGTAAAGTGGTTTTAAAAACCCAAAAATAGTGAAGCAAAATTAGAAAAAAAAGTTGAAAAAAGATGAATTTTAAGAATTTCGGTTTTTTAAAATTTTTTATAAAATTAGTTTTTTTAGCAAAGCATGTAGATAATTAAAAAAGTAAAGTGGTTTTAAAAACCCAAAAATAGTGAAGCAAAATTAGAAAAAAAAGTTGAAAAAAGATGAATTTTAAGAATTTCGGTTTTTAAAATTTTTTATAAAATTAGTTTTTTTAGCAAAGCATGTAGATAATTAAAAAAGTAAAGTGGTTTTAAAAACCCAAAAATAGTGAAGCAAAATTAGAAAAAAAAAGTTGAAAAAAGATGAATTTTAAGAATTTCGGTTTTTTAAAATTTTTTATAAAATTAGTTTTTTTAGCAAAGCATGTAGGTATTTAAAAAAGTAAAGTGGTTTTAAAAACCCAAAAATAGTGAAGCAAAATTAGAAAAAAAAAGTTTAAAAAATATTAATTTTAAAAATTTCGTTTATTTAAAATTTTTTATAAAATTAGTTTTTTTAGCAAAGCATGTAGATAATTAAAAAAGTAAAGTGGTTTTAAAAACCCAAAAATAGTGAAGCAAAATTAGAAAAAAAAGTTGAAAAAAGATGAATTTTAAGAATTTCGGTTTTTTAAAATTTTTTATAAAATTAGTTTTTTTAGCAAAGCATGTAGATAATTAAAAAAGTAAAGTGGTTTTAAAAACCCAAAAATAGTGAAGCAAAGTTAGAAATAATTGCAATATTTCGATGATTTTCAATAAATTAATTTTAAAATTGAAAATATTTGCAAAGAAAAATTACAAAAGAGATGTTATTAATATTAAATTAGTAAAATTAGTTTATTTTTCACTCTTTCTTTTATATTCCGTCTATATACGAAAATTAGTAATTTAGTGAATTTTAAATAATAATGATATTAGTAAATAATCGAATAAAAATAAAATTGTTTATGGAAAATGTTAAAAAATGTTTTTTTTGTCACTCGATATAGTGGTGAATTGAATGATAAAGACAATATTGTCGTTTAGTTTCGAAATAAATATCTAGAGCGGGAAATGAGATAAAGCAAGGTTAAGTAGCTACAGTTGCAACATTATAATGCAATAAATTTTTATCATTATGACAGTCGGAATCATTTACATCGATAATGCGACATTATGACCACCCTCAATTTTGTTGAATAGCCAAGAAAATTGAACATTATCTAGATATTATGTGTTTCAAGGGAAAGTAAATTGGGTACGAGTAGAATTTTTATTTTACCTCAACACGACGGTAATCGACGGTAATCACTGTTTTCGGTAACGGTGACAGTAATTACTGTCATCTTCTTTTTAGTTTCTAATGAATTAAAAATTTTAATGTATTAAAATTGAAATAAATACTTTTAACATTATATTGTCAAAAGTATTTATTTTAATGTATTAAAATTAAAATAAATACTTTTAACATTATAATGTCAAAAGTATTTATTTTAATTTAATGAATTAAGTAATTACTGTCATCTTCGTTTTAGTTTCTAATGAATTTAAAATTTTAATTTATTAGAATTAAAATAAATACTTTTAACACTATAATGTTATAATAATGTTATTAATACATAATTAATTATTACCGTCAAGTTTATCTTGTACTTAAATTTCGCTTAAAAATTATTATTAATTAAATTAATTGCTTATTAATTGCTTAAAGCTTATTAATTGTTATTATAATGTTATAATGTTATTATAATGTTTTTTTTAATGAATTACACCCAGAGAAATTTATTATATTTAATAAGTAAAAAGTAAAAATAATAATAATAATAAGTAAAGTAAATAAGTATTTATTTTAATTTAATGAATTAAGTAATTACTGTCATCTTCTTTTTAGTTTCTAATGAATTTAAAATTTTAATTTATTAGAATTAAAATAAATACTTTTAACATTATAATGTTAAAAGTATTTATTTTAATTTAATGAATTACACCCAGAGAAATTGTATATTTGTCTCAGAACCAACTAGACTTTTTATTTGTTTCAAATAAATTTTATTTAGTTTAAATAAAATTTTATTCAACTCAAATATATGTTTTATTTATATCAAATATAAATTTTATTTAAAACAAATAAAAAGTCCAGTTGGTTCTGAGACAAATATACGTTTATTTAAGTCAAATAAAATATATTTGGTTTAAATAATAATTTTCTCTGGGTGTATAAGTAATTACTGTCATCTTCTTTTTAGTTTCTAATGAATTTAAAATTTTAATTTAATGAATTAAGTAATTACTGTCATCTTCTTTTTAGTTTTTAATGAATTAAAAATTTTAATATATTAAAAGAAGCGAAATTTAAGTACAAGATAAACTTGACGGTAATTTTTTGCTAGTGCATTGAACGTTGAAAAAAGTGTCACGGTAACTGTAGTAAATATATTAATAGTTAAGTGCAAAAAATACCGTCACTACCACGGTAAATCGTTAGGTATTAAAATAACACCAAAATGGATTAAAATAACACTAAATTGGATTATTTTAATCCTTTTTGGTGTTATTTTAATACCTAACAATTTACCGTGACAATTTGATAGTAAACATACCGTATTGTTACAATTGCATCTTCTTTTATTCTACGGTAGCGAATAAAATTGCGAATGAACGGTAATTAAATAATTAAATAACCGTCTAGGTTTGCAATTTTGAATAAAAAAAAGTCGAAATGAAGCTGACGGTAAATAGAAATGTATTGACAATAGTAATTGATAAACGGCTAAACGAAGTGTTAATTTTGAGATAAAGAGATAAAGAGAAAGAGAGAAAAAAAAGAGCTTTATTAATTTTAGCCAAGTGGTTTGAAGAGTCAATTTGATGCAATAAAGCGGTGATCCCGGGTTATAATAGCTCCCATATAAATTCAAGATCCTATCATAAGCGGAGGTTGTAAATCGGGTATTAGGATGCTGTAAATGAACAAATTGCCACGTGGCCCTTTTGCACCCTTTTCGGGGCGTTCACCTCATCGATCGCAGAGTCTAGGGTTATGCTTTTTCTACGCTTTTATTATTCTTTTTTTTGCATCGATATGTAAAGAGGGAAGAGATGGAATGACCTAGATTGCCTCTGGCGAACGAGCTTTTTATTCAACATTATATTCCATTTTTTTTTACATTCTAAAACGCAAATATTATTTGTATTTTATCCTCCTATTTATTGCCTCTCATTTTTCATAACTGTCAAAAAATATTAGTCATTTTTCGGTTCGTTTTTAAATTCATTCTTTTCTCATTCCATTTGACGGCAGTTTTTTTCTTTTTCTTTTTTTTCTTCTCATTTTTTCTTTTGACGGTAGTTTTTTTCTTTTTCTTTTTTCTCCTTTTTTCTTTTGACGGTAGATTTTTCTTTTTCTTTTTTCTTTCTTCCCCTTTTTTCTTTTGACGGTAGTTTTTTTCTTTTTTCTTTCTTCTCCTTTTTTCTTTTGACGGTAGTTTTTTCTTTTTCTTTTTTCTTTCTTCTCCTTTTTTCTTTTGACGGTAGTTTTTTTCTTTTTTCTTTCTTCTCCTTTTTTTCTTTTGACGGTAGTATTTACTCTTTTTTACTTTTTGACGGTATTTTTATTTTTAATCGTAAAATTGATGTGGTAATTATTTTAAACACTGTTTATTGTGACTGACGGATTATAATGTTGATATTGAAAGATATACTCGATGATTTTTATTTACTTTTCTTTTTTCTTTTTTATTCATCAATACTGAGTAAAATAAACGGTTGTTTTTTGAAAAAAAAATTTTATTTGGTTATAAATGGCAGTAATAATGGTCAATAGCGATAAATACTGAACTTAATGAAGAACTGCATCGAAGAAACTTTTTTTTAGCTATCATGTAAAATTAACATTTCCTGACTTGAAGCACCGACCCACATTTCGTCTATTTTTAAATTTTAAGGAAATTCCACTCATCCGTGACAGTAATTTCTGATATTTTTTCTTTTCTTTTTTTAAATTCATTAACTTACGTGTTTTGAATTAATTTTTACATTTATTTTCAAATTTATTTTCTTTATTTTCAATTTATTTTCTTTATTTTCAAATTTATTTTCTTTATTTAAAAAAAAAATTCAATTTCTTTATTTTCAAATTCATTTTCCTTCTTTTCAAATTCATTTTCTTTATTTTCAAATTCATTTTCCTTCTTTTCAAATTTATTTTCATTATTTTCAAATTTATTTTCTTTATTTAAAAAAAAATTCATTTTCTTTATTTTCAAATTCATTTTCCTTCTTTTCAAATTTATTTTCTTTATTTTCAAATTAATTTTCTTTCTTTAAAAAAAATTCATTTTCTTTATTTTCAAATTCATTTTCCTTCTTTTCAAATTTATTTTCTTTATTTTCAAATTAATTTTCTTTTTTTTCAAAAACAAATTCATTTTCTTTATTTTCAAATTTATTTTCCTTCTTTTCAAATTTATTTTCTTTATTTTCAAATTAATTTTCTTTATTTTCAAATTAATTTCCTTTATTTCCAAAAAAAATTCATTTTCCTTATTTTCAAATTCATTTTCCTTCTTTTCAAATTTATTTTCTTTTTTTTCAAATTAATTTAAAAAAAAAAAAAAATAATTTGAGAAATATTTTCAAATTAATTTTCTTTTTTTTTTCAAAAAAAAAATTCATTTTCTTTATTTTCAAATCATTTTCATTTTCTTTATTACAATTCATTTTCTTTATTTTCAAATTTATTTTCTTTATTTAAAAAAAAAATTCATTTTCTTTATTTTCAAATTCATTCTCCTTCTTTTCAAATTTATTTTCTTTATTTTCAAATTAATTTTCTTTCTTTTCAAATTAATTTTCTTTATTTTCAAATTAATTTTCTTTATTTTCAAATTCATTTTCCTTCTTTTCAAATTTATTTTCTTTATTTTCAAATTAATTTAAAAAAAAAAAATAATAATTTGAAAATATTTTCAAATTAATTTTCTTTTTTTTTCAAAAAAAAATTCATTTTCTTTATTTTCAAATTCATTTTCTTTATTTTCAAATTCATTTTCTTTATTTTCAAATTTATTTTCTTTATTTAAAAAAAAAATTCATTTTCTTTATTTTCAAATTCATTCTCCTTCTTTTCAAATTTATTTTCTTTATTTTCAAATTAATTTTCTTTCTTTTCAAATTAATTTTCTTTATTTTCAAATTAATTTTCTTTATTTTCAAATTCATTTTCCTTCTTTTCAAATTTATTTTCTTTATTTTCAAATTAATTTTAAAAATAAAATAATAATTTGAAAATATTTTCAAATTAATTTTCTTTTTTTTCAAAAAAAAATTCATTTTCTTTATTTTCAAATTCATTTTCTTTATTTTCAAATTCATTTTCTTTATTTTCAAATTTATTTTCTTTATTTAAAAAAAAAATTCATTTTCTTTATTTTCAAATTCATTCTCCTTCTTTTCAAATTTATTTTCTTTATTTTCAAATTAATTTTCTTTCTTTTCAAATTTATTTTCTTTATTTTCAAATTAATTTTCTTTATTTTCAAATTCATTTTCCTTCTTTTCAAATTTATTTTCTTTATTTTCAAATTTATTTTCTTTATTTTCAAATTCATTTCCAAATTAATATTTTCTCCAACAGTTAAAATACTGTTTTCTTAATTATTCTTCTTCTATTTGTTTTAATTACACTTTTAACTGAATTAAAAACAATTTTATTAATTTTGAAAGATTGTAATTTTTTATCACTTTTTTAAATTAATGTTTCGTTAAATAAGTGAAATAAATTCGTAGAATATAATATTAAGAAAATAACAGTTGAGTAGATGATATTTATTTTTTCTTTTTTAATTTAGGATTGAAATTGTGAAGCGACGAATTAGCATAAGAACGATGCGATAGGGAGAGAAAAAAAATGGGTCATTAACCTGTCTGAACGTTGTAAAAGTTTTTGGCTCGAAACACGTGTGTATATTAATAATAAAGGCATTTTGTTTAACTTTAATGCATTATTATTATTGTTATTGTTATTATTATTATTAACACCCAGCATTCGTGTTGACGCAAGTGTCACTCTCATACCTCAAGCAATATTTCCACGTCTATTGTTGTAACAAATGAGCAACACACAGCTTCTCCTAAATATCTTGCATTCTTAAAATCATTTCTCACCGCAAATAACGATCATATGGTAATAATAGAAATTTCCCTAACAATAGATTTTTTTAAATTGATTTTAAATTGAAAAAAAATTAAAATATATATTTATTTTAGACAAAATTAGACAAAATTAGACAAAATCAGACAAAATTAGATAAAATTGTTACAACTGTAAAATTGTAAAACTGTAAAATTCTAAAATTGTAAAACTGTAAAATTGTAAAATTCTAAAATTCTAAAATTGTAAAATTGTAGAACTGTAAAACTGTAAAATTGTAAAACTGTAAAATTGTAAAATTGTAATATTAAAAAACTGTAAAATATGTAAAACATAATTTACAGAAATAAAACAGTAAACTGTTTGTTTTCTTCTTTTTTTATCGCTTTAAAAATTAGAAATTGAAAAGTTATTTGTGGTGATAAACAGCAGGAGCAATAAACCTGCGTTCCCGATGACGCAGAATGATTCACTCAACACAGCATGAATCCTGTTCACAATTCATATAACGAGCACTGAACATTTTGATTCAATTTGTGAATATTCCTGAAAACATTCGTTGATAAAGGGGAAAAATAAACGCTTCAGTGATTTTAAGTTAAGAATTTTTTTTCTAAAAAAAAAAAAAAACTTGATGAGGTGAACCCACACATTTATTGATTAACCTTTTTCATTAAATGAGTTTTTTTTTAACAAAAAAGACTGTTTGGCTTTAAAAAAAAAACTTATGATAATTTCTTACACATTTTGCATAATGAAAAGAGAAAAAATAATTAGAGAGTTAGAAATAAATTGATATTAATTCATTAATTAAAAATAAATCTCTCAATGCGTGTAAATAATAGTTCTATCGCTAAAAATTAAAATGAGAATGAATTAATTATAATGAATGAATTAATTAATTAATTAATTATAATTAATGAATGAATTAATTAATTATAATTAATGAATTAATTAATTAATTATAATTAATGAATGAATTAATTAATTATAATTAATGAATGAATTAATTAATTATAATTAATGAATTAATTAATTAATTATAATTAATGAATGAATTAATAATTTAAATGAATGGATTAATTAATTATAATTAATTAATGAATTAATAATTTAAATTAATGAATTAATGAATTAATTAATTATAATTAATGAATGAATGAATTATTTTTTTAAGAAATAAAATTGTACGAAACTAATAATAGATAAATGTTTACAGACAAATGCAGTGGTGAATTGGACGCAGCTAAAGGGCAAGGTGGACAAATTGCAACTGGCAATAAGGAATAAGGAATATTGAACGACTGTGAGGAGGAGTCATTAGATCGGCCAAATAAAATCGATCCACTTATTCAAAGTGGCTAAGAGCGTCAGTCCGCGTAGAGTGCACCAGGAGTGCTCTACTGGAGTGGAAGTACAGGTCCCGGTGCAGGAAAGGCGAACACCGAGGCGCATGCCGTACCTGGGGCCTGAAATGACAACCCGGCTGTCAGCCATGTTCTACACGGTCGAGGTCGGGGACACCAAGTTCACTATCTTAAAACGATACCAGAACCTCAAGCCCATTGGTTCTGGCGCGCAAGGAATTGTCTGGTGAGTTTTTTCCTCGATCCAGCAACAATTTTTCACTGTCCGGAAAAATTGATTCGAATTTATCCATCAATTACTATTTTCTACAATAAAAATTGTGCCCTATCAGTAAAAATGTGAATCAGTAAAAATAATTACTAATTTCAGTTAGTGATCGACTTTTTTGGAATTAAATTTTCACAAGAGCCTAAAGTTCTGAACGTTCAAATGAACGAAATTTATTTATTACTTCTGAAAATTCAATTTTTATTGCAATTATTTTGCGTTTCTATCTAAAAAAAATTAATTTTAGAGTTTCTGAACGTAAAATTTCAGTTTAAAATTTTTTTATAATTAGTAATTTATTAAGATGTTATCAATAAAAAATATTTCGTTCATTTGAACGTTCAAAACATGAGGGTAATATTTTCACTACCAAATAGTAATTTTTTTTACTAATTTATTAGTGAAATTTATTACACTGGAAAACAAAAATTTAATTTATTCAATTATCCATTAAATATTTACTTGAATCAAATAATATTTAAATGAATCAAATAATATTTAATTGAATCAAATAATATTTATTAGAGTCAATTAAATGGTATTTGCTTCAAATACTGAAGTTATTGATATAATTTGGAAAATTTTAGAGAAATTACAAATGATTGCAGAAATTCAATTATTTTCTAAAGTAATAAAATTCAATTATTTTCAAACATTTTAATAAAATTAATTGCAAAATGTGGATTATTTTCTAAAGTAATAATATTCTTCGTAAAAATTAAATATTGTTCAATATTTACTACTTTTTATAAAATTTACCAACAGAATTTAATTATTTTAAAAAAATTTAATAAAATTCTGCAAAAGCTTTTAATTATTTTCAAAAAATAATAAAAATTGCACAAGAATTTTATTAATAACAATTTTTTTTTATAAAACTCTTCGCAATCATTCAATTTTCATAATTATTAAAATTTTTCCGGGATTCAATTATTTTCGTAAATAATAAAATTCTTTTTAGGAATTTAATTATTTTTAATAGAATTTAAATCGAATTCCTCGAAAAAAATTATTTATTTTTGTATTTAAATAATTGAATTCTGGTAGAATTTTCTCAAAAACATTAATTTAAAAATAAATTTCTGTTAAATTCTTAGATTTTAAAAAAATAATTGAATTTGGGAAATTTTTTTGAAATTGTCTTAAAAATAATTGAATTTCTACCAAAAAAAATTTTATCAAAAATTCAAAACTTTTTAAAATGTTTGAATTTCTGCTAAAATTCTTATATTTTGTAAAATAATTGAATTCTTGCGAAGAATTTTATTAAGAATATTGAAAATAATTGATTCCCTGCAAAGATTTTTATTATTTTACGAAAATATTTATATTCTTGCGAAAAATTTTATTAAAATTTCTGAAAGTAATTAAAGATCTGGCTAAGAATTTTGTTATTTTTAATTTATGTCTAGAATTTTCTTAAAATTTTTAAAAATAATTGAATTCCTTTTTATTTTTTTACAATTTAATTATTTTTGAAAATTTTAATAAAATTCTTCGCTAGAATTCAATTATTTTTATAAATAATAAAATTCAATGCAGAATTTCAATTATTTTTAATACAATTTTAATCAAATTTCTCTAAAAATGTAATTATTCTTAAATATTTTATTAAAATTCGTTAATAGAATTCAAGTATTTGATAATTTGATGATAACAATATTTTCTGGGAATTGAATTTTAAGAAACGTTCAATTCTTGAATAAACTATTCAATTGCATTTTATTTTTATTTAAATAATTAAATTCTAGTCGAATATTGTAATAAAAATTGAATTTTATTTCTTAAAAATGAATTGGAGTTAAAATTTTAGATAATTATTGAATATTAAAAGCAATATAGCGTGAATTATAAAAAAATAATTGATTTGTAAAATGGAAAATTTGATCCAATGGAAGGAAGATAAATAACAACAAATAACACTATTTGTTGTTATTTATCTACCTTCCATTGGATCAAATTTTCCATTTTACAAATAAATAATTCGGAAGGAAATTTTCTACTATTTCTAAAAAAATAATTGAATTTTGTAATTAATTTTGTTGAATAAATTTATTTGAGTTTTTTAATTAATTTTTTTGAAAAAGTTTATTTGAGTTTTTTAATTAATTTTTTTGAAAAAGTTTATTTGAGTTTTTCTATTTTCTAATATTTATTTAATAAATGAATTTAACTAATAGTTGAAATTTCGTAAAATTAAATATTGTAAAGAAATGAATATGAAAATCGTGAAAGAATTTTTTCGAAAATTATTAAAAATAGTCGATATAAAGAAGAATTTTAGATAGAAATTGTGAAAAATAATAATTGAATTGATAATGATTTTAATTATTATAAATTATTTTTATTAATAATTAATACTAATTTATTATAAAATATGAAGAAATTGATGACATCGAGTCGAATACTCGAAGTTATCGATTTCTTCACGTTTTATAGTGATGAAAAATTGAATTTCTAGTTTTAAGTAAAATGTTCTTTTATATTTGAATCAATTAAATTTTTTTAAGTGTAATTTAAAAGCAAAAAGTCAAATTAGTAAACATTTTTACAAATTCTAATTTAGAGAGTTCATTTTCTCAAAAAATTGAAAGGAAAGTAAGAAAACAAATGCTTTTATAGGCGAAATAAATTTTTAATAAATATTTTTTGAATCATTATTATCGGACAGTGAACATTAATTGTAAGCTCATCGAATCAATGTGTCGCCCGCCACTCGTGAAGGGAGAATAAAATTATAATTCGTGAATAAAAAAATAATTACAAAAAAAAATCCATCACGGGATTGTAATATATAGGTAAGGCGGGCATTTCCTCGGAATGTGGATATTGGTTTTCAATAATACTCGGCCATTGGTTCGTTGCAAAAAAAAAAGAAAAAATAAATCTAAAAACTGTTAAAATGACGTGAAGCTTTATCGGAAGCTAACAGAAAATCGAAGGTAAGTTTTTTGTCAAGAATCCGAAGTATAAAAATTTCAATTCAATGGAAGGAATCACTCTTCTTTGGTACGAAAACAATATTTCTCGGAAAAGAAAATTAATTGAAGGGATAAAAGTTCTTTTTCAAATTATTCTTTCTGTATATAAATTGGAATCTCTTTATAAATTGGAAGTTTTTGAATTTCTTATTGTCCCAAGGAAGAGAGGGAAAAAGACCTGAACCATCCATACGAATGTTTTTTTAGAAAGTTTGTTAAAAATTTCTAGTTCCTTTTTTGCAAGAGAATAAAATTTTTTTGCATGCGCTTGTTATTGTGTTCAGTTTGCATAGTTTGTTTTTGATATTAATTATTCGTTGAGCACGATGTTTTTTATATTTAATTGCGAGTGATGTTTGTAATTTTATTTATGCATTGATATTTACACATGTATTATTATTATAATTATTATTACTATTATTAGTATAATTATTATTACTATTATTATTATTATTATTATTATTATTATTATTATTATTATTATTATTCTAGCAATTATTTATCATTTTCCTTATTTATTTCAGATTATTATGATTTGTTTCCTTGATTTTTGGATCCATCTCTGGAATTTTCAAAAGTAGTGCGTAATATTTTTCGACTTTTTTCGTTTTCTATTTGCTTTCATATTTTTATTTTCTTCATTTTCCTTTTTCTCCTTTTTTCAATTTTTTTTTAAGGCCATTTTCATTTTTTTGTAAATATTGTTTTCAATATTTTCCCAATTTTTTTAATTTAGACATTTTTTAAAATGTTTTTTAAATGTTTTCTAAATTTTTACATTCTTGCAATATTGGAATATATTTTGTAATTCCTTTTTAATTTAATAATAATTTAATAATAATTCTTTTCTTTTCTAATTCTTATTTTTAATATTGAAAAATTATTTTCTTATTTTTATCTTTGTATTTTCGATTTTTAAAGTTAATTTTTACCTTCTGCTTTTCTTTTTGACAATTACTTTCTATTTTTTGTGTAAAATTTTTTGATTTTGTCTTAAGTTTTTTGTTTGTCTGGTTTTTCGCTTGCATCATCTAGTTTATTGACTTAAGAAATTGATTATTAAATTCGTTTGCTAATTTTTATTTTTGTTTTCTTAAACATTTTTTTTTATTTTCCCAGCTTTGTAGTTTTATTTGCATTTGTCGCTAGAAGTAAATTACAATTTGAATTTTGAACTATCATGCATGCAGTAGAATCAGACAGATTAGAATTTGAAAATTTGATGTGTGGATGGTTCCTACAATCATACTTTTATAATTCAGTCTTACAGAAACGAAAAGTTGATTAAAATTACTGTGAATTCGCTATTTGAAAAAAGGAAATAATTGTACTAAGTAATTTAATTTTTCGATATTTAAAAGTATTTAAGGAACAATTTTCTGTCGATCAGTTTTCAAAAGAAATTTCTATTCAACGATGACGAGAAGTTTATGAAAGCTCAATATCACTAAAATTTGTCACATAAATTTTTGAAAAGCAGTCGAATTTTACGAGAGGGAAAATTTATTTTTTTTTATTTACACAAATCAAATTTCCTTTGTAAATCGATCGTTTGCCTGTAAGACTGTTTGCATAAAAGTGGCACAGTGATAGCAGACAGATTTAATATCAGATATATAGTTGATAACAGATTTACCGAAAGATAAAATGGACAGATATTTGCCATCAGAGTCGAGAGAAAGAGAGAGAGAGAAAGAGAAATTCTCAGAAATGTTGCACTTGAATTTATTCCGAAACAAAAAGAAGATTTATAAAACAGTAGCAGATTGAATGGAATTGTTGAAAGGAAAATAAACTATCAATCGATGATAATAATTTTAATTGGAAAAAAAGTAAATCTTTCCTAAAAGTAAATCTTTTCTAAAAGTATTTCTAATTTTGACAGTGGGTTGAAATAAAATCGATTTGTGGGCAGAATAATATTTTTTCGAAGATAATATTTTGAAAAAAGAAATATTTTATTATTATTTTTGGCAAGAAGTAATTGCAACGAAATATTTCCAAGAGATTGTAACTGATTGTAACTGATTGTAACTGATTGTAACTGTTTGTAACTGAATGTAACTGATTGTAACTGAATTTAAAATTTTGTAATTGCTCTTGAATAGTGAAAAAAGAATCAGTAAAGCATCACTTGAATTGCTAAAATTTAATGATTAACAAGTGGAAGAGTGAAAAATAAAATTTCGTTCTATTGTTCTAATTGGAAAAAATTGAGCGAAGAGAATAACCTTTTGTTGTGTTGTACATTAACAAGCGCTTGGAATAGTCTTCGTGCATGCATGTGAAAATATATATATCACACGCGAGACGGAAATGCATTGAACGCTTGTGCAATCAATATCTGTACATAGGCGGGATTCGCAGACGACGATATGGCTTTGTACATTATTTCTCTTTCTCTCTTTCTCCCTTTACTCGCGTCTACTTTTCTTTATCTGTCTGTTAAGCATTGTGTCCAGGAATGTTAACCATGATTGTTTTCGCTCCCTCTGTACTCTAGTTGTCCTTGTCGTTGGTTTGTGCCAGCTATTCCTAGTTAAACATGCACTGAACGAAAGCACATTAACGAATTGTCGAGAGAGCAAAAAAGAAAGAAAGAAAGAGAAAAAGAACTTTTTTATGAGGATCACTGACAAAGGTATGGATAACGCAATTGGAAATATGTTGCGTTCAGCAGCCAATCATAAGGCCGAGTATCGTCGACACGTTTTTGGTGATACGGTCCTTTGTGTGCCTGAAAGATATATCCATGTTGAACCGAGAGGAGTTGGGGCGCAGGGCATTGTATGGTGAGTATCATTCCAGAGGGCAAAAAACAGAAACAAAAAAACGAGTGGCTCATTAGGTTTCGAAACAGTTTCACTTAATTAGCCAAATATGTTTTTAATCAAATATTAGCTTCAAAAAAATCATTCGAATTACTACTAGACACGAAATTTATAATTAATGTTAATTACTCTCTAAATTGTAACTTGAGTCGACGTAGAATTAATCAACGATAATAGACGATTCGTGTAATTACTCTAAACGTAATTAAAAAAAAAATTTTTTACTAGACTTTGTTTCTCGAAATGCGAACGATTTTCTAAATTAGCCTGTACTCTTTTCAATCAGAATCGATTGCTAATTGTAATTTAAAAAAAAATGAAATAAAAATAATTAAATGAATAAAATAAAAATAAAATAAAAATATAATAAAGATAAAATAAAAATAAAATAAAAATTAAGTAAAAATTAAATAAAAATTTTCTACTAACTCTCAGTAAAAGTTTACTTATTTAATTTAGTAATTTTTTTTTCGTACAAAAAATAATTAAATGAATAAAATAAAAATAAAATAAAAATATAATAAAGATAAAATAAAAATATAATAAAAATAAAATAAAAATTAAATAAAAATTTTCTACTAACTCTCAGTAAAAGTTTACTTATTTAATTTAGTAATTTGTTTTTTCGTACAAAAATGACTGAGAATCAGTAGAAACTTAGACTAATTAAAAAGTTATGTTTAATTACATTTAATTATATTTAATCAATTATTAAATTAATTAATATTTTCTTTCCATTGGAAAATGTCCTCGTAAATCAAAGGAGTTAATTAAAATACTAATCAATCGATTTTCTTTTGTTGCAGCGCCGCTTTTGATACTGTCACAGCTCAAAATGTGGCGATCAAGAAGCTTTCTAGACCTTTTCAAAATGTGACGCACGCGAAAAGAGCGTACAGAGAGTTTAAGCTGATGAAATTGGTGAACCATAAAAATGTAAGCAAGGGAGTGTCAAATTTTTATTACTATATTTTTGACTTTCAATTTGAAAGAGCAAATAAATATCAATCAAATGTATTAATTATTAATTGAGAATTAATAATTAAGAATTAATAATTGATAATTAATAATTGATCATTAATAATTGATAATTAATAATTGATATTTGATAATTAATAATTTATAATTAATAATTTATAATTAATAATTAATAATAGATAATTAATGATTTATAATTAATGATTAATTATGAATGATTGATAATTAATGATTGATAATTAATAATTGACAATTAGTGATTGATAATTAATGATTGATAATGAATAATTGACAATTAGTGATTGATAATTAATGATTGATAATTAATAATCGATAACTAATAATTAATAGTTAAAAGCTAATAATAATTACACAATAAATAAAATAAATTATTAGTTCAACATTGACATTGGCAGTAATTTTTCGCGTGGCTTTCTTTCTTCGCAGATTATTGGACTCTTAAATGCGTTTACGCCACAACGGTCGTTGGACGAGTTTCAAGATGTCTACCTCGTGATGGAGTTGATGGACGCCAATCTGTGCCAAGTAATCCAGATGGATCTGGATCACGAGCGCATGTCGTATTTATTGTATCAAATGCTCTGTGGCATTAAGCATTTACATTCAGCCGGAATCATTCATAGGGTAATTAAATTTACCGCACCATACATTTATTTTTAATTCTCCTCAAATATTCCCCAATCATTCATTAATTCATTCAAATTTATGCGAACGAATCGATTCAATTGGACATGTTCGGAATTCAAGAATTCAACAATTTAAAATTAATTAATTTAACTGATAAATTAAATTTTAAAAAAATTTTCGAAAATCGCAAATTGGATTTTTTATTTTTTAATTTATAAATTTACTAGCAAATGTTACGCGCGTGGAACTATTTGTTTATATTCAATTCAATTCAAAATATTCTATTTAGTATTTTCTTCAATTTGTTGTTATGCAAATTACAAAATTTTTTATTTTTGAATATAATTTTCTTAAATAATTCCGTAGTCAAAATTTAAAAAATTCATTTTAGTACAAAAATAATTATTACTGTTTATATTTTAAAAATTGTAATTAAATTTCACGAAAGAATTCAATAATTTTGTAAACATTTAATAAATCCTTCTAAACAATTCAATTATTTTTTTAAGTAGTAAAATCTTTATAAAAATTCAAATATTTTGAAAACAATTTTAATTGAATTGAAGGGATCAATTTTTAGAAATATGTTTTTAACGCACTTTAAAAATATTTAATTTTCTTCGAAAATTTTAATAAATCCTTCGAAATAATTAAATTATTCTTATAAACAGAGTAAAATTCTTCGGAAGAATTCAATTAATTTTATAAATATAGTTAAATTCTTTGCAGGAATTCAATTATTTTCAAAAACAATTTTAATTAAATTCCTCGCATGAATTCAAATATTATTTTTAATATTTTCAAAAATTTTATTTATTTCCTAAAATTTTAATAATTTGTTCGAAACTATTTAAATATTTTTCTAAATACAACAATTCTTTGAAGGAATTAAATTTTTTTGTAATCCAATTTAAATAAAATTACCACGAAAGAATTTAATTAATTTCAAAAATTTCCATAAAATTCTGTTTCGACGAGAATTTTAAATTCTTTAAAAATAATTCAATTATTGTCAAAATATTTATGAAGAAGAAAAAAAATTTTCATTATTTTCAATTATTTCCATAAAATTCTTCGTACCAATTTAATTATTTCTGATAATTTTAATAAATTCTTTCCAAACTTTTCAATTATCTTTATAAATATAGTAAAATTCTTGTTGCAATAATTTATTTATGTTTAAAAATAGTAAAATTCTTTGCAGAAATTTAATTATTTTCAAAACAATTTTTAAAGATTCGAAAGAATTTAAATCTTGAAATATTAACATAAAATTCATTTATTTTCTAAAATTTTAATAAATTAAGTACATTCTTCGGAACAATTCAATTATTTTTATAAATAGTAATAGAATTCTACGCAAGAATTCAATTAGTTTTAATGCAATTTTAATAAAATTCTTCTTCATAAAATCCAATTGCTTTCAAAATTTTCAATTATTATTTTTAAAGAAACTCCATTAGTTTAGAAAAAAATTCAAAGAAATTCTTCAAAAGAATTTAATTAGGATTTTCAATAAATTTTAATAAAATTCTTCACTTGGATTTAATAACATTTTTAGAAGGAATTCTATTATTATCAAATTTTTCTATAAACTTCTTTGCAATAATTCGATGATTTTCAATACATTAATTTTAAAATTGAAAATATTTGAAGAGAAAAATTATCTTAAAAAATTGAAAATATTTTCGTCTCGTTTTTAGGATTTGAAACCTAGCAATATTGTGGTCAAGTCGGACTGCACATTAAAAATTTTGGACTTTGGCCTTGCTAGGACCGCCGGCACGACATTTATGATGACACCGTACGTCGTCACTCGATATTATCGAGCACCAGAGGTAATCTAGTTTTTTTTGTGTAAAAGAAAAAATACACCCTTCCTTCTTAATAAATTCTTAATAGAAAAAAATATTATATTATTCATAGAAATAAATACTATATTATTCATAGAAAAAAATATGAATTTATCTATAGAAAAAAATGGAAATTTATTCATAGAAAAAAAAATGGAAATTTTTAATTTTAGGTAATCCTTGGCATGGGATACAAGGAGAACGTAGACATCTGGTCCGTCGGTTGTATCATGGGCGAAATGATAAGAGGTGGAGTCTTGTTCCCAGGAACAGATCATATTGATCAGTGGAATAAGATTATAGGTGAGGAAATACTAATCACGTATAATAATTGTCGAATTTTTAATTATTTCAAGTTTTTTTTTATAAACTACATTTGAAATTAATATTTTAATAAGAATATTTTTATAAATTGAATTTTTGTAGTATGAAATTCATATTTTTCCATTTTACAAAAATTGTCTTACAAAAATTTTATCTAATCTACTTTTAACTTAATTGAATCTCGACAAATTTTTATTCAATTTAGTTGAAAATTAATAAAATTAATAAAATTTCTATTAAATCGCATTTTTATTTAATCGAATTTTTCCTCAAGTAAAATTCACCGAATTCTTATATAATTAAAAATTTATTGGAATTTTTATCTAACTCAATATTAAACGTAATTTTTAACGCATTTATTTTTCACTTGATCGAATTTCGATATTTCGAAGATTATAAATTTATAATTATATTTAAATTGTACATAAACTAGGAAAAATATTTTCGAAAAAAATAGAAATTCAAAGAAATAAAAAACATAAAATTCTAATTGTTTATTTTAAGGACTCGTTTTGAAAATAGAAAATAAAATTTTGAATAAAATTTACATGTTAAATTTTGCCTGAAACAACAGAAACGAAATATTAAATTAGAATATGCATAAGAATTTGAACTGAAAATGTAATACAATGGTTTCTCGGATTTTCCACAGAACAATTGGGAACACCGGCTCAAGAATTTATGCAACGATTGCAGCCGACGGTGAGGAATTACGTCGAGAATAGGCCACGATATCCTGGTTACCCTTTTGAAAGATTGTTTCCAGATATCCTATTTCCGTCCGATTCGTCGGAACACAATAGGTTAAAGGGTATGTTTATTTGTTTTTAAATAATACTTTCAGAGAAAGTTTCGAATTTTTGTGATTTACGTTATTTTTCTCTTCCGTAGCGAGTCAAGCGAGGGATTTACTCTCGCGTATGTTGGTCATTGATCCAGAGCGTCGTATCTCAGTTGACGAGGCTTTACTTCATAATTACATTAACGTTTGGTACGATGAAGGCGAAGTTAACGCTGTAAGTTGATAATAAGATTTCTTTTTTCTTCATGTCTTCAAACTTGAAACGGGAAACTTGTAATTTTCTCCATTCGATAAATGCTCGTTTTAATTTAGTTGGCGTAAATTGCTTGGGTAGTTTAATTATTTATATTGAAGCTTAATCATTTTATTGTTCCTGTAGCCTGCACCGGGTCCGTACGATCACAGTGTCGACGAGAGGGAGCACACGGTCGATCAATGGAAGGAATTGATCTACCAGGAAGTGATGGAGTATGAGACAAGTCACAATCCTGTAGCAACTGCACAGTCATCAGATACGGCGGGATCTCGGTAGATAAACCGAAAATTTCTAGTTCTTTGAGTCCAAGTGTTACACCAATAAGAAGAAGAAAGAGACAGTCTGAATCTTAATTGAATAGAAGGCACGACAAACTCTCTCTCTCTCTCTCGGTATTTACAAAAAAAAAATATATATATATATTTCATTTAATCGCCAAAGCCGTTCTCTCCCCCTTTTTGAGTAAAATTTAAAAAAAAAAGCTTCACGCGCCTATGCAATAAAATTTTCACAATTCTGTGATACTGAAACGCGTTCATATTAAGGGGGACGAGAAGGCGTTTTTTTTTCCCAATCGAGAAAAAAATTGGTGCGTCTTTTGTTTTCTTGGGGAAAAAATAGGGACAAATCTTCGTTTGGCTACGCACAAAGAAAACACGTGAACGGCTCCTTTTTAGACAACAAACAAAAAGAAGAAAGAAATACGTATTTTCGCGGCGTATTTGAAAATCACTCTCTGCTTTTCATCAATTTTCCGTCGAGACAATCCACTATTAATGGAACGTTACAGGATGTATGAAATAATGATGATAGTTAGATAACGTTGAACCTTATGTTAAACGAGTAAATTATTATTAATATTATTAAGACACATGTCGCCGCTGCTCTCACGCTCGACACGTTTTATCAAGAGCGATAATTATTTAAAAGAAAAAGGTACGAGAAAAAACACGGGATAAAGTACAAAAGAAAAAGGAAAAAAAAAATTGAAATTACCCTATTACCTTTTTTTAAAATGTATTTTTACTAATTGTTAGTGTCTTTTAATTGTTCATTTTTTAATTAATTGATAAGAACCGTTTTAATTAGTTTGTAAATTTAATTGATTAATATGTTAATCAATTGATAGTTAATTAATTAATTTAATTTTAACTGTATAGGTAGTATAATCATTTCAATTGATTGATACATTAATTTTCATTGTTTTAATTAATTGATACTTAATTCATTTGAATTTAATTCGTACATTTGGATTTTTATTGATGTTTAGTTTTAGTAGACGTTTTATTTTTATTGACAGTTCATTTTAAATTTACTTTTAATTTTAAATTGACTTTTAATTTTAAATTGACTTTTCATTTTAAATTGACTTTTAATTTTAAATTGACTTTTAATTTTAAATTAACTTTTAATTTTAAATTGACCCTTAAGTTAAATTGACATTTGATTTTAAATTGACACATAATTTTAAATTAACGATTAACTTTAATTGACATTTAATTTTAATTGATATTTAAATTAGCGTTCGATTTTAATTAATCTTTTAATTAATGTAATAATAATTTATACATCAATCTAAATTGCTTACTATTAATAATTTTAAAAAGTCTCTTTACGTATAAATTTTAAGACTGCAGGTGCACATATTTTTTTCTTTTTCACTTTTTTTTATTCTGCTTGTGAAATTCCTAGTCATGATTTCTTTTTATTGAATCTAGTGACGGAATTTGTTTGATTTTTATTTCTGTTCAGGTGGTCAGACAAATCCCTTAAATCGATATTTTTTCTTGTTTTTAATTGAATTCAATTTTGGAATTAAAATTCGAATTAAAAATTAATAGCGAATTTATTAAAAGATTTATTTCTAAATCGTTGATGAAATTCCATTTGAACTGATCTCGAGGAATTTTTCGAGTTTTTTCAAAAAATTTTTGCAATTATTATTGTTTTACGTTTTTTTTTTTTTTAAATCAAGTACTGAGTTTTCCAATTTTTCCTTTTTTCAGATATATTCTGGTATGTTTTAAATTTAAATTGTCAATTTTGAGATTTTTTTTAAATGTCCCAATTGTGAATTTTTTTATTATTTAATTATTAATTATTAATTATTAATTAGTGGGTAAAATTGATAATTAGAGAAATTGATTTGAAATCAAAATTTTTTGAATTATTGATTTATAGTTAAATCGTTAATATAGTGAAAATTTTGAAATCATTTGCTATGGGATTTACGACAAATGCTTTTTCCAATCAAAAAGTCAATGTTGAAAATAAATAAATCGTTAATTTTGAAATTTCATGCAATAAGGGCAGAGTGTAATGTTACTAGTTTAATTATCGAGATTATTATCAATAATTATAACAGTTAATAATTATTACTTTACAGTGTAACAATTTGTGTAATTATTATAATTAATCTCGAAAATATGTCGTAACTCATGCAATTGATTTTCTTTTTAATTAGAAAATGTTGCTAGCGCATTAATTTAGTTTTAATTTTTATTCTCACTTTCTCTCCCTCTCCTTTCTTTCTGTTTTAGAACGATAGGTAAAAAAAACTTTTTGCGTTCAAATTGTGATATATCTTTTTTAAAAGTTAAATTAATGTTTTTATATTGCGCTAATTGACATAATTTTATTTTCCCAATACGTGCTTGGGAAATATAAGTGCAAAGAAGAAGAAGAAGTAGAAAAAAACTGACAAATTGTTTTAGTTGTAAGTTATATATTTATATACATATATATATTAGTTGTGCCATTAAATAAAACTTTGTTTCTTGGCAAATTTTTTTGTTTGTTTTGTTTTTGATGCACATTTTTTGAGAATTTAGTAAAAATTCAATTTATATATTTCACTTGATATATATAAATATTGATATATAGAGAAAAATGAATACTTGTCGAGTGTATTACGAGTAAAATAAAATTTTAGTCGTTAGCCAGTTTTATTGAAATGAAAATTAAAAGAAAAAAAGAGTTTTTTGTAAATTAAAATCCGCGAGATTCTGATGTAAAAACATTTTTTTCCTCCCCCCTTTAAAAATAATGATATTATGCATAATTGTATTTATTACGAGACAAGAATGATGAATTATATATATATGTGAAGAGAAGAAAAAAGGAAATATTGTCGCGTGATAAAGAACGGAATAATAATTGTATAATGTAAAAGTTGAATTTTTTATTTTCCACGATGATAGTTATGTGAATATATTGCTACAGTCCGATCCAAATAATCAAGCTTTTGTAATACTTAAATTATAATATAAAAAAAGTATAATACGGCTAATTATAATAATTGTACTACTTGCACATGGTAATAAGTGTATGAGAGAGAGGGAGTGATAGATGACAATTTTAAGAGAGTGTGTTGTATGTGAGAGAATTATTTCGTTGATTCATTGTTTAATTATTACGAACGCATGACAAAAAATAATCTATTGCTTTGTTTCCAACAAAAAAACAAGAATGTTTCGCATTTTTAAAATTTGTAAAAAGTACCCAAGGAAATCAATCATTTTATTTTTTCTTTCAAACAGTAAAAACTATTTCATTTATTTTAAATTAAAATTTTAATTTGAAATAAAAATTCCTTGTTTAGAAAAGTAATAGTTTCTTAAAAAATTGACTGTGATTCACAGGAAAGTAAATTATTGTTCTAGAGACAATTTTTTGTCATGCGTTCCGTAAAAAGTATAAGCAGTGATAAATCTTAAGTAAAAATAATAATAACACTAATAACAATAATAATAATATTAATAATAATAATAATAACAACAACATAAACAGGAAAAAATATATAAATTTGAAACACCGAGGTATATAAGAACTAAGAATTATAATAAATAAGTAATTAATTAATATATTATTGGTTAATCGAGATAATATGACGATACAAGTTTTTCTTATAGAGCAATAAGAGGCAAAAAAAAGTGGAATATTTTGAAGGAACACATTGGGATGGGTGGGAAGGGAGGGTGGAAAAAATAATGTCCATGTTGCTAAAAAAAATAAAATAAAACTAAATAGTGGTGAGGTAGATTTCGCAATAGACTCTTTATAGTCTAGTCCTTTAGTAATGGAGAGGAAAGAAAAAAAACACTTTCGCAGCTTTCTAGATTAGTTTAGACCTAGAATTTCTAGATATTTATCAAGACCCAAAAATCCCCTTCTTCTTAGTAAAAAAAAATTAAAACAGCAACAATTTTTTCGAAACTTTTTCCAAAATAAAAAAGGGAACTAACGAGATTTGTAAAATGGAATTTTATCAAATTTTCGTTTTCCATTGATGAAACTAAAAACAAATAATCGACGATATTTTTTTTTAATTAAAAGAAATTTAAATCTTAACAATTTTCAAGAATGCAAATTTATTTCAAAATAACTTACACTTATTTACTTATTTTTTATTGAACTTGAATTATTTTGAATCGCTGTGAAAAGAATTTCAATTGAAAGATAATTTTTGTCCACTTAAAGTGCAATAAATAGACAAAAAAAAAATATTGTGCAATTGCACCAATGCTCAAAAGAAAATTTAATCGTCGATCGATCGAGTGCGTGAACGTGTCGTTTAATTTCTATTGTATAGTAAAAAAACAAAAGAAAAATTTGCGTGGTTAATCTCAAAAAGAAGTGAGTTCCTCATTAAAAAAACACTCTTTTATCCATCCCCTTTAGTCACGTGAAAAAAATATATATAATCGTAAGTCATTATAAATAATACTGCATATTAGTAAATATTTACCTCCTTTGTAAATATATTAATATCAATAATTTATTATATATATTGTAATAATTGATGAAAAAGCAACAATAATTGCATAATATAATTTTTCCGTTTAATTTTCTTTTTTTTCCCTAAATGGCGCGACTACGACGAAGACAATTTAATTTGCGAATATTTGAAGTGCGTTTCGTAATGTGATTATATTATCGCGACGATAATGGTATGTAATTATATATAAATATATATATTATCACCACGGTATAAATATTATAAATACATTATGATAATTGTTTGACAGTGATAAAAAAGTTTTTTTTACCATAAAAAAAAATTTTTTTAAATGAAAAACAATTTTTTAAATATATCTCTTCTATCATTTTAGGAATAATTAGTATTTTTTTTTCTCTCCTATGACACATGAAATGCGCGTCAAAAAATTTGAATGTCGCAAAAGAAGAAAAGAAAAAAGAATCATTTATTGTTTCATCGATATTAATTGTGATTATTATTGTGCAAATGATGTGCCGCGTAAACTTACGTGGCTGAAATTTATTAGCAGAGTGAGTGACAAAAAAAAATAACAATGTAACTTTTGTGTGCTTAGTCAAAGAAAAAAAAATAATTTTTTTTCTTCTGATTTCCACAAGCGAACCAACAGTTGGTACGATGACGTTTTTTTCTTAATGAAAGGGAAAAAGGAAAAATTTTTTTTGGTAAAATACCTTATAAATTTATCCAAAATGGTTTTATTATAGCGGAAAAAGAAAATTATTGACTTTTGCCAGAATTATTATTGACAAATGTAATAATATCTCCATGAGGTAAAATAAAAGTGTCATTGACGATTACAATAACAATATTTTTCTTTCAAATGGAAACAATTAAATAATTATTATTTATTGGCTAAAAAAACTGAACCAATGCTTTGAAAAACGACGCTGTTGGTTTAAATTAATAAAAGGAAAAAAATCATTAAAAAAAACACTTGTGTATTTATTATTGGAAAAAGAAAATCATTTTACTTTCATTATTTCAATTTATAGGAATAGATAAAAATTTCTAAATTTGAATTTCAGTCTAAATATTAATATAAAGTTAATAAAAAAAAAGTTAGTAAATAAAAAATCAATTGAACAATAATAATTTACTGTAAATAATTAATTTATTTGTTACGTAGAAAAAGTTTTTTAATCACAATCATTTAAAAAGTGGACGATTGCTGCAATTTTGGGGATATTTCTACCACCTCCTGTTCCCCTGATTCGAATTTTTCAAAAAAATTTCTAAATTTGAATTTCAGTCTAAATTTAAGCTCTGAAATCGACTATTTTGCGCATGCGCGATAGAACACACGCAACCTTCTCATGTTCTCCTGATACCTTTTTTATTAACATATTTTCGAAGAACTATCTTTTTTAATAGAAATTACTTAAAATTTCCCCCAAGTTCTGTTTTTATGAACTCTAATTATTTTTCCCAATTAAACAAAAATTGAATTTTATTAAACAATTACAAAATAAAGAATTTCACAAAAGTAATTAACGTTTTTTTTGTAAAAATAATGTTTCTTTTAAAACAATGGAAGGGAAATAAATACAACAATTATTTCGTTTAATATTACTTTTTTTATTGTTTCGTTATGTCATAAACGATGTTTTTGAGTAATTTCACAACTTTATACATTTCTTTTGCTTTGCTTCTCGCAAGGAAGCCGTAGATAAATTGGAAGGAAAATTTTAAGGAACCAACGAATGGATATTGTTTCATTATTTCTGCTATATTATGAGTTAGAAAGAGTTTTGCCTTTTTTCTCGTTCGTTTAATTAATATATTACAAGTTAAATTTTTAAGCTTATTAAAAAGGCCTTTTTAGAAATTACAAATTTATTATGTAACGAAGATGTTGTCGTTGGTAACTTTCTGTTCTTGCTTCAATAAATCTTTACATTTTTAATATATATAATTTTATATTTCAAGGAAAATATACAAATATTTATTTATTTGTGAAAGTGGCACTCGTGACTAATAAAAGAAATTTAACATATTTTTTTTAAAATTATTAATTCAGGAAAAAGTCACTCTAAAACAATTTTCTATCAAAACTTTTACAGTATTTTTTTATTTATACTTTGCGAATTTTGAGGAAAAACGGAAGCCATTTTTTTAACGAGGAATAAATTATAGTTTCCTGTATAAGTGTGCCTAGCTAGTACCATTTATATTATTATATTTATTATAAATACTTAGCTGTTATACTTATTCGTCTAATAAATTTTAATATCACTATCTGTCTTTGCTTCCTTGCTTAAATACAATTTTTTTTGTCTGCTTATTATTTTTGTTTACTGCAAGAAATTTCGCCATGCATTTTTAAATTCTAAAGAGTTCGGACAACATTAATCGCAAGAGTTGCTGGCAAAAATTATACTTTTCTTTTACTTAATGTAAAAAGTTTTTATGAAAACTATTTCATTAAAAACAATTGAGTAAAAATTTATTTCCTCTAAGGTAGAATTTCTTCATTACGAATTTTTTTCTCTTCAGGACAAAATATTCGGTATTTTCAGAACAAATTGAATTATTAAGTAATTAAAATATTAACTAAAAAATGGTAAACTTTCGCCAAAGACAATTGCGATTAAGTTGCGTTAATTATTATTCAAAAACTAATAAAATTAAAGGGAGGTATTTGTGTTTCTTAATAATATAAATCAACATTTATTTTATAAACTATAGTGGAATGATTTTAAGTGGAAAATTTGCGACAGCGAGTACAATTTCTCGTTCTCTTTGCTTGTTTCGTATAATTTTTAAACACTACATTTTTTACACGAAGAATAATAAAAAATATAATTTCGAATCATTTTTACCAACTAATTTAACATGAACGACTTAATTGAATAACAATTTGAAATTCGTGTTTTACATCAATAATCGAAATTGTTTTCAAATTTAATAAAATCGCAAAAAAACAACAATTTGTCAACAAATTAATAATTATTTTGATTTGATTTCTTTTGAAGAAATGGTAATTTATTAAATTAATAAAGTTAATTATTTGTAAATTATTAACTAAGTAGAAAAACTTAATAATTACATTAGTGTTAATTATGCAAACTAATATTAATTTGATAATAATTATCAATTAACTAATATCGAAAATTACGAAAACACAAGCAAATAAGATTTTGTGTTCATGAAAACTTATTTCTTAGGAAGAACGTTAAACATTAGTCACAGTTTTTTTTCTTCTTTTTTTTTTGAGCAATCAATATTATATCTGACGTGTAGTTTTAAAACAGTGCGTTACATTTTCAGTATTTCTCGTGGAAAATTTTTGAAAATTGTTTATTACTTCATTTTTTTTTTGTTCTATCAAAATTGGCTAGACTTACGGTTTTTATCAATACTTTCATAATTACAATGCTAAATTTATGTTTGAAAAGAAATTTAAAAACTATTTCAATAAATAATGAATTTTGATTAATTGTAATTTTACATATTTGAGACTCAAAATAAAAATCAAAAACGAAAAGAGAAAAAATTCTATAAAAAAACTATACAGTAATTAAAATTTGGACTTTCCTTTTTTGTTCATTGAAAACTTTGATCTTAAAAATTGTTGTAATAAAGGGGACAAAATAATATAAAAATGAGAAAATATTACAGAATTTACTCTAGTGGAAAAAATCATTTTTCTATTGCATTTGTAATGAAATTACAATTTACAAATTAATAGCAATTAATTCAAATGTTCGATCAAAACGGAGATTCGATTTTTTAGTTAAAGATAAAAATTAATTAAAAAAAGAAATTAAAAAAAAGAAAGAAAAAATAAATATCTAAAATATTCATTTAAAAAAAGCTAAATATCGCAATTTGGAAAATTTAAATTCCAAATACTAAATAACATTATTTTGCGAAATTCGATTAAATTAATCTAATCTATTCTAAAATTTATAAGTATATCATCCCTGTATTCGTAAACTAATCATTAGAAATTTATTACATGTCAAGAAGAGAGATGAATGATTATTTTTCTTTTCTTCCATAAACGCAGAATTAAAACATTTTTTCAGTCCCTATATCGATCATATTTTAAAAATAAAAAAAATGCATTTTTTTAAACTTTCATCGACAAAATTAAAACAAAATAATTTTTACTAAAAAAAGAAAAAAGAACTGTAAACATTTCCTTTTTTTTGATAACTTTACACATAACGTAATAAATACTAAATAAAAAGAATTTAAATTTTTTGAAAAATATAATGGACTTCGTTAAAAAAAAAGAGAGAGCGGAAATTTTGTATTATTTTCAATTAAAAAATATATCAAGTCTACCATAAATATATATATGAGGTAATTTGCTATAATTAAAAATCGATTATTAATTCAGAAGTACTGAAATGCCTCTATGAATAAAAAAATATATAAAATACGTGCGTTATTTACCGCTTTTTTCCATAATTATTAAAAAAAAACAATATTTTACAAATGGAAAAAATTTTTAAAATTCTTTTTTCTTCGTTTTTTATTTCTTTTTTCTCGCATTACTCTAAATCATCAGTGTGCCTATTTTCATTTACACTGTTTTCTCTTTAAATCTAATCTACAAATCTTTCACCAGTGTTTTGTTTAACAAAGTGCTGGAACACGCGCATACAAATATATCACGAAAAAAAATTCTTAACTTTATTCGAGACGTGCATTATCACTCAACGTTAAAACTATTCTTAACGGGAGAAAACAAAGGGCGGGTCTGTCAATAAATTACGTAACTTTCCCTTTTCACCAATGCACAATTTTTACAGTATCAAATCATTTTTATAGTTAGTACAAAAAAATAAATTAATTAAATTTTATTCTTAAAAATTATCCAACAACAATTTTTTTCCACTTAGTAAAGTGTAATACTAGTTGAATAATTAATGTATTTTTATTACTTTGCAAATGTAATTTATAGAAAGGAATTTCATTCGTAAAGTAAATTTAAATTTATTATTTAGTAATAGAATTTTTAAATAATATTATTAATTTTAATTTAATTAATTTAATGAATTTAATGAAATTAATTTAAATTCATTATTTAATAATATTATTATTTTAATTTAATAGAATTAATTTAAATTCATTATTTAATAATATTATTATTTTAATTTAATAGAATTAATTTAAATTCATTATTTAATAATATTATTATTTTAATTTAATAGAATTAATTTAAATTCATTATTTAATATTATTATTTTAATTTAATAGAATTAATTTAAATTCATTATTTAAAAATATTATTAATTTTAATTTAATGAAATTGTGTTACGTAATTTATGTCAGTGACCCTCTTTAAGAATAGAGTCAACCTTTCTATAATATCGAAATTTTTAAAACTAAATTTCCGTTTGGTTTTGAAAATTATTTTTTCAAGTGCTAGAAATTGGTTGTCTTTTTTTAAAAAAAGAATTTTCGAAAAATCCTCATCGCTTTCTCTCTCTCTGTCTCTATATACATTTACACACAAAAACTTGTTTTGCAGCATTAAAAAAATGATGAAAAAAGATTTCTTGGACTTTTGGGGTAAAAAAAAACATTTTACCCGATCCAATGTTGCCATCAGCTGGGCTGAAGTGTCTTCAGTCTTACCAGCAACCAAGTGTATAGTTTTGGTTTTTGCTTGTCTCTCAGCTCGTACTTTAAATTCGATAAACCGTCAGTGGCAAATCTCTTCTTTCCTGTTTTTAGATATTCATACCTATGGGCGTAAATAGAAATTATTTTTATTAATTTTCATACTATTCTTTATTTTTAATTTAATTTTTTTCGAATAAAAATTAAATATTCTTTAAAATTGAATGAATTTGGAAATGGAAAGTTTTAATGTGTGTGGGAAAAAAGAGAAATGGAGGGAAATAAACTACCTCTTTGGATTGGCCTTCTCCTTTTTATGATTAAGCATTTTATATCGAGCAATATTTGCCGGATAACGAGAAATTCGAAGTCCATGAGCTTTTATACGATTCGCCATATCGTCGTCCTCTCCGCCCCAACCGGAAAATACGTTACTAAATCCATTCACCAATTTAAAGTGTTCTTTGGTCATGGCTGAAACTCCGCCAAATAAATCAGCGTAAGGTAATCTGCGAATAATCAGCAAAATTAGTACGTGAGTGAAAAATACTTATTTCTGTACTCAAAAACAAAAACTAGAGAAAAATAATTTCCGAATTCATTTTTTCCCTCTTTTCTTGAATAATATTATTATTATATTATTTCTATACTCAAAAACAAAAATTAGAGAAAAAATAATTTCCAAATTCATTTTTTCCCTTTTTTGTTGTATTATTTTATTATTATTTTATTTCTATACCTACTCAAAAACAAAAATTAGAGAAAAAATAATTTCCAAATTCATTTTTTCCCTTTTCTTCCTTTTTTTCTTGTATTAATTTATTATTATTTTATTTCTATACTCAAGAACAAAAATTGGAGAAAAAATAATTTCCAAATTTATTTTTTCCCTTTTTTCTTGTATTATTTTATTATTATTTTATTTCTATACTCAAAAGCAAAAATTAGAGAAAAAATAATTTCCAAATTCATTTTTTTCCTTTTCTTCCTTTTTTTCTTGTATTAATTTATTATTTTTTTATTTCTATACTCAAGAACAAAAATTAGAGAAAAAATAATTTCCAAATTCATTTTTTCCCTTTTCTTCCTTTTCTTCTTGTATTAATTTATTATTATTTTATTTCTATACTCAAAAGCAAAAATTAGAGAAAAAATAATTTCCAAATTCATTTTTTTCCTTTTCTTCCTTTTTTTCTTGTATTAATTTATTATTATTATATTTATATACTCAAGAACAAAAATTAGAGAAAAATAATTTCCGAATTCATTTTTTCCCTTTTCTTCCTTTTTTTCTTGTATTAATTTATTATTTTTTTATTTCCATACTCAAGAACAAAAATTAGAGAAAAAATAATTTCCAAATTCATTTTTTCCCTTTTTTTCTTGTATTATTTTATTATTATTTTATTTTCATACTCAAGAACAAAAATTAGAGAAAAAATAATTTCCAAATTCATTTTTTCCCTTTTTTTCTTGTATTATTTTATTATTATTTTATTTCTATATTCAAAAACAAAAATTAGAGAAAAAATAATTTCTAAATTCATTTTTTCCCTTTTCTTCCTTTTTTTTGTTGTATTATTTTACTATTGGTTATTATTATTTTATTTAGGGAAAAAAGTAGTATTTAATTTATAAGCCATTTTTCAAAAATAGAATATGGAAGTAATTAATTAATTAATTGATTAATTAATTAATTAATTTTTTTATATATTTTTTTATTTTTATTTTTTATTTTTTATTTTTTGTTTTATTATATAATTTGTGTTAGAGAAAATAATTTTGGGTGAGAAAAAAATACGCACCGGTATTTAAATTTATCTATTGCGACAGACATGTGTCTCGGTTGCTCGGGACAATTGTAGAGATTTCGATCATCCTCGGGAAGCAGATCGACGTCGTGAAAAATGAAACAATCAAATGATCTCTCCTTCAGAGCCTCCTTGTAGCCCACGTTCATCAGCATTGCACGATTGAATGCCTCCGTACCTGAAAATTGAATTTTTCGTCAAATTTTATTTTCTATTCAAACATAAATTATTTCGAAACAATAAAATTTTTTTTTCTAAAAGACAAATTCTAATTTATCGAACATCATAAATTTGAATTAGTAAAAAACTAAAAATGTTTACTATCTTGAATTAACACTGGACCGTAAAAAAAGTAGAACCAATATTTCAAGTTGCAAGAAATTAAATAAAAATTCCAGCTAAGGAATTAATAAATTTTCTTAACTAATAAAAAAGTTTGTATTCGTTTTAAAAAATAATCGTTCATTTTGAATTAATATTAAATAGAAGATTTCCCCCCTCTCTCTATAGTCGGGGAAAAAATTTCCTTTCTTCCCCAAGACAATTTCCTCGAATATAATTCATCCAGAGAATATATAAAAAAGTTTATCGGTTTGACTTTCAAGTGGGATAGTTTTTAAACTTTTACATTTTCTCATGCTGTAATTTTTTATAATCGTTGCATAAATGAGGAAAACTTGAGAAAAGAACATCACTTAGAAGTTTACAAAATACAGTTCTAATTTAGTGCCTTAAAGTTTTATCATGAAATTCCTTATCCTAGAACATGGTGTCCAAGAAGTCTTGATAAACTGGGCCGTAGGTAGTAGAAGATTGCCAAGTTTTTTTTTCCCCTAACCACGTGACCTACACAATTTCAACGAGAGAGAGAGACAGAGCATAAAAAGCTTCCTCAGAAAAATCTTCCGACGTTCAACTAATATACTATTTTTAGATTTCTTTTTTTAGAGCAAATGAAGAAATATTTTGTGATGAAAAAATATTTTTCAGCGGTAAAAAATCTCATGACACACTTTAGTAGATAAAAATTTGTTTTATTAAATTTTTCTCACAATTTTATATCTTTGGGAAAAATGAGAAGGTAATTTTTCTTTTGTAAATCTTTGACTATTTTCCAAGAGGTAATTATCAAAAAAAAAGAAACACTGCTTAAGAAATATTTAATGAATTTCCTTTGGAGTCATTTGTATGTATAATTTTCTGCTTGGTGGCAAAGCAGGCAAAGCAAGGCAAAAGTTTTGCTCGTTAATCATGTGTGCAGTATATTTGCAAAACCGTCGTTCTAGATGTCTTATCAACCTTTAGCCTCAACGTAATTTCCTACACATTACAAGTTTTTGTGCACAATTCGTGAAACCGCCGTCACTCGCAGGGACTTTCAAAGAGACGAAAAGAAGACACATCTCCGGAAACGAAAAATCTCTCCTACACACAAGAAGAAACATCTGCGGAAACGCCATTAACTTTTTTTTTTCACCAACAAAAATCAAGTATTTTTCTTTTCCCTTACTTTCAAACCATATAACAAAGTCAGCTGCAATTTCTTTTTTTTATTTTATCTTCGCCGCACAGTTACAATGAAATGTGCGACTTTTTCCTCTTTTCTTTGAATCTAATCTTCGGCAAGAAATAATTGAACATTCCTTTAAATTAAATTATCTGCGAATGAAAAATTCGGGATATTGATTTATTAAATGTCCTATTTTTTGTTGTTAGGCAAAATTAAAAAACTTTTTCTTTTCAAATATTAATTTTTTAAAATAATTTCAGAGTCAAAATTTAGAAAATTCACTAAAGTATTAAATTAATTATTCCAGTTCATATTTTCAGATATTTAATAAAATTTCACGAAACAATTCAATAAATTTCTAAAACTTTAATAAATCATAAACAATTTAGTGAATTTTTAAAGTAGTAAATTCTTTACAAAAATTAAATTATTTTCAAAACAATTTTTAATTGAATTGAAGAGATAAATTTTTAGAAATATTTTTTAGATTCTTTGGAAAAAATTAATTTTTTTTCTCAAAATTTTATAAATCCTTTGAAATAATTAAATTATATTTTTATCAAAGTAAAATTTTTCGCAAGAATTCAATTATGTTTATAAATAGTAAAATTCTTTCCAGATCAATTATTTTCATAACAATTTTAATTGATTTTCTCGGATTAATTCAAATATTATTTTTAATATTTTCATAAATCTTATTTATTTCCTAAAAATTTAATAAATTCTTCGAGACAATGGAATTATTTTTTTTATAAATACTACAATTCTTTGAAGGAATTAAATTATTTTTAATCCAATTTAAATAAAATAAAATTATTTTTATAAATAGTAAAATACTTTACAAGAATTCAATGAATTTTATAAATAGTAAAATTCTTTGCAGGAATTCAATTTTCTTTAAAAACAATTTTAATTGAATTCCTCCGAAGAGTTTCAAATATTTTTTTTTTTTTAATGTTTCCATTTTTTTCATTTATTTCCTAAAATTGTAATAAATTCTTCAAAGCAATATTCACGTCAAAACAACGTTAATTGAATTCAATAAATTCTTCAAAACATTTCAATTATTTTTCATATTTCAATTTATTTTTAAATTAACATAAAATTCATTTATTTTCTAAAATTTGCATAAATTCTTTGGAGCAATTCAATTATTTTTAAAAAATAGTAAAATTTTTCTCCAGAATTCATTTATTTTTAATACAATTTTAATAAAATTCTTCTTCATAAAATCCAATTACTTTAAAAATGTTTAATTAAAATATTAATGAAACTCCATTATTTGACAAAAAATTCAAGAGAAATTCTTCAAAAGACTAATTAGGATTTTTTAAAATTTTCATAATATTCTGTACAAGAATTTTATTAGTTTCTCAAATTGATAACAAAAAAAGAAATATTGTTTAATTTTTATTCCATTTTTTCCTCGTGTAAAAAAATATTTTCCAATTTTTTTATATTTTACCGGAGCAAAAAGTTCTTTTTAAACTTTAATAATAATTTTCCCCCAGTTTCCTTTTTTGAAAATTTAATTTACTTTTTTATCGAATGTTTCATCAAATGGAGTAATTAAAAAAAATATTGAAAACCAAAAATAGAAAGAGCGAAAAAATAAGAATTAAATGAAAAAAAAAAAATTATTTGTTAATTAAAAAAAATGATATTAATCTTTTATTTCCACGTGAGTGAGTTTAAAGATATCAAAGTAAATGGTTTGGTTATTCAACTCTTTCGAAATTCGATTCACGTATATTTGAAATTTAAACGCTTCCAATTTATTTACTAGTTCGCAGTCGGAAATTCTGCTTGTATTTTCACTCTTGTTCTTTAGACGAGTATTTTTGTTACTACCTCGAAAAAAAGGGAGTAGATATTTTTTTTTTCAATAGTGGCAAAATAATTTCCCTATTTTTGCAAATTGCAAAATTAATTCATTTTTTCGAATAATTTTTTAATTATGCCAAGGAGCAAAGTGTAAAATTACACTTTACTGTTGTTTGAAAATAAGAAAAAATAAATCAGTAAAATGAAATTTTAATTATTAAATTTTAAATTTTAAATTTTTATTCTACTTTCTTAAAAAAGTAGAAAGAGAAAGAGAAAGTAGTAAAAATAACGATACGGGATAAATTAGATTTTTTAGTAGTAGGGAGCAGTTTTAGTCAGACGGTAGTCTGATGAATATTGACTTCTACCACTGATGGTAATTTTTTCAATAATAATTTAATAATAATAATAATAATAATGATAGTAATAATAATAGTAATAATAATAATGATAGTAATAATAATAATAATAATGATAGTAATAATAATAGTAATAATAATAATGATAGTAATAATAATAGTAATAATAATAATAATAATAGTAATAATAATAATAATAATATTAATAATTATGGTAATTTTTTTCTCTTCTAATTTTGTAATAATTTTTTAATTTCTCCACAACTTGAGAAAAAGCTTTCACATTTTTGTCTGTGACAATTATTGATCTTCGCTATACTGACATTTAAAATAATAAGAATTTAAAATACTTCGTCTGATGGAATATGACATTCGACTGTCGGAGGATTGAAGGAAAATTATCTGTCCAAGTCGAGTTAATTTTTACACCAGAATTTATAAATTTCGTCATTAATTCCGTCTGACCAATATATTGACTTTCACTTCTCTTGCTCGAGTGACAATAAATATTTTATCTTCTTGTCTGACTGGAACATTCGTCAACGACTGTAACATAGGAAAAAAATTATTTCACACGTTTCGTCCGATTTGTCTGTGTAAAAAAATTATTTCACACGTTTCGTCCGATTTGTCTAACTAAAAAAATTATTTCACACGTTTCGTCCGATTTGTCTAACTAAAAAATTATTTTACTAGTGACTATTTGAATTTTGATGAAGAAACTTATCGAAGAAAAAGGAAACGAAACCTCCACTCTCTATGCAATATTAAAGACATTTCATTGAACTTTGCCACCTCCACTTAACTCCAACTTTGACTACATAGCTATACACCTAAACGTTCGAAAACACGAACTCACTAGTCGAATGTTAATCTTGGATAACAAAACCTCCTCGAATACAAACCTCACAATCTCAGTCAGATAAATCGTTTTCAAACTCCCTTTCTCTCGAAAATTCAATTGCTTGCAGTTTCAATTGTTAGTGCATTCAATTGTTGAAAGTTTCGATCACTCCTTTTAATTAATTGTACTTTCTCAAACGCCATAAATTCCAAATGTTGACAATTTCATTACATTTCCTTTTTTTTTATGGCGCCAAAATAGAAGAAAACAGAATTTTCCATTCAGTCTCGAAAAAAACTATTCACAAAAATCCAGATCGTTTTTGTCAAACTAAAAACGAATAAAAATTAAAACCAAAAATCCAAATCATTCAGTCTCGAAAAAAATTCAGATCGTTTTTGTCTAATTAAAAACGAATAAAAATTAAAACCAAAAATCCAAATCATTCAGTTTTGAAAAAAACTATTCACAAAAATCCAGATCGTTTTTGTCAAACTAAAAACGAATAAAAACCAAAAATCTAATCATAAAAAAAGAAATTTCGAATCAATTGAAAATTTATTTCGAATTTCAAATTCAAATCACATTTTCAACTATAGAAAATATCAATGCCGAAAATTACGAACGAAATAAAAATTACCATCTCAAAATTTTAACACTTGAATAATCGTCCCCCGTGGAAAAAACACCATTTCTCTGATAAATTAAAAATTTTGAACTCCCCACACGAATGGTATTTTAGTTTTTTTCCCCCCCCAATCCTTTTGTTAAAATATGCAAGCCAAAGCAATTATGTAAAGAGAGGATTCGTCGTTTCTGACTTGGCCTTAATCTCAAATGTCTAGCAACATTTGAAATTCAAAATTATGTCGCAATTTCAAGTGCGCGACAGTATAAATTTAACCAGAAGTGCTATTTGATGGAATTTATTTTACACATGTTGCATGTAAGTAAAAAGTAAAAATTTCTTCTTTTTTTTGACAAAATAATGATAAACCAAACTACTAAATACTGTAGAAAAAAAATTTACTCTACGGAGAATTGCTAACAAAAAAAAACCAGAGTTGAGCTATTAAAAGGATTAAATTAAATCGTTATTAACGTCAATTTTCTCTTCTATATCTTGTCTATAAAGGAACCGCAATGCAGTACCTGCAAGAAACTATAGAAGCACAACTTCAACCCTTTTACGTAAAAACCTCACAAGATTTTGCTTCACCCCCCCCCCTTCCCCCTCTCCTTCACCTCATCTTCTCTTTTCTCTTTTCCTGCTCTTGTTTATCTTCCTTTAATAAAGTTTAATCTTTCTTGTAAACAAACTTTCGACACGTATTATAGACTGCTAGACGCTTTTTATAACAAAGCACTTGAATAATAAGCATGTCAACAAGATTTTTATTCTTTTTTCTAAAACGTTGAATTTTTCAACATTTTCAATTTCCTGTTCTTTAAAAAAAATTGAACATTTTTTTTAATGTATTGAATGTGATGATTATATTTTTAACAAAAAATAGAAAAAAATAATTTTCTTTCCTAAATAAGAATTGAGTAATAGAAAAATGGAATTAGAACAAAATTCTACTTACTACTAGAAAGGTTAGAAAATAATTTAGCTAAATTAATATTATCCAAACAAGAGGTGAATAAAAAAAAATTTTTTTTGAAGAAAAAATACATTTAAAATTGAATATAATTCGGAATAAAAATTAAATTCTATTCAAAATTGTACAGGAAGAGTTTTACTAAATAAAATCTGTCGAAATAGAAATTCCCCCAATGCAAAATTCGCTAGAATGAAAATTCCCCTAATTCAAATTTAGCACAAGGAAAAATTGTCCAAATTGAAAAAATGTTCTCTCTCAAAAATTCCCCATCCTTCAGTCCATAGAATCTATCACAATATTCTCGATAACACGGAAATAATATCCTTTGGAAAAATAAAATAATTCCAGCAAAAAAAACCCCGAAGAAGCACCAAACAAAAATTGAAACAAAATGAAAAAAAAGAAAAAAAAAAGAAAAATGATTTCAGGCAAATGAAAAACAATGAAATGCAAAGATAAAAGTAAAATGCAAAACGTCAACGAATGGGGTTGAGATTAAATATCTTTATGGTTTTAGATAAAGAAAATTGATATTCCGTGCAGAAGACTTGACTAAATAACTGGAGCATTTAGGTTTGGACATCGACAAACTTGAGAAATGTTAACTTGGAAATGGCAAACCTATTTGGTTAGGGAGCTGCTTTGAATTATTCATCGAGTTTCGCTAAATGGATAATACTCTTCGATCGCTATGCAAAATGGACTTCGTGTCTTATAATGGTTTCGACTTATGGGAAAATCGGTCTCCTACTTCTTCTTTTCCTTTATTTTCCTCCGAACTTCCACAATTAGAATATATTTTACTTGGAAAGAAAACACGGCTTTTCAAAACTAAGTTGTGTATGGAAATCCAAAATCTTTTGTATATAATTACTGAATGGTAAAAATTCTAATAGTTTCGCATTTTTGTTGCTTTTCTTTCTTGATATTTTTAATTCTTCGTTTTTTCCAATTAATAGCAAATTACAAGAAATTTTAGTTTTTAAATATACATTTTTAAAAATAATTCCATAGTTAAAATTTGAAAAATTCACCTATTATGTGGAAAATTATTTATTACTGTTTATATTTTCAGGATTTTAATAAAATTTCACGAAAGAATTCGATAATTTTCTAAGATTTTCATAAATTCTTCGGAACAATTCAATTATTTTTTTGAGTAGTAAAATCTTTACAAACAATCAATTATTTTTAAAACAATTTTAATTAAATTCTTCAAAACAGATCATTCTTTAGAAATATTTTAAAAACGCTTCGAAAAAATTCAATCTTTTTCTAAAATTTTAATAAGTCCTTCGAAATAATTAAATTTTTCCTACAAATATAGTAAAATTCTTCAAAACAATTCAAATATTTTTATAAAAATTTTTATAAATAATATTTATAATAAATAAATTTTTATAAATATTCTTTGCAATAATTCATTTATGTTTATGTAAATAGTAAAATTTTTGCAGAAACTTAATTTTTTTTCAAAACAATTTTAATAGACTCGAAAGAATTTTTTTCTTCGAATATTAACATAAAATTTATTTATTTTCTAACATTTTAATAAATTCTTCTAAACAATTCAATTATTTTTTAATAAATAATAATAAAAATCTTCGTACGAATTCAATTATTTTGAATATAATTTTAATAAAATTCTTCTTCATAAAATGAATTTTATGAAAAAGAATTTTATTAAAATTATATTCAAAATAATTGCTTTCAAAATTTTCAATTCAAATTTTTAAAGAAACTACATTAGTTTAAAAAAGATTCAAAGAAATTCTTCAAAAGAATTCAATTCATTTTATAAATACTAAATAGTAAATTATCTTTGCAGGAATTTAAATATTTTCAAAACAATTTTAATTAAATTCTCGGATGAATTCAAATATTTAAAAATATTTTCATAAATTTTATTTATTTCCTAAAATTTTAATAAATTCTTCGAAACAATTCAATTATTTTTATAAATACTACAATTCAAATTAAATTTTTTTTAATCCAATGTAAATAAAATTACAACGAAAGAATTTAATTATTTTCAAAAATTTCCAGAAAATTCTAATTCAACAAGAATTTTAAATTCTTTAAAAATCATTCAATTATTGTCAAAATATTTATAAAAAAGAAAAAATATTTCATTCTTCATACCAATTTAATTATTTCTCAAAATTTTAATAAATTCTTCGAAAAAAACATAAAATTAAAAAAAAAATTATTATTTATTAATTAATTTTTTTAATTAAAGTAAAATTTTTTGCAATAATTCATTTATGTTCGTATAAATAGTAAAATTTGTTACAGAAATTTAATTATTTTCAAAACAATTTTAATAGACTCGAAATTATTTAAATCTTCAAATATTAACGTAAACTTCATTTATTTTCTAAAATATTTATAAATTCTTCGGAACAATTTAATTATTCTTTAATAAATAGTAATAAAAATCTTCACAAGGATTCAATTATTTTGAATAAAATTTTAATAAAATTCTTCTTCATAAAATCCAACTGCTTTCAAAATTTTCAAATTCAAATTTTAAGAAAAACTCCATTGGTTTAAAAAAAATTCAAAGAAATTCTTTACGGGAATTTAATAACATTTTTAGAAGGAATTCCATTATTATCAAATTCTTCAATAAAATTCTTTGGAATAATTCGATGATTTTTAATACATTAGGTTTAAAATTGAAAATATTTGAAAAGAAACATTATAAAAGAAAATTTAAGTAACAAAAAAGCAAATAACTAACTTCAAACTGCGAACAGATTACCAAATCACGAACTTTATTAATACACTGAAAAAAAATTTATTTGATTCAAATAACCGATTATTTGACTATTAGCAAATAAATATTTACTTGAATCAAATAATTTTTATTTGAATCAAATAAATTGTATTTGAATCAAATAATTTTTATTTGAATCAAATAAATTGTATTTGAATCAAATATTCCAGTATTTGAAGCAAATATTCCAGTATTTGAAGCAAATATTCCAGTATTTGAAGCAAATACTAATCAATTAATTCAAATAAAAATTATTTGATTCAAGTAAATATTTATTTGATAATAGTCAAATAATCGGTTATTGGAATCAAATAAATTTTTTTTTTCAGTGTATAGAAGATTTGATATCAATTATTGAGTATTGTTGAATTTTTTAAAAATTGGTTCGAATTTTTTTGTCTCAATTTGACATATTAAAAAAAAACTACGTCATTGTAAAAAAATTTAGAATATAAAATTAGAGAAATTAAAAACAGATGATTGAAGGAAAATGAGATGTTGTTGAATGAAAATTGACGAACTGACTCGGCAGAATTTTTTGAGCAAAAAAAATTGTTGATACCATCAAAAGTTCCGATGGTTTTTGGAATTATCCTTTGGAAAGAAAAGGATTTGTGGAGGTGCTATCCATTAATTCGATTGGTTGAAATTGCAATCTAGAGCAAACCACACACTGGGGAATTCAACACTGTGCAATGTGCTCTCGCCCTCTCTCTCTGTCTCTCACATTCACTCTCTCGACTGGATCGATGTAGAAGTGTGCTAATTGAATTGAGCATGGTGAGTCGAAAGCGATCTTGATCAAGATGGGACCATGTTCGACTTTATGCAGGCGCAAACTCCAATGGAAAATCCACTTCAAAAGTGATTAGTGGCAAAGGATGTCATACATTCCTATTTACGAGCCGGTATTACAAGTCTTTCAGGCATTTCAACCGTAATGTTCCTAAATTACTCTGTGACCGACAAATTTTTTTCTTCCTCAATCGCAACATTTCACAGAATTACTCCCTCTTCTCCAATTTTACCTTTAAATTCAATTTCCTCGTCGCCTTTTTCCCTAAAACCAAATTTTTTTTTCTCCTACAACCAAAAAGTGGATAAAAGATTTATTTTTTTTTCAAAGCAGAAAAGAAAATTTTCATTTTTTGTAACAAAAAAGAATATTGTTTAATTATTCTTTTTGATCAAACGTTTTTGAATCAAAGGAATAGACAGACTTTTGAATCAAAAGAATACACAGACTTTTGAACCAAAAGAATAAATAAACTTTTGAATCAAAAGAATTGTGCTAAATTTTTGAATCAAACGAATAAATAGACATTTGTAAAGAAAAATCAATACAGATTCTTTATTGAAGCAGAAAAAATAGTTTTTTCAATGTAGAAAATTTTTTTTTGTGTGTGAAAACTCACCTTCTTGTTCGACAATGAAAATTTGATAGTCGATTTGCTGACGCAGGAGAATTGGGTGTAAATTGTAAAGAAGTGTTTGCAAATGTTGAGGTCTATCGCGAAATGGAATGATGATGGCAACGTGATGTCTGGTGATACAATTCGTGGGAAATCCTCTACCGCCTGGTTTCACTCTTGTGAAATTTTTCTCCATGATTGAAAGCTCCGGCGGTGTTTTAATGACGAGAACCGGTCCAACTGGAAAAAAAATAAATTCAAATCAAATTTCAATCGGAATTTCATTTTCACGTTCAAAAGCTCCATTTTAAAGGCATATTTAGACACAAAGTGAAACGCTCTATACACGATAAAAAAATAAACAAAAAAATATACAAAAAAATAAACAAAAAAATATACAAAAAAAATAAACAAAAAAAAATAAATAAACAAAAAAATAAACAAAGAAATAAATAAAGAAATAAATAAACAAAAAAATAGACAAATAAACAAACAAATAAACAAAAAAATAAACAAAAAAATAAACAAATAAACAAAAAAATAAACGAAAAAATAAACAAAAAAATAGCCAAAAAAATATAATCACTAAAGTAATTTATAAAATTTATTACAGCCAAAAATAATTAAAAATTTAAAAATTGGTTCATTTTGCCAAATAAATATTCACGACATTCATTTAGAGAGAAACATATTTATTCTTTCGAATATTTAAACCCAGAAAGACAAGTATCAAAAATACGATAATCGTATCCATCAAAATTGATCCGATACATTGTACAAAGGGCATTAATTATCAACATGATTAAACCTGTTTCTAATTAGTCCGAAAACTAATTGCTTGCCTAAGTTAACGATCTGATATTCGAGAAGACTCTCATTTCAATTTGTACGTCTGTATGCATAGTATTAATTATGCTTACACAGTAACAAGATGAATTGAAATGAAAATAAAAGAAGAACAAAAATTGTTTTAATGTAAATTTTCAAGGAATTCAAAACATTTAAATTAAATACTGGGGAAAAAACATTGTTTCAAAGACTTTTTTGTAATATTTAATTTCCCGTAATGTTACCATCGCTTTTCTATTCAAGGAAATATTTTTTACTCTATATATAGACAGCTGTTTGCAAAATAACAAAAGAGATATAAACTCTACTATCTTTTTTTGCGTTTGTTTGTTTTTGTACACTTTTACACAGGATCCAATGGGAAACAAGAAAGCTTTTCCATTTTACCTCCAAGTAGATGGCTTTTAAAAGAAACTTCTTTGAATTTGTTTCAAGAGTACAAAAGCTCTTTTCGAATGTAAATATCAATTCTACAATGCAAATTTTATTTTCCTTGGGAGGAAAATTTTTTCCCTTTCTTTTTTAATTTTATTCTGTTATATTTGTATTTTTCTCATCATTGGTATTTACTGAAAAAAAACAAATTTTTAAGTCCACTAAACCTTTTTTTTATGTTCAATGGTAGTTTTTTTGTGTTAATTTGCTTCCATTTTATTTCCTGCAAATAACTCTTAGAATATTTTCTATTTTTTTACAATTGATCTAAATTTTTCGGGTATTTTAATTTATTTAAAGTATTTTTAAACTACAGGTTAAAATTTTCATGTAATACTTCAAAGGATGGAGAAATTTTCGTTCATCAAAACAACAACGCGGAGAACGTTGATTTTTCCACGCGGCTTTGTAAACAAAACAAATAAATAAAATAGTTCGTGTAAAGAGAAAATAATTTTGTGCAACCCCTGCTGGAAAAGAGCTACTTTCCTTTGACATAAATGCAGCAGAAAGTGGTAAATTTCTGCACATTTAAAAGTGTGCAGGAAAGTGTACTTTCCCGCACACTTTTGATAAAGTGTGCAGGAAAGTATACTTTCCTGCACACTTTTTTGTAAACAGTATAATATACACTATAATCAACATAAAACTATATTTATTGATTAGAAATGTATAAAAATAACTTTTTTCGGTAAACAGGTGTTGCACAAAGTACTGTGTGCAACACGTACGAAAGAAGATTTTCCGACTTCGTGCAAATTGCTGCCCTCGCTTCGCTCGGAGCAGCAAACTTAGCACTCGTCGGAAAACAGCTTCTTTCTGTACTTGATGCACAATATACTATTCCAACTTGTCAGTCAAGAATGAATGTAAAAAAAAATGTTCAATTTCACAGCCGTTTAACTTCAGCAAGTTTAATTAAAACTTGACAATTATTTTCAAATACACGTCTTTAAAATAAACTTTTTTTTGCTCCATTTTCTTTTTTTTTTTTTTTTTTTTGAATTGTAATCGTGAATCAAAGAGTGAAAAAGTTTCACCACTCGAAATTCTCACTTTGGATTCATTAGCACTGCGACTCGATAAGGGAACAGCTCTCTCATCCAAGTAAAATGGACTTTCAACTTGTTCTCGAAATCTAAATTTTGAGAACAAGTCGAAAGTCCAGACACTCGACACGAGGCGAATCGAGTGAGTTAAGCAAAGATCTCTATCTATAGATATAATATAAAAGAGAATTGCTTACCAAGATTTGGTGGAATAAGAGGACATTGCTGTTGAATTGTCGTCGTCTCTGTAACGTTTGCCATTGAAGTATTTGAATTTGATGGATTTCCTATTCCCATTGACGTGCCACCCGAATTCCCCAATGAAATTGTTTCAACTTTTGACGAGGATGAAGAAGAAGAGGAGGAGGAGGAGGAATCATTGCCAGTTCGTATTGCAAATTCGGACACAACAGAGACTGGCGAAATGCTTGAATTACTCGAAATGCTTGGTGTTGTCTCGGGTTTGTAAATAATTAATCCCCGAGGATGGCCCTTGTAATAACTCGTTGAATATCTGCAAATCAATGATTAAAATAAATAATTGTTTTCTCAATCATAAAAATTAAAAATTACGAAAAATTTACGGACCAATTGACAAAAGAAAAATCAGGCCGAATCAATAAAAGAGAACATTTTACTTAAAACTAGAAATCCAATTTTTCATAACTATAAAATATGAAGAAATCGATAAAATAATTTATAACAATTAATATTAATTTGTAATAAAAATAATTTATAATAATTAATATTAATTATTAATAAAAGTAATTTATAATAATTAAAATCATTGATATCAATTAAATTATTATTTTTCACAATTGAACAAATGTCTAAAATTCTTCATTATATCGATTAATTATAATAATTTTCGAAAAAGTTCTTTGACAATTTTTAAATTCATTTACAATATTTCATTACAATATTTTTACAATATTCTTTACAATATTTCATTTTACGAAATTTCAATTATTAGTTAAATTCTTTAAGTAGATAAATATTAGAAAATAGAAACTAAAAATAGTATTAAAAACTCAATTAAACTTTTTCAAAAAAATTAATTACAAAATTCAATTATTTTTTAAAAATCACGCTATTTTGCTTTTAATATTCAATGATTATCTAAAATTTTAACTGCAATTCATTTTTCTGAAATAAAATTCAATTTTTATGAGAATATTCGACTAAAATTCAATTATTTAAATAAAAATTAAACGGAATTAAATAATTTATTGAAGAATTGAACGTTTCTTAAAATTCAATTCTGGAAAAAAATTAACAGAAATTCAATTATTTTTAAAAATTTTAGAATTTTAGCAGAAATTTAAACACTTTAAAAAGTTTTGATAAAACTTTTTTGGTAGAAATTCAATTATTTTTAAGGCAATTTAAAAAAAATATATGCAAATTCAATTATTTTTTTATAATCTAAGATTTTAACTGAAATCATTTTTAAATAAATGTTAAGGAGTAAATTCTACCAGAATTCAATTATTTAAATACAAAAATTTATTTATTTCAGTATAAATAAATAATTTATTGAATAATTGAATGTTTCTTGGGATTAATGCCTATTAAAAAATTAATTAACAAATTTTTAGACAATTAAAATCTTTGGACAAATTTTAGTAAAATTTTTAACAATTTTTTCGAGCAATTCGATTAAATTTCTATTTAAAATAATTGAAATCCTAAAACGAATTTTATTATTTACGAAAATAATTAAATCCGGGTAAAATTTTATTAATTATGAAAATAGTTAAATAATTGCGAAGAGTTTTATAAAAATTTTCAAAAATAATTAATTTCTTGTAAAAAATTAACAGGAATTCAATTATTTTAAAAAATTTTAATAAAATTCTTGGCATAAATTAAAAGAAACAAAATTCTTAGTAGATTCTTAATTATTTTCAGAAATTTTAATAAAATTTTTCGCAAGAATTTAAATATTTTCGTAAAATAATAAAAATCTTTGCAGGGAATCAATTATTTTCAATAGTCATAATAAAATTCGTCGCAAGAATTCAATTATTTAAAAAAATATTAGAATTTAAGCAGAAATTAAAACATTTTAAAAAGTTTTCATAAAACTTTTTTTTGGTAGAAATTCAATTATTTTTAAGACAATTTTAAAAAAATTTCCCAAATTCAATTATTTTCTTATTATCTAAGATTTTAACTAAAATCATTTTTAAATAAATGTTTATGATAATATTCTACCAGAATTCAATTATTTAAATACAAAAATAAATAATTTATTGAATAATTGAATGTTTCTTGGAATTCAATTCCTATTAAAAATGTTATCAACAAAATTTTAAAAAATTAAATTCATTGTACGAATTTTAATGAAATTTTTAAGAATTTTTCTAGAAATTCAATTGAAATTCTATTAAAAATAATTGAATTTCTAAAAAGAATTTTATTATTTACGAAAATAATTGAATCCCTGTAAAATTTTATTAACTATGAAAACAGTTGAATGATTGCGAAGTATTTTATAAAAAAAATTAGTTATTAATGAAATTCTTGTGAAATTTTTATTATTTTTTGAATGTAATTAAAAGTTTTTGTACAATTTTATTGAATTTTTTAAAAATTTTCAATTCTTTTGGTCAATTTTTTTTAAAAATAGTAGATATTGAATAATATTTAAGTTTTGCGAAGAATATTATTACTTTTGAAAATAATCCAAATTTTGGCAATGAATTTTATTAAAATTTTTGAAAATGAAATTAATAATGAAATTAATGAAATTCTTGTGAAATTTTTATTATTTTTTGAAAATAATTAAATGTTTTTGTAGAATTTTATTAAATTTTTTTAAAATAATTAAATTCTTTTGGTAAATTATATAAATATAGTTTGCAATGGATTTTATTAAAATTTTTGAAAAAATTGAATTTTATTACTTTAGAAAATAATTGAATTCGTGTGATAAATATTGTCAATTATAAAAATAATTGAAAAATATTATTTAATTTTAATAAATTTTTTGAAAATAATTGAATTTTGTTGAAGAATTTTGCTATTTTTTTATACAGATAATTGAAATGTTGACGTTTTTTAGTTTTTTTTTTTTTTGAAAATATATGAATTTCGGAGAAGAATTTAAATATTGCTAAAGATAATTGAAATTTCGACGAGAATTTAAAAAATTTTTTGAACATAATCGAATTTTTGCGAAGAATTTTATCACTTTCAAAAATAATTGAATTTCTACAATCATTTGTAATTTCTCTAAAATTCTAAAAAAAACAACCACTAAAATTTATTGACTACCTAAATAATAATGAGTAAAAAATTGATTTCCAGAGAAATAAATTTTTTTTCCTTATCTTGAGATATGGGAAAAAATGTCAGCGCTTCATTATTGGCAGTGGTTGGATAAAAATTTATCAAATCTCCACACTTTGGAATTAGAGGATTCTTATCAGCAATTATGCGGATCACAAAATAACAGTTAACCCCTTGACTCTTAATTATTGCTGTGCGTTAATCAGGCCGCGAGCATTTTGTCAACACGTTTAATTATATAAATCAGACTCATATTATAATATACCCAATTATTTTCAATCTATAAAGAAAAACATTTTTTTTTCTCCACTAAATTTTTGTAATATTTTCTCTCGACTTTTCTCGACTAGAAAATTATCAACTACAATCTTGAAAGAATTCATTTAGATTAAAAATCCATCGCCTCGTATACTTTTGAATTTAAAAACTTATTTTCCATTTCGAAAAATAATAATAAGGATCATCTCTTCAGGAGTTTTATATCAAATTTCAAGTCATAATATTTTGCAGAGAAATCCCGAGTCTCTTGCGTTCTTAACCCAATAGACATGCTTGGCTTTTATACAGCTAGAGAGAAAGAGAGTGAATGAGAGAGTGAGAGAGAGAGAGTCAGCAAGGTGTGAGCCACTCAAGTTGGCGCCTCTCGACCTAATTTTCCAAGACGTTATCATTTCAAATATATCTATATCTATACGGGAGCAATAAAATTTAATTAAACTTGACAATTTTAAGTTAGAGCACTATTCTCCGGTAGAATGGGAGTTGGTGTACATTATACGAGACAGACAGGAGTAAAACGTAAGCCAAACCAATTTGGAATTAATTTTCACAGAATCAACAGGACAATGACGAAACAATATTTGTTCTTAATTCGGCAATTTAAACGTTATTATATCAGGACTTTAGTTAAATATCTTGAGAGACAATAATAGTGTCGTGACATTCTCTCCAATCGTCGCAGTTTCGATTCAGTCTCATTATCACTAAAGTAAACACTCCCTATTTTTAATAACTCTTTCAATTAAATTCAATTACAATTTACAGTTGCCAATAATTGTTCTTTTTTTCAATTATTATTATTATTTTTTTTTTTAATTTTAAAATCGACTATTTATCAGTAAAACTAATTTACCAAGCCAAAAGAGACATTTATAAAAATTAAAAGTAAAAATGGAAAAGAAAATTTCGAAAGTAAAAATGGAAAAGAAAATTTCGAAAGTAAAAATGGGAAAGAAAATTTCGAAAGTAAAAATGGAAAAGAAAATTTCGAAAGTAAAAATGGAAGAGAAAATTTCGAAAGTAAAAATGGAAAAGAAAATTTCGAAAGTAAAAATGGAAAAGAAAATTTCGAAAGTAAAAATGGAAAAGAAAATTTCGAAAGTAAAAATGGAAAAGAAAATTTCGAAAGTAAAAATGGAAAAGAAAATTTCGAAAGTAAAAATGGAAAAGAAAATTTCGAAAGTAAAAATGGAAGAGAAAATTTTTCATCTAAATTGCAAATTTTTGTGAAAGAAAATAATGTTTCTTGAAATTAGCTCTATTGATTAATGTGTGTTTTCTTTTTTAATTAAATTCTTATTTGCCTGGCATCGTTATGCATGCACACAGTGGAAATACTACAATGATATCTGCAACAGTGTTGGAGCAAGTACACATGCTTGACTGATGATTCACAGGGACAGTCGCAGTGTCTCCAGAGAGGAGATATGAATGTCCAAATGTATATCTGCTTTTGTACACGCCAACAAGTTAGTTAGTTCATTTAATATCACACTCGTAAGATTAGCATATTAGTTCAATCATATACAATACAAAATACGTGTTTACTTTTCTTTTATAATTTTTCTTCTTTCCTTTTTTCCTCTTTCACATAAAATTTATTTTTCCAATTTGTTTATAATTCCCCTCTTCTTTGTGTTTATTTTTTTAATTTCAATTTTACAAATCTAACAAGGCATATTATTATTATTATTATTATTATTATTATTATTATTATTATTATTAATATTTAATTACATAAATAAAAATACATACGCGCACGAAAAATTTTCCACCTGGCACAATTGTAAAATTCACTATATTAGCAAAATTTTTAGTTATTGTAACGAATACTTTCGCTATTTCAGCGAAAGTAATCGCTGTTCCAATTGAATGTTTTTTTCCGCACGATAACTAATAGGGAAAAAAAGTTTCTGTATTTTAAAAACTTATAAATAAAACAGAAATTAGAAATAAAACAGAAATTAGAAATAAAACAGAAATTAGAAATAAAACAGAGAAATTAGAAATAAAACACAGAAATTAGAAATAAAACAGAGAAATTAGAAATAAAACAGAGAGATTAGAAATAAAATAGAGAAATTAGAAATAAAAAACCAATTGATATGAACGAAACATTCCATATAAATATTATCAGTAAAGAGTTACGCCCTCTGATCATATCGTTAAGCAAAAAAAAACACTATCGAAAAAAATTGATTACAATTGAAATAATTGATTAGTGGTAAAATTTATTTTTTTTTACAGAAAAAAATTTAGAGATCGCGAACGTTATGCACGCAAAGGGGCGTTGGTCTTTTAAATCGATTAAATTTATACACACACACACATGTATAGATGTAAATACATAAAAATTTAACCTATCGAAGTCATTCAGAAGAAAAAATTTCAAATGTATTGACGTGTTTATAAATATAGTAAAAATGTCAAAGAGCAATTTCCAATTTAATTCCAGATGATGGTAATTGGAATTAATACTTAAATAATACTTAAATAATAATAATAATAATAATAATAATAATAATAATAATAAAAATAGTAATAATAGTAATAGTAATAGTAATAATAATAATAATAATAAAAATAGTAATAGTAATAATAATAATAATAATAAAAATAGTAATAGTAATAATAATAATAATTATAATAATAATAATAATAAAAATACTAATAATAATAATATAATAAAATTAATCGATTACGAATTTTACTAAAGTTTAAAAAAATTAATTTAGTTTTAAGTGGATCAGAATGTAACGCTACAAATTGTTTGGCTGACTTTAAAAATTATTTCCAAGTGGGATTTCTTCAATTGTATTCAGCATTAAATGGTTCATTTATTAAAACGTTATAGCCACTATTCAAGAAATCTTTTCTTGTCTTCTTTTTTCTTTTTTTCTCTTTTTTTCTCTTCCTTCCTTCCTTCCTTTTTTCAAATTACAGTACCTCTTATTATTACCCACCTGCTTTACAAAGTGCTTAGTACACGAGGAAACTTAGACTCGTTATTCTTCTTTATTTCTCGTTATTACACTATGCGATTCTCTTCGCGCAAATACTGAACCACTATATGCCCTCTAACGTGCATATAGAGGATAAAAAGTCTAATTCACTTTATTTCCGCATGTATATTAGAAACAAAAATTCAAATTGTTCAAGGGAAAAAAAACAAATTTTTAAATCTATTGATTTTTAGATATTTAAGAAAAAAATGCTATTTTTATATATATTCCACTTCATTAAAATGCTGCACGGCAGACAAATATTATTTTCTATTTATGTACATTACTTTTTCAAGATTAAACTTTTTAGACAAAATATATATATGCTTAAGGAATTTTGAAACGAAATTTTTGTTGAATTATTATATCAAGAAATTTTTATTTCCTCCGTTTTGTACATTTTTTTTCTCCTTAAACTTTTATATTCTACGTGCAGAAAATAAAGTTCTGTACGTTCTTGAATTACTAAACTTTCTTTCTTCATTTTATTTATTTATATTTCTTCAGGTTTTTGTTTTAATAAATGATGATAAACTAATTATGAAATTGCTTCAAGTCCAAAAGTCCGTTTTTTTAAAAAAACTTCCGTAATTTCATTCAAAAAGGATGAAAAGTTCGTAAATTGTACGATATAATTTGGAGAATTTTAGAGAAGAATTTAACCGGAACTGATTGTCTCTAAATAGAATGTGATAATGATATTCACAATTAGCGATAATGTGTTTCGTAAAATTCCCCGAGTACAATTTACGGATTAATTAATTAAGGGGAAAAAAAACTTTTTCATCGTCTATTATATATTAGAGAATTGAACGACTTCCATATATCTATAGTGATTATTATGAACACGTAAGGTGATGTATAATGGTTAGCAACCCCATATTAGTTACTTTCCGACGAGCCATGTGATGAAAATCGTGAATAAATATGATTTACGCGTGCATAATGGAATTTGATAAACATGTAATGGGCGTGTGAACTTTCACGAACCTTGTTTACAGGACGTTGAAAACCGAAACGAAATATGGTAAATTACATTATGCTCAACGAATATCTCTCTCAAATGTCCTAACTAATTTCCCCCATATTACACTTTGAAATTCAATATTTTTCATCAAATGTTTATTATTTGAATTACCTTCCTCTAAAAAGTGGAAAAATATCCGCATAGCATTGAAGTTCGATTTTTAATTTTTCACTTTAACAGAAATATCCTCTAATTTCAAAAATAGATATAGTGAATAATAGTTTTATAATAATATTTCAAAATCCCTCAATATGATTTTAACAAAAGACTGTTGCTAGGTGAAATTTTCCGATTTTCTCCATCTACCAAAAAAACGTTTAAAGATATATAATTTTTCGTCTGTGAAAATGTGAAAGGGTATATTTTAGAATCTGTGCTTTCCGCCTATATCGATTAATTTTCAGGTCACCGTGCTACTTTTACCCCGAGTTGAAACATATGCATCGTGTGTGTATATGTGTACATATATACATAAACAAGTTACACAATTTGTCGCATCCGACTACAATTTTTCAAACTAAAAAAAGTCAACGTCGTATACACTACGATGCAGATAATTTAACACAAACAACAAATAAATTACAAATTACAATCGTTCAAATAATTCAATTATTATTACGTCAACAATATTTACCTTTGTAGTAAAAAAAACTATTCAATATTTTCTAAAAAGATTTGTTATTTCAAAGAAAATGTATTAAAAAAAAAATTGAAAAAAGAAAATAAAATAATGTTCAATAGAGATGTCCTAAAAAAATGCGTCTAAGAAAGAAGATTTTGGAAAAACCTTTCTAACTTTTTCAATTTTGGTCCTAGGAAAATACGTCTAAAGAAGAAGTTGCATGGTTTTGTTCCAGTTAATAGGAAAAATTTCAAAAACTCTTAAAAAATAAACTGGCAAAAAGTTACCGAAAATTGAAGTTTCAAAATGAAAAAATGTCTGTGATTTTGGAAAAACCTTTGTAACTTTTTCAATTTTGGTCCTAGAAAAATGCGTCTAAAGAAGAAGTTGCATGGTTTTGTTCCAGTTAATAGGAAAAATTTCAAAAACCCTTAAAAAATAAACTGGCAAAAAGTTACCGAAAATTGAAGTTTCAAAATGAAAAAATGTCTGTGATTTTGAAAAAACCTTTGTAACTTTTTCAATTTTGGTCCTAGGAAAATACGTCTAAAGAAGAAGTTGCATGGTTTTGTTCCAGTTAATAGGAAAAATTTCAAAAACTCTTAAAAAATAAACTGGCAAAAAGTTACCGAAAATTGAAGTTTCAAAATGAAAAAATGTCTGTGATTTTGGAAAAACCTTTGTAACTTTTTTAATTTTGGTCCTAGAAAAATGCGTCTAAAGAAGAAGTTGCATGGTTTTGATCCAGTTAATAGGAAAAATTTCAAAAACCCTTAAAAAATAAACTGGCAAAAAGTTACCGAAAATTAAAGTTTCAAAATGAAAAAATGTCTGTGATTTTGGAAAAACTTTTGTAACTTTTTTAATTTTGGTCCTAGAAAAATGCGTCTAAAGAAGAAGTTGCATGGTTTTGTTCCAGTTAATAGGAAAAATTTCAAAAACCCTTAAAAAATAAACTGGCAAAAAGTTACCGAAAATTGAAGTTTCAAAATGAAAAAATGTCTGTGATTTTGGAAAAACCTTTGTAACTTTTTTAATTTTGGTCCTAGAAAAATGCGTCTAAAGAAGAAGTTGCATGGTTTTGTTCCAGTTAATAGGAAAAATTTCAAAAACCCTTAAAAAATAAACTGGCAAAAAGTTACCGAAAATTGAAGTTTCAAAATGAAAAAATGTCTGTGATTTTGGAAAAACCTTTGTAACTTTTTTAATTTTGGTCCTAGAAAAATGCGTCTAAAGAAGAAGTTGCATGGTTTTGTTCCAGTTAATAGGAAAAATTTCAAAAACCCTTAAAAAATAAACTGGCAAAAAAGTTACCGAAAATTGAAGTTTCAAAATGAAAAAATGTCTGTGATTTTGGAAAAACCTTTGTAACTTTTTTAATTTTGGTCCTAGAAAAATGCGTCTAAAGAAGAAGTTGCATGGTTTTGTTCCAGTTATTAGGGAAATTTTAAAAACCCTTTTAAAATAAACTGGTTAAAAGTTACCGAAAATTGAAGTTTCAAAATGAAAAAATGTCTGTGATTTTGGAAAAACCTTTGTAACATTTTTAATTTTGGTCCTAGAAAAATGCGTCCAAAGAAGAAGTTGCATGGTTTTGTTCCAGTTAATAGGAAAAATTTCAAAAACCCTTAAAAAATAAACTGGCAAAAAGTTACCGAAAATTGAAGTTTCAAAATGAAAAAATGTCTGTGATTTTGGAAAAACCTTTGTAACTTTTTCAATTTTGGTCCTAGAAAAATGCGTCTAAAGAAGAAGTTGCATGGTTTTGTTCCAGTTAATAGGAAAAATTTCTTAAAACCCTTAAAAAATAAACTGGCAAAAAGTTACCGAAAATTGAAGTTTCAAAACGAAAAAATGTCTGTGATTTTGAAAAAACCTTTGTAACTTTTTTAATTTTGGTCCTAGAAAAATGCGTCTAAAGAAGAAGTTGCATGGTTTTGTTCCAGTTAATAGGAAAAATTTCAAAAACCCTTAAAAAATAAACTGGCAAAAAGTTACCGAAAATTGAAGTTTCAAAATGAAAAAATGTCTGTGATTTTGGAAAAAACCTTGTAACTTTTTTAATTTTGGTCCTAGAAAAATGCGTCTAAAGAAGAAGTTGCATGGTTTTGTTCCAGTTAATAGGAAAAATTTCAAAAACCCTTAAAAAATAAACTGGCAAAAAGTTACCGAAAATTGAAGTTTCAAAATGAAAAAATGTCTGTGATTTTGGAAAAACCTTTGTAACTTTTTTAATTTTGGTCCTAGAAAAATGCGTCTAAAGAAGAAGTTGCATGGTTTTGTTCCAGTTAATAGGAAAAATTTCAAAAACCCTTAAAAAATAAACTGGCAAAAAGTTACCGAAAATTGAAGTTTCAAAATGAAAAAATGTCTGTGATTTTGGAAAAACCTTTGTAACTTTTTTAATTTTGGTCCTAGAAAAATGCGTCTAAAGAAGAAGTTGCATGGTTTTGTTCCAGTTAATAGGAAAAATTTCAAAAACCCTTAAAAAATAAACTGGCAAAAAGTTACCGAAAATTTTTATTTTCAAAATGAAAAAATGTCTGTGATTTTGGAAAAACCTTTGTAACTTTTTTAATTTTGGTCCTAGAAAAATGCGTCTAAAGAAGAAGTTGCATGGTTTTGTTCCAGTTAATAGGAAAAATTTCAAAAACCCTTAAAAAATAAACTGGCAAAAAGTTACCGAAAATTGAAGTTTCAAAATGAAAAAATGTCTGTGATTTTGGAAAAACCTTTGTAACTTTTTCAATTTTGGTCCTAGAAAAATGCGTCTAAAGAAGAAGTTGCATGGTTTTGATCCAGTTAATAGGAAAAATTTCAAAAACCCTTAAAAAATAAACTGGCAAAAAGTTACCGAAAATTGAAGTTTCAAAATGAAAAAATGTCTGTGATTTTGGAAAAACCTTTGTAACTTTTTTAATTTTGGTCCTAGAAAAATGCGTCTAAAGAAGAAGTTGCATGGTTTTGTTCCAGTTAATAGGAAAAATTTCAAAAACCCTTAAAAAATAAACTGGCAAAAAGTTACCGAAAATTGAAGTTTCAAAATGAAAAAATGTCTGTGATTTTGGAAAAACCTTTGTAACTTTTTCAATTTTGGTCCTAGAAAAATACGTCTAAAGAAGAAGTTGCATGGTTTTGTTCCAGTTAATAGGAAAAATTTCAAAAACCCTTAAAAAATAAACTGGCAAAAAGTTACCGAAAATTGAATTTTCAAAATGAAAAAATGTCTGTGATTTTGGAAAAACCTTTGTAACTTTTTTAATTTTGGTCCTAGAAAAATGCGTCTAAAGAAGAAGTTGCATGGTTTTGTTCCAGTTAATAGGAAAAATTTCAAAAACCCTTAAAAAATAAACTGGCAAAAAGTTACCGAAAATTGAAGTTTCAAAATGAAAAAATGTCTGTGATTTTGGAAAAACCTTTGTAACTTTTTTAATTTTGGTCCTAGAAAAATGCGTCTAAAGAAGAAGTTGCATGGTTTTGTTCCAGTTAATAGGAAAAATTTCAAAAACCCTTAAAAAATAAACTGGCAAAAAGTTACCGAAAATTGAAGTTTCAAAATGAAAAAATGTCTGTGATTTTGGAAAAACCTTTGTAACTTTTTTAATTTTGGTCCTAGAAAAATGCGTCTAAAGAAGAAGTTGCATGGTTTTGTTCCAGTTAATAGGAAAAATTTCAAAAACCCTTAAAAAATAAACTGGCAAAAAGTTACCGAAAATTGAAGTTTCAAAATGAAAAAATGTCTGTGATTTTGGAAAAACCTTTGTAACTTTTTTAATTTTGGTCCTAGAAAAATGCGTCTAAAGAAGAAGTTGCATGGTTTTGTTCCAGTTAATAGGAAAAATTTCAAAAACCCTTAAAAAATAAACTGGCAAAAAGTTACCGAAAATTGAAGTTTCAAAATGAAAAAATGTCTGTGATTTTGAAAAAACCTTTGTAACTTTTTTAATTTTGGTCCTAGAAAAATGCGTCTAAAGAAGAAGTTGCATGGTTTTGTTCCAGTTAATAGGAAAAATTTCAAAAACCCTTAAAAAATAAACTGGCAAAAAGTTACCGAAAATTGAAGTTTCAAAATGAAAAAATGTCTGTGATTTTGGAAAAACCTTTGTAACTTTTTTAATTTTGGTCCTAGAAAAATGCGTCTAAAGAAGAAGTTGCATGGTTTTATTCCAGTTAATAGGAAAAATTTCAAAAACCCTTAAAAAATAAACTGGCAAAAAGTTACCGAAAATTGAAGTTTCAAAATAAAAAAAATGTCTGTGATTTTGGAAAAACCTTTGTAACTTTTTCAATTTTGGTCCTAGAAAAATGCGTCTAAAGAAGAAGTTGCATGGTTTTGTTCCAGTTAATAGGAAAAATTTCAAAAACCCTTAAAAAATAAACTGGCAAAAAGTTACCGAAAATTGAAGTTTCAAAATGAAAAAATGTCTGTGATTTTGGAAAAACCTTTGTAACTTTTTTAATTTTGGTCCTAGAAAAATGCGTCTAAAGAAGAAGTTGCATGGTTTTGTTCCAGTTAATAGGAAAAATTTCAAAAACCCTTAAAAAATAAACTGGCAAAAAGTTACCGAAAATTGAAGTTTCAAAATGAAAAAATGTCTGTGATTTTGGAAAAACCTTTGTAACTTTTTTAATTTTGGTCCTAGAAAAATGCGTCTAAAGAAGAAGTTGCATGGTTTTGATCCAGTTAATAGGAAAAATTTCAAAAACCCTTAAAAAATAAACTGGCAAAAAAGTTACCGAAAATTGAAGTTTCAAAATGAAAAAATGTCTGTGATTTTGGAAAAACCTTTGTAACTTTTTTAATTTTGGTCCTAGAAAAATGCGTCTAAAGAAGAAGTTGCATGGTTTTGTTCCAGTTAATAGGAAAAATTTCAAAAACCCTTAAAAAATAAACTGGCAAAAAGTTACCGAAAATTGAAGTTTCAAAATGAAAAAATGTCTGTGATTTTGGAAAAACCTTTGTAACTTTTTTAATTTTTGGTCCTAGAAAAATGCGTCTAAAGAAGAAGTTGCATGGTTTTGTTCCAGTTAATAGGAAAAATTTCAAAAACCCTTAAAAAATAAACTGGCAAAAAGTTACCGAAAATTGAAGTTTCAAAATGAAAAAATGTCTGTGATTTTGGAAAAACCTTTGTAACTTTTTTAATTTTGGTCCTAGAAAAATGCGTCTAAAGAAGAAGTTGCATGGTTTTGTTCCAGTTAATAGGAAAAATTTCAAAAACCCTTAAAAAATAAACTGGCAAAAAGTTACCGAAAATTGAAGTTTCAAAATGAAAAAATGTCTGTGATTTTGGAAAAACCTTTGTAACTTTTTCAATTTTGGTCCTAGAAAAATGCGTCTAAAGAAGAAGTTGCATGGTTTTGTTCCAGTTAATAGGAAAAATTTCAAAAACCCTTAAAAAATAAACTGGCAAAAAGTTACCGAAAATTGAAGTTTCAAAATGAAAAAATGTCTGTGATTTTGGAAAAACCTTTGTAACTTTTTCAATTTTGGTCCTAGAAAAATGCGTCTAAAGAAGAAGTTGCATGGTTTTGTTCCAGTTAATAGGAAAAATTTCAAAAACCCTTAAAAAAAAAACTGGCAAAAAGTTACCGAAAATTGAAGTTTCAAAATGAAAAAATGTCTGTGATTTTGGAAAAACCTTTGTAACTTTTTTAATTTTGGTCCTAGAAAAATGCGTCTAAAGAAGAAGTTGCATGGTTTTGTTCCAGTTAATAGGAAAAATTTCAAAAACCCTTAAAAAATAAACTGGCAAAAAGTTACCGAAAATTGAAGTTTCAAAATGAAAAAATGTCTGTGATTTTGGAAAAACCTTTGTAACTTTTTTAATTTTGGTCCTAGAAAAATGCGTCTAAAGAAGAAGTTGCATGGTTTTGTTCCAGTTAATAGGAAAAATTTCAAAAAAAAAACCCGTTAAAAAATAAACTGGCAAAAAGTTACCGAAAATTGAAGTTTCAAAATGAAAAAATGTCTGTGATTTTGGAAAAACCTTTGTAACTTTTTTAATTTTGGTCCTAGAAAAATGCGTCTAAAGAAGAAGTTGCATGGTTTTGTTCCAGTTAATAGGAAAAATTTCAAAAACCCTTAAAAAATAAACTGGCAAAAAGTTACCGAAAATTGAAGTTTCAAAATGAAAAAATGTCTGTGATTTTGGAAAAACCTTTGTAACTTTTTTAATTTTGGTCCTAGAAAAATGCGTCTAAAAAAGAAGTTGCATGGTTTTGTTCCAGTTAATAGGAAAAATTTCAAAAACCCTTAAAAAATAAACTGGCAAAAAGTTACCGAAAATTGAAGTTTCAAAATGAAAAAATGTCTGTGATTTTGGAAAAACCTTTGTAACTTTTTTAATTTTGGTCCTAGAAAAATGCGTCTAAAGAAGAAGTTGCATGGTTTTGTTCCAGTTAATAGGAAAAATTTCAAAAACCCTTAAAAAATAAACTGGCAAAAAGTTACCGAAAATTGAAGTTTCAAAATGAAAAAATGTCTGTGATTTTGGAAAAACCTTTGTAACTTTTTTAATTTTGGTCCTAGAAAAATGCGTCTAAAGAAGAAGTTGCATGGTTTTGTTCCAGTTTATATGAAAAATTTCAAAAACCCTTAAAAAATAAAGTGGCAAAAAGTTACCGAAAATTGAAGTTTCAAAATGAAAAAATGTCTTGTGATTTTGGAAAAAACCTTTGTAACTTTTTTAATTTTGGTCCTAGAAAAATGCGTCTAAAGAAGAAGTTGCATGGTTTTGTTCCAGTTAATAGGAAAAATTTCAAAAACCCTTAAAAAATAAACTGGCAAAAAGTTACCGAAAATTGAAGTTTCAAAATGAAAAAATGTCTGTGATTTTGGAAAAACCTTTGTAACTTTTTTAATTTTGGTCCTAGAAAAATGCGTCTAAAGAAGAAGTTGCATGGTTTTGTTCCAGTTAATAGGAAAAATGTCAAAAAACCCTTAAAAAATAAACTGGCAAAAAGTTACCGAAAATTGAAGTTTCAAAATGAAAAAATGTCTGTGATTTTGGAAAAACCTTTGTAACTTTTTTAATTTTGGTCCTAGAAAAATGCGTCTAAAGAAGAAGTTGCATGGTTTTATTCCAGTTAATAGGAAAAATTTCAAAAACCCTTAAAAAATAAACTGGCAAAAAAGTTACCGAAAATTGAAGTTTCAAAATGAAAAAATGTCTGTGATTTTGGAAAAACCTTTGTAACTTTTTTAATTTTGGTCCTAGAAAAATGCGTCTAAAGAAGAAGTTGCATGGTTTTGTTCCAGTTAATAGGAAAAATTTCAAAAACCCTTAAAAAATAAACTGGCAAAAAGTTACCGAAAATTGAAGTTTCAAAATGAAAAAATGTCTGTGATTTTGGAAAAACCTTTGTAACTTTTTTAATTTTGGTCCTAGAAAAATGCGTCTAAAGAAGAAGTTGCATGGTTTTGTTCCAGTTAATAGGAAAAATTTCAAAAACCCTTAAAAAATAAACTGGCAAAAAGTTACCGAAAATTGAAGTTTCAAAATGAAAAAATGTTTGTGATTTTGGAAAAACCTTTGTAACTTTTTTAATTTTGGTCCTAGAAAAATGCGTCTAAAGAAGAAGTTGCATGGTTTTGTTCCAGTTAATAGGAAAAATTTCAAAAACCCTTAAAAAATAAACTGGCAAAAAGTTACCGAAAATTGAAGTTTCAAAAAAAAAAAATGTCTGTGATTTTGGAAAAACCTCTGTAACTTTTTCAATTTTGGTCCTAGAAAAATGCGTCTAAAGAAGAAGTTGCATGGTTTTGTTCCAGTTAATAGGAAAAATGTCAAAAATCCTTAAAAAATAAACTGGCAAAAAGTTACCGAAAATTGAAGTTTCAAAATGAAAAAATGTCTGTGATTTTGGAAAAACCTTTGTAACTTTTTTAATTTTGGTCCTAGAAAAATGCGTCTAAAGAAGAAGTTGCATGGTTTTGTTCCAGTTAATAGGAAAAATTTCAAAAACCCTTAAAAAATAAACTGGCAAAAAGTTACCGAAAATTGAAGTTTCAAAATGAAAAAATGTCTGTGATTTTGGAAAAACCTTTGTAACTTTTTTAATTTTGGTCCTAGAAAAAATGCGTCTAAAGAAGAAGTTGCATGGTTTTGTTCCAGTTAATAGGAAAAATTTCAAAAACCCTTAAAAAATAAACTGGCAAAAAGTTACCGAAAATTGAAGTTTCAAAATGAAAAAATGTCTGTGATTTTGGAAAAACCTTTGTAACTTTTTTAATTTTGGTCCTAGAAAAATGCGTCTAAAGAAGAAGTTGCATGGTTTTGTTCCAGTTAATAGGAAAAATTTCAAAAACCCTTAAAAAATAAACTGGCAAAAAGTTACCGAAAATTGAAGTTTCAAAATGAAAAAATGTCTGTGATTTTGGAAAAACCTTTGTAACTTTTTTAATTTTGGTCCTAGAAAAATGCGTCTAAAGAAGAAGTTGCATGGTTTTGTTCCAGTTAATAGGAAAAATTTCAAAAACCCTTAAAAAATAAACTGGCAAAAAGTTACCGAAAATTGAAGTTTCAAAATGAAAAAATGTCTGTGATTTTGGAAAAACCTTTGTAACTTTTTTAATTTTGGTCCTAGAAAAATGCGTCTAAAGAAGAAGTTGCATGGTTTTGTTCCAGTTAATAGGAAAAATTTCAAAAACCCTTAAAAAATAAACTGGCAAAAAGTTACCGAAAATTGAAGTTTCAAAATGAAAAAATGTCTGTGATTTTGGAAAAACCTTTGTAACTTTTTTAATTTTGGTCCTAGAAAAATGCGTCTAAAGAAGAAGTTGCATGGTTTTGTTCCAGTTAATAGGAAAAATTTCAAAAACCCTTAAAAAATAAACTGGCAAAAAGTTACCGAAAATTGAAGTTTCAAAATGAAAAAATGTCTGTGATTTTGGAAAAACCTTTGTAACTTTTTTAATTTTGGTCCTAGAAAAATGCGTCTAAAGAAGAAGTTGCATGGTTTTGTTCCAGTTAATAGGAAAAATTTCAAAAACCCTTAAAAAATAAACTGGCAAAAAGTTACCGAAAATTGAAGTTTCAAAATGAAAAAATGTCTGTGATTTTGGAAAAACCTTTGTAACTTTTTTAATTTTGGTCCTAGAAAAATGCGTCTAAAGAAGAAGTTGCATGGTTTTGTTCCAGTTAATAGGAAAAATTTCAAAAACCCATAAAAAATAAACTGTCAAAAAGTTACCGAAAATTGAAGTTTTCAAAATGAAAAAATGTCTGTGATTTTGGAAAAACCTTTGTAACTTTTTTAATTTTGGTCCTAGAAAAATGCGTCTAAAGAAGAAGTTGCATGGTTTTGTTCCAGTTAATAGGAAAAATTTCAAAAACCCTTAAAAAATAAACTGGCAAAAAGTTACCGAAAATTGAAGTTTCAAAATGAAAAAATGTCTGTGATTTTGGAAAAACCTTTGTAACTTTTTTAATTTTGGTCCTAGAAAAATGCGTCTAAAGAAGAAGTTGCATGGTTTTGTTCCAGTTAATAGGAAAAATTTCAAAAACCCTTAAAAAATAAACTGGCAAAAAGTTACCGAAAATTGAAGTTTCAAAATGAAAAAATGTCTGTGATTTTGGAAAAACCTTTGTAACTTTTTTAATTTTGGTCCTAGAAAAATGCGTCTAAAGAAGAAGTTGCATGGTTTTGTTCCAGTTAATAGGAAAAATTTCAAAAACCCTTAAAAAATAAACTGGCAAAAAGTTACCGAAAATTGAAGTTTCAAAATGAAAAAATGTCTGTGATTTTGGAAAAACCTTTGTAACTTTTTTAATTTTGGTCCTAGAAAAATGCGTCTAAAGAAGAAGTTGCATGGTTTTGTTCCAGTTAATAGGAAAAATTTCAAAAACCCTTAAAAAATAAACTGGCAAAAAGTTACCGAAAATTGAAGTTTCAAAATGAAAAAATGTCTGTGATTTTGGAAAAACCTTTGTAACTTTTTTAATTTTGGTCCTAGAAAAATGCGTCTAAAGAAGAAGTTGCATGGTTTTGATCCAGTTAATAGGAAAATTTTCAAAAACCCTTAAAAAATAAACTGGCAAAATGTTACCGAAAATTGAAGTTTCAAAATGAAAAAATGTTTGTGATTTTTGAAAAACCTTTGTAACTTTTTCAATTTTGGTCCTAGAAAAATGCGTCTAAAGAAGAAGTTGCATGGTTTTGTTCCAGTTAATAGGAAAAATTTCAAAAACCCTTAAAAAATAAACTGGCAAAAAGTTACCGAAAATTGAAGTTTCAAAATGAAAAAATGTCTGTGATTTTGGAAAAACCTTTGTAACTTTTTTAATTTTGGTCCTAGAAAAATGCGTCTAAAGAAGAAGTTGCATGGTTTTATTCCAGTTAATAGGAAAAATTTCAAAAACCCTTAAAAAATAAACTGGCAAAAAGTTACCGAAATTTGAAGTTTCAAAATGAAAAAAAATGTCTGTGATTTTGGAAAAACCTTTGTAACTTTTTTAATTTTGGTCCTAGAAAAATGCGTCTAAAGAAGAAGTTGCATGGTTTTGTTCCAGTTAATAGGAAAAATTTAAAAAACCCTTAAAAAATAAACTGGCAAAAAGTTACCGAAAATTGAAGTTTCAAAATGAAAAAATGTCTGTGATTTTGGAAAAACCTTTGTAACTTTTTAATTTTGGTCCTAGAAAAATGCGTCTAAAGAAGAAGTTGCATGGTTTTGTTCCAGTTAATAGGAAAAATTTCAAAAACCCTTAAAAAATAAACTGGCAAAAAGTTACCGAAAATTGAAGTTTCAAAATGAAAAAATGTCTGTGATTTTGGAAAAACCTTTGTAACTTTTTTAATTTTGGTCCTAGAAAAATGCGTCTAAAGAAGAAGTTGCATGGTTTTGTTCCAGTTAATAGGAAAAATTTCAAAAACCCTTAAAAAATAAACTGGCAAAAAGTTACCGAAAATTGAAGTTTCAAAATGAAAAAATGTCTGTGATTTTGGAAAAACCTTTGTAACTTTTTTAATTTTGGTCCTAGAAAAATGCGTCTAAAGAAGAAGTTGCATGGTTTTGTTCCAGTTAATAGGAAAAATTTTCAAAAACCCTTAAAAAATAAACTGGCAAAAAGTTACCGAAAATTGAAGTTTCAAAATGAAAAAATGTCTGTGATTTTGGAAAAACCTTTGTAACTTTTTTAATTTTGGTCCTAGAAAAATGCGTCTAAAGAAGAAGTTGCATGGTTTTATTCCAGTTAATAGGAAAAATTTTCAAAAACCCTTAAAAAATAAACTGGCAAAAAAGTTACCGAAAATTGTAGTTTCAAAATGAAAAAATGTCTGTGATTTTGGAAAAACCTTTGTAACTTTTTTAATTTTGGTCCTAGAAAAATGCGTCTAAAGAAGAAGTTGCATGGTTTTGTTCCTGTTAATAGGAAAAATTTCAAAAACCTTAAAAAAATAAACTGGCAAAAAGTTACCGAAAATTGAAGTTTCAAAATGAAAAAATGTCTGTGATTTTGGAAAAAACCTCTGTAACTTTTTTAATTTTGGTCCTAGAAAAATGCGTCTAAAGAAGAAGTTGCATGGTTTTGTTCCAGTTAATAGGAAAAATTTCAAAAACCCTTAAAAAATAAACTGGCAAAAAGTTACCGAAAATTGAAGTTTCAAAATGAAAAAATGTCTGTGATTTTGGAAAAACCTTTGTAACTTTTTTAATTTTGGTCCTAGAAAAATGCGTCTAAAGAAGAAGTTGCATGGTTTTGTTCCAGTTAATAGGAAAAATTTCAAAAACCCTTAAAAAATAAACTGGCAAAAAGTTACCGAAAATTGAAGTTTCAAAATGAAAAAATGTCTGTGATTTTGGAAAAACCTTTGTAACTTTTTCAATTTTGGTCCTAGAAAAATGCGTCTAAAGAAGAAGTTGCATGGTTTTGTTCCAGTTAATAGGAAAAATTTCAAAAACCCTTAAAAAATAAACTGGCAAAAAGTTACCGAAAATTGAAGTTTCAAAATGAAAAAATGTCTGTGATTTTGGAAAAACCTTTGTAACTTTTTTAATTTTGGTCCTAGAAAAATGCGTCTAAAGAAGAAGTTGCATGGTTTTGTTCCAGTTAATAGGAAAAATTTCAAAAACCCTTAAAAAATAAACTGGCAAAAAGTTACCGAAAATTGAAGTTTCAAAATGAAAAAATGTCTGTGATTTTGGAAAAACCTTTGTAACTTTTTTAATTTTGGTCCTAGAAAAATGCGTCTAAAGAAGAAGTTGCATGGTTTTGTTCCAGTTAATAGGAAAAATTTCAAAAACCCTTAAAAAATAAACTGGCAAAAAGTTACCGAAAATTGAAGTTTCAAAATGAAAAAATGTCTGTGATTTTGGAAAAACCTTTGTAACTTTTTCAATTTTGGTCCTAGAAAAATGCGTCTAAAGAAGAAGTTGCATGGTTTTGTTCCAGTTAATAGGAAAAATTTCAAAAACCCTTAAAAAATAAACTGGCAAAAAGTTACCGAAAATTGAAGTTTCAAAATGAAAAAATGTCTGTGATTTTGGAAAAAACCTTTGTAACTTTTTTAATTTTGGTCCTAGAAAAATGCGTCTAAAGAAGAAGTTGCATGGTTTTGTTCCAGTTAATAGGAAAAATTTCAAAAACCCTTAAAAAATAAACTGGCAAAAAGTTACCGAAAATTGAAGTTTCAAAATAAAAAAAATGTCTGTGATTTTGGAAAAACCTTTGTAACTTTTTTAATTTTGGTCCTAGAAAAATGCGTCTAAAGAAGAAGTTGCATGGTTTTGTTCCAGTTAATAGGAAAAATTTCAAAAACCCTTAAAAAATAAACTGGCAAAAAGTTACCGAAAATTGAAGTTTCAAAATGAAAAAATGTCTGTGATTTTGGAAAAACCTTTGTAACTTTTTTAATTTTGGTCCTAGAAAAATGCGTCTAAAGAAGAAGTTGCATGGTTTTATTCCAGTTAATAGGAAAAATTTCAAAAACCCTTAAAAAATAAACTGGCAAAAAGTTACCGAAAATTGAAGTTTCAAAATGAAAAAATGTCTGTGATTTTGGAAAAACCTTTGTAACTTTTTTAATTTTGGTCCTAGAAAAATGCGTCTAAAGAAGAAGTTGCATGGTTTTGTTCCAGTTAATAGGAAAAATTTCAAAAACCCTTAAAAAATAAACTGGCAAAAAGTTACCGAAAATTGAAGTTTCAAAATGAAAAAATGTCTGTGATTTTGGAAAAACCTTTGTAACTTTTTTAATTTTGGTCCTAGAAAAATGCGTCTAAAGAAGAAGTTGCATGGTTTTGTTCCAGTTAATAGGAAAAATTTCAAAAACCCTTAAAAAATAAACTGGCAAAAAGTTACCGAAAATTGAAGTTTCAAAATGAAAAAATGTCTGTGATTTTGGAAAAACCTTTGTAACTTTTTTAATTTTGGTCCTAGAAAAATGCGTCTAAAGAAGAAGTTGCATGGTTTTGTTCCAGTTAATAGGAAAAATTTCAAAAACACCCAAAAAATAAACTGGCAAAAAGTTACCGAAAATTGAAGTTTCAAAATGAAAAAATGTCTGTGATTTTGGAAAAACCTTTGTAACTTTTTTAATTTTGGTCCTAGAAAAATGCGTCTAAAGAAGAAGTTGCATGGTTTTGTTCAGTTAATAGGAAAAATTTAAAAAACCCGTACAAAATAAACTGGCAAAAAGTTACCGAAAATTGAAGTTTCAAAATGAAAAAATGTCTGTGATTTTGGAAAAACCTTTGTAACTTTTTTAATTTTGGTCCTAGAAAAATGCGTCTAAAGAAGAAGTTGCATGGTTTTGTTCCAGTTAATAGGAAAAATTTCAAAAACCCTTAAAAAATAAACTGGCAAAAAGTTACCGAAAATTGAAGTTTCAAAATGAAAAAATGTCTGTGATTTTGGAAAAACCTTTGTAACTTTTTTAATTTTGGTCCTAGAAAAATGCGTCTAAAGAAGAAGTTGCATGGTTTTGTTCCAGTTAATAGGAAAAATTTCAAAAACCCTTAAAAAATAAACTGGCAAAAAGTTACCGAAAATTGAAGTTTCAAAATGAAAAAATGTCTGTGATTTTGGAAAAACCTTTGTAACTTTTTTAATTTTGGTCCTAGAAAAATGCGTCTAAAGAAGAAGTTGCATGGTTTTGTTCCAGTTAATAGGAAAAATTTCAAAAACCCTTAAAAAATAAACTGGCAAAAAGTTACCGAAAATTGAAGTTTCAAAATGAAAAAATGTCTGTGATTTTGGAAAAACCTTTGTAACTTTTTTAATTTTGGTCCTAGAAAAAATGCGACTAATGAAGAAGTTGCATGGTTTTGTTCCAGTTAATAGGAAAAATTTCAAAAACCCTTAAAAAATAAACTGGCAAAAAGTTACCGAAAATTGAAGTTTCAAAATGAAAAAATGTCTGTGATTTTGGAAAAACCTTTGTAACTTTTTTAATTTTGGTCCTAGAAAAATGCGTCTAAAGAAGAAGTTGCATGGTTTTGTTCCAGTTAATAGGAAAAATTTCAAAAACCCTTAAAAAAATAAAATGTCAAAAAGTTACCGAAAATTGAAGTTTTCAAAATGAAAAAATGTCTGTGATTTTGGAAAAACCTTTGTAACTTTTTTAATTTTGGTCCTAGAAAAAATGCGTCTAAAGAAGAAGTTGCATGGTTTTATTCCAGTTAATAGGAAAAATTTCAAAAACCCTTAAAAAATAAACTGGCAAAAAGTTACCGAAAATTGAAGTTTCAAAATGAAAAAATGTCTGTGATTTTGGAAAAACCTTTGTAACTTTTTTAATTTTGGTCCTAGAAAAATGCGTCTAAAGAAGAAGTTGCATGGTTTTGTTCCAGTTAATAGGAAAAATTTCAAAAACCCTTAAAAAATAAACTGGCAAAAAGTTACCGAAAATTGAAGTTTCAAAATGAAAAAATGTCTGTGATTTTGGAAAAACCTTTGTAACTTTTTTAATTTTGGTCCTAGAAAAATGCGTCTAAAGAAGAAGTTGCATGGTTTTGTTCCAGTTAATAGGAAAAATTTCAAAAACCCTTAAAAAAAAAAACTGGCAAAAAGTTACCGAAAATTGAAGTTTCAAAATGAAAAAATGTCTGTGATTTTGGAAAAACCTTTGTAACTTTTTTAATTTTGGTCCTAGAAAAATGCGTCTAAAGAAGAAGTTGCATGGTTTTGTTCCAGTTAATAGGAAAAATTTCAAAAACCCTTAAAAAATAAACTGGCAAAAAGTTACCGAAAATTGAAGTTTCAAAATGAAAAAATGTCTGTGATTTTGGAAAAACCTTTGTAACTTTTTTAATTTTGGTCCTAGAAAAATGCGTCTAAAGAAGAAGTTGCATGGTTTTGTTCCAGTTAATAGGAAAAATTTCAAAAACCCTTAAAAAATAAACTGGCAAAAAGTTACCGAAAATTGAAGTTTCAAAATGAAAAAATGTCTGTGATTTTGGAAAAACCTTTGTAACTTTTTTAATTTTGGTCCTAGAAAAATGCGTCTAAAGAAGAAGTTGCATGGTTTTGTTCCAGTTAATAGGAAAAATTTCAAAAACCCTTAAAAAATAAACTGGCAAAAAGTTACCGAAAATTGAAGTTTCAAAATGAAAAAATGTCTGTGATTTTGGAAAAACCTTTGTAACTTTTTTAATTTTGGTCCTAGAAAAAATGCGTCTAAAGAAGAAGTTGCATGGTTTTGTTCCAGTTAATAGGAAAAATTTCAAAAACCCTTAAAAAATAAACTGGCAAAAAGTTACCGAAAATTGAAGTTTCAAAATGAAAAAATGTCTGTGATTTTGGAAAAACCTTTGTAACTTTTTTAATTTTGGTCCTAGAAAAATGCGTCTAAAGAAGAAGTTGCATGGTTTTGTTCCAGTTAATAGGAAAAATTTCAAAAACCCTTAAAAAATAAACTGGCAAAAAAGTTACCGAAAATTGAAGTTTCAAAATGAAAAAATGTCTGTGATTTTGGAAAAACCTTTGTAACTTTTTTAATTTTGGTCCTAGAAAAATGCGTCTAAAGAAGAAGTTGCATGGTTTTGTTCCAGTTAATAGGAAAAATTTCAAAAACCCTTAAAAAATAAACTGGCAAAAAGTTACCGAAAATTGAAGTTTCAAAATGAAAAAATGTCTGTGATTTTGGAAAAACCTTTGTAACTTTTTCAATTTTGGTCCTAGAAAAATGCGTCTAAAGAAGAAGTTGCATGGTTTTGTTCCAGTTAATAGGAAAAATTTCAAAAACCCTTAAAAAATAAACTGGCAAAAAGTTACCGAAAATTGAAGTTTCAAAATGAAAAAATGTCTGTGATTTTGGAAAAAACCTTTGTAACTTTTTTAATTTTGGTCCTAGAAAAATGCGTCTAAAGAAGAAGTTGCATGGTTTTGTTCCAGTTAATAGGAAAAATTTCAAAAACCCTTAAAAAATAAACTGGCAAAAAGTTACCGAAAATTGAAGTTTCAAAATGAAAAAATGTCTGTGATTTTGGAAAAACCTTTGTAACTTTTTTAATTTTGGTCCTAGAAAAATGCGTCTAAAGAAGAAGTTGCATGGTTTTGTTCCAGTTAATAGGAAAAATTTCAAAAACCCTTAAAAAATAAACTGGCAAAAAGTTACCGAAAATTGAAGTTTCAAAATGAAAAAATGTCAGTGATTTTGGAAAAACCTTTGTAACTTTTTTAATTTTGGTCCCTAGAAATATGTGTCTAAAGAAGAAGTTGCATGGTTTTGTTCCAGTTAATAGGAAAAATTTCAAAAACCCTTAAAAAATAAACTGGCAAAAAGTTACCGAAAATTGAAGTTTCAAAATGAAAAAATGTCTGTGATTTTGGAAAAACCTTTGTAACTTTTTTAATTTTGGTCCTAGAAAAAATGCGTCTAAAGAAGAAGTTGCATGGTTTTGTTCCAGTTAATAGGAAAAATTTCAAAAACCCTTAAAAAATAAACTGGCAAAAAGTTACCGAAAATTGAAGTTTCAAAATGAAAAAATGTCTGTGATTTTGGAAAAACCTTTGTAACTTTTTTAATTTTGGTCCTAGAAAAATGCGTCTAAAGAAGAAGTTGCATGGTTTTGTTCCAGTTAATAGGAAAAATTTCAAAAACCCTTAAAAAATAAACTGGCAAAAAGTTACCGAAAATTGAAGTTTCAAAATGAAAAAATGTCTGTGATTTTGGAAAAACCTTTGTAACTTTTTTAATTTTGGTCCTAGAAAAATGCGTCTAAAGAAGAAGTTGCATGGTTTTGTTCCAGTTAATAGGAAAAATTTCAAAAACCCTTAAAAAATAAACTGGCAAAAAGTTACCGAAAATTGAAGTTTCAAAATGAAAAAATGTCTGTGATTTTGGAAAAACCTTTGTAACTTTTTTAATTTTGGTCCTAGAAAAATGCGTCTAAAGAAGAAGTTGCATGGTTTTGTTCCAGTTAATAGGAAAAATTTCAAAAACCCTTAAAAAATAAACTGGCAAAAAGTTACCGAAAATTGAAGTTTCAAAATGAAAAAATGTCTGTGATTTTGGAAAAACCTTTGTAACTTTTTTAATTTTGGTCCTAGAAAAATGCGTCTAAAGAAGAAGTTGCATGGTTTTGTTCCAGTTAATAGGAAAAATTTCAAAAACCCTTAAAAAATAAACTGGCAAAAAGTTACCGAAAATTGAAGTTTCAAAATGAAAAAATGTCTGTGATTTTGGAAAAACCTTTGTAACTTTTTTAATTTTGGTCCTAGAAAAATGCGTCTAAAGAAGAAGTTGCATGGTTTTGTTCCAGTTAATAGGAAAAATTTCAAAAACCCTTAAAAAATAAACTGGCAAAAAGTTACCGAAATTTAAAGTTTCAAAATGAAAAAATGTCTGTGATTTTGGAAAAACCTTTGTAACTTTTTCAATTTTGGTCCTAGAAAAATGCGTCTAAAGAAGAAGTTGCATGGTTTTGTTCCAGTTAATAGGAAAAATTTCAAAAACCCTTAAAAAATAAACTGGCAAAAAGTTACCGAAAATTGAAGTTTCAAAATGAAAAAATGTCTGTGATTTTGGAAAAACCTTTGTAACTTTTTTAATTTTGGTCCTAGAAAAATGCGTCTAAAGAAGAAGTTGCATGGTTTTGTTCCAGTTAATAGGAAAAATTTCAAAAACCCTTAAAAAATAAACTGGCAAAAAGTTACCGAAAATTGAAGTTTCAAAATGAAAAAATGTCTGTGATTTTGGAAAAACCTTTGTAACTTTTTTAATTTTGGTCCTAGAAAAATGCGTCTAAAGAAGAAGTTGCATGGTTTTGTTCCAGTTAATAGGAAAAATTTCAAAAACCCTTAAAAAAAAAACTGGCAAAAAGTTACCGAAAATTGAAGTTTCAAAATGAAAAAATGTCTGTGATTTTGGAAAAACCTTTGTAACTTTTTTAATTTTGGTCCTAGAAAAATGCGTCTAAAGAAGAAGTTGCATGGTTTTGTTCCAGTTAATAGGAAAAATTTCTTAAAACCCTTAAAAAATAAACTGGCAAAAAGTTACCGAAAATTGAAGTTTCAAAATGAAAAAATGTCTGTGATTTTGGAAAAACCTTTGTAACTTTTTTAATTTTGGTCCTAGAAAAATGCGTCTAAAGAAGAAGTTGCATGGTTTTGTTCCAGTTAATAGGAAAAATTTCAAAAACCCTTAAAAAATAAACTGGCAAAAAGTTACCGAAAATTGAAGTTTCAAAATGAAAAAATGTCTGTGATTTTGGAAAAACCTTTGTAACTTTTTTAATTTTGGTCCTAGAAAAAATGCGTCTAAAGAAGAAGTTGCATGGTTTTGTTCCAGTTAATAGGAAAAATTTCAAAAACCCTTAAAAAATAAACTGGCAAAAAGTTACCGAAAATTGAAGTTTCAAAATGAAAAAATGTCTGTGATTTTGGAAAAACCTTTGTAACTTTTTTAATTTTGGTCCTAGAAAAATGCGTCTAAAGAAGAAGTTGCATGGTTTTGTTCCAGTTAATAGGAAAAATTTCAAAAACCCTTAAAAAATAAACTGGCAAAAAGTTACCGAAAATTGAAGTTTCAAAATGAAAAAATGTCTGTGATTTTGGAAAAACCTTTGTAACTTTTTTAATTTTGGTCCTAGAAAAATGCGTCTAAAGAAGAAGTTGCATGGTTTTGTTCCAGTTAATAGGAAAAATTTCAAAAACCCTTAAAAAATAAACTGGCAAAAAGTTACCGAAAATTGAAGTTTCAAAATAAAAAAAATGTCTGTGATTTTGGAAAAACCTTTGTAACTTTTTCAATTTTGGTCCTAGAAAAATGCGTCTAAAGAAGAAGTTGCATGATTTTGTTCCAGTTAATAGGAAAAATTTCAAAAACTCTTAAAAAATAAACTGGCAAAAAGTTACCGAAAATTGAAGTTTCAAAATGAAAAAATGTCTGTGATTTTGGAAAAACCTTTGTAACTTTTTTAATTTTGGTCCTAGAAAAATGCGTCTAAAGAAGAAGTTGCATGGTTTTGTTCCAGTTAATAGGAAAAATTTCAAAAACCCTTAAAAAATAAACTGGCAAAAAGTTACCGAAAATTGAAGTTTCAAAATGAAAAAATGTCTGTGATTTTGGAAAAACCTTTGTAACTTTTTTAATTTTGGTCCTAGAAAAATGCGTCTAAAGAAGAAGTTGCATGGTTTTGTTCCAGTTAATAGGAAAAATTTCAAAAACCCTTAAAAAATAAACTGGCAAAAAGTTACCGAAAATTGAAGTTTCAAAATAAAAAAAATGTCTGTGATTTTGGAAAAACCTTTGTAACTTTTTTAATTTTGGTCCTAGAAAAATGCGTCTAAAGAAGAAGTTGCATGGTTTTGTTCCAGTTAATAGGAAAATTTTCAAAAACCCTTAAAAAATAAACTGGCAAAAAGTTACCGAAAATTGAAGTTTCAAAATGAAAAAATGTCTGTGATTTTGGAAAAACCTTTGTAACTTTTTTAATTTTGGTCCTAGAAAAATGCGTCTAAAGAAGAAGTTGCATGGTTTTGTTCCAGTTAATAGGAAAAATTTCAAAAACCCTTAAAAAATAAACTGGCAAAAAGTTACCGAAAATTGAAGTTTCAAAATGAAAAAATGTCTGTGATTTTGGAAAAACCTTTGTAACTTTTTTAATTTTGGTCCTAGAAAAATGCGTCTAAAGAAGAAGTTGCATGGTTTTGTTCCAGTTAATAGGAAAAATTTCAAAAACCCTTAAAAAATAAACTGGCAAAAAGTTACCGAAAATTGAAGTTTCAAAATGAAAAAATGTCTGTGATTTTGGAAAAACCTTTGTAACTTTTTTAATTTTGGTCCTAGAAAAATGCGTCTAAAGAAGAAGTTGCATGGTTTTGTTCCAGTTAATAGGAAAAATTTCAAAAACCCTTAAAAAATAAACTGGCAAAAAGTTACCGAAAATTGAAGTTTCAAAATGAAAAAATGTCTGTGATTTTGGAAAAACCTTTGTAACTTTTTCAATTTTGGTCCTAGAAAAATGCGTCTAAAGAAGAAGTTGCATGGTTTTGTTCCAGTTAATAGGAAAATTTTCAAAAACCCTTAAAAAATAAACTGGCAAAAAGTTACCGAAAATTGAAGTTTCAAAATGAAAAAATGTCTGTGATTTTGGAAAAACCTTTGTAACTTTTTCAATTTTGGTCCTAGAAAAATGCGTCTAAAGAAGAAGTTGCATGGTTTTGTTCCAGTTAATAGGAAAAATTTCAAAAACCCTTAAAAAATAAACTGGCAAAAAGTTACCGAAAATTGAAGTTTCAAAATGAAAAAATGTCTGTGATTTTGGAAAAACCTTTGTAACTTTTTTAATTTTGGTCCTAGAAAAATGCGTCTAAAGAAGAAGTTGCATGGTTTTGTTCCAGTTAATAGGAAAAATTTCAAAAACCCTTAAAAAATAAACTGGCAAAAAGTTACCGAAAATTGAAGTTTCAAAATGAAAAAATGTCTGTGATTTTGGAAAAACCTTTGTAACTTTTTTAATTTTGGTCCTAGAAAAATGCGTCTAAAGAAGAAGTTGCATGGTTTTGTTCCAGTTAATAGGAAAAATTTCAAAAACCCTTAAAAAATAAACTGGCAAAAAGTTACCGAAAATTGAAGTTTCAAAATGAAAAAATGTCTGTGATTTTGGAAAAACCTTTGTAACTTTTTTAATTTTGGTCCTAGAAAAATGCGTCTAAAGAAGAAGTTGCATGGTTTTGTTCCAGTTAATAGGAAAAATTTCAAAAACCCTTAAAAAATAAACTGGCAAAAAGTTACCGAAAATTGAAGTTTCAAAATGAAAAAATGTCTGTGATTTTGGAAAAACCTTTGTAACTTTTTTAATTTTGGTCCTAGAAAAATGCGTCTAAAGAAGAAGTTGCATGGTTTTGTTCCAGTTAATAGGAAAAATTTCAAAAACCCTTAAAAAATAAACTGGCAAAAAGTTACCGAAAATTGAAGTTTCAAAATGAAAAAATGTCTGTGATTTTGGAAAAACCTTTGTAACTTTTTCAATTTTGGTCCTAGAAAAATGCGTCTAAAGAAGAAGTTGCATGGTTTTGTTCCAGTTAATAGGAAAAATTTCAAAAACCCTTAAAAAATAAACTGGCAAAAAGTTACCGAAAATTGAAGTTTCAAAATGAAAAAATGTCTGTGATTTTGGAAAAACCTTTGTAACTTTTTTAATTTTGGTCCTAGAAAAATGCGTCTAAAGAAGAAGTTGCATGGTTTTGTTCCAGTTAATAGGAAAATTTTCAAAAACCCTTAAAAAATAAACTGGCAAAAAGTTACCGAAAATTGAAGTTTCAAAATGAAAAAATGTCTGTGATTTTGGAAAAACCTTTGTAACTTTTTTAATTTTGGTCCTAGAAAAATGCGTCTAAAGAAGAAGTTGCATGGTTTTGTTCCAGTTAATAGGAAAAATTTCAAAAACCCTTAAAAAATAAACTGGCAAAAAGTTACCGAAAATTGAAGTTTCAAAATGAAAAAATGTCTGTGATTTTGGAAAAACCTTTGTAAACTTTTTTAATTTTGGTCCTAGAAAAATGCGTCTAAAGAAGAAGTTGCATGGTTTTGTTCCAGTTAATAGGAAAAATTTCAAAAACCCTTAAAAAATAAACTGGCAAAAAGTTACCGAAAATTGAAGTTTCAAAATGAAAAAATGTCTGTGATTTTGGAAAAACCTTTGTAACTTTTTTTATTTTGGTCCTAGAAAAATGCGTCTAAAGAAGAAGTTGCATGGTTTTGTTCCAGTTAATAGGAAAAATTTCAAAAACCCTTAAAAAATAAACTGGCAAAAAGTTACCGAAAATTGAAGTTTCAAAATGAAAAAATGTCTGTGATTTTGGAAAAACCTTTGTAACTTTTTTAATTTTGGTCCTAGAAAAATGCGTCTAAAGAAGAAGTTGCATGGTTTTGTTCCAGTTAATAGGAAAAATTTTCAAAAACCCCTTAAAAAATAAACTGGCAAAAAGTTACCGAAAATTGAAGTTTCAAAATGAAAAAATGTCTGTGATTTTGGAAAAACCTTTGTAACTTTTTTAATTTTGGTCCTAGAAAAATGCGTCTAAAGAAGAAGTTGCATGGTTTTGTTCCAGTTAATAGGAAAAATTTCAAAAACCCTTAAAAAATAAACTGGCAAAAAGTTACCGAAAATTGAAGTTTCAAAATGAAAAAATGTCTGTGATTTTGGAAAAACCTTTGTAACTTTTTCAATTTTGGTCCTAGAAAAATGCGTCTAAAGAAGAAGTTGCATGGTTTTGTTCCAGTTAATAGGAAAAATTTCAAAAACCCTTAAAAAATAAACTGGCAAAAAGTTACCGAAAATTGAAGTTTCAAAATGAAAAAATGTCTGTGATTTTGGAAAAACCTTTGTAACTTTTTTAATTTTGGTCCTAGAAAAATTGCGTCTAAAGAAGAAGTTGCATGGTTTTGTTCCAGTTAATAGGAAAAATTTCAAAAACCCTTAAAAAATAAACTGGCAAAAAGTTACCGAAAATTGAAGTTTCAAAATGAAAAAATGTCTGTGATTTTGGAAAAACCTTTGTAACTTTTTTAATTTTGGTCCTAGAAAAATGCGTCTAAAGAAGAAGTTGCATGGTTTTGTTCCAGTTAATAGGAAAAATTTCAAAAACCCTTAAAAAATAAACTGGCAAAAAGTTACCGAAAATTGAAGTTTCAAAATGAAAAAATGTCTGTGATTTTGGAAAAACCTTTGTAACTTTTTTAATTTTGGTCCTAGAAAAATGCGTCTAAAGAAGAAGTTGCATGGTTTTGTTCCAGTTAATAGGAAAAATTTCAAAAACCCTTAAAAAATAAACTGGCAAAAAGTTACCGAAAATTGAAGTTTCAAAATGAAAAAATGTCTGTGATTTTGGAAAAACCTTTGTAACTTTTTTAATTTTGGTCCTAGAAAAATGCGTCTAAAGAAGAAGTTGCATGGTTTTGTTCCAGTTAATAGGAAAAATTTCAAAAACCCTTAAAAAATAAACTGGCAAAAAGTTACCGAAAATTGAAGTTTCAAAATGAAAAAATGTCTGTGATTTTGGAAAAACCTTTGTAACTTTTTTTTAATTTGGTCCTAGAAAAATGCGTCTAAAGAAGAAGTTGCATGGTTTTGTTCCAGTTAATAGGAAAAATTTCAAAAACCCTTAAAAAATAAACTGGCAAAAAGTTACCGAAAATTGAAGTTTCAAAATGAAAAAATGTCTGTGATTTTGGAAAAACCTTTGTAACTTTTTTAATTTTGGTCCTAGAAAAATGCGTCTAAAGAAGAAGTTGCATGGTTTTGATCCAGTTAATAGGAAAAATTTCAAAAACCCTTAAAAAATAAACTGGCAAAAAGTTACCGAAAATTGAAGTTTCAAAATGAAAAAATGTCTGTGATTTTGGAAAAACCTTTGTAACTTTTTTAATTTTGGTCCTAGAAAAATGCGTCTAAAGAAGAAGTTGCATGGTTTTGTTCCAGTTAATAGGAAAAATTTCAAAAACCCTTAAAAAATAAACTGGCAAAAAGTTACCGAAAATTGAAGTTTCAAAATGAAAAAATGTCTGTGATTTTGGAAAAACCTTTGTAACTTTTTTAATTTTGGTCCTAGAAAAATGCGTCTAAAGAAGAAGTTGCATGGTTTTGTTCCAGTTAATAGGAAAAATTTCAAAAACCCTTAAAAAATAAACTGGCAAAAAGTTACCGAAAATTGAAGTTTCAAAATGAAAAAAATGTCTGTGATTTTGGAAAAACCTTTGTAACTTTTTTAATTTTGGTCCTAGAAAAATGCGTCTAAAGAAGAAGTTGCATGGTTTTGTTCCAGTTAATAGGAAAAATTTCAAAAACCCTTAAAAAATAAACTGGCAAAAAGTTACCGAAAATTGAAGTTTCAAAATGAAAAAATGTCTGTGATTTTGGAAAAACCTTTGTAACTTTTTCAATTTTGGTCCTAGAAAAATGCGTCTAAAGAAGAAGTTGCATGGTTTTGTTCCAGTTAATAGGAAAAATTTCAAAAACCCTTAAAAAATAAACTGGCAAAAAGTTACCGAAAATTGAAGTTTCAAAATGAAAAAATGTCTGTGATTTTGGAAAAACCTTTGTAACTTTTTTAATTTTGGTCCTAGAAAAATGCGTCTAAAGAAGAAGTTGCATGGTTTTGTTCCAGTTAATAGGAAAAATTTCAAAAACCCTTAAAAAATAAACTGGCAAAAAGTTACCGAAAATTGAAGTTTCAAAATGAAAAAATGTCTGTGATTTTGGAAAAAACCTTGTAACTTTTTTAATTTTGGTCCTAGAAAAATGCGTCTAAAGAAGAAGTTGCATGGTTTTGTTCCAGTTAATAGGAAAAATTTCAAAAACCCTTAAAAAATAAACTGGCAAAAAGTTACCGAAAATTGAAGTTTCAAAATGAAAAAATGTCTGTGATTTTGGAAAAACCTTTGTAACTTTTTTAATTTTGGTCCTAGAAAAATGCGTCTAAAGAAGAAGTTGCATGGTTTTGTTCCAGTTAATAGGAAAATTTTCAAAAACCCTTAAAAAATAAACTGGCAAAAAGTTACCGAAAATTGAAGTTTCAAAATGAAAAAATGTCTGTGATTTTGGAAAAACCTTTGTAACTTTTTTAATTTTGGTCCTAGAAAAATGCGTCTAAAGAAGAAGTTGCATGGTTTTGTTCCAGTTAATAGGAAAAATTTCAAAAACCCTTAAAAAATAAACTGGCAAAAAGTTACCGAAAATTGAAGTTTCAAAATGAAAAAATGTCTGTGATTTTGGAAAAACCTTTGTAACTTTTTCAATTTTGGTCCTAGAAAAATGCGTCTAAAGAAGAAGTTGCATGGTTTTGTTCCAGTTAATAGGAAAAATTTCAAAAACCCTTAAAAAATAAACTGGCAAAAAGTTACCGAAAATTGAAGTTTCAAAATGAAAAAATGTCTGTGATTTTGGAAAAACCTTTGTAACTTTTTTAATTTTGGTCCTAGAAAAATGCGTCTAAAGAAGAAGTTGCATGGTTTTGTTCCAGTTAATAGGAAAAATTTTTAAAAACCCTTAAAAAATAAACTGGCAAAAAGTTACCGAAAATTGAAGTTTCAAAATGAAAAAATGTCTGTGATTTTGGAAAAACCTTTGTAACTTTTTTAATTTTGGTCCTAGAAAAATGCGTCTAAAGAAGAAGTTGCATGGTTTTGATCCAGTTAATAGGAAAAATTTCAAAAACCCTTAAAAAATAAACTGGCAAAAAGTTACCGAAAATTGAAGTTTCAAAATGAAAAAATGTCTGTGATTTTGGAAAAACCTTTGTAACTTTTTTAATTTTGGTCCTAGAAAAATGCGTCTAAAGAAGAAGTTGCATGGTTTTGTTCCAGTTAATAGGAAAAATTTCAAAAACTCTTAAAAAATAAACTGGCAAAAAGTTACCGAAAATTGAAGTTTCAAAATGAAAAAATGTCTGTGATTTTGGAAAAACCTTTGTAACTTTTTCAATTTTGGTCCTAGAAAAATGCGTCTAAAGAAGAAGTTGCATGGTTTTGTTCCAGTTAATAGGAAAAATTTCAAAAACCCTTAAAAAATAAACTGGCAAAAAGTTACCGAAAATTGAAGTTTCAAAATGAAAAAATGTCTGTGATTTTGGAAAAACCTTTGTAACTTTTTTAATTTTGGTCCTAGAAAAATGCGTCTAAAGAAGAAGTTGCATGGTTTTGTTCCAGTTAATAGGAAAAATTTCAAAAACCCTTAAAAAATAAACTGGCAAAAAGTTACCGAAAATTGAAGTTTCAAAATGAAAAAATGTCTGTGATTTTTGGAAAAACCTTTGTAACTTTTTTAATTTTGGTCCTAGAAAAATGCGTCTAAAGAAGAAGTTGCATGGTTTTGTTCCAGTTAATAGGAAAAATTTCAAAAACCCTTAAAAAATAAACTGGCAAAAAGTTACCGAAAATTGAAGTTTCAAAATGAAAAAATGTCTGTGATTTTGGAAAAACCTTTGTAACTTTTTTAATTTTGGTCCTAGAAAAATGCGTCTAAAGAAGAAGTTGCATGGTTTTGTTCCAGTTAATAGGAAAAATTTCAAAAACCCTTAAAAAATAAACTGGCAAAAAGTTACCGAAAATTGAAGTTTCAAAATGAAAAAATGTCTGTGATTTTGGAAAAACCTTTGTAACTTTTTTAATTTTGGTCCTAGAAAAATGCGTCTAAAGAAGAAGTTGCATGGTTTTGTTCCAGTTAATAGGAAAAATTTCAAAAACCCTTAAAAAATAAACTGGCAAAAAGTTACCGAAAATTGAAGTTTCAAAATGAAAAAATGTCTGTGATTTTGGAAAAACCTTTGTAACTTTTTCAATTTTGGTCCTAGAAAAATGCGTCTAAAGAAGAAGTTGCATGGTTTTGTTCCAGTTAATAGGAAAAATTTCAAAAACCCTTAAAAAATAAACTGGCAAAAAGTTACCGAAAATTGAAGTTTCAAAATGAAAAAATGTCTGTGATTTTGGAAAAACCTTTGTAACTTTTTCAATTTTGGTCCTAGAAAAATGCGTCTAAAGAAGAAGTTGCATGGTTTTGTTCCAGTTAATAGGAAAAATTTCAAAAACCCTTAAAAAAAAAACTGGCAAAAAGTTACCGAAAATTGAAGTTTCAAAATGAAAAAATGTCTGTGATTTTGGAAAAACCTTTGTAACTTTTTTAATTTTGGTCCTAGAAAAATGCGTCTAAAGAAGAAGTTGCATGGTTTTGTTCCAGTTAATAGGAAAAATTTCAAAAACCCTTAAAAAATAAACTGGCAAAAAGTTACCGAAAATTGAAGTTTCAAAATGAAAAAATGTCTGTGATTTTGGAAAAACCTTTGTAACTTTTTTAATTTTGGTCCTAGAAAAATGCGTCTAAAGAAGAAGTTGCATGGTTTTGTTCCAGTTAATAGGAAAATTTTCAAAAACCCTTAAAAAATAAACTGGCAAAAAGTTACCGAAAATTGAAGTTTCAAAATGAAAAAATGTCTGTGATTTTGGAAAAACCTTTGTAACTTTTTTAATTTTGGTCCTAGAAAAATGCGTCTAAAGAAGAAGTTGCATGGTTTTGTTCCAGTTAATAGGAAAAATTTCAAAAACCCTTAAAAAATAAACTGGCAAAAAGTTACCGAAAATTGAAGTTTCAAAATGAAAAAATGTCTGTGATTTTGGAAAAACCTTTGTAACTTTTTTAATTTTGGTCCTAGAAAAATGCGTCTAAAGAAGAAGTTGCATGGTTTTTGTTCCAGTTAATAGGAAAAATTTCAAAAACCCTTAAAAAATAAACTGGCAAAAAGTTACCGAAAATTGAAGTTTCAAAATGAAAAAATGTCTGTGATTTTGGAAAAACCTTTGTAACTTTTTTAATTTTGGTCCTAGAAAAATGCGTCTAAAGAAGAAGTTGCATGGTTTTGTTCCAGTTAATAGGAAAAATTTCAAAAACCCTTAAAAAATAAACTGGCAAAAAGTTACCGAAAATTGAAGTTTCAAAATGAAAAAATGTCTGTGATTTTGGAAAAACCTTTGTAACTTTTTCAATTTTGGTCCTAGAAAAATGCGTCTAAAGAAGAAGTTGCATGGTTTTGTTCCAGTTAATAGGAAAATTTTCAAAAACCCTTAAAAAATAAACTGGCAAAAAGTTACCGAAAATTGAAGTTTCAAAATGAAAAAATGTCTGTGATTTTGGAAAAACCTTTGTAACTTTTTCAATTTTGGTCCTAGAAAAATGCGTCTAAAGAAGAAGTTGCATGGTTTTGTTCCAGTTAATAGGAAAAATTTCAAAAACCCTTAAAAAATAAACTGGCAAAAAGTTACCGAAAATTGAAGTTTCAAAATGAAAAAATGTCTGTGATTTTGGAAAAACCTTTGTAACTTTTTTAATTTTGGTCCTAGAAAAATGCGTCTAAAGAAGAAGTTGCATGGTTTTGTTCCAGTTAATAGGAAAAATTTCAAAAACCCTTAAAAAATAAACTGGCAAAAAGTTACCGAAAATTGAAGTTTCAAAATGAAAAAATGTCTGTGATTTTGGAAAAACCTTTGTAACTTTTTTAATTTTGGTCCTAGAAAAATGCGTCTAAAGAAGAAGTTGCATGGTTTTGATCCAGTTAATAGGAAAAATTTCAAAAACCCTTAAAAAATAAACTGGCAAAAAGTTACCGGAAATTGAATTTCAAAATGAAAAAATGTCTGTGATTTTGGAAAAACCTTTGTAACTTTTTTAATTTTGGTCCGAGAAAAATGCGTCTAAAGAAGAAGTTGCATGGTTTTGTTCCAGTTAATAGGAAAATTTTCATAAACCCTTAAAAAATAAACTGGCAAAAAGTTACCGAAAATTGAAATTTCAAAATGAAAAAATGTCTGTGATTTTGGAAAAAAAACCTTTGTAACTTTTTTAATTTTGGTCCTAGAAAAATGCGTCTAAAGAAGAAGTTGTATGGTTTTGATCCAGTTAATAGGAAAAATTTCAAAAACCCTTAAAAAATAAACTGGCAAAAAGTTACCGAAAATTGAAGTTTCAAAATGAAAAAATGTCTGTGATTTTGGAAAAACCTTTGTAACTTTTTCAATTTTGGTCCTAGAAAAATGCGTCTAAAGAAGAAGTTGCATGGTTTTGTTCCAGTTAATAGGAAAAATTTCAAAAACCCTTAAAAAATAAACTGGCAAAAAGTTACCGAAAATTGAAGTTTCAAAATGAAAAAATGTCTGTGATTTTGGAAAAACCTTTGTAACTTTTTCAATTTTGGTCCTAGAAAAATGCGTCTAAAGAAGAAGTTGCATGGTTTTGTTCCAGTTAATAGGAAAAATTTCAAAAACCCTTAAAAAAAAAACTGGCAAAAAGTTACCGAAAATTGAAGTTTCAAAATGAAAAAATGTCTGTGATTTTGGAAAAACCTTTGTAACTTTTTTAATTTTGGTCCTAGAAAAATGCGTCTAAAGAAGAAGTTGCATGGTTTTGTTCCAGTTAATAGGAAAAATTTCAAAAACCCTTAAAAAATAAACTGGCAAAAAGTTACCGAAAATTGAAGTTTCAAAATGAAAAAATGTCTGTGATTTTGGAAAAACCTTTGTAACTTTTTTAATTTTGGTCCTAGAAAAATGCGTCTAAAGAAGAAGTTGCATGGTTTTGATCCAGTTAATAGGAAAATTTTCATAAACCCTTAAAAAATAAACTGGCAAAAAGTTACCGGAAATTGAAGTTTCAAAATGAAAAAATGTCTGTGATTTTGGAAAAACCTTTGTAACTTTTTTAATTTTGGTCCTAGAAAAATGCGTCTAAAGAAGAAGTTGCATGGTTTTGTTCCAGTTAATAGGAAAAATTTCAAAAACCCTTAAAAAATAAACTGGCAAAAAGTTACCGAAAATTGAAGTTTCAAAATGAAAAAATGTCTGTGATTTTGGAAAAACCTTTGTAACTTTTTTAATTTTGGTCCTAGAAAAATGCGTCTAAAGAAGAAGTTGCATGGTTTTGTTCCAGTTAATAGGAAAAATTTCAAAAACCCTTAAAAAATAAACTGGCAAAAAGTTACCGAAAATTGAAGTTTCAAAATGAAAAAATGTCTGTGATTTTGGAAAAACCTTTGTAACTTTTTTAATTTTGGTCCTAGAAAAATGCGTCTAAAGAAGAAGTTGCATGGTTTTGTTCCAGTGATTAGGAAAAATTTCAAAAACCCTTAAAAAATAAACTGGCAAAAAGTTACCGAAAATTGAAGTTTCAAAATGAAAAAATGTCTGTGATTTTGGAAAAACCTTTGTAACTTTTTCAATTTTGGTCCTAGAAAAATGCGTCTAAAGAAGAAGTTGCATGGTTTTGTTCCAGTTAATAGGAAAAATTTTAAAAACCCTTAAAAAATAAACTGGCAAAAAGTTACCGAAAATTGAAGTTTCAAAATGAAAAAATGTCTGTGATTTTGGAAAAACCTTTGTAACTTTTTCAATTTTGGTCCTAGAAAAATGCGTCTAAAGAAGAAGTTGCATGGTTTTGTTCCAGTTAATAGGAAAAATTTCAAAAACCCTTAAAAAATAAACTGGCAAAAAGTTACCGAAAATTGAAGTTTCAAAATGAAAAAATGTCTGTGATTTTGGAAAAACCTTTGTAACTTTTTTAATTTTGGTCCTAGAAAAATGCGTCTAAAGAAGAAGTTGCATGGTTTTGTTCCAGTTAATAGGAAAAATTTCAAAAACCCTTAAAAAATAAACTGGCAAAAAGTTACCGAAAATTGAAGTTTCAAAATGAAAAAATGTCTGTGATTTTGGAAAAACCTTTGTAACTTTTTTAATTTTGGTCCTAGAAAAATGCGTCTAAAGAAGAAGTTGCATGGTTTTGATCCAGTTAATAGGAAAAATTTCAAAAACCCTTAAAAAATAAACTGGCAAAAAGTTACCGGAAATTGAATTTCAAAATGAAAAAATGTCTGTGATTTTGGAAAAACCTTTGTAACTTTTTTAATTTTGGTCCGAGAAAAATGCGTCTAAAGAAGAAGTTGCATGGTTTTGTTCCAGTTAATAGGAAAATTTTCATAAACCCTTAAAAAATAAACTGGCAAAAAGTTACCGAAAATTGAAATTTCAAAATGAAAAAATGTCTGTGATTTTGGAAAAACCTTTGTAACTTTTTTAATTTTGGTCCTAGAAAAATGCGTCTAAAGAAGAAGTTGCATGGTTTTGTTCCAGTTAATAGGAAAAATTTCAAAAACCCTAAAAAAATAAACTGGCAAAAAGTTACCGAAAATTGAAGTTTCAAAATGAAAAAATGTCTGTGATTTTGGAAAAACCTTTGTAACTTTTTCAATTTTGGTCCTAGAAAAATGCGTCTAAAGAAGAAGTTGCATGGTTTTGTTCCAGTTAATAGGAAAAATTTCAAAAACCCTTAAAAAATAAACTGGCAAAAAGTTGCCGAAAATTGAAGTTTCAAAATGAAAAAATGTCTGTGATTTTGGAAAAACCTTTGTAACTTTTTTAATTTTGGTCCTAGAAAAATGCGTCTAAAGAAGAAGTTGCATGGTTTTGTTCCAGTTAATAGGAAAAATTTCAAAAACCCTTAAAAAATAAACTGGCAAAAAGTTACCGAAAATTGAAGTTTCAAAATGAAAAAAAGTCTGTGATTTTGGAAAAACCTTTGTAACTTTTTTAATTTTGGTCCTAGAAAAATGCGTCTAAAGAAGAAGTTGCATGGTTTTGTTCCAGTTAATAGGAAAAATTTCAAAAACTCTTAAAAAATAAACTGGCAAAAAGTTACCGAAAATTGAAGTTTCAAAATGAAAAAATGTCTGTGATTTTGGAAAAACCTTTGTAACTTTTTTAATTTTGGACCTAGAAAAATGCGTCTAAAGAAGAAGTTGCATGGTTTTGATCCAGTTAATAGGAAAATTTTCATAAACCCTTAAAAAATAAACTGGCAAAAAGTTACCGGAAATTGAAGTTTCAAAATGAAAAAATGTCTGTGATTTTGGAAAAACCTTTGTAACTTTTTCAATTTTGGTCCTAGAAAAATGCGTCTAAAGAAGAAGTTGCATGGTTTTGTTCCAGTTAATAGGAAAAATTTCAAAAACCCTTAAAAAATAAACTGGCAAAAAGTTACCGAAAATTGAATTTTCAAAATGAAAAAATGTCTGTGATTTTGGAAAAACCTTTGTAACTTTTTCAATTTTGGTCCTAGAAAAATGCGTCTAAAGAAGAAGTTGCATGGTTTTGTTCCAGTTAATAGGAAAAATTTCAAAAACCCTTAAAAAATAAACTGGCAAAAAGTTACCGAAAATTGAAGTTTCAAAATGAAAAAATGTCTGTGATTTTGGAAAAACCTTTGTAACTTTTTTAATTTTGGTCCTAGAAAAATGCGTCTAAAGAAGAAGTTGCATGGTTTTGATCCAGTTAATAGGAAAAATTTCAAAAACCCTTAAAAAATAAACTGGCAAAAAGTTACCGAAAATTGAAGTTTCAAAATGAAAAAATGTCTGTGATTTTGGAAAAACCTTTGTAACTTTTTTAATTTTGGTCCTAGAAAAATGCGTCTAAAGAAGAAGTTGCATGGTTTTGTTCCAGTTAATAGGAAAAATTTCAAAAACCCTTAAAAAATAAACTGGCAAAAAGTTACCGAAAATTGAAGTTTCAAAATGAAAAAATGTCTGTGATTTTGGAAAAACCTTTGTAACTTTTTCAATTTTGGTCCTAGAAAAATGCGTCTAAAGAAGAAGTTGCATGGTTTTGTTCCAGTTAATAGGAAAAATTTCAAAAACCCTTAAAAAATAAACTGGCAAAAAGTTACCGAAAATTGAAGTTTCAAAATGAAAAAATGTCTGTGATTTTGGAAAAACCTTTGTAACTTTTTTAATTTTGGTCCTAGAAAAATGCGTCTAAAGAAGAAGTTGCATGGTTTTGTTCCTGTGATTAGGAAAAATTTCAAAAACCCTTAAAAAATAAACTGGCAAAAAGTTACCGAAAATTGAAGTTTCAAAATGAAAAAATGTCTGTGATTTTGGAAAAACCTTTGTAACTTTTTCAATTTTGGTCCTAGAAAAATGCGTCTAAAGAAGAAGTTGCATGGTTTTGTTCCAGTTAATAGGAAAATTTTCAAAAACCCTTAAAAAATAAACTGGCAAAAAGTTACCGAAAATTGAAGTTTCAAAATGAAAAAATGTCTGTGATTTTGGAAAAACCTTTGTAACTTTTTCAATTTTGGTCCTAGAAAAATGCGTCTAAAGAAGAAGTTGCATGGTTTTGTTCCAGTTAATAGGAAAAATTTCAAAAACCCTTAAAAAATAAACTGGCAAAAAGTTACCGAAAATTTAAGTTTCAAAATGAAAAAATGTCTGTGATTTTGGAAAAACCTTTGTAACTTTTTTAATTTTGGTCCTAGAAAAATGCGTCTAAAGAAGAAGTTGCATGGTTTTGTTCCAGTTAATAGGAAAAATTTCAAAAACCCTTAAAAAATAAACTGTCAAAAAGTTACGAAAAATTGAAGTTTCAAAATGAAAAAATGTCTGTGATTTTGGAAAAACCTTTGTAACTTTTTTAATTTTGGTCCTAGAAAAATGCGTCTAAAGAAGAAGTTGCATGGTTTTGATCCAGTTAATAGGAAAAATTTCAAAAACCCTTAAAAAATAAACTGGCAAAAAGTTACCGGAAATTGAATTTCAAAATGAAAAAATGTCTGTGATTTTGGAAAAACCTTTGTAACTTTTTTAATTTTGGTCCGAGAAAAATGCGTCTAAAGAAGAAGTTGCATGGTTTTGTTCCAGTTAATAGGAAAATTTTCATAAACCCTTAAAAAATAAACTGGCAAAAAGTTACCGAAAATTGAAATTTCAAAATGAAAAAATGTCTGTGATTTTGGAAAAACCTTTGTAACTTTTTTAATTTTGGTCCTAGAAAAATGCGTCTAAAGAAGAAGTTGCATGGTTTTGATCCAGTTAATAGGAAAAATTTCAAAAACCCTTAAAAAATAAACTGGCAAAAAGTTACCGAAAATTGAAGTTTCAAAATGAAAAAATGTCTGTGATTTTGGAAAAACCTTTGTAACTTTTTCAATTTTGGTCCTAGAAAAATGCGTCTAAAGAAGAAGTTGCATGGTTTTGTTCCAGTTAATAGGAAAAATTTCAAAAACCCTTAAAAAATAAACTGGCAAAAAGTTGCCGAAAATTGAAGTTTCAAAATGAAAAAATGTCTGTGATTTTGGAAAAACCTTTGTAACTTTTTTAATTTTGGTCCTAGAAAAATGCGTCTAAAGAAGAAGTTGCATGGTTTTGTTCCAGTTAATAGGAAAAATTTCAAAAACCCTTAAAAAATAAACTGGCAAAAAGTTACCGAAAATTGAAGTTTCAAAATGAAAAAAAGTCTGTGATTTTGGAAAAACCTTTGTAACTTTTTTAATTTTGGTCCTAGAAAAATGCGTCTAAAGAAGAAGTTGCATGGTTTTGTTCCAGTTAATAGGAAAAATTTCAAAAACTCTTAAAAAATAAACTGGCAAAAAGTTACCGAAAATTGAAGTTTCAAAATGAAAAAATGTCTGTGATTTTGGAAAAACCTTTGTAACTTTTTTAATTTTGGACCTAGAAAAATGCGTCTAAAGAAGAAGTTGCATGGTTTTGATCCAGTTAATAGGAAAATTTTCATAAACCCTTAAAAAATAAACTGGCAAAAAGTTACCGGAAATTGAAGTTTCAAAATGAAAAAATGTCTGTGATTTTGGAAAAACCTTTGTAACTTTTTCAATTTTGGTCCTAGAAAAATGCGTCTAAAGAAGAAGTTGCATGGTTTTGTTCCAGTTAATAGGAAAAATTTCAAAAACCCTTAAAAAATAAACTGGCAAAAAGTTACCGAAAATTGAATTTTCAAAATGAAAAAATGTTTGTGATTTTGGAAAAACCTTTGTAACTTTTTCAATTTTGGTCCTAGAAAAATGCGTCTAAAGAAGAAGTTGCATGGTTTTGTTCCAGTTAATAGGAAAAATTTCAAAAACCCTTAAAAAATAAACTGGCAAAAAGTTACCGAAAATTGAAGTTTCAAAATGAAAAAAATGTCTGTGATTTTGGAAAAACCTTTGTAACTTTTTTAATTTTGGTCCTAGAAAAATGCGTCTAAAGAAGAAGTTGCATGGTTTTGTTCCAGTTAATAGGAAAAATTTCAAAAACCCTTAAAAAATAAACTGGCAAAAAGTTACCGAAAATTGAAGTTTCAAAATGAAAAAATGTCTGTGATTTTGGAAAAACCTTTGTAACTTTTTTAATTTTGGTCCTAGAAAAATGCGTCTAAAGAAGAAGTTGCATGGTTTTGATCCAGTTAATAGGAAAATTTTCATAAACCCTTAAAAAATAAACTGGCAAAAAGTTACCGGAAATTGAAGTTTCAAAATGAAAAAATGTCTGTGATTTTGGAAAAACCTTTGTAACTTTTTTAATTTTGGTCCTAGAAAAATGCGTCTAAAGAAGAAGTTGCATGGTTTTGTTCCAGTTAATAGGAAAAATTTCAAAAACTCTTAAAAAATAAACTGGCAAAAAGTTACCGAAAATTGAAGTTTCAAAATGAAAAAATGTCTGTGATTTTGGAAAAACCTTTGTAACTTTTTTAATTTTGGTCCTAGAAAAATGCGTCTAAAGAAGAAGTTGCATGGTTTTGATCCAGTTAAAAGGAAAAATTTCAAAAACCCTTAAAAAATAAACTGGCAAAAAGTTACCGGAAATTAAAGTTTCAAAATGAAAAAATGTCTGTGATTTTGGAAAAACCTTTGTAACTTTTTTAATTTTGGTCCTAGAAAAATGCGTCTAAAGAAGAAGTTGCATGGTTTTGTTCCAGTTAATAGGAAAAATTTCAAAAACCCTTAAAAAATAAACTGGCAAAAAGTTACCGAAAATTGAATTTTCAAAATGAAAAAATGTCTGTGATTTTGGAAAAACCTTTGTAACTTTTTCAATTTTGGTCCTAGAAAAATGCGTCTAAAGAAGAAGTTGCATGGTTTTGTTCCAGTTAATAGGAAAAATTTCAAAAACCCTTAAAAAATAAACTGGCAAAAAGTTACCGAAAATTGAAGTTTCAAAATGAAAAAATGTCTGTGATTTTGGAAAAACCTTTGTAACTTTTTTAATTTTGGTCCTAGAAAAATGCGTCTAAAGAAGAAGTTGCATGGTTTTGATCCAGTTAATAGGAAAATTTTCATAAACCCTTAAAAAATAAACTGGCAAAAAGTTACCGAAAATTGAAGTTTCAAAATGAAAAAATGTCTGTGATTTTGGAAAAACCTTTGTAACTTTTTTAATTTTGGTCCTAGAAAAATGCGTCCAAAGAAGAAGTTGCATGGTTTTGATCCAGTTAATAGGAAAATTTTCATAAACCCTTAAAAAATAAACTGGCAAAAAGTTACCGAAAATTGAAGTTTCAAAATGAAAAAATGTCTGTGATTTTGGAAAAACCTTTGTAACTTTTTTAATTTTGGTCCTAGAAAAATGCGTCTAAAGAAGAAGTTGCATGGTTTTGATCCAGTTAATAGGAAAAATTTCAAAAACCCTTAAAAAATAAACTGGCAAAAAGTTACCGAAAATTGAAGTTTCAAAATGAAAAAATGTCTGTGATTTTGGAAAAACCTTTGTAACTTTTTCAATTTTGGTCCTAGAAAAATGCGTCTAAAGAAGAAGTTGCATGGTTTTGTTCCAGTTAATAGGAAAAATTTCAAAAACCCTTAAAAAATAAACTGGCAAAAAGTTGCCGAAAATTGAAGTTTCAAAATGAAAAAATGTCTGTGATTTTGGAAAAACCTTTGTAACTTTTTTAATTTTGGTCCTAGAAAAATGCGTCTAAAGAAGAAGTTGCATGGTTTTGTTCCAGTTAATAGGAAAAATTTCAAAAACCCTTAAAAAATAAACTGGCAAAAAGTTACCGAAAATTGAAGTTTCAAAATGAAAAAATGTCTGTGATTTTGGAAAAACCTTTGTAACTTTTTTAATTTTGGTCCTAGAAAAATGCGTCTAAAGAAGAAGTTGCATGGTTTTGTTCCAGTTAATAGGAAAAATTTCAAAAACCCTTAAAAAATAAACTGGCAAAAAGTTACCGAAAATTGAAGTTTCAAAATGAAAAAATGTCTGTGATTTTGGAAAAACCTTTGTAACTTTTTTAATTTTGGTCCTAGAAAAATGCGTCTAAAGAAGAAGTTGCATGGTTTTGTTCCTGTTAATAGGAAAAATTTCAAAAACCCTTAAAAAATAAACTGGCAAAAAGTTACCGAAAATTGAAGTTTCAAAATGAAAAAATGTCTGTGATTTTGGAAAAACCTTTGTAACTTTTTTAATTTTGGTCCTAGAAAAATGCGTCTAAAGAAGAAGTTGCATGGTTTTGTTCCAGTTAATAGGAAAAATTTTAAAAACCCTTAAAAAATAAACTGGCAAAAAGTTACCGAAAATTGAAGTTTCAAAATGAAAAAATGTCTGTGATTTTGGAAAAACCTTTGTAACTTTTTTAATTTTTGTAAAATGAAGTGTTTTTTTTGTAATAATATTGCTACTTGACTTTCAAATGTAGTCAAAAGAATCATTTCGAAAATAGATTTTCATCTTATTTCCCGGATAGATGAAAGTGGAGAGTGGAGTTTAATTTAAATTGAATTTTTCCTGGTTAAATATACGAATTGGAAAGAGGTTTTTGAAAAAATTTTTTAAAGGTGGAAAGAAAAAGAATTTATGAAAATGAGAAGAGAGTTTGTATGCGTATTATTAGGACAGTTTTAATTGTCTACGGGCTTTATTATAAAATTTTAATTGTCTAATGGTTTCAACATAAAAATAAGAAATAAAATGAGAGGAAATAATTTAAGAGAACTCTCGATAGGAAAAAAATTTGCTTCGTTCAAGCTCGAACTAAAGGTAGTAGAATTAGTTAAAGTGAGAGTTATATCAGTATAACCAACTTGCTTTCAGATTGTGAATAATTGCCAGGATCAGGAATGAGCTTTGAGGGAGTTTGAAAATCAATGCTCCTTGAGGGTCAAAAGAGGAATCTGGGATAATCGTCTAGCATCGACAAGTAACCGATTATTTCCCATTATACCGTGCCATAAATTGTTCCGCGTAGCCAAACTCGCGAAGGGCGCGCACCCACACACAGCATACACTATCGGTTGCTATGTACCTCGTTACAGGCGAGTAATGAGATTTCTCCTGGCGCCTCTCTTTCTCTCTTCTCTCTATCTCTCTCTTTCATCTCAAAGGCTCGAAGATCAATCGATTCTCTCTCGACTTTCTTCCCCATACATCCTAATCTTCGAACTGACTTTTTTAGAATCTCTTTCAACATAAGAGATAACAATGAGAAAAAGAAAACAATGACTACTTTTTTAATCGAGGGTAGAATGCTGATTACTACGAGCATTGTCTGCAACTACCAATTCTTGTTACTACTATTTTTTGCCTTTGGAAAAAGTTGATGTTTGAAAAAAGGACTTGTTATTGCTCGAAACAATCAAAATTTATTTTCGTATCTATTATGATGGTCATTTTTTGTTGTTGTGACTAACAATGTTGGTAACTACTACTATTTTTAGCTTTAAATGGTAATTGGAACAAGTATTGTTTTTATCTATCTTGATTACAACTATCTTTCATATATCTTTTATATAAATATTATGAAAAGAAGAAAAATTGAGAGGAAAGGAGAAAAAGAGGAATATAAGGGAAAATAAAATACAGTAGAGAAGAACATACCGAGTGGCGTTAATAGTGAATATGGTCTCGATTGAGCGACGATCGAAAATCCCGCTGAGGAGATATTGAATGGCAATAAGGGTCAGAACGACACAGGCGAGGGCCTTGTAAGCATGGGCCCAATGCCTCACTGCCACGGCTGTGGCCAGAGTCATTGCATATACGTGACACCATTACTGTTTCGCTTATTTTTTTAATGAATGTGTCGGCGGCTTTCTCCTTCTTTTTTTTTGCTGTTGTTCCCCGGTTAATTCTTCTCGAGCAGGAAAATAAAATTCTTCTTGCTATTCCACTTCCAATATTGTGGAACTGTTATCCAAGGCACACTTTTTCTTAGAAACATCACCTCATCCAAATTATGTTTATGATGATGTAGTTAATTCTTCAGGAGATTCTTCTGCAACAAAAAAAAATGTATTCGGTTAATCAATGGGCAAACATTTTTATCTATTCCAGGGCTCGATGCAGTAAAAGTATTTAAAAATTAAGACTTTACGGACCAAAAATGAAAAATTATGGACCATTTACGGAACAACTGACAAAAATAGAATCAGGCCGAATCAATAAAAGAGAGCATTAATCACTAACCGACAGAAGTCTTAAATCAGCTTGCTGCCAACTATGAAATTTTAATTGAAACGATTGTTGAGTTATAGTTCCAACCACTAATATAACTAAAGAAGAAAAATTCCAATCTTATTGTAAATTAAATTCCTCCGTTTGTTTAAATCAAGAAAAGCTTCCAGTTGAAATGAAAGTTGAAAGCTTTACGCTTGATATTCTTCCGTTTTAAAGCAAACTTCCACCGTAAAAGTGAAGATATTAAAACATTTAATTTTCCCCAAGTGTTTTACGAGAATCGGTTTTCCTTTCATTTTTTTAGCGCTCCTGGAATATGTTAATGGAAGGAAATACACCACTTAAATATCCGAGTTTAAAGCACTTGAGAAAGTTTCAGCCAAAGATAGTTTCGGGAAAAACTTTCATCTCAATATAGCTTCACGAAGCCCGATCATATATTCAACTACACAATGTATATATATATATATATATACGTATACAGGAATGGTATGGCGTATATACACGAATGGTATAACCATACATATATAGACTCACTAGAACTACAGTTCGAACGAATGGAAAAAGGAACTTTTAAATTCAGCCCGTGAGGAAGACTTTGAATGCTTTTATCGGTATCGACGCTTTAAGCCTCAGTATGGAAGAGGGAACTTGTCCTTGAAGTATTACATTACCAAAACTTTCGGAATAAAATATCTGTACGCGGGGTATGAAAAATTCTTTTTTCGAACAACCCTCACAGATTGCAGTGAACATGAGATAAATCGACGTTCTCTCAAATTTCGTTATTTATTTTCTCTTTTGGTCATTAATTGATAAAAGTATTCATCAGTATCAGTAATCTTAACTAAATCGACTTTTTTTGCTCTAAAGTCGATCCAAGGTCTGTTATAGTAAAATAATAGTTGCAACAAATAATAGTTGCAACAAATAATAATTGATAGTAATAATTGATAGTAATAATTGATAGTTGTAATAAATTGTAAAAGAAGTTGTAATTACAATTCGTTAATAGCTAGTTCCTTTTCATCAATAATCCCAATGTTCCTCCACTTTTATAGTCTCATCTTTATTCGAGTTGAGGTGTTTGTTGAATTCAAATATCATGATCCTTTTAGAGGGAATTAAAAGTTACTTAATTAGCCCATCGGAAGTTGACGATAATTAACAATTTTCTTTGAAAGAAGAAACGACTGTTTTTATGAACTATCTCGTAAAAATTGATTGCCCCACTATGTGGAATTGAAGAAAGAAAAAAACTCAACTTTCCTTCGTGCGGTTATCGTTTTAAAATAAAGAAGGGAAGAAAAACGGGAAATGCACTCGGCGACACATACATTGATTTTTCTTTCGAAATGCTCTTTTGTTCCATTTGATATATTCAACTTGACCCAGTTTCAAGAATAATTCACTATTTTTAAATACCTATTATCATTAGGTTATTATCATTTGGTTTTCAATATCCAAAAATAGTAATTTAGGAAAAATATGACAACTGTTTGTTTATAAATTTAAATTATTAATTTAAATACCTAAGTTAAAATTATTTCATGTTTTTTTTTTGTGTAATTTTTAATGAACGTATTGGAATAATTATATTGAACAGTGAATCCCTAGTGACAATGTACAAAGAAATTGTTTTCCAGAGAAAAAGGTACTTTAATCTCATTGTTTTGCAAATGACACGATCGAATAATCGCACAATCGGTTCCTTTCGCTTGATCGCGTCCATTTAACTTTCCAAGAGGCAAGGGATTTCAGTTTTCAAGTCATTTAAGTGGAAATTCGCGAATTCTTATAATATAAATCCAGAGAAAGAAAGAGAGATCATGTAAAAATATAGTTTTCGTTGATTCAGCTATTCTTTTTCTTTTTAGAAAAAAAAAAAATTCATGGGCCATCAAAAAGCAATCTCATATTCAAGACTTTTGGTAATCTTTTGACTTTTCTGCGAAGCTTTTAAGAAATTATTATTCCACTTGAAAATGAGTATTGCATCAGCAGTCTTAAAATTAATTGTTTCTGATATGTAAATTGAGGTGTGAACGACTTTTATATTTAAATAAATTTGCATTTTAAATGCAAATGAATTTCAATTTTCTTTTTAGTATGTATGTATGTATGTATTATTATTATTATTATTATTATTATTACTATTCTTTTTTTATCTTTTATTTCTTCAAAATTTTCCACCGAGGCGCTTGTTTTTTAACAGTTATGTAACTAATGGTACTTGTATTATGGAAGAATATTTAAAAATTATCATTATAATGGTTGGAAATTTACAGCCGTGACAATTTCGATGAAATGTTTCATTTTTCTGTCTTTTCTTGCAGAAAATTCATCTTTCGACCGAAAATAATGAAATTCGTAAATTTTTTTCTTCAATTCAGAGAAAAATGATAGAAACCTTAAATTATATTTTATCACGTACCATTGTCGCGCTGAATAAGCGGCTCGAATGTTCGCTCTTTAAATTTATATGTATATATATATATATATATATGTACATAGCGATTGTACGTGGTCGCAAATCGATGATTGTGCAATTCTCTTCGATACTAAAACGGGCATAGAAAACGCTTCCATTCAGTTAAGATTACTTGGCACACAAAGGTGAAAATGTGTCTATAAATATCATGGCATTCTATACGCTTCAGGCAAATTAACATAGAGATTGAAAGCCCGTGCCTTTACTAGTAATTGATACAGGCCTTCGGTTTGCAATCATTTTTCCGCAGATTCCATCTGTGGACACAGTTCCACAATGTCTACACATTTATTTTTATATTACAATTATAATTCACAAATTTATCATTTAATCATCATTCTTATTTTCAAATTGCAATTTTTCAATAGTCAAATTTACGTTTGTCAAATTTTCGAATAATTTGGAGAATTTTAGAGAAGTTACAAATGATTGAAGAAATTCAATTATTTTTAAAAGTAATACAATTCATCGCAAAAATTCAATTATGTTCAACAATTTCTTTAAATTCTCGTCAAATTTCAGTTATCTTTCGAAATATTAAAATTCTTCTCCGAAATTCATATATTTACAAAAAAACTTAAAAACATTGTCAACATTTCAATTATCTGTATAAATAAATAGCAATATTCTTCAACAAAATTCAATTATTTTCGAAAATTTTATTAAAATTCATTATAAAATTTCAATTATTTTCATAATTAACAATATTTATCACGCAAATTCAATTATTTAGTAAAGTAATAAAATTCAATTATTTTCAAAGATTTTAATAAAATCCATTGCAAAATTTGAATTATTTTCAAAAGTAATAATATTCTTTTCGCAAAAATTAAACATTGTTCAATATCTACTGTTTTTAGAAAATTTACCAAAAGAATTTAATTATTTGAAAAAAAATTTAATAAAATTCTACAAAAACTTTTAATTATTTTCAAAAAATAATAAAAATTTCACAAGAATTTCATTAATAACAAATTTTTTTCTAATTTTCTTCGCAATCATTCAAACTATTTTCATAGTTAATAAAAATTTACCGGGATTCAATTATTTTTCGTAAATAATAAAATTCTTTTTAGGAATTCAATTATTTTTAATAGAATTTTAATCGAATTCCTCGAAAAAATTCTTAAAAATTTTATTAAAATTCGGCCAAAGAATTGAATTCTTTAAAAATTTGTTGATAAAATTTTTAATAGGAATTAAATTCCCAGAAACATTTAATTATTCAATAAATTATTTATTTTTTATTTAAATAATTGAATTCTGGTAGAATTTTCTCATAAACATTGATTTCAAAATAGATTTCAGTTAAAATCTTGGATTATAAAAAAATAATTGAATTTGGGAAATTTTTCTAAAATTGTCTTAAAAATAATCGAATTTCTACCAAAAAAGTTTAATCAACACTTTTTAAAATGTTTGTTTTTCTCCTAAAATTCTAATATTTTTTAATATAATTGAATTCTTAAGAAGAATTTTATTAAGAATATTAAAAATAATTGATTTCCTGCAAAGATTTTTATTATTTTACAAAAATATTTAAATTCTTGTGAAAAATTTTATTAAAATTTCTGAAAGTAATTAAATATCTGCTAAGAATTTTTATATTTTTCATTAATGCCAAGAATTTTATTAATATTTTTAAAAATAATTGAATTCCTGTTAATTTTTTACAAGAATTTAATTTTTTTTGAAAATTTTAATAAATTTCTTCGCAATTATTTAACTATTTTCATAATTAATAAAATTTTACCGGAATTCAATTATTTTCGAAAATAATAAAATTCTTTTTAGGAATTCAATTATTTTTAACAGAATTTTAGTCGAGTTCCTCGAAAAAATTCTTAAAAATTTTATTAAAATTCGTCCAAAGAATTAGTTTGTTTAAAAATTTTTAATAGGAATTGAATTCCAAGAAACATTCAATTATTCAATAAATTATTTATTTTTGTATTTAAATAATTGAATTCTGGTAGAATATTCTCATAAACATTGATTTAAACATTGATTTCAGTTAAAATCTTAGATTATAAAAAAATAATTGAATTTGGGAAATTTTTTTTAAAATTGTCTTAAAAATAATTGAATTTCTTCCAAAAAAAAGTTTTATCAAAACTTAAAAATGTTTGAATTTCTGCTAAAATTCTAATATTTTTTAAAATAATTGAAATCTTGAGAAGAATTTTATTAAGAATATTGAAAATAAATCTGCTATAAATTTTGTTATTTTTAATTTATGCTATGAATTTTATTAAAATTTTTTTAAATAATTCAATGCTTGGTAATTGTTTACAAGAATTTAATTGCTTTTGAAAATTTTAAATAAATTCTTCGCAAGAATTGAATTATTTTCATAAATAATAAAATTCAATGCTGAATATCAATTATTTTTACAACAATTTTAATCGAATTTCTCTAAAAATGTAATTATTCTTAAAAATTTTATTAAAATTCGTTAATAGAATTCAAGTATTTGATAATTTGGTGATAACAATTTTTTATGGGAATTGAATTTTAAGAAACGTTCAATTCTTCAATAAATTATTTAATTGAGTTTTATTTTTATTTAAATAATTGAATTCTAGTAGAATATTCTGATAAAAATTGAATTTTATTTCATAAAAATGAATTTCAGTTAACATTTTAGATAATGGAATATTAAAAGCAATATAGCGTGAATGTAAAAAAATAATTGAATTTTGTAATTAATTTTTTTCGAAAAAGTTTAATTGAGTTTTTTTAATACTATTTTCAGTTTCTATTTTCTAATATTTATTTAATAAAAGAATTTAACTAATAATTGAATTTTCGTAAAATTAAATATTGTAAAGAAATGAATTTGAAAATTGTCAAAGAACTTTTTCGAAAGTTCTGAAAAATAATCGATATAAAGAAGAAAAATAAGATAAAAATTGTGAAAAATAATAATTGAATTGATAATGATTTTAATTATTATATATTATTTTTAATTAATAATTAATGTTAATTCTAATATAAAATTATAATATGTTAATTATAATATAATATTATATAATGTTAATTATAATAAAATATTATATAATGTTAATTATAATATAATATTATATAATGTATATAATATTATATCATTTCAATTATCTATATAAATAAATAGCAAAATTCTTCAACAAAATTCATTTATTACCAAAAATTTTATTAAAAAACGGACTTTTACGGACTTGAAGCAAAGTTACGGACTTTTTCAGAATTTACAAACCACTTCGAGCCCTGATTTTTAATACATTTATTAATTTCAAGTTAAACATAATGAAGAAGGTAGTGAAAAATAACCTAAAAGTAGAGAAAAAAAATGAATAGCGTAATTTTTTTTGTAAGTAAAAAATTGAAGAATATCTACTTAGCCCCGAAGTCTGAGGAGGGTGTTGCCTCTTCTGACGTGTACTTTTGAAATACAACTACCGTAAATTGCATCATGCACGAATGTCGGCGGTATTTTTTTGAAGAAACATAATACAGCGAATCTTCATATATATTTTCAGGATGCACATTTTATGACTTGCCAACCGTCAAGAGAACGAAAACCGGCTCTATAACACTCGTTAGACCCGATACTTTTAAAATTTATGTGCCACGCATCCATATAGAAATGGCTCTGAATTTTTGAATAGCCAACGAGTGCGCTCACACGTCTTTGTATAATAGCTACAGTCTCTCTCTCTCTCTCTCTCTCTCTCTCTCCTCTCTTCTCTCTAAACATGCACTCGTGATAAAAGAGAATGAAAACGTGCTTCACATTGTGAGACAATCAAGTTTTATAACTTTTCTCTTGCAATGATAATTTTTCCAATAATTATTCTATATTTTTTATAGTTTTTTTTTAAACTTTCACGGTAAATCGTTAGGTATTAAAATAACATCAAGAAGGATTAAAATAATCCAATTTAGTGTTATTTTAATCCATTTTGGTGTTATTTTAATCACTGTTAACTAAAAAGTATCAAATAGCAACGAATTGATGCCAAAAATGTTGATTAAATAAAAAATTGAACCACATTTTTGGCATCAATTTGATCCACTTTAGTATCAATTTGATACTTTTAAGAAAACTGTGATACCTAACGATTTACCGTGTTGTTAAAGAGTTAATCTTTGTTAAAGAGTTAATTTTTGTTAAAGATTTGTTTTGTTATATATAGATTTTTTTTTCTATATAGATTTCTTTTCTATATTTCATTTGCATTCTATATTTCATGCACACGCGAAATTTGTCAATAATGACAGGATCGCTATATATATAAAGTGAACTTGTCACATTCAGATCACGTATTCTCTTTGATTTTGTCTCGTTGGATTTCAATCCTCCCCCAGTAATGTATAAGTGGGATTTTTTTCGGTTATAATCCATCGATTAGGACAAATTGTAATTGAATTTATTTTCACCGTCACGAAATGTAAACCATTAGAAAAAAAGAAGAAAGTGTAATAATATAGAGTTTGAAATTATCATTCGGAATTCCAAATGCGAAGTAACGAGAAAATTTGATAAATATTTGATGCGCCCTTAGTTAATAACCAAGAGTCGTTGGAGCAATTGTTATAGATATCCGCAGCGGTAAATATTATTTTGTAATATTGTGGGAAACGAATATTGTCCGTGGGATTTGAAACGAGACGAGATTCGGAGAAACCTGAGTATTGAGTCCTTTCATAGTTTTGTCACATGGGATTGGAAATGAAGTCGTCGGATGGAAGGTTCATAGACGGGGGTGTCAGGATTGGAGTTAACATGCAAGCAGGGGAAAGGGTTATTTCGTCCCTTGATCTCTGGAGAGAGAGAGAAATAGTCTGGCGAATGCAACACGTCGATATTAGGTTCGTAGACGTTGAGTTTGTCGAGCACAACTTGTGTGTGTCCCTCAAATTCATTTTCACTGGGGTGCATATATATGTGATCAAACCCAACGACTTGCATATTCAGCAAGTAAACCCCCCTTCAAAATGCTAAAATTACAATGCACGCCAGTAATCGCTGTTATTTTCTCTAAAAGCACTCTTTACGTTTTTCTTTCCTTCGTGACAATTTGAAAGAGAAGAAAATACTCCACTGCTCCATAGCTCTTAATATAGGCAAAATCTAAAAATTCAAAAGTTGCATTTTTCAACAAACGGAGATGAAAATATTTTTATTAAAATAATTACCGTACAGGCTTCGGATATTTTGATTATTATTCTCCAAAAATTTTAATGAATACCCTTCAAGTGTGTAAATTCAATAAAAATGAAAATTAACAAAAAATATCTATTAGCGATTAACTACCAACACGGTAAATCGTTAGGTATTAAAATAACACCAAAATGGATTAAAATAACACTAAATTGGATTTTTGTAATCCTTTTTGGTGTTATTTTAATACCTAACGATTTACCGTGAAAACAACTACCAAAAAGTTTAAATACCACAAATAGTTTACAACAATCAGTGACTTTAATAAATTTATTATTTTCCTCACTTTGTAACATCCGAACTGCATTATTTACAGTAGCAAAGAAGAACTGCAGTTAAAAACATAATTATGCAACGAACCGATATCGATTTTTCACAAACCTTAACAATCACACTTGCATCGAATTTCAGAGAAACAATCATTACTTTTCAAAGTTAAACTCATAAAACTTCTGACAGTAGTAAAACTAGGACACCATTAATCTTTTTCTATTATAACAAAACAAAGAAAAAATTTAAATTGAAATAAAAAAGAAAATATCCACTAAAAACCCAAATCATGAAATAATTTAATTTACCGTCGAAACGAAAATTGAAGAAGTTACCTAAAAATTCTTTTCCCGCAAATTTAAAACGAGGTGAAAAACTAAATCAAACTTGTTGGGAGAGAAATCATTTCTTCTACATTTGAAAATAAATTTTGAATAAATTCCACTTTTTCTAAGAGAGAAAATTCTTTGAAATTACATGAAAAGTTTATGCACTTCAAAAAAATGACAGATCAGCGAGAACTATTTGAACAGCGCTCCTAGAAATCCGGTTACAGTTGAATGGTTTCAGGTCGGGTGACACGCAAGATTATATATGTGAACGATATATATATATATGTACATTCGTGACCAATATATCAGACATTTTTAACTCCATTGTCTTCCCTTTTGCTATTGACGATATGTTACAAGAACCACTAAATGTCAGGGCGGTCACGGTTTTTTTTACTAAATGAGACGATAATTTTGTCCAATTTGGTATTTACGAAAGTCACAAAATGAATAGAATTCGAAAACGAATATTTCGAATTAAAAATAAATTTAATAAAAATTAGTCTTAACGAAATTGGTAATTGGAAAAAAATAAATAAAAAAATTAGTAGTTGAAAAAAATAAATAAAAAAATTAGTCATTGAAAAAAATAAATAAAAAAAATTACTAAATGAAAACAATACATGAAAAAATTATTAATTGGAGAAAATAAATGAAAAAATTAGTAATTGAAAAAAATAAGTAAAAAAATTATTAATTGAAAAAATAAATGAAAAAATTAGTAATTGAAAAAAATAAATAAAAAGATTAGTAATTGAAAAAAATAAATAAAAAAATTAGTAATTGAAAAAAATAAATAAAAAAGTTAGTAATTGGAAAAAATAAATAAAAAAATTATTAATTGAAAAAAATAAATAAAAAAATTAGTAATTGAAAAAAATAAATAAAAAAATTAGTAGTTGAAAAAAATAAATAAAAAAATTAGTAATTGAAAAAAACAAATAAAAAAAATTACTAAATGAAAACAATAAATGGAAAAATTATTAATTGGACAAAATAAATGAAAAAATTAGTAATTGAAAAAAATAAATAAAAAAATTATTAATTGAAAAAAATAAATAAAAAAATTGGTAATTGAAAAAAATAAATAAAAAAATTAGTAATTGAAAAAAATAAATAAAAAAGTTAGTAATTGGAAAAAAATAAATAAACAAATTATTAATTGAAAAAAATAAATGAAAAAATTAATAATTGAAAAAAATAAATAAAAAGATTTGTAATTGAAAAAAATAAATAAAAAAATTAGTAATTGAAAAAAATAAATGAAAAAATTAGTAATTGAAAAAAAAATAAAAAATAAATATAAAAATTGTCGGAAATTTGGTAAATTATTCATAAAGTAGCAAAACTACAAGCGCGTAAAATTTCTTTTCCATTGTTACTTTCAAAATTTGCTTTTCCAATGTTAATGAAAATTCTTAATTTTTAAAAAAAATATAATTTTTCCTACGATCCTTCATTAAATGTAATTATTTAAAAAACTCGTCTAGTAAATACCAAAATATTTCTAACAGCAACTTGCAATAAAATTCAAAATTCATTTCAATAAAAGTTGGCAAAATTTGCAATTCTCTCAATTTTTGAAAATTATTTTCGGAAATAGAAGTACTTTTAAAAAATTTTAGTTTCCTTTCTTCAAGAAACAATTTTACGAAATTAAATTTTTCAAACCTTTCAAACTTTTTGTTGAACAAAAATTTAAAAACTTATTCATATTTATTTTTCCCCAAAGAATTCGAAATTTCAAATAATTTCAATGAAAAAACCTCATGAAATATTATTTCTAAAATTTCCAACTGTAATTCATACAAAATTCAATTATTTTTTTAGAATTCTTGAATAAAATTATTTATTTTATTTTTAATAATTTTCTTAATAATTTTAAAGAAAAATAATGTTATTAGCAATTTTTTAAGACAAAAATTTAAAGATTTTTAAACTTTTGCTTCTGTTAAATTTTCAAGGAAATTAATTTCAACTTTTAAAATTTAATTAATTCCTAAACATCCTCTTATTTAAATATTTAATTCTTTTTCAAAAAAGTTAACTGAAATTTTTCTTAAATTAATTTCTATCAGAATTCAACTACGAGAATTGAATTATTTAAATAGAATAATTTTTCTAAATTCATAAAATGATATAATTGGAAAAATATAATTTTATTTATAGACAATTTTTAAAGAGGGAAAAATAAAATTCTTTAAAATATAAAATTTTACAAAATTCCCAATTGTTTCAATTTGTTAAAATTATTATTGTGAATTCAAGTAACTTTTCCTTTACAAAATTTTAATTACTATTTTTCAAAAACCTAATTTTTCAAAAATTTTTCCAAATTAAATTTTTCAAGCTTTAATAACTTTTGTAAAATAAATATTTAACTAATTATTGTTCTTTATTTGCTTAAAATTTCAAAATACTTAAAAATTTGAACTTCAAGTCTTTTCAAAATTCAATTAATTTTCTAGAATTTTTGATAAGTTTAAAAAAAAATTTTTTTTTTTTTTGAGAAACAAAATTTATTTTTTTTGAGAATCAAAATTTAATTTTTTTTTTGAGAATCAAAATTTAATTTTTTTGAGAATCAAAATTTAATTTTTTTCGAGAATCAAAATTCGTCTCTCAGTGTGCAATGGTTTCTTTCCACTTTCACGTCTGACTATATAGTAATTCTCACTACTGAAAACGTCTCTCGCAAATGAAAACGTTGTTCTGCTTTGCACTCATTATGAAATTACACCTTTTTTTCCTGGAGTAACTAAAAAAATAAAAATTGAATTTCCCACGATACGCAAAATTAACCCCGAGGTTTACAGCATAAATAAAAAAAATACGCTTTCAAAACTAATTTCTCGTATGCGAAAAAATAAAAAATGATTATAATAAAAACTAATTTCAAGAAGAAAATTAATTACACAATTAAAATTTACAATTTAAATTTAATTTATTTTTTATTTTTTTTAATTTAAAAATTTTTTTTATTTATTTAAAAATAAAGAAAATGTCCGTCTCGTTCTCTTTCATATTTTCGAAAGTTAAAATGAATGTTGAAACGAAGAGAATAATAATAAATGAAGAGTGTCGCAATTGCAACATGAGAGTTATATATGACTCAAAAAAAAAGAGAAATGAAAATAAAGAAACAGTTCTTTTGTTTTTCTTTATTTTCTTCGCTGAAATAAGGGGTTGCAATGGTGGATGAGAAAGTTTCTTGTTTTAGGACGGAAGCAGCTTGAAATCGTTGAAGGGAAAAAGTTCACTCGTGCGCTCCAAAAAAAAAAAAAGAAAAAAATCATAAAGATCTCGAAGGGTTCAGCAATTTCCTTTTTTCTACCATCATATTCTATGACGCTAAAAACTAACCCTTACTCTACTTTTCTCTCACATCCTTTCACTTTTAAACTACTTTCAGAAAAAAAATCGTTTTCCCTTCAACAAAAAAAAAATACCAACCTTTAAAAACAAAAATGACGGAATAATAAACAAGGCATTTTTTTCAGAGAGCATATTATTTTCCCCAAACTGTTTGTTAACATTTCATCAGTAAAATTGCTTTTCATGATTAAAAAAAAAAATTAAATACAGTGAATAATAAAAAATTAAATATAGAGAATAATAAACAATTAAATATAGAGAATAATAAACAATTAAATATAGGGAATAATAAAAAATTAAATATAGAGAATAATAAAAAATTAAATACAGTGAATAATAAAAAATAAAAAATAGGGAATAATAAAAAATTAAATATAGTGAATAATAAAAAATTAAAAACTCCTCTTTATAAGCACGAACATCCATCGGGAGAAAGACTTGTCTTCACTGTTTTCAGTGAAAAACAACAGAGGAGCTCTTCTTTGGGTTTCTTATAACCATGAAAGAAAATAAGTACGTACATAAATTTTCAACTCGCTCTCGTAGTACCTTGGGCTTGTTATAAACCAGTACAATTACCATGAAGAGTAATAGTTTCATTACAACCCCCCCTATAGAATTCCTAACAGCGCAGCGATGAAAAAAAAGGGAAAATCCACTATCCTCGGAAAAATTTATATTCATATTTTTTTTTTATTTTAATATAATGTGTTTATCGTCATTAAAAACGATAAAACATTTTTCACATTAACAGTTGACATTTATACGTTCTGCTTTTACCATAATTCGTCGACTATCAGTGATTGTCACTTTTTCCATTAGTTAATGAATCTCTAATTTTTAATTTTTAATTTTTAACTAGCAACTACTAACTTTTTACTACTTTTTTGAAATAAAATTAATAATTTTAGAAATAATAAAATTTGAAAATTTTCTAATTTAAATTTTTGTTAAAAATACTAAAAAAAATTAAATTTTAGAGAATTTAAAAATAATTGCAAACATTCTTTAAAAAAAATAAAATTCTTCTTATTAAATTCAACTATGTTCCAATCTTTAAAAAAATTCTCGTAAAAATCCCAATTATTTTTATAAATGACAAAATTCTTCTCCAAAGTTCTATTATTTTCAGAAATTTTTCTAATTTTAATGATTTTCAATATTCTACGATTTTAAAAAAATATTTGCCAAAACGAATTCAATAATTAAAAAAAATGTTAATTTGAAATTTTAGAAAATGACAATTTTGAATGAATGAATTAACTCATAAAAATTTCAGAAGAATACTACTATTTACAAATTTTTTATAAATTTCTTCGCAATAATTCAATTATTTTAATGAATAATAACATTTTTTTAACCTTAATTCAATTATTCAATTATTTTTATAAATAATAAAAATCATCACAGAATTTTCAATTATTTTTGGTACTTTTTGTTAATGGAATTTCTCGAAAAATGTAATTATTATTAAAATTTTTATTAAAATTAATTTTCAAAGATTTTAATGAAATAATTTTTACCAATTCGATTTTTTTCAAAATAATTTGAATTAAATTCTTCGTAGAATTAAATTAATTTCAATAATATCAAAATTCAATTATTTTTAATATCTACTATTTCAATAAAAATTCACAAAAGAATTCAAATATTTAAAAAGAAATATATTATTAAAATTCATCGCAAGAATTAAAGTATTTTTTATAAATAATAAAATTCTTCTCAGGTATTCAATTATTTTCAATACAATTATTAAAAAATTTGATTGTATTCAATAAATTAAATAAATATTTTAAAAAAAATTCAATTATTTTCCAAAAATTTTAAATAAAATTCAAGACTTAAATGTTTAATTTCAATTATTAAGAAAGAGGATTATTATAAAAACTTGAAAGAAATTATTCATATAGAATTCAATTACTTTGAAAACTTGTAATTAAAATGATTAAAGAAAGTCCATTATTATAAAGAAACTCAAAGAAATTTTTCAAACGAATTTAATTAAGATCATATAAAATATTAATAAAATTCTTCCTAAATTCAATTATTTTTATAAACAATAAAATTCTTCCAAGACATTCAATTAGTATCAAATTTTTTGATAAAATTCTTTGCAAGATTTCAATGATTTGCAATTTTTTTTCCAATAATTTACTTGTTTTCATAAACAATAAAATTCTTCGAACAAATTCAATTAATATCAAATTTTTTGATAAAATACTTTGCAAGAATTCAATCATTTGCAAATGTTTTATAAATTTTTTCGCAATAATTCAATTATTTAACAAAAAAATTAATAAAAGTTCTTCATAAGAATTCAATTATTTTTGAAAATTTTAATAAAATTCGTTACAAAAATCAATTATTTTAAAAAAGTTTTTGATAAAATTCTTCGAATCGATTCAATTACATTTAAAAAAACATTTTTAAAAAAAATCACGGCAAAAATTTCAATTAATTTAAAAAAATTTCCTCAATTCAATGATTTTCATAATATCTACTGAAATTTTCCAAAGAATTCAATTATAAAAAATTTTATTGAAATTCTGCGCAAACATTTAATTATATTCATAAAATAATTAAAATTTCACAAGAAATTCAATTATTTTCATAAATAAAAAAATTTTTTTTAGCAATTCAATTATTATTGTCATAAAAAATAATTTAAAATTCTAGAAAATAGTAATTTAGTTAAAATTTTTCTTCTTTTTCTAAAACAAAATGATAATTTTCTTTAAAAAATTGTGATTGAAAAAGAAAATAATGGAAAATAGATAAATTTTCTATTTCTTACTCACAGTTGTTTAATAATTTTTTTAGAAGTAAAGAACAAAAATAATTTCAATTTGACAAAACATAATATTTAACAAAATTTTAGTCTTTTAATGAAAAGAAGTAAAAAAAATTCTGCTGATTTCTATTTTCTATCTAAAGTTAACAAAAAAAAACAAAAGTATAAACAAAAGACAACTTCAGAGTGTGAGGGATAGAAAAAGTGAATGAAAGAATGAAAGAACATTCAAATTAATATAGTTAATTTTTAATTTTTTAATTTTTCAATTTTGAAACTTTTTAAATAATCATTTAGTAGATACTAGATAATAATGATTTTTACAGATTACACTCATATAATGTGGTTATTTTAATTAAAAAGGGCAACATTAAAAATACTAGAGACCGGAATTTATGTCTCTCGCTTTTATACTACAATTCGTCAACTGTCGTTAAATTCAGGACATATTCCCCTCTCCCTGGTCTTGTGCATTGTTGACCGTTATGCTTGGTACGTGTATAATGAAATTATCGGCATAGCGAGTATGACCCTTCAATATTTGTATAGTTTGAATCTCAGAGGGAGAGAGTGAGAGAGCTGGGAGTTCAAGAATTTACGAATAGCTCAACTCGACATTCCATTACTAATTGACCAACGCAACGGTGGGTCAAAATCAAGAGAGCTTAATTCACCATTTCTATTTAATATCGAAAATTCCATTTCAAATTTAGGAGGGACTTTTCGAGGAGCCGTATACCATTCACTGAAAACTAGTGACAGTTCAAGGGGCAATTATTCTACTTCCAATAATAATTCTAAAATAGCTGCCGTACCATTCTCATTCACTGAAACAAGTGACGCAGTTCACTTAGTACAACTGCTAATGATTCTGAAATTTGGATCAGTAATTTTTTTTGTTTCACAGTAACTAGCATCGATTGCAACTTTTAGAATCAACCAGCAGTGATTGTAACTACCACTAGTATTATTTGACAATAATATTTGACAATAATATTTGACAATAATACAAGATCAAATAATATTTGACAATAATATTTGACAATAATACAAGATCAAATAATATTTGACAATAATATTTGACAATAATACAAGATCAAATAATATTTGACAATAATACAAGATCAAATAATATTTGACAATAATACAAGATCAAATAATATTTGACAATAATATTTGACAATAATATTTGACAATAATACAAGATCAAATAATATTTGACAATAATACAAGATCAAATAATATTTGACAATAATACAAGATCAAATAATATTTGACAATAATACAAGATCAAATAATATTTGACAATAACATTGGACAATAATATTTGACAATAATATTTGACAATAATATTTGACAATAGTTTTTGACAATAATATTTGACAATAGTTTTTGACAATAATATTTGACAATAATACAAGATCAAATAATATTTGACAATAATACAAGATCAAATAATATTTGACAATAATATTTGACAATAATACAAGATCAAATAATATTTGACAATAATATTTGACAATAATACTTGACAAGAATACAAGATCAAATAATATTTGACAATAATATTTGACAATAATATTTGACAATAATACTTGACAAGAATACAAGATCAAATAATATTTGACAATAATATTTGACAATAATATTTGACAATAATACTTGACAAGAATACTTGACAAGAATACAAGATCAAATAATATTTGACAATAATATTTGACAATAATACTTGACAAGAATACAAGATCAAATAATATTTGACAATAATATTTGACAATAATATTTGACAATAATATTTGACAATAATACTTGACAAGAATACAAGATCAAATAATATTTGACAATAACATTTGACAACAATACAAGATCAAATAACACTACTGGTAGTTACAATCACTGCTGGTGATTAAGCAGAAAAATAACCAAACGTCGAGAGCAGTGTTACGAACACCAACCAATTTACCGCAAAAAAAAAAGAAGTATGCAAATGATTGAAGATAAAATTTGAAATTCATTCCGAGCGTTTAATATAACGCCGTTTATCTATAACACTGTCACACGCTTTTACGCTCCTCTAATCCAAAGTGTAATAATGTTCAACGAAAGTTATTGCCTTGGATGCTCATAAGTTACACGATAATATTCTATTAGAAACTTAGAAGTGATAACCTTGTTGCGTATTTCTCAAAGTATATGCTAAGATATAGTTACGATGTAATTTAATACTTTAGCGGGAGATTACAATAACTCAAGAACGTGAGGATTCCTTGAGAAGCTAGCTCTCACAAATCTCCTACAATGCGAACGCTCCAACATCATCAAGAAAATACATCAAAGAATGTAATATTTTTAAGAACATTCGCTAATACCGAAGAATATCAATATCAGAAAATTAAATTCTGTTCGTCTGCCTCACGAATTTATGGAAAACGTTATCTAACATCCAACAATCGTCAAAATTTTGCAACACTCAGTGATTACATCTTCACAGAAAAACGCGAGGTGTTAAAATAGCATCAGAATGGATTAAAATAATCAGCAACAGTTTTATTTCTCTAGGATTAAATTAACGCCAAAAAAGGATTCAAATAATCTATTTTGCTATTATTTTTAACTATGAATGAAATTTTATTTTATATAAAACATCAAAGTCAACGATTTGGAAAAATTCAACGAATTTAGCTTCTACGGGGAAAATAGTAAGTTAGTTACTAACTAACTTAGAATTGAAATTTTGGAACCAATTTTTGAATTTAGTAACTATAAATTCAAAAATTGATTCCAAAATTTCAATTCTCTTCATAAATAATAAAATTCTTCTCTGATATTCAATTATTTTCGAAAATTTTCATCAAATTCTTGTCAAAATTTCAATTATTTTCAAAAGGTTTCTAAATTTCTATAAATTTCAATATCTACTATTTCAGTAAAATTTTCCAAAAGAAGTCCATTATTAAAAAAAGTACAATTCTACGCAAACATTCAATTATTTTCATAAATAATACAAATTGTTACAGGAATTCAATTATTTTCAAATTTTTTTATAAATTTCTTCGCAATAATTCAATTATTTTCACAAATAATAACATTTCTACAAGGATTCAATTATTTTTATAAATAATAAAATTCTATAAGGAATTCAATTATTTTCATAAAAACTCATTGCAGAATTTCAATAATTTTTAATGCAATTTTAATGAAATTCCTCTAAAAATGTAATTATTCTTAAAAATCTTATTAAAATTCTTATTAAAAGTCCAAATAATTTAATGATTTAAAAAATTTGTTGACAACATTTTTTATGAGAATTTAATTTCAAGAAACATGAAATTAATAAATTATTTATTTTTGTATTTAAATAATTGAATTCTCGTATAGAATTTAAAAATAAAAATTATTTTAAAAATTAATTTCAATTTCAAAATTTCATATTTCAGTATTCAAAACATTATAACGTCGATTATTAGAAATAATTAAGTTTTGATAAAGTTTCAAACTAAAAATCATTTAAATTCATAATTTTTCAGATTTTAAAAAAAAATTATGTAGTATTAATTCTTTTTAAAAGTTTAATAGGACTTTTATTGAAATTATTTCAAGTTTTTTATTTTTCCATATATATTTAATTGCAGAATTTCCGAATCGTTAAAATTTTGTAAAATTGAATTTGAATTGAAAATTCCCATAAAACTCACTGCACTGTTTCAATTATTTTTATAAATTATAAAAATTTTACAGGAACTCAATTATTTACAAATTTTTTTTATAAATTTCTTCGCAATAATTCAATTATTTTTATAAAAAATAATATTTTTACAAGAATTCAATTATTTTCATAAATAATAAAATTCAGTGCATAATTTCAATTATTTTTAATGCAATTTTAATTAAATTCCTTGAAAAATGTAATTGTTGTTAAAAATCTTATTAAAATTCTTCCAAAGAATCTAATAATTTAAAAAAATTGTTGATAACATTTTTTATGAGAATTTAATTTCAAGAAACATGAAATTAATAAATTATTATTTATTTTTGTATTTTAATAATTGAATTATCGTAGAATTTACTAATAGAAATGGTTTTTAAAATGAATTTCAGTTAAAATTTTAGTATTTTTAGTATTTTTTAGTATTAAAAGCATTATAACGTGAATTTTCAGAAATAATTAAATTTTCCAAAAGTTTCAAACTAAAATTATTAAAATTCTTAATTTTTCATATTTTTGACAAAAAATTCTGTAGAATTAATTCTTTTTAAAAGTTTAATAGGATTTTTATTGAAATTACTTCAAGTTTTTATTTTTCAATATATATTTAATTGCAGAATTTCCGAATAATTAAAATTTTGTCAAATTGAATTGTAATCGAAAAAATTTTAAAATTATAAAACTCATCGCAGGGTTTCAATTATTTTTCATACAATTATAATTGAATTCCTTGTAAAAAGTAATTATGTTCATGCAAGTTTTAATAAAATTCGACAAAAGAATTGAATTATTAAAAAATTTGTTAATAAAATTCTTTATGAGAATTGAATTTTGAGAATCATTTAATTATTCAATAAATTATTTACTTTTGCATTTAAATAATTAAATTCTTGTAGAATTTTCTAATAAAAATTGATTTTTATTTCATAGAAATGAATTACAGTTAAAATTTTAGACTATAATTGAATATTAAAAGAAATATAGTGAACTTTCGGAAATAATTGAATTTTCAAAATTAATATTTTTAAAAAAAGTTTAAGTGAATTTTTTGAATATTATTTGATGTTTTTATTTTCTATTATGCATTTAATTAAAGAATTCGGGAATAATTGAAATTTCGTGAAATTGATTAATTAATTATTATTAAAAATAGTAGATGTAAAGTAAAATTTTAGTTAAAAATTGTTGAAAATTATAATTGAATTGAAATAATGAAAAAAATTTTGAAAAAGTAATTCTTATAATACAAAATAATGATTTTATTACTTGGTCGCCTTTAATTATTATAAAATATAAAGAAATCGATCACTAGTTCGAGTTATCGTTATCTTCATGTTTTATAGTTATAAAAAAATGTAATAAGTTAAAATTTCATTCATTGTAAAAAATAACACCAAAATTGATTATTTTAATCTTTCTTGCTGTTAATTTAATTTGCAACACTTTTTAATACATCACGATTAACTCTGTTACTAACTATTTTTTGCACCAAATTCTAACAACTAGTAATTAATTATAATCCTCATTCTCATTGTAAAAAAAAATTAATTTACAATCATTCCGAATTGGATAATCATCCAATAACGAACTTTCGTTACTGACATTTGCCATAAATAACCATTAAACTGGCGATTAAAATTGATTTCATTCACCTGCATGAGCTAATTATTTTTATCGATTAACAAAGCTTTTAATGCCCGAAGACTTTTTACGACAGGGATTTCCTTTAGTTTTTTCTTTTCTTTTTTTTTATTCACAAAATCCTTGTTCACTTCTGAATCTCTAAAGCCTGGCTTTATTAAATGTAGACTTTTCATTAACATAAATTTGCATTCTAACAGTTTAGCTTCAAAAAGTCTTGTGCATATCTCAAAGTTTTACATTAACTTGATAATTCTTTCTACTTACATATTCTCTCATTCGAATCGTAATTTCTCTAATTTTTCATTGCCTACATTTTTTCATAACTCAAAAGTTATAGAATTTCTTTCTGAAAAGGAAAATTTTAGAACAAAACCTGATTGTCAGTCATGTTAATTTCTTTTTTATTTCGACATTACTGACAATCGGTTTTCGTTTGAGAGAAAAAAATAATAATCAAACATGTTTCTGTATGATATATAATGATGATGATAATAATAATAATGATAATTATAATCATAATGATAATAATAATAATAATAATAATAATAATAATAATAATGTTTATAATAATAATAATGATAATAATAATAATCATAATGATAATAATAATAATAATAATAATAATAATAATAATAATAATAATAATAATAATAATGATAATAATAATCATAATGATAATAATAAATAACAAAAATGTGAATAAATACAGATATTCGCCTATGATAACAAATTACAATCGAGATGAAAATTTGAATGCAATCTGTCACTGTCGTTGTGTTTAAGCTATCATTTGTTTAATTAAGCATAAGCTACAATTTGAATACGCAAAATGCGTACAATAATCGACAAGTCCATGGGAGCAACAAAATTCATCGTTCAACATAATGAATATTATATACACAGAGAAATAATAATAGTAGAGTTGCTGCGCTCTCCCATTATGCGTTCTCCTCTTTGTTTAATGGAGAAAATATATAAAAACATTTCAAAAATTCGCTTTTTGTAAAATTATGACAATTTTCCTCCTCACTTTATATCACAATAAACTCTAATTATCCCCAAATTTCAAAAGAAGAAAATTCATAATTATACGAATCATAATGATTTAGGGAAGTTAATTGAAAATATTTTACCGTCTATATTGTAACCAAAACAGTCATTTTAAATACAATACAAATACAATATTAGCAATGAGAATAGAAAACTAACAATACGACTAGAAAACAATCAATACGACTAGTATTTTTTACGATACAATCATAAAAAATAAATAAAGTTTGTAAAAAATTTTTTTCAAAAAGTAACCTTTATGCTTTTGATTTCATTTAAACGAATCGAAATTCCAAACGAATGCACCTTTGTGATTTATTGAGGGAGATCGTCAATTGATTCCAATTAAAAAACATTAGCCTTTTAGAGCAACGAATTTATTTCATTTCAATAAACCGACGATTAAATCGAAAGAAACCCTCGTATCGAGAAGAGTGCGAGAAAAAATTCATCGAATGGCAGAAAAATTAATTTAAAAATAAAACCAAATAGAGGCAACAATAGTTTACTATTTGTCAATTTGAAACTATTTACAATAGTTCTATTTGTAAAATTTGCAAACTATTTACAATAGTTCTATTTACAATAGTTCTATTTGTAAAATTTGCAAACTATTTACAATAGTTCTATTTGTAAATTTGAAACTATTTACAATAGTTCTATTTGTAAAATTTGCAAACTATTTACAATACCTGTATTTGTATCAAATGAAAAAAAAAATCCGTTTCGAAAATTTAAAATTTTCCTAAACTCGCTTTACGAACTTTGAAAGGGAAAAGTTTTTTATTTCCATTTCATTAAACATTGGGGAAAAGTTTCAATAAGTATTATAACGTTATAACTATCGTGCAGAATCGATTTTGAAAGTCATGTAGTGAAAAAAAAGGATGGATGGTAATGGAACTAATTTTTGAGGAAGATTATCTCTGAAAAAGAAAATGCGCTTCAGTAGTCTTTGCAAAGAGGCAGGTTGTATAACCTGAAGGATCGATAGCCATCGTCATGGCGACCATCCCATCAACTACAGTTTTCTTCTCACTCTTTTCAGACTTTTTTTTCAATCTAAAAAATGCACTCAATCGAAAATCATTGTAATGATCCTGTCAATTTTTTAAAACACTCCTGCTTCATCCACTCACTCCATGGTGGTTGGAATCAATTTCAGTCGCTGTCGTTGCTAGTCACCAGTGTGCTGGTAGTTTCGGTTGTAAAATTATTAAAAATTACCATCGCTGGTAGTTGCAATGAGTAGAAAAATTATTAAAAATTATTGGTTGTAATCATTGGTACCCTAAACAGAATTTTCGGTTAGGTTCCAATCATTCAAAATTGTAATCATTCGAATCAATTCCCTAAACAGAATTTTTGGTTGGGTTCCAAAAATTTGTACCTAAACAGAATTTTCGGTTAGGTTTCAATCATTCAAAATTCCAATCTTTCCAATCAATTCCCTAAACAGAATTTTTGGTTAGGTTCCAATAATTCAAAATTCCAATCATTCGAATCAATTCCCTAAACAGAATTTTTGGTTGGGTTCCAATCATTTGTACCTAAACAGAATTTTTTGTTAGCTTCCAATCATTCAAAATTCCAATCATTCGAATCAATTCCCTAAACAGAATTTTTGGTTGGGTTCCAATCATTGTACCTAAACAGAATTTTTGTTCCAATCATTCAAAATTCCAATCATTCGAATCAATTCCCTAAACAGAATTTTTGGTTAGGTTCCAATAATTCAAAAATTCCAATCATTCCAATCAATTCCCTAAACAGAATTTTTGGTTGGGTTCCAATCATTTGTACCTAAACAGAATTTTCGGTAAGGTTCCAATCATTCAAAATTCTAATCAATTCCCTAAACATAATTTTTGGTTGGGTTCCAAAAATTTGTACCCAAACATAATTTTCAGTTAGGTTCCAATCATTCTAATCAATTCCCTAAACATAATTTTTGGTTAGCTTCCAAAAATTTGTACCCAAACAGAATTTTCGGTTAGGTTCCAATCATTTGTACGAAAACTGTTTTTTTTTATCAACTGTTCCTATTTTTGACATTAACATAAATTACAACAAGAAATAGTAAAAGAATTACAATTGCTGATGATAACAATAAAACTCCATCCGTTACTGTTTCGATAGATGAAAAAATATTTCTTCCACGAGTTTATATGACAAGATAATAAAAAAAAATTCTCCAAGGATGCATTTCTTCTTCTTCTTCTTCTTCTTCTTCTTCTTTCACTTCTTTATTAAGAAAAAGTAGTGAATTTTCTCCCTTGTGGTGGAAACTAGAACTGCTCTCAGACGAGGTTGAGGGTCATGGAACAAAGCGGAAGAAACCTGACGCAATAGTGATACGTGAAGACGAGATAAAAAAAAAGAAAAAGAGTGTCAACTTGACGAGAAAAAAAAACAAAAATCATTATCTATTGTGCAACGTATTACAATGTAAACTGATTATTTTTCTACTAATGAAATTAAAATCTATCATATTTCCGCGCAGGGCGAATAAATGCAAACAGAAGCAAACAGAAGGGAGGTAAAAAATTCAAACACGCCCACAAGGAACAAACAATAGTCATTTTTTTTGCCTTTCATAAAATTAATGAAGAGACTATTTTTCCGTTCATTATTATCAATAATACTGTGATAAAAAATTAAAAATTATTACCATCTAGCAGTTGTAACAATATCAATCTTTTTTTTGTAGTATCAAATAATAAATTTCTTTCTTAAATCATTTAATAACTTTACTGTTCATATAAAGAATTTCCTTTCTGTAATTTTTTTTCTTCCTCTAGGAAAGTATTATTAGTAATTTGGCAAAAACAGGAAATGAATTCAATTTAAAGTTAATTAAATAATAATTATTATTATTATTATTATTATTATTATTATTATTATTATCATTATTATTATTATTATTATTTAATTTAAAGTTAATTGCGCTAATGAGTCGTAGAAGAAAAATTGAAAACCAAAAGAAAACGAAAAAGAGAAGAAAATGTTTTCGTCTTTAGTATGTTGACTCAATTTTTTCTCTGGAACATTTAATTTTTTTTTCGCGAAACTATCAACAAAGATAGAAGCATTCTATATAATTAATAAAGACTTAAAAGCCTGAAGCGAAATTTCTCACTGTGAATTTTATCTTTTCGTCATTTTCAGACAAGAAAATCCAGAGACGTACCATTTCACGTTTAATTAAAGCCTCTCTTTAAGATTATATATTCACTAATGACTTGAACGCAGGCAGCTTGGTGTAAAATTCATATTAAATATAAACGCACGTACAATATTAACCCTTTTATTAATTTTTTTCCTTTTCCCTTCCAATTTTGTTCTTTTTAAAAATCTAATTATAATTTTCACAAAACTCTAACTAGAAAATAATTATCAAAAATATTTATTTTCATTTACTCAACTATTTAATTATTCAATTATTAAATTCAATAATCATTGAACTATTAAATTGAATAATCATTTAATTATTAAATTCAATAATCATTTAATTATTGCATTCAATAATCATTTACACTGTAAAAAATAAATCTTACTTTCAGTCTCTTTTTGACTAAAACCGTTTACATTAGAAACATTTTTAACTAAGTCTTAGCCTTGAGAGTATTATTTAAAGCCAAAAAATTGACTTAATCTGGTTTTCAGCTTAAAAATAGGCTATTTTTCAATCATTTTGGTTTTAAGATGTAAACGGTTTCAGACTTTGTTTTTTCTGTGTAATTATTAAATTCAATAATCATTTAATTATTAATTAAAGTTAATTATTAAATTTAATAATCATTGAACTATTAAATTGAATAATCATTTAATTATTAAATTCAATAATCATTTAATTATTGCATTCAATAATCATTTAATTATTAATTAAAGTTAATTATTAAATTCAATAATCATTTAATTATTAATTAAAGTTAATTATTAAATTCAATAATCATTTAATTATTAATTAAAGTTAATTATTAAATTCAATAATCATTTAATTATTAATTAAAGTTAATTATTAAATTGAATAATCATTTAATTATTAATTCAATAATCATTTAATTACTAAATTAAATAATCATTCAATTATTCGATTTACTCAGGAGAATAATTTTTTGCCCAAGAACAAAAATTGCGAAACGCAATAATAAAAAAAAGTACTTTTTTTTATCGACTGATATTCTAATCCGAGAAAAAATAATTACCCTCTCTTAATTATATTTTGTCACACGAGATTAATTAATCAGTAAAAGACGACGACAGTCGCAAAGTTTATGTAATTTTTTTGTTCACGCAAAAACAAAGTATTAAATTGTCGCATCTGTCAATAAAAAAAATTGATGAAAACGAATTTTTATCTTTCGCGCGTCTAAAAAAATGTGATAATATAAGATTAAAATGACACGTCGCATATTTTTCTATCCGAGAAAAAATACACACAATAGAATTTCATTTTCTACGACACAAGCGTAAAACTTGCAAATAGAGTTATCCGCAACGAAAATCGATTCATAACATAGAAAAATGTTTACCATATGCATATATAGATTCTAGAAAATACACTCTGTAAAAACGCACGTGAAATAAATTCAGGAGTTATTTTGTAATTTAAAAAGTAGACAAACAAAAAAAAATCGCGTACGCTCACAAAAAACCAGCGAAATTCAACACAAACAATCAATTTAAAATTTAAATCATCAATTTTATAAAATGCTTGACAATATTTTCTTTTAATAATAAAATTTTTGACTTTTTCATTCGCAAATTTGTTCCGACAAAAATGGGGAAAAAAAGAATATTTTCTCCACATTTTTTTTTTGAACTTTTTTTTATAGAACAAAAATTGTATCTTTATGGTAAAAATTATTTTTCAAAGTAATAAATATTGGAGAATACTTTGAATATAAAGGGAAATTTTTTATTTAAATATAACTATAATTAATTAATTGATTAATCGATTAATCGGTAATTAATCGAATCGTAGAGAAAGGGAAAAATTATATTCAAACAATGTTCAAAACAGCTTTTACAAACAATGTTACAATCACTATGATAATAAATAAATATTAAAACTTTGAAAATGAAACATTTTTCCAAACTGTTGAATATTGAATGAAATTAAATATATTTTTAAATAAATAATAATCGGGACTGTTGAAAATTTAAAAAATAAATAAATAACATGTATAGTTCACAAAAATTAAAAATCTTCTTTGGTAGAGAAATACAAAGCGAGCGCTCGTTAAAATAATAATCAAATACAGAAACCTTTGTGGAAATATTGCAACAAAAAAAAAGAGGCCAGTTTAATTTTTTTTCTATTATAAACAAGTGAAAAGTAGGTCAATCAAGTTCATTCTTATGCAATGTCTAGAGACTACTTTCTGCATTATGCACGCAAGAGATCGTGAGTTGTAGGATTCATTCATGAAAATTCCGTCAATGAAAGGTGTGTATGTGTATGTAAAATATACGTTTCATTGATAAAGATCATCAATTTCTTTATGTATATATATGCGAAATTATAGATCAATTGACATACATTATTTTTTTTATATTTAAAAAAAATAAACAGTCTCTCCTTTCTTTTTTCCTTACACTCTTCATATTTTTTATTTTTTTTTACAAAATTTGTTGCATTGAAATATAAATTTTTGAAATAATTTCATACTCAAAATTTAAAAAATTCACAACAGTACAAAATTAATTATTACTGTTCATATTTAAAAAAATTGTAATAAAATTTCACAAAAGAATTTCATAATTTTCTAAATAATAAATTTAATGATGAATTTTATGAAATTCTTCGGAATACTTCAATTATTTTTTTTAAGTTGTAAAACCTTTACACAAAATCAATTATTTCTCAAACAATTTTAATTGAATTGAAAAGATCAATATTTTCAGAAATATATTTTTAACAAACTTCGAAAAAATTCAATTTTTTTCTCAAAATTTAATAAATCGCTCGAAATAATTAAATTATTCATATAAGCAAAGTAAAATTCTTCGAAACAATTCAATTATTTTTATAAATACTATAATTCTTTGAAGAAATTAAATTATTTTTATTCCAACTTAAAATAAAACTACACGAAAGAATTTAATTATTTTCAAACATTTCCATAAAATTCTATTTCAACAAAAAATTTAAAATTCTTGAAAAATAATTCAATTATTGTCAAAATATTTATAAAAAAGAAAAAAATTTCATTATTTTAAATTATTTCTACAAAAATTCTTCATAACAATTTAATTATTTCTCAAAATTTTAATAAATTCTTCCAAACATTTTATTTATTTTTATAAATAGTCAAATTCTTGGCAATAATTCATTTATGTTTTATAAGTAGTAAAATCCTTCGTAAAAATTTAATTACATTCAAAAAACTATTTTAATAGACTCGAGAGAATATAAATCTTCAAATATTAACAAAAAATTCATTTATTTTCCAAAATTTTAATAAATTTTTCCGAACAATTCAATTATTTTTATAAATAGTAACAAAATTCATCGCAAGTATTCAATTATTTTTAATAAAATTTTAATAAAATTCTTCTTTTATAAAATCCAATTGCTTTCAAAACTTTCAATTAAAATTAAAAAAAAACTCCATTATTTAAAAAAAATTCAAAGAAATTCTTCAAAAAAATTGAATTAGGATTTTTAAAAGTTTTAATAAAATTCTTCACGAGAATTTAACAACATTTTTAGAAGAAATTCTATTATTATCAAATTTTTCGATAAATTCCTTATTGAAAGAATTCGATGATTTTCAGTACACTAATTTTAAAACTAAAAATATTTTAAAAGAAAAATTATAAAAAAAAGCTAAGAAGCAAAGAAGAATACAACTAACTTCAAACTGCGAACAAATTATCGGATCACGAACTTTATTAATATAGAATATTTAATTTCCATTTTATTGTAAATTGAAAGCGAATACTTTTTTTCACTTAAAAATATAATAATAATAATAATAATAATAATAATATTAATAATAATAATAAATATTCAAATAATGCGCTAATACACTGAAAAAAAATTTATTTGATTCAAATAACCGATTATTTGTCTATAATCAAATAAATATTTACTTGAATCAAATAATTTTTATTTTAATCAAATAAATTGTATATACTGTAAATACTAAAATATTTGATTCAAATACAATTTATTTGATTCAAATAAAAATTATTTGATTTAATTAAATATTTATTTGATAATAGTCAAATAATCGGCTATTTGAATCAAATAAATTTTTTTTAGTGTATAAAAACAAAAAAATATTTAAAAAATTTAAAAACATTTAAATCAGTAAACTGAAACAATTACTGTTTTTCAGCACAGATAAGATATCTCAGTAATAAATTATCAACGAATTAAATTATAACGAATACATTCAGGTTTTTTTGATTTAAATAAAAAAAGAAACTAACGGAAAAAAAGAAGAGAAAAAAAAGTGTTGTTTATTAAACAGGAAATGGATTCAGCTACTAGAATATTGCTTCAAGTATAAGTGAAAAAAAGGCAAAGAAAGAAAGAGAGAGACACGGTGATTGCGAAAAAGAGAGATATTCTGCTTATTCACGCCTTGTGTTATACTTGCTTTACATGCGATGACACTTCAATGCTATAAATTGTCTCTGATACCTTTCCGCTTGTATCTCAACTCCCGGGAATAAATTTTTTCAGAATTTAAATATCATAGATGCAAGGCAACAAATTCACGACTTTAAAAAGGGTGAAAAAAAACCATCAAGATTAAACACTTATTTGCATACTAAAAAATATTATTCTCAAAAGTAAAATTAAAAAAAAAACATTTACGAAAAAGTTGTTGCGATTTGTTTTTTGCAATATTCTAAAAGACTTGTTTCTTTCACTAATACAGTAAAAAAAAATGAACAGCAAACATAAAAAAAAGTGCCAGAATTCTTCTCGCATTGTTCTGAAAATCAATAGAAAGTGATCTTTAGACGGTAAAGCCAAGATTTTTCTTGCCGACAAAAAGCTTTTGTATTCAATTGTACGTATAAAGAAAACAAAAAAAAACCTCTTGGGGTGAAACAAGAAATGTTTTTTAAATTACGTAAGAAAAGAAATTTTCATACAAAAGAAGTTCCTCTTTTCCATGAGTCAATTATAATTATATTTCCTTCTTGTTACTTCCAAAAGAGCATTTTTTTAAACTAACAAAAAAAAACTAATATAATGAGAACATGAAAAAGAATGTTTTTGTTCGATTTTCCTCTATCATGAATGCAAATTAATAAATAATCAGTGTTTTTTCTTTCAATAAGCATACTATTGTTTTTGTTCATTTAATTATCCTTCGACAGGTTTTTGTAACCTTGACGAATAAAAATAGAATTCTAATACAAAAATTAATATAAATGTGACCTGATTTCTTTTTTTTTCATTTCTTTTTTGCAAACAATTTTTTTCCATTCATAGAAAGAATTAACACATTCAAATTAATCAAATCAATCCCAGACAATTATTAAACTGCCTCTATTATTCGAATTTAATTATTCAACTTTCACGTTAGTTGAAAAAATAAATTGTATTTGTAAGCTACAAAAAAAAACTCTTTCAAAGGATAAATATTCTGTTTTGGTAAAAAAAAATTGCAAAAAAAGTAAAAAAAAAATTTTTTGAACTAAATTGAGTGAAATAGAGTACTGGACACTGCTCGATTAATTAAATTCCCATTTTCAAAGTATAGAATAGAATGAAAAAAAAATGTCCTGTAAATTTTGATATATTTTAATATTTAAAATAACGAATTAAATTAGAAAATACCGGAGAAGTTTTAATCAAAATTCTTTACGAAATTGTAATTTTTTAATCGAATCAAATTAATAACTTTACACCAATTGTCGCAACTTTTAACATCCATTGTGTGTAATTGCCATCGAAAGTATCAACCACGAATTTTCCATCACTTATTGTTTGCTTTTGTCTATTTTTTTTCCAACAAAACATACTTGATAAATTTAATGGTCAAATTGGTGGATAAACATTTTATTTATCTCAATTTTACATAGCACAGTGAATTCAATTCAAAATGGAAAATGTTTTCCAATGGTTGTGCATCAGCAAAATGGAAAGTTTGTATTGTTTTTCTATTCTATAGTGATTTCAAATTGAATTGCACCTCGTGGCTATTTTATTTAAAAAAAAAAAAGAAAAAAGGAACCGTCATTCTATTGCCGGAAGCTCATGTTTTTCCCAGTTTGCAACAGTTTGACCTTTATCTCTCATTTCTTCTTTTTTTCTATTATGACTCTGGTGCGCATCAGTTTAAAAATCGGAGGAAAAAAAAGATGATCGAATAACAACGATTTCGAAACTATTCCTGTTAGAAATGTTTCAATACTTTAACATCCGTTCGTTAGATATTGTGATTTGATTAGAATTAATTATCACAAGAGAGTAGAAATTTTTTATTAACTTAAACTACCATTAACATTTTTTACTTAAAACTAGAAAATCAATTTTGCATAACTATAAAACATGAAGAAATCGATAACTTCATGTTTTATAATAATTAATATTAATTATCGATAAAAATAATTTATAATAATTTAAATCATTATCAATTCAATTATAATTCTTCAGAATTTTTATCTAAAATTCTTCTTTATATCGATTATTTTTTAAAACTGAAAATGGTATTTAAAAAAATCAATTTTATTTTTCAAAAAAATTAATTACAAAATTCAATTATTTTTTTAAATTCACACTATGTATTGCTTTTAATATTTGATTATCTAAAATTTTAACTGAAATTTATTTTTATGAAATAAAATTCAATTTTAGTAGAATATTCTACTAGAATTCAATTATTTAAATGAAAATATAACGCAATTAAATAATTTATTGAAAAATTGAACGTTTCTTAAAATTCTATTCCCATAAAAAATTGTTATCAACAAATTATCAAATACTTGAATTCTATTAACAAATTTTAATAAAAATTTTAAGAATAATTATATTTTTAGAGAAATTCGATTCAAATTGTATTAAAAATAATTGAAATTCTGCATTGAATTTTTTTATTTATAAAAATAATTGAATTCTAGCGAAGAATTTTATTAAAATTTTCAAAAATAATTAAATTCTTGTAAAAAATTAACAAGAATTCAATTATTTTTAAAAAATTTAATAAAACTCTTGTCGTAAATTAAAATTAACAAAATTCTTAGCAGATATTTAATTACTTTTAGAAATTTATGAAATTGTAGTCCACAACATTTATTAACGAAAAAAATTTATTAAATGAATACAAATATTATTTTCAATTAAATATTTAATTGTAAAATTTATATTATCAAAATATAAACAATAATTTTTTTATTCTAAAAATTTTTGAGTCAAAATTCCTGCGTCATTTTTAATTAATTTACTAAGTAAACAATTTTTTTCGTTGATCAACGTTGTGGACTTAAACTTGGTTGAAATTTTAATCAAATTTTTCACAAGAATTTAAATATTTTTGTAAAATAATAAAAATCTTTGCAGGAAATCAATTATTTTTAATATTCTTAATAAATTTTTTTTACAAAAATTCAATTATTTTAAAAAATATTAGAATTTTAGAAGAAATTCAAACATTTTAAAAAGTTTTGATAAAACCTTTTTGGTAGAAATTCAATTATTTTTAAGACAATTTAAAAAAAATTTCCCAAATTCAATTACTTTTTTATAATCCAAGATTTTAACTGAAATATATTTTTAAATCATTGTTAATAAGAAAATTCTACCAGAATTCAATTCTTTAAATACAAAAATAAATAATTTATTGAATAATTGAATGTTTCTTGGAATACAATACCTATTAAAAATTTTATTAACAAATTATTAAACAATTAAATTCTTTGGACGAATTTTAATAAAATTTTTAAGAATTTTTTAGAGGAATTCGACTAAAATTCTATGAAAAATAAGTGAATTTCTAAAAAAAAATTATTATTTACGAAAATAATTGAATCCCGGTAAAATTTTATTAATTATGAAAATAGTTGAATGATTGCGAAGAAATTTATTAAAATTTTCAAAAAAAATTAAATTCTTGTAAAAAATTAACAGGAATTCAATTATTTTTAAAAATGTTAATAAAATTCTTAGCATTAATGAAAAATATAAAAATTCTTAGCAGATATTTAATTACTTTCAGAAATTTTAATAAAATTTTTCACAAGAATTTAAATATTTTCGTAAAATAATAAAAATCTTTGCAGGAAATCAATTATTTTTAATATTCTTAATAAAATTCTTCTTAAGAATTCAATTATTTAAAAAAATATTAGAATTTTAGGAGAAAAACAAACATTTTAAAAAGTTTTGATAAAACTTTTTTTGGTAAAAATTCGATTATTTTTAAGACAATTTTAGAAAAATTTCCCAAATTCAATTATTTTTCTATAATCCAAGATTTTAACTTAAATCTATTTTTCAATCAATGTTTATGAGAAAATTCTACCAGAATTCAATTCTTTAAATACAAAAATAAATAATTTATTGAATAATTGAATGTTTCTTGGAATTCAATTCCTATTAAAAATTTTATCAACAAATTTTTAAAGAATTCAATTCTTTGGACGAATTTTAAAAAAAGTTATAAGAATTTTTTCGAGGAATTCGACTAAAATTCTATTAAAAATAATTGAATTTCTAAAAAAATTTTATTATTTACGAAAATAATTGAATCCCAGTAAAATTTTATTAATTATGAAAATAGTTAAATGATTGCGAAGAAATTTATAAAAAAAATTTGCTATTAATGAAATTCTTGGGAATTTTTTATTACTTTTTGAAAATAATTAAAAGTTTTTGTAGAATTTTATTAAATTTTTTTTTGATAATTAAATTCTTTTGGTAAATTTTATAAAAATAGTAGATATTGAACAGTATTTAATTTTTTGCGAAGAATATTATTACTTTTGAAAACAATTCAAATTTTGCAATGAAGTTTAAAAAATTTTTTTAAAATAATTGAATTTTATTACTATAGAAAATAATTCAATTCGTGTGATAAAAATGGTTAGTTATGAAAATAATTGAAATTTTTTAATGAATTTTAATATAATTTTTGAAAATAATTGAATTTTGTTGAAGAATTTTGCTATTTATTTATACAGACAATTGAAATGTTGACAGTTTTTTAGTTTTTTTTTTTTTGAAAATATATGAATTTCGGAGAAGAATTTTAATATTTCTAAAGATAATTGAAATTTTGACGAGAATTTAAAAAAATTGTTAAACATAATTGAATTTTTTTTTCGATTGAATTTTTTTGCCAATCAATAAAAATTGCATTTTGGTATGTATGGTGGAAATTAATGGTCTGAATTCGCATGATTTGCAGAAATGCCGATGGAAAAGAGATAGAGAGATGGAGAATTTTGGTGGCACGAGCAAAAGTGGCTCTGTGGTGGAATGGAAATCGGAATTTAATTCAACGACATACATGCGCACTGCTTTTATGTGCTTCTACAAATTTACTTGAATTGCGCTTGATTTACTTGAAAGCAACGAGCTCTCAGCAATTTAGAGAAGAAAGACCTATACATATACACTCCCAGACAAAGAAATAGATATGCAAAGTGATTAAAGGCACTATAAGTATATAATGTACTTTTCTAAAATTAGAAATCCGCCTTTGCTGAAACAATTTACGTTAAATTTTATCTTTTTTTTTTATCACATTTAGAGTAGTTATTTTCCTTTATATATATATTCTGCCTACGGTTTTTTATCTTTTCAACTCGTTTTTCCACAAATGCAAATTAAATGGAATCAAAAGAAGAGCGCACACAGGAAATTCTGATACAATTTTTCAGAACTTGATATCTTTCTATCAGTTCTGGGGAAGGAATTTATTTTGTGACTCTTAGCAAAATTAGTAATTATTTCTAAATATAGTCAAAAAACAGATTTGTTACGAATTGTTGAATACTAATAACAATAGTAATAATAATAATAGTAATAATATTAATAGTAGTAATAATAATAATAATAATAGTAATAATATTAATAGTAATAATAATAATAATAGTAATAATATTAATAGTAGTAGTAATAATAATAATAGTAATAATATTAATAGTAGTAGTAATAATAATAATAATAGTAATAATATTAATAGTAATAATAATAATAATAGTAATAATATTAATAGTAGTAGTAATAATAATAATAGTAATAATATTAATAGTAGTAGTAATAATAATAATAATAGTAATAATATTAATAGTAATAATAATAATAATAGTAATAATATTAATAGTAATAATAATAATAATAATTCTGTCGAATTTTTCTCAAAGGAAAACTATGAAGACTTGAGGGGAATTTCTACAGCGTCATTGTTAAAGACATAATCTGCCTTATCAAATTTAAACTTCCACGCAAAGTCGCTTTAAACACAATATATCCTACTCACAAACACCTGCCCCTCCTTCAAAGTCTCGTATTAACGTAAGTGCATTTGGGAAACCATAACAGAATACAAAACAAGCTTAATTGTTCACGAAACTTGAAATTAAAATCAAAAAAAAGTACAAACGCAGGAAAAAGCATATATCAAAAAGAAAAAGCAGCAGCAGCAAAAAATACCCAAACAGCAAAGTTCAAAGAATAAAAAAAAAACTTGCGCAAAAAAAAATAATCCACTCTATTTTCGATAAATATATAGGTGAGCTACATACACACGGAACAAGTCTCATTAATCGTATAACGTTGTTCAGCCAACAAACAATTAATCTCTATCCAGTGGTGATAAATTGGAACATTGTGCCTGGTGTTACCATAAGGCGAGAGTGAGAGAATGGCAGATCAAAAAACTATATTATGTGAAATTCAAAATCACATTCGGTAGAAAATTTCCAACTATGGAGCATAAAAAAATTATATGCATTCAATCTCTTTCAAAGCTCTTCGTTCTGAATTTCAAATTCGTGACAGATTCTGCTTCATATTACTTATGTCTATTTGCCACACTTGGAGACTGTGTTTAACTCTCGTTAATTTCAACTAATGGCAGTTCATCGTCTGTATGTCTATTTCATTATATGTGTATGTGTGTGTAGACGTCACGAAACTGTGGAGAATTAATTGATTTTCCTGACGACGGTACGTAACGTTCAACGAAAAACACACACTTATAAAGCAAAGAATAAAATATTTATATATTAACAAAAATTTATTCACCTACGACAAAAGTTTTAGACCAAGCGTAAGCAGTCAACCAAAAAAATATGTTTAATTGGAATATATTTTATAATTGCGAATTAAAGGTAATTTTTATTGAACCAAACTTACTATGTATTGAATCAAAAATACTATGTAATTATATTATCATTATTTCATTTAATTGTGTTCCAAAATTTCAATTCTCTTTATAAATAATAAAATTCTTCTCTGATATTCAATTATTTGACAAAATTTTCAGCAAATTCTTGTCAAAATTTCCATTATTTTCAACAGTTTTCTAAAATTCCATAATTTTCAACAGTTTTCTAAAATTCCATAATTTTCACTATCTACTATTTGAATATAATTTTACAAAAAAATTCCATTGTTAAAAAGAATTTCAATACAATTCTAAGCAAACATTTAATTATTTTCATAAATAATAAAAATTATTACAGGAATTCAATTATTTACATATTTTTTAAATAAATTTCTTCGCAATAATTCAATTATTTTCACAAATAATAACATTTCTACAAGGATTCAATTATTTTTATAATTAATAAAATTCTATAAGAAATTCAATTATTTACAAATTTTTTTTAAATTTCTTCGCAATAATTCAATTATTTTCTTAAATAATAACATTTCTACAGAGATTCAATTATTTTTATAAATAATAAAATTCTTTTAGGAATTCAATTATTTTCATAAATAATAAAATTCTTTTAGGAATTCAATTATTTACAAATTTTATTTAAATTTCTTCGCAATAATTCAATTATTTTCTTAAATAATAACATTTCTACAGAGATTCAATTATTTTTATAAATAATAAAATTTTTTTTGGAATTCAATTATTTACAAATTTTTTTTAAATTTCTTCGCAATAATTCAATTATTTTCATAATTAATATTTCTACAGAGATTCAATTATATTCATAAATAATAAATTTTTTTTAGGAATTCAATTATTTTCATAAATAATAAAACTCATTTCAGAATAATTCAATTATTTTTAATCCAATTTTAATAAAATTCCTAGAAAAATGTAATTATTCTTAAAAATCTTATTAAAATCCAAAGAATTGAATGATTTAAAAAATTTGTTGATAACATTTTAAATGAGAATTTAATTTCAAGAAAAATGAAATTAACAAATTATTTATTTTTCTATTTAAATAATTAAATTCTCGAAGAATTCACTAATAAAAATGGGTTTAAAAATGAATTTCAGTTAAAATTTTAGATTATAGTATTAAAAACATTATAACGTGGATTTTTAGAAATAATTAAATTTTGTAAAAGTTTAAAACCAAAATCCATTGAAATTCTTAATTTTTCACATTTTTGCCAAAAAATTCTGTAGAATTAATTCTTTTTAAAAGTATAATAGGATTTTTATTGAAATTGTTTCAAGTTTTTATTTTTCAATATATATTTAATTGCAGAATTTCCGAGTAATTAAAATTTTGTAAAATTGAATTGTAATCGAAAAAATTTGAAAATTATAAGACTCATCGCAGGGTTTCAATTATTTTTCATACAATTATAATTGAATTTCTTGAAAAAAGTAATTATGTTCATGCAAGTTTTAATAAAATTCGACAAAACAATTAAATTATTAAAAAATTTGTTACTAAAATTCGTTATGAGAATTGAATTTTGAGAAACATTCAATTCTTCAATAAATTATTTACTTTTGCATTTAAATAATTAAATTCTTGTAGAATTTTCTAATAAAAATTGATTTTTATTTCATAGAAATGAATTACAGTTAAAATTTTAGATTATAATTGAATATTAAAAGAAATATAGTGAACTTTTGGAAATAATTGAATTTTCAAAATTAATATTTTTAAAAAAGTTGAATTGAATTTTTTGAATATTATTTGATGTTTTTATTTTCTAATATGCATTTAATTAAAAAATTTAGGAATAATTGAAGTTTCGTGAAATAATTTAATAATTTTTAGTTTCGTGTAATAATCAATTATTATTAAAAATAGTAGATATAAAGTAAAATTGTAGTTAAAAATTTTGGAAAATAATAATTGAATTGAAATAATGAAAAAAATTTTGAAAAAGTAATTCTTATCACGGTAAACCGTTAGGTATTAAAATAACACCAAAATGGATTAAAATAACACTAAATTGGTTTATTTTAATCCTTTTTGGTGTTATTTTAATACCTAACGATTTACCGTGATAATACAAAATAATGATTTTATTACTTGGTCGCCTTTAATTATTATAAAATATGAAGAAATCGATCGGAGACTCGGAGTTATCGTTATCTTCATGTTTTATAATTATAAAAAATAGAATAAGTTAAAATTTCATTCATTGTAAAGAATAACGCCAAAATTGATTATTTTAATCTTTTTCGGTGTTAATTTAATCTGCAACACTTTTTAATACCTCACGATTAACTGTGTTGCAATATTGTGAATGGTATTGATGGTTGTGAACAGCACTGATGATTGTGTTTACCATTAATTGTTCTAAATACCATTAATCCCAACTATCGGTTACACTGACCACTGTTATCCACGATCGAGTAAAATTATTTATTCAAATTTCAATTAATCGCTTGTTTTTATTATCACCAATTTTGTCACAATTAGGCACTGTAATTGGAATAAACTATTATTTTTTTTGCACACCTTAATAGCATTTTTATTCTCGTAATATATCCGAAGGTTAGACATTTTTATCGTGCATCAAGCAGTTAACGATTATCGTCATGCATTTTTTTTTATTTATCTGTAATTATATGTTGTATTATTTCTATATATCTAGAGGTTTACATTATTAAGAATCCTTAGGCAACATTTTTCCACAAAGTATATAGTTTCTGCTTTTACAGTCATGACAAAATAACAATACCTGTCAGCACTCATCGTGGAATGTTAATTATCCTCGATTATATCAAAAGTATAGTCACATTTTTCTTTATATTTCTTTCTATCAATGTTTCGCAAATCGCAAGTGAGTTTTTCCAGAGAGGGGAATCATTTTCCCTCAGTTAGAATGAAAACTCAGAAGGAAATAGACATTTTTTTCACATTCCGCAAAAATTGTGGTGGTCTCGCTATATACACTGGAAAAAAAATTTATTTGATTCAAATAACCGATTATTTGTCTATAATCAAATAAATATTTTCTTGAATCAAATAATTTTTATTTGAATCAAATAAATTGTATTTGAATCAAATATTTCAGTATTTGAAGCAAATACTAATTAATTCAAATAAAAATTATTTGATTCAAGTAAATGTGACGCGATCTGAAGAAAGGGACCTTAGAAGCAAATTATTTTAAGGTTATGTTAGTATTATTTTTTTGTTGATTGAAAGTTTTTTTTTACTTATTGCAAATTAAAATCAGTGTTTATTAAATATTTTAGTTGTAAGGAAGACTTAAACATCAACTATTTATAATGATAGTTGATCCTTTTTTTGTATTTTCATTTAGAAAATTGAAAACATAACCTATAATTTTTTGCTTCTAAGATCCCTTTCTTCAGATTGCGTCACAAATATTTATTTGATTATAGACAAATAATCGGTTATTTGAATCAAATAATTTTTTTTCTGTGTAGATTCAGTCGTTGGTACTGACGGCTGATAAAAAAAAGATGACAGTAAAAAATGATCTACCCAAGAATTGCCTACGAGTGCGTGGCTTAATTTATCAGCGAATTAATTCAACACACACGCGCAATATTGCTTACCATCGTTCTCAATTTCCAGCATCTGAACGCTGTATAATCGAGCAAAGAAGCTGCGAGGCATCTCCCGACTCGCTATGGGAAAATTAGTTCCGAGCGAATACAGTGCTACCTAACTGTAGTTTTGCCGAATTAGATTAACTTGCGACGAGGGTTTTAGTCAGTTGGGAGTGGGAGGGAGGAACGGACGACGGACAATTCCTCCACTGTCTAGTGATGCTGTCCCAAGTGCCGTTAACAACCCGTGCGAGAGAGACTATCCTCGAGAATTCACTGTATATACTATAAGTTTCAGCTCCGAGAAAATGTATTATTTAAAAGTCTGCTTCTCTGCATTTTCGCACGAACAGACGAAATGACAAGAGGGAGAGAGAAAAAAATGCAGCCAAACGCAATATACAGAGAGAGAAAGAGAAAAAAAGAAAGAAAGAAAAAACTCTGCTTCTTTATTCATAAAGGGAAAATATTTTTTTTCGACACGACAAAAGTCCTTTGAAAAGGACAAAATTCAATTGAAAATTCAGTGGAAATTTTCTCGAAAAAAAATTACGTAATTACTCGAATGAAAACAAAAACCCAGAATGTTAATTTTGCAGAAACAAAATTTTTATTCCTCTGCAATTTTAATTAATTTATTAATTAATTTATTCATTAATTTATTCATTAATTTATTCATTAATTTATTCATTAATTTATTAATTAATTTATTAATTAATTTATTAATTAATTTATTAATTTATTTATTAATTAATTTAATAATTAATTTATTAATTTATTAATTAATTTATTAATTAATTTATTTATACTATAATTAGACCTGATATTAAACACGGTAAATCGTTAGGTATTAAAATAACACCAAAAAGGATTAAAATAATCCAATTTAGTATTATTTTAATCCATTTTAGTGTTAGGTAGTGTTAGGTATTAACCTAACGATTTACCGTGAAGTTATTAATTCAAATTCATTAGGGTTTTAATTAGAGAAAATCGCAATCAATAAAAATGACAATTGACGTCACAAATATTTTGAAAGAATAGTAATTAAAAGTATAAATAACTAAAATTAAAATAAAAAAAAATTCAGGGCTCGAATCGTCTTTAAGACTCAAAAAAAGTCGCTTTAGTCGCATAAATTCACAACAACAAAATTCAACGAAAATTCGCATAAAATTTACGAAAAAGTCGTAAAAAACTCGCATGAAAATTTAAAAAGAAAACGACAAAAAGAAAACACGAAATTGGCAAAATTGTAAAAAAAATTACATTCTCTTTACAATGTCAATTATTTTTATAAATAATAAAATTCTTCTTCGAAATTCAATTATTTAACAAAAATTTTAATAAAGTTCTTGTCAAAATTTCAACTATCTTTATAAGTAATAAAATTCTTCTCAGAAATTCAATTATTTTCAAAAGTAATAAAACTCTTCGCAAAAATTCAATTATGATCAACATTTTTTTTAATTTTTCCTCGAAATTTTATAAATAATAAAATTCATCACAAAAATTTAAATATTTACAAAAGTTCTGACAAAATTTTTTTGCAAAATTCAATTATTTTCAAAAGAAATAAAATTATTTACAAAAATTCAATTTTTCTCAAATTTTCTTATTTAAATTTTCAAAATTCGAATTCTCTTTATAAATAATAAAATTCTTCTTCGAAATTCAATTATTTAACAAAAATTTTAATAAAGTTCTTGTCAAATTTTCAACTATCTTTATAAATAATAAAATCCATCTCAGAAATTCAATTATTTTCAAAAGTAATAAAACTCTTTGCAGAAATTCAATTATGATCAAAATTTTTTTTTTAATTTTTCGTCAAAATTTTATAAATAATAAAATTCATCACAAAAATTGAAATATTTACAAAAGTTCTGACAAAATTTTTTTGCAAAATTCAATTATTTTCAAAAGAAATAAAATTATTTACAAAAATTCAATTTTTCTCAAATTTTCTTATTTAAATTTTCAAAATTCGAATTCTCTTTATAAATAATAAAATTCTTCTTCGAAATTCAATTATTTAACAAAAATTTTAATAAAGTTCTTGTCAAATTTTCAACTATCTTTATAAATAATAAAATCCATCTCAGAAATTCAATTATTTTCAAAAGTAATAAAACTCTTTGCAGAAATTCAATTATGATCAAAATTTTTTTTTTAATTTTTCGTCAAAATTTTATAAATAATAAAATTCATCACAAAAATTTAAATACTTTCAAAAGTTCTGACAAAATTTTTTTGCAAAATACAATTATTTTCAAAAGTAATAAAATTCTTTACAAAAATTATTCAATTATTCTCAAATTTTTTTTTAAATTCTCAAAATTCCAATTATGTTTATAAATATCAAATTCTTCTGCAAAATTCAATTAGTACTTTTAAATATTTCTAGGAAAAATTCTGTTCAAAATTTCAATTATCTTCGTGAATAATTAAATTCTTCCCTGAAATTCAATTATTTGCAAAGAATTTTAATAAAATTTTTCTCTAAAATTTAATTATTTTCCAAAGTAATAAAATTCTTCGCAGAAATTCAATTATTTTCCAAAATTTGTTGAAATTTCTCCTTAAAATTTGTAATATCTTCATAAAGAATAAAATTCATTCTGCAAATTTAATTCTTTATAAGTTGTTTAATTTCAAAAAGGTTTGATTTTAAATTTTTTGAAGAATTTTAATTACTATGGAAAAACAATAATTAAATACTTATTTATAAAAGAAGTTATTGATGTTTTTTGAAAAATTTGTAAATAAATGTAACAGAATATTTTTTTGACTCAAACTTTTTCCTTTAAATTTAAAAAATTTTTTTAATTTTATTCGTATTTTAGTAATAAAAAAATCTCGAAAAAGTCGATTAGTCGCATTTTTTCACAAAAAAAGTCGAAAAAAGTCACATATCCTTAGAAAAGTCGAAAAAAGTCGAAAAAGTCGCACAATCCGAACTCTGAAAGTTATAAATAACTGAAATTAAAATCAAAAATAAAAGTTATAAATAACAAATTAAAATCAAAAGTAAAAATTATAAACAACTTAAATTAAAATCATAAAAAATAAAAATTATAAACAACTGAAACTTAAAATAATATCGTATAAATATTATTTAATATCAACAAGTACGTCAAGCGAAACTTTTTCCAATAAAAATTATTTCAAATGATAATTTATTCCACGAATGTATAATAATAATAATTTTAATATTTATTTGATTAAAAATAACGTCTGTTAAATACGTTCAATTACAATAATAAAATAAAATAATACAATAACTAATTGTAAATTATGCAAAATAAATGCCAAATGAAATAAATGAATTAAAACAATAATAATTATTGTTTAATTCAATAATTGTGAACTGTCAAATAAATGCAATCTCTCCGATAATATAAATTCGAAAATATTAATAAACCAAGTGAAATCAATATATTTGTACGTATTCATAAAAAAAATGAATACCATTAACTGAATTATAAACATGACAGAGGAAAATTCACGTTTTCTTGCAACTTTGTCATCAAATTTTTTGAAGGCAAATATTGATAGCAATTTTCTAAAAGATTAATGACACGAAATTTTGCATGTCATTATATTCAATTAGATTTAGACATCACTCGAGATTGAATATTTCAGGTTGAATGACATTCAAAGAACAAACACAATGTACACGTTTCTCATATAATTATAATTATCTGCAAAAAATCTGATAAATATTTCATGAAAAAATTTTACCATAAATAACATTTTTTTCTATTTTTTCCAATTCTTTCCAAAATAAAAACGAAATATGTATTTGAACTATATTTCAAATTTTCCTAAAAAATGATCGAAATAAATTTAGAAAATCTGTATATATATTATGGGAAAAATTTTATTTTATTCATAAAAACTTTTTATAAATAAAATAATTGAAAATACTTTTATTAATAAGTATTTTCAAGAACGAATAATATATTTACTGGAAAAAAAATAGATCGATTTCCTAAAAAATGATCGAAATAAATTTAGAAAATCTGTATATATATTATGGGAAAAATTATATTATTTTATTTATAAAAACTTTTTATAAATAAAATAATTGAAAATACTTTTTATTAAAAAGTATTTTCAAGAACAAATAATATATTTACTGGAAAAAAAAATAGATCAGGAAAATTAAGTCAATATTAACTAATATTAAAAATTTAAATTATATCGAATTGAAAAGGAAGAAAAAGGAAAAAAGAAAAATGTGAAAATTGTCATGAATTCGTGACATGAAAATTATTATGAACATAAAATCTAACAAATGATAAAAAATAATAATAAAGAAACAACACTTGACTTTAATGAAGATAAACATTAGAGAAAATGAGTTCATGCAAGTTGTATTCTTTATCATCAAGATCTGAACATGAAAATAGTGCACTCCAATGTGAAAGAGTCAAGAGAGCATTTTTTTTAACAAAAAGAAAAAAAAGAAAGAAAGAAACGAATGTTTAATTTCATGTAAATTTTATTTGAAAGTTTTCTAAAAAAAGCGCCAGAAAGGAAAACTTTTCTAAACATTTTGTAATTTATACGCATTAATACAGTTGGAGTAAAAAATGGGAATGTAGCATTATGACTAAAACTACCAAACTGAAAAAAAATTTTATTTGATTCAAATAACCGATTATTTGACTATTATCAAATAAATATTTACTTGAATCAAATAAATTGTATTTGAATTAAATATTTCAGTATTTGAAGCAAATAATATTTAATTCATTCAAATAAAAATTGTATTTGAATAAATAATGAAATAAATAATAATGAATAATAATACTTAATAAATAAATAAATAAAAATAAATTATAATAATAATAATAATAATGAAATAAATAAATAATGAATAAATTGTATTTGAATCAAATATTTCAGTATTTGAAGCAAATAATATTTAATTCATTCAAATTAAAATTGTATTTGAAATTCAAATACAATTTTTTCAAATTTTGAATAAATAATGAAATAAATAATAATGAATAATAATACTTAATAAATAAATAAATAAAAATAAATTATAATAATAATAATAATGAAATAAATAAATAATGAATAAATTGTATTTGAATCAAATATTTCAGTATTTGAAGCAAATAATATTTAATTCATTCAAATAAAAATTATTTGATTCAAGTAAATATTTATTTGCTAATAGTCAAATAATCGGTTATTTGAATCAAATAATTTTTTTTTTCAGTGCAGTATACCAACTTTCAACAAAAAGAGAAATAAATTATTAAGAATGGTAAGTACCATTATATTTAATGACAATAGATTTTTTGCTTGATATTAAATTAAAAAAATCTATGCGGTAAGTTTGAAAATAAATAAACAGTTCCGAGTAATTCAGAAATTAAAATCTCAAAACCGCAAACAAATGATGATAAAGAAATGCAATTCTTTCGAGTGAAAAGCAACTTGTTAAGAGGGTGAAATAATGAATTTAATTTTAAGAAACGTGTGGCTGAAAGCAGGTTGAATGTTGTAATAATGTGCATGGCTCTCTCGCTTGAAAAGTTAATAGCGCATTTTGTGGTTGAATATAAGAAGACCAAGCAACGATTATTATTACTTTTGTTGCACACAGAGAGACTTTGAAGTAGCCCTGACCTTACCCACTTTATTTTCTCACTGAGTGGTTGTGTTTTATCTTTTTACCACGCCATAGGCACCATTCACACCGTCATCTCATATTGTGATAATAAATTCTCTCCTTTCCCCTTCATTATACTATCTGACTCGAACTTCTTCCACTTGACATTCCCATCATTTTCTCGCTACTTCGACACCCTTTTATTTAGTGGTTTTGTGCGTGCAAGGACTCTCAGAAGAATATTGTAATCACGCGATCAACACACAATACAAAGTTCGTCCTCGTTGCTCGGGACAATGACATTTTAAAGGTAAATCTATTTTTAGGGACATTTTTTCCTAATTATACTTTTTCTTTTACTATCGTCAAATTCTTTATTAATAATACTTTATTGTCATTATTATTAGGTATCATTATTATTATTCTTAATATTATTATCTATATTTATAATAATGCAAGTAAAATAATAATAATAATAATAATAATAATAACAATACACTGAAAAAAATTTATTTGATTCAAATAACCGATTATTTGTCTATAATCAAATAAATATTTACTTGAATCAAATAATTTTTATTTGAATCAAATAAATTGTATTTGAATCAAATATTTCAGTATTTGGAAGCAAATACTAATTAATTGATTCAAATAAAAATTATTTGATTCAAGTAAATATTTATTTGATTATAGACAAATAATCGGTTATTTGAATCAAATAAATTGTTTTTTCAGTGTAATGATAATAATAATAATAATAATAATAATGATGATAATAATAATAATAATAATAATAATAATAATAATAATAATAATAATAATAATAATAAAGAAATAATAAAAAAAAATTATAATAAAGATCATAAAAATCTAATTATTACTATTACCATTATCTTACCTTGTTAATTTAATTATAAGAAGCAAATGTTATTTAAAAAACGTATTATTCAATTTATTGTTGTTATGCAAATTACAACATTTTTTTTATTTTCAAATATAGATTTTTATAATAATTTCATAGTCAAACTTTAAAAAATTCACTTAAGTACAAAATTAATTATTACTGTTCGTATTTTTAGAATTTTAATCACATATTTCATGAAAGAATTCAATAATTTTCTAAACATTTAATAAATTCTTCTAAACAATATAGACTCGCAAGAATTTGAATCTTCAAATATTAAAATAAAATTCATTTCTTTTCTAAAATTTAAAATAAATTTTTCAGAATAATTCAAATTATTTTTATAAATAGTAAAATCTTTACAAAAATTTAATTTATTTTCATAGAAATTTAATTTAAATAATAAAATTTTTTGCAGATCAATTATTTTCAAAACAATTTTAATTAAATTCCTGTGATGAATTCAAATATTTGTAAATATTTTCATAAATTTTATTTATTTACTAAAATTATAATGATTTCTTCTAAACAATTTCATTATTTTTATAAATACTACAATTCTTTGAAGGAATTAAATTATTTTTAATAGAAATTTAAATAAAATTACACGAAAGAATTTAATTATTTTCAAAAATTTCCATAAATTTCTATTTCAAAAAGAATTTTAAATTCTTTGAAAATAATTCAAATTATTGTCAAAATATTTATAGAAAAAATCATTATTTTTAATTATTTTCAAAAAATTCTTCATAGCCGCAATTAATTATTTCTCAAAATTTTTAATAAATTTTAAATTCTTTGAAAATAATTCAAATTATTGTCAAAATATTTATAAAAAAATCATTTTTTTTAATTATTTCCATAAAATTCTTCATAGCCGCAATTAATTATTTCTCAAAATTTTTAATAAATTTTAAATTCTTTGAAAATAATTCAAATTATTGTCAAAATATTTATAAAAAAATAATTTTTTTTTAATTATTTCCATAAAATTCTTCATAGCCGCAATTAATTATTTCTCAAAATTTTTAATAAATTCTTCGAAATATTTAAATTATTCTTAAAAAAATAGTAAAATTCTTTGCAATCATTCATTTATGTTTTATATAAGTTTAAAAAAATTCAAAGAAATTCTTCAAAAGAATTTAATCATAATTTTTAAAAATTTTAATAAAATTCTTCACGAGAATTTAATAACATTTTTAGAAGGAATTCTATTATTATCAAATTTTTTGATAAAATAGTCTTTGCAATAATTCGATGATTTTTAATATATTAATTTTAAAATTGAAAATATTTGTAAAAAATTATTATTAAAAAATTTTAAAAAACAATTAAATTATTTTTATAAATAGTACAATTCGAATTAAATTATTTTTAATCCAATTTAAATAAAAATACACGAAAGAATTTAATTATTTTCCAAAATTTCCATAAAATTCTATTTCAACAAAAATTTTAAATTCTTTAAAAATAATTCAATTATTGTCAAAAAATTTTTAATAAAAGAAAAAAAATTCATTATTTTCAATTATTTCCATAAAATTCTTCATAGCCAATTAATTATTTCTCAAAATTTTTAATAAATTCATCGAAACATTTCAATTATTTTTAAAAATAGTAAAATTCTTTGCAATAATTCGTATTTATGTTTATAAATAGTAAAATCCTTTGCAGAAATTTAATTATTTTCAAAACAAGTTTAATAGACTCGAAAGAATTTAAGTCTTCAAATATAAACATAAAATTGATTTATTTTCTAAAATTTTAATAAATTCTTTTTCATAAAATCCAAATGCTTTCATAATTTTCAAGTTAAAATGTTTAAAGAAACTCCATTAGTTTAAAAAAAATCCAAAGAAATTCTTCTAAATAATATAATTAGAATTTTAGAAATTTTAATAAAATTCCTTTTCCTAAATTCCTTCTAAAAATTTTATTAAATACTTTTAATAAAATTTTGAAAAAGGAATTCTATTATCATCAAATTTTTCAATAAAATTCTTTGCAATAATTCGATGATTTTCAATAAATTAATTTTAAAATTGAAAATATTTGAAAAGAAAAATTATTAAAAAGATTAAATAATTTACAAATAATCTACATAATTAACGATAGAAATAAATAAAAATAAATTTAACAAAATAACATCTTTGCAAAACTACGAAAATTTAATATTTATTCCTTTTTTGTTATTCAAAGGCAAAACCAGCGAATAATTTCATACCCAAATTCCGGCATAGTTATAGTTTCAAAGTCTTTGGTAAACAATAATAATATCAACGATAATAGTAGCAGTAATTATTAATTAATTAATAATAATTAATTTAATTTAATTAATTAATAATTAAATTTTCCAAATAAACAAAAATATTTTTAACATTTACACGTACCTTGTAAATTCTGCACAGGATTCACAGTAGATGATCCTCGAGTTATCGCATCTGAAAAATAAAAATACCAAACATACCGTTTTAATTTTTTTTTCCACACTTAATGAATACTTACAAATTAAATTAATAATAAAGTTTTAATTCTTTAGATTTTCAATACATTTTATATTTTAAGAATTAAATCTCCCTAGATCTTTTCTTTCATCATTAAGAACTTTCCTCTTTTTTTTTTCTTTTTTGCAAACTCTCATTCCTAATAATGAATTTAAACTTTTTTTTCCACTGCCCTAAAAGCAAACTCAAGACTATCTTTATTTCAATTAAAGATGGAAAGCATCTGAATTTCACAAGAAAGTTTCCAACTTTTAAAAGATCGAAATGCGTCTCTCATTATTTTTGCAGACGATTAAAATATAATTCATGTACATTTTTCTCTCTATATTATTTATATTTTTAAAATGCACATTTATATTTTTAAAATGCACATTTTTTTTTAATTAAAAAAAATTTTTTTTTTAAATTTACTGGACAAATTTTAAAAATGTCATAAATAGGAAAACGAAACAGAGATAGAGAGAGAGGTCATTGCACTGATGAGCAAAAATTTACAATCATATATTTTTCTTTTCAATTTCTCCTACTCAAAGTTCAATTATGTCTCGTGAAAGGAAAGGGATTTAAAGGTATCTCGAGCGTGGCAATTCGTAATACATATACTGGGCAAAGCCGCATTCAATGAAATGAAAAAAAAAAAAACGAAGAAGAAAAATCGTAAAGACTTTGTGCTCCTCGCTTACAAGAAGGAAGAAGGGCTTTATCAAACCCACTGCACAACTAATAAGAAGAAATCGAGAGGAACATTTGATTTATGTCCAAAGGAAAAAAATTCTCTTATGGGGGACGAAAATCTTTTCCTGCATGGTAATATTATGGTAAATAATAATAATTTTTTCGTAGAAGGGACCAAATTTTTAAATGCTAATTCACTAGTTTGGCTATTAACAAATTTTTAAATGCTAATCCACTAGTTTGGTTATTACCATTGGTAACAATTACTCCTAACGGATTTTATAACATTTCCTACTAACAGATTTGATAACATTTCCTACTAACGGATTTGATAACATTTACTAATAACGGATTTGATAACATTTACTAATAACGGATTTGATAACATTTCCTACTAACGGATTTGATAACATTTACTAATAACGGATTTGATAACATTTACTAATAACGGATTTGATAACATTTCCTACTAACGGATTTGATAACATTTACTAATAACGGATTTGATAACATTTCCTACTAACGGATTTGATAACATTTACTAATAACGGATTTGATAACATTTACTAATAACGGATTTGATAACATTTCCTACTAACGGATTTGATAACATTTACTAATAACGGATTTGATAACATTTACTAATAACGGATTTGATAACATTTCCTACTAACGGATTTGATAACATTTACTAATAACGGATTTGATAACATTTACAACTAACGGATTTGATATTATTTACCACTGACGAATTTACTTTTTATCAACAATAATAAATCACCGTAAAATCCCCAAGAGACCACTTCACTCTATCATCATCAATGACACAGAAAAGAACGATATTTACAATTGACAAATAGTCGCCAACAAAGTAAAAAAAACCTATCACCATAAAAATTCCGCTCTATTCTCCCCAAATAAGAAACGTGCATTTACTGCTTCCCCGTTTGATGCGTGCAGATAAAAAAAAAGAACACATTTTCATTGACCAGAAGCAAAGAGGTCAGAGTGATAAATTTAAGAGTAGGCGACACGATAAACTTTAGCATATATTGTAATTTAGTTTGAAATCTAATTTAGTAATCTTAGCGTCGAGACGGGTCTTCCGATATAACGGTGTGTGTGTGTGTTATAACTAACCGCGTAACTCGCAGAAAAGTCGATATGACGAGAGATAATTTTGTCGAGGAAGTTATTTTGAAGAGGTCTCTTTTTTCAAATGAAAGTAACGCCCCTTTTTTGCAATCACTTCCCGCATCGACTTCTTTATACGGCGCACATAGAATTTGTTACACGTTGAGAACTTTAATGACTGTCGCCTCTCACGAATAGTTTACCCGGCTTTACGACCAAGTCGTATAACTTCAAGGCTATGTGTCAGAGAAAAAGAGTACATAAACCCGAAAGAATCCAATGAAGATTCTCTCCAAAGTAACAAAAATCATTATTTACAACTATTCACAGGCATCGATTTTCAGAGGTTGTTTCAAAAATACAGGTGTTCTGATAGATGAAAGGTGTTGTAGAACATGAAACAAATAAAAATCATTATTTACAACTATTCCCAGGCATCGATTTTCAGAGGTTGTTTCAAAAATACAGGTGTTGTGATAGATGAAAGGTGTTGTAACACGAAACAAACGAAAATCATCATTTATAAACTATTCACAGGCAAAAATACAAGTGTTCTAATGGATAAAAGGTGTTGTAGAACATGAAACAAATAAAAATCATTATTTACAACTATTCCCAGGCATCGATTTTCAGAGGTTGTTTCAAAAATACAGGTGTTGTGATAGATGAAAGGTGTTGTAACACGAAACAAACGAAAATCATCATTTATAAACTATTCACAGGCAAAAATACAAGTGTTCTAATGGATAAAAGGTGTTGTAGAACATGAAACAAATAAAAATCATTATTTACAACTATTCCCAGGCATCGATTTTCAGAGGTTGTTTCAAAAATACAGGTGTTGTGATAGATGAAAGGTGTTGTAACACGAAACAAACGAAAATCATCATTTATAAACTATTCACAGGCAAAAATACAAGTGTTCTAATGGATAAAAGGTGTTGTAACACAAAACAAACGAAAATGATTATTTATAAACTATTCACAGGCAAAAATACAAGTGTTCTAATGGATAAAAGGTGTTGTAGAACATGAAACAAATAAAAATGATTATTTACAACTATTCACAGGCATCGATTTTCAGAGGTTGTTTCAAAAACACAGGTGTTCTGATAGATGAAAGGTGTTGTAACACGAAACAAACGAAAATCATCATTTATAAACTATTCACAGGCAAAAATACAAGTGTTCTAATGGATAAAAGGTGTTGTAGAACATGAAACAAACAAAAATCATTATTTACAACTATTCACAGGCATCGATTTTCGGAGGTTGTTTCAAAAATACAGGTGTTCCGATAGATAAAAGGTGTTGTAACACAAAACAAACAAAAATTATTATTTAAGGTGTTGTTAACACCTTTTATCCATTAGAACACTTGTATTTTTGCCTGTGAATAGTTTATAAATGATGATTTTCGTTTGTTTTGTGTTACAACACCTTTTATCTATCAGAACCAGGGACTGACACGAACACGAAAAAACACGAAAATTCGTGTCGTGCCCGTGTCGTGCCTTGACACGACACAAAGTTCGCTGGGTAATTCGTGCCGTGCCTTGGCACGACACAAAGTTTGCTTGGTAATTCGTGCCGTGCCAAGGCACGACACAAATGCAAATTTGTAATTCGTGTCGTGTCAAGGCACGTTTTAAAGACACGCATGAAATACTGTGTAGAATCTTGCAAGCGTTATTTGTGTTTTTTTAGGCACGACACGAATTACGAAACGAACTTTGTATCGTGCCTTGGCACGGCACGAATTACCAAGCGAACTTTGTGTCGTGCCTAGGCACGGCACGAATTACAAAGCGTTATTTGTGTCGTGTCAAGGCACGACACGGGCACGACACATATTTTTCGTGAAAGTCCCTGATCAGAACACTTGTATTTTTGAAACAACCTCTGAAAACCGATGCCTGCGAATAGTTGTAAACAATGATTTTTGTTTGTTTCATGTTCTACAACACCTTTTATCCATTAGAACACTTGTATTTTTGCCTGTGAATAGTTTGTAAATGATGATTTTTGTTTGTTTCGTGTTACAACACCTTTTATTTATCAGATCACCTGTATTTTTGAAACAACCTCCGAAAACCGATGCCTGTGAATAGTTGTAAATAATGATTTTTGTTCTTGTTATAGGTAAACGGTGATCTAATAATTAAAAGGTGATCTAATAATTAAAAGGTGATCTAATAATTAAAAGGTGATCTAATAAATAAAAGATGTTCTAATAACCACACTGTAAAAAGAAAGGTATCAATTTAGTACCAATTGTGGTACCAAATCCTAATTTGCTTCCATTTTAGTACCAAAATCAGCTCTAATTTAAAACATTCTTTTTACAGCATAAAAGCTATTCTAATTCGAAACGAACCCTTTATTTAAAACACCTCTTCATTTAACAACAAGGTAAAAAATATCACAGATTTAAAATTTTTAAGAGAGTAAAGCTAAGAGAAGAGTTAAATTTTCTCTAATGCCAATAGCAACAACAACAACAGCAACATGAAGACATTAGAAGAGAAGGGATTATGAAATATTTGCGAATGCAAGAAACGAATAAGCGTGAGTCTCACTTTTCTAGGTGCAGTAAACTGCATACTTAAATGCAAACGCTGAAATGATCAAAGTGGCCGCAAAGAACGCCTGGAATTGCAGGTTTCGCGAGTCGGTAAAACATGTCGAAGGACGGCTTATATATATATATAAACAGTAGCTCGCTCGAATTTATGTTGGCATGCTGAGGGGAAATTTTCACTGCTACTTCCGTTTCGGGCCAGAAAATAACTAATCAATTCACTCAATCATCATACTTAAGATGTTTTTTTTAACAATAATAAGATACTATGTGGTAAACAATATTTTTCATGTTCTTGATAGTATGGTAAAATAACTGTTCATTAGTGTCAATATTTTTGTCACTGCTTTTCTTTTACCTACACTGTTTAATAAAAAGAAAAACAACCAACAAGACTGTAAAAACACTGCAAAAACAAGCATCTTAAAATACATTATAATCACTTTTAAAGCGATTAAAACATCTTATTTTTCCATCTTCTATCTTAGAAACTAATGCATTTTAAGATGCTTTGAATAATTTTTTGGAAACAACTTAAAAGTGACTACCAAAGTATCTTAAAATAAGTTGCCTTCTTTTTGAAGTGTATTGTAATTAAAAAGTTAAAAAATTAAAAAATTAAAAGAATTAAAAGAATTAAAAGAATTAAAAGAATTAAAAGAATTAAAAGAATTAAAAGAATTAAAAGAATTAAAAGAATTAATAGAATTAAAAGAATTAATAGAATTAAAAAATTGAAAGAATTAAAAGAATTAATAGAATTAAAAGAATTAAAAAATTAAAAGAATTAATAGAATTAAAAGAATTAATAGAATTAATAGAATTAAAAGAATTAAAAAATTAAAAGAATTAATAGAATTAAAAGAATTAATAGAATTAACAGAATTAATAGAATTAATAGAATTAAAAGAATTAAATTAAAAATTAAGAATTTTATTATTAGAGACAAAAAATTGTCGACTATTTTTAACGTCAAACATGAAAATAATCTGTAACGCAACAATCCAGAAAGAATTTACATTTTGCTTACATTAATTAGACATTTAACAAATATTCGTTCTTCAAAACATTCTTTTTTTTTGCATACGCTTCGAATTTAAGATTTCATAATCCGGAAACGCTCTTCCTTTCATTCGTTTCTTTGTATATCAGTGTAATTTAATCTACTTAGTAAATTGCACAAAGTAACTTGAAATAAAAATAATTCTGTTACCTAATTTGCCATTTTTACATAATTTGAATACAATTTTGCAATTCGTAGATTTAGTATTGTAGATAAATTTTTTTTTTAAACATACTTTTTCAGGGTTGCCACGCTTTTATCCTTTTCAAATTCCCTGATTTTCCAGGTTAAAAAACGCAATTTTTCCAGGTTTTTTTTTAAAACAACATTAATTATTTATTAGAAAATTATTGGAAACCTCAAGAATTCGAATATTTTCAAAAGTAACATACAATTCTTCGCAAAAATTCAATTATGTTCCAAAATTGCCAAAAATTCGCGTCAAAATTTAAATAATCTTTATAAATAATAAAACTTTTCTGAAAAATACAATTATTTTCGAAAATTTTAAGAAAATTCTTGTCTGAATTTTCAATTATTTTTTTACATACAAAATGTTCATGAAATTACTCGAAAAATGCAATAATTTAAAAAAAATTTTATTAAAAATGTTTAAAAGAATTCAATTATTATTTAAAAATTTGTTAAGTTCTTCATGACAGTTCAATTTTAAAAAAAGTTCAATTATCTTATAAAATGTTTATCTTTAAAGTTAAATAAATGAATTCTCGTAGAATTTTTAAGTAAATATTTTGGAATATGATATTCAATGAAAATGAACAATTTTTCCTAAAATTTATTTTTAATTTAATATTTATTTAAAAATTCTACAGAAAATCAATTGTTTCACTATAAAAATAAACAATTTATTAAACAATTGAATGTTTCTTAAAATTGAATTTTCGAAAAAAATTTATCAACATATAATTATTACGTTTCTTATTATTATTATTACAATTATCTTTATTATTATTTTTATTATTATTATTATTATTATTATTATTATTATTATTATTATTATTATTTGTTGTCAAGAGACAAATTTAAAAAAATTAACAATAATTTCATTTTTCGAGAAACTCGACAAAAATCTTATATATTAAATATTATTGAAATTCTGCCAAGAATATTATTAAAATTTTTAAAAACAATTAAATTTTGGAGAAAAATTTTATTATTTTTAAAGACAATTTCAATGTTGACAAGAATTTTTGTAATTTTTCAAACAGAATTGAATTTTTGCGAAGAATTCCAAAACGAAAAGTAATAATAAGTAATAGAATTTTAATTTAATTAAATTTAATTTTAATTTTTTTATTTTAATTTAAAAAAAATTTTTTTTTTTTTAGTTTAAGTAATAGAATTGTTTTGTAAAATTTTATTCAAATAGCAAACATTGAAAATAATTGAATTTTGAAAATGTTTTGAAATGAATTAAATTTATACGAAGATTTTTATTAAAATTATTTTGAAAAAAATTGAATTGTTATAAAAGATAATTTTATTAAATTTTTTGAAGATAATTTAATTTTTTAAAGAATAAATAATAAAAGTTGAAACAAATAATTTAATTTCTGAGAAGAATTTTACTTATTCTTTTAAAAATAATTAAATTTCTTCAATTATATATATTTGCTTCAAAAATTCAATTTGTTTTAGTGTTTTTAACTTAAAATTCTTCTATAAATTAGTTATTTTTAAAAATCAATTAAATATTTTAAAAATTTTAATAATTTCACAAGAAGTTTAGTTATTTTTTAAAAAATAAAAATTCCTTTTTCTTTAAAAAACTATGTTTTTAAATTTTTTAATGAAATTCATTTAAAATCGAAATTTTACAAATTTTGAAATGAAAATCTTTTCAAGTTTATCTTCTTATGAAAATCGTAAATACAATTGGTTTGAAATTGAATTAATTTTGCAATGTTTAAGTAAAAATAGATTTCAAGAATTTCAATTAGAAATCAACAATTTTCCAGGATTTCGATCAAAATTCCCTGACTTTTCAAGGTTTTTTCAATTTTCCTAAAATTCCCTGACATTTCCAGGTTTTTCAGGTTTCCAGTTGGCGTGACAACCCTGATTTTTTCAACTGACAGGAAAGTAGAGATTTTTCCTAACAGAAATTTAGATACAATGGAAAAAAAACCAAAATCCTTGGAAATTATAATTTTCCCCCGAAATCCAGAGATAAGAAGAGTGATTTTAGTTTCTGCAAACTAGAATCACTTTTAAACTTCCAAACTCAGATATTTCCATTTCTTGTTGAGGTTTACAAAGAGTCTTTGTATTAGCAAAACTGAAACCCCTTTAATTGACTTTAAACAAAGTTTCGAGAGTTTAGATTAAGGATCTAAATTTTGACTCGGCTTCCAGTTTATAGTTAGTGAAACGTAGATTCAAAAAAAAAAACTGCCAAAATATAGTTCTCGGTCTAGAGATAATTTATTATAACTTTTGGACTATTTTCCATTTTAACTTTCGGGAAAAAAAAATTAAATAAAATTAGAAAAAAAATGCTGACAAAATCAATTAAAACGATCACACTCTCGATAACTCGGCATTTATTGCCAACATTTATTGAAATTGCGACAATAATTGAAACAACGATATTGATATTGTAACTGGAACTGCCATAAATTGTAAAATTGAATAAACGCTTTAATGTCACAAAATAACGACCATTAGATAATAGATACAAATTTAAAAATGCTTTCTCCATTAAAAAAAAAATCGTCAAAGTGTCCCCTATAACTTTCCTCTTTCACAAAGTTATTTTCAATTTATAGGTGCCAGTATAATACCGACAAGAAAGCTGTTGTGGTTTGAAGGGTCAGCAATACATCGTATAGTTGCAACAGTTTGAATATATATTGCTTTCAACCGTTTATCTGACAAAACCCGTTTTGCTAGAGTAGAAGGTAGAGTAAAAATAAACCAAAAAAATTTTATCAAAATTTTATCAAAATGTTGTCAAAAATTCTAATTTTGAGTAATTAAATTCTTAATTTTTTTTAACTGTATTCTTCTCGTCGTCACTACTATTTTTTTCGCAAATGTATTTAAATATTTAATAAAAATTTAATAAAAAAAAATATTTAAAATATTTATTTAAATTACCTTCTCTATGAATAAATGCAAAAAAAAATGAAAGAGAAGAAAAAAAATACATACGCTCTTTATCAGCGTTGATTGGAGCGACAGTTCTGATAGTCGAGAGTAAAATATTTAAAACACGAATGGAGCGCGCATTCCTGACGCACATATAGTAGTGACAAATTATTGTTACCGTTACTGGCAGCCAACTATTATGTAAACGTGTATATATGCAGATGACGGTCATTTTCCATTTGCGTAAAACGCGGCCCCAAACTAGAACCACGAATCCCGTGACAATTCCGATATTTGATGGAGCAATGAATAACGCAAATCACAAAATCTATGCGCACAAATCTCCACCAAAGATAAGCGCACATATATTAAACCATTATTATCGTCAAAATAGTTATAGGCCCGTGGGCGCATTAATTTCCTATTCAGTAAATTATCATTTCTAATATTAAAATCGAAAATTAATAAATCAACTTTTATTTTTCTCAAATGCGGTAAAATAATTTACCTCATTAAATTTTGCTTATTTTAATAACCAAAAAATTTCCAATTTTTCTAATTTTCTACTTTTCTAATTTTTAATTTTTAATTTTTAATTTTTAATTTTTAATTTTTAATTTTTAATTTTTAATTTTTAATTTTTATTTTCCAACTGGAATAAATTTGGGGAAAACAAAAAAAATGTCAAAGCAAAAAAGTAATTTACTACACAATAAGCCGATCAGTCTTTTGCAACTGGATTATTTTGACGAAATAATCCATAGTTACTCATGCGTTTCAAGCCGATTATATTTAATCGAATTACTTTGAATATAATAATTTAAAGACACGGGGATAAATTCATTTATTAAAAACAAGAGGAAAAAGCAAATATTCTATAAAGAGAGAGAGAGATGGAAAAATTGAGTAATTTAGAAAAGTAATTAAAAATTTAATTAAATGTTCAAAAATCTCCCGTTTGTGAGTGAATAAATATTTATTTAAAACACACATCACGTTCATGATTCTGAATGAGACTAATTCAATGAGATTTGAGCTTTATAATTATGTTACGAGTCTCAATTGCGTAAACCGAGAAAAAAAAATCAGGCAGTTAATTCGCCACTCGCAAATCAAATTTTGTCTCTTAAAATATTTATTTTCAATATTAAAAGAATTCTCTTTTTCAAGGTTTTATTTTTTTTTTGTATTTATTACAATTTCTATTAATTTGTTCCTTTTCTTTCTTGTTCAAAATTTTATTAATTTTTTCATATTTTGTATGGTTGTTACAAATTTATTTTGCAAATATAGTAAAAATATAGTTACAAATTTAAAAAATTGATTTGAAATGTCAAAAAATTGATTTCTTTTTGTCGAAAAACTTTTTTTTTATACACATCGCAGGGGAACAAGAGCAAAAAATTGGTACTTGATTTACGTAAAATATTACGACATTACGATATTTTAACGATCGATCCTTTTTTTTACAGAACTTATTGTTAAAAACCGCACAATGAGTTCAAGGAAACAACAATTGTAAATAACAACCTTCATTATACGTATATAGCTGGAAAAATTGCTTTTTTCCGCTCTTGAAAAAAATATAATGATTATTGAACAAGTTTCAATTTCTGATTGATTTCATAAGTAGACAAAAACGTTTTTCCATTCTCTTATATTAAATATTTATTTTCTCCTGTCTTAAACAATAAAAACAAAAATTTTTTTTTCCTTTCATTCAATTTGTCATTTTCCTAATCCCAGTGGGGAAATAAAATTAATAGAAATATGGAAAGAAAAAAAATATTTTCAAATAATAGTTGGCGTAATTTTGATATTAAATTTGTATAATATTTTGCCGATATTCCCTTTCATTCAAATGTCATATGTGAAATAGAGTTTCATTTGGTTTGGGCGATAATCACGCGATTGAAGTTCTAATTTCGCGTGATTCGTAATCTGACGGAAATCCGTCTGATGCGGCTTTTCTGTTGAGTGCTTTTCAAAGTGAAGTGAAATATATTCTGTAAAATTTAATAACCGCACATTCGTTAATTGAAAATTAAAAACAAAAAGGACTTTTAACTTCATTTTCCGATATTCTATGAAGAAAAAACGAACGAAAAAAAAATTGTCATCAGCTATATACTAAATCTGATGCAACAAAGGGATCGTGAATTTACTTTTTACGTTCTTTTGGAAAAAAAATTGTCATTCACATAAATATTAAACAAAATCATATAGTTTCAAAAACATGTTTTTGACAGAAGACGGTTTACATACAAAAATTAATAATAAATCTTCAATTCGTGGATAAAACATTTTTATTGTTTTTAGAAAGGAAAAATATTCTGTCAATAAAGTAAAACTTTCAGGGCTCGAGCAGTTAAAGTATTTAAAAATACGGACTTTACGGACCAAATATTAAAAATTAATTATAAATAAAAATAATTTATAATAATTTAAATCATTATCAATTCAATTATTATTTTTCAGAATTTTTATCTAAAATTCTTCTTTATATCGATTATTTTTAATAACTTTCGAAAAAGTTCTTTGACAATTTTCAGAAATTCATTTCTTTACAATATTTCATTTTACGAAACTTCAATTATTAGTTAAATTCTTTTATTAAATAAATATTGGAAAATAGAAACTGAAAATAGTATTAAAAAAACTCAATTAAACTTTTTCAAAAAAATCAATTACAAAATTCAATTATTTTTTTAAATTCACGCTATATTGCTTTTAATATTCAATGATTGTCTAAAATTTGAACTGAAATTCATTATTATGAAATAAAATTCAATTTTTATCAGAATATTCTACTAGAATTCAATTATTTAAATAAAAATAAAACGCAATTAAATAATTTATTGAAGAATTGAACGTTTCTTAAAATTCAATTCCCATAAAAAATTGTTATCAACAAATTATCAAATACTTGAATTCTATTAACGAATTTTAATAAAATTTTTAAGAATAATTACATTTTTAGATAAATTCGATTAAAATTGTATTAAAAATAATTTCAAGTCTGCATTGAATTTTAATATTTATGAAAATAATTGAATTCTTGCGAAGAATTTTATTAAAATTTTCAAAAATAATTAAATTCTTGTAAAAAATTAACAAGAATTCAATTATTTTTAAAAAATTTAATAAAACTCTTGTCGTAAATTAAAATTAACAAAATTCTTAGCAGATCTTTAATTAATTTTAGAAATTTATGAAATCGTAGTCCACAACGTTTATTAACGAAAAAAATTTATTAAATGAATCCAAATACTATTTTTAATATAATATTTAATTGTAAAATTTATATTATCAAAATATAAACATGAATCTTTATATTCTAGAAATTTTTGGGTCAAAATTCCTGCGTCATTTTTAATTAATTTACTAAGTCAACAATTTTTTTCGTTGATCAACGTTGTGGACTTAAACTTGGTTGAAATTTTAATAAAATTTTTCGCAAGAATTTAAATATTTTCGGAAAATAATAAAAATATTTGCAAGGAATCAATTATTTTTACTAGTCTTAATAAAATTCTTCGCAAAAATTCAATTATTTAAAAAAATATTAGAATTTTAGCAGAAATTCAAACATTTTAAAAAGTTATTATGAAACCTTTTTGGAAGAAATTCAATTATTTTTTAATCAATTTAAAAAAAATTTGCCAAATCCAATTATTTTTTTATAACTTAAGATTTTACCTGAAATTTAATTTTAAATCAATGTTTTTGAGAAAATTCTACCAGAATTCAATTATTTAAATATAAAAATAAATAATTTATTAAATAATTGAATGTTTCTTGGAACTCAATTCTTATTAAAAATTTTATCAACAAATTTTTAAACAATTAAATTCTTTGGACGAATTTTAATAAAATTTTTAAGAATTTTTTCGAGGAATTCGATTAAAATTCTATTAAAAATAATTTAATTCTTAAAGAAGAATTTTATTATTTACGAAAATAATTGAATCCTGGTAAAATTTTATTAATTATGAAAATAGTTGAATGATTGCGAAGAAATTGAAAAAAAAATTTGTTATTAATGAAATTCTCGTGAAATTTTTATTATTTTTTGAAAATAATTAAAAGTTTTTGTAGAATTTTATTAAATTTTTTTTTAAATAATTAAATTCTTTTGGTAAATTTTATGAAAATTGTAGATATTGTGAACAATATTTCATTTTTGCAAAGAATATTATTACTTTTGAAAATAATTCAAATTTTGCAATAGATTTTATTAAAATTTTTGAAAATAATTGAATTTTATTACTTGAGGAAATAATTGAATTCGTATGATAAACATTGTAAATTATGAAAAGAATTGAAATTTTTGAATGAATTTTAATAAAATTTTTGAAAATATTTGGATTTTTTTGAAGAATTTTGCTAATTATTTATACAGATAATTGAAATGTTAACGTTTTTTTAGTTTTTTTGAAAATATATGAATTTCGGAAAAAGAATTTTAATATTTCTAAAGATAATTGAAATTTCGACGAGAATTTAAAAAATTATTTGAACAAAATTGAATTTTTGCGAAGAATTTTATTACTTTTAAAAATAATTGAATTTCTACAATCATTTGTAATTTCTCAAAAATTCTCCAAATTATATTTTACAATTTACGAACTTTTCATCCTTTTTGAATAAAATTACGAACTTTACGGACCTTTTTTCAAAAAAACGGACTTTTACCGACTTGAAGCAAAGTTACGGACTTTTTCAGAATTTACGGACCTACTTCGAGCCCTGAATTCTTAATTTTGTTTTCATTTTCCAATTCTAGCAGAGAATCGATTTTCTAAAATTTCATATTCTGTATAAATATTCCAACGAAATAAATTTTTTCTTCTAATTCTGTTACTTCAAAAACGCACATATTTGAATAGTCAAACAAACAAAGTCAAACACGAACAATTATCATTCACAATATATATATAATTCATGAAAAAATAATAATTTTTCCAACATCATCACTGACCGTAAATACTTCAATATTGACTTCATTCACGTCAAAGAAAACTAGAAACTAGGTCATAAACCTATATATGCACATACATATCACATCAGGATCTTTTTTTCGAAAATAATTTTTTTTTCCTAAAACCATTCAACATGCAAACAGAATACTACGTACAGAGCAATGTAAACGCATGTGTGTACATACATAATTTAATATATGAACGAACAGAATATTATAGTGCCAACATTTAGCTGTTTGGTGTTAGCTTTATTAAATCCCTTCTTCAGTAATTACGCAGCAATAGACTGATTCACTGTAATCACCAACATCGTATTTTGTAAACGCATTATACATTCTATCATTAAAATATTCCAAACACTACATAATAATAATAATAATAATAATAATAATAATAATAATAATAATAATAATAATAATAACAATAGTCGACATTGTTCCAATAGAAGCATAAAAAAATTAATTTTCTTTAGAGGAAAATTAATTTTCAGGAAACAAAATTTCGTTTCTTTTATTTCTTTCACTCATAATGCACTGCGAGGTATACTTGATTAAATAATTTAATTAATTAAATTCTCTCGCATAATAATGTGTAGCAATGTAGTCTACCAACGGCAAATAATAATCAGGAGGGAAATACTTCTGTTTTAAATACGTGTACAGCTAAAAGTGATTAAAATCATTAGTTTAATACAGAAGGTGACAATTTAACGGATCTGGTATTTTTTTCCGAATTGTACGATTAGTTGTTATATTATTTATTGATTTATTGTTGTCATCAGTGATTGCAAATACCATTGACTACTATGGACTGCAACTACTATTGATTGTAACCATTGATTATAACAAATATTTATTACAATAAACATTGATTATAACAAACATTGATTACAACAAAAATTGATTAAAACAAACATTGGTTACAACAAACATTGGTTACAACAAACATTGGTTACAACAAAAATTGATTAAAACAAACATTGGTTACAACAAACATTGGTTACAACAAACATTGGTTACAACAAAAATTGATTAAAACAAACATTGGTTACAACAAACATTGATTACAACAAACATTGGTTACAACAAACATTGGTTACAACAAAAATTGATTACAACAAACATTGGTTACAACAAAAATTGATTAAAACAAACATTGGTTACAACAAACATTGGTTACAACAAACATATTGATTGCAACAAAAATTACAATTATCGAAACTAACAGTGTTTGCAACAGTAAAAATTAATTTCCCCCTAATGTGAATAACGTACCTAAATATATTTTATCCGTACAATAAAGCTAAAGATTTACAACTTTTTGCCCCCAATTTGCTCTCAATAATGCATAAAGCAGATTACGCCGACGCGTCGCCTCATCCACGTGCTCAAGTGCTAACCATGAAGCTTGTGTCCTTGTTATAAAAAGCAACTTTGACCTTAAAGTTTAACGACTCCCTTTAGAATAGATTTTTTTTTCTTTTTTTTTTGTGAATCATCAAACTTGTTATATCGACAGAGGCAATTAAATTACAGGAATGAAATGTATATGGGGAAAATTTTTAACATCGCCACACTAAATCTCTTTAGCCTTCAATTGCAATTTTTTTTTATTCCAAAAGTACTCTTGGGATTTCCAAGCTCTATACACAAAGTGCTCATTTAATTCCAACTATTTCCATGATAACTCCGAGATAGTGAAACACACAAAATCCGATTAATTTGTCCAATATTTGTCGGGTAAGTGGATTAAAAAATTTGCCAATCGAAGAAAGAAAATTGTGATCCAAGTGTTATTGGACTTGTTCGATTTATTTAATTTGTTAATTTTGGTTTTGATTCGAGAAAGCAGGGGAACATTGCAAATGATGATCTGCTTCTCATTAGACTTAATAAAGTGTAAAAATTGGTATTCTTTGGTTTAAAAGTTTCAGCATTAAAGTAACAACTACTGATTGGAACAACTACTGATTGGAACAACTACTGATTGGAACAACTACTGATTGGAACAACTACTGATTGGAACAACTACTGATTGGGACAACTACTGATTATAACAACTACTGATTGTAACAACTACTGATTATAACAACTACTGATTGTAACAACTACTGATTATAACAACTACTGATTGTAACAACTACTGATTGGAACAACTACTGATTGGAACAACTACTGATTGTAACAACTAATTGTAACAGCTAATTGTAACCAATATTGATTATAACAGCTAATTATAACAACTAGAAATGACAACAGCTAATTGTAACAATCAGAAATGACAACAGCTAATTATAACAACTAGAAATGACAACAGCTAATTGTAAGAATCATAAATGACAACAGCTAATTATAACAATTAGAAACGACAACAGCTAATTGTAACAATCATAACTGACAACAGCTAATTACAATTTGCGATTACATCCATCATTAAAGAAGTACATAAAAAATCCCACCAACCAGCGATTAATGTAACAATAAATGATCGTAAAACCCCAAGTGATTGAAAACAATAAAGAGACTACGTCAGATTTAAGCACACAATAAATAGTAAATTTATTCCAAAAAGAAAAGAAGAGGAAGAAAAAATCTACCGACCTCGACAAATAATCTGGTTTTGCTTTATTGTTAGCCGGGAATAATTGACACAAAGTCAGCTGATTGTCTGCCTCTTGTTATTGTGCGTGATATTCTTGTCTCGCGAAACGTAACAGTTTGCAAACTTATACTCTTGTCTGTTATCAATCAACGACACTGCTTGTTTTGACACGTAACATGCTTCACAAAATACATAACACTTCCACGTACACTATTATCGTCTATATATTCAGATGCGATCTGATACAGAAAATTTTATTCGAACTTACGAAACTGTTCCAAAAGGATGAAATGCAAATTACAAGTATCACTATAAATTCAGCGCCGATTTTACCTGTAATTATTTTTCAAAAAAAGTTTCATTTCGAGTGTGTCTTTATCACAATTTACAATTAATTTGAATATTTAAATTAATTATTCAAATTAATTTCCGTAATTTTTTTTTTACAATTTTTATTTATTCACAAAACTTGAAGATTAGAAATACACTTTTTTTTCTTTAAAAAACTTGTGTCATGCTCGACATTTCTCGAATATTTCGAATATTGCGAATACTTCAAAGTTGAACATTTAACGTCAAAGGTACATTTTAAATACTTCATTAAAATGAAAAAGTCCTTAAAGTGTATAACTGAAGAGGGAAAGGCGAAAAAAAACACGTGCGTTTCAACCGAAAGCCGAGTTTTAACGAGTTAAATTCCCATAGATGAGAGTATCGTGGAGTCTCAACTCAGACTATTTCGCTATTTAACGAGTGAACTCGAACGCGCCTTTCGTAACTCCCTCTCTCTCTCTTTCTCACTCAATCTTTCTCTCTCTTTTATCTGCACGCGCGCGCCCTTCTCACAAAGTGTGATTGGATCAGAGATGCAGTCAGCAAGCACTTCCTATTGGTTCCCACCATTTTCTGCAAACAATTTTTGCATTCGCAGCAAATCTCAATATTACACTGTCTGAATTAATTCACAATGATTATAAACAATGAATAACTTATTTTTCCAAAACATAATTTTATTGCAAAGCAAAACAAAATTTCATGCAACGACCACTATAGTCACGGTAAATCGTTAGGTATTAAAATAACACCAAATGGATTAAAATAAAACTAAATTGGATTATTTTAATCCTTTTTTGGTGTTATTTTAAAATAACACTAAATTGGATTATTTTAATCCTTTTTTGGTGTTATTTTAATACCTAACGATTTACCGTGGTTGCAATTTTCTCAAAGTTGTCCAAGTTTGCAGGAATTATCGCAACAAATGTGAATAAAATCAATTGAAATCAACAATCACAATTTAATGCTTACAATTGAATAGAAAATAACCGCGAAAATTGTAAATAAAAGAAAATAAAATTATCAATTTTTGTCAACAATCAGTGAAAAAATTTGGAAAATTACACAGTATAAAACGTGAGGTGTTAAAATAACACTAGAATGGATTAAAATAATCTGCAACAGCTTTATTTCTCTAGGCTTAAATTAACACCAAAAAGAGATTAAAATAATCTATTTTGGAGTTATTTTTAAGTATGAATGAAATTTTATTTTAAATAAAACACCAAAGACAACAATTTGGAAAAATTCAACGAATTTTGCTTTTCTAGGGAGAATAGTAAGTTAGTTACTAACTAACTTGGTAACATAGTAACTAAATTCAATTGTGTTCCAAAATTTTTAAAAATTCTCGTCAAAATTTCAATTCCCTTTATAAATAATAAAATTCTTCTCTGATATTCGATTATTTTACAAAAATTTTCATCAAATTCTTGTCAAAATTTCAATTATTTTACAAAGTTTTCTAAAATTCTAAAATTTGAAATAAATTTTCAATATCTACCATTTTAAAAAATTTTTCCAAAAGAATTCCATTATTAAAAAAATTTTCAATACAATTCTACGCAAAAATTCAATTATTTTTATGAATAGTACAAATTTTTACAGAAATTCAATTATTTGCAATTTTTTTTATAAATTTCTTCGCAATAATTCAATGATCTTCATAAATAATAACATTTCTACAGGGATTCAATTATTTTTATAAATAATAAAATTCTTTTAGGAATTCAATTATTTTCATAAATAATAAAACTCATTGTAGAATTTCAATTATTTTTAATGCATTTTTTATCAAATCCCTCGAAAAATGTAATTATTTTTAAGAATCATATTAAAATTCTTACTAGATATCCAGAGAATTTAATGATTTAAAAAATTTGTTTGATAACATTTTTCATCAAAATTATTAATCATTATTAATTATATTATTATTATTATTATTATTATTATTAATTATTATTAATTATTTATTTTTGTATTTAAATAATTGAATTATCGTAGAATTTACTAATTAAAAATAGTTTTAAAAATGAATTTCAGTTAAAATTTTAGTATTTTTTTAGTATTAAAAGCATTATAACCTGGATTTTTAGAAACAATTAAATTTTGAAAATGTTTCAAACTAAAATCCATTGAAATTCTTAATTTTTCGAATTTTTTACTAGAAATTGTGTAGAATTAATTCTTGTTAAAAGTTTAATAGGATTTTTATTGAAATTATTTCAAGTTTTTATTTTTCAATATACATTTAATTGCAGAATTTCCAAATAATTAAAATTTTGTAAAATTGAATTGTAAACGAAAAAATTTAAAAATTATAAAACTCATCGCAGGGTTTCAATTATTTTTCATACAATTAAAATTGAATTCCTTGAAAAAAGTAATTATGTTCATGCAAGTGTTTTAATAAAATTCGACAAAATAATTGAATTATTAAAAATTATTTTACTAAAATTCTTTATGAAAATGGAATTTTGAGAAACATTGAATTATTTAATAAATTATTTACTTTTGCATTTAAATAATTAAATTCTTGTAGAATTTTTTTAATAAAAATTAATTTTCATTTCATAAGAATGAATTTCAGTTAAAAATTTTAGATTATAATTGAATATTAAAAGAAATACAAATTGAACTTTTTGGAAATAATTAAATTTTGAAATTAATATTTTTAAAAAAGTATAATTGAATTGTTTTTTTAATATTATTTGATGTTTTTATTTTCTAATATGCATTTAATTAAAGAATTTAGGAATAATTGAAGTTTCGTGAAATTTTTATTATTTTTTGAAAATAATTAAAAGTTTTCGTGGAATTTTATTAAATTTTTGTTTTAAATAATTAAATTCTTTTCGCAAATTTCATTAAAATAGTAGATATTGTGAACATTTCATTTTTGCAAAGAATATTATTACTTTTGAAAATAATTCAAAATTTGCAATAGATTTTATTAAAATTTTTGAAAATAATTCAAATTTTGCAATGGATTTAATTTAAATTTTTGAAAATAATTGAATTTTATTACTTTAGGAAATAATTGAATTCGTGTGATAAATATTGTTAATTATGAAAAGAATTGAAATTGTTTAATGAATTTTAATAAAATTTTTAAAAATAATTGAATTTTGTTGGAGAATTTTGCTAATTATTTATACAAATAATTGAAATGTTGACAATGTTTTTTTAGTTTTTTTGTAAATATATGAATTTCAGAGAAGAATTTTAATATTTCTAATGATAATTGAAATTTTGTCGAGATTTTATCAAAATTTTTGAACATAATTGAATTTTTGCAAAGAATTTTATTACCTTTAAAAATAATTGAATTTCTGCAATCATTTGTAATTTCTCTAATATTGATTAATTAATTATTCTTAAAAATAATAGATATAGAGTAAAATTGTAGTTAAACATTTTTGAAAATAATAATTGAATTGAAATAATAAAAATAATTTTGAAAAAGCAATTTTTATAATATAAAATAATGATTTTATTTCTTAGTCATCTTTAATTAAAGTAAAATATGAAGAAATCGATAACTCCGAGTCGAAGACTCGGAGTTATCGATTTCTTCAGGTCTTACAGTTATAAAAAAATGTAATATACTAAAATTTTATTCATTGTAGAAAATAACACCAAAATTGTTTATTTTAACCTTTTTTTGTTAATTCAATCTGCAACACTTTTTAATACCTCACGATTTACTGTGTTCATAAAATATGTCAAATTTATAAATTTTACAAGTTGAGAATTTTTGTTTGCTACAATATTGAACAAACTCGAGAAAGTAATAAATTATGTCACAGCAGACAAGGACGCCGAAACTAATTTCTCGACACTGTCAAATTGAACACTGGGGATTAGTCTAATATTTTATTCATTTAGTCTCGACCCTGAATTAAGAAAATAAATTGACAAAAGAAATACAATGATAATACAATAATAATACAATAATAATGATCTCCGATAAAATGCCCTCCACTAACTGCTGCTAATTTCGATAAACAAAAAATATCCCAGTCAATGATTATTTTTAAATTCAGCCTTGAAACTTGGAAGGCAAAATTTATCAAAATACATCAAACATATCACTAAATATCTCTATCTCTAAAAACAAAAATCTTGAAAACATCAATTCAAATTTTATGAAAATATTTCTTTTTTCTTATATACACAACACACACAACATACACAACAATAAAAAATGAATAACTATAGTTAGCAAAATTAATTTCTAATTAACTCTTCAATTGTGAATCAGTGAACAAATTTTCGCAATTTCTCTCTATTTGAGAAAGACTCGAAAAAGAAGTAAAATCCTTTGTTAATTTCAATTTTACGACAGCAATTGTCATATTGAAATCGAAAGTGAATTTGAACAAAGTTTCGACATCGATCACAATTCGATATGTAAATCAGGGAGGAAACACGCTTGAAAAAATCGACCTACATTAATACTGAAAAGTGCATAAAAATTATAATTTAACAGGTATACATATAAAGAAGAAGGGAGAAAAAAAATCTCGCATTTCCGTTTTAAGAAATTTACGTCCCACATATTTCGGCAACATTAAATCAACATAAAATTAACTCTGAGAATATATTTATATGTTGTACTCACCTCATTTTTTCTCCATCCATAGCCCGCACACATTTAGCAAAATGATAAATTCAATCTGCGCAACAAAAAAAAGAAAGAAAATACATTATATAAATATAAATTGATCACAAACATTAAATATTAAAATTAAATCACAAATATTAAAATTAAATCACAAATATTAAATAGTAAAATTAAATCACAAATATTAAAGAACATTATTGTTCTAAAACAACTATTTTTATTTTCGTATATTGAGTCAGAAAACAAATTTCGCTAAAAATAAGAATTTCAAAGGAAAAGAGACTTGAAAGACTTTTTGATGAGCTATTGTGAAAGTATTTATAGTGACAGTTATTTATAATTTTATACTTTCTTCATTGTTATGTATCGATCGTAAAGAAGTCTTACGACCAATCAAGGACATCAAATTATCAACCCACGCGACAAGTTTAGATAAAAATGTCAGGACATCCGGTAATTTTTCCAATATTTTTAGAACAAACGTACAATTTGTTCCTTTAGCCAATATAATTTTCATTATTATTAATTTTTTAAACAGTTTCATTTTTAATACTAGTAATAACTCGAAAAATAAAGTAGACATCCACTTTTTCTAGTTTATTCCATTTAAAACAACAATCATTAAAACAATCATTGCTCACAATCATCTCGTCAAAGATTAAAAGAATCAAAGGAAAAAAGAAAGATGGTCTAAAAATGATATAAAGATGATCTAAAAATGATCTAAAGATGATCTAAAGATGATCTAAAAATGATCTAAAGATGATCTAAAGATGATGTAATCACATTTACCTAACATTCGAAGAATCCTACAATCATAGCCGATAAAAATTTGGAGCAACTTTTCCTATTTCCTTTTAGCACTAAAGAAGCATCATTACAACCTTACTCACACTCTTCAAATGAAACCATGAAATGAAGCTTTCTGAATGTTCAAAACTTTAAATTGTTAACGTCGAGAGAGAGAAAGAGGAAAAGGGTGGGGAATATATATGTAGATAGAAACTACTTTTTATCGAGAATGACAACCTGACCTGAATAAGAATGAACCACAGCACTATGCCACACAACCGTCAGCATTTGCTCCCAAAGTGGAGGTTGAGTTTTGACTTGAATGAAAGTCAGTTCAGAATAATCTCGAAAAAGGGCATGCACAGATAAAGCAAGAAATCAGAAACGACATTCGCCCTCGAGTGATTTTCAATTCTCATGCTCTGTGTGCCTTATAGTTTATACAAAACGAAAAGTGCCTCTATAATCAAAATTTCGAACATGATGATGGTAAACAAATCTTAACAGCACAAGACTTGTGTTTAAAAGAAGAATTTTTGCAAACGAATATTTGTTAGACTTTTTGTAGGACTTTTTGTAAAAGACTTTTCGTAAAAGACTTTTTGTAAAAGACTTTTTGTAAAAGACTTTTTGTAAAAGACTTTTTGTAAAAGACTTTTTGTAAAAGACTTTTTGTAGGACTTTTGGTAAGACCTTTGGTACGATTTTTGGTAGAAGACTTTTTGTAACAGACTTTTTCATCTGCGTATATTTTTGGAAAAACTTGTAATCCAAGCAAAGCTGATTGCCCCTAAACAGAAAATTTAATCAAAAATATTAAGAAACATGGGAGGCATTTTTGAATTTTCGTTGTACAGCAACAAAAGGCAAATTGTTTCTCTCACTGGAGCCCGGAATTTCTGAATGCAGTATAAAGAGGTCACACAACAAGACTGACAATGGATATTCAGATTTTCAAGGAAGATATTCAACCTTTCCTGAATCCATGACAGCTACTTAGAAATTGACGCATGTCAGAATGCATTATTTGAAGGTGCAACAGAAACATCTTGGGTCTAATGCATCGCCTTGTGATGCCTCAGGTAATACATAATATATAAATCACATGTGTCTGGTTCGCTCTCCCTGTCTCTTCATCTTCCCCCCGAGAGACTCTTGGAAAATAGCGTTTCTCAAAATGAAAATTAAGATGCCTCAGTAACAGAGTGAATTAACACGGGAACAACTTTCAACACCTGATGCTGATGATCAACTCCCTTGACAATCGTCCCTCTCTCTCTCTCTCTCTCTCTCTCTCTCTCTCTCTCTAGTTGGAAGATTTACATCCAACTATACTAATAACCACCGTTCATATCCTCCACATATAGTGTATAATTTTCAATTACCATCCTCCGACTAAATACCGTGAGGATACCATATATACGTATATGGAACAGAATTGCCATTTAACACAAGTGCAAATGTCACATTTAAAGGAATTGCTCTTCTGCGGAATTGAAATTCAACTGACGTTTAAGTTAGGACCAAATTAGGAAAGTGATTAAAGTGCGGAGGAGATGGGTGTTTTACCGAAATTACTTTCGCCATTTAGTCGAAATGGCATGTAGGAAGTATTAATTTCCCCGACTGCTTTGTTAACAGTTTTGATATATCAAATTAAGACAAAAAAATAGAACTGTTTTGATTCACTTTTGTCCCAATTCGAAGTGAACGGGAATCTAAATTTTGGCCCAAACTGCTATGTAGGGAATTGGTTAGCACAAGTGACAATTATTTCGCATGTTAATGATTGTCGTGTTAATGATTGTCGTGTTAATGATTGTCATGTTAATGATTATAATGTTAATGATTGTCATGTTAATGATTGTCATGCTTTTGATTATCATGTTAGTGATTGTCATATTAGTGATCATCATGTTAAAGATTGTCATGTTAGTGATTGTCATGTTAATGATTATAATGTTAATGATGATCATATTAAAGATTGTCATGTTAATGATTATCATGTTAAAGATTGTCATGTTAGTGATTATAATGTTAAAGATTGTCATATTAGTGATTATCACGTTAAAGATTGTCATTAAAAGAATTAGCTAACAACCCAAAATGTCATTCAACTAAGAACGTAAAAAGAATCCCATCAAAATAAAATCACTACCACAACAGAATTACAATAATTGCTTCACCGATATTTCCGCAGCAATCCAAAAATATTCATGCCCAATGAAGAATTAAAACAACACTTATTCAATTGTTCACTTTAATTTCTGCACCCAATTCAGAATAAACTAATTATCAAACAAATAATACCCACCCAACATTATACATCATAGCTGCTCAAAATTAGACTGATGCGGTTAATTTTCATCACTTCTTCCATGTGTCGGTGTGTGTGGTTTTAACTACATTTAACGTGTATGTTCTCGACAAATATTGTTTGCACAAGTGCTTGTGTGTGTGTGTGTGTATCAGTGGAGTTTGCCAAATTGCGCCCTCAAAATGTTGGATCGTTATAAGAGAGAGAAATGTTGAGCGCGTGTATCACGAAACGTGCTGATGATAAGAAGTATTGACTGAATTTTCAATGTGAAAATGCAAATAAATTCTTTTCTGCGCTGCATCCATTTCTCAAAGCTTGGTATGTGATCTAATATATACATAACCATCTATAAACATAGATGGAAGTTTATTTTCCAAAAGTGACGTTCGTAAATATTTTCCATCGCACAATGTGAGAAGGGAATTTTTTTGTTCGATTTCCTACCGTCTGGTATTTCTTTACTTTATTGATTAATTTTTGCGATTCAAATTGAGTGGATCCAAGGGGGGCCTGAACCTGAATTTCGTTATACAGAACTATTTTGAAGCTTTCATTAAGGATCATTTACCGAAATCTTTTGGCTACTATACCTTTTAGGAACATGATTCGAAACTAGGAACATTTACCAAAATCTTTTGGCTACTATACTTTTTAGGAACATGATTCGAAATTAGGAAGTAAAGTTGTTAAATTCTTAAGGAATTTCGAGTATAATGTTTGATTTTTAGATTTAAAAATCAGAACACATCGTTATTGTACTGAACAGAAAATAGTAGCACGAAGTAGGTACACGATGTACTAACACAAAGTAGCAAAATGTAGTTAAAGAAACCTCACGCAACCGAAAAAATAAAGCATGTTTTTAAAAACAACAAAATTAGCATCCGTAACTTCTTCCGTTTTGGGAAATATATTCCAAAAGGAAGCACTTCTCATTTCTAATTCGCTACCTTGGAATTAATTTGCATTCCCTCTTGTTGAAAAAAATAAAGAAATTTTGAACCTATAAGAAATGACCTTTCAAACTACAAACTGAAATCGACGGTATTTTTCTCCTCCACACAAATATATATTTGTGGAAAACAACAACAACAGCACTTGTTGTTTTATTTCGAGAGAGAAACAAGAATGATGAGTTAGATTGAATCAGAAACAATCTTGGCAACATTGTAGTGTCGCATTGCACTGTCCAATCTGCTATTTACTGTAACAAATAACGGAACTAGCCACAAGTGCGCGTGTGTTGTGAACCTAGAATCAACGATTATGGCTGGTGCCATTTACCGCAAATGCGCGCGAGTGGCGTAAACCCAGAATCAACGATCGGCCTGACATAATATGACTATAGCACAAGCTACCTGTATACTTATAATTTATATCACATTTTGCGCCAGCTTGCTAAAACAGCCTCTCTCTCTCTCTCTCTCTTCGCCCTTTAATATCCTCTCTTCCTCCCCAAGCCCGTTAAAGGAAACTCCAACAGAATTTCTAAGTTTCCAGAAACTTTCATCGACGCATCTATTCAAAATTGAATCTAAATATTTTTCCACTTCTTGTTTCCTTGAAGACTTTGTTTCTGAAACTCTCTGTTTTTGGATCTGGTTTGCCCCGAATTTGACTAAATTCTAAGTGCTTTGAAAAAACAGAAAAATGGCAATGTTAATACAAAATTTAAATGTGAATTTAAAAGAAATAAATGTGAATGCAATAAATGTGAATCCGAAAGATTTAGATGCGAATCCAAGGGATTTAAATATTAATACTTTACAGACTCATCACTGAAACGGAAAAAATAATTTAAATGCAGTTGCTAATGGAACGTTATATAAAATATATTATTTCTGACAAAGACAAAGCGGAACGTTTGGAGAAAAAGAAACGAGAAACTGTCTTTGAAAATGTGAATCCATATATACATCATACGTAGTATAAATGTATAGTTGAAATTACATGTCTCGTGTGCATTTCTCCGACAAAAAAATACGGCAGCAACCACTTTTCCTGCTTCCTTTTGAACGCTTTTCTTTATCCCTAGTCTCCAGGGATTTGCCGGTGGAAATTCAGTGCTTTTTGAACCACGGCAGAGAGCTGAGATTCTTACTCTTTTTTTGTATTCTTCTCCTTCTTCTTCTTTTTCTACTAACGATTTAGTGTCAAACGAGTATCAACATTCTTAGTTCGAACTAGCTCAAGGAAGAAAAATCTTTATTTCATCTCTCTATGTTAAACGATACAAACAAAAAATAACAAAACAAAAAAGAAACAAACAAAGAAACAAAAGAAGAAAGGAAAAAAGAAACAAACAAAGAAACAAAAAAAGGAAAAAAGAAACAAACAAAGAAACAAAAGAAGGAAAAAGAAACAAACAAAGAAACAAAAAAAGGAAAAAAGAAACAAACAAAGAAACAAAAAAAGGAAAAAAGAAACAAACAAAGAAACAAAAAAAGGAAAAAAGAAACAAACAAAGAAACAAAAAAAGGAAAAAAGAAACAAACAAAGAAACAAAAGAAGGAAAAAGAAACAAACAAAGAAACAAAAAAAGGAAAAAAGAAACAAAAAATAAGCAAACGAAACTAAAAATGAAAAACTAAGCAAACCAAGAACCAAACCAACCAAAAAATAGATGATTTTGGAGAAAAAATAACCGAAAAAATATTGAATTTTACGTTAAAAATAGTCACGATTAACGTGCATGACAACAAAAAAACAAGTTCATTACACGTCGAGATAAAGTAGGGGCAAAAAAAATTGAGATACGTCACACGTAAAAGCGAACAGAGTGATAATCAGTATTCTCCTGAGAGTCAAAAACAGCTTATCAGTTGGTGCAGTGCAGCATGCACACTAACTTTATTCAAACACCATTTCCTCCTCCCGACAACCCGAAAAAAAACCAATTTATATCATTTATAAAATTTGAACCAAGCACCAAAAAGAAAAACAAACGGAAGAAATAAATTTTATCAAAACAAATTCCCTACTTCTCCAAACGCAGTAAATTAACAAAACCAGTGCCGAAATTCAACCTTTTCTTCTCCAACTTTAAATAAGCTCCCCTTTAAAAGCGAGATCTCTATACCACTATATGGGTGAATTTTCTCAAAGTGACATTTTTTATGTCTCGATTAATTTTACAAAATCTACTCTTTAATAATTATTATCAATTTCCATAGTGAAAATTTAGCACTTATTTATCATTTTTAAAAGAAAATTAAATAATTTTATTCAACTTAATTAACTATAATAATCATCGTAGTATTTCGTTCATTCATTCTGTCCGCAGATTCAAGTTAGTTACAGTTATTCTTATGTTTTTCATACGTTTTGATAGAAAATAGAAATATACATTACATTATAATAATCGTAAGTTTCTTTTCCGTTAGCAAATTATCTGTATTCATTTGTTTTTTTTTTTAATTCATTTTTGTGGGTTATTGTCATTTTTTTAATGTCAAAAAGAAATAAAAAAAATTCGTTTATTCACTTCACAAAATTGACAAAAATTCCATTCCATATTTTTTATTTTCCCTGACTTTTTCCTAATTTTCATAAAAAATATTGACTTTTTTCTTATCCTGCTAATAAATTGAATTTATGCTACGAATTTTATTATTCATGAAACAATTTAAAATAATTTAATTCTTGCGAAGTATTTTAAAAAAATATTTGAAAATAATTGAATTTTCAATGAAAAATGTTATTACTTATAAAAATAATTGAATTTTTCAGAAGAATTTTATTATTTACAAAAATAATTGATTTCTTTAGGCAAATCTTGTTATTTATGAAAATAATTGAATTTTCTTGAAATATTTTATTATTTATTAAAATAATTAAATTCTTGCAAAGAATTTTTTTAAAAAATTTGAAAATAATTGAAATTTTCTAAAGAATTTTATAAAATTTGGAAAATAATTGAATTTTTGGAAAGAATTTTTAAAACAATTTGGAAATTCAATTTTATCAAAAATTGACTTTTTTTTTGAAGAATTTTATAATTTAAGAAAATAGTTAAATTTTTTTGGAATATTTTACTATTTTTATTAAAATAATTGAATTCTTGCGAAGAATTTTTTTTTAATTTAGAAATAATTGAATTCTTGGGAAGAATTAAAAAAAAAATTTGGAAAATAATTGGAAAATAATTGGAAAATAATTCTGAAAAATTTTATAAATTTTGCGAAAAATTGAATTTTTTGAAGAATTACATTTTTTCTAAGGATTTTGTAATTTATGAAAATAATTGAATTCTTTCGAGAAAGTTTATTAATAGTTTAATTACTTTCGATGAATTTTATTATTTATAAAAATAATTTAATTCTTTTAAAGAATTTTATTAATTAGATAAATGATTAAATTCTTGCGGCGAATTTTATTAAAATTGATGAAAATAATTGAATTTTTTCCTAGAATTTTATCATAAATTTTTTTGATTAATTGAATTCTGTTTGGTTATTTTATAAAAATAGTAGATATTGAAAATCATTGAAATGTGAAAAGTTTTTAAAGATAATTAAATTTTACAAAGAATTCTATTAAAAAATTTGGCAATAATTGAATGTCGGTGGGAAATTTTATTAAATTTTTTTGAAAATAATTGAATTTTCAAAAAAAAACATTTTATTATTTATGAAAATAATTGAATTCTTGCGAACGATTTGTTAGAATTTTTTAAAATAATCGAATTTCCAAGTAGAAATTTATTACTTTTAATAATAATTGAATTATTGTGATGAATATTGTTATTTATGAAAATAATTGAATTTTGAAAAGAATTTTATTGAAATACCTTAAAATAATTGAATTTTCGGGAGTAATTTTTTATATACTTTAAAGTTTAAAAATATAATATATTATGAAAATTTAATTCTAATTAGTTTTTCAGTTATGTGTCATAATAAGTATTTCTTTAAATTAAATAAAAATTTAATTAAATAAAATTAATTTAATGGAGCAACAATAATATTTTTCAAATGTAAAAAAACTTTAATATTTTTAAGAATTAATTTTGCGCAACCTAAAAATCTTACTCTTGAGTATGAAATTCAGTAGTTTTAATAGAAAAAACCATATAATTGAAGAAAATTAATTGAAAAACTGAAATTTAAAATTGTCACTTTCAGAAAATTCACCCACATTCAAAAAGAAAAAAAGAGAATTAACCCAAAAGTGGATTCACAGTTTCTACATATATCAGTTCAAGTCCAGACTCCTTCAACTTATGCCGAAAATTGTTGTTCCCAGAGTAACAACGTTTTTGGTAGAAAACTAATTACCATGTGCACAAAGGTACTGAATTCAACGATCCAGAACAAAACTTACTTAATTAGAAATGGATTTTCTAGTCTAAACACACCTCTCTTTTCCTATCGTAAATTCGTAATTAAATTAATTAAACAAAAAATAAAAGCATAACGAAAGAAAAGAAGAAAAAAATCTTCATATATTCGAAAATAAAAGCGAATTCGGATTTGAATGTAAAAATAATCATCCACACAGGCTTCGCACTCCATTATGAGTTTAAAAAAAGTAGGAAATAGTAGCCTTGATGACAAAAAAAGTAGGAAATAGTAGCCGCGATGATAAAAAAAAGAATTAAAGAATTTCATTGAAAACCTTTTTAAAAAAAGAACACTAAAGACAAAAATAGTAATAAAAGAATAGAAAAAAAACAAATAGTTAAGAAAAAAGACAAAAATAGTAAAAAAACGAATAGTAAAACCAAAAATAAAAAAGAGAAAATAGTAAAAAAAAAATTGGACAAGTGCGAGTTGTACTTGCACTGCAGTGGCGGGTTTTTATAGAATTATTTTTTTTAGGAAAGCATGTACATAATTAAAAAAGTAAAGTGGTTCTCAAAAACCCAAAAATAAAGAAGCAAAACTAGAAAAATAAGTGGAAACAGATGAATTTTAAGAATTTTGGTTTTTAAAATTTTTTATAAAATTAGCTTTTTTTGGCAAAGCATGTAGATAATTAAAAAAGTAAAGTCGTTCTCAAAAACCCAAAAATAAAGAAGCAAAATTAGAAAAAAAAGTTGAAAAAAGATGAATTTTAAGAATTTCGGTTTTTTAAATTTTTTATAAAATTAGTTTTTTAGCAAAGCATGTAGATAATTAAAAAAGTAAAGTGGTTCTCAAAAACCCAAAAATAAAGAAGCAAAATTAGAAAAAAAAGTTGAAAAAAGATGAATTTTAAGAATTTCGGTTTTTTAAATTTTTTATAAAATTAGTTTTTTTAGCAAAGCATGTAGATAATTAAAAAAGTAAAGTGGTTCTCCAAAACCCAAAAATAAAGAAGCAAAACTAGAAAAATAAGTGAAAACAGATGAATTTTAAGAATTTCGGAATTTTAAATTTTTTATAAAATTAGTTTTTTTAGCAAAGCATGTAGACAATTAAAAAAGTAATGTGGTTCTTAAATTTTGTCTAAGGAATCAATTATTTCAATTATTTTCATAAATACCAAAATTTTTCCGATTTACTAAATTCTTTTAAATATTATTTTTGAAAAATATTCCTCATAAGAATTCAATTCTTTTCATAAATTTCTATAAAATAAAAAAAAAGTAATTCAATTATTTTCAAAAGTAACATAATTCTTCGCAGAAATTCAATTATGTTTAACATTTTTTTGAAATTCTCCAAAATTTCAATTATCTTTATAAATAATTAAATTGTTCTCTACAATTCAATTATTTTCAAAAATGTTAATAAAATTCTACGCAAACATTTAATTATTTTCATAAATATGTAATAACATTTTTTTGAAGGATTCAATTACTTTTATAAATAGTAGAATTCTTTGCACAAATTCAATTAGTATTAATAAATTTTAATGAAATTGAATTAATCAAATTTTTCAATTATAATTATGAACAGTCAAGATTGTTTTTTGAAAAATTGAAAAAATGTTTAAAAAAATTTGTTTAATTCAATACAGTAAATGTTGGTAAAATTATTTCCTATTATCTTATTGGCGGTCGTTTTTCATTAACGATTTTAGTTTTAACACTATTTGTTGAGAAAAGTAGCTTTTAGTAGCATTAGGCTCAAAAAAGTAGCCAAAAAGTAGCCTCGTATCAAAAAAGTAGCAAATAGTAGCTTTTAGTAGAAGAGTGCGAAGCCTGTCCACACAATTTGATAATAGTTTTAACGATGATAACGATGAAGGAGACAATGAAAATTTGGCTATTTCCGTTCTCGAGGTAAAGAGAAGAGGGGTGGGGGAAATAATATCCCGGAAATAGTGTTCATATGCGCGATGATATACACAAATGGGCATAAAATGATATCACATGCGTGAATGGGGAAGTGTCCGCCTCTCTTTTGGACATGCACACACACTCAATCTGACCAACGAGATTGCACTCTCTATAGTGAGCAATTAAATAACTATTCGTCCAAGTGGTTTTGGTGACTAGGTTCCTGTCTGTTCACAGAATAACAGTCATTATCAGGGGAATTACTTCCAGGCACAAAACCGCTTGTTTAATTTATTATATATTAATGTATGCTCGTGTGCGTGTGTGCGTCGTGTGTTTGCCATCATTGAATACAACAGGTACATGATGCATAAATTTGTAAACAATAATTACAAACAATTTTTTAATTCAACGTTCCGGAAAAATTATTATTTTATTTATTTTTTTTTTTTGTGAAAACAAAAACGAAAATGTTTGCAGGCCTCGGATTGAGTTTAAAGAGCAAAAAACGTTGCTTTTAGTCGAGTAAAAATGGAAAAAAAGGTCGAAAAAGTCGTTCAGTGTTGTCACAAAAAATCATATTCATCAAATTTTGCTAAATAGATATTTAAATACTATTCTTATTTCTTTATTCACGGGAAATAAAATTTAACGAATTTCAACTTCTGAAATTTGATAATTTCTAAAAAGGAAAACTATAACCCTTAGAAAAATTCAATTATTTTCTACCATTTTCAACTAAACTTTATATCTAGATTTCTTTATGAATTTTTAATCATTTTTGCAGTTTCTTCGAAAATTTAATTATTTAAATACAAAAAATCTAATTTTTTATAATAATTTTAACCGTCAATTTTTTTTTTTCAAAGACATAAATTAAGGTAGAATATTATCAATCATTTCAATAAAGAAATTTGTAAAATTAACTTTTTAAATATATTTCAAAATAATTTTTTAAAATACACAAAGTTTTATCATTAAATACAATTAAAAAATGGGCAAAAAATTGAAATTTGGTCAAATCTTATTAAAAATAATTTAAATTTAGTAAAACCTTTGACAAATAATTCAAAATTTGACAAATTCTTTTAAAAAGAAAGTTATTTATTTATAAAATTATTTTTAAAAGAATTTGTCAAGTTTTTAATTATTTTTTAAAGGTTTTAATAAATTTAAATTATTTTAAAAATGATTTATTTATTATAAATATAAAATACTGATTTAGTTTGAATTAAATTTTACGGAATTTCAATTATTCAAAATCTTTTCAAGGGAAATTTGAAAAATTATTTGTAAAATTTAATTAGAAAACTTAGTCAAAGCTAAATTTTCAAAAATTTGTCTATTATACTTTTTATACTAATAAAAATCGAAATAAGTTGCATTTTATACTAAAAATTTGGTATTTTGTTGCAAAATTTGGAAGAAAAGTCGAAGAAGTCCCAATTTTTTAATAAAAGTCGATAAAAATCGCATTATTTAAATTTTTTGAGAAATTTTATTCAAATACTATTAAAAATAATTGAATTTCTGCTATGAATTTTGCTGTTTAAGAAAAAATTCAGTTTTTACGAAGAATTTTATCAAAAATTTTGAAAATAATGGAATTTTATTAATATTTCTAATAATAATTGTATTCCTTCGATTAAAATGAAATAAAACAATTAAATTAATTAAATTAAATAATTAAATTAAATAATTAAATTAATAATTAATTAATTATTATTAATTCAATTAAATTATTAATTAACAATTAAATGCCTTTGAATAATTATGAAAAAAATTAATTTATTAATGAAAATAAATGAATTCTTGCTAAGAATTTCTTTGATTTTTCTTTCAAATAATCTATTTTCTTTAATAATTTTAATTGAAAATTTTAGAAATAATTAAATTTTATGAAGAATTTCTTTCAAGTTTTAAAAATAATCGCTTCTGTTAAAAATTATAATCAACTACTTTACTGTTCAAGTTTATTAAAATTTTTCGAATATAATTGAATTGCTGTAAACAAATTTTATTATTTACAGAAATAATTTAATTCTTGCAAAGAATTTTATTAAAAATTGTAGTAAAAATTGAAAAAAAAAATTTAAAAATCCTTCAACGAAAGTTTATTAAACACTTGACATAGTAAAATTTTTATAAACTAATTATGTCATTTTAAAAATTTTAAAGAATATAATTTTTATGATTTTACAAGAATTTTCTTAAGAGTTTGAAAAATAATTGAACTTTTAAAAATAAATTTTACACATAATTTTAAAAATAATTGAATTTTTGAAATTAAATCACTTTTAGAATTATTTTTCAGAGAATTGAATGTTTGCAAACACTTTGCTAAATATTTGAATCGTTTCAATAGATTTATCCAAATTTCATAGAATAATTAAATTCCTTCGTGAAATTGTATAAAAATTGTATTGAAAATAATTTAATTTGTGTAAAGAATTTTACTATTTATGAAAATAATTTAATTTCTGCAAAGAATTTTACTACTTGTAAAAATAATTGAATTCTTCCGAATTAATTAAAAATAAATTGTAGAACTAGAAAAAAAAATTTTAATTAGTTTAATTTATTTTATTTATTTTTTTAATTTATTTTACCTACGTTAAAGCCCTCTTCTTTTTAACTAGAAGTTATGTAAATAAATTGAAATAATAGATCAAGAATGTGGAAATATTGAGAGAATAAAAAAAACGGGCAATGCTCTTAGGCATTGCAAACATATAGTATAAAATATATTAAAGAATTACATAAAACTTTCGGGACATGATGCAAAGGAAAATTGGCCAATCGTAGAAAATACTATTTCGCGTGTGCGGGATTTATGTTACGAGTCCTAGTACATTCACCACAAGTAGGTTGGATGATGCACTAACGGCACTACTCTGTTCGGATTATGTCGATAATATCCTACGAAATTCAACTCACTGCGATAAAATTAACGAGAAATTTCCGAAATCTACTCTCATTATAATTCCCTGCTTCAGTGTTCTTCGCGTTTTTATTTTCCATCAAAATAAAACAAACGAAACACTTCATGCAAAATGAGCTAAAAATTAAAACACAATATTTTTCCACACGAAGACTATTTTTCATAATTTTAATTATTTCAGTAAATTAATTCACTTTTTTAATAAAAGTAAAAAATTTAATTTCTTTACGTCTGAATAAATATCAACTTTTTCAAATTTCATAATTTTCAATTATCAAATTATATTATTTTTCGATCATTTTATCCAATAAAAAAAATTATGGGAAAAAATTCATGTCTCGATGACTTGGGAAAAAAATTACTGTCATTAAACATGAATGGAAAAATACAAGCCCTTTATAAAATGACAGATCACTCGAGTGTGATAATTAAGCGGGGGAAAAATAAATATATACTGTGTAAATAATAAAAATGCGTTTCGCCGCAAATTGAAAATGCAACAATTCCGATGAAAGTCGACGTTTACATTGCATAATTGCAATGACGCTCTCACATTTAGTAATCTTTGTTTCGTTCATATCAAGATTGTTATTCGTCACGCAATTTTGAATTTAAACCCATTGTTTCTAAATTAATGCTTTTCCAGACCGAATTAGAGACAATTTATTATCGCCATGTAGGGCTAAACATTTTTTCCATCGGAAATTAAAATAATTAGAAGCAAACATATTTTCTTAGAATTAAAATTGTTGCCTTCAAAAAATTATAATTAAAACTATTAAAAAAAATTATTAATTATATTAATAAAATGTAGTATTAATAAATATACAGGGTTGACACAAATATTTAATTTTATTTTTCCCTCACTTTTCTCTGATTTTCAGACAAAATTTTCACTTTTTCCCTGACCCTAAAGAATATTTTGATCCACTCTAAAAATTATTAGATAATCAAGAAAAAATGTTCTATTACATTTATTTACAAATTTCATTAATTGTAAAATTATTCAAAAACATCAATAACTGAATTTTTAAATAAATATTTAATCATTATTTTTTTTCTGTAGGAATTCAAATTCTTCAAAACATTCAAATTCAAACCTTTTTAAATTGAACAACTTCTAAGAATATTATTACCATAACATATTTTAGAATAGGTGAATAATTTACAAAAATCCTAAAAAAATCCTTCGCAAGAATTCAATTATTTTTACAAGCAGTAAAATTTATCAAAAAAATTAAATTATTTAAAAAAAAAGTAATAAAATTCGTGGCAATAATTCAATTACTTTAAAAAATAATAATTAATCGATTATTCGTTAATTCATTTTTAAATAAATTTTTATTAGAAAATTCTAGAAAAATTCAATTATTTAAATTAAAAAAAAATTATTTATTCAATAATAGAATGTTCTTTGTTAAAATTTAATTCTCATAAAGAATTTTATCAATAAATTTTTAAATATATAAAATTAATTTGACAAATTTTAACAAAATTTTTAAGAATAATTACATTTTTCAAGGAATTTGAATATTGTATAAAAATCATTAAAATTCTGTAATGAGTTTTATTACTTATGAAAATAATTTAAATTTTCTTATAATTTCCATAAAATAATTGAATTTTAAAGAAGAATTTTATTATTTATAAAGTTACTTGGAATTTTAACAAGAATTTTTTTTTAATTTTCGAACACAATTGGATGTCTGCGAAGAATATTATTACATTTTAAAAAAAATTTAATTCTTCCAACGAATTTTATTCGAATTTATAAAAATAATTATTTTTACAGTTAACTATATTTATGTGAAGAATTTTATTATTTATATAAATAATTGAATTTTTACAAAGAATTTTATTCCAGTTTATAAAAATAATTGAATTTCGGTGAAGAATTTTTTAAATAATTTATATTTTTCGAAAAATTTTATGAAATTTTGTATTTTAAATAATTGAATTCCTGTGAAAATTTTATTACTTATAAAAATAATAGAATTATTTTGAATTAATTCATTAAAATTGAATTCCTACAAAATTTTGCCAAGACTTTTATTAAAATTTTTAAATATAATTGAATTTAGATAAAGAATTTTTTTATTTATAAACATAATTGAAACTTTTAAAATATTTTTTTTCATTTTTTGAGAATAATTGTATTTTTGCGAAGAATTTTATTAATTTTGAAAATAATTTTATTCTTCCAACGAATTTTATTCAAATTTATAAAAATAACTGTATTTATGTGAAGAATTTTATTATTTATTTAAATAATTAAATTCTTACAAAGAATTTTATTCTTTTTTATAAAAATTATTGTATTTCGGTGAAGAATTTTTTAAATAATTAATATTATTCGAAAAATTTTATTAAATTTTGTATTTTAAATAATTTAATTCCTTTGAAAATTTTATTACCTATAAAAATAATAGAATTATTTTGAATTAATTCATTAAAATTGAATTCCTACAAAATTTTGCCAAGAATTTTATTAAAATTTTTAAATATAATTCAAATTTTGAAAATATTTTTTTTTTTTAATTTTTGAGAATAATTGAAATTTGCGAAGAACTTTATTAATTTTGAAAATAATTTAATTCTTCGAATGATTTTTATTCAAATTTATATAAATAATTGAATTCTTACAACGAATTTTATTCAAGTTTATAAAAGTAATTGAATTTCGGGGAAGAATTTTATTATTTATAAAAATATTTTTATATAACTGATATTTTTCGAAAAATTTTATTAAATTTTGTATTTTAAATAATTGAATTCCTGTGAAAAATTTTATTACTACTTATGAAAATAATTGAATTATCTTGAAAAAATTTATTAAAAATTGAATAATTGAATTCTTGTGGAATTTTGTCAAGAATTTTATTAAAACTTTTAAAAATAATTGAATTTTAATGAAGTATTTTATTATTTATAAAAATAATTGTAATTTTGACGAGAATTGTTTTTAAATTTTTTAACATAATTGAATTTTTGCGAAGAATTTTTGTAAATTTTGAAAATAATTGAATTTTTGTAATGATTTGAAACTTTTCAAAAATCTAATCTTTTTAGTATTTTTTACTAAAATTCTTTTATCAATCTAGTATTCATGAAAATTGTAAAAATTATTATTTACATAATTTATAAGTCATAATTTATGATAGTTATTATTAATTTTGTTTAATTGAGCTGCCGGATCAAAGAAGGGCACATAACCAATGTAATTCAAATGGGTTATGTGCCCTTCTTTGATCCGGCAGCTCAATTATTATTTATTATTATTTATTTATTATTTATTTATTATTTATTTATTATTTATTATTAATTAATTATTTTATGGTAGTTTTTGAAAATTTAAAGTTATTTAAAAAGAAATTATTGTCAGAAATAGAAAAAATTGAAGGTTTTGTATTAAAATTTGTGGTAATTTCATAATTTACGAGGCAAAAAGTAAAAAATTTTAGTTTTCTCATGAATTTTAAAGATTCAATTTTTTCCAGTACTTTTAGTAAAAATCCCTGACTTCCCTGACCAATTTTACTTTCCCTGACTTTTCCCTGAATTCCCTGACCTGTGGTAACCCTGATATTGTATTAATAACTATAGAATTAATAAATATAGTAGCAATCTAATGTTTCGCAATATAAAGTTAAGTTCCGAGAAAATTGCACCAGAAATGAATGAGGTTTTAATTGAACAAATTCGATTATCCAATTTTCCGTTGTGATAATACAGAATTTTAAAACGTGTCTGTGTGTGTGTGTCTGAAGCATTTGTTATTTTTACTCAACTGACATTTTAATATTCACAGACTCATTGAATGGTGCATACGTATAAATTGTAATGCCACGTATAAGTTGAAAATGAATTTCTTGCTCGTGGAATGGAGGCAAAAGGAAGATATTAATTATAACTTCTGGCAGTAAATTGTATTTGAAGCGAAATTGGAGCGGACGTGCTGAATATGCCAATATTTCGTTTGAAACTGAAAACGTTCAATATTTCTCGAAAAAAACTTTTCTGTTCACTTAAGAGAAGGGCGAAGAAGAAATAATAAAAAAAGCAAAAAAAAAATAGAAAAAAATACTCATGTCAAAGTGAATACTTTGACTGTCTCGGAAAAAAATCGTTTCAATTTACTAATAAAATAAACTTTAGAGTTTAAAGTTAGATAATTCCACCAATCATGATCGTGTAATTCACCTGACGAATCCACGTGACAAGCCGGTTGTATTTTATCGACTAGAATTTCGTTTCCCGCACCGAAAGTCAATTAAATTAAAAAAGTCACTTTTCGAGAAAATAAAAACCACTTACCAAAATTATTTCCCATCGACTTCGAGCAGAATCGTGAAAAGCTTTCTCCGGTAATTAAATACAATCTTCCGAAGTACGCCTTCTTGTAACGATTATTTTTCACACTTTCTCTTGTACTTTACACTAACAGGAAGAACTTGTTTCGAGTTTCCCTTCTTTTTTTGGCACTTGTCTTGAAAGAAAAAAGAAAAAGAAATAGTCAAAATCAATGCAAGGGAGTACATTTGCCAAATCACATTTCACTCAAAAAGAAAGAGAGAAAATGGACCTTTCCTCATTAAACAATATTCGAATTATTCAAAATTGAAATTGTTCGCATTATCATTGAAGCACGTGCCCATAACAATGGACACGTGCAATGTTTGTCAATAATTACAGTGAATATGTAAACCGAGTGTTAAATACATGTCCATGCATTTACTTTAAGGTCACATGAATACAAATACATACCTTTTCATTGAACTGTATGTCTGTGTGTTTGTGTGTTCAGGTAAAGCAGATTTTTTTCTTCTTTAAATGAGAAAATTTCGCAATTCGCAACTTTCATCAAGTTGTCGAGACGATGTCGATCGATGAACGAGAAAACGTAAACAATTACTGTCACTTGTCACATGTAATGTTGTAATGTTTTGCTTTTGAACTCGCGCTTTTTCACAAAACATCCGGATGTTTCTTGCAAACATCTCGGACAAAACGGCGGCGACAATGAAATCAAGAGAGAGGAAAATCAGGATTTGCAAGTTTAAAGCGCTCCTTGCGGCCAATAATGATAACTGCTACCGTCCTTGCACCCCTGCGGTGTCTATTTTATCTCGCGCACATTCCATTGCTTCAAAATTATCTCATCCGTTTTCGCGAAGATTGTCAAAACTGCTAAATGTCTCCATCTGGCAGCGAGATTTGCAAATTTTTCGCGCGAACACCGCTCACGGTAAAACAGTCTCGTTTGTCTAAAAAAAAAGAAATTTTGTTCATAAAAATTAAATAAATAAATAATTAAATCAAGAAATAATCAATAAATAAATAATTAAATCAAGAAAAAAACTAAATCAATAAATAGTCAATAAATAATAAAATCAATAAATAAACAATAAATAATTAAATCAAGAAACAAACAATAAATAAATAATTAAATCAAGAAATAAACTAAATCAATAAATAGTCAATAAATAATTAAATCAATAAATAAATAATTAAATCAAGAAACAATCAATAAATAAATAATTAAATCAAGAAATAAACTAAATCAATAGATAGTCAATAAATAATTAAGTCAATAAATAATCAATAAATAAATAATTAAATCAATAAATAAACTATATCAATAAATAATCAATAAGTAATTAAATCATTAAATAATCAAAAAATAAATAATTAAATAAAAAAATTAAAACAAGAAATAGTCAAGAATAATCAATAAATAAATAATTAAATCAATAAATAAACTAAATCAATAAATAATCAATAAGTAATTAAATCAATAAATAATCAAAAAATAAATAATTAAATAAATAAACAAACTAAATCAATAAATAATCAATAAGTAATTAAATCAATAAATAATCAAAAAATAAATAATTAAATAAATAAATTAAAACAATAAATAGTCAATAAATAATCAATAAATAAATAAGTAAATCAATAAATAAACTAAAGCAATAAATAATTAAATCAATAAATAAATTAAATCAATAAATAATTATAATCATTGATATTAGAAATATTACCAATAAAAAATAATAATAAACAATGAAAAATAATACAATTATTATTAATTATTGTTATTAACAATAAAAAAGATAATTGCAGAAGAAATTACAAAATTCAATTACTAATATAACTCTGAGAAAAGAATATATTTAAATCAAATATAATTATCTTTGACCAAAAATTATCTTTGAATTAAACATAATAATTTTGATTCAATACATAATAAATTTAATTAATTAAAAATTACGTTTAATTAAATTATAAAATACTAGCAAAACTAAACGTGAAATTTTCTTCTCCATTTTTACTTTAAAAATTTGCTTTTCCAAATTTAATGAAAATTCTTAATTTCTTAAAAAATATAATTTTTATTACTTTTTTTATTAAATTTAATTAGTCTTAGAAAAATCAGTAATTAAAAAAATAAATAAAAAAATATAATACATAATTGGCGAAAATTTGGTAAATTTTTTACAAACTAGCAAAACTACAAGCGCGTAAATTTTTCTTTTCCATTTTTACTTTCAAAATTTGCTTTTTCAAATATAAGGAAAATTCTTTATTTCTAAAAAATATAATTTTTCTCACGATCTTTCATTAAAATGTAAATATTTGAAAAACTCGTCTAGCAAATGCCAAAATATTTCTAACAGCAACTTGAATTAAAATTCAAAATTTATTTCAATAAAACCTGGCAAAAATTTCAATTCTCTCAATTTTTGAAAATTATTTTCGGAAATAGAAGTATTTTTAAAAAATTTTAGTTTCATTTTTTCAAGAAATAATTTTATGGAATTAAATTTTTCAAACCTTTAATACTTTTTGTTAAACAAAAATTTAAAAACTTATTTATATTTATTTTTCCCCGAGGAATTTGAAATTTCAAATAATTTCAATGAAAAACCTCATGAAATATTATTTCTAAAATTTCCAACTGTAATTCATCCAAAATTGAATTATTTTTTTTTTTTAGAATTTTTGAATAAAATTATTGAAAAACTTTAATTATTTTTTTAATAATTTTAAAGAAAAATAAATTTATTAATAATTTTTTAAGACAAAAATTTAAAGATTTTTCAACTTTTGCTTCCGTTAAATTTTCAAAGAATTTAATTGAAAAACCCTTTTAAAATTTAATTAATTCCTAAACATCCTCTTAAAACGGTTTAAATATTTAATTATTTTCTAAAATGTAAACTGAAATTTTTCTTAAATCAATTCCTATCAAAATTCAACTACGAAAATTGAGTTATTTAAATAGAATAATTTCTCTAAATTCATAAAATGATATAATTGGAAAAATATAATTTTATTTATAGACAATTTTTAAAGAGGAAAAAATAAAATTCTTTAAAATACAAAATTTTACAGAATTTCCAATTGTTTCAATTTGTTGAAATTATTATTGTGAATTCAAGTGCTTTTTTCTTTAAAAAATTTTAATTACTATTTTTCGGAAACCTAATTTTTTAAAAATTTCCAAATTAAATTTTTCAAATTTTAATAACTTTTGTAAAATAAATATTTAACTAATTATTGCTCTTCATTTGACAGATTACGTCGATTATTATAATATAATATTTAATTCAAATATATTTTTCTCGTTGACTACTTATTTTTGAATTAAAAAAAAATTTGTTCTCTGTGAATCGTAATAAAAAAGGGAAACTTGAAATAATCACGATCACTACACATTACATTTTCGGATATGTATTTGAAGGAACATAAAATTCCATATATTTATTTTTTTACATTGAATTACATATAATTAGTCGTGTAATTAACATAAACACTTAACTACTTTTTTCCACCGCAATTCTATTAAAAGAATATTGGTAAATTTTTCCCATCAACTATCCCACATAAATTAAAATTACTTTTTATGAAAAAATTCCCATTATGAAAAATTTACTAACTTTGATATATTTCTTTCACTTAGAAACTATTCAGCAAATTATCAAGACGATAAACTAATTTTTAATTTAATCCTAATCTATAAACCTTAGGTTTTGAACACATTTTTCTCTTTTTTTGATAAAATACCATTTTTATAAAATGTGCAATAATAGTTAATTTCTAAACACTTATAAATTTATTTAATTTCGCAAAGAGGGTGAAATAATTCGTCCCCAAAAACTGCGGTCATAATAAATTGTTAACAGTACGATTATTAATTTTAGACATAATTTATAGTCTACAGTTAATTTTTTTTAACATTATAGAAGCAAACTGTAACAATGATTAAAATTCTGTTCCTTTCATAAATTCAATATCACACATTGTATAAAATTGAATTATTTATCTAATTTGTCTAATAAATGGAGAATTATTTAAGCCGTTATCTAATTATAATTAATTAGCTAGAGCTCTAAATTTTCTGCTTACATAATTAATTAATTTTACGTCTCTTTGAATGTTACCCCAACTAACAATTCGGAAATTCTCTCGAAAATCAAAACTTAGAATAAATTTTACTGAATAAACAGTCAGTCTGTGTTTAGTGTGAAAACAAAAACATTGCTTTTACTTAAATTAATATGCGCAGAAAAACTTAATTAAAAAGTTCTTAATTTAACGATATTATCTCAATTATTAATTACTTTCTATCTTTATTTACCTATCGAGCTTATTTCAAGAATAAAAACTAATTACTTATAAAATTTTCCAATTAAAACCTTATATTTTAATTAATTGATCATCTAAATAAAAATATTCATCTGATCAAAAAGCTTTAATCTTAATTAATTTTTCAATTTTAATCATTTTTTTCTTAAAAATTTTTGATTAACAAATTTTTTTTTTTAATATCAGAAATTAAATATTTTTCCATTTTAAACAAAAAAAAACTAATAACTCGGAATTAGGTATACAATTATAATTGTTAATTGGAAAGTTTCTATTAAACTAAATTAGTCTGACACCTTCCATACACTATAATTAGATTCACATTTAGCTAATTATCATTTCTGACTATAAATCATTTTTCTTGCATTTCGTTTTTATTATTCAATAAATAATTTCGCAACTATCTTAAACTTTTGTTATTTTTTAAAAGCCAAAATAGTTGAATTAATTTTATTAATATAGTCGACAAATCGATGGAGAATATAATTATTTATAGAAGTACTTCTTCATAATTAATCTGCATGTTCGAAAATAGTCTCTACTTGAAATCAATTTTAATTTCTTCCGTTGGCGCATAAATATTTTTCATTTCTCTCCTTTTATTTTCAGCTAAATTATTATTTTAAAATCGCAACTTTTTTTTTATTTAATTAACACCATTTTTACACTGAATTTATAAAATAAAGTCAAAGTAAATTAAATTAAAAATATTGATTTATCAAGAAAGTCATTTTTCGTTTGCTCTTCAGAAAAAAAAGTTCTTAAAAAAGAAATTTGTTTTTGAAATCAGAAAATTTTTGAAATTAAAAGCAAGAATTTATTCAAGTATTAGAAATTTCGAAAAAATATAATAATTATTTAAAATTAACAAAATTTTTACTTAAGAAAATTTTAAAACACATTTGGAAAAATTTACAAATAATCAAAGAGACGAAAATTATTTTTCATCTCTGAAAGAAAAAATAAATTAAACAAAAAAGGAAAAAATAAAATGATTTACCGTTCGGGTTTTTGAAAATTTCGACTTATTGTTTGGTCGTTTTGGTCTGATTAATAGTAAGAAGTTGCTTCCAAAGGCCCGTGATTAGTGGAACGTCTTGAAAGCTATCGGCCGGAAGCTACGATTGCTACGAGCACATTAAATCTAGTGAACGAGATTCGCCCCAGGCATTTTGCATTTTGAATCCGGGCGATGGTCTCGGTACAACGTGATGCGATGGAGTTGATGACGCCGGATGCCTCAATGTTGTCATGGGAATATTATTCGTGGGACTATTTTTCTCCATTTTTTTGCTCTCCGACAATGTCACCTCGTCCTCAAACGAAACCTAAGAATATAAATCCAAAAAATTATTCTCCACAATTTTTATCCTTCAACAAATCTCAAATAATTCAACCAAATATTTTTAATTTACATAATTACGTAAAACATTTATTTAAAAAAAAAGAAAATTTAGATCTGGTATATTAATTAATTATTAAAGTCCTGAGAAAGAAAAGCAGGTCACCTACTAAATACGAACAAGGACAAAATGTCCAGAGAACTTTGCTTTACATTACTAAAGGAAGGATTTATATTATACCGAAAGGATAATTAACTCATTTAAAATTTACCAGGAAATATGTAAAATTAAACAAAAAAATTGTAATCTAAAAAAACTCAAGATATTGTCTATAAAATAAGTTAAAAACGATAAAATCTTATTTAAGATATAAAATTGAATTTAAACAAAGTTTTTTTTAATGGAAACGAAATAAAAATAAATAAAACTGAAAAAATGTATTAAAAATATCGAGTAACAATAATTGTTCAATACAATATTTTGCGAGAATATTCCTCACCCATGAGTTTTCCTTAGGTTTCACATCATTAGTGAGATCAATGAGTAAATTTTTTTGCTGTTCATTACAACTATTCTTCTTCACTTTCTGCTTGTTTTGTTCGTTTTGATTCTCATTGGATTTATTCTCCTTTGTTGCCTTGTCGTCATACTCTGCAATCACGTAGAAAACAATTTCAATTAAATTCCATTTTTTTATTCCTTTTTTTTCTATACATAAATTTGTAAATGAAACAAATTAATTACGCTTAGCTCGACAAAAAATCAACTCGTTTCATTTCAAAATAATTAAAAATTAAAAAAGTACGAAATGAACATTAATATAATAGTGTGGTGAACAATTATTGTTAATTAATTAATAATGAAAAAAAATATTTACAATATCTGGTAATGGGGATTTTTCCAGATAATGATAGTTATGATTGGTAGAATGGTAAAATTTTCCCAGCTAATGATAATAGTTGGTAGTTAAAAAGAAAATGGATACTTAGTTAAAATAGAGTAGCACTCATAATTAGAAATTACATCGAGAAGATGAAAAAATTTCTAATAAAATATACAATGGATGTATTTCATGTTTTATAATAATTAATATTAATTATTAATACAAATAATTCATAATAATTAAAATCATTATCAATTTTTATTTTTCAATTATTATTTTTCAGAATTAAAAATGAAAATTTTAACTAAAATTCTTCTTTATATCGATTATTTTTAATAATTTTCGAAAAAGTTCTTTAACAATTTTCAAATTCATTTCTTTACAATATTTAATTTTACGAAAATTCAATTATTAGTTAAATTCTTTTATTAAATAAATATTAGAAAATAGAAACTGAAAATAGAATTAAAAAAAACTCAATTAAACTTTTTCAAAAAAATTAATTACAAAATTCAATTATTTTTTTAAAATCACGCTATATTGCTTTTAATATTCAATGATTGTCTAAAATTTTAACTGAAATTCATTTTTATGAAATAAAATTCAATTTTTTTTAGAATATTCTACTTGAATTCAATTATTTAAATAAAAATAAAACGCAATTAAATAATTTATTGAAGAATTGAACGTTTCTTAAAATTCAATTTCCATAAAAAATTGTTATCAACAAATTATCAAATACTTGAATTCTATTAACGAATTTTAATAAAAATTTAAAACTAATTACATTTTTAGAGAAATTCGATAAAAATTGTATTAGAAATAATTTAAATTCTGCATTGAATTTTATTGTTTATGAAAATAATTGAATTCTTGCGAAGAATTTTATTAAAATTTTCAAAAATAATTAAATTTTTGTAAAAAATTAACAGGAATTCAATTATTTTTACAAATTTTAATAAAATTCTTGGCATAAATTAAAAATAACAAAATTCTTAACAGATCTTTAATTCCATTCAAAAAATTTTAATAAAGTTTTTCGCAAGAATTTAAATATTTTCGTAAAATAATAAAAATCTTTGCAGGGAATCAATTATTTTCAATAGTCTTAATAAAATTCTTTGCAAGAATTCAATTATTTTCAAAAATATTAAAAATATGAAATACTTGAATTCTATTAACAAATTTTAATAAAATTTTAAAGAAAAATTACATTTTTAGAGAAATTCGATTAAAATTGTATTAAAAATAATTGAAATTCTGCAATGAATTTTATTGTTTATGAAAATAATTGAATTCTTGCGAAGAATTTTATTAAAATTTTCAAAAATAATTAAATTCTTGTAAAAAATTAACAGGATTTCAATTATTTTTTTATTAAATTATTATTTTCAATTATTTGTTTAAAAATTTTAATAAAATTTTTGGCATAAATTAAAAAAAACAAAATTCTTAGTAGTTTCTTAATTACTTTCAGAAATTTTAATAAAATGTTTCGCAAGAATTTAAATGTTTTCGTAAAATAATAAAAATCTTTGCAGGAAGTCAATTATTTTCAATAGTTTTAATAAAATTTTTCGCAAGAATTCAATTATTTTTAAAAATATTTGAATTTTAGCAGAAATTCAAACATTTTAAAAAGTTTTGATAAAACCTTTTTGGTAGAAATTCAATTATTTTTAAGCCAATTTAAAAAAAATTTCCCAAATTCAATTACTTTTTTTACAATCTAAGATTTTAACTGAAATCTACTTTGAAATCAATGTTTCTGAGAAAATTCTACCAGAATTAAATTATTTAAATACAAAAATAAATAATTTATTGAATAATTGAATGTTTCTTGGAATTCAATTCCTATTTAAAAATTTATCAACAAATTTTTAAACAATTCAATTCTTTGGACGAATTGTAATAAAATTTTTAAGATTTTTTTCGAGGAATTCGATTAAAATTCTATTAAAAATTATTGAATTCCTAAAAAGAATTTTATTCTTTACGAAAATAATTGAATCCCGGTAAAATTTTATTATTTATGAAAATAGTTGAATAATTGCGAAGAAAATAAAAAAATTTTTGTTATTAATGAAATTCTTGTGAAATTTTTATTATTTTATAAAAATAGTTGATATTGAACAATATTCTATTTTTGCAAAAAATATTATTACATTTGAAAATAATTCAAATTTTGCAAAGGTTATTATTAAAATTTTTGAAAATAATTGAATTTTATTACTTTAAAAAATAATTGAATTCGTGTGAAAAATATTGTTAATTATGTCAATAATTGAAATTTTTAACTTTATTTTAATAAATTTTTTGATTGAAAATAATTAAAAATTTTTGTAAAATTTTATTCCAAATTTTTTTTTTAAATAATTAAATTCTTTTGGAAAATTTTATAAAAATAGTAGATATTGAGCAATATTCCGTTTTTGCAAAAAATATTATTACTTTTGAAAATAATTTAAATTTTGCAATGGATTTTATTAAATTTTTTGAAAATATTAGAATTTTATTACTTTAAAAAATAATTGTACTCGTGTGAAAAATATTGTTAATTATGTCAATAATTGAAATTTTTAACTTCATTCATCATTTTGCAAAAAATATTATTACTTTTGAAAATAATTCAAATTTTGCATTGGATTTTATTAAAAAGTTTGAAAATAATTGAATTTTATTACTTCCGAAAATAATTGAATTCGTGTGATAAATATTGTTAATTATGTCAATAATTGAAATTTTTAACTTAATTTTAATAAATTTTTTGAAAATAACTGAATTTAGTTGAAGAATTTTGCTATTTATTTATAGAGATAATAATTCGTCTTTGTCTTGATGAAGCAGTATAATTAATCTGAAATTAAGAATAATAATCGAGGGTAAAATGTGGAAAAAAATAAGCATGTACTGCTATATGTATGAGTAGAGAAGCAACGCTATTGGCGAATTACATTATGCAAAGACCTCTGCTACACACACTGGTTACGAGCAGTATGATAATGAACAAATTTGAATACGGAGAGTGCAAGAGAGAGAGAGAGAGGGAATATACACAATCATTCGGTTCTCTCCTATACACATATATGTATACACACGCTATCCTCAGTTAATGGTCCATATTGAATTCCCTATTTATGGCAATTTAATGCCACTCTTCACCTGTCTGAATTGGTGAATTAATAAACCACATTCCATATTCATTTTCATCATTCGTAATTAATTTACCAACAATTCTAGAAATTTTCTTTTCTCTCAAACATACATTTAAATATTCAGTTCAACTGAATTTCAAATTTTTAAAATCATATCCAGTCTACTAAATTAAATATTCCCACTATTAGAAACATAATTAGAGAATTAAAATATAAATTTTTACTTCTTCCAAAATTTAATAATTGATAATTTCCATTTGTTCTATAACAAAACATGTTATTAACAAAAAATTCAATTATTTACATTATTAAAAAATGAAAAAGAACAAAAAAAGAATTTTCGGAATTCTTTTGGAAATATTCATAATGATTTGTTTTACAATTTTTAAACGTCTAGTTTTAAAATAAATGTAAAATTGAACAATTTTGATGGAATTAGATATATTCGTTTTGTGTGTACTATATGTATAAATTTTGCATGCATATATCAAAGTAAATAATTCCATTAAACAAACATTCTCTAAAGCTTCAAGTGCAATTGAGATATACAAATAATGCCTACATTAAAACACGCAATGTTAAAGGTTAAGCTTTGTTGAATCCTTTCACTGTTATCCCATGCATTTGAAATCATTCTCCTGAATTTAGAGCGATTTGGGTCATACATATATGCGCAACTTCACTTTAATCAAATTTCGATAAATTTATAAAATATGTACTAAAATTTTATGGAATACATATTTTTTCATTTCGAGAGTTGCTTTCAAAAAATAATTAAGTGGCTAACTTGCAATCAATACTAGTTATAACAATTGTGAATTACATTCGCTGACATTTTGTAACTGAAAAAATTGTAATTTTCAGCAGAATATTTTTTTAGTTTATCAATAAGACTGACGATTTTAATTAATAACTATTTTAACTATTAACTAATATAATTATTATTTACTACAATTATTATTTGCTAAAACTATCATTTACTGCAATTATTATTTACTAAAATTATTATTTACTACAACTATTATTTACTAAAACTATTATTTACTACAATTATTTTTTACTAAAACTATCATTTACTACAATTATTATTTACCAAAACTATTATTTACTACAATTATTATTTACAATTAAAATTGTTTTAAAAATAATTGATTTTTTGTAAAGATTTTACTGCTTAAAAAAATAATTGAATTGTTTAGAAGAATTTGTTAAAACTTTAAAGAATATTTTAATTCTGTCGTGAAATTTTATTAAAATTTTTGAAAATATAAACAGTAATAATTAATTTTGTACTTAATAATAGTTGTAAATATAATAATTTAAATTTTGACTATGAAATTATTTCAAAAATTTATATTTGAAAAAAAAAATTTTGTAGTAATAATAATTCTTCTCATATTTTAATTATTACAAATATTTTCGTTCTTTTCGAAGAATAATATCAATGACCGAATGGAAAAAAGTAATTTCGTTATATAAAACTGCAGAATGGAAATAACTTCATTATTTTTTGAAATTTCTTTTATCTATTTGTCCTTTTTTCTTTTTCCACTCTTTTTTTTTAAATTAAATCACCAACATGTATATATATGTGAATTCAGCATCATATCCTCTCTTATAATCCCATATAATTCATGAGCACGGACATACAATTTGAATAAAAAAGCATTTCTCGCTCTATTCTATCCCAGCGACTCCATTTGCTGGCGTGTCTTTCTTCGCTTAAGCTTCATGTGTTATCAATGAAAATCCGATTCAAATTTACTATCTCACAGGGAAGGGATATTATCTACTAGAAATATTTTTATTCCTAAAAAAATCTCCCTCCAACATTTCATAAAAAAACACCCAAGTGTAAAGTTAACTTTATACACTTTTATAATTCCAAACGAGAGAAAGCAATTTTAGTTTATAAACTTTTTAATTAAAGAGACAATTCGCAGAGAGAAATTGTTTTAAAGAATAAAAACCAAAGATATTGCAAAAGTACAATTTTTCCCTCCCTTTGGAGTAAGAAAATTTTATATTCTTTCTTTTGTTAAATACTTTTTTCTATTCTTTATATAATTATTCAGGGTTGCCACAAATATTTAATTTTATTTTTCCCTGACTTTTCCCTGATTTCCAGACAAAATTTTCACTTTTTCCCTGACCCTAAAGAATATTCTGATTCACTCTAAAAATTATTAGATAATCAAGAAAAAATGTTCTATTACATTTATATACAAATTTCATTAATTGTAAAATTATTCAAAAACATCAATAACTTCTTTTTTAAATAGATATTTAATCATTATTATTTTTCTGTAGGAATTCAAATTCTTCGAAACATTCAAATTCAAACCTTTTTAAATTGAACAACTTATAAGAATATTATTACAAAACATTTTAAAGAATAGATTAATTATTTACAAAAATCCTAAAAAAATCCTTCGCAAGAATTCAATTATTTTTACAAGTAGTAAAATTTAACAAAAAAATAAAATTATTTTTAAAAAGTGTAATAAAATTTGTGGCAATAATTCAATTACTTTCATAAATAATAATAAATCAATTATTCGTTAATTCATTTTTAAATCAACTTTTATTAGAAAATTCTAAAAAAATTCAATTATTTCAATTTAAAAATAAATAATTTATTGAATAATAGAATGTTCTTTGTTGAAATTTAATTCTCATAAAGAATTTTATCAATAAATTTTTAAATATATGAATTTAATTTCACAAATTAAAATAAAATTTTTAAGAATAATTACATTTTTCGAGGAGAAGAATTTTATTATTTATAAAGTTACTTGGAATTTTAACAAGAATTTATTTTTTAATTTTCGAACACAATTGGATTTTGGAGAAGAATATTATTACATTTTAAAAATAATTCAATTCTTCAAACGAATTTTATTCAAATTTATAAAAATAACTGTATTTATGTGAAGAATTTTATTATTTATGTAAATAATTGAATTTTTACAAAGAATTTTATTCCAGTTTATAAAAATAATTGAATTTCGGTGAAGAATTTTTTTAATAATTTATATTTTTCGAAAAATTTTATGAAATTTTGTATTTTAAATAATTGAATTCCTGTAAAAATTTTATTACTTATAAAAATAATAGAATTACTTTGAATTAATTCATTAGAATTGAATTACTACAAAATTTTGCCAAGACTTTTATTAAAATTTTTAAATATAATTGAATTTAGATGAAAAATTTTTTTTATTTATAAACATAATTGAAACTTTTAAAATTTTTTTTTCACTTTTTGAGAATAATTGTATTTTTGCGAAGAATTTTATTAATTTTGAAAATAATTTAATCCTTCCAAAGAATTTTATTCAAATTTATAAAATTAACTGTATTCATGTAAAGAATTTTTATTTTACAAAGAATTTTATTCCAGTTTATAAAAATAATTGAATTTCGTTAAAGAATTTTTTAAATAATTTATATTTTTGAAAAATATTATTAAATTTTGTATTTTAAATAATTGAATTCCTGTGAAAATTTTATTACTTATGAAAATAATGGAATTATTTTGAATGAATTCATTAAAACTGAATTCCTACAAAATTTTGCCAAGAATTTTATAAAAAATTTTAAATATAATTGAATTCAGATGAAGAATTTTTTTATTTATAAATATAATTGAAATTTTGAAAATATATTTTTTTAATTTTTGAGAATAATTAAAATTTGCGCAGAACTTTATTAATTTTGAAAATAATTTAATTCTTTGAATGATTTTTATTCAAGTTTATATAAATAATTGAATTCTTACAACGAATTTTATTCAAGTTTATAAAAGTAATTGAATTTCGGGGAAGAATTTTATTATTTATAAAAATATTTTTATATAATTGATATTTTTCGAAAAATTTTATTAAATTTTGTATTTTAAATAATTGAATTCCTGTGAAAAATTTTATTACTACTTATGAAAATAATTAAATTATCTTGAAGAAATTTATTAAAAATTGAATAATTGAATTCTTGTAGAATTTTGTCAAGAATTTTATTAAAACTTTTAAAAATAATTGAATTTTAATGAAGTATTTTATTATTTATAAAAATAATTGTAATTTTGACGAGAATTGTTTTTAAATTTTTTAACATAATTGAAATTTTGCGAAGAATTTTTGTAAATTTTGAAAATAATTGAATTTTTGTAATGATTTGTAACTTTTCCAAAATCTAATCTTTTTAGTATTTTTAACTAAAATTTTTTTATCAATCTAGTATTCATGAAAATTGTAAAAATTATTATTTACATAATTTATAAGTCATAATTTATGATAGTTATTATTAATTTTGTTTAATTATTATTTATTTATTATTTATTATTAATTATTAATTTTATGTTAGTTTTTGAAAATTTAAGTTATTTAAAAAGAAATTATTGTCAGAAATAGAAAAAATTGAAGGTTTTGTATTAAAATTTGTGGTAATTTCATAATTTACGAGGCAAAAAGTAAAAAATTTAGTTTTCTCATGAATTTTAAAAATTCAATTTTTCCAGTACTTTTAGTAAAAATCCCCGACTTTTCCCTGACTTTTCTGACCAATTTTACTTTCCCTGACTTTTCCCTGAAGTCCCTTGACTTCCCTGACAAGTGGCAACCCTGTAATTTTAACACTTTAATACTTTAATTTTAACACAAATAAGTTTTTTTTCATTACTTATTTTTAGATCGTTTTTTTTTTTATTTTCCTTATTTTTTTTTTGTTTTGAATGATTAAATAATTTAGTGTTTACTCACCAATTATACTTTCCGTGAGCGATGGACTTTTATCCTTCGTGTGATGGAGTCTCGATTCCGTTTGTGACAATTGCCAAGCCTCGTAGGCAGTGTTAAATGCCTGAGCAACAGTCAGTGTTACAGTTTGCGCCATTTTTCGTTTCGGACACAAAAATGCGTGACACTCCATTGTTTCATTGAAATTCGTTGCAATGAATGCAAACACATGATCGTGAGTCGCGTCCGCCGAACAATATGAGATTCTGCAATTAAACAAATATAAAGATAATTCGATAATGCCAATAAATAATTGGGTCATTCGCTTATTGCGCGATATCTTTTCGAGGCTGGAAGTGCAATTCTATCACGTTCTATTATAAATCTAATAAAAATAAATAAATAAAATAAAAAAAAAAATGCCGCATCACGCTTCAAAAATTTGCTTGAAAATTTCACTATAAAAAAATTTTGAACTAAAGGGGAATTATTATTATTGTGTAAATTTACAAACGGTTCAAGAAACAGATGTTAAATTATTGTATTGTTTAATTATTTTCAATATATTGTTAACTATATAATTATAATTATTTTCAATATATTGTTAATTATATAATTATAATTATTTTCAATACATTGTTAATTATATAATTAAAATTATTTTCAATATATTGTTAATTATATAATTATAATTATTTTAATAATTATACTTTAGGAATTGTTTTAAGAATTTTTAAGAATTGTTAATTTACATACTAATCGTGTAGAATTAACAATTCTAGAAAGCACTTAAGCTGTACCTGTAAATGGAGACTTGCAGTTGATCCTCCTCCGTTGCAAGATCAGTCATTCTGATTCCCCTTAAACTGATGGCCAGAGAAACCCTCTGTAACTTTTTGCTACTGACTTTCGCCTGGAAAAAATATGTGTCTGTCAAGAACTTTTCTGAAAGCACTTTTGAACTTTTCATTCGAGTGGAATTTTCAGGATAATAAATTTTCTAAAGGGAAATTATTTAAATTATTAACTATATTAACTATACAAACTCATTCATGAAAATAAATATTGTAGATGTATGTAAAAATTATCATAAGTAATAATTTTTTGTAAAATACAACCAAAAAAATCTGTACATAGCTTTCTATCAATCAATGTAGAAAATAGTTACCAAAAAAATAAAATATAGAAAGTAGTTCCTAAAAAAAATAAAATATAGAAAATAGTTACCAAAAAAATAAAATATAGAAAACAGTTACCAAAAAATATATAGAAAATAGTTACAAAAAAAATAAAAAACATAGAAAATAGTTACCCAAAGAAATAAAAAATAGAAAATAGTTACCAAAAGAATAAAAAATATAGAAAATAGTTACCAAAAAAAAATGTAGAAAATAGTTCCTAAAAAAAAATAAAATATAGAAAATAGTTACCAAAAAAATAAAATATAGAAAACAGTTACCAAAAAATATATAGAAAATAGTTACAAAAAAAATAAAAAACATAGAAAATAGTTACCCAAAGAAATAAAAAATAGAAAATACTTACCAAAAGAATAAAAAATATAGAAAATAGTTACCAAAAAAATAAAATATAGAAAACGTTACCAAAAAATATATAGAAAATAGTTACCAAAAGAATAAAACATAGAAAATAGTTACCAAAAGAATAAAACAGAGAAAATAGTTACCGAAAGAATAAAGCATAGAAAATAGTTACCCAAAAAAATACCACAAATGCGAAAGTGGAAATTAATCAAGCAAATTAGAGAGTCGAAGGTAAACAGTGGTAGCCGTGGATTTTAATCGAAATGGAAGAGATGGAAAGAGAGAGAAAGTGGGAGAGAGAGAGAGAGAGTGAGACCACTAATAGTTTAAAGGAACAAATTTAATGTTCATTTGCAATTTGAAGTAGATTGCGGAGTGTGCACAGCAGGTGTACCATTTTACTACACTCGTAGTAGCTGCATAGCATGTTTTCACTACGGTCGACAAGTTAAGTAGAAATTTGTACGAATGTTCTGTTCAGGCAATGGGTACATCCTGAAGTTACTAATTTCGTCTAATTAACCTTATTCCAGTTAAACAAAAGCCCCTTCATCATGCAAACTCGAGAAGTGCTGTTAGTTTCGAATACCCAAAATGTTGAGAACTGTTACGTGTTTGAGTAGTAAGAAACAGGGTGGGAGAAGGGGTGCTGTGATGTATTTAAATAATTAGACACCAAGTGTCATTTTAATTACAGAAAATTGTTTCCTCTTGGATCCAAAGAAAAAGAAACAAAAAAACTTTAAAAAAACCTTAAAAAAAACTTTAAAAAAACTTAAAAACTTTATCAAAACAACATTCTTCTATTATACTGAAAAATAGGTTCTGACAGAAACAGATTTGCCTAAACAATCAGAATTTGTCTTTCCATACGAAGAAGCAATTTTTAAACAATTTTTTTCCTTTCAAACAATTTGAAACTTAGAAAAAAGGGGAAATCTTCATTGTCCTTGTGGAACAAGAAGCAAGAGAGGTCACGCAAGATAGGCACTTTGCCAACTAATTTATAGCCTTGTTTCCCACAAGATCAACTGTATTATCATAATTTACATCCATTGCATTTGTCTTTTTAATGAGTTTGGCACACGTTTGGGGACCAATTAAATCCAAATTGTATCCTTCGCGATAAGATTCGCACGAACAATGTTGTCAAAAATAGAAGAGAGTTTTTTGCCTTGTGACCCTAGGACGAGGACTGAGAATAAATAATAAAACAATTTAGTAATCACACACCCAGAGAAAAATATTATTTAAACCAAATGTATTTTGTTTGACTTAAATAAACGTATATTTGTCTCAGAAGCAACTAGACTTTTTATTTGTTTTAAATAAAATTTTTATTTGACATAAATAAAATTTTTATTTAACATAAATAAAATTTTTATTTAACATAAATAAAAATTTTATTTGACATAAATAAAATTTTTATTTAACATAAATAAAATTTTTATTTGACATAAATAAAATTTTTATTTGACATAAATAACACATATATTTGAGTGAAATAAAATTTTACTTTAAACCAAATAAAATTTATTTAAAACAAATAAAAAGTCTAGTTCATTCAGAGACAAATATACCATTTCTCTGGGTGCAGTAAAAAAATTTAATGTTTAATTAAATTTAAATTTCCCTTTCAATTATGATTAAAGTGAGTTTAAAGGCTAGTCACTTTCAGTTATGATACAGTATTTCTAACTTTCTGAGTAAGACAGCATTTTTACATGTCACAGGGATAAAAGCCCGAATTGTGTGTGGTAGGAAAAATAAAGCAAGAAGATTAAGAAAAAAAGAAGGGGAAAAAAATAAGAGACGGATAAGAGGAAAAACATTTTCTCCTTTATATTTTACTTTGAAAGGACAACAAACGCTCACCATTGTAATAATCGTTTTTATGGCTTCAGCAGTGGCTTCTTCGCTCGAGGGTGTCTCCACCAAGGTGCTTCCTAAATATTTAAGAGTAAATCTTGCCTCTGAAGCATCATCACTCGTCTCGTGTCCTGCACTCAAGACGCCGCTTTTCTCAACACATTCTCGACTATTTGCCAAAGCCCATTCCTCGCATAGTTCTGAAAATTATTTACATTTTTTAGATTCAAATTTGTCAATACCTAATAACTTGCAAAAACAAAAATCAGAAAAACGATTTTTATAGTATGTAGTGAATATTAAGAAAAAATTGAAAGAACTATACACTGAAAAAAAAATTTATTTGATTCAAATAACCGATTATTTGACTATTATCAAATAAATATTTACTTGAATCAAATCATTTTTATTTGAATCAAATAAATTGTATTTGAATCAAATATTTCAGTATTTAAAGCAAATATAATTTAATTACTTCAAATGAAAATTATTTGATTTAAGTAAATATTTATTTGATTATAGACAAATAATCGGTTATTTGAATCAAATAATTTTTTTTTTCAGTGTAATAACAGTAATGAAATCACAATAAATCGTGAGGTATTAAAAAGTGTTGAAGATTAAATTAACACGAAAAAAGATTAAAATAATCAATTTTCGTATTATTTTTTTACAAAGAATGAAACTTTAACTTATTAAATATTTTTATAATAATAATAGACGGCCAAGTAATAAAATCGTTATTTTGTATTATAAAAATATTATACTTCTTCAAAATGATTTTCATTATTTCAATTCAATTATAATTTCCAAACAATTTTAACTACAATTATACTTTAAATCGATTATTTTTAATAATAATTAATTAATCAATTTTACGAAATTTCAAATATTTCTAAATTCTTTAATTAAATGCATATTAGAAAATAAAATCTTTAAATAATATTCAAAAAAATCAAATAATATTCAAAAATTCAATTAAACTTTTTCAAAAACATTAATTTCAAAATTCAATTATTTCCAAACAATTCACTCTATATTTCTTTTAATATTCAATTGCAATCTCTAATTTTAACTGAAATTCATTTTTATGAAATGAAAATAAATTTTTATTAGAAAATTCTACAAGAACTTAATTATTTAATTGAAAAAGTAAATAATTTATTGAATAATTGAATGTTTTTCAAAATTCAATTTTCATAAACAATTTTAATATCAAATTTTTTAATAATTCAGTTCTTTTCTCGAATTTTATTAAAACTTACATGAAAATAATTAATTTTTTCAAGGAATTCAATTATAATTGTATGAAAAATAATTGAAACGCTGCGATGAGTTTTATAATTTTCAAATTTTTTCGTTTACAATTCAATTTTACAAAATTTCAATTATTCGGAAATTCTGCAACTAAATAGATATTGAAAAATAAAAACTTGAAATAATTTCAATAAAAACCCTATCAAAATTTTTAAAAAGAATTAATTCTACAGAATTTTTTGACAAAAATTCGAAAAATTAAGAATTTCAATGGATTTTAGTTAGAAAAATTTTCAAAATTCAATTATTTCCAACATTCTAAGTTATAATGCTTTTAATACTGAAAAAATACTAAAAATACTAAAATTTTAACTGACATTCATTTTTTAAAACCATTTTTATTAGTAAATTCAACAAGAATTCAATTATTTAAATACAAAAATAAATAATTTATTAATTTCATGTTTCATAAAAACTAAATTCCAACTATAAAAAAAAACAAAAAAAAAATAAGAATTTTAATAAGATGATTTTGAGGAATAATTACATTTTTCGAAAAATTTCATTAAAATTAAATTAAAAATAATTGAAATTCTGCAATGAGTTTTATTATTTATAAAAATAATTGAATTCCTAAAAGAATTTTATTATTTATAAAAATAATTGAATCCCTGCGTATAAATGTTACTATTTATGAAAATAATTGAATTATTGCGAAGAAATTTATAAAAAAAAATTTGTAAACAATTGAATTTCTGTAAAAATTTTTATTATTTAAAAAAAAGTAATTGAATGTTTGTTAATAACGGAATTCTTATGAAAAATTTTATTGAAATAGTAAATTTTGATTATTATGGAATTTTAAAAATCTTTTCAAAATAATTGAAATTTTGACAAGAATTTGATTAAAATTTTGTAACATAATTGAATATCAGAGAAGAATTTAATTATTTATAAAGAGCATTGAAATTTTTAAGAGAATAAAATCAATAAAAATTCTATTAAACTTTTAAATAGAAAATGATTCTACAGAATTTTTTGTGAAAAATATGAAAAAGTATAAGAATTTCAATGATTTTAATTATAAACTTTTTCAAAATTTAATTATTTCTAAAAATCCACGTTATAATGCTTTAAATAGTTAAGTATAATCTGAAATTTTAGTTTAAATTCATTTTTGAAACCGTTTTTATTAGTAAATTCTAAAAGAATTTATAATTATTTAAATGCAAAAGTAAATAATTGATAAATTTCATGTTCTCAACAAACTTTTTAAAATTTTAAATTCTTTGGATTTTTAATAAGATTTTGAGGAATAATTACATTTTTCAAAAAATTTTATTAAAATTGAATTAAAAATAATTGAAGTTCTGCAATGAGTTTTATTATTTATGAAAAATAATTGAATTCCTAAAAGAATTTTATTTATAAAAATAATTGAATTCTGGTAGAAATGTTATTATTTATGGAAATAATTGAATTATTGCGAAGAAATTTATAAAACAAATTTGTAAATAATTGAATTCTTGTAAAAAATTTTATTATTTATGAAAGTAATTCAATGTTTGCGTAGAATTGGGTTGAAATTTTTTTAACAATGGAATTCTTCTGGAAAATTTTATTAAAATAGTAGTTATTGAAAATTACGGAATTTTAGAAAAGTTTTGAAAATAATTGAAATTTTAACAAAAATTTGATGAAAATTTTGTGAAATAATTGAATATCAGAAAAGAATTTTATTATTTATAAAGAGAATTGAAATTTTGGAACACAATTGAATTTAGTAACTATGTTACCAAGTTAGTTAGTAACTAACTTTCTATTCTCCCTAAAGAAGCTAAATTCATTGAATTTTTCTAAATCGTTGACTTTGGTACTTTATTTAAAATAAAATTTCATTCATACTTAAAAATAACACCAAAATAGATTATTTTAATCCTTTTTGGTGTTAATTTAATCACACAGCGATTAAACTGTTCCAGATTATTTTAATCCATTCTGGCGTTATTATTTTAATACGATTATTTTTCTAGTTTACGATTGTCCTCCCATCTCGCACTATTAATGAGTGGAAAAAATTGCTCCAGTCATTAAGGAATAAAGAAACAAAGAATCAACTGCAAGTACCCTCATTACCGCCATCTGTTCTCATCATGCATTTTCTTCCTCCAGCACGAATACTGGAGGGAAAAAGAGACTCAAAAAAAGCACGAGGAGGAGGAGGAGAAAAAAAAACCCAACCTCATCTCGATGTCAGAGAAAAACTAATTTCCACGATATCACCTTCACGGAAGTTAATAAAGATAAAAGCTGCATGAAATGAGGGAGGGCAAAAAAAAGGACATAAAGCATAAATTTTCCTTCTTTCCTAATTTTCGTCAAAAATTTAAGCTAAACGTAATTAAAGTGAAAGTAAAACATTTTGTTTTGTCAATTTACATCGTTAAAATAAAAAATGGTTAAAATTGTTTTTTCCCCTCTTCCGCAACGTACAATATAAAAATAACTCAATTTTAACTTTAAAACTCATATGGTATATAGAGTGTATAAAATAAAAATACACATGTTGAAAATAACTATCCTCAAACAGCATTGAGAGTATGGGAGGCTGACCGAGGCAACATTACCCGCGACGTATAAACGTGCAAGCCATGAACTGAAGCTTTTCTTTCCGTTTCTCACATATACCCTCTCGTCTCGTTTTACCTTCTTCTCTCTTTTCGACATTTTCTTTCCGTTTTTTCCCTTCCTTTTCTATTTTTCCATTCCGACGGACGCGTATATAGTGCACCTGTTAGTTTAAGGAAAATTACATCCTTTAAAGGAAGCAATATCTCCTAGAAAGCTTCACATTTATTCGTATTTATATGTATATGTAAGAGTTCCTCTTTTTATTAACACACACACACAAAAAGGGGACATGATTTCTTGCTTCAATATTTTTACGGGTTTGGAATTATTCTTTTTGATTACCGCATACGACAAGAATGGAAACCGAAAAGAAATATTTCTATCCACGGTTCCCACAAATATTTAATTTTATTTTACCACAAATATTTAATTTTATTTCTCCCTGATTTCCAGACAAAATTTTCACTTTTTCCCTGACCCTAAAAAATATTCTGATGCACTCTAAAAATTATTAGATAATCAAGAAAAAATGTTCGATTACATTTATTTACAAATTTCATTAACTGTAAAATTATTCAAAAACATCAATAACTAAATTTTTAAATTCATATTTAATCATTATTATTTTTCTGTAGGAATTCAAATTCTTCAAAACATTCAAATTCAAACCTTTTTAAATTGAACAACTTCTAAGAATATTATTACCATAACATTTTTCAGAATAGGTTAATTATTTACAAAAATCCTAAAAAAATCCTTCGCAAGAATTCAATTATTTTTACAAGCAGTAAAATTTCTCAAAAAAATTAAATTAGTTTTAAAAAATGTAATAAAATTCCTGGCAATAATTAATTTACTTCAATAATTAATAATAAATCGAATATTCGTTAATTTATTTTTAAATCAATTTTTATTAGAAAATTATAGAAAAATTCAATTATTTAAATAAAAATAAAATAAATTATTTATTCAATAATAGAATGTTCTTTGTTAAAATTTAATTCTCATGAAGAATTTTATCAATAAATTTTTGAATATATGAGTTTAATTTGACAAATTTTAATAACATTTTTAAGAATAATTACATTTTTCGAGGAATTTGATTCAAAAATATATATTGTACAAAAAATCATTAAAATTCTGCGATGAGTTTTATTAATTAGGAAAATAATTTAAATTTTCTTAAAATTTCCACAAAATAATTGAATTTTAGAGAAGAATTTTATTATTTATAAAGTTACTTGGAATTTTAACAAGAGTTTTTTTTTAATTTTCGAACACAATTGGATTTCTGCAAAGAATTTTCATACATTTTAAAAATAATTTAATTCTTCCAACAAATTTTATTCAAATTTATAAAAATTACTGTATTTTTGTGAAGAATTTTATTAACTTTGAAAATAATTTAATTCTTCCAATGATTTTTATTCCAGTTTATAAAAATAATTGAATTTCGATGAAAAATTTTTTAAATAATTAATATTATTCGAAAAATTTTATGAAATTTTGTATTTTAAATAATTGAATTCCTGTGAAAATTTTATTACTTATGAAAATAATGAAATTATTTTGAATTAATTCATTAAAATTAAATTCCTACAAAATTTTGCCAAGAATTTTATCAAAATTTTTAAATATAATTGAATTTAGATGAAGAATTTCTTTATTTATAAATATAATTGAAATTTTGAAAATAAATTTTTTTAATTTTTGAGAATAATTGAATTTTTGCGAAGTTTATTAATTTTGAAAATAATTTAATTCTTCGAATGAATTTTATTCAAGTTTATATAAATAATTAAATTCTTACAACGAATTTTATTCAGGTTTATAAAAGTAATTGAATTTCGGTGAAAAATTTTATTATTTATACAAATAATTGAATTCTTACAAAGAATTTTATTCCAATTTATAAAAATAATTGAATTTCGGTAAAGAATTTTTTAAATAATTTACATTTTTCGAAAAATTTTATAAAATTTTGTATTTTAAATAATAGAATTCCTGTGAAAATTTTATTACAAAATAATGGAATTATTTTGAATTAATTCATTAAAATTGAATTCCTACAAAATTTTTCCAAGAATTTTATCAAAATTTTTAAATATAATTGAATTTAGATGAAGAATTTCTTTATTTATAAATATAATTGAAATTTTGAAAATATATTTTTTTAATTTTTGAGAATAATTGAATGTTTGCGAAGAATTTTATTAATTTTGAAAATAATTTATTTCTACCAATGATTTTTATTCAAGTTTATATAAATAATTGAATTCTTACAACGAATTTTATTCAAGTTTATAAAAGTAATTGAATTTCGGTCAAGAATTTTATTATTTATAAAAATATTTTTATATAATTGATATTTTTCGAAAAATTTTATTAAATTTTTATTTTAAATAATTGAATTCCTGTGAAAAATTTTATTACTACTTTTGAAAATAATTGAATTATTTTCAAGAAATTTATTAAAATTTGAATAATTCAAATTCATGTCGAATTTTGTCAAGTGTTTTATTAAAACTTTTAAAAATAATTGAATTTTAATGAAGTATTTTATTATTTATAAAAATAATTGTAATTTTGACGAGAATTGTTTTTAAATTTTTGAACATAATTGAAATTCTGCGAAGAATTTTTGTTACTTTTGAAAATAATTGAATTTCTGTAATCATTTGTAACTTTTCCAAAATCTATTTTTTTTTAGTATTTTTAACTAAAATTCTTTTATCAATCTAGTATTTATGAAAATTGTAAAAATTATTCATAAAATAATTTATAAGTCATATTTTATGATAGTTATTATTAATTTTATTTAATTATTATTTATTATTATTATTTATTTATTATTTATTATTATTTATTAATTATTAGATAGTTCTTTAAAAATTAAGTTATTCAGAAAGAAATTATTGTCAGAAATAGAAAAAATTGAAGGTTTTTTATTAAAATTTGTGGTAATTTCATAGTTTACGAGGCAAAAAGAAAAAAAATTTAGTTTTCTCATGAATTTTAAAATTCAATTTTTTCCAGTACTTTTAGTAAAAATCCCTGACTTTTCCCTGAATTCCCTGACCTGTGGCAACCCTGCTATCATTTTTTATAAAACAAAAAATTATGGTATCATAGTAAAAATATTTTTTTAAAAACGACCAGAAATTTTAAAGTCTTGATTAAATTTACACCTTTCTTAAGACTCAATTTCAAATTTCCTAAAAATAAAAATCTTTTCCTAAAAAAATTTAAAAAAAAAATCTTTTTTCACAAATTTATTTGATTTCTCCTTGAATATTTCTTTTGCCGCATGTATCCCATTTTTCGATACTCTCTTGCAACTGAACACACACACCTCCTCACAGGATAGAATTTTTCCGACGATATTGGTTTCTCTCGTGGACGAATAACAACCGAGCGCGTTGGCATAAATTTTCCCCAACGTGACAGTATTTTCTCTTGAAAACACCTTCAAACGAAATTCAACACATGCACACATAGCTGAATTTTGTAATGGCCTCTCGTTTCTATTGTACAGAGGTAAAAGGCCTCGAGCACATATTGATGAGATAAATTCACAAAAAATAATATATATACATATTTTTTTCAATATAATAATCCTCCTCTCAAATATGTACCATTTTAGTGTTCAACGATTTCAATTTTCAATAGATATACATTTCTTTCGTACATTTTAAAACGCAATTCAAAACAATTACTTTTTTTACAAAAATATTTATTTTATTTATTTTTATTATTTTTACAAAAATATTTTTCCATTACACGAGTATATTGAAAAGTTTTGAAAATCCTCTCAAAAAAAAAAATTTTCTACACACTTGCGATGTTAAAGAGAAATGAACATGGTGAAATGTAAACAAACAAGAAAGTAAACAGAACAAAAAAAAAGTCTAGTAAATAAATAGATAAACGAATATAAAACTGAAAAGAAATGAAAAGAAATGAAAAAAAAATGTTTAATATAAAGTACAAACGCAAAGAATAAAAAAAAATGTATTGTGATATCTATCTTACGGTTAACAACGTTTATGATTAAAGCTTAAAATAGTGAGCAGTCAGCTATAGTGAAAGAAATAAAGTCCTATATGTTTTAGTATAGTTAGCCGTGCATGGGTGATTTATTTGGTAATATTTCGTAAATATCGATTTTCAATAAATTCAGAGCTTCCAACGCTGCCGTCGATAATTTAAGCAGTTGCTGTTTTTCCTTTTTAGCTTTAGAAATACCTTCAAAAACCATGATTTCCACATAAATCTTTTTTACTTCTCGATTAAAATATTCAAATACGAATATTTTTCAGGGAAAATATTCAAATATTAATGTTTACAAGGGAAATATTTAGAAATATTAATTTCCATAAAGAGAAATATTCAAAATATGCGATTGTTTAATAAAAATATTTTTCAAATAAAAATTTTGCAGTTGGGAATTTTTTATACTTTATAAATATTTAAAAGACAAATTTTTATGTCATAAAAACAAATACAAATTATTGTAAGTAAATATTAATTATTGAATTATTAACTATTTAATTATTAAGTATTTAGTTATTAATTATTTAACTATTAACTATTTACTTATTAATTATTTAATTATTAACTATTTAGTAATTAATTATTTAACTATTAACTATTTACTTATTAATTATTTAGTTATTAATTATTTAATTATTAACTATTTAGTTATTAATTATTTAACTATTAACTATTTACTTATTAATTATTTAGTTATTAACTATTTAATTATTAATTATTTAGTTATTAACTATTTAATTATTAATTATTTAATTATTAACTATTTAATTATTAACTATTTAATTATTAATTATTTAATTATCAATTATTTTACGTACTAATAATAAATTAATCACCATTTATTATAAAACTACATAAGTACCATAACTAAAATTGCCGACATTAAAAGTTGCTAACTTCGAAAAAATTCCCAAGCACCGGGAATCGAACCCACAACCCTATTTGGCTGACAAGTCGACGCCTCTACCACTGAACCACAGACAAACTCTTTTAGAATTTACATAAAAAGTACAAAAGGGTCTCTAAAAATCTGAAAATTTATGTCAAATTAATGTCGCGAACAAAATGCATATCACTAACTCGATAAATTATTTCTCAAACAAAAAACTTTTGAAACTATCATCTCGGAATTATTAATTCGAGCTTTTAACAACTTTACTATATCTCCCACATAAAAGGAGAAAGTTAACTAGCGCTCCATTCTCTTTTTTAAAACTCAACAACTCAATTAGTTTCAAGATGGAAGTAATATATTTTCCTCGAAAGCAATCAGCAACAGTTGTAAACTTAAAAACCAAGAGTTGTTAAATGTGAAGAATAATTTGCAAAATCAATGTTCGATTTGAACTTTTGTTTTACTTCTCGTTATCGACTATTAACATTTATTATTATTATTATTATTATTATTATTATTATTATTATTGTTATTATTATTATTATTATTATTATTATTATTTTCTTTTATTATATCATTATTAAACTAGCAAAATTAAATTTTCTTTTACATTTTTACTTTCAAAATTTGCTTTTCCAAATTTAATGAAAATTATTAATTTCATGAAAAATATAATTTTTCTTACGGTTTTTTATTAAATTTAATTAGTCTTAAAGAAATTAGTAATTAAAAAATAAATAAATAAAATAGAATAATTGGGGAAAATTTGGTAAATTATTTACAGACTAGCAAAACTACAAGCGTGTAAAATTTTCTTTTCCATTTTTACTTTCAAAATTTGCTTTTCCAAATTTAATGAAAATTCATAAATTCTTAAAATATTTAATTTTTCTTACAGTCTTTCATTAAATGTAATTATTTGAAAAACTTGTATAGTAGATGCCAAAATATTTCTAACTAGCAACTTGAATTAAAATTCAAAATTTATTTCAATTAAAGTTGGCAAAATTTGCAATTGTTTCAATTTTTGAAAATTATTTTCGGAAATAGAAGTATTTTTAAAACATTTTAGTTCTATTATTTCAAGAAACAATTTTACGAAATTAAATTTCTCAAACCTTTAATACTTTTTGTTAAACAAAAATTTAAAGAACTTATTCATATTTATTTTTCCCCAAGGAATTGAAATTTCAAATAATTTAAATGAAAAACCTCATGAAATATTATTTCTAAAATTTTCAACTGTAATTCATCCAAAATTTAATTATTTTTTTAGAATTTTTGAATAAAATTATTAAAAAACTAATAATTTTTAAAGAAAAATAAAGTTATTAATAATTTTTTAAGACAAAAATTTAAAGATTTTTAAACTTTCGCTTTCCTTAAATTTTCAAGGAAATTAATTTAAAACTTTTTTTAAAATTTAATTATAATTCCTAAATATCCTCTTATAAGGGTTTAAATATTTAATTACTTTTTAAAATGTAAACTGAAATTTTTGTTAAATCAATTCCTATCAGAATTCAGCCACGAGAATTGAATTATTTAAATAGAATAATTTTTCTAAATTCATAAAATTATATAATTGGAAAAATATAATTATATTTATAGACAATTTTTAAAGAGGAAAAAATAAAATTCTTGAAAATACAAAATTTTACAGAATTTCCAATTGTTTCAATTTGTTAAAATTATTATTGTGAATTCAAGTACGTTTTTCTTTAAAAAATAATTTCTATTAAAAATAATTTAATTCATTCAAAGAATTGTAGTATTTATGAAAAAAATAATTGAATTGTTTCGAAGAATTTATTAAAATTAGGAAATAAATAAAAATTATTAAAGTATTTAAAAATATTTGAATTCATCCCAGGAATATAATTAAAATTGTTTAAAAAAATTGATCTGCAAAGAATTTTACTATTTAAATTAAATTTCCATAAATCTGATTAAATTTTTGTAAATATTTTACTATTTATAAAAATAATTAAAACGTTCCGAAGAATTTATTAAAATTTTAGAAAATAAATGAATTTTATGTTAATAATTGCAAAATTAAATTCTTTCGAGTTTATTAAAATTGTTTTGGAAATAATTAAGTTTCTACAAAGAATTTTACTATTTATAAAAATAATTTTAATGTTTTGAACAAATTTATTTATATTTTCAGAAATAATTAAATTGCTATGAAGAATTTTATGGAAATAATTGAAAATAATGAAATTTTTTGTTCTTTTCTATAAATATTTTGACAATAATTGAATTATTTTTAAAGAATTCAAAATTCATGTTGAAATAGAATTTTATGGAAATTTTTGGAAAATAATAATTAAATTCTCTTGTGTTGTTTCTTTTATAATATAATTTCAGAAATTGTTGACAGTAATAATAACAATAATAACAATAATAATAATAATAATAATAATAATAATAATAATAATAATAATAATAATAAAATACAAAAAAAATCCAGTACAAATCTCTTTTTGCAAATTGTAAAAATACCGTGTGATATATTGTGTCAATTCCGCCTTTGTCACTTCTAAAATCGACATGTGCCTTGGCTTCTAAAACTTCAATTTGAGTTCTTTGCAAAGAAACTTTAGGAGAACCCTAAGGGACTCTCGAGAATCATCTTACAACTTTATCGAATCCAAATATTCGTATTTCAAAAAAAAAGTGTCTTTGAAAATGGAACTTGGATATTGCCCTTCATTTTCTTCTCATGTAGTGAATAAATTTTACAAAACTACTATCTATATTCCTAGTCAGAGACAACCATAATTTTTACTGTAAAAAAATAATTCCCTACTGTTCAATTAATTATTCATCAATTAAGCTAGTGTCTAATTAAAAATTAATTCAACTTCAATTAATTTAATTTTATTTTATTCATTCATTCATTCATTCTTAATTAACAATTATTCCCTATTGTCCTCTCTGGAATTTAAAAAAAAATATAAAAAAAATGGAATTTAATTTCATTTTTTATTTTTTTTATTACCAATTTGAAATACTTTATAATAATTGACATTTTTCCCCCTCCCTAACATTGCTTTTGTATGTGCGCAACAAAAGAGAGTAAAAATGTTTAAATAACAAAACGAAATGAAAGAAAAATGTATTATTCTTATAGAAAGGACTTTTTCTCTTTCTCTCTTTCACTTTTTCTTTTTCTTTTTTCTTCTTTTTTTTTAATATAACTGCAGTCATAATTTTTCGACTGAAAGTCTTTTGTACCTTTGGAATAATGGAAAATGAAGGTGAAAAGAAGCGAATTCTCAAACCCAGCCTCCACTTTTTGGCGCTATTATTGGATCACTATATAGCGCACTTCTGCCAACACTGGAGAAGAGATTCGGACGTGTCCGAGGAAATTCACTCGATTGCAATTTTCTCCTTTGGAACTTTTAACTTAGAAATAGAATTTAGTATCTGCTTGAAAAATCTACTGTCCGCCTCTAACTTTATTATCCACACAAACCTCTCTCCCTCTTTTCCTTCTGCCTCGAATTTAATTGATTTTTCCTCTTAAAAAAAATTTACATTCGATAAAATACAAAAAAAACAAAAACAAAATAATTAATATAATTAATACTCAGTCAATGGGAAAGAAATTTCTAGTTGCAATTTTCGATCGCTAAAATTGAACCAAAAAAAAAATGGACTGATATCTTTTCTGTATGCGAAAAGAAATTGTATGAGGTGAACTTTGACTCAATATTCCATATAGCTTTCTAACACTTTTGCCACGTTTTTATTTTACTGTAATGAATAAATTTGTATTTTTATAACTTGCCGCGAGGGGAAGAGTAACTTTTATGGTTGAATTTATTGTTCAGTGGAACATAGCGAAAAAATTGGTACAATTCAAAACAATTGTTTTGCAAGCATAACCATTTTTTGTCAGCAATAGTTTTTATTCTAGTGCGAGGATGTATAAATATTTAATATCGCACTTGCACCGAATGGTTGTTGGAAATTTAGTTGCAATAACATCGTGGTAACAGGTAATGGTTATTAATACTTATGATCGTCTAACTACCAGTGGATGGAACTAATGACAATTACAGTTCATAATTATTTCCAATTTTGCTAATTATTAGTAATTGTAACAAATAATAGTCACTGATAATAGTTATTAATAATATTTACGAATAATGCAAATAATAAATACAAATAGTAATTACAAATAATAGTTACTAATAATAATTACTACTAATAATAATTACAAATAAAAATTACTAATAATAATTACTAATAATAATTACAAATAATAATTACTAATAATAATTACTAATAATAATTACTAATAATAATTACAAATAATAATTACTAATAAAAATTACTAAAAATAATTACAAATAATAATTACAAATAATAATTACTAATAAAAATTACTAATAATAATTACAAATAATAATTACTAATAATAATTACTAATGATTACAAATAGTACTCTGAAAAAAAAATTTAATTAATTTAAATAAACGATTAATTGACTATTATCACAATAAAATATTTAATTGCATCAAATAATATTTATTCGAGTCAATTAAATCGTATTTGCTTCAAATACTGAAGTTATTGATTCAAACACAATTTAATTGACTCCATTAAATATTCTTTGATTAAAGCAAATATTTAATTGATAATAGCCACACTGAAAAAAAAATTTATTTGATTCAAATAACCGATTATTTGACTATTATCAAATAAATATTTACTTAAATCAAATAATTTTTATTTGAATCAATTAAATAATATTTTCTTCAAATACAGTTTTTCTAATTTACTTTACAATTCATTTATTTTTTATTAAAATTTTTTATTTACTTTTATTTATTTTCATTATTAAATAATATTTGATTCAAATACAGTTTTTTTATTTACTTTACAATTCATTTATTTTTATTACAAGTTTTTATTTATTTTTATTTATTTTCATTATTAAATAATATTTTATTCAAATAAAGAAACATTTTATTCAAATAATGAAATATTTTATTCAAACAATGAAATATTTTATTCAAATAATGAAATATTTGATTCAAATACAGTTTACTTGATTCAAATAAAAATTCTTTGACTCAAGTAAATATTTATTTGATAATAGTCAAATAATCGACTATTTGAATCAAATAAATTTTTTATCAGTACAATTAATCGGTTATTTTAATCAATTAATTTTTTTTTCAGTGCAATTATTAATGATAAGTACTTATAATAATTACTAATAGTGAAATAGTGATTATTACAAAATATATCTTGTTTCAATTTTCAAATAATTACAAAAAATAACCAAGAAAAAAGGAAATAAATTCCCTAAGTGATACTTGACTATTTTCTCTCTCTTCTTTTGTTTGTTTCAGATATTTCTGAAATGTTTGTAAAAAAAAGAAATTTAAGAAGGATTTATTCCTGTTAGACATTCGATGAATGAAAAAAAGTTCAATATCTTTTCTTTTCTCTCTTTTTTTTCGAGAACGAATTGAAGGAGACAACTTTAAATTCTGGTAAGTTCCTGTGCGGCGTCATCCGGTCGACGAGAGTTGGAAAAGTAGCTTTTTTTTTTTATTTTTTCCCCCTTTTTTCCAATATACAATCCTACACCCAGCCGTGTCACCAGTCATCGGCGAAAATATTGAAAAAGATTGATGGAATGTGCATATATTTTTTTTATTACTCTCTCCCCTCTTTTACTCCGAAAAATCATTCTTTATCACTTTTCTTATCCTCACGATAAAAAAAAATGTGTATTTAATTGAAGATTGAAGTCTTCTTTTTTTTATTATTATTCTACTTATTTTCATTCTTTTTTTTTATTTTTAAATCTTTTTTTATTCTATTTTTTATTCTATTTTTTAATCTATTTTTTTCTATTTATTTTTATTTCTATTCTATTTTTTATTCTATTTTTTTATTCTATTTTTTTATTCTATTTTTTTATTCTATTTTTTATTATATTTTTTATTCTATTTTTTATTTTATTTTTTATTCTATTTTTTTATTATATTTTTTATTCTATTTCTTTATTCTATTTTTTATTCTATTTTTTATTCTATTTTTTTATTCTATTTTTTAATCTATTTTTTTCTATTTATTTTTATTCTATTTTTTTATTCTATTTTTTCTATTCTATTTATTATAATTTTTATTCTATTTATCTTTATTCTATTCTTTTTTGATTAAATTAAAATTTTCAATACAATACCAATTTTCCAAGATATAACGAGGAAAATTAATGGAATTTAAACATAAATCGTTAGATTTTTAGGAAAAATATTAAGGAATTTTTCGTGGCATTTTTTGCAGAATTTATTTTAATTCGAGAATTGTTTATTGGTAGAATATAATCGGTGGCAGTTATGCGAAAACAATGGTAAATAATTGCGTAACTATTTTTTGAAGCAATAATTATTTTCCCCTTATTTCTAAAGTTACAATTTCGATTTTCTCGAAACTTTGGAAACAAGCGAATTTCCCCCACAGTTCTGGAAAATGATTTACTATCTAGAATTCAAACTTACTCTGATATATGTAAAAAAAAGTAATAAATTTATTTTTAATTTATTCCCTTTATTTATAACTTCAAAGGAATTGCGATTTTAATTCATTTTTTAACGAACTTATAATTAAATTGTTTCGTTTCCTTGCGTTTTAATATAGAAATACTTTTCGAAATAATTAAAATAAAAATAACAATAATAATATTAACAAAAATAATAATAATAAAAAAATAATAATAACAATAATAATAATAATAATAATAATAATAATAATAATAATAATAATAATAATAATAATGCAATAACTATTATTCTTTTAAGTATTATTAACAAATTAACAAATCGATAAAAAAAAATAATAAATAAACTGCACCACTTTATTTCCCTTTTTCGAGTGACATTAAAAATTCTCTTCAATATCAGAAAAAAAAATTCGTGAGAATGTCACTCATCAGAAAGAGGCAATCTCCTTTCTGTGATCTTTTCTTACATTTCGAAAGTACTTTGGTCGAAAGCATTCGTCTCTTTCCCTTAACTTCTTCATTCTTACTTTCCGCTCTGCTTACTTTTTCCTATCCTCTTTCATTTTCTTATAAACGACAAAATTGCAAAAAAAAATTGAAACACCTATTTTTTTTTTTTTTTTGAAAAAAACTTAAAATAACTTTTGTATAAATTTATACAGTACGTTTCAAGTTTAAATCAAGGATCCTCCAAAACAATTGTACTTTTCCAACTGTACAGAGACGTCTTGCAGAAAATTGAAATATTAAAATGGAAAAAGTTTAAATTCAAATTGCTTTTTTTAAATAAAAAAAAATTGTTATGTCGATTAGATAACATTTGATGAAAACTAGTGAAAACTATTATTATAATTATTATTATTATAATTATTATTGTTATAATAATAATTATTATTATTATTATTATTATTATTACAATTTAATTAATAATTATTTCAATTTAATTACTACTTATAACAATTTAATTATTAATTATTACAATTTAATTACTAGTTATAACAATTTAATTATTAATTATTACAATTTAATTGTTAATTATTACAATTTAATTACTACACTGAAAAAAAATTTATTTGATTCAAATAACCGATTATTTGTCTATAATCAAATAAATATTTACTTGAATCAAATAATTTTTATTTGAATCAAATAAATTGTATTTGAATCAAATATTTCAGTATTTGAAGCAAATACTATTTAATTGATTCAAATAAAAATTATTTCATTCAAGTAAATATTTATTTGATTATAGACAAATAATCGGTTATTTGAATCAAATAATTTTTTTTTCAGTGTAGTTATAACAATTTAATTATTAATGATTACAATTTAATTGTTAATTATTACAATTTAATTATTATTATTACAATTTAATTTTTAATTTTCACAATTTAATTTTTAATTTTCACAATTTAATTTTAAATTTTTACAATTTAATTATTAATTATTACAATATACAATTATCACAATTTGTGGTTTCTGGAAATAGTTCAAAATCTCCTCCGCTATTGATGCAAATTTTTTTCAAAACGAATTAAAACGAAGGAAGAAATAAAAATGACTATTTCGGTTTTATTTTTTTCCTTAAACACATTTATTCTCTCGTAAGTTTGATGGAAGTCGAGAATCAGTTATAAAAGCGACCGTCAGTGTTTCCATCAGTAGTACAACGCTTACATTCTACTGTCTGATGGTAAACGTTTTTACTACTTCACTCGGGACGCATTAAATTTAAACTTTAATGTCCACTCCCTCCCTCTGACCCTCTGACAATGTTATTTTTCATAAAAATTAAAAATAAAGAAAATTTTCTTTTGAAAAACAAATTTTCTATTTTGTCGCAATTTTACAGATTTTACAAAAACCTTTTTTCCCATACTTCTTTTTCTTACTTCTCAAAATTGTTTCTAATTATTTAAAAAAAAATTTAGTTGCAAGTAAGTTGCAACTATTTTGTTTCTAATTATTTAAAAAAAAATTTAGTTGCAAGTAAGTTGCAACTATTTTGTTTCTAATTATTTAAAAAAAAAATTTAGTTGCAAGTAAGTTGCGACTATTTTGTTTCTAATTATTTAAAAAAAATTTAGTTGCAAGTAAGTTGCAACCATTTTGTTTTTAATTATATAAAAAAAAATTAGTTGCAAGTAAGTTGCAACTATTTTGTTTCTAATTATTTAAAAAAAAAATTTAGTTGCAAATAAGTTGCAACTATTTTCTGTTGATATTAAGAAGTTGCATATATTTTGTTGAGTTTGTGAATAACGAGTACACACAACACTTGTGTGTTTTCGTAAATTTTGCAAAGTCATTTAGAGTGAATGCTGCAGGAAGTTTAATTAAATTACATAATTCTCCGAAATATCTACTGTGGCAGATTAATGCCTAAAGAATTGCTTATTGTCATTAAAGAATATTCTATTCAAAAACAAATAAGCGAAAAAAAAAATTTTTCAAAAATATATTAAAATATATTAACTTCAAAAATATATTAACGAAAAAAAGCTCTGTAAGAAACTAACATCTCTATATTTTTACAATTGAAACAAAAATCCCCTGGGAAAGAATAAAAATGGAGCAGGACATTCCTGACGTTTATTGCCATTTAAATTGCCGAGAATGAATGTTGGTGATGAAAAAAGTAAAAGGGAAGAAAATAAAAAGAAATGCCACGAGAAAGTGATAAAATTTAAATCAATTTTGAAAAATTGTCATAAAAGTTTTTTATCAAAACTCATTCTCTTTTTCTTCCGTATTATAGCCGTAACGAATAAAATCTATTTTCGAGAAATAAAAAAAATTAATGTTAGTAAAAAAAAATTAATAGTAAAAAAAAATAATAAATAGTAAAACAAAAAAATTAATAAATAGAACAAAAAAATAATAAATAGTAAAACAAAAAAATTAATAAATAGAACAAAAAAATAATAAATAGTAAAACAAAAAAATTAATAAATAGAACAAAAAAATAATAAATAGTAAAACAAAAAAATTAATAAATAGAACAAAAAAATAATAAATAGTAAAACAAAAAAATTAATAAATAGTAAAAAGAAAGAAAATTTAATTCTTTTTTAATACAATTTTGAAAAAAATAACTCCCCTTTGATGAAAATTTAGAGCAGCAAAACATGCGTATATTAGAAATTTAATTTAAGATCCTGGTGTGTTTTCGGATTTACGCCCCCGAGGGCGACGATCGTAAATCGTTAATGCTTCGCCACTTTCAGTAAAATTACACACTCGAATAATCAAGGCACATTAAAACTTTGCGACCGCACCTATAAGTTGCATATAAATATAAATTTCACGTCAACCTTTTTGGGTTAAACAATTTTCCTTGATAGCCATGGCATAAAACATCACTTTCAACCATATCAAATAAATTTCTATTAAATTTTAATCAAAAATATTTCTCTCTCTAATACTTAACCGACGATAATAATAAATCCTTTCGATAGAAAAATGTAAAATTTTTTTTAAAAAAAGTCTTTTCTCTCCCTCACTCTTCTCTGATATTTAATTATTTTACAAAATTTTAATCAAATTCTTGTCAAAATGTCAATTATTTTCAAAAATAATTAATAATAATTAAATAATAATTAAAAAAAATTTTAATAGAATTTTTATTGATTTTTTTCTTTTCAAAATTTTAATTCTTTGTATAAATAATAAAATTCTTCTCTAAAATTCAGTTATTTTACAAAATTTTAATCAAATTCTTGTCAAAATTAAAATTATTTTCAAAACTTTTCTAAAATTCCATAATTTTCAAAATCTACTATTTCAATAAAATTTTTCAAAAGAATTCCACTGTTAAAAAAACCAACACAATTCTACGCAAACATTCAATTATTTTCATAAATAATAACAATTTTTACAGGAATTCAATTAATTACAAATTTTTAAAAAAATTTCGCAATAATTCAATTATTTTCATAAATAATGAAACTTATTGCAGAATTTCAATTATTTTTAATGCAATTTTAATCGAATTCCTCGAAAAATGTAATTATTTATTCTTAAAAATATGTAGAATTAATTCTTTTCAAAAGTTTAATAGAATTTTTATTGATTTTTTTCTTTTCAAAATTTCAATTCTTTTCATAAATAATAAATAAATTTTTATAAATTTTATAAATACATTTTTTTATAAATAAATTCTTCTCTAAAATTCCGTTATTTTACAAAATTTTAATCAAATTCTTGTCAAAATTTCAATTATTTTCAAAACTTTTCTAAAATTTCATAATTTTCAAAATCTACTATTTCAATAAAATTTTTCAAAAATAATTCCACTGTTAAAAAAATTCAACACAATTCTACGCAAACATTCAATTATTTTCATAAATAATAACAATTTTTACAGGAATTCAATTAATTACAAATTTAAAAAAAAAATTTCACAATAATTCAATTATTTTCATAAATAATAAAACTTATTGCAGAATTTCAATTATTTTTAATGCAATTTCAATCAAATTCCTCGAAAAATGTAATTATTAATTCTTAAAAATCTGTAGAATTAATTCTTTTCAAAAGTTTAATAGAATTTTTATTGATTTTTTCTTTTCAAAATTTCAATTCTTTTTATAAATAATAAATAAATTTTTATAAATTTTATAAATACATTTTTTTTATAAATAAATTCTTCTCTAAAATTCAGTTATTTTACAAAATTTTAATCAAATTCTTGTCAAAATTTCAATTATTTTCAAAACTTTTCTAAAATTTCATAATTTTCAAAATCTACTATTTTAATAAAGTTTACCAAAAGAATTCCATTATTAAAAAAAATTTTAATACAATTCTACGCAAACATTAAATTATTTTCATAAATAAAAATTTTTACAGGAATTCAATTATTTGTAAATTTTTTTAAAAATTTCTTCGCAATAATTCAATTATTTTCATAAATAATAACATTTCTACAGGGATTCAATTATTTTTTAAATAATAAAATTCTTTTAGGAATTCAATTAATTTTGGAAATAATAAAACTCATTGCATTATTCTTCAAAATCGTACTAAAATTCTTATTAAAATTCGTTCAAAGAATTTAATGATTTAAAAAATTTGTTGATAACATTTTTTATGAGAATTTAATTTTTTAGAAACATGAAATTAATTAATTAATTTTTTTTGTACTTAAATAATTGAATTCTCGTAGAATTTACTAATAAAAATGGTTTTAAAAATTAATTTCAGTTAAAATTTTAGTATTTTTTTAGTATTAAAAGCATTATAACGTGGATTTTTAGAAATAATTAAATTTTGAAAAAGTTTTAAACTAAAATCCATTGAAATTCTTAATTTTTTACAAGAAATTCTGTAGAATTAATTCTTTTTAAAAGTTTAATAGGATTTTTATATTGAAATTATTTTAAGTTTTTATTTTTTAATATACATTTAATTGAAGAATTTCCGAATAATTGAAATTTTGTAAACGAATTTTGTAATTGAATTGTAAACCAAAAAATTTGAAAATTATAAGACTCATCGCAGCGTTTCAATTATTTTCCATACAATTAAAATTGAATTTCTTGAAAAAAGTAATTATTTTCATGCAAGTTTTAATAAAATTCGACAAAAAAATTGAATTATTAAAAAATTTGTTACTAAAATTCTTTATCAGAATTGGATTTTGAGAAACATTCAATTATCCAATGCATTATTTACTTTTGCGTTCAAATAATTAAATTCTTGTATAATTTTTTAATAAAAATTGATTTTCATTTAATAAAAATGAATTTCAGTTAAAATTTGAGATTATAATTGAATATTAAAAGAAATATAGAGTAAACTATTTGGAAATAATTGAATTTTTGAAAAAGTTTAATTCAATTTTTTTAATATTATTTAATATTTTTTATTTTCTAATATGCATTTAATTAAAGAATTCAGGAATATTTAAAGTTTCGTGAAATTAATTAATTAATTATTATTAAAAATAATAGATATAAAGTAAAATTGTAGTTAAAAATTTTTGAAAATAATAATTGAATTGAAATAATGAAAATAATTTTGAAGAAGTAATTCTTATAATACAAAATAATGATTTTGTTACTTGATCATCTTTTTTTTATTATAAAAAAAATATGAAGAAATCGTTGACTCCGAGTCAAAGACTCGGAGTTATCGATTTCTTCATGTTTTATATTTATAAAAAATGTAATAAACCAAAATTTCATTCATTGTAAAAAATAACACCAAAATTGATACTATTTTAATCTTTTTTGTTGTTAATTTAATCTGCAACACTTTCTAGTACCTCACGATTTACTGTGTAAATAAAAATTAAAAAAATAAAAATAACCGAGTGTGAATAAAATGACACTTGAATACTGAATGTATAAGCAAAACTTATACCTTTTCCAGTCAAGTCGAATAGTATTTATTTCTTATAAACTCAAGCAAGTGTCTGCAAATCGACCAAGAACTAGTTGGAATGTTGCCAAACATCTCAAGAGAGCAAGATTTAGGTACAACCTTCAAGTTACATGACAAGATCGTGAAAAGTTGAAGGTTTATGACTTTACAAGAACCTCAAAACCCATCAAATCTGGTTCTATGAATCAGAATTAGTGGCTGAATTTCCCCCATTTATCAAGCTCAACATATTTTTTGTTAACTAAACCACGTTTCAACTATACCCTCGAATTTACAATTCACGAAAAAAAATTCTATATTAACACCAAAAAAAAATTATTTCTTGCGTATATAAATTTGCGACAATCACTATTCGTTACAACAAAAAAATAGGTAGTTTCAAAAAATTATGATACAGCTAAAACAAAGTTGCAAAGAAATACTATAAAATATAAGAAAAAAATTTTTAATAAAATTTGTAAACAATTTCTCCCCCTTACTGTTCTTTTTGTTGGGAAAAAGTTTTTAAATTATTTATACAACACTTTGCGAGGCATAGAAAAGAATAATAACATAAACATTAAATTTTTCACTCAATTCAGAGTTGTGTCCCTTTTAACAATACAATAAATAAACCGTGAGTAACAATGGAAACTCTAAAGAAAAGAAAATATACAATAAAGCCCTCAAAAGTCTAGATTTATGCAAGCGTTTTAAACGAGAATGAAAATGGAAAACTTGTTGAAAACTCTTTCTCCCCTGTTAGAGGCAGAAGAAAGTATTAAAAATTATGACCTGCTACCGTTAATTTTCTTGAATTCTGATGAAAAAAAAAAGGAAACAACTCTTTTATCCTGAAATTGTAAAACTTGTTTATTTGAAAACAAAAATTATTTCAAAATAATGATGGTTAAAAATAAAATTAACGCTAAAAGTAATTTTAGTTCACTTAGTCTTTAAATTGTGATAACAAGATTTATAGAGAAAAGTAATAATAATTTATTACTTATTATTATTAATAATAATTTATTACTTATTATTAATAATAATTTATTACTTATTATTAATAATAATTTATTACTTATTATTAATAATAATTTATTACTTATTATTATTAATAATAATTTATTACTTATTATTATTAATAATAATTTATTACTTATTATTATTAATAATAATTTATTACTTATTATTAATAATAATTTATAATAATTTATAAAAATTCTAAAAATCAATAAGTGAATTTGTTGATTATTATTATCGAACAATTCACCGAGTCTATAAAAGAAAACAACCCCACTCCACCTCTTGAAAAATCAAATTGACTTATTTACGAGATAACTATATAGAGACGAGACTTTAGAAATGGCAAAAGTGGAAAGCATTCGACCAGATCTAATTAATCAAATGAAATCGAATTTTCCAGTGGAAATCTCTACTTGGAAAAGAGTGAGTGAGAGAGAGGGAGATAGAGAGAGATGAATGCAAGCTTAACGTTGGTTGTAGAGAGATGCTGGGAGAGCATCATTTAATTTGTATTTAAATTGAGTCTCTCCTACTCGACTGCTGCGGCTCTTGCAATCCACTCGAGCTGTCTGGAAACTTTATCCGCGAGGGGCTCATCGATTTTTCCTAAATCACCTGCACTCAGATAAGAATTGCCTTCTTTCTCACGAATCACAATTTTTTTTTTTTTTTTTTTTTTTTTACATAAGTGTATCTATAGCCATTCATTTAGAATTTAAAACAAGTGAATTGAGATTTCCGATAAAATGTTTAAATATTCAAAAATACTTTTCCCCTTTTCTTTTTAATTCCTCTATCTACAGGGATAAATTTCTTTTTTTTTTTTTTTACTAAAGTTTACTAGTTACTAATTAATAGCCCGTTTCGACTAATTCAGAGTTCGAGTGCTAAATCTCTTCATAAAAAGATTAAAATTTTATTTACTCAAATAATTTCTTTTTTCAAAACTCAATTTAATGTCAATTTATTACTTTGAAGATTTGTGTTGTTGAATTAAGTAATAATTTCTTTGTAAAAGGTACTTCTCGCTGATAATTACGCGACGATGTTCTCGAGAATTGCTTCAAAGAAAGTGGAATTCCCTGGGATATAGAAAATGATTCGTTCTCATAATTTTCAGACATTGAAAGAAAATTTTATACTTCGAAAAAATACTATAAAATACTTGAAAATACTATAAAATACTATAAAATACTATAAAATACTACAAAATACTATAAAATACTATAAAATACTATAAAATACTACAAAATACTACAAAATACTACAAAATACTACAAAATACTATAAAATACTACAAAATACTATAAAATACTATAAAATACTATAAAATACTATAAAATACTTTAAAATACTACAAAATACTATAAAATACTTTAAAATGCTACAAAATACTAAAAAAAACTATAAAATGCTACAAAATACTATAAAATACTACAAAATACTAAAAAATACTACAAAATACTACAAAATACTATAAAATACTATAAAATACTTTAAAATACTACAAAATACTATAAAATACTTTAAAATACTACAAAATACTAAAAAAAACTATAAAATGCTACAAAATACTATAAAATACTACAAAATACTACAAAATACCATACTAAACCATTAAAAAATAAATTCTAATTCCAAAAATCTGGTAAAATTGTAAAAACGTTTCGAGTCAATTTACGATAAGCTGAATAACGACGAACAGAAACTGTTCTCCTAAAAGCAGAATATAAAAAAACAAGAATTGTAATCATAAAAATTTAACGAAATATTTGCAATGTGAAGTTATACTTCTAAACTCTCGTAAATAAAATAATACTCAGTGAAGAATCGTTTTTCACTGGCACAATTTTGGGTATAGTGCAATGTATACTAAACCATAAATATTTATGTTCGTCGTCAACGAAACACTATATAGAATCTCCTGCATATATACATAGGATATATACTAGAGAGAGGATGTAATGTACCACGAATCACGGCTTTATATCCCAGCCAGTTAATTCTCTGGTTAACTTAAATTCATATTCACAACATTTACAAATCCCTTTATCTCCCTCTAAATATACATTCTCTTATTGTTTTTAATAATAATAATAATAATAATAATAATAATAATAATAATAATAATAATAAAAATAATAATAATAACAATAGTAATAATAATATTAATAATAAAAATAATAATAATAGTAATAATAATAACAATAATAATAATAATAATAATAACAATAATAATAATTATAATAAAAGTAATAATAATCAACAAAGTTTTTGAAATTTTTACATCCGTTTTTTATGATAAGTAATAATGAATAATAATATTAATAATCTTCTATATTAATAAAGTTCATGGTCCGGTAATTTGTTCGCAGTTTGAAGTTAGTTGTTTGCTTTTTGTTTCTTAAATTTTTTAATAATTTTTCTTTTCAAATATTTTCAATTTTAATAATTTTCCTTTTCAAATATTTTCAATTTTATTAATTTTCTTTTTCAAATATTTTCAATTTTATTAATTTTCCTTTTCAAATATTTTCAATTTTATTAATTTTCCTTTTCAAACATTTTCAATTTTAAAATTAATCTATTGAAAATCATCGAATTATTGCAAAGAAATTTATCAAAAAATTTGATAATAATAGAATTCCTTCTAAAAATGTTATTAAATTCTCGTGAAGAATTTTATTAAAATTTTTAAAAATCCTAATTAAATTCTTTTGAAGAATTTCTTTGAATTTTTTTTCAAACTAATGGAGTTTTTATAAAAATTTTAATTGAAAATTTTAAAAGCAATTGGATTTTATGAAGAAGAATTTTATTAAAATTGTTTTGAAAATAATTGAATATTTGCGAAGAATTTTCTTACTATTTATAAAAATAATTGAATTGTTCGAAAGAATTTATTAAAATTTTAGAAAATAAATTAATTTTATGTTAATATATTTAAAGATTTAAATTCTTTCGAGTCTATTAAAATTGTTTTGAAAATAATTAAATTTCTGCAAAGAAGTTTAGTATTTATAAATATAAATGAATTTTTGCAAAGAATTTTACTATATTTATAAAAATAATTAAAATGTTTCGAAGAATTTATTAACAATTTTGAGAAATAATTAAATTGTTATGAAGAATTTCATAGAAATAATTGAAAATAATGAATTTTTTTTTCTTTTTTATAAATATTTTGACAATAATTTCAATTATTTTTAAAGAATTTAAAATTCTTGTTGAAATAGAATTTTATGGAAATTTTTGAAAATAATTTTATTTAAATTGGGTTAAAAATAATTTAATTCGATTTGTAATATTTATAAAAATAATTGAATTGTTTCGTAAAATTTATTAAAATTTTAGAAAAAATTGAATTTTGAGTTAATATTTAAAGATTTAAATTCTTTCAAGTTTATTAAAATTGTTTTGAAAATAATTAAATTTCTGCATAGGATTTTACTATTTATAAAAATAATTGAAATGTTTTGAAGAATTTATTAACAATTTTGAGAAATAATTAAATTGTTATGAAGAATTTCATAGAAATAATTGAAAATAATGAATTTTTTTTTCTTTTTTATAAATATTTTGACAATAATTGAATTATTTATAAAGAATTTAAAATTCTTGTTGAAATAGAATTTTATGGAAATTTTTAAAAATAATTCAATTCCTTCGTGTAAATTTTATTTTAAATTACATTAAAAATAATTTAATTCTAAATGTATTATTTATAAAAATAATTGAATTGCTTCGAACAATTTATTAAAATTTTAGATAATAAATGAATTTTATGTTAATATTTAGATAGACTTGAATTTATCCGAGGAATTTAATTAAAATTGTTTAGAAAATAATTGAATTCCTGCAAAAAAAATTCACTATTTATAAAATTAATTGAGTTCTTGCGAAGAATTTTATTATATTCATAAAAATTGAATTATTTCGAAGGATTTATTAAAATTTGGGGAAAAAATTGAATTTTTTCGAAGTGTGTTAAAAATATATTTCTAAAAATTGATCCCTTCAATTCAATTAAAATTGTTTTCAAAATAATTGAATTTTCGCCAAGATTTTACAACTTAAAAAAATAATTGAATTGTTCCGAAGAATTTATTAAAATTTTAGAAAACTATTTAATTCTTTAGTGAAATTTTATTAATTTTTTGAAAAATATTGAATTCTTTAGTAAAATTTTATTAATTTTTTGAAAATACGAACAGTAATAATTAATTTTGTCCATATTAAGTGAATTTTTAAAATGTTGACTACGAAATTATTGTAAAAATTTTATACTTCTAAATCTAGTGAAAATAACTATAATAAATAAATAATCAGGATAAATTATTCTTTAGCAACTTTTTTAATACATAAAACATATATATTCTGTATTGATTTTTCCTTCAAGAAGGTGAACAGTACCGCATACGTGTTTTATTCAAATAACGTTCTTTTTTCTAAAATCGCAACGAGTTTGTCAAATTCAAAAAGAAGAAAAAAAAGAGAAGAAGAAAAAGAAGAAGAAGAAGCAAAGAAAAAAAATAGAAGAGGAGAAAAGAAACAAGAACATAGCTGGAATTTGTATAGTTTTCGCAGGTGCTACTTTACAAGTGAATACATTTTCCAAGCGAAGAGGCAATTTTTACACATCTCCCGAGCCAAGACGAAAGAAACCTTATTCCTACAAATTTCTCTCCAGAATAATTATCCCATGTATACTGGTATTTGTAACTATTTGTTCTCTTTCAACTACTATTGGTGGTTTCAAAAACTTTCATTCAATTCGAAAAACAAACAAAAAATATAATTGCAAATAATAATTTGCAATTTATTATATTAATAATATTATTATTATTAAATAATTAATAAAATAATAATATTATAATAAGATATTATAATAATATTATTATATTAATAATTAATATTTATTATTAACTATTATTATTATTTTATTATTATTATTATTATTATTATTATTAATTATATTATTTATTTTTATTTATTATATTTTTTATTATATTATTATTATATTATTATATTTTTTTTTTATTTTTTTATAATTGCAAATAATAATTTGCAATTATATTTTTTGTTTGTTTTTGAATTAAAAGAAAGTTTGTGAAAAATATTTTCCAAGAAGCATTATCAATTATTAAAACTACCATATGTTACAAATAATAATAATAATAATAATAATAATAATAATACTCCTAATTTGTAAAAATTGATTCTGATCTCAATAAAAATAACCCTCAGCATCGAGTTTCTAAAAAAAGAAAAAATAATAATCTATAAAAAAGGGTATTCATGCTCGCACAATTAAAAATCATGTATCAGCAATCTATAAAAGATTATGCAAATTTAACGATCGATAATCAGTAGTTACAGTTGATGGTAATGACGACAGTGAAAAGCACTGTGTAATGTAAAATCCGCGATTCTATGGATATATAATATATAGCACTTATTCTAGATAATCCCATTAATCGTCCTCTCCCTACTCGTCACACCGTTTTCTCTCCAAGGGAAGTTATGATTAATCTTCCTTGACAGAGTATTGGATAAGGATCTTTCGAGTGAACCTGCTGTCAATGCAATTTTTCCAATTAACTTTTCTTCAGAAATTATAATTTCCTGATATTTAAATATTATATATTATATATTATATATTATATATTATATATTATATATTATATATTATATATTATATATTATATATTATTTATTATATATTATATTATATATATATTATATATTATATATTATATATTATATATTATATATTATATATTATATATTATATATTATATATTATATATTATATATTATATAGTATATATTATATATTATATATTATCATTATATATTAAATATTATACACTGAAAAAAAATTTATTTGATTCAAAAAACCGATTATTTGACTATTACCAAATAAATATTTACTTCAATCAAATAATTTTTATTTGAATCAAATAAACTGCATTTGAAAAAAATATTTCGGTATTTGAAGCAAATATTATTTAATTGATTCAAATATTATTCAATTTATTCAAATAAAAATTATTTGATTTAAGTAAATATTTATTTGATAATAGTCAAATAATCCGTTATTTGAATCAAATAATTTTTTTTTCAGTGCATATTATATATTATCAGCAAATCGTTACTTGCACTCCAAAGAATAATTATTAAATACTAAAAATCCGTCAAACTTCCTGCGAAGTCAAACAAAACATTAATTAATTCATCGTTGTGATTTAATTATTTATATCTAAATAATTATCAAAAGGCCAATGAAAATAAAATCGAAAACGAGAAACTAAACTAAAATTGAAAACCAGTTGTAAGGAATCTACCGAAAAATACCGAAAAAATACCGAAAAATACCGAAAAAAATACCGAAAAAAATACCGAAAATATACCGAAAAATACCGAAAACTACCCAAAAACTACCGAAGATAAAATTGAAAACTAATATTAGAACAAGTGATGCGTAAAAAGCAGCTCATTATATTGAGAAATCTTTTTTTTTCCCCTCCAAAACTTAGCAAACTTTATAAAGAAAAAAAAAATGTTCATCGCATAAAAAAGAAAGCAAATTGTCCATGAGCTAATAGCAATTGTGAAAAAAAATTCATCTACTAATGGCTAGGAGAAAAGTTTCATTTAACATGAAAACCAAATGGGCGATGAAAAAAAAGCACCAACTATATGTAGGTTAATAAAAATGTAACTCGAATTTACGGCAAACCTCGTCTCAGGACAACTATATATATATGCTCTGTATACATACGAAAGAGAAAAAGAAGAAAAAAAAGAAAAAATAGAGAAAAGAAAAAGAAAAAGGAAAATAGGAGGAAAGTAAAATGGGTTATCAAAGCCAAAGTAAATTTCTATGTTGGAGCAGCAATTCACACTCTTGAAAATTGCCGTATACAAAAATAAATTGTCATTTGCTCCTACAAACACAGTGCGACGTGGTGTCAGTCTGAAATTATTTTCAGTTTCCTTTTTAGGGAAAAAAAAGTCTGAAAGTTCAAAGCACTAGGGAATATTGTATGAGGTGAGAACATTTCCAGGTGTTAAGACTAAATATTGCACCAACAAATTCCGACTATTATTGTAATCGAAAAGACAATTATTATTATTATTGTTATTATCATTTTATTTTAAATTAATAATTAATTAATAATTAATTAATTAATAATAATCATAATAATAATAAATTAATAATAATTAATTTTTACCGGCGAATATTAATTAATTTAATTTAATTTTAGTATTCTTATTATTATTATTATTTTGTTTTAAATCAATAATTAATTAATAAATAATAATAATCATAATAATAATAACAATAAATTAATAATTAATTAATACCTGCGAATATTAATTAATTTTATTTTATTTTTGTTATTATTAATATTAATATTATTATTATCGTTATCATTATTATCATTAGTATGATTATTATCATTATTATTATTACTATTGTTATCATTATTATCATTATTATCATTATTATCATTATTATCATTATTATCATTATTATCATTATTATCATTATTATCATTATTATCATTATTATCATTATTATCATTATTAAAATGTTCAAAAAAAATTTTTTCAATTAAAATGAATTCAACAATAAAGAAAAATTAAAAAAGAAAATTAGAAAACTACTGAATACTGGAAAATATACGAAATTGTATATTCTTTTTTACACGTCCCACTTGTAATATTAAACAAAAGTACGTTATGAATAAATTGCATTGTCTTAAGAGAATGCTTTAAAGCAAAACTGTTTGTCAAATGTAAAGTAAAAAATGCCACTTTACAAAGCTCATTAATTATACAAAAGGAAGACAACACTGCATTTTGTAGCTTCTCAATTTTTTTTTGGGTTCAATATATATATATATATATATATATTAGAATTTTACTCTTTTCTAAAAAAAAACCAAAATACCACAAGTACTTGTTCTCTAAAAGGGGAAAATGTGCATTTTGTCGCAAACTTAGCTTGTAGTTTCTAACCGCACATTTCCGGCTGTGAAACGGCGAAACTTTTATGCCTCGTTTTTGGAAACTTTACTAAAAGGATATATACATATACATAGAAACTAATACATCGTTTAAATATATATACGTGAAAAACTAATTCAACAAAAAATTGTAAAACTCAACTTACGTGAAAATAAAAGTTTTCCCTGTTATGAAATTCATGAACATTATAAAATAAATTAATAATACAATAAAATTTTATCAAAAATTTAAGTTACTTAAAAGTTTATATCATAATCTTATTACGTTTCGAATGGAAAATTAAATTCCTTTGAATCAAAAATTATTTATTCACAAAAATTAAAAGGAATTAAATATTTGGAGAAAATATTTTCTTATAAAAATTTTACTCTATAGATAAAATGTGCATTTTTTAAAATTTTACTCTATAGATAAAATGTGCATTTTTTAAAATTTTACTCTATAAAAAAAATTTTTCATAAATTTAAATTATTAAAATTACTTCATTTAAATTTATCATTCTTTATTAATAAAAAAAAATTTGAATTACTTTTTCAATTTATTAATATTTAAAACCTGCGAGTAATAAATGGATAAATTGATTAATTTTTCTTAATTTTAATATTTTCTAATTTATTAATAAATTAGTAAATTTTAAATTAATAAATTAGTAAATTTTAAATTAATAAATTAATAAATTAACAAATTAATAAATTAATAAATAAAAGATTTTATAGTAAATAAAGATTTCAAACATTACAAACTTTCGAAAATTAAATTAATTCAAAACCAGAGAGGACAATTAAAATGAAATTCAAGAACAAAGTTTAATTGACAATCGAACAATAGCGAAAATATCTTCAAGAAGTTTGCACAAGATTTTTTCCAATCCAGTCCAATTGTTCAAGTTTACCGTGTCCAATAAATCAATTACGAACAAAGTTTAGTTATATTAATTATTATTGACGAAAATGAAAATAGAAAAGTTTTTCTAATTAACGATAATATAATTATTATATTTCAAACCTTATTATATTGTAATTTAATTATTATTATTAATAACGATACAAATAATGTACGAATATAGTAAATAAAAAATAAATTCAATTCATATTATTAATAACGATACAAAAAAATGTACGAATAGTAAATAAAAAATAAATTCAATTCATATTATTAATAACGATACAAAAAAAAACGAACGAATATAGTAAATAAAAAATAAATTCAATTTATAATACTAATAACGATACAAAAAAAATGTACGAACAGTAAAGAAAAAATAAAATAAGCAATAAAAGTAATGGAAAATTTGCAAAATGAATCAAAAGAAAATTTTCACAACTCAGGGAAAATAAAATTTCAAAACCATAAAAATTGAAAACTCACTTTTATGTTTAGAATTGCTTTTCCATAATCCCCTGAAAAAAGACATTCTCGCTGCCCAGCGCAACACAAGGTCCAAAAAATTCGAAATGTTTTCCCTCGCGCACTAATCTCCTGAGCACGTGATATCAACAAGACAAACTAAACACTTTATGTAAAATACCCAAATATTTCTCCTGTTGCATTAAATAAATTTTCGCATCATTCAAAAAACAAATTTCCTAGAAAAATCGTTTCTTTTTCAAATACAAAAAAAAATTTCCAATTGGGGAAAAAATATTTTCCTTACTAATAATATTCAATTGGAAAAATTTCTCCTTTTCGATATATTTCTACCTTCAGAAAAAAAAATAAGGGAATTATTTTTCTTTTTTTCTACTTTTCGAAAAAAAAAATTCTTGACCGGAAAAATACGGAGTTTGTCGGAACTTGACGGAATTATATGTGAACGTGACGTGACGATGGTGAAACGCGGTGTGGGGTTCCCAGACGAAGGTTTTATTCGGCTCCTGTCGCGTTTGCGCGCATCCCCCAAACCTGGTAACGGTTCCGGTTTCGAACCGGATTTCCACGATATAGGGATAAAGGATGCTGCGTTCATTGATGTGCTCTGTTGCGCGTTAGTTGACGCACCTGTAGATACTCTAATCCACAAAATAAAACTTTCTTTATTTCCTTTTCATAAACTTTTCCAATAAACATTTCTTCAATTTTGCCCAGTAAATTTCTTTCTTTAGAAATAGGAACGCAAATAACTAACGGGAAAAAAATAAGGAAAAAAAGTGAGAAGAAAAAAAAGTAAGATAAAAAATAAGTAATAAGAAAAAATAAATACGAAGAAATAAGTAAATAAATAAATAAGAAAAAATAAGTAAATGAAAATAAGAAACGAAATAAATAAATAAAAATAAGAAAGAAAATAAATAATTAAAAATAAGTAAATAAAAATAAGAAACAAAATAAATAAATAAAAATAAGAAACAAAATAAATGAAAATAAGAAAAAAAAGTAAATAGAAATAAGAAACGAAATAAATAAATAAAAATAAGAAAGAAAATAATTAAAAATAAGTAAATAAAAATAAGAAACAAAATAAATAAATAAAAATAAGAAACGAAATAAATAAAAAAAATAAGAAACAAAATAAATAAATGAAAATAAAAAATAAGTAAATAGAAATAAGAAACGAAATAAATAAATAAAAATAAGAAACGAAATAAATAAATAAAAATAAGAAACAAAATAAATAAATGAAAATAAGAAAAAATAAGTAAATAGAAATAAGAAACGAAATAAATAAAAATAAGAAACGAAATAAATAAATTAAAATAAGAAACAAAATAAATAAATAAAAATAAGAAAAAATCAGGGTTTCTACTATTTTCATTTAACAAAATTCCCGGTTATTTCCCAGTTTTTCCCGGGTTTTTTTTCTCATAAAATTTAAATTTAAATTTGATTTCAATCATAAATAAATAATAATATTTGAAAATTTGGAAAATAATTTTATCAATTTTTTAAAAATAATCTTGTCTTCTGATAATTATAATTGGAAATTTTCTTTTTTAAGTTCATTACAATTCTATCGATAATAATTGAATTTCGGCAAAGAATTGTACTATTTACAAAAATAATTAAAATCCTTCCAAAGAATGATATTATTTATGAAAATAATTTAATTCCTATAAAGAATTTTATTATAATTTTAAAAAAAGCAGTGATAATTAATTATTGACTTAATAAGTAATAAACATTAAATTTGCTCAAGAAATGATAAATATCATTTATTTGAACATTCAGAAATTGGAAATTATAAAAATTCAAGACAAGTTCAATAATTATAACTATTGAATAATAATAGAATAATATAATTTTTAGAAGCAAAAAATCGATTTAAAACTTTACAGAGTTACTTTATATTTTAAAAATAAAATTATAATTACGATCACTAACATTATTTTCGAAAAATTTAAATAAAATTCTTTAAAAGAATTAAATTATATTTAAAAAAAAATGTAATGAAATTTCAATTTTATTATTTCAAAAATTTTCAATTATTTGTTTCGAAAAATTAAATTATCTTGAAACAATGGAATTGAATATGTCCAAAAATTTTATTTTTCAGAATTAAAAAAAAAAATTAGCTAGAATTCAATTTTAATAAAAAATTTGAAGTTCATATAGTTTTTTTTAAATTAACTAATAAAAATTTTAATTACTAATCTTCGCACTAAGAATCATGAATTCATTAAAATGTGACTATAAAATCCAATTATTAATTATTAAATTAAAATACTTTAAAAATTTTAATTGTCAAAAAGTTTCTAAAGAAATTCCTTAACAAATTCAATTACATATTTTCAGTCGAATTTCACAATATTTCTGTTAACTCCATAATTTTTAAAAATTTATTTTATTATTTATTTTATTTTTTTTTAAATTAACTAATAAAAATTTTAATTATTAATCTTTGCACTAAGAAACATGAATTCATGAAAATGTGACTAAAATCCAATTATTAATTATTAAATTAAAATACATTGAAAATTTTATTTCTTAAAAAGTTTCTAAAGAAATTCTTTAACAAATTCGTAAAAAAAATTCGTAAACGAATAATAATAATAATAATAATAATAATAAAATTTTTACATAATCTGTTTGAATTGGTAAAAATTCGTAAACGAATAATAATAATAATAATTTTACATAATCTGTTTAAATTAGTGCCTGACTTTTACTATCAAATTAATTTTTTTAACTAATTCAAAGTTACAGAAGAGTATAAATATCTATAAAAATTGAAATAAAAAGTAATTTTTTTAAAAACAAATTAAAATAATAAAACTTTTTTGAATTTTGGTGAAAAAATTTCTGGTTTTGTATAAAAATCCCGGTTATTTCCCGGTTAGTAGACACCCTGAAAATAAGTAAATAAAAATAAAAAAATAAATAAATAACAATAAGAAAAGAAATAACTAAATAAATAGAAAATAAACATACTCTTAAAATTTGAATTAGCAAACATTTTTCGCCAAACAAAATATACAACTACTCATTACAGCAAAAAAAAAAAAAAATTCCCACTGTTTGTGAAAAAAAAAATTCATAAACGACATTTAAGCGCATTTTCTCCCATAATTTCAGAGGAAAACACGAGAATTTTCAACAAAATCATCTAATGAATGTAATTATGAAACAGCTTTTAAGCAATTTTTGCCGAAATTCCATTATATTCTCGAAGTGAAAGTAATGCACACAGATTTTCCCCTAATTTCACCCGGTGATTGGTAATTCTCTCTCCATCATGCGTACGTGGAAATTAATTCCACGGTTTAAAGTCAATCACTAAACTAATGAAGGTTCGCACACACCTGTCCAAGAGAGAAATGATTAAATGTCATTGTTCGGAATTACAAATCCAACAATATTATTGTTAAATGTAATTTCCCGCCGTATTTCTGATTAGAAACAATAATAATCATTTTCCACCAATTAAAAAGTGATCAAATAAAAAGAGTAATTGAACCCGCGATCATTTATTCACAGCACGTGAAATCACGTAAATACAAAACACGTGGAAAACAATTACACGAAACGAATTTACAGCCCATTTATTCCGAATAATAAATATTTATTTATTTATTATACTATTATTCACTCCCTTTAATTATTTATTTAGTTTATGCGTATAAATTATGTAAAAATTAAATTCATAAAATTAAAAACTACTCAATTCGAGAGGAAGAATTTGATTGATTCCCGATAACCCTCAAAATAATAATTAAACGGCAGGAAATTTTTGAAAAACGACGAAAAGAGAGCTATTCGTGAAATTGAAAATGAATTTCAGAAGAGGCAGGAAATTAAATTCAGGATGGAAATTTACCGTCATACATTGACATCGACTGTTGCTCTTATTCGCTGTTAGTGATTACTTCGCTAACTTAGAAATTAGTTTGCCATTTGCGGAGGACCCTTTCATGATATTATGCAATGTAATTATAAGCTCTACTTGAGCCTTTGACCTTTATTACACACTCTCGCGAATTTAGACCAAAGGCATTTTCTTCTTTTTCCCATTTTTTTTTAATTTCATTTTTTTAAATATCTTCTTTTTAAATATCTTCTTTTTAAATATCTTCTTTTTAAATACTTTGTTTTAAATATCTTCTTTTTAAATACTTTGTTTTAAAAATACGAAACGATTGCAAAAAGTGGGTAACAAATAAATTTCTTTCATGGTGAAAAGAAAATTTTTCCCTCTAAAATAACACCAATTGTCCCTCTTTGTTTATTATCAAACAATAAATTTTCCAAGCGATGGGGGAAAAAAAAGAAACGTGAGTAAGTTTCAAGCGAGTAATGAGGTCGTAATTCAACGTATTTACAAAAGATAATCTACAAGATCGATGCAAGTCACGTCTTTCGAGTCTGAACCTCAGAATTCTGAATTGGTTGCAATCTGCTAAAGACGAAGGACAACTTGCCACATATTGACCTGTTAACAACCAATTCTAACCATCAAATTGCTAATCAAATTGCTATTGGATTTCGAACTAATAATTTTCATTTTATTTCCACTCATTTAGAAATATATTTCTATTTTTTAAAACGAGAAAAAATTTAATATTGAAAAAAGAAAGAGACAAATAAAGAAAGTATTGATCATTATTGAATGAAAAAACCTTTCATCCTGACTGCAAATTTGACTTTCAGTTGAAGAAGAATCCCTTGATTCGTGAGCAAAAAGATTAATTGAATTGAGATTAAATGGTTGAGACGTATATATCTAGAGAAAAGAGAGTGAGGAACCGTCGATGAAAATCAGGATCGAGTGGTTCAAACCACTTGTGACGAAAAGCTATAGACACGAGCTTTGCATCACTCTATTGAATTACTTCAAAAGTTAAACGACTTTCAACATTTAACAGATACTAATTTCTACAAACTACAGGAACTACCATTGTCATTAGCAGTCATTTAGTAGGACATTTTTCATTTGCAAACACTTTTCCATCAATTTATGAATAGAAAATTATTTTCCAATTCTACGAAATTATTTCCACTCTCCTTTTTTCTCATCAAAATGAATAACAAAACACAGTAAAACGTGAGGTGTTAAAAAGACACCAGAATGGATTAAAATAATCTGTAACAGGTTAATCCCTGTAGGATTAATTAGCACCAAAAAAGAATAAAAAAATTTAATTTAGTGTTATTTTTAACTATGAATGAAATTTTATTTTAAATAAAACACCAAAATTACTTTTACAAAATTTTAATCAATTTCTTGTCAAAATTTCAAATATTTTCAAAAGTTTTCTAAAAATCCATAATTTTCCATATCTACTATTTCAATCAAATTTTCCAAAAGAATTCCATTATTAAAAAAAGTTTTAATACAATTCTACGCAAACATTCAATTATTTCTATAAATAACAAAAATTATTACAGGAATTCAATTATTTACAAATTTTTTTTAAAAATTTCTTCGCAATAATTCAATTATTTTTACAAATAATAACATTTCTACAAGGATTCAATTATTTTTATAAATAATAAAATTCTATAAGGAATTCAATTATTTTCATAAATAATAAAACTCATTGCAGAATTTCAATTATTTTTAATGCAATTTTAATCCAATTTCTCAAAAATTGTAATTATTCTTCGAAATCTTATCAAAATTCTTATAAAAAGTCCAAATAATTTAATTATTTAAAAAATTTGTTCATATAATTTTTTATGAGAATTTAATTTCAAGAGACATGAAATTAATAAATTATTTATTTTTGTATTTGAAAGGTTGAATTCTCGTACAGAATTTACAAATGAAAATGGTTTAAGAAATGAATTTCAGTTAAAATTTTAGATTATAGTATTAAAAACATTATAACGTGGATTTTTAGAAATAATTAAATTTTGAAAAAGTTTATAATTAAAATCATTGAAATTCCTATAATTTTTCATATTTTTCACAAAAAATTCTGTAGAATCATTTTCAATTTAAAAGTTTAATAGAATTTTTATTGACTTTATTCTCTTCAAAATTTCAATTCATTGTGTAAATAATAAAATTATTCTCTGATATATTCAATTATTTTACAAAATTTTCGTCAAATTCTTGTCAAAATTTCAATTACTTTCAAAAGTTTTCTAAAAGTACATAATTTTCAATAGCTACTCTTTTAATAAAATTTACCAAAAGAATTTCATTGTTAAAAAAAATGTAAACACAATTCTACGCAAAAATTCAATTATTTTCAGAAATAATAAAAAATTTTACAGAAATTCAATTATTTCCAATTTTCTTATAAATTTCTTCGCAATAATTCAATTATTTTCATAAATAATAACATTTATACTGGGATTCAATTATTTTTATAAAGAATAAAATTCTTATTGGAATTCAATTACTTTCAAAAATAATAAAACTCATTGCAAAATTTCAATCATTTTTAAATCAATTTTAATCAAATTCCTCGAAAAATGTAATTATTCTTTAAAATCTTATGAAAATTCTTATTAAAAGTCCAAAGAATTTAATGATTTAAAAAATTTGTTGATAACATTTTTTATGAGAATTTAATTTCAAGAAACATGAAATTAATAAATTATTTATGTTTGCATTTAAATAATTGAATTCTCGTAGAATTTATTAACAAAAATGATTTTAAAAATGATTTTCAGTTAAAATTTTAGTATTTTTAGTATTTTTTTTAGTATTAAAAGCATTATAACGTGGATTTTTAGAAATAATTAAATTTTGAAAAAGTTTCAAACTAAAATCCATTGAAATGCCTAATTTTTTACAAGAAATTCTGTAGAATTAATTCTTTTTAAAAGTTTAATAGGATTTTTATATTGAAATTATTTCAAGTTTTTATTTTTCAATATATATTTAATTGAAGAATTTCCGAATAATTGAAATTTTGTAAAATTGAATTGTAAACGAAAAAAGTTGAAAATTATAAGACTCATCGCAGCGTTTCAATTATTTTTCATACAATTATAATTGAATTCCTTGAAAAAAGTAATTATGTTCATTCAAGTTTTAACAAAATTTGACAAAAGAATTGAATTATTAAAAAATTTGATACCAAAATTCTTTATGAGAATTGGATTTTGAGAAACATTCAATTATTCAATAAATTATTTACTTTTGCATTTAAATAATTAAATTCTTGTAGAATTTTCTAATAAAAATCGATTTTCATTTCATAAAAATGAATTTCACTTTAAATTTGAGATTATAATTAAATATTAAAAGAAATGCAGAGTGAACTTTTGGGAAATAATTGAATTTTCAAAATTAATATTTTTGAAAAAGTTGAATTGAATTTTTTGAATATTATTTGATGTTTTTATTTTCTAATATGCATTTAATGAAAGAATTCGTGAATAATTGAAATTTCGTGAAATTATTAATTAATTATTATTAAAAATAATAGATATAAAGTAAAAATGTAGTTAAAAATTGTTGAAAATAGTAATTGAATTGAAATAATAAAAATAATTTTGAAGAAATTTAATATTTTTATAATACAAAATAATGATTTCATTACTTGGCCGTCTATAATTATTATAAAATATGAAGAAATCGATCACTCCGAGTCTTCAACTCGGATTTATCAATTTCTTCATGTTTTATAGTTATAAAAAAATTTAATAAACCAAAATTTCATTAATTGTAAAAAATAACACCAAAATTGATTACTTTAATTTTTTTTGCCATTAATTTAATCTGCAACACTTTTTAATACCTCTTCGATTAACTGTGAAATAAAAATTAAAAAGTAAAAATTATCAAATTGTTTTAATTTTGTTAACAAACTATTAAATAATGTTAAGAGAGAATATTTCTCCAATCAATTGACGGAAATGAATAGCGTTTTTCCTATATATATATATATATATACACAGCGAACGCCGCCATTAGTTTTCCACGTGAATTTCCTCGGGACTTGTCTCTGACAAAGAGATCGAGAATTTTTGCACTAGAGTAAGCAATTTCGCACTTTCCCACCTAGATCGTTTCACTGAGCATTGTACTGGCACCGAGGGGAGTGAAAAAAAAAAATTTCCCCCTTTTTTTAATGTCGGTCTGGAAAATACAACCACAAACGATAATCAAATATTTATATTCAACCATTTTGACAAGAACCATTAAAAAAAAAAAGTAGTAAAAGTCGGATATAAAGTTTATGTAATGAAAATATCGACAAATTATATCGCATAAAAAAAAGCATTTCCACGCGAAAAATATTAATCTGTAAATTAAAAATTTGTTTTTAATGCTCTTTTCTGGTAGCAGTAAATCGAGTTGCGAAGAACGGGAATAATAAACGACAATTAATAATGAATTAGTAATGAATTAATATTAAATTAATAATGAATTAGTAATGAATTAATATTAAATTAATAATGAATTAGTAATGAATTAATATTAAATTAATAATGAATTAGTAATGAATTAATATTAAATTAATAATGAATTAGTAATGAATTAATATTAAATTAATAACTCATTAATATTAAATGAATAATTCATTAATATTAAATTAATAATTAATTAATAATTTATTAATATTAAATTAATAATTCATTAATAATTCATTAATATTAAATTAATAATTCATTAATAATTCATTAATAATTAACCAAAACAAAAAATATAAAACCAGCCGTTTTTTAAAAGCAAAAAAAATTAATTCCAACCGTTACAATGTAACATGTAATTACAGAAAATGTAAATATTTCAAGATCAAAAGCATTGAAACGAGGTTGATTGATTCATGGCTTAGGAATTAATTTTGAAGAAAAACGATGGCCATCACACTCAGGAGACAAGGTGGTTGCTGATGCAATTCATCTGACTGCTCACATGAGACGCAGGAATGATCATCCATACAGAAGAGTCACGCAAAAGAATTCAGGGTTGAAGAAAAAGGAAAAGAAATGAAGAAAAAGAAGAAGAAGAAAAAGAAAAAGAAGAAGAAAAAGTTTTCAAGTATGTACACAACAAGTTTTCTTCAAATGCCTTATTCCATGTCTCGCGGTTAAAAGTATCGCAAAGAGGGGATAATTGAAGACTTTAACGTGTGGCTGATGTAAGAATTGTAATACTTTTACCACAGTGATATAGGACTTGAAACGACCTTCCGGCACAGAAATTAACTCCTTTTTTCTCATTTTTTTCCCAATGAAAAGAAAATTACCTTTAATATTATAATACTGATATAAAATTTATAAATTCAGTCTAGAAAAAAAATTTTTTCTACTCGTTTTTCTTAGCGAAGATTCAAAAAGTAATTTTCAATATTCATTCGCTTATCTTAACGCATAAAATCTAATCATCTATACAGTAGTTCCATATAGTTTATATAATGTTACAATAATTACATAACCAAGACCATAAAATTGCGACAGCAATAATTAATAACCATAAAATTCTTCGTCTACAAAAGAAAAAATTTTTTTAATTAAATAAAATGCAATTCACAAAAAGGAAAATAATAATCCAAAGCACGAGTACGAAATTAAAGTTGCAACTAATAAAAAATATTTGCGGAAACTATATACACGCGTACACGTGCAATGTGTTCATTTTCTCTGCTTGTGAATCTAATTTACAATGAAAAAAGAAATTCAAAGGAAACGAGAACATTTATAATTTCCATTTGAGGGAAGCAAAAAAAAAAAAAAGACAAAATGATGAATCAAATACGAGAAATAAAAGCAACGCTCGTGTATTGAGTCTGCAAAAAAATATATATATTACTTTCATAAAAGTACGTGAAATAAAAAAAAAATGAAGAAATTAACTGATGGTTATGCCAGCAGCGTACAGTCGATGAAAGTTTAAAAGCTTGTCGAAAATACTGGCTCTAATATTTGCTCTATTTTATAAAGTACTCGGTGTAAAAAAAACTTTTTGCTCCAAACTGACTTAAGGTAATACACAACTTCAAAACGTATATCCCTGGATAAGTTTTCCTTTTACATGGAAAAAAAATTTTTTTTTAAATCCCTAACTACTTCTACTATTAGTACGAAAAATGTATGCAGAAAATATTTATTCAAATAAATAATAAAAATTAATAATAATAAGAATATTCATTTTATTTATTGTTAAATTTAGTAATTCTAGTAATAACCAGTGGTATTTAAAATTTCAGGGAATTTTGAATGAAAATTTTCTCCAATACATTTTTCGGAAATTACAATTTACAATTTGAATGAGAGATTAAAAATTTTCAATACAAAATAATTAAAATACTCCATTCAGTTTATATCTGCAATTAGCAATGAGAGCTGAAAAATTACGAAATAATAATAATCCATAAAGTGAACTTGACCCAAATGATACGAAACTGTATCACAAACAATTTTGCGAATCGATTATCAATATGGACAAAGATCATTGACGCTTTTCTTTATAAATTTTCTCTATACAGTTTCCTCAATTAATAACTTATCAGTGGCAACTCGTTTTTCGCGCGTTTCTTTCTGTTAAAAAAAAATAAGCAAAACAAAAAATAAATATCACGGTTTTATTTAACAACAATGACTATATTATCACAATTACTTGTGACTATCATTATTTACAACAACAATTATTTGTGACTATGAATATTTGCAACCACAATTATTTGTGACTATGAATATTTGCAACCACAATTATTTGTGACTATGAATATTTGCAACCACAATTATTTGTGACTATGAATATTTGCAACCACAATTATTTGTGCCTTTAATTATTTATTATTATCACTAGTTGTTGCGTCATTAATTGTAACAAAGTTTTTAATGAAAATTGTTTATTATTTATTATTTATTATATATTAATTATTATTTATGGTTTATTATTATTATATAGTTGCGACTACCAACTGTAAGTATCACAACTATCAATTATATTGCCAATCACATTCAGGAATAGAAGAGAAAAAAATGCCAAATTTGTCGGGAATCGATCGCGCGACCCAAGCGCTCGCGAGTCGACGATAAATCCACTCAACCACGACTCACACACTAAACTTTGTCGCCTTTTTCACCTTTATCACTTCAAAATTGCCACTGCATTCGAAAGATAAAGAAAGAAAAAACAAATCACTTGCTTTTCTCTCCTCACACTAATCTTCGCGATCAATTGCAGTCCTCCAGAATAAAAGTAAATTCACTGGAAAAAGTTAAATCTCCGAATTGAGTTCGATTCGAGGGAAGGAAATGAAACGTCTATTTTGCAATCTATTCGAGACCTACAGGAAAATCTTTCAAAGAATTCAGGACATAAATTCTGTACTCTGAACATCGTCACAAGGATCAAGGTTTTTTTTACTGCTCTCTCTCCATCAAAGTTCGCTTACATATCGCTTACATTAAATATGTGTCCACTAAAAACGTAGCGCACTAAAAATAAAACCAAATGGAAATATAAAAAAAAAACTCAATTGATTATCGCGAATAAAAAGCGCATGTAGCGTGAAAATATTTCTCTCTTTCGTTTATAAAATGGAACGCAAAAATAAAAAAACTACTAATAACAATAATTAACTGTTTGCAAATAGGAAATCAGGCGAATGTGTAACGTTTCTAGGTAAACGATATAATTATTGATAACAGGACCAGACAGGCAGTTTATACAACGTATTATTCAGTTAATGAAGGTATAACTTTTCCTTTTTACGATCTCCCGAGTGTTGAAAGTAAAAAAATTTTTATTTGTTAAAATTCGACATGAGGTCGAATAAATAAATATACAATAAGGTTAAATAAAAAATTATAATCATACTTTTTCGTGTACAAGTATTTTGTTGGGTAATAAATTTCTCTCTCTCTCTCTCTCTCTCTCTCGTATTATTTGCTGTTTCTAAAGGGGCGAGAAATATTATATTTATATTATGTTTTGAAACTTGTCCTCTCGTATTCAGTGGAGCAATTTTTCTATCCCTGATGTATACAGTATGGGAATATAAAAGGTCTCCTGCTGGGTTTCATGCAGACGACGACGACCGGAAGACATTTAGTATTCCCGTCTCGTACAGTTCTGCAAGGTGGTATATCATACACCCTTGATTACCAGGCGAGAAAATTCAAACCCTCTGCTTATATATCCATTTTCGCGAAAAGAAATTGAGAGAAAAAAAGAGAACCAAACTACAGAAAAAGAGGCAAAATCAAAGTTGGGTCAATTCGTCAAAAGTCATTTTTTGCTTTTGAAACTAAGTGCTTTAACAAAAAATTAACATCTTTTTGGGCGCAATAAAAATTATATTCTTATTATTAATTTCTGGAGCATTAACAGAAATAATAATAATAATAATAATAATAATAATAATAATAGTAATAAACATACCAATATTTTTTATGACTTACAACAAGGCTCGAAGCAGTGAAAGTATTTAAAAATACGAACTTTACGGACCAAAAATTAAAAACTACGAACCATTTACGGACCAACTGACAAAAGAAGAGTCAGGCCAAATCGAATATAAGAGAACATTTTACTTAAAACTAAAATTTCAATTTTTCATAACTATAAAACATAAACTCGACTCGAAGTCATCGATTTCTTCATGTTTTATAATAATTAATATTAATTATTAATAAAAATAAATTTATAATAATTAAAATCATTATTAATTCAATTATTATTTATTATTATTATTTATCACTAACAATAAGTAATAATTTTTTCAGTAATTATTTTTATTATTATTTTTCACAATTTCTATCTAAAATTTTTCCCTATATCGATTATTTTTAATAATTTTCGAAAAAGTTCTTTGTTAATTTTCAAATTCATTTCTTTATTCTTTACAATATTTTATTTTACGAAATTTCAATTATTAGTTAAATTCTTTTATTAAATAAATATTAGAAAACAGAAACTGAAAATAGTATTAAAAAACTCAATTAAACTTTTAAAAAAAAATTAATTACAAAATTCAATTATTTTTTAAAATTCACGCTATTTTGCTTTTAATATTCAATGATTATCTAAAATTTTAACTGAAATTCATTTTTATGAAATAAAAAACAATTTTTATCAGAATATTCTGCTAGAATTCAATTATTTAAATAAAAATAAAAGTCAATTAAATAATTTGCTGAAGAATTGAACGTTTCTTAAAATTCAATTCCCATAAAAAATTGTTATCAACAAATTATCAAAATACTTGAATTCTATTAACGAATTTTAATAAAATTTTTAAGAATAATTACATTTTTAGAGAAATTCGATTAAAATTGTATTAAAAATAATTAAAATTCTGCATTGAATTTTATTATTTATGAAAATAATTGAATTCTTGCGAAGAATTTTATTAAAATTTTCAAAAATAATTAAATTCTTGTAAAAAATAAACAGGGATTTAATTATTTTTAAAAATTTTAATAAAATTCTTGACATTAATTAAAAATAACAAAATTCTTAGTTAATCTTTAATTCCTTTCAGAAATTTTATTCAAAATTTTCGCAAGAATTTAAATATTTTCGGAAAATAATAAAAATCATTGCAGGGAATCAATTATTTTCAATATTATTAATAAAATTCTTCCCAAGAATTCAATCATTTTAAAAAATATTAGAATTTTAGCAGAAATTCAAACATTTTAAAAAGTTTTGACAAAACTTTTTTTGGCAGAAATTCAATTATTTTTAAGACAATTTTTAAAAAAATTTCCCAAATTCAAATATTTTTTTATAATCTAAGATTTTAAGTGAAATCTATTTTTAAATCAATGTTTATGAGAAAATTCTACCAGAATTCAATTATTTAAATATAAAAATAAATAATTTATTGAATAATTGAATGTTTCTTGGAATTCAATTCCTATTAAAAATTTCATTAACACACTTTTAAACAATTTAATTCTCTGGACGAATTTTAATAAAATTTTTAAGAATTTTTTCGAGGAATTCGATTAAAATTCTATTAAAAATAATTGAATTCCTAAAAAGAATTTTATTATTTACGAAAATAATTGAATCCCGGTAAAATTTTATTAATTATGAAAATAGTTGAATGATTGCGAAGAAATTAAAAAAAAAATTTGTTATTAATGAAATTCTTGTGAAATTTTTACTATTTTTTGAAAATAATAAAAAGTTTTTGTAGAATTTTATTAAATTTTTTTAAAATAGTTAAATTCTTTTGGTAAATTTTATAAAAATAGTAGACATTGAACAATATTTAATTTTTGAGCAAAATATATACTTACTTTTATTTACTTACTTTTAAAATTAATTCAAATTTTACAATGAATGATTGCGAAGAAGTTTAAAAAAAAATTTGTTATTAATGAAATTCTTGTGAAATTTTTATTATTTTCTGAAAATAATTAAAAGTTTTTGTAGAATTTTATTAATTTTTCTTTAAATAATTAAATTCTTTTGGTAAATTTTATAAAAATAATAGATATTAAAGAATATTTAATTTTTGCGAAGAATATTATTACTTTTGAAAATAATTCAAATTTTGCAATGGATTTTATTAAAATCTTTGAAAATAATTGAATTTTATTACTTTAGAAAATAATTAAATTCGTGTGATAAACATTGTTAATTATGAAAAGAATTGAAATTTTTTAGTGAATTTTAATAAAATTTCCGAAAATAATTGAATTTTGTTGAAGAGTTTTGCTATTTATTTATAAAGATAATTGAAATGTTGACAATGTTTATTAGTTTATTTGAAAATATATGAATTTAAGAGAAGAATTTTATTATTTCTAAAGATAATTGAAATTTTGAGGAGAATTTAAAAAAATTGTTAAACATAATTGAATTTTTGCGAAGAATTTCATTACTTTTAAAAATAATTGAATTTCTGTAATCATTTGTAATTTATGATCCCAAAGTTTTGAACGTTCAAATGAACGAAATATTTTTTATTGAAGATATTTTAAGAAATTACTAAACATAAAAATAATTTAAAAACTACAACTTTACATTCACAAACTCAGTAATTAATTTTTTTGTTCGTGACACGAAATAACTGCAAGAAAAATTTAATTTTTAGAAGGAATAAATAAATTTCGTTCATTTGAACGTTCAGAACTTTAGGATCTTTGTAATTTCTCCAAAATTCTCCAAATTATATTTTACAATTGACGAACTTTTCATCCTTTTTGAATGAAATTACGGACTTTACGGACCTTTTTTCAAAAAAACGGACTTTTACGGACTTGAAGCAAAGTTACGGCCTTTTTCAGGATTTACGGACCTACTTCGAGCTCTGCTTACAATAATTATATTATTAACAACAACCATTTGTCACATAAATACCAAATTACAAATTTCCAAAATGATAAACAATAAAATACTAAAACTAAAATGAAAAAACTAAGCATATAGTCTGCAAGACTTCCATAAAAAAACCCCTCGCTCTCTCTCTAAAAAAATACCTTTTTCAGAAAATGCAATCTACTCACTTTTATGACGGGAAAATCTTTTGAGTTTCTTGAAGAATGGCATGTCTGCCTTATCTTGTCAAGATGCGACAAATGAAGGATGGTGGATATCAAGAAGAAAAAGTGAAAAAAAATTGTGTTTTGTTCACAATATACCCTAATGTAATTTTTTTTCTCCTCTTTGTCACTATATGTATATAAATACTTGAAGAGCCAGAAAGATCGCGACTCGTTTCGCATGAACCAGAAAACACGCGTTGTGCTTAATAGAAACAAAAAAATATTTCCTCTCGAGTGAAGAAAGCAAAAACAAAAAATAAAGAAAACAAGAATCAACAAATGTCTACGCGCTTTGACTTGCGAATAAGAAATGAACGCAACAGAGATCAGAAATCAGAATTTTACTATATACTTGCGCGAGAAGAGAGAATTGCATGTTGCGTGTGTCTATAAAGCAACGACGACATCAACAGTCCCATATGGAATTTAAACTACGTCTTTTTTAAACATTACTCATAGAAACGCTGAATTGCAAATCGAAGACTAAATTAAGAGAAAATCTTTTAATTACGCACCCATTCGATACGGTATTCCAATTTTTTTTTCACTAATTCATTCGTTTATAATGTCTTGAACCGTACAATAATCACTGATTAATTTGTCATAACAAAAATTTTTTAATTTTTTTCCTAGTTCCAAATAAAGACTAATTCTATTTATTATTTTCAAACAGTTTTTTTTTATGGAAAAAGGTTTAAATTGCTTTCGCGTTTCCAACTATTTTTTTACTATTTTGTGACACTAAAAAAACAATTCGTTAACATATTATTTTTCTCCTATTAGTGGTAAAGAATCCCACCCCATAGGGAATAATTTTCAAGAAACCGAAACCAAAAGTAAAAACCAACTGTATAAACATATTCATGCAAACAAACAACAAATCGTAAACACATAACCTCTATTTACACAAAGAATGAACTTTGACAGAAATTTTCATCAACTGGTTATTTGCACTGCGAAATATTATACAAAGCTCTACAAATATATATATATAAATACATTTATCAGATAAAGAAAAAAGAAAACTTGAGTGTAGAGATGGGAATCCGTAAAACTGATTTTCGGCTAAAAGAGAAGTCCAGAGGAAACTCAATTAGGGTGAGTTCGGGGAAAACTGGGTTGAAAATAAGGTTTGCTGCTGGAAAACGCTAGAGGCGAACATTTCCAAGACCTTTGCTCTGGCTCTTATCCAAAAGTTTCCTATAAGGAAAACTGGGAAAACGACTCGACGCGGCTGTTACTGTAGACGCGCGATTTCAAGAAAAGTAAAAGAGATGAAGGGGGGAAAATGGTGAGGGCAAAACTTTTAAACAACTCTCCATGAGTTGCCATGATAATTTTGAATAAAGTAAAGCAGCCTATACGTATAGATACGAATTAACCCTAGGTGCAAGTTTCTTACAGCTTTTCCCTCCGCAGGCCTCGGATCGACTTTAAAGAGCAAAAAAAGTCTCTTTAGTCAATTAAAATAAATTAAAAATAGAAGAAAAATCGAAAACGGTCGTTCAGTGTTGTTACAAAAATTCATATTCATCAAAACTTGTATAATTTTGCTAAATAAATATTTAAATACTATTCTTATTTCTTTATTCACTGCTCTCTAAATCTGAATTAGTTAAAAATAACTAATTATTAGTAAAATCGTGGATGACTTTTTGCTTCAGCAATTAGTAAAAAATAACTAATTATTAGTAGAGAATCACTACTTAATAGTAAATAAATAACTAAAAAATAGTCAAATTTCACTGATTGAATTAGTTTCTACAAATTTCAGTCATTTTTACATAACCTAAAATTGAATTTAACTAATAATTAGTCAATATTAACTATTTCATTAGTAAAATATTACTATTTGAATCAGTGACTGACTTTTTGCTATCGAATTAGTTATTTTTAACTAATTCAAATTTAAAGAGTGGAAATAAAATTTAACAAATTTCAACTTCTAAAATTTGATAATTTCTAAAAAAGAAAACTATAACCCTTCGAAAAATTCAATTATTTTCTACCATTTTTAACTAAACTTCATCTCTAAATCATCTTTATGAATTTTTTATCATTTTTTTACAATATATTCGAAAATATAATTCCAAATAATTTTTTAAAATACACAAAGTTTTGAAATTAAATACAATTAAAAAGTGTCCAAAAAATTAAAATTTGGCAAAATCTTCTTAAAAATAATTTAAATTTAGTTAAACCTTTAAAAATTAACTAAAAATTTGACAAATTATGTTAAAAATAATTCAGTTTTTTAAAAATATATAAAAAAGGAAATCAAATTTTTCCAAGAAACTTAATTACAAATGATTTCTGAAAAATTCTATTTTCTTTAACTAAACTTCATCTCTAAATCAATTGTCTTTATGAATTTTTAATCATTTTTTGCAATTTCTTCGAAAATTTAATTATTTAAATACAAAAAATCTAATTTTTTATAATAATTTAAACAGTAATTTTTTTTTTTCAAAGATATTAATTAAAGTAGAATATTATTAAATACTTTAATAAAAAAGTTCGTAAAAATAACCCTTTAAATAAATTTCTAAACAATTTTTTTAAAATACACAAAGTTTTATAATTAAATACAATTCAAAATTGTCCAAAAAAATTGAAAATTGGTTAAATCTTTTCAAAAATAATTTAACTTTACTAAAACCTTTGAAAAATAATTCATTTGACAAATTCTTTGAAAAATAATTCGGTTTTTTAAAAATACAAAGAAATATAATCAAATTTTTCCAAGAAATTTAATAATAAATAATTTCTGAAAATTTTCAAATAAAAAGTTTGAAACAATTTTAATACTTGAAATTTTAATATTTAAAGGTAGTTGAATATTAAAAAATTACGATAAAACAATTCAAAGAATTAGTTTGTTAAAAATATTATAATGTAATATTTCGAAAATAATTAAAGAAGTTTTATTATTTAAAAAAAAATTTTTTTTGATGAATTTTAATTGAAAATTTTCAATATTCGATTATTTTCTCCAAAAAGTTGAAAAAAATTCTGAAAAATTTTATTTTTGTCAGTAAATTTGAATTTTCGGCAATATATTGAAAATATTGAAAATAATAGAATTTAAAAAAAAATAGGAACATAATAATTCAGAAAATTACTTTTTTCAAAACTATTTTAATATTATTTTTAAACCCTATTTTTCATTAAGTTTCATTTTTATTGAAAATACTATAACCGTTCCAAAAATTCAATTATTTTTTACCATTTTTAACTAAACTTCATTTCAAAATCAATTATTTTTATGAATTTTTAACATTTTTTGCAATTTCTTCGAAAATGTAGTTATTTAAATACAAAAAATCTAATTTTTTATAATAATTTAAACCGTCAATTTTTCTTTTCAAAGATATTAATCAACGTAGAATATTATCAAATATTTTAATAAAGAAATTCGTAAAATTAAGTCTTTAAATATATTTCTAAATAATTTTTAAAAATACACAAAGTTTTAAAAATTAAAATATTAAATACAATTAAAAAAAGTTCAAAAAATTGAAATTTGGTAAAATGTTTTTACAAATAATTTAAATTTAGTAAAACCTTTGAAAAATAATTCAAAATTTGACAAATTCCTTTACAAAATAATTCGGTTTTTTAAAATAAAAAAATGCAATCAAATTTTTCCAAGAAATTTAATTATAAATGATTTCTGAAAAATTTAAAAATCAAAAATGTAAACAAATTTTAATTTACTTTATTAGAAGGTAGATTTTAAAAATTTACGATAAAACAATTGTAAGAATAAGTTTTTTATAAATAAATAATGTAAATTTTCGAAAATATTTAAAGAATTTTCGTATTATTTAAAAAAAAATTTTTTGGAAGAATTTTAATTAAAAATTTTGAATATATGATTATTTTCCCAAAGATGTTGAAAATAATTCTGAAAAATTTTATTTTTGTCTGTAAATTTGAATTTTCGTCAATATTCAAAATATTGAAAGTAATAGAATTTTTTAGAAAAATTAAAACGTAATAATTCAGAGAATTTCTTTTTTCAAAAATATTTTAACATTATTATTAAAACCTATTTTTCATTAAATTTCATTTTTATTGGATTTATACACTTGAAGAGTATTCATTAAAATTAACTTAATATTATTACCAAAATTTTCAATTAAAAGTCTCGAAAAGTTAATTTTGAAAAACTGTAATAAAATACTCGAACAAATGTTTTAGTTTGAGTTAAATTTCAAAGAATTTGAATTGTTTCAAATTTTTTTAATAAAGCCTTGAAAAGTTATTTGAAAAATTTAATTAGAAAACTTATTCAAATCTAAATTTCCAAAGATTTGTCTATTATACTTTTAATACTAATAAAAATCCAAATAAGTTGCATTTTATACTAAAACTATGATATTTTGTCGCAAAATTTGGAAGAAAAGTCGAAAAAGTCGCAAATTTTTAATAAAATTCGATAAAAGTCGTATTACTTGCAAATAATCGAAAAAAAGTCCAAAAAAGTAATAATATCCGAAGTCTGCTCCGCAACAAAAGTTTATTAATCGTCAAACTTTCTCATTCACAGAATTTAAATTTACGAAACTTCAATTTGAATAAAAAATTTATAATGCTCCGACAAATTTTCAATTACGAAAAAACTTATTTTGTCCACGATTTGAAACTTATATTTATTGTAAATTATATTTCTTCTCGTATAATAAGATCGGAAAAAAACTAACAGTCGAAAAAAGACACAATTTTCTTCAAAGTATCAAATTGATGCCAAAGGGGAGAAAATTGATAAAATTGATAAAAAAAAAATGTTAATCAATTTTTTATTCGCTCCACATTTTTTATATCAATTCGACGCAATTTGACACTTTAAAGTTAACAGCAAAAGCTTAAATTTCCTTCTTTCAAGTTTCATTCATGAAAAATTGACTCCAAAAAAAAGCGTAGAGTAAGAAAAAAATTCTTATCAGCAAAAAAATATCAGACGTTTCCCAAATTGATGAAATAAATAAAATAGAATATAAAATAAAAAAGAGAGGCTTTCGGGATTATACCAATTGAAATTTGATTTTGATCGAAAGGCTCTTCTTTCCTATTATTTTTTATTTTTTTTTCTTTTTGCGATTTAAGCTCATCGTTTGCCATCGCAGTTAATTAAACCAATAAATGTATGTACCTGCTCCACACAGCTTTAAATCGAGTACCCTCCCCTCCCCCCACCCAGCGCCCAATCTACTCATCTCTGTTAGGCGTCAACTCGTCCATAAATCACTATGTAATCGACATTTAAACCACAAATATATCATCCACGGTGCTCGAATTCGCTTTTCGGTGAATAATCTCAAACCGCGCGCGTTAACATCGATTGGGAACTTCTGCTCCACGACAGATCGAATTGACAATTAAATTAGGCCAATTTCCAAAGGGAGCAACCGTCGTCCCATTAATTTGAATTCAGGACACTCTCTTGTGTCAATCAGTTTGTTTCTAAATTAACGATCTGTTTACATCAGTTTCCGAGTCGAGTCACGTTATTTATTTTTATCATTTTTTCACTCCTCTCTTCAGTTAATTTTGGTTTATTTCCAATTTTTTTTATATATATAGCGCGCATGTTTTTTTGTGTATTATTCTTACGCTCCACTTATATTTATTGTTTCAATGAATAAATTTAGTTTATTTATTTATTATTTAAAATTTAGTTTATTGTTATTCATTTATTTCAAAATTGTTGGGTAAATAGAAATAAATATGGGATAAAAGCTAACAACAAATTATTGTTCAATGGCAAAAATATTATAACGGGGGAAAAAAATTCATTTACATAAAAGTAATCGTATTGTGAATTATTCACGGTTCATAACTCCGATTTTTGAAAAAGTATTTTAAAATAATAATAATAATAATAATAATAATAAAAATAATAATAATATTAATAATATAATAATATTAGAAATTCAATTATTTTTAAGACAATTTTAAAAAAAAATTTTTAAATTCAATTATTTTTTTATAATCTAAGATTTTTTCACTGAAATCTATTTTTAAATCAATGTTTATGAGCAAATTCAACCAGAATTCAATTATTTAAATACAAAACTAAATAATGTATTGAATAATTGAATATTTCTTGGAATTCAATTCCTATTAAAATTTTTATCAACAAATTTTTAAACAATTAAATTCTTTGGACGAATTTTAATAAAATTTTTAAGAATTTTTTCGAGGAATTCGATTAAAATTCTATTAAATAATCGTATTGTGAATTATTCATGGTTCATAATTCCGATAATTTTGAAAAAGTATTTTAAAAAAATAATAATAATAATAATATTTGCTGTTTGTTACAAAACATTCATTACTATTTTGTAATCTGAACAAAATAGATCTTTTCGTTACAAAATAACAATAATATTATTTATAAAAAATCATACTGGTAATAATATTGTTAATCTAAAAAAATAATGATAATAGAAACAACAACAACTTTAATAATAATAAAAATAATAATAATAATAATAATAATAATAATAATTATAATAATGATAATTATAATATAAACAAAAGGAAAACCGAAAGATTTTTTCTTTCTAGTTTGACAACTTTGGGACAAATTTTTCTACAATCATTGAGAAGTATTGTATCATAAATTTTAAAATTCAATAAAAAATTTTCATAAATTTTTAAAAATTTCATTTTCAATTATTATTTTTGCTAACCTGAAATTTTTGAAGTTCCTATCCTGTCCTCGTCCTCTTGTAATTGTCGCCGCTGATTGTTTGATGAAAAAATTGCACTCACTCACGTGAAAAAAAAAATTCCGAACACTCCCGAAATTACGTTTTAAACGAAAATTGTCATATTTTTTACAAAAAAAAAAAACAATTAAAGTGATTAGAAAATACTTTTTAATTACTAAACGACCGCGGTTTTAAAGAAATACGAGCACTCCCGAAAAAAAAATTTGCCGAATTAAAATAATTTTTAATAAATATTAAATAAATATTAAATAAATATTAAATAATTTAAACAAGTTAATTTATAATAATTGACAGCTAATATTTACAATTATTTTGTAATTCTCTTTTTTCCAATTAATAATTCTACATTTAATTGTATTCATAAATTTATAAATGGAAATTTAATTAATAAAAAAAAGTTAATTAAAGTTTAATTAATTAATTAAAGTTAATTGTTAAAAAAACAATTTAAAATCGTTTTTTTTAAATTAATAGAAAATTTCATTCATTTTTTGAATAAATAAATTAACAATTTCCCAAATAATGAGAATATAAAATAAAAATAAAAAATAAAATGTAAAATTGAAAAAAATAACAATTTAAAATTGTTTTTTCTAAATTCATATAAAATTTAATTAATTTCATGAACAATAAATTAACAATTTCCCAAATTACAAATTTTCTATCACATTTTACACCTCTCCACAAAATTTGAACTGAAATTTCTATTGAATATTTTACGAGGAATTATAAAATGAAAAATGGCGCTAGAATCGATTTAGCACGTGGTCTTGAAAATAAATTTCAAAATTAACCAAAAGATTACTTAGGAAAATTTTTATAATCCCATATTCATTAAATTGCAAAGAGAAATATTTTTTCGTAATTAAAAAACAAAAAAATAAATTAAGTAACAAAATATATTAATGTCGAATAATAAAGAAAGTCGAGAAATCAAAAATATAGTTAATGGCGTCAGGTGCGCATCGACGCGAAAATTTGAAAAGAAAAAAAGAAAGCGAGGGAAATTTAAAAGTGATATTGCTTACAATATTTGCAAAAATATTTTTAAAAAAATTATAACTGATGTTTTGAAAAATTATTTTTTCTACTGTTAAATTTTTGATTTATTAATTTTTTATGTTTGAATTTGAAATATTTGTTAAATTTTTAATTTATTAAATTTTTATTTTTGAAATTTTTATTTTTTAATTTGAAATTTTTGTCGAAACATTCTTGTTGAAAATAGAAAATAATTGCAAAATGTTTTTGTTTATAATAATTTTCAACGCCAAAAATGATTGAATCTGAATTATTCTTTTCACAATTGCCTGCTAATAGTAAAAAAAATATTTATTTACAATATTAAATATCAATTCAAATTTAGTCGAAAGATGGAAATTACTTTGAGTTAATGCGTAATATCAGCTCACGTCGCATTTATATAAATTGAATAAATTGAAATACAATCAATAATTAAATGCTTTTGTCATCATTTATTACAGTAACTCTTGAAATTTCTTCCTATCGACCAACAAAAATTTTAAAAAATCAATTAAAAATTTATTCTCATAAAAAAATGTATATTCTGAATGAACTTTAACAAAAATAATGATTATGTGGAAAATAAAAGAAATATTTAAACAATTTACATTTATTTATTATATCATTTCTAGTTCTATGCTATACAAAGAATCGAATTTCATTTTTTTCATTAAAAAATAATTTTCTTTAATATAAATTTATTATTTTTTTAAACCTAGTCTAAATTAAATTAAAATTTATTCTACAGTAATAATTAATTTTTATTAATTTAATAAATGTTTAATCAATATTTAATTAATGTTTAATTAATGTTTAATTCAAAAAAAGTAAAATATTTATTATAAATAAAAAAATAACTTTTACCTATTTTCTAGAATTGCAAAAAATAAATCAAATAGTAAAGACTTGTTTAGAGAAAATATATAAATCTTTCAGTCGATTTACGAAACTTTTTGATTTATTAATTTGGCCTGTACAATTTTACTACAAATGTAATAATAATAATATTATAATAATACAATTACAGTGTTTTTTTATAGTAACGATCAATGTTTGAATTGAATCAGTTTTTTTCTATTATAAATACGTGTACCGGAGACATGTATCTTAAAAGTACATATAAATCTCATCCACAGATGCAGAAAAATGCAATCATTATTTTCTTTCATTTCCCCTTCTTGTTTTTTTTTCTAAAAATGCGGTTTTGTTTTTCAATTTATTTCTATTATTTCTTTTTTTTTAAAGATTATCATAATAATTGAGAAAATTTAGCCACCGCAAAATGTGAAAAAACACTTTCAATATAGGCAAAAGGGTAGTATTGATTATATTTATATTTAATTTTTTTTTCATGTTAGCAAAAATCAAAGTTGGCCAGGAAATTTTTTTTACACAGTAAAAGCTATAGGCAACTGGCGGAAATGACTTGTGTTTTTGTTTACTTATTATAAAAGGTCTTCAACTTTCAAGTATTATAGGGCTTCGGTTTTGTGGTAAAAAAAAATATAATCTTAAATTGAAAAATTTGTTTTGAAAATGTGAAAAATATTTTCAAAAAGAATGCAAAATCACAAATTATTATTTTTGCACTAAATAATTATTTCGAAAAAATTAAATGCAAACTTGAATTAATTATAATTCACAATTAATATTGTTTCTCTCATTTTTCATTTTAAGAAAAACTGTTGAATTGTCACGGAATTCAATTTATGAGTTTAATTAAAAATCAATTTTTTGCTTCGAAATAAAGTAAAGAATTAATGTTAAAACATTATAATCTTTTTACTATACGAGTAAAAAATTACATTCGTAATAATCATTAATTAATTAATAATTGAATACAATTTAATTTTATATACAGACAATTAATTAACAATTGAAATTAATTGAAGGCCCGGATGGTTTGGATACTCTGGTATTATTTTTACTATTATTATTATTATTATTATTATTATTTTTATTATTCATTTATTTATTTATTTTTACTCTTCTTTTACCACGTTCACTTTTTTACTGAATGAACTTCATTAATAAATGACAATATTATTTTAATATTATTTTTATCATTATTATTACTTTACCATTATTATTTTTTCATTGTTATTATTATTATTATTATGTTTAATTATTTCCTAGGTAGAAAAGATTTGAAATCATGGTTACAAAATTTTTACATTCAGAATTTAATTATCACTATAATAATTATCCGATTTGCGTCGTTTATTCGAAGAAATTTGAATAATTAGCATTGTTTTTTAATTCGTAGACAATTCAACAGAAATTTTGTATTACGATAATGATAACAATAATATTAATAAAAAAAAGTTCTCTTCTGATTGAAAAAAATTGTAATTAAAAAAAAATTATTCAATCAACCAGTTTTTGCTAAATATTCGACTAATAATACGGACTATGGAATAAGAAATTCTCTCTGACATTATACAAACTTTTAGGAATTATTTAAATTCAAGTTTAGACAACTATATATTTTTCTTTTGCATTCACGAAGCAAGACTTGTACAAATATTTATTTTTATTAAAAAATATTCAATTTTCTTTTTTTTTTCTTCCTATTATCATTAATCGATTTTCGATATTTTAGATTGTAAAAGACTAAAATTGTGAATTATCATATTTAATCATAGAAATGCAAAGAATGAAAGTTAGACCACTTTTAAATCTGAAAAAATGTACACGTATATAATATATAATATGTATGCCTCAAAAGGAGATCGAATTATTGGTAGCACATAGTTTTTTTTTCCTTTTTCATCTATCTGTATATTACAGGAGTCCCCGATAAATACTGCGTAGTAGTTGGCGAAATAGCTGAGAATTATTCTAAAGTCCTTATTATTATAACTGTAGCTTATACTTATTCTATTTTTTTCCATGTTTATATACAAAGTTAATCAAACAAAATACTTATCAATCATTTCATCGACAAGTCTCGTGTTTAATTATAATCTCTGTATACATTCAATTATTTATATATAAACATAGTACAGAAAAGTGTTTTCGATTATTGTTTTACAATTATATTTATCGTAATAGCGATCTAGAATTGAAAATAAAAAAAAACGAATTGTCTTTCTTACAGAGAAACGATCTTTTTATAGTTTCGTTCAGTAAGTATAAATGCATTTGGCAATCAATCAAAAAACCTCCGATCGATTAAGTCGCAACAATCTCGATTCAAATTGTTCTAATTCATTATTTTTTTTAAATTAAACATTAATTTCAATTCAATGCGTATAATTTTCTTTTTAATCAACAGAATAAATTTTGAATTTAATTCTATTCAACAAAATCTTTGGCGTTTAGAAAACATTTTTATTTTTAAATATTGATATTCTTTTAACAAACTCAATACATCATTTTTAAATAAATTTATAATATTCTACTTGTTAAATAATTCTTTTAATAACTAAAAAAAGTAAATTTAAAATTCTTTTTCATCCTTTTCTCTTTGAATTTTTTTTCCATAATATTTCTTATAAATTTTTTCCTTATGACAAATTATTTTCTACTTTTTGTAAATATTCTATTATTTTTAAATAATAAAAAAAACTTATTTGTAGATTATTTTCAAACCAAGACTGTCGCAAAATAATCGACTTTTTTTCGTAAAATTAGCGAATTACTGTTCATTCTTTACAAACTTAGCTTATACAAAAAACTTTTTCTTCTCTTATTCGAATATAAAAAAGACAAAAATGCAAATTTCGTGAACATTTCTCAAAACTCGCACTGATTTTGGTAAAATCAATCTTTCAATCTTGCACTTTAAGTGCGGAATAATATTCTATTTTTTCTCATCGCTCTTATCCAATTATCATTTTGTAAAAAAAACAAACATTTTAATTAATATCTATATATAATTAATTTGAATCGAACACATAAGATTATGCGCAAATCTTAACGAACAGTATACATTATAATTATATAATATATATATATTTGTTTTTCATTTTATTTATATTTATATTTATATTTATAATTTTTATATTATTCATTGTCACCGTACTTCATCAACATCGATGTAAAATAAATCACAATTATATTTTTTTCCTCCTTTTTATTTTTTCATTGACCAGAAAATCGGTCAATGCAATCATCTCGATAACAGTATTTTTTTTTAAAAACTATTTTTCGGTTTTTGCTAAAGGCTAAAAAATACTCTTCTTACGCAAACCGTAATTACATCATCGTTTACAACTTACATAAATATTGGAGTATTTTGGTTTTCGACATTTTCTTTTTCAAATAAAAAGCAAAAAAAAAGATTTTCTTTATTAATAGAGATTTTTTACCTCTAGCATTTTTTTTCTTCTTATTAGGTATCTAATATACTTTCCAACTTGTGACATATAAATGTACCAATTATTATTTTTCTTCACGCATAAATACACAGACACAAAGTATGTAAAAATTTTTTTTAGTTTTTGCTTTTCATTTGTTAATTATCGAGAATAACACGAATATTTGTCTGTTTTGGCATTTACACAGATTTCACACGCACGTTTAGTGTAAAGCAGTTAATTTAATTTTATCTATTCATGATTATAGATATCTAATTATTATCAACAGGTGAATGGATATTCGCGATGACTATTAATCATGCAGAATGTATGACCCAGAAGAAGGTATTTTTTAAAATCTTTTTTCTCCTGTTTTCTTTTCTTTTTTTTAATTCCTAGCGATTAACACCGAATATTTTTGAAAAGCGAGATTATGTGCGTGTCATCTTTTCATTTCTTTCTCTCAACCAAAACGTGTAATTACGCTAAGGTAAAAATGTCTATTTTACAACATGTATCTGCGATTCTAAATTTCTTGGCTGTATCTAATAATAATATCTAATAATATTAAAATATTAAAATAATAATATTAAAATAATATTAAAATAATAATATTAGAATAATATTAAAATAAAAATATTAAAATAATATTAAAATAATATTAAAATAATAATATAAAAAAATAATATAATAATAATATAATATTATAATAATAATAGTAATAATAATAATAATTTATGAGCTTTTTCTATTATAGACACTTCTAGTTGAAATATAAAATTTCTTATTAAAGCGACCAAAGTCTCCCGGTTTGTAAAGATAAAATTATTTTGACTTTTCTGGGATTACTTTGTCACTATTCATAATCTTCTGTTTAAATTAAAAAAAATGTACAAGTAAAAAATTTACAAAAAGAAAAATAAATTTCATTACATTACTTTATTTAAAAAAAAAACAATCTTAGACAAAATATTATCAAAAAACAAAAACCCCGGATAGTAGAAGGAATTTTTGCGAATCAAAAGGAATTTCCTTACAGTTTCTCATCGTTTGTAAGTCAAGATCATTCTCGAATAAATGCAATTTCCATTTAGTGGAAATTTTTTTTAAAACATTAAACTGAATCAATTTTTTTCAATCAATATCCTTTCCTCTTTTTTCTCTTTTGCAAAAAATCGTAATAAATTTAGAAAAAAAATTTATTCAATTATTCACGAGTGTTCTTAAGCGTGTGATATGTAACTCGATAGATGATAAAAAAAAAATTTGATAAAAATGTCATTCGCTAAACTTTGGTACACACACGAAACGAGAATTGATCAATTTGATGAAATAAATTAACTTACGGGAGGAATGGGGGCCGGGGGAAGGGGCTTGTCGAGAAAACAAGAAGGCGAACTATAAAAATCATTGATTTAGATGATTGTAGTGATTGTTGCTGGTAGCGATGTTGGTCACGCCACACTTGTGTCCTGTTCGCCCCAACCTTCGCTATCACACTCGCTCTCGGATGCTGTGTCGCTATCACTAAACTCAACAGCAACTCGACGCGCCAATATCGATGCAACATCGTTTAATGCATTGACACGCTCAACTTCTTTCTGCTCAATCTTTTCCACTTTACGCAATTTTATTCCTGAAAGAAAAAATTAAATTTATTCAATACAAATAAATATTTGTAGTCGAGAAGTCAATTTCAGGGCTCGAAGCAGTGAAAGTATTTAAAAATATTTAAAAATAAGGAAAATACGGACATTATGGACCAAAAATTAAAAATTACGGACCAACTGACAAAAATAGAATCAGGTCGAATCAAATATAAGAGAACATTTTACTTAAAACTAGAAATTTAATTTTTCATTCATACAAAACATGAAGAAATCGATCACTTCGAGTCTTCGACTCGAAGTCATCCATTTCTTCATGTTTTATAATAATTAATATTAATTATTCTTAAAAATAATTTATAAAAATTAAAATCACTATCAATTCAATTATTATTTTTCACAATTTTTATCTAAACTTGTTCTTTATATCGAATATTTTTAATAATTTTCGAAAAAGTTCTTTGCCAATTTAAAATTCATTTCTTTACAATATTTAATTTTACGCAATTTCAATTATTAGTTAAATTCTTTTATTAAATAAATATTAGAAAAGAGAAACTAAAAATAGTAATAAAAAAACTCAATTAAACTTTTTCAAAAAAATTAATTACAAACTTCAATTATTTTCTAAAATTCACGCTTTTTTGTTTTAATATTCAATAATTATCTAAAATTTCAACTGAAATTCTTTTTTATGAAATAAAATTCAATTTTTATCAGAATATTCTACTAGAATTCAATTATTTAAATAAAAATAAAACGCAATTAAATAATTTATTGAAGAATTGAACGATTCTTAAAATTCTATTTCCATAAAAAATTGTTATCAACAAATTATCAAATACTTGAATTCTATTAACGAATTATAATAAAATTTTTCAGAATAATTACATTTTTAGAGAAATTCGATTAAAATTGTTGTAAAAACAATTGAAATTCTGAACTGAATTTTATTATTTATGAAAATAATTGAATTCTTGCAAAGAATTTTATTAAAATTTTCAAAAATAATTAAATTCTTGTAAAAAATTAACAGGAATTCAATTATTTTTAAAAAATTTAATAAAATTCTTGGCATAAATTAAAAATAACAAAATTCTTAGCAGATCTTTAATTACTTTTAGAAATTTTAATAAAATTTTTCGCAAGAATTTAAATATTTTCGTAAAATAATAAAAATCTTTGCAGGAAATCAATTATTTTCAATAGTCTTAATAAAATTCTTCGCAAGAATTCAATTATTTAAAAAAATATTAGAATTTTAGCAGAAATTCAAACATTTTAAAAAGTTTTGATAAAACTTTCTTTGATAGAAATTCAATTATTTTTAAGACAATTTGTAAAAAATTTTCCAAATTCAATTATTTTTTTATAATCTAAGATTTTAACTGAAATCTATTTTTAAATCAATGTTTATGAGAAAATTCTACCAGAATTCAATTATTAAAATACAAAAATAAATAATTTATTGAATAATTGAATGTTTCTTGGAATTCAATTCCTATTAAAAAATTTATTAACAAATTTTTAAACAATTAAATTCTTTGTACGAATTTTAATAAAATTTTTAAGAATTTTTCGAGGAATTTGATTAAAATTCTACTAAAAATAATTGATTTCCTAAAAAGAATTTCATTATTTACGAAATTAATTGAATTCCAGTAAAACTTTATTAATTATGAAAATAGTTCAAATGATTACGAAGAAAATTAGAAAAAAATTTGTTATTAATGAGATTTTTGTGAAATTTTTATTATTTTTTGAAAATAATTAAAAGTTTTTGCAGAATTTTAATAAATTTTGTTTTAAAGAATTAAATTCTTTTGGTAAATTTGATAAAAATAGTAGATATTGAACAATATTTAATTTTTGCGAAGGATTTTATTACTTTTGAAAATAATTCAAATTTTGCAATGAATTTTATTAAAATTTTGAAAATAATTGAATTTTATTACTTTAGAAAATAATTGAATTTTATTAAAATTTTGAAAATAATTGAATTTTATTACTTTAGAAAATAATTGAATTCGTGTGATTAATATTGTTAATTATGAAATTAATTGAAATTGTTTAATGAATTTTAATAAAATTTTTTGAAAATAATTGAATTTTGTTGAAGAATTTTGCTATTTATACAGATAAATGAAATGTTGACAATGTTTTTTAGTTTTTTTGAAAATATATGAATTTCAGAGAAGAATTTTAATATTTCTAAAGATAATTGAAATTTTGACGAGAATTTAAAAAAATTTTTGAACATAATTGAATTTTGGCGAAGAATTTGATTATTTTTAAAAAATAATTGAATTTTTGCGAAGAATTTGATTATTTTTAAAAATAATTGAATTTCTGCAATCATTTGTAATTTCTCTAAAATTCTCCAAATTATATCGTACAATTTACGAACTTTTCGTCATTTTTCAAAGAAATTACGGACTTTACGGACCTTTTTTCAATAAAACGGACTTTTACGAACTTGAAGCAAAGTTAGGACTTTTTCAGGATTTACGGACCTACTTCGAGCCCTGCAATCTGTATTTAAATATTACTTACCGTCTCGAATTGCTTTGAGAAGATCATTTCGTGGATCGACCAAAGGAATGTTCGGATTTGTTTTTCTGATCTCGCCGTCAATAATATTCTTCAGAGGCCGTAATTTCGGCGGATTATTTGCAATCATTTTTGCAATGTCGCCATTCGTCAATGGCAAAGGTGGCGATGGACCATTGGATATTGGTAGAGGCGGTGGTGGTGGAGGTGGCGGTGGAATATTACACGGCGGTGAATTTGGTCTAACGGGCGTTGGATCGGGTGTTGGTGGCGGTGGCGGCAAATCCTGTGGTGCCGGATCAGGTTCATCGATGCCCATTTGATTCAAATGATTCTGTTGATTCGCTGTCGTTTGATGTGTCGGCAATGGACTATTTGATCGACTTCCATTTCTATTTATTAAATGCGACGGTATGGAACCTATAGAGAGTGAAACGAACCAAAAGAAGGAGAAAAAATGCAAAAAAAAAACAATTACAATGAATATTGAAATAAAAAAATTGAAAAAAATCCCGAGAGAGAGAAGAAAAGAAATGGTTAGTAAATTGATTTGTGAATTGTTGGATGAATGTGATTTTCGTTTTGAACTTACCGTTCATTGAGGGTGGGGACATCGTTTCACCAGGAGGCGGCGGTGGAGGTGGCAATGTATCCCTGGCGGTGCTCGTCGCTCGTCCTCTCGTGGGGGTGTTGTTTGCAGAAGCTATGGTAGGAGTAGAATTACTGGAAGCATTGCTAGGGGGAGCTGGAGGAGGTTGCGAGGGTCTATTGCGACCTCCTCTGCTCGGCGTACCTGGACCACTTGGGCTTTGATACGTCTCGCTACCTGGTTGTCCTTGTCCAGGACCGTAATGTGGACCGTACAAACTGTCGTCGTACCCTTGGACTGCATAATTTCCCGTTCTGCAAACATTTTCTCTTATTAGTAATTTTTTCAACTGGGAATTTAATTAAATTCTCAAAAATGATATTTTAGCAGAAAGTGAATATTAAACAATAAATTGTTCAAAATTAAAATTAATTCTTTTTTAAGGATACAATACCTGTAGTGCTCGGAGGTAGGTGGACTGTAAAGCTGATGTTCCTCAGGTGGATAGCTTCGCCTTAATTCAATGCTATTGGGCCTTGGGGGTCTTTGATCCGTCATCACCATTCCCAGCAGTGCCTCATCTGGAATATTGTGCGGTGCTCGATACTGAACACCTTGAGCGGGCATAATATATTCGCCATGGCCCTCAGCCAATCGTCGTTGTCTTTCTCTCGTATTATGTGGTTGTCTAACGCGTTTCTTGTATCTTCCACCGCCTCCGCCACTTCCGTCAGTCCGAGTCTTGTGCGGCTATTGAAAAAGAAAAACAAAATTCAATAAACAATTAAAATCCAATAATTCATCACAAATTTGCGCGCTATTCAATCAAACATTATATGCAGTTATTAAAAAAATGCAAGCTAAAATTATTTTCTTTCCTTTTTATTCTCCTTTTTTTGATTGATAATATTTCAATTTGGTGATGTAACCAATATAACCATCCAGTGGACATTCGAGAGTTTAACAAAAAAATTAATTTAATTTAACAAAAAATTAATTTAATTTAACAAAAAACTTATTTTCCTTTCTTCAATATTTTACCCATTCGATAAAAATTTAAACAAGAAACGGAACTTGATTTACGAATAAGAAAATCTTCCATGTCACTGGATAGTCACAAAGTTTGCATTTTATAGCAAAAAATGACGTGTAGGAAATAAAAGTAGTATTCTTGTGCACTATATGTACAAAATTTCCAATGTGATCTGCTTTTAGAATCTTCATGTTTAACGATTTTCAAATTCAGGACTATTTTCATTTCCTTGGTGCGAAATGTGGAAAAAAATTGTTATGACCATAATATAAATTTTCAAATAAAGATCTCAAAGATCATGAACGATTTACAAAAACAAAAAAACAAAGGACTGGGAACAATAGATATATGTATACACTTTTTTTTAAATTTAACAGTAATTAATAATAAAGAAAAAATAACTATCAATAACAATAGTGATAAATACGAAAAGAATTTAATCAGAATTAGAATAAAAACATTTTTAAATTACTAAAACACCACTTAAAGTTCTTAAAGAAGTGATGATCTTAATGATTGTGAATCTTTACATGCTAGAAATTTTTATTATTTTAGCTTTTAATTTTCCACAATAATAATAATGTAAAATTTGATTTATCGATTGATGATAGGCACACAATATGAAAAGGCAAACATATGATGATTATATATATATAAAAAATGAAGGGTAAAAAAATTAATGCAAAGTGATGACTTTTGTCTAACCTAGCACACTACAAAAAACTTTCAAAAGCGAGCACGTAGAGCATAATATTATAATCTATATTAGCATAAAAGTCAGTTAATGAAAACGTCACACGGATGTGAATTCAATTATGAGTGAATATAATGGTTGAACGATTAATAAAAGTTCATTAACATTGAAAAAGGGGTTGTAAAAAAACTACAAAGATCCAAACCATCGACTTGCCTCTCTGAACGGTTCGGCATATTCAGACTCGGTCTATAACCACAGGGACAGTTTGAATAAGTTAAAATGTGTCATTATTAGTTTTACAATTAATAAATTAATAACATTTTTTATAATACATTTAAAAATGCTAAGCGATTTTTAAGTATTATACACCATCAAAATATCAATTCGATATCATTAATTTTAACTATACTTAAAATTTTACTCTATCAAAGAATGTAAATGTTTTTTCGTAAATTCAGTTTTAATTTCCTCATAAGTAAAAAATATCCTCGGGGAAAAATATTTTCCCAAGTATCGAAATCGTGAGGAATAGAATATCGAATTGAAATTCGAGGCTCTTGGAAAATAAGATCTTTTCCTTGGATTTCTGGAAGATTTTACCTTTTTGCCTTTATCGTGTAATTTCTTTTCCGTGTCCTTGAGCATTTCCTGACTCCAGAGGTCAAAGAAATAATTTGGATCGGTGTAGAATTTCAATCCATCCTTTCCGTCGTCCCTAAAAATGACGATTGCATAACAATTAGTTTTGAAAATTGAAAGAGAAGGAATATTATTTAAATTTTTCGTTTTTAGAAAATTGAAAGTGAAACTGAATTAGAGAATTTACCTGTAAACATTGAGTTTATCGAGAGGTGGCGGTGGATCGCATTGGTGATAAGTTTCTCGCATCGCTGTGGGCATTGTGTCCCTGGAGACGACTTGCTGATCAAATACCACCGAACTCTTGAAGGCCTTCCTCATATGAATGTCTTGCAACGAAACTGCAATTACACCAATTAATTAAAAATTACATCCAAGGATAATTCAAAAATTAATCAAAAAAATATTAATAAAAAATTACAGCCAAGGATTAATTAATCAAAAATTACAACCGAGGATTAATTAATCAAAAATTACAAGCGAGGATTAATTAATCAAAAATTACAACCAAGGATTAATTAATCAAAAATTACTACAAAAAATTAATCAATAAAAAAATGGGAAATTTGAACTTGGTTTTGAATAATTATCGGAGGGGATTCTGACCTTCCTCGACGTTACTGTCAAGTTGAGTGACTTTGACAGCGAGCCTGTCTATCCTTGCTTGTAAGGAATTGGCTCTGTCGCTTAAACTATGAGCTTCCTTGGCTAGTTCTCCAAATAAGTCTTCGGCGTGCCTCGATAAACTCGACAGTTGCCTTATGGTATTGGCGAGTGTCCCGTTTGTCGCTGCTTCTAATTCCGATGGAAGAGGAAAGTCCTCGGGTATGGTGCCCCGTGCAACGTGCACGGGCTCCACCAACCGTTTTGGAAGCGGCATTCTCTCGCCGGAGTTTTTTTCAACACTCTGGCCAGCCTTCGACTCACCGTTCTCTCGTCACCTACAAAAACAAGAAGCAAATTAATAAACATTCAAAATTTTCTCCCTTCTTATAATTAATAATTAACTAAAATTTCCACTCTCCCTTTATTTGTTATTCAGAAAAGTAAATTATTAACCAAAATTTATTTTAGTTAAAAATTGCAAGGAAACCCCAACCGCAAGGGAATAATAATTTACAAAATTAATTTACAAAATTATTTTACAAAATTAATTCACAAAATTAATTTACAAAATTAATTTACAAAATTAATTCACAAAATTAATTTACAAAATTAATTTACAAAATTAATTCCCAAAATTAATTTACAAAATTAATTCACAAAATTAATTCCCAAAATTAATTTACAAAATTAATTTACAAAATTAATTTACAAAATTAATTTACAAAATTAATTCCCAAAATTAATTTACAAAATTAACTAACAAAATTAATTAACAAAATTAATTTACAAAAATTAAATAACTAGATGAATTTAATCCAGAGTTTATCCAATCAAACCTTGTGATTTGACCGTAAATAAATTCATCCCGATTAAATTACTAATCAAGTTTTGCTGAAATTAATTAAATCCAACTGAAATGAATTTAAATTCCAAATACAAATTTTTCCATTTTATTCATCGACTCTCGTAAAATTATTTTCCATTACTGTTTAATCGCTAGATACGTAAATTTTTATTATGAGAAGTAAATATTAAATTTAATTAATTAAAGATCGTCGAGACTGAGAGAAATGCAAACTTCCGGTCACAAAGAGGCATAGATATTACAAATTTAAATCACTTTATCCGAACGATTGCAATGAGATTGCATAAATAATAAGTCGGTCAATTGTAAACACAAACCACGTGCTTGAATTATTGTCGACAGCAGGTGTGTTATTAAATAACTAATTAAAAATTTAAATCTCGTCAATAAGTTCAGTCAGTTCAATAACTAAAATACAAAAACTAAATTAAATCAATATCAACAACATTGGATAAAATTAACATAAATAAAGGAAGTATAGATTATTAAACGAAGTGAAATAATTATTTTAAATATTAAAAAATTAATTATCATTAATTAATTGAAATAGTGTTAAATTAATTAATTAATTAAAAATAATTTAATTAGACTTGAAATTAAATTCAAATAATAAAAATAATAATAATGGATAATAATTAATGGAAATAGTGTTAAATTAATTAATTAATTCAAATAGTGTTAAATTAATTAATTAATTCAAATAGTGTTAAATTAATTAATTAATATTACTGATTTAATTGAATAAATAAATATTTAACTATTAAAAATTCATTTAAATATCCTCCCGACAAAAAAAGTCCCATAAATTATTATTTTTCGAATATTTTAATCGTGGAAAAAGAAATACGAGATCATTCTGAATTCAAAATAGAATAATGAAATTAATTTATGATGAAGCCTCATCGAAGGCAAGTTTTTATCAAATAAATATCAAGTTTCTGTATCGGGAGACCATTTTTATTTATCCCCCAATATTCTTTCGTACTATACTTTTACTCACACACAAATTTGTCTATTATCACATTCCCATAAAATATCTACCGTTAGCTTTGCATGCAACGGTGAACAACTTCGCAGATACTTCAATGTCGATACTACATTAAATCCTTAAAAGTTCGCGCAACAGTTTTTTTTTCTTTTCTTTCTTTTTTTTATTCGCCGACAGAAAAATGATTTATCGCCAAATTCAATTATTCTTCAAAAAATTCCTTTACAGTGTTATTTATGTGTGAAAAAGTCTTCGAAGGCAATCTATCAATTTTTATCTATATCATGTTTATTTTTACTATAATCGATTTTTAAAAGAATTAAGTTCATTCGCCAATGATTTTCGTTTTTTAATTTTGATTATTATTGATTTTTACTAAGATGGATTATAACTATTATTGATTGTTATTAGTTAATAAATAAAAAAGTATTTAAAAAAGTATTAGTTATAAAAAAGTATTTTATAACTATTATTGATTGTATACTCAGAGAAATTGTATATTTGTCTCAGAACCAACTAGACTTTTTATTTGTTTTAAATAAATTTTATTTGGCTTAAATAAATTTTATTTGGCTTAAATAAAATTTTATTTCAAACAAATAAAATGTCTAGTTGGTTCTGAGACAAATATACGTTTATTTAAGTCAAATAAAATATGTTTCGTTTAAATAATATTTTTCTTTGGGTGTAATTAATTAATAAATAAAAGTATTAAAAAAGTATTAATTAATAAAAGTTGAAAAAAATTAAATTCACAATGTTAGAGAAATGAGCACGGAGAAGCGGTCTTCCCACCAAAAAAAAGTGGAGGGGAGTCGCTTCTCCTCACTTCTCGCTCGTTATATACAATAATTTATGAGACAAATCGAAACAATTTATTCGTCATAAAAGCCAATCATCTAGCATCGTCTATCATCAAACTAGCACATTTATTTCCTGCAGGAAAACATATTATATTGAATAATACCTTTATTCTTTATAAAATCAAAATAATGAGACCTAATAACAATTTTTTTTCTTTAGGAACATTTTCATATAGTACCTGATTCATAAGTTTAATTTTTATTCTCTATAATATTATTTCTATTTCTATTTCTATTCTCTATAATATTATTTCTATTTCTATTTCTACTCTCTGTAATATTATTTACATTTCTATTTCTATTTCTACTTCTATTCTCTATTTTTTATTCCCTTCTTTGACAAAATACGAGTTAAAAATATTTAATGTCAACTCATTTAATTTTCATCAAGGGAATATTTCCCCAAGAGGATAAATAATAAACAGGCGATCAATAAAAAAACGGAGATAAATTTGATAGAATAAAGAATTATTGTAAATCTGCGTGGATCATCATCAACATCATCTGACAACACTGCTTCTCACTATTAAGCTAATTAAATGAGAGACGGTGGAAGTATCAAGAGCAAAGTGAATATTATAAAACACTCTCGTATATATAAACTCTCGCCTCCAGTATTCTCAAATTCCAAGAGAGAGATAAAATAACATCATCCTGCTCTCTATGTCGGCATGTTTCGTACTTCTATTTGTCTATTCCCAACTCTATATTTAAGTCAATTTTTTCCCTTCTCAAAATTAATATCATAATATTACTTTTAATTCAAGCTATAGTTTGAAACTTACATTTGAATAATAAAAATAAATAATAATTATTAAAATAATAAAAATAAATAAATAATAAAAATAAATAATAAAAAAAGTAAATAACAATAAAAATAAATAATAAGAAAAATAATAATAATAATAATAATAATAATAAGAAATAATTCAATTTTTTCCCTTCTTAAAATTAATATTATAATATTATTTTTATTTTAAACTATAGTTTGAAACTTACATTTAAATAATAAAAATAAATAATAATAAAAATGAATAATAATTAAAATAATAAGAAAAATAAATAAATAATAAAAATAAACAAATAATAATATATTTTTAGTTAATAAATTAACAGAAAACATTATATATTAAATAACGTTAATTTTAATCAATCGAATCAAAAATCATTCGAATCAAAAATAAAATACCGTTTATTTTATACACTCAAATATGTGCTTCGAATAAATATTTACCATCGCGATCAACTAGCGGATTATTTTATCAAATAATTATTTTAACTCTATTATTAACATTATTTTCTTATTACTATTATTATTATTTATTATTATTACTACTACTATTATTATTATTATTATTACTATTATTTAACTTTACAATTAATTACAATATATAAAATTTTGTAACAATTATAAAAAAAGTATTATCTCGGTGTGAGCGGTATGCAAAAAAAATTCATATTGATTCCTTAGTATTCCTTCTGAATATACCGGAAATAGCATTTTTATCAGATGGCACACCAAAGACTTGCCGCTTGATTGAAACGTGTGATATTAATTATGAGAATAGCTATCTCATTGTTGATTGTGTTCATTAATGAAAGAAAATAAACAACGTTTATCACTCTGATATTATCAAATATTAATCTCAACTTCACAATTTCTAATAAAAATCTCGAAAATCTCTCAAATCCCAATCACAACAAATTTTTTTTGTAACACAATTTTTCAATAAAAATTCCCAAAAGAGCAACCAAATTTTTTTTCCAAGTTAGAAAAACTGTCAGCAATTAATGTCAAAGGGAAATCACGCCCAAAGTTCTAATAACTAAATAAAGGCTAAAAAATAAAAAAAAAGTATTCAATAAATGATAAATTAAGAGACTTTTTTTTATGAAGAAACGTCTGCTATAAAACTGTCATTTTATTTAAATCCACCTTTTACAATTGTATTATGTATATCCTTATTAGATAATTGTATATTATCTCTTTTGACACTCGGTAACCTATTGCCTATTGTTCCCTCGTCTCTTACGTGAATATAAATTACATATCATTATCTAAGCGCAAAAGAGAAAATCAAAATGCACTAAAAACGTCTCCGTAATATTATTAACCTATTTTTCCAAAAGCAAACAGACAGACAAGAAGAGAAAAACCATTTCACTGGTTTACAATCCATTAAAGAGAGAAGGAGTAGAGTAATCTGATAATTTTTCAGATTTTTACCTCCATTAGTGAGCGATAAAACGTGAATCATCACGAAAGGACTAGACTTCCTTTCTAAACATTATCATCTATGATAAATAAATAAAAATTAATTAAAATTTCACGTATGCGAATCATGTAATCAGTTAAGTAGTCATTCTCGCGACTAAATTTTCGAGGAATGAAGAATTTGTGGAACAAGATAACAAAACAGGCTGCCATTCAGTTTTAGAGGAATTAAACATAATTATCCTTTAAAAATGTTAGGAACATCGATTGTTTGTAAATTTAGATGAGAAAATTCTGCTACTGTTTCTCATCTCGTTACATAAACTCTCTAGGGTAATATTTAGCCAAACCATAATTTCTATTTAAGGAATTTTACTATTTTGATTAACACATATTTTTACGTAATACTTTCCATGGACAGTGAATATGATCAAAGTATTAAGAAAACAACTCGTTATAGTTATTTTAGTTAGCTAACAAATCAAAACTCATTAGTTATTTTCATTACCAAAAAAAAATCAACACAACTCATTAGTTATTTTGATTATCAAACAAATCAAAACAACTCATTAGTTATTTTGGTTACCTAACCAGGGTTGCCACAAAAATTTAATTTTCTTTTTCCCTGACTTTTCCCTGACTTCCAGACAGAATTTTGACTTTTTCCCTGACACTGAAAAATATTTTGTTTTACTCTAAAAATGATTAAATACTGAAAAAAATGTTTCTAATTTATTTATTTACCAATTTCTTTAATATTTTTAAATTAATCGAAAACAACAATAACTTCTTTAATCATTATTATTTTTCCATAGAAATTAACTTCTTTAAAATTCTTTATTAATTTTTATTATTTAAATTCAATTATTCCTAAAAATTCACGCAATAATGCTTTCAATATTAAATTATTATTCAAAATTAATACAATTTCCATCAAAATTCACTTTTAAATCAATTTTTATTAAAAAAAATTGATTTAAATTGATTTATATTCTACGAGAATTTTATTAATAACTGTTAAAAATAATTAATTTCTTTTAAGGAATTTATTTTAAATTTTACTGAAATTTATTCTATTAAAGAATTTTATAACAATTTTTCAAAAATAATTGAAAACTTTTTGAACAATTTAATTAAAATTTTTAAAAATAATTAAATTCATGCGAAAAATTAAATTCATTTTATTAGCTGTTTGTTTAAATAACTGAAATTTGATCAAGAATGTTATTAAAATTGTTGACAATAATTTAATTCTTAACAAAAATTTTTAAAAACTTTTTTAAATAATTAAATTTTTGCAAAGTATTTTATTACTTTCCAAAAAAATTGAATTCTTTTAACGAATTTTTTATATTTATCATAAAATAATTGAATTTGTACAAAGAATTTTATTAATTTGATTAAAATTCTTTAAAATAATTAATTTTATGGGAAGAATTGTTTTAAAAATACTTAAAATTTGCAATAAAAATAAATAAATTCCTAAATGAAATTTTAGCTTTTTATAAAAATACAATTGAATGTTTTTGTAGAATAATATCAAAAAATTTTTTAAAGTAAAATTATTTTATAAATTTTATATGAAAATACAATAAATATTGAAAATCGTTCAATTGCGATAAAAATTTGAAAATAATTGAAATTTTACAAAGAACATTCTATTTAAACTTTTTTAAATAATTGAAAACTTTTGTAGAAAAATTTCGCTATTTATGAAGATAATTTAATTTTTGACAAGATATTCATTAAACATTTTTTAAATAATTGAATTTCTTCGAAGAATTTTATTTTTTTTGAAAATAATTAAATTCTAGTGATGAAAATTGTTGTTTATAAAAATAATTGAATTTTGCAAAGAATTTCTTATAAGATTCCGGAAAAAAATTGAATTTTTGTAAAGAATTTTGTTATTTATCGCAATAATTGCGTTAAGACTTTTAAAATATTTAAATAATATTAAAAAATCAATTCTTATTGGAAATAGAAAAAAATGTTGATGGTTTTGTATTAGAATTCGTGGTAGATTCATAATTTATGAGACAAACAAAAAAGACTTCAAAATTTTCTAAAAAATTCTAAAAATTTAATTTTTTCCAGTACTTTTAATAAAAATCCCTGACTTTTCCCTGACTTCCCTGACCAATTCTATTTTCCCTGACATTTCCCTGACTTCCCTGACTTCCCTGACCTGTGGCAACCCTGCTAACAAATCAAAACAACTCATTAGTTATTTTCGTTACCTAACAAATGAAAACAACTCATTAGTTGAAATTTTCTACTTTACAGAACCAAGCAATGGATGTTATAAAAACAATAGTACCAAAATAATGAACCAAATTCCAAACTATAATATCCTCCACATCATCATAAATAATTTTCTATGTCCCTTTTTGTAAACGAAACAAACACCCAACACAATTGTATTCAAAATTAAAAATACAGAAGAATCACACCAACTACTGAATGCAGTTATTTTTAAACCCTACCAAAAAAAAAATGATTGAAGGCAAATAATAACGTAGGCACGTAAACCAATACCTTCCTTGCATGCGAACATAAACAGTGAATTGGGTGAATATCATGATGTGGTCACACAGTGAAATGTGCGGCTTGACTTGCATTACGAAATTGCGAATATTAGCAATGACTAACGCACGAGAACTGCCCACTATTTGTCATTTCGTATAAAAGGTTTCGAACCGCATGTTACCGCAATTACTCCTACGTGTGTCATTTTATAATGTACTCGGATATAATAACCATATCAAAATCACATTCATCGAATTTTTCAGATACTCCAATTTATCCTACAACATATCCATCTTGTACATCCAACAGTTTTTTATTTTAACAGTTTTTATTTTTTACACATGAACCAAGTCCGTTTCTGGCCCATTGGGCTGAAATATTTTTTACATTTGGATCAATGCAATTACTATTACTGCTATTAATACTATTACTGCTATTAATACTATTCCTGCTGTTATTACTATTTCTGCTATTAATACTATTTCTGCTATTACTACTATTTCTGCTATTAATACTATTTCTGCTATTAATACTATTTCTGCTATTAATACTATTTCTGCTATTAATACTATTGCTACAACAAATTACAATATAATAACAATCTTCTGCATTATATACTCTGTAACAACAATCATTACTTTCGGTACAACAGTTTTGCAGCCAACCACCGCAATTGGTATGAAAACCATAATTTAGAACTAGTAACATGAATTACTAGCATTATATATTTAAATTGAACCTCGATAATCACAAAATTACCATAACGAAAGGGAAATATTAACAAGTGCTACTAAATAATAATGCAATCATACAGCAACTACCGTAAATTATACAAAATTTCTTGAATACTCCATTGCAAAGTCGAGTAGCAGTAGTTACGCCAATGAACAAACAAAAACGATTCAAAAAAACTTGAAAAATATAGCAAATCAAATAACAAACCTTATACCAATGGAACATAATCTAATATATGATTTTGCGCATCGGGTTGACCCAAATCGTTCCAAAACCCAAAACAAAAAAATCGAGGAAGGTTATTAAGAATTTAATGCCAATAAGTTCGAGAAAATTTGGAACGTGTTCAAATATTGATAAGAATTTTGATTGCAGATGTGCATAACCGCTGAAGGAAGCATTTCTACCACAATCATCAAGTATTAAGGTATAAACAACGTTTGATCCTACAACCATTGTGAAATGCATTTAATCATAACGATTCTGAAATGTATTTAATCATAACCATTCTGAAATGCATTTAATCATAAACATTGTTAAAAGTATTTAACCATAACCATTCTGAAATGCATTTAATCATAACCATTCTGAAATGCATTTAATCATAAACATTGTTAAAAGTATTTAACCATAACCATTCTGAAATGCATTTAATCATAACCATTCTGAAATGCATTTAATCATAAACATTGTTAAAAGTATTTAACCATAACCATTCTGAAATGCATTTAATCATAAACATTGTTAAAAGTATTTAACCATAACCATTCTGAAATGCATTTAATCATAACTATAGTGAATTGCATTTATTCACAACCATTCTGAAATGCATTTAATCATAACCATTCTGAAATGCATTTAATCACAACCATTGTAAAATGTATTTAATCCCAACCACAAAAATAAGAAGAAAAAGAAAAAAGAAGAAGAACCATTGTAAAAAGCATTAAACCTTAACCATTACGACGAACATTGTAACAACTCGAAAGATAACGCATCCGAAAGAAATAACACATCATCGTTCACACATAAAGCACATAAAAATTAAAGGGCCCAACGGTTTGCGGTAGGTTAGCGTTGGCACTTTTTTTCACCATTGTTGTACATCCCGAGTTTTAATGGCAAAATAATGCCATGAAAATACATGCCACGCCCGCCTTTCTTGGACCATTGTTTTTAACGTCGATTGCATTTTTACTTTGAAGATTTATGACCATAGTACAATGTTTTTTCGAGGTTAAAACCTTGGACTCATTTTCTCTTATACATGTTTTTTTTTTCTTTTTACAAAAAGAGCAAAATGAAAAAGATAACATATTATAAAAACGAAGGGGGGAAAAAAACAGTTTTCAAAGAAAATTGCACATCGAAAGAAGGAAGAGAAACAATTTTAACGATAATGCTATATGTAAATTGTATAATTATACACGTATGGATATGAAAACATTTCTTGAGCGAGCTGTAGAATTTAGAAAAGAGAAATTACCGGTCATTTCAATTCCCCTCTATTGTTGATATAAAATTGAGTCACTTTTGAGAAAAACGTACCAAAGGATACGAAATTCTTAAAATCAACGATAATTTTTTTTTTTTAATCAACATTTGAACACAGTAAAAAGAGATTATTTTCAAACCTTTAGTCTTATTAAAATAAACTTATATTCTTAATACCATAATTTGACAAAAGAGAAAATTAAAAGAAACCATTGCATTAAATTCGACATGTGTATTATTTCGTGATAAAAAAAAGGCATGTGAGAATGCGATATTTTCAACCCCTTATCTTCACTTGTGATTAAACGAAATTAGTGCTTTGTATGCAACGTTTCATCATCTTTGTTACGTTGTCAAGCGGAGGCTTTGAGGAATGCGATGATAACAAAAGTCTACAAACACACCTTTTTCCTTTTATAATTAAAGAATATAAAACTAGTGGGAAATAAAATCACAACTTTCGCAAACAGAAGATTGCGTTACATGGAGACGAAAATAGGGGAAAAAAGGAAAAAAAAGAAAAAGAAAAAACAGAAAAAGAAAAAAAGGAAAAACAGAAAAAGAAAAAACAGAAAAAGAAAAAAAGGAAAAACAGAAAAAGAAAAAAAGGAAAACCTATGGAACACGTTTGGAAAAAATTACAAATTATATAATAATTTCATGCGCTTTTACTTTTTTTGTTAATTATTTTAGGAGAATCCTACCGACCCTGTTTAGTCATGCTCACGATTTTTTCTTCTTACTTTGTTCACTTTTAGCAGATCACTGAAGGCAGCAAGGCGCAATATTCAGAAATAGCGCATACACCCTACCGAGTAAACGTCAACACAGCTCTGTTTAATGGGGTCCTTGCACCCTGCTTTGTATATAGATTTCCATGTCTAATCCGAATTCTCTTCATTAAACGTGTCAGCAATTTTTTCTTTCATTATTTTTTTTAGTGATCTGTATTTAGTGATTTTTAGTCATCTGGGTCAAATTTAAATTTTTTGCCACACGAAAAGAAAGAACATAACTTCTAATTAGTAAAAAAAGGCAAATGAGAGTGAAGAGTACCTCAAGTCCTTGTATTCGGAAAAATGACAAAAGCAAAAGCAATAAATGTTCATAAAGAAAAAAAAGAAGAGAAAAAGAAGAAAAAAAGAAGAAAAAAAGAAGAGAAGCTAAAAAGATGGAAATCTGAAAGAAGCTTTATTATAAAGCTTGTTGTTTCACACTTGACCGCCCTGAGCATCAATTACAAACCAAGACCCAAGCAACCCTTTCTCTTTCTTAAGAGAGAATTAACTCAAACTTGACCTCGACTTACACTCGACTTAGATTGTCTATAGAAAACGTCTCAAGAGACACGCAAGCTTCTCGATTCACAAAAGCCGAACGAACAATCATCAATTTCCAATCATCAACATTCGCAACTCTTCCTTGTATACAGAACAATTCTCTTCGAAACATTTAAAAATACATCATTAAGAATACAGCATTAAGAATACAGCACTAGAACAACGTCGTAAACAATCTTTAACAATTATTTCATTATAATCATAATCAATAACAATTTCTTAATTCATAACACAAAAATAATCCTAATGATCATCCAGTAACTACAATTTTACAATGCAATCAATAAGCGACAATTAATAATACTCATTCATAGTGAGGACACTATGAATGAATATTATTAATAACACACACACACACACCCGGAGTCAATAAATTCTTTTCACCAAGTTGAATATCGCGAGAGAAATAATGATTTATTATCGCATGTTAATTTCTTGACTCAATATAATAAAGCCTTCATTATTGCATTGTGCGCGTTCCCTTCGTTTCAGCAGACATGGTAGGTAACCTTGCAAGCAACAAACCATAGATGCGCGGTCAAAGGGTGAAAATGACGTCAGAAACACATATAACCAAGTCTCTCCCACGAACATATAATAATTCCCCGTTTATGCACCCTTTGATGCTCACACATTTTTACATTCTTAAAGGTGTACACTGTGTCCGTATATATTGTTTATCTTGAGCAAAATAAAAAAAAAAAAAAAAAAAAACCAACACATTTCTTCCCACATTCGTTATTTCACTTCCCATGCCGGATATGAGCGAGGGGTGAAGCCATCAGCTGTGAACCTATACACATATAGTATTTTAACAGAACGTCAATTTCAATCGTGACTCATGAGCTAAATTTCATCGAGAAGAATTATTATTTGTCTTTCGATAATTAAAGCTGGAATCACCAAAAAATACTACATAGCCTATCTTAGCCACTAGTGCCACTACCTAATTATTGTAAACATACAATTCATAGTCAATTCTTAAGAATACATTAAGAATTTAAGAATTTAAGAACATAAGAATTTTAGAACATAAGAATTTAAGAACATAAGAATTTAAGAACATAAGAATTTAAGAACATAAGAATTTTAGAACATAAGAATTAAAGAACATAAGAATTTAAGGATTTAAGAATTCTTAAAAATGTAGAACAGTAATGCAGAAAAGTATTCATAGACTTCGGGTCAGTTTGACCCAGTTTCACTCTAACTAGACAATAAACCTGTTAAACAATTAGGTAGGCACAAAGACCAACTTGCAAGTATTTATGAATGTAGGTTTCGACACTTTTCGTGACAGACAATTTGAAAGGGAAGAAAAAAGTGTCTTTTTGGAGAGTATGCTGCAGCAATATTGATCAAACCGACTGCCAACTGTCGGGGGAGGGGAGAGAAAGAGGGTGTTGGCAGGCTCTTCCCTTATTGAACCTTTCATGTCACAATCTATTCGAAAATAAAGAAAGTAAAATACTGAATCAAAATCTAACCAGAAATTTACAGCAATGCTACTAGTCTCCAGATTGGCACTTGTGTTTTGCGAACGTTTCGCGTTCTACACCCATATTTATATACAGTTATCGACGTTTCACCAGGCCGACCAACCACTGTCATGGGGAGAAACTTTCCATGTCAGTAAAAACAAACATTTCCTCCTAACTCTACAAATACTGTGTACTTTAAAAATAGCCCATTCTGGCATCTAAAAATTCACCCGCATGTTCCTCAAAATACAGAAACCTTTTCAGGATCATATCAGTACTTGAATCTTAACTTTGCCGCTGAAAACTAAATTCTTAACAAAAGGGTTAGCTGTAAAAAAGGGAAAAACGAACTTAACCTCCAAATCCTAAGTACCTTAGTCTACCTTAGTCACGCAACATTAGAGCCAAGCGTGTTAAGTTCACAATGGAAAGTTGTTTCCGTTTTGTTCTGTGACACATATATTGCATTTACCATAAAGGTGGAGATGCTCCAATAAACGCGTGTGTGAGCAACACAGAAAAGAGGGAAGAGAAAAACGAGATCACGAAGCATATACCTAAATTGACGTTCAGTCAGCGTAAGAAGAAGAAATGTCAGAAACCGGTTGCATCGGCAATTGAGTACAGACCGCGAGAATCTAGCGGTGTAAACCGGCTTGTTAACTACGTCCGGCCACACTACTATCTAGTAACTATATATATATATACTTTATAATCCACAAAATCGCGAAATCATACTCAAAAAAGACTTTAACAGGAGAGAAAAAAGACACTTTTTACTACAGATGTAACGGAAAAATGGGTAAAATCGTTAATTATCTAACGAGGTACAACTTCAAAATTAAATTATCAAACGATCTCGATGACAGATTTTATTGACTATAAAAAGCGTCTCAACATCTTAATGGAGAAATCTAGCTCCTGTTACATCTTATCATTCTAAACAGCTTCTGTATAGGTGCACATCGCATCTGCATTTCCTCTGGCCTTTCTCCATACCACGAGCTATATGATTAATAGATTAAACTGCGTCCCACGTTTCACTCGTTCGCATCATAAATACAGTTAATCACAAAATTACGACTTAATATCCGTCAAAGTAAATAATTTTTATTCAGTCTCTTGCGGCTACTCACCAAAAAATAACACCAATATCGTCTCTTTTTTTGTGGTCGCGAAATTATAACAAAAATCGCATGCTCCTCCTCGGCGAATAAAATTTTACGTCGCGGGAAATCATTCAAGAAAATCCATTCCTTGATCTACATATAAACATCTATAAATAAAATAACAAATTTTTCTTTTTTTTTTAAAGGATAAAAAAAGAATGTAGGCTACTATTATATAGACATAGAAGTTACAAAAGAAAATCCTCCATAGTGAATATCCGATCAAGCCTGAAATATTGAATTAATTTCAGATCAATCAAGTGGAAAGTGAATTAAAACCATGAATGATCAAAAAGAAGGGACAAATTGAGAAGATCGGAGAGTAAAATACAATTTTTTTTTGCCTTTTAGGGTTGGTTATTTTATATAATATCCAGTTCCTAGCGAACTTGAACCAAAGACAGACAAATCTGCGGAAACTGTACAGGACTGTCTCACATATCGGGTAACACACGTCATGGTATGTTGAGGAGACGACGACCCTAGGTTACCGGTTGGGCTAGTTTTCTTCATGACAATAAAGACGTCACGTTATTTTTCGAAAAGACAGTTATTGTCTCTAGAATCCTTACCACTTGCTGGTATTCAATCTTTCTCTAACTTTTAATTATTAACCAACGAAATTCTTTTCGAATCTGTTAAAATATATCAAGATACCAAGTTATCAATTGCTCCAAAAAGAAACCGTTTGTGAAGCAAAAAGAAGGGAAGCATTCTTTGCGGATTTTTACCATCTAAAGTCTTCTGAACCTAAACACCTCGATTTGTTATTTTAAACTGTAACAATTTACAGAAAGTCTACTGCTCCAGTATGGCATTTAAAGCAAGCGGAGCATAAAATAGAAGCACTTAGCTAAAGACCACATTTTAATAACGTCGTAACGTCGTTACTTTTCTCGAAAAAGTAACAATTTTCGAATAATTACTTTCTTCTCATGTTTCCAAGTATTGTTGTGCAAAACTCACTTGACCTAGATACTGTTTTCTATGCTAATCACAATAAGTCCACTTTTTGCCGCACAATTGTAACTTTGAAATATAAGTAACTTGAATCATTTTGTATAAAACAAAATCGAAAATCAGGTTTTCAAAAAAATGATTTTGAATCTCAAAGACTAGATTCTACGCCGACGAAATGTTTCTAATAAACTATAACTGGAAAAACTGTTAAAAGATCACAAAGAGTGCAACACTACAATATAGATGCTTATCGAAAACTGATACTCATCGCGAGAGGAATATAAATAAATCAAGTGCCATTGGAATACCAATTCATAAATTTAGACTATAGCCTTAGCAATTTTCTCGATTGCATCACGTGGATAAAAGAGAAAGAAAGAGATTTGATCATCCGTAACGAGTTCTAGATCGCGTAAAATCACCCCAAAGAAAATAAAAGAAGAGGATAACGCATGATCAGCAAGAGGGAAAGAAAGAGAGAGGGAATATTGAACCTAGGCGGGAGATGTAGCAAGCTGGACCAACTTTATTACTACATGGGGTGTTTCGCTTGGGCTAAAGATTCTACATTTATGGCCCCTAGCCAAGTCATTGCGAAACTGTGCAACACTCACATACACACACACACATACAAGTCTTTGTCCCGAAGACTTCCAGTCTACTCATGTTGCATTTCTCTTTAAGAGCCTTGTATATCTGTGTGTATAACTTTTTAGACAGAAATGCGCCACATATTCAGCTCTACACTATGACTACACTGCAGTTGTAATATCTGCAGAGAGATTACGAGTAGATTGCACTTAGTGGAATCAAATCATCGCGAATACAACTTGAAGTGGTAAATTCAAGACACATAGAATTACCGGCGGCGACAAAATTCAAAAGTCAATGAAATTGAAGCAAAAAAATTAAAAACAAAAAAGCTGAAAAAGTTTCCTACTCTTTAAATCTAATTTAACCAAGTTTCACCGATTCCCAAAGATCCCAAAGATTCCCAAAGATAATTACATACCACACACTAATTCCAAGTAGCATATAAACACGCTAATTAATCGCAGTGACAATTAGAAGAATAATTTATTCTACACTGAGAAAACCGTTGATTTGTATGTATCGCAAACAAATTTTCCAATCAAAATGATTCCCAAGTTTTGAACGTTCAAATGAACGAATAAATATTTTAGAAGAATGATTTCTTAAATATTTAAGAACAGGGTGTCTACTATTTTCATTCAACAAAATTCCCGGTTTTCTTTTCTCATAAAATTTAAATTTAAATTTGATTTCCAACATAAATAAATAATAATTATAATTGAAAATTTGGAAAATAATTTTTTCAATTTTTTTCAAATAACCTTATCTTTTTATAATAATAATTGGAATGTTTCTTTTTCAAGTTTATTACAATTCTATTGATTATAATTAAATTTCTGCAAAGAAATCCTTCCAAAGAATTATATTATCAGGGTTGCTACAATTTTTCTCGAATGAAATTCCCTGACTTTTCCAGGTTTTCCAGGTCTCAAATAATATTTTTCCATATATATTGGAGGTGTGATTTATATAAAAAGTAATTAATTAAAAAGTAAAATTTATCAAAACATATCAGATTGTATTGTTATATTAATAATTTATAGAAAAATAACTCAGTTTCAAACATTTTTCATTGTTGAAAATACAATATTTAAAAATTTTATGTTTTTTAGGGTGTCTATTTTTTGAGAATAATGTTTTTTTTTAATAATTTTAATTGAAAATTTGGAAAATAATTTATATTTTAAATTATAAAATTATAATTACGGTCACTAACTTCCTTTGATTATTTTCGAAAATTTTAAATAAAATTCTTTAAAAGAATATTCAATTATTTTCAATAAAATGTAAAGAAAATTTAATTCATTCAAAAAATTTTAAAAAATTTCTTTATAAAAATTCAATTATCTTGAAAGAATATAATTGAAAAATTTCAAAAATCTTATTTTTCAAAATTTCCAAAAAAAACTTTGCAAAAATTCAATTTTATTATAAAATTTTAAGTGTGTTTTTTTTTAAATTAACTAATAAAAATTTTAATTATTTAGAAAGAGAGAGATTTAGATTTAGAGAGTGCAAGGAAAAAAGTACCAAAGAGTACTTTTTCATGGTAAAATTCGGTAAAATTCGCCAAAAAATAACATAATTTTAACAGAAAATTATTTTCCAGGTGTTTTCTCATTTTTCCCTGACTTTTCCCTGACATTTCCATACAAAATAAAATTCCCTGACATTTCCAGGTTTTCCAGGTTTCCAGACATTGTAGCAACCCTGTTATTATTTATGAAAATAATTTAACTCTTGTGAAGAATTATATTACAATTTTTAAAAAAAGCAGTGATAATTAATTACTTAATAAGTAATAAACATTAAATTTGCTCAAGAAATGATAAATATCATTTATTTGAACATTCAGAAATTTGAAATTTTAAAAATTTAATAGAAGTTCAATAATTATAACCATTGAATAATAATAGAGTAATATAATTTTTAGTTAAGCAAAAAATTGATTTAAAACTTTAAGAGTTACTTTATATTTTAAAAATAAAATTATAATTACGGTCACTAACATTATTTTCGAAAAATTTAAATAAAATTCTTTCAAAGAATTAAATTACATTACAAAAAAAAATGTAGAGAAATTTCAATTATTTCAAAAACTTTCAATTATTTGTTTAGAAAAATTAAATTATCTCGAAACAATGGAATTGAAAATGTTCAACAAATTTTATTTTTCAGAATTTAAAAAAAAAATTTGCGAGAATTCAATTTTAATAAAAAAATTTGAAGTGCATATCGTTTTTTTTAAATTAACTAATAAAAATTTTAATTATTCATCTTCGCACTAAGAAACATGAATTCATTAAAATGTGACAATAAAATCTAATTATCTGATTATTAAATTAAAATACTTTAAAAATTTTATTTCTTAAAAAGTTTCTAAAGAAATTCTTTAACAAATTCAATTACATATTTTCAGTCGAATTTTACAATATTTCTATTAACTCCATAATTTTTTAAAATTTATTTACATAATCTGTTTGAATTAGTGCCTGACTTTTACTATAAAATTAATTTTTTTTTATAACTAATTCAAAGTTAGAGAAGAGTATAAATATCTAGAAAAATTGAAATAAAAAGTACCTTTTTTTAAAACAAAATTAAAATAATAAAACTTTTGTTAATTTTGGTGAAAAAATTCCCGGTTTTTGTATAAAAATCCCGGTTAATTCCCGGTTAAATTAAATTCCCGGTTATTTTCCGGTTTTCCCGGTTAGTAGACACCCTGAAGAACAATGATTTTATTAAAGATATTTTAATAAATTACTAATCATAAAAGAATTTAAAAACTATAAAATTTTAAGCTTACAAACTCAGTAATTAATTTTTTAGATAGTGAAGCAAAATAATTACAATAAAAATTTAATTTTAAGAAGAAATAAACAAAATTTCGTTCATTTGGACTTTCAGAACGTTAGGATCTTTAATCAAACACAAAATATCTGTTCTATACATATAAACTTCTATACATATAAATATTTAACTCTATTTATCCAAATAAATATTTTTAAACCACAACATTAGTTATTTTCTGTATATTGAAATTAAGCTTATAAACGTAACGAAAAATTTTTAAACTAACTAATAAACCGATGGGTAAATATAAAATTTACCATAAGCCGAAAGTATTTAAAATTATATCTCTCATTTGAACTAATTAATTACTCTCTCGAATAATAACTTCATAAAATGGAATTAACCCAAATTGTCCGAAACAGATGGGAGTTGATAATAATAATTTTTATCATAACAATAATAATAATAATAATAATAATAATACAAATAAAAATAATAATAATAATAATAAAAATAAAAATAATAATAATAATAATAATAATACAAATAATAATAATAAAAATAATAATGATAATAATACAAATAATAATAATGATAATAAAAATATAATAGCAATAAAAATAATATAATAGTAAGAGGATAATAATAGCAATTTGAAAAAATTCAAGTACAGACGATTCGAACTTAAGAGTATAAAGAACCAGATGCGCAAGCACGGTGGCCCACGAACGGAATATAAACAGCACAACTATTAAACCCAATAAGATAAATACAATCCCTATTTTTCCTCTTTTACATTTTTGAGAATTGAACTTTTTTTCACGTCAACTAAACTTTACTTTTGTGTAAATAGAAACTTTATTCGCACCAACCGCCAAAAACGAATTTTCTAAAATTCTAAATTCCTGTAAATTTTCCGCTCTACATTAAAAGAAAGAAAAAAAAACAATAACAAAAAAGAAAAAATTCCACCGTGAAAGAATTTTTCACACTGCTCATAAATATAAAGAAATTATAAAATATAAATTTTTTCCCCCTTGGAAAGAGAAGAAATTATTTTCGCGGCGCGCAATTTTCGTTCGCTTTCTGCGGTAAATAATTCTATTTGGTCAAGCTGGTATTTGTGTTCATTTTCTCGCGACTCCAATTTGCATAGAAGTTTCACCTTAGACAAGAAAATAAGTGGAAACGATACATTCATTTATACACACACACACACATACACGTTTATAGAAATTATATACAAAGAAGCAAGGTGCATTTTATAGTTGCAGTGAAATGGCTAAATCTCCTGACATGCTTCTCAAACATGAAACATCCAATGACGATTCGATAGTAAATATTCGAGCACGTGCTTTTCTTATGCAAGACTCATTATTCCGGACGCAGAGAGTGGAAGTGGCATAGCTCTCAACTTCTGAATCATAAAAAATTTCCAACTATAAGATCATTGTTATTTAATTAAAGTTTTTAACAACGAACACAGTATATACGCTTTTCAAGAACGCAATAAGTGCGAAAGAAGATAAAGCGCACAATTTGTATCATAAATCAATATAATTTATACAAAATATAGAAAATATAAAAAACATAAAACAAATAAAATACAATATAAAAAATTTGACAAAAACAGGGTGTCTACTATTTTTGTTCAACAAAACTCTCGGTTATTTTCCGATTTTTTCCGATTATGTCCTAAAATTTTCCCGGTTTTTTTTTCTCATCAAATTTAAATGTATATTAAATATACATTTTTTTTATTAATTTTTTTTTATATTTTTCAAACATGATCAAATCTTTAAATTTTTGAAAATGTTTTTTCTAAAAATTTCAAACGTCGGTGAAGTTTGCAACGTTTATGATCAACGATTGAAAGAAAAAAAATTATTTTCCTACCAAAAACAATAAAAATTATTGTTTACAAATATTTTTTTTGTAAATTATTATTCAAAAAATTAAAACGTATTATTTTCTGTACTAAAATTTATCGAAAATTGCATAAAAAAATATTTTTCATCAGAAATCGTTGACTATAAACGTTGTAAACTTCACCAACGTAATTTCAATTGATCATTTTGAAAATAATTGAATTAATTATTAAACGAAGCATTTTCTCAATTTGTTGAAAACAATCTTGTCTCTTTATAATTATAATTGAAAATTTGATTTTTCAATTTTATTAAAATCATAATAATTGAATTTCTGCAAAGAATTTTGCTATTTAATATTTATAAAAGTAATTCAATTCTTCCAAACAATTCCTGTTATTTATTAAACTAATTTAATTCTTGTGATGAATTTTATCAAACCTTTTGAAAATAATAAAACAGTAATAATTAATTATTTATTTCATAAGTAATAAACATTTAATTTGTTCAAGAAATAAATCAATATAATTTATATAATTTATATAATTTATATAATTTATATAATTTATATAATTTAATTAATTAATTAATTTAATTTATAATAATAAAACATTCAGAAATTTGAAATTATAAAAGTTTAAGGGAAGTTCAATAATTATAATTATGTATTGAATAGAATAATATAATTTTTATAAGCAATTCCTTTAAAACTGTAAGAGGAACTTTAAATTTAAAAAATAAAATTATAATTACGGTCAACAACTTGTCTTCATTATTTTCAAAAAATTTAAATAAAATTCGTTAAGAGAATTCAATTGTTTTTCAAAAAATGTAAATAAAATTCTTTAAGAGAATTCAATTGTTTTTCAAAAAATGTAATGAAATTTCAATTACTTCAAAAATTTTCAATTATTTCCATATAAAAATTCAATTATCTTGAAACAATATAATTGAAAAATTACAACAAACTTATTTTTCAGATTTAGAAAAAAATTTGCGAAAGTTCAATTTTATTAAACAATTTTATGTATATTTTTTAAATTAACTAATAAAAATTTTAATTATTAATCTTCGCCATTAGAAATATAAAAACATTAGAATATGACTTTTTATTAAATTCAATTATTAATCAGTTATTAAATTAAAATACCTTAAAAATTTTATTCGTTAAAAAGTTTCTAACGAAATTCTTTAACAAATTTAATTAGATATTTTCAGTGGAATTTAAAAATATTTCTATTAACTTCATAATTTTTCAAAATTCATGTACATAATACGTTTGAATTGGTGGCTAATTTTTTACTATAAAATTAATTATTTTTAACTAATTCAAATTTAGAGAACAGTACAAATATCTATAAAAATTAAAATAAAAAGTGATTTTTTAAAATCAAATTTAAATAATTAAACTTTTTTTTAATTTTGGTGAAAAAATTCCCGGTTTTTCCCGGTGAAATTAAATTCCTGGTTTTCAAGGATTGCTCGGTTAGTAGACGTCCTGAAAAAAATCTGAATACAATTAAATCAAAAGAATTCATATTTGTAATAATTTCCAAAGCGTTAAGTCATATTTTAAATTAATCTCTCGCTTCCTCATATAAATAATTATCGTAAAACCGGTCTAAATCTCCCTTCCTTCGTGTAATAACAGTAGGGTTACGTAATTTTTTTTAACCAATAGTAAATTAATTTTTTAAGGTTGGAAATACATAAAAATATTCAATTTAGTCATTTACAAATTGATAATAAAAAGAAAAAATTGTTTTTCTCATTACATTCAACTAAATGTTTGCTATATACTTGAAACAAATTTTTTCAGGTTCGTATGTTTTTAAATATTTTTTGTAAAAATTGTCCCACTTTGTCCCAATTAACAAGGCAAATTAAACAAAAAATGAAATTTACAATTAACAAGGCAAATTAAACAAAAAATAAAATTTACAATCAACAAGGCAAATTAAACAAAAAATAAAATTTACAATTAACAAGGCAAATTAAACAAAAAATAAAATTTACAACTATCAATGAAATATACAAAAAAATCTGCAAACTAGTTTAAAATCTTTCTTTAATTCTTCTTTCGCATTTGCAGGAAGAAACAACGCCATGTAAAACAATTTCTGGACATGATTTATATCATTAAAATTGGAAAATCGCCTTGTTCTTCTTTCCAGAACAGTAAACAGTTTCATTTTATTCTATATGGATCTATGTAAAAGCGTGCCAAGAATAAGTAGTCACGTCATTTGTCCTTCAGCTTTTTATCCGAGAAATTTTCTTTCCAGCATCACACTCAAGAGAATAAAAAAAAATAGTCTATATACCTTTCTAGGAATTACGCGTAATTTACAATAATTCTTTGTTCAAGAAAAATCAAGTTTGTTGCCCCTCAAAATATAGAATAATTTATTTAATTCAGCAATACAAGTTTTGACTTTCAGCAAAAGTGTCTCAAATTATTATTCATAACAAGAAATTATATATTTAAAAAGAAATAATTAAAAAAAAATAATTTAAAGAAAATAATTTTTAAAAAATAATTTAAAGAAAATAATTAAAAGAAAATAATTTTTAAAAAATAATTTAAAGAAAATAATTTTTAAAAAAATAATTTAAAGAAAATAATTTTTAAAAAAATAATTTAAAGAAAATAATTTTTTAAAAAATAATTTAAAGAAAATAATTTTAAAAAAATAATTTATAGAAAATAATTAAAAAAAAATAATTTAAAGAAAATAGTTTTAAAAAAATAATTAAAAAAAAAGTAATTTAAAAAAAAATAATTAAAAAAAAATAATTTAAAAAAAATAATTAAAAAAAAATAATTTAAAAAAAATTATTAAAAAAAGTAATTTAAAAAAAATATTTACTTACAATAAAAGAACTATTTACTTAAATCTTAATTAATCCAAAGTCGTTCACTCAACATTTATTTTTTCTTATCTCACAATAAAACTTTGTAGGAAAAGAATTGAAATTAACGAAATAGTAAAATTTTCTCCGAGCCATAGACTAGAATTTCGGAAAATTTTTTTAAAATGTTCGAACAAAGTAAATAAAATGTATGTCAGTGATAACTAAAAGCCTCATTAAATGGTTGGGCAGGCGAGCAAGTGTATAGATAAAACACTCAATATTCTTATCACAAAAATTGATCACAATTTCTCAAGTTTCTAAAAACTAATAAAACGAAAAAAATCCAATTGTCACGAGGCTCACTTGTCTCACTGTATTAATTTGCAATAAAGAAGTCATCAACGTAGGAGAATTAAATCGACGCTTAATTAAATGATTAGATGACCCTATCATCAATTTCACTCGTCAATTTACAAAACAGTAGCTTGCCAATGGCTTAATTGTGGCTTCTTTCTTCCTCTCGTTTCCCTCTTAATTCTAAAGCACTGACAGGAAAAAATAAGATCAATCCCAGGTCATTGAACCAAAAAGTGAAATTTTCCAAAAAACCCGTATTGATCTCATAATTTAAAATTCTTTACTATACATGGTTATATAGAAAATATGACTCTCATGCATGAATAGATATCTATCAGTGTCACGCAACGTTATATCTCCTACCTGTCAAAATGACTAATTCAAATAAGTCAAAGGCACAACGTAAACAAGAAACCAAAAGCCGTAAAGTCAATTACGTTATTCCCCACTTTTTAAACAAAATCCATTAAAAAATTAAATTCCAAAATTGTTTCTTTCCACGATCGTGAACATCTTTATGGCGAACATAAAGTAGTAAAACTACATTTACGACTCGTGAATCGGGAGTGGCAGGTTAAATATATCAAATGAACGATTTTTTTCTACTTTATGCTTGTGACAAAAAGGAAAACCACCCCCTGCATAGCCGGCGCCCCATCAGCCATGTGCCGCCTGGAACCTACGCCCCTGTGTCTTATTACGGTGTTTAATGTACTTTGTAACATAAAAAAAAACCCTATCGTCAAACAATTGCCATTCACTTATAAACTATTCCATTGTTATCAAAAAAACACTCATTTCTTCTCAATCAATGAAAGCAAATTTAATGAAATAAAATTCATCACTTATCAGTAGGCGACCCATCCCAATTTAACACTAACACACACGAAAAGAAAGGATCAAAAAACCGAGTGACAAGATTGTCAGCCAACCGGGGAATCAATCAATTTTCAACCATTACTCACCATATCAAATAATTGCCGGAACTTGTATCCAAACATAACACTAATTCACAAGAGCACCACTTTCAAACTTGGAGAATTTATATTTAAAACATTTCCTCAAATTCGCGTTAAGTTACTCCCGCAAACACAGAAAATGGCGTTAACTTCGTTGGTCCTGTCGTCCGCAATTCTACGGCCAACTCGATTGTGCGACTGTTGCGCCGCCTTCACGACGCCGGGCGTCATTAATACTATCCAAGAGCGATAACTACATTACCATCGTGCGCTATGTTGTTACCGACAAGCATTTAAAAAAACCAATATGGCGGAAGTATGAACTGACACGATACAAAACGTTAACAATTGTATATTATTAATTGCATTAATTGCAAAAAGACATTTCTTTTTGCGGCGTTTAATTTATTAATTTTTACTATGTACAGTGTATGAGAAAATTTAATTTTACAACTAAAAAATAATGGCTGATTCTAGCGAAAATTCCTTAGCACTTGTAAGTAATTGTTTTCTAACCTCTAAATTACTGTTTTTCTACTTTAAAACAATGATTAGAATTATAAATAGCTTTTTTTTATAAATACGTTATTTCACCTTTTAAATACACTCAAGTTTCATTCATATTTTTCATACATTCATTCATCTTTGTCATATTTTTCCATTCATGTTTGTTTCAATTGCTCCTTTAAAACGAGCTTTTTATTTTGAGTTTAATATATGTTAATAAACTTTTCCAAAAAACCAATTATGTTTCTTTAGTTACAAAATGAAGAAGACTTACCCTACGAAGAGGAAATATTACGAAATCCTTATTCAGTGAAACATTGGCAAAGATATATTGATCATCTAAAAGCAACGAAGAGTCCAAATTTGAATATTGTTTACGAACGTGCCCTCAAAGAATTGCCAGGAAGGTAGGAGAAATTTTATTCAAGTCCAAAAAACTTCGAATCATTAATTTAATCGAATTTATAGTTTAATAATTTGGGTTGCTACCCTTTTGCCCTTTTCAAATTCTCTAACTTTTCCAGGTTAAAAAAAGCAATTTTTCCAGGTTTTTTAAAACAACATTAATTATTTAGTAGAAAATTACAGGAAACCTCAAGAATTCAATTATTTTTAAAAGAAAAATAATTAAAATAATTTTTCTTCGCAAGAATCCAATTATCTTCCAAAATTGCCAAAAAATCCCGTCAAAAATTAAATAATCTTTATAAATAATAAATTTTTTCTCCAAAATTCAATTATTTTACAAAATTTCAGTAAAATTCTTGGTAAAATTTCAATTATTTATTAAACACAAAATGTTCATGAAATTTCTCGAAAAATGCAATTATTTTAAAAAGTTTTATTAAAACTGTTTAATAAAATTCAATTATTATTTAAAAATTTGTTGAGTTCTTCATGCCAATTTAATTTTAAATTTTCAATTATCTAATAAAATGCTTATTTTTAGAGTTAAATAAATGAATTCTCGTAGAATTTTCAAATAAATATTTTGAAATAAGATATTCAATTATAATCAAAAATTTTTCCTGAAATTTATTTTTAATTCAATATTTATTTGAAAATTCTACAAGAAATCAATTCTTTAACTATAAAAATAAACAATTTATTAAATAATTGAATGTTTCTTAAAATTGAATTTTCATAAAAAATTTTATCAACATTTAATTATTGTTTCTTATTATTATTTATTGTCAAGAGACAAATTTAAAAAAAAACTTTAACAATAATTTCGTTTTTCGAGAAATTCGACAAAAATCTTGTATATTAAAAATAATTGAAATTCTGCCAAGAATATTATTAAATTTTTTGAAAATAATTGAATTTCGGAGAAGAATTTTATTATTTATAAAGACAATTTAAATATTGACAACAATTTTTGTAATTTTTCAAACAGAATTGAATTTTTACGAAGAATTATATTGCATGTGAAAATAATTGAACTCTTCAGACTAACTTTATTAAACTTTGGTTTAAATAATTGAATTGTTTTGTGAAATTATATTCAAATAGCAAACATTGAAAATAATTGAATTTTAAAAATTTTTTGAAATCAATTAAATTTCTACGAAGAGTTTTTTAAATTATTTTGAAAAAAATTGAATTGTTATAAAAGAATTTCATTAAAATTTTTGAAAATAATTTAATTCTTTAAAGAATAAACAACAAAAGTTGAAAAAAATAATTAAATTTCTGAGAAGAATTTTACTTGTTTTAAAAATAATTAATTTTCTCCAATAATATCTATTCGCTTCAAAATTCAATTTATTTTAGTGTTTTTAACTTAAAATTCTTTTATAAATTAATTATTTTTAATAATTCATTAAATATATATTTGTAAATTTTAATATTTTTCCAAGAATTTTAGTTACTGTTTTTAAAAATCTAGGTTTTTAAATTTTCTAATAAAATTCATTTTAAATTGAAATTTTACAAATTTTGCAACGAAAATCTTTTCAAGTTCATCTACTTATGAAAATTGTAAATACAGTTCGTTTAAAATTGAATTAATTTTGAAATATTTAAGTAAAATTAGATTTCAAAAATTTAGAAAACAACAATTTTCCAGGATTTCGATCAAAATTCCCTGACTTTTCAATGTTTTTTCAAGCTTTATAAAATTCCCTGCCATTTTCAGTTTTTCCAGGTTTCCGCTTTGCTTGTTTAATTTAAATCATGTTTAATTTAAATTGAAAGACTTAATTTATTTTACTTGTGAAAACCATTTTAATTTAGTTTCTTTTTTCTAGTTATAAACTGTGGAACAATTATCTTCGACTACGACTAAAAAAATTGAAAGATCAAGTCAAAGGGAACATCCAACATCCACTTTACGAAGATGTGACCAATGCTTTCGAACGTGCATTAGTTTGGATGCACAAAATGCCTCGAATATGGATAAACTATTGTATCTTTATGACAGATCAGGGTTTTATAACGCAAACACGTCACGTTTTTGATAAAGCACTTCGAGCATTGCCCATCACTCAACATCATAGAATTTGGCCACTTTATCTAAATTTCGTCAAAATGCATAATATTCCCGAGACGGCCGTTAGAGTTTTCAGACGATATCTCAAGGCAAGTGACAATTGATAATATATTTAATAATTTTTTTTTTAATTGGAAGTTCAGCCTATTGGCCCAGAAGAAAATATATTTAATAATAATTAATTAAATTAATTGAAATATTAACAAAATTTTTAGATGGCACCAGAGGACACGGAAGATTACATAGAGTATCTGATATCAATAAATCGTTTAGATGAATCAGCAACTCAACTTGCGCATATTGTTAATCAAGATGACTTTGTTTCCAAGCACGGAAAATCCAAGCATCAATTATGGTCCGAATTGTGTGATTTAATATCGAAACACCCGACGCAAATAAAAACACTCAATGTCGATGCAATTATAAGAGGTGGACTTCGACGTTATACAGATTCGTTGGGTTCATTGTGGAATTCCCTAGCCGATTATTACATTCGCAGTGGACTTTTCGAGAGGGTATTTTTATTTTCTTTCAATTCAATTATCCAATTATTAAATAATATAAATAATAATTAAAATAATTATAATCCAAAAATAAAGAATAATCCAATTATTAATTTAAACTCTTTTCTTCTTCCAAACAGAATTTGTTGTTGAAAGAAAAGACGATTTTTTCGATTTCATAGAAAGATTTACGAAAATGAATTTATTTTTCAGGCCAGAGATATCTACGAGGAAGCTATACAAACTGTAAAGACTGTTAGAGATTTTACCCAAGTATTCGATGCATACGCACAATTTGAGGAATTGAGTTACAAGAAAGTTTTAGAAGAAAATGTCTCCAGTCCAAATCTTTCCGAAGAAGGTAAAACAAAAAATTGTTTTCTAATCTAAGTTGAAATAATCAAATTATCTGTTAATTAGAAGTATGCTAGAATTTTTTTTTCAAAAAATAAATTTGAAATAATAAAAAAAAACAATTTTGCAGATGAAATAGAAGAAGAATTGAGACTCGCTCGATATGAAAATCTCCTCGAGAGGCGTTTATTATTACTCAATTCTGTAATGTTAAGACAAAATCCTCACAATGTGCAAGAATGGCATAAACGAGTTACGCTTTATGAGGGAGAGCCGCACGAGGTAAGAAAGACGCACAATTCGATTTGCTTTTTATTTTGAATTACAAAAAATTAATCTGATTTGTTAAATAATTTTTAAACAATTTTTAAACAATTTTTAAACAATTTTTCGAAAATTACAGATTATCAATACGTACACAGAGGCAGTGAGTACAGTTCAACCAGAATTAGCCGTTGGCAAATTGCACACACTATGGGTGGAATTTGCCAAATTTTATGAGAATAATTCCCAAATACCGGATGCGAGAGTTGTATTTGAAAAGGCGACTCTCGTTCAATATTTAAAAGTAGACGATCTCGCTTCAGTTTGGTGCGAATGGGCAGAAATGGAAATTAGACACAAGTTAGTCTTTTTGCAAAACAATTTTTTCAAAATATTTTTTTTTTAAATTATATTTAAGTAGCGTAATTTGGGAACTAATTTATTTTTTTCAGTAATATAACCGAGGCCTTGAGACTCATGCAACGTGCGACTGCAATGCCAACACGGAAAGTTGCCTATCACGACGAAAATGAATCGGTTCAAATGAGATTGTATAAGTCTTTAAAAGTTTGGTCAATGTACGCCGACCTGGAGGAGAGCTTTGGAACATTTAAAGTAATTATCATAAGAACTACAATTATTCAAATATTAAATAATTCTTATAATATAATATTTATAATTAATATCTAGTAAATTCTTCCACAATTATTTCGTAAAATATTTTTTTCGATTTTTGGAAAAAAAATATTTTATGGAATATTTATAATTCTTATAATAAATATTATAACATTTATAATATTTGTAATATTTTTTGCAGATGTGTAAAGCGGTTTATGACAAGATAATCGACCTAAAAATTGCAACACCTCAAATTATTATAAACTATGGAGTATTTTTGGAAGAAAACAATTACTTCGAAGAAGCTTTCAGAGTAACTATCGTGGCTTTTTAATTTCATTTACACGACAGAATTTTTCTATTTTCTTTTTAAATTTATACTTTCAAACTAATATCAATTTTTTAATCCCAGGCTTACGAAAAAGGAATTGCTCTCTTCAAATGGCCGAATGTTTACGACATTTGGAACACCTATCTCCAAAAGTTCAAGAAACGTTACGAGGGAACAAAATTGGAACGTATGCGAGATCTATTTGAACAATGTCTCGAACACTGTCCTCCGAAATATGCCAAAAGTGAGTTTTCGTAAAATCTAATTTACATCTCTTTTACTAATTTAATCTAATAATCTAATAATCTAATTTAGTAAATTACACTCGTAAATTAAAACCCTACGTATAAATTAAAACCCTAATAATGAAATTCAAAACATGTAATTTTAGACCTATATTTATTGTACGCAAAATTGGAGGAGGATTACGGCCTCGCGAGACACGCAATGTCAGTCTATGAACGTGCCACAGATGCTGTTTTACCTGAAGAAAAATTCGAGGTAATCCCAGAGAAGAAAAAAATTACAAATCTCCCCACACTTGAGAAAAATATATATTATATATTATATTAAAAATACTATATTAAAAATTTAATCAACTGCAATTATTTACAGATGTTCAACGTCTACATCCAGAAAGCGGCAAATATTTACGGTGTTCCGCAAACAAGAACAATTTACGAGAAAGCTATCGAAGTTCTAAGCGAAGAAAACGCGAGGGAGATGTGTCTACGTTTTGCGGAAATGGAAACTAAATTGGGAGAAGTCGATCGTTCGAGAGCAATTTATGCATTTTGCTCGCAAATGTGTGATCCTCGGGTAAGAAGAATTTAAAAACTAAAATTAAGTGCCAATAAATTACTAATAAAAGTAAATAAATAGAATTACTTAGTAAAAGAATTCATAAATAATAAAATTAATGTTTTTATTTAGACCACGTCAAACTTTTGGCAAGTTTGGAAGGAATTCGAGGTTCGTCATGGAAATGAGGACACAATGCGTGAAATGTTGAGAATAAAACGCAGCGTTCAAGCTAAATACAATACGAACGTGAATATGATGGCTGCACAAATGCAAAACAGTGCCACGAGCCAAATCACCGAACCCATGGATGCAATGCGTTTACTGGACAGCAAAGCATCTGGTAAATACTAAAAAGCTTTTTTTCTTTATTTACATAAATATTTTAAACGCTGCATTTGAATTTTAACTCTAAAATCTGAGTGGTAACTCTAAAATCTGAGCGTTAACTCCAAAATCTGAGTGTTAACTCTAAAATCTGAGTGATAACACCAAAATCTAAATGTTAAATTAATACCACGAATTAATTCACTATTAATATCGAAATTACAGAAATGCCACCTCCGCCAGCGCCGAAGAATGCGATTAAATTTATACGCGGCGAAACGGAAGGTGGAAAGACAGCAGAACCACAAGTCACCAATCCTGACGAAATTGACATCGACATGGATATGGACAATGACGACGACGATAATGATGACAATGATGACGAGGCCGATGAAAATGGACAAGAAACTGAAGGTAAAACACGAACATGAAAAAATACTAATTAAATATCAAAATAATTAAAAGTTCAAAGACAGATTTTTAATTAACTCAAAAATTGAAGTCTAAAAATTGTAATAAATTAAAAAAAAATTCTCAAAAGATTCGCCTAACAAGAATTTTATTTCAGATATTCCAATAGAGAAACAGATTATACCATCTCAAGTGTTTGGTAGTCTACGAAAAAAAGACGACGACGACGACGATGATAGCTCGTGAATAGCAAGTCTGTAATATTTTTTAATAAAGCGTTTTTTACGTACTTGTGTCATATTCTTTAAAATTACTGTCATAAAAAAACACGAATGCTTATGAGAACATTAAATTGAAACTTCTAAATAAAATTTTTTTTCAATTTAAATAAAACCTTCTTAAGGTTATTAATCAGAAATCAGAAATTAACGACTAAAATCACTAATTTAATAATAATTTTATTATATTATTATTTTTAAAACTAAAAAACATCACTGAAAACAAAATTATAAACAGACTATGAGTTTCACCAACTTCCGAGTTAATCAATGATTAAAAACAGTTTAAAGGCTTCTGATTGGTTTATTGAGGTTTTTAATCATTAACTTTTAATCGGTGTTGGTGAAATCGACCCTGTGTTTAATAAATAAATTTAAATTAATTAAAGTATCGTAACGACGAATTAAAGAATTTAATTCTCAATGTATATTTTATACAATATAAAATCACATTTTAACTTATTTACAACACACTTCCACATATCAACTTTTATATATAATATATATATAGTTTCACACATTTAATTCTTGTGTAAAACAAATAATTCACAAATTTATTTAAAAACAGTCAATTGAAAGATGTAAAAGTGTCATTTTGCCATACACTCAGATTCACATTTATTAAATTTGTGTTCATTGAAAAGAAATTCACTTCTTGATTTCATTGCTTTTTTTCTCAATAAGGAAACATTCTTATAGTACAAAAAGGCAGCATTGAAAAGTAGTATTGAATTATTGATTAATTACAATTTCATTTTCAAATACGTAAATGAGCGTTTCACCTGTCGAGAATACTTAGAGAGAAGAGCAAATGTACTTAAATAACTAGAAAAGCAGTCTCACATGATGATTTGTTTTTGTTTTAGAATATTAAATATTATATCACATAACGAGGTGGATTTATGAAATAAAGATCATTGTAAACTTCCGAATCGTCAATATCTGGTCGACCTTGTATTGTCGTCCTCTCCTTTCGTATTCCACCGAAAACAATTAATTCACCACGTCCTAGTGCGAGGGAATAAAGTATTCTCTCGTCGGGACCCGATTGTCCATTTTGCTTTAATGGCATCCACGATGCCGTGCAATCGTCACACAAAACATTCGCGATGTCAAGAACAAATATTGATAAAGTATTCTCAGTTTTCTTCACCGTTTTCGTTTGTACTTTACGACTTTGTATTCTCTCCTCCATACGTCGTAACGATTCTAATTGTCGTTGTCGATTTGCTTTGGAATGCGCCCTCACTGTTTCCGCATGAAATGCAGCCATACTCAAATTACTGTCATTATAAAATGACATTCTCTTTGGTAATGTGGGATTTGTTGGATTCAAATGTCCATTACGTTCGGTTGTTAATTTCGCAAATATTCCGTGACGTCCGTTTACATTTTCGTCGCGATCTACTTCTTGCGGTGCACTTCTTCGCCTGTAAGAGTGATGAAAATTTATGTTTGCAATTAGTAGCTATTTTATTATTAAAATTTGCTATTTTGTTACTAAAATTTGCTATTTTGTTACTAAAATTTGCGATTGAAAACTAAATATTACTAAAATTACGATTGAAAATTTACCTTTCATTCGAAGCAACCTCGGAAGGTTGCGGCGGTTGGCAGGCGACATTTTTTTGAGGTATACTCATTTCGTTGGGTTGTGAGGGACGTTTACTTTTACTCAGAACAATTATATAATTTCCTACCTGAAAGATTAGAATTTGTTTAGTTTAAAAATTTTTTAATTTTTTTAAAAATTTTTTTTCACAAAATTGTCTACTTAAGTAATTTGAAAAATAATTTAACTAAATTGAAATACTTTGCAAGCTTGATGACACCAGACGCGAGACGGAGCCCATTCGCTGTTTCGCATATTAATTTTCTTCCACGTCCAAATTGGATCTTCCATTGTCAGCAGCCAGGCGTCTTCCATTGGGGAATTTGGTCCAATGCATCCGCCTAAAATAAGAAGATGCTTTTCGTCGAGTTCAATTTGTGATTGTCCATAACGTGCTTGCGGTTTTGGATTCAACGTTGCTTGCTTGTGCCAACAATAAGTATCTAAATTCAAGCACCAAATGTCATTCGAACTGGGATAGAGATCGCCACTGTAACCATTGCAAACGCCGCCGAAGACAACCATCAAATTCCCATGAATTGTCGCCGAATGTGCGGAAGTTGGTGGCGGACTTTCCAAAGAGCAAACAGCACTCCAACGATTGGATTCGATCGAATAGACGTGTAATTCATTGAATAGTTTCCATTGCTGAAAATAATTAACAATAACCAATTAATAACCATTTAATAATAACCAATTAATAACCATTTAATAATAACCAATAACATAAATAATAAATAAAATAAAGAAGACGAAATTGCACAATTTACCTGATGAACCGGATATGGAGAAGGATGAGACCAGCCACCAAAGAGAATAAATTTCTTTTTGTAATGCAACATAGTGGCGCAAGCCTTCGGTGACGGATAACTTCCCATAGTAATCGGTCTCACCCATTTTCGAGTGTCTAAATTCAATTTCCATAAATCGTTGAAAGTCGTGCACGTTGCTGTACAACCGCCAAAAATATACATCGAATTCTCATACGTGCAAGCCGAATGCGAATGTCTCTTGGATATTATCGGACAATGCGATGGCGATACAGAATTCCAAAATAAAGAACCGTAAGAAACAGATTTTTGAAAATGTGTCTCACTATGTTCGATAACATCTGTTCAAAAAACAAAAATACATCAGTCAACGAGTAAATTTTCAATCGAAAACGATTATTATTCATTACAAAAAAAAAAGACAAAAATTTAAAATATATCAAAAACTCTCCTTTTTTTACTTACTTTTAGTTGCCCGATACCAACGTTTAGATACAAACATACATTCCTGTAAATCCTTATAAGGTGGTATCAAACTCAAAATATATTCTAATATTTCATCTGGAAGATCGTCGATTTTACATTGCATTTTGAAAGAACTTTTGAATATATATAACACTTAACACTCAAATTTCACTTACGAGACTAAGTAAATAACATCCATTTCTTACAAAGTCTCAATTTTTTAATATACTTCATATAAAAACTTAATTTTTCTTTTTACATATATTCTCAACTATCGTTTATTCACTGAGAAATTAAATACAATCGTATTCACCGTAATAAACGAGTTTAAAAATAGTTTTTCACTTTAAACAATGAATTTGACATATTTCGACGGCCATTTTTGTATTTACGAAAATATTTCAAAAACACGCATGCGCCATAAAGTGACGCCATCTATAGAAAAAATTTCTAATTCAAATGTCAATTTTCAGTTGCAATATTTTTCGCCAGAGGCGCAGTTTTCTTCAACTAGTAAATGTAAACAAATAAATATTTTCTTTCGTTAGGATTTTTCCATCATTTTTTGTGTAAAACACACTTAGTTTAAAGTTACTTTATAAGGGGCATATTCTATATTTCGTGCGTTAAGCCATAAAATAATAAATAATAAATAAAAAGTAGAAGTTAAATAAACTGATAAACATAACCAAAAAATATTCAACCAGTAAGACTGATTTCTTAACTCTGATTTTATAAAAATGAATATTCCAACACTTACAACTGATTTAAAAATGCCAAAAATTCTTTGGTATCAAACCGACTATCATGTTCATCTACGAATACAATTAATTGACGTAGATAAATATTACTTACGAGTTGACAGAGAAAAATTACAGTTCAGGTACTTATGAAATTTGTTTTTCTAATAATAATTGTATTAATATAATAATAATCGTATTAATATAATAATAATCGTATTAATATAATAATAATCGTATTAATCTAATAATAATCGTATTAATATAAATATTTTCATTTATCATTTTTTAAATTTTTCAATTCAATATTTTATATTATTTAATATTTTATACTTTTCAATTCAATATTAAGTAATAAACGCTTCATTAAAATGGCAAATTTCTTCATTTTACAGTACAATTGTCAACGACACGAAATATTACGTTATCATAAATTTATTTGGAGCAGTTATAGCAGAGAGGACTATAACGACAAAAACAGAGAGGGAAGTGAGAATTAAAATTTTTAAGGGCCATCTAGGCACCGACTGGCTGAGGTTGCAAATAGAGCAAGAAAAAAGTCCCATGATTCAAGTTGATCCTGATCGAATTGTCAAAAACGAGCCAAAAGAAAGCAAATTTCCCTTCACTTATGGTAAACAATTGTGTTATTAATAAACAATTATTATTAATTATTATTAAAAATGATTAATTATTGTTAAGAATGATTAATTATTATTAAAAATGATTAATTATTATTAATAATTATTAATTATTAAAAATGATTAATTATTATTAAAAATTATTAATTTTATCATATTATTATTAACCATAATAAATTATATTATTTCAATGCAGAAGCAGGGAAATTAGTTGAGGAATACAAAAGAATAAACAACGTCGAACACATATACCCCGATGAACCAAGTTCCGATGAAAGGGAATCTGAGGACGAAATGTTCGATTCATATTTCGATTAGGATTAAAAAATTACTTTGAAATAATTGTTGAATAAATATTTTCTCTTCCGAATATTATTTCACATAATTAAGATTCCTCGAGAATATTTTTTATACAATGTAAAATTAAATAGAAACAAATTAAACATGTTAAAAGGAGTATATTTTTAACTAGAAACATATTTACTTATAAATCCGAAATTTCATGAATTGTTAAAAAAAATAAAAAAAACTAATAAAAGTATACTTAAATTTTTAATCCAAAAATCCGTGTTTTTATAGTTTAAATAACGTAATTATTATTTTTCTAATATTAAAATTAAAATAAATTAATCTTCAAAAAATGAATTAAATTAATTAAAAAATAAATAATAATTTTGTAATTATTTCATATTTTTCATTTGTAATTTGAGTAATCGAGATTGATGACACAGATTATCTCATAAATGCGTTTTTCATTAAACTATAGAGTCTCGATTAATTATAGAATTTGATGAGACTGTCTTTTTTTTAATTAAAACCGGAAATATGTTTCAATAACATTTTTCCCTTAGATTGCAAATTATAAATATTATTATAACTTAATAATATTATTATTACTATTGTATAATAAAAGAATATTTAATTATTAATACATTTTTGTAATATAATAGCTAGCAATAATAATAATATTTTTTTACTATTAAAAAAAAGCATTAAGTAAAAAATAAATTTATTTCGAAAACTTTATTTTTAACATACAAGCATTTTTTTACTTAGAGATTAAATTTAATCGAGACTCCAAGAGTAAATACTACGTATAAAATAATAAACAATAAAATGTTTTAAATAAAATTTAATTTTACAACAGCGACTATTGTGCACAAATTGTTTCGAGTAATCTACATTTTATTTGGCTAAGACTAAATTATACAAAAAAGATGTACATATATTAAAAATACTTCAATTTTACAGTTTACTAAACAATTATTATTTAGAATTTAATTCTTCCCAGTGTGAAAAAAACGTCTTATCGAGTAAATAATTTACAGTATATTATTTGTTCATAATGCTTTTTGACAATAATTCTTTTAACATGAATTCGTTAAATTACATCGTTCTTTTCTTTTTATTTTCAAACAGAATCTTAATGGAATGTTTGAGCAATAAAATTGTTTTTTCTTTTATACTTTTAAGTATTTACCACAAATATTTTGAACACAAGAAAAATTGTTTACTAAATTTATCCAAAACATATTTATACTCTTACGTGCAATTTAAAAAAAACTTACAACGAAATTGAATGGTAACCATTGTTCAGAATATATTAAAAAATTCTTCGTGCATATATTACATAATTTATATTTTTTTTTAATTTCTTTTTAATATAAATACAAAAAATTATTCCAATATATGATAAAAATTTTGCTAAATTCAAAAAATCAGGAAGTATGTAATTACTTGAAGCTTTGTATAATTTGTAAAAATGTATATCTCATATATATTCTCAACTCTAATAATTATTGCAAGAATAGAAAGATTATTATCGTCAGTTTTATATTTACTTACAAAAAAGAAACATACAAAAAAAAACAAAAATTCTATACAATACACAAATTTTTCATTTGTTAAACAATTAATATTTCCATACTCTAAATTGTTCAAAAAAAAATTTTAAAAAAACAAATTCTTCAATTAAGTATGTAGTAAACTATTCTGCATTTTTTCTGTAATTTATTAATTTATGCATTATTTAGGAAAGAAATCTATCATCCTAGAGAAAGACATAATTTTTTTTTATAGAGTACTATAGAAATTTTTTTTCAACAACCTTCCAACGAGAGTCTCTGATTAATATTTTCAACTCGAACCTTCATCTCTCTGAGTATATCTTCAGCAAGACTATCGACAGTTGTATATCTAACTTTAAAAAAATTGAAAATATCTACTAGAAATTCAATAACCTGATCCCTGAAATACTGGCAAGTTGATCGTAAACTTCCTTCTGGTCCTAGAAAGCCCCAAATCAAAACAGGCGATACTTGTTCTGATATTGAGTAAAAATGTGCCAAAAATCCTTTATCATATTTCAGCATTTGTCTTTTGCCCACGAGAACGGACCACACGGCAGTGCCTATCGCCTGAAAGTAATATTTTTAATTAGATTCCCATTGTACTTGGGAATTTCAAGTATTATTTATAATTCTGAAAATAGAATTTTTGTTTTTATATACCGTTTCCCTGAAACTGGCGGATATCCAACGATTTTGAAGAATCGCTTTAATAGAAGACGGAGGTTTATCCACTTCCTCGAAAGCATCGAGAAGTATGAAATCAATGAGAACGTCATAAAAATTTAAACACAAAACACCTCTTCCAGATAGTTCCTCTTGCATTGTACTGTAATTTTTTTTATCTTGCAAAAATACCATCATTCGTTCGTAGTGGACTAAATAATCTTTGGGATCCTAAAACAATTTTTTTTGCATTTTAGAATAAAAAAATAGAATACGATCCTAAAACAATTTTTTTTGCATTTTAGAATAAAAAAAAGAATACGATCCTAAAACAATTTTTTTTGCATTTTAGAATAAAAAAAATAGAATACGATCCTAAAACAATTTTTTTTTTGCATTTTAGATTAAATAATTACAATACGATCCTAAAACAATTTTGTTTGTATTTTAGAATAAAAAAATAGAATACGATCCTAAAACAATTTTTTTTTTGCATTTTAGAATAAAAAAATAGAATACGATCTTAAAACAATTTTTTTTTTTGCATTTTAGAATAAAAAAGTAGAATACGATCCTAAAACAATTTTTTTGTATTTTAGAATAAAAAATACGAATCAAGTGAAAAACATTTTTCAATATAGATAATTTCTAAAACTAAAAAATTTATAAAATTTATAAAATGTATAAAATGTATAAAATGTATAAAATTAAATAAATAAAATATTAAGGTGACACACTGTTCGACAAAACAAATTAATTAGACAACTGACCTAATTAATTAACCAGTTAATACTGATAAATTAGAAAAATAATTGTAAATTAAATGAAAGATTAACCTTATCAGCAAAGATGATTAAATCACTTATAAGTTGCCGTCCTACGTCTGCAATCCAAGCTGCTGCAGCAGGCCAACCAAAAAGTTTCGAATACGCCTGCCGTAAACAATGCACTTTTGCCAAATATTCAACATCTGAGCCACATTTCACCAACTCCGTGTGCAGTCGACTAAATTGAAAACAATTCAACGATTAAAACCAGAGAAAATATACTTTTAAATAAATACTTTCTTCAAATAAATATTTATACACTTTTTATTAAAAAAACTTAAAAAAAATAGAAAAAATAAAAATATACTTAAAAATTAAACTTAAAACAAAAATAGAAAAAAATGTTCTCTTGATATAGACGAGGAAATCGTTTTCAACCTTTTTGCTTTAAAACCACAGAAAAACAAAATTACATATCAATTATTTAAATCTTAATTCGTAAATAACCGCACAGCTACAAATTCCTCCAGTCGGGAAAAATTTATGTGACACACATAACTATTAGAATTATCATATACTTAATATGAGAAAATATATAGCGCAATTTAATCTCACAAATAGTTTTTAAATTGACTTCGAAAATAATAAATTTTCATTGAGAATTGAAAAATCCCCACGATAATTGACAGTTTATTTTTATGAGGTATTAAAAAATTGTATTCATTATAGACACCGCCGCGCGTTTTCATAACTCAACTAACAAATGTTTAAATGTCACCAAAAATTCTAAATAGCATTTAATCCGAGGATTAATTTCTTCATTTTTTTAATTTTAATTTTAACGAAAAAAAATCTGCTTTTATTAGCAGTCGATTGTGAAAACAGATTTAATGACATGACTGTTAGCTGCGAGTCAGCCATAAAATTTTAATTAAAAGAGCCAACAGAGTACTTTACACTTGATAAAATTCACATAAAAATTTACGCCTAATATAATCCAAAGAATTCTTTTCCTTCGAATCAAAATATAATTTAATTAAATAAAATATTAATTGTCTCCAGAGGGCCTATGTAAAATTATTTCTTCTTCCCTTTTTACTTTCGACAAATAAAATCTTATACTTCATAAATAAAATTTTATTTGGCGAAAGTCAAATTTTTATTTGCAATCATCAAATAAAATTATTCATTATGAAAAAGAGAAAACAATTTCGATTTCAACTTCAATATTATTATTACCGGCATGTGACGCCTTTATCCTCGTGCTGTTTCAGAGCAGCGTGGTAAAGTTTCTGTTTCTCAAAATGTGGAAAGAATTCGGCAAACTCTTCAAATTCACGAAGATCTGCAACCTGTGAAAATTTAATTAAGAAAATTCATTTTTCCCTCTTTAATTTTCAAATTTAATTTATTTATTTTACACTTACACCGTCCCTCGCTGATGCAAACGATTCCGGCGAGGATGCAGCCTCAGGTTTATCCTTAATTGTCGACAAACGATGAGTTCCCACTGTCGAGGGTTTGTGACTTTCTTCACTTTCAGTGTCATGTCGAAAAAGTACAGAATGCTGCAGAAAAAAATTCCAATGTATAAAAACAATATTTAACACCTTTTGAAAAAATAAATAATATCAATATTTAACAACTTATGCAAAAATAAATAACAAAAACAACCCCTTTCATAAAAAGTGTTTTTTTTTTAAGATAAAAAATAGTGAGAACGCACGAGAGAGAAAGAGAGTGATGTGTGGAAATTCTCAGACTTTATACGCGAGTAGGTACTTTCTTTCATGAACTAAAGCTGTATAATCACTCATCTCCGTCAAAGATCAAGTGACTCATTACGTTAATTGCACCAGTCAATTAACGTACAAATTGAATCAATTTATAGATTTTTTCTCTTTTTTTCAAATCTATTAATTATCAATCAATGTTATTAACCTATAAAAGCATTATTGTAATATTGTAAACGATAAAAATAAAAATCATCACACAAAAATTATTTTCGCAATTACATTTTAACTAACAATAACACAAAGTCATCGCTTTCTTCATGTTTTATAATAATTAATATTAATTATTAATAAAAATAATTTATAATAATTAATATTAAATATTAATAAAAATAATTTATAATAATTAAAATCATTATCAATTTAATTATTACTTTTCACAATTTTTATCTAAAATTCTTCTTTATATCGATTATTTTTCAGAATTTTCGAAAAAGTTCTTTGACAATTTTCAAATTCATTTCTTTACAATATTTCAAATTAAGAAATTCCTATTATTAGTTAAATTCTTTTATTAAATAAACATTAGAAAATAGAAACTGAAAATAGTATTAAAAAACTCAATTAAACTTTTTCAAAAAAATTAATTACAAAATTCAATTATTTTTTAAAATTCACGCTATTTTGCTTTTAATATTCAATGATTATCTAAAATTTTAACTGAAATTCATTTTTATGAAATAAAAAACAATTTTTATCAGAATATTCTAATAGAATTCAATTATTTAAATAAAAATAAAACGCAATTAAATAATTTATAGAAGAATTGAACGATTCTTAAAATTCAATTCACATAAAAAATTGTTATCAACAAATTATCAAATACTTGAATTCTATTAACGAATTTTAATAAAATTTTTAAGAATAATTACATTTTTAGAGAAATTCGATTAAAATTGTATTAAAAATATTTAAAATTCTGCATTAAATTTTATTATTTATGAAAACAATTAAATGCTTGCGAAGAATTTTATTAAAATTTTCAAAAATAATTAAATTCTTGTAAAAAATTAACAGGAATTCAATTATTTTTAAAAGTTTTAATAAAATTCTTGGTATAAATTAAAAATAACAAAATTCTTAGCTAATCTTTAATTACTTTCAGAAATTTTAAAAAAATTATTCGCAAGAATTTAAATATTTTCGTAAAATAATAAAAATCTTTGCACGGAATCAATTATTTTCAATAGGCTTAATAAAATTCTTCGCAGGAATTCAATTATTTTAAAAAATATTAAAATTCTAGCAGAAATTCCAACATTTTAAAAAGTTTTAATAAAACTTTTTTTAGTAGAAATTCAATTATTTTTCAGACAATTTAAAAAAAATTTCCCAAATTCAATTATTTTTTTATAATAAAAGATTTTAACTGAAATCTATTTTTAAATCAATGTTTATGAGAAAATTCTACCAGAATTCAATTATTTAAATACAAAAATAAATAATTTATTGAATAATTGAATGTTTCTTGGAATTCAATTTCTATTAAAAATTTTATCAACAAATTTTTAAACAATCAAATTCTTTGTTGAATTTTAATAAAATTTTTAGGAATATTTTCGAGGCATTCGATTTAAATTTTATCAAAAATAATTGAATTGCTAAAAAGAATTTTATTATTTACGAAAATAATTGAATCCCAGTAAAATTTTATTAATTATAAAAGTAGTTGAATGATTGCGAAGAAATTAAAAAAAATTTGTTTTTCATGAAATTCTTGTGGAATTTTTATTATTTTTTGAAAATAATTAAAAGTTTTTGTAGAATTTTATTACATTTTTTTTAATAATTAAATTCTTTTGGTAAATTCTATAAAAATAGTAGATATTGAACAATATTTAATTTTTGCAAAGAATATTATTATTTTTGAAATTAATTCAAATTTTGCAATGGATTTTATTAAAATTTTTGAAAATAATTGAATTTTATTACTTTAGAAAATAATTGAATTCGTGTAATAAATATTGTTAATTATGAAAATAATTGAAATTTTTAAATTAATTTTAATAAAATTTTTGAAAATAATTGAACGTTGTTGAAGAATTTCGCTATTTATTTTTACAGATAATTGAAATGTTGACAATGTTTTTTAGTTTTTTTGAAAATATATGAATTCCGGAGAAGAATTTTAATATTTCTAAAAATATTTGAAATTTTGACGAGAATTAAAAAAAATTTTGACCATAATTGAATTTTTGCGAAGAATTTTATTACTTTTAAAAGTAATTGAATTTCTGCAATCATTTTTAATTTTTCTAAATTTCTCCAAATTATATCGTTCAATTTACGAAGTTTTCATCCTTTTTGAATGAAATTGCAGACTTTACGGACCTTTTTTTTTAATAAAAAGGACTTTTAAGGAACTTTATTTTAAAAAAAGGACTTTTACGGACTTAAAGCAAAGTTACGGACTTTTTTCACGGACCTACTTCGAGTCCTGATATTATTATTATTATTATTATTATTATTATTATTATTATTATTATTAATATTATTATTAATTAATAACCTAAAATTAATATTATTATAGATTAATAATTAATTAATATATTTCAAGACACTGACAATATTAATATTATATTAATTAAAATTAAATGAAAGTAAGGTAATTTTTTCAATTCACCTGATCAATAAAGAGAAGTTCAGCATTGTTCTGCACTTGATATCCCAAATCGAGTAATTCTTGAACATCGTGAGTAAATGCCGCATCGGCTTTTGACGGTAATGCCAAAGTGTCATTGTTCAAAGCCGAACTAAATGCAGTAAGAGCATCCTCCCAGCAATAAAGTGCCTTTTCCAGTGCCTCCAGCCCTGTACCGTTGATTTACACTGCATTACACATCCGTTTACTTCTAGAGATTTATCATTATTGTCGCTATTAAAGCGATATATACTACATATTAAATTTATTTTATTTTAAATCCCTATCTCTCTTTTCTATCAAAAGACTAAATCAGTCCAAGTCGTCTCAGAAGTATCAAATATCAAATCAGTTTAGATAAAATATTCGCAAAATTACTAATCTGGATATTAAAATAATATTTAGGATAAAAAGTAATTAGTCCAACTAATAAAAATATTTTCCCGTCGAAAACGCTGGCAAAAAAAATTCTCTATAAACCACACACAATCCCTAGAATCGTCAATATGCAAAATAATTGAAATTTTTCATCATCTTCAATTTATAGTCTTCAATCAAATCAAGAGCGAAGAAAAGAGAGGAATAAAATTACCGCGAGGCGATAAGTAATTGCAAGAAACTTTTTCCTATGAACAAATTTCCACGACGAGATGAATAAATTATACACAAGCGACAGATATTGTCCTTGAAGAAGCAATTCAACAAACATCAAATTTGCATTTTAGAATGAGATATTATTTTCATAATTTCTTAATTCCAAAAGCGATGATATATATAAGAAGAAAAAAACCTCTTGCGAAATCGTAAATTTTTCTACGAATTTTAAATAAAAAGCGCATTATTTATATCAACACCTTTCAACAGAATTTCGATTCCTAAATACGTTTTCTTTCAATAAAAATTAACATTAAAATGGGTTTATTAAGCTTTTCCTTGAAGGCAAAATATAAATAAACTTGAGCGAATGTTTACAGTAAATTCCAGTCGCGCTTTCAAATTTATTATTGCAAAACGAAACTCTAAGTTAACTGCCAAAAGAATTATTTGCAAACTAATCCCAATTTCAAGAATTGTAGAATTTAGAAGCGCGTTTCACTAAAAGGAAAAGTTTAAAAATAGAAAAATTAAATATTTTCTGCACGAAAATAATACTAAATACACTTTTTGCTATTAAATTGCAAATAACGAATGTTTTCCTGAGATTGCAAAAATATAATCGTAATACTGTTATGTTTGTTATATCCTTGAATTTCAATCAACATTATATTAGCCTTTCGTATATGATCTCAATAATTACAGATTAATATCTTCTAAAAGAAAATCATTCATTTCTAACCAGCGATTCAAGACTCTTTATCGACCAATTATAAAGATAAATTTGTAATTTTGTTCCATTGCAAAAAAAAGAGAAATAAAGTAAGTAAAAAAATAGCATTTATCAAAAAAAAATTACCATTAAGAAGGCCTTATTTTCAATCCGATTTTTTAAATGAATTTAATTAGTATAATTTTACATAAAACTGATAATTTATTAACTAATTAATTAATTTATTAACTGATAATTTATTAATTTAGGCAAATTTATAATTTTTGAAATACCTCTACAAATTTATAGAAAAATTATGACAAAACCAACACGGTAAATCGTTAGGTATTAAAATAACACCAAAATGGACTAAAATAACACTAAATTGGATTATTTTAATCCTTTTTGGTGTTACTTTAATACCTAACGATTTACCGTGAATGAATATTATACTAAAAATTAAAGGTTGAATAATTAGAAATTAATTTTAGTTTTACTATAATATCGCTCATCGAATATATTAAACTTTCTGCCCTTTTCCTCACATATTCGAGGAAATAACACCGCATTTAATCAACAAATAATTCAAAACTAATTTGCGTAATATTTCCTGACCATAAGACATCATCGATTTCTCGTCCTTAACAGTGTTTATGTACCTTCGTCGTCTATTAACTCTATTTTAAACTCCACCCTAAAGAGATTTCAGGACCTTTCCAAATTGGCAACGAGGTGAATGATTCAAGCAATTAAGTATAGTATATTTAAGAGCGAGCGAGAGAGGGAGACGAGAAATTATGAGCGTTAATTAAAGACTCGACTCTATTACATAGCTCGTCTATTATTTCCTGCAAAGATTAACTATATTTTATTAACTATATATATGGCACATTTTATTCCACTTTGAAAAATTTTAATTACATAACTGTTTTTCAAAGAGTTAAAATTGGATATTATTTTTCCCTCATCGCTTATAATCAAATTAATAACCGGGAACAGAAAAATACTAGACACACTGAAAAAAAAATTTATTTGATTCAAATAACCGATTATTTGACTATTATCAAATAAATATTTACTTGAATCAAATAAATATTTACTTGAATCAAATAAATATTTACTTGAATCAAATAAATATTTACTTGAATCAAATAAATATTTACTTGAATCAAATAAATATTTACTTGAATCAAATAAATATTTACTTGAATCAAATAATTTTTATTTGAATCAATTAATTAGTATTTGATTCAAATACAATTTATTCGATTCAAATAAAAATTATTTGATTCAAGTAAATATTTATTTGATTATAGACAAATAATCGGTTATTTGAATCAAATAAATTTTTTTTCAGTGCATAAATAACAATAATTGTTATAAATATTTTAAGAATAACAAAAAATTATTTTTTCGATAAAAATAAAAATAAACAAAATAAGTTGTTTTTGCGAAATTCTATACATGTAAAAGTTAATCCGATAACGGTTGATGTTTTTTGGAACAAAAGTTTCATGTTTTCAATATATATATATTACATACACACAGAGAACGAGTAAAGAGGATTATGTTCAAAACCTTTGACTACATTTAAATGGAAACAAAGTGCTTTGTTGCTCAAGTCTTTTGTCTCCGGCATCCTCGAAATTTGCTCTAAATTTAAAGAAAGGCTTTAATAACAAGGATCTTATCAAAAACGTGCGGAATTGACAATGAATTCTTATCGTCAATATTAACCCGCAAAAGGCTAAAATTAAAAACGAATTTAAGTAAATAAATAAAATTCTAATTAATTTAAGTAAATATTAAATTAAATCCTAATTCATTTAAATAAATATTAAATTAAATCCTAATTAATTTAAATAAATATTAAATTAAATCCTAATTAATGTAAATAAATATTAAATTAAATCCTAATTAATTTAAATAAATATAAAATTAAATCCTAATTAATTTAAATAAATATTAAATTAAATCCTAATTAATGTAAATAAATATTAAATTAAATCCTAATTAATTAAAATAAATATTAAATTAAATCCTAATTAATGTAAATAAATATTAAATTAAATCCTAACTAATGTAAATAAATATTAAATTAAATCCTAATTAATGTAAATAAATATTAAATTAAATCCTAATTAATGTAAATAAATATTAAATTAAATCCTAATTAAATTATATAAATAACGCAATGTCTAATTATTTTCAAACGTCCGCAAAATTGTAAACAAAAAAATATTCATGTTTTATGAAAGCGATTCTATTTTGACATTTTTTTCCCCTTTGATGTTTATAAAGAAATATAAGAAACGGAATGTCGAGACTTATCATTCAATACACAGAGACACCAACATATATATATATATATATATAAAATATAAGAACTTGAAAAGCGACGATTTGGCAAAAATTGTTCTCCCGACGCTGAGTACTTAAGTCTTTCAATTTTGCGACGTCGCCGAGTCTCGCTCTCGGCTGTCTTTTACGTTTTTGAGTATAAAAAAGCTCATGCAAAATAGCACACAACTACTTATCTATATGCGCGAAATTTGAAAAGAGAAAATTCTCATAGCTTCACTATATTTCACATTCTAAACACCTAGACTTTTTATTATTAAAAGAAAAGAAAACAGAAAAAGAAGAGACGCGCCGCTTCATCATCTTTTCGAGGAGACTAGAGAGAGAGTATATACATAAACTTGAGGTACATTTTGCCCCCCATACTCTAAACACAACATGAACAAAACAAACATAAAGGTAAAAACAAAATAGAAACAAAAAGATGGCGAGACAAAAAAAGAAGTTTTAAGGCAGAAATTGTATCAGTAATGGCGCAATTTTACTACAAAAGTGGTTATTATTAGTATAATTATTATTAGCAGTTATTATTTAGTAATTACTAATTTCTCACAATTAACACAGTAAAATGAGAGGTGTTAAAATAACACCAGAATGGATTAAAATAATCTCCAACAGTTTAATATCCTTCTGGGATTAAATTAACACCAAAAAGAATTAAAATAATATATTTTCGTGTTACTTTCAACTATGAATGAAATTTTATTTTAAGTAAAACACCAAAGTCAACGATTTGGAAAAATTCAACAAATTTAGCTTCTCTAGGGAGAATAGAAAGTTAGTTACTAACTAAATTCAATTACTAAATTCAATTGTGTTCCAAAATTTCAATTCTGTTTATACACTGTAAAAAGTGTGTCTGAAATCTACACATTGATGTGTAAAATATTACTAGAAATGACGTATGAAAATGACATAATTAATGAAATTTAAATGGTCAGTCCATGTAACTTTCAAGAATTTTTGAATTTTCATACGAGTGTCGATGGACATAAAGTTACAACGGAATCACTTATGAATTTTCATAGTCTGCTTGGAATTTTCAATGGACAACCTAGTGAAATTTCACTCGCTAGTATGTGTAAATTTACAGAGAGTGTTGAAAGTTCAACATATTTGTTTAATTCTATTTTACTTAAAAATTTTACTTCGAAAAAGGATATTATTCTATTTTAAACATAAAAATCATTAACTTTATTATAAAAAAAGTATTTATTTTTTTGACTTGAACACTTTCCAATAATTATCTAGAAAAAAATTAATAGATATATTATAAACGCGCAAGAAGAAAAAGTGAAGAAATTAAATTTTAAGGTTATGTTGAGCACATCGTTTTCTGTTGAATTTTAATGTCAGATGGGAATTTTATAATAAAAATGTGAAATTCATCCGAGAGTCCATTGTAACTTTATGTCCATCGTGGTACCATTGAAATTTCAATAAGAATTTCTTACAGTGTAAATAATAAAATTCTTCTCTTCCCTTCAATTATTTTACAAAATTTTCATCAAATTCTTGTCAAAATTTCAATTATTTTCAAAAGTTTTCTAAAAATTCCATAATTTTCAATGTCTACTATTTTAATCAAATTTTCCAAAAGAATTCCATTATTAACAAAAAATTTCAATACAATTCTAAGCAAATATTCAATTATTTTTATGAATAATAAAATTTTTTACAGAAATTCAATTATTTACAATTTTTTTTTCTAAATTTCTTCGCAATAATTCAATTATTTTTATAAATAATAACATTTCTACAGGGATTAAATTATTTTTATAAATAAAAAAATTATTTTAGGAATTCAATTATTTTCATAAATAATAAAACTCATTGCAGAATTTCAATTATTTCTAATGCAATTTTAATCAAAATCCTCGATAAATGTAATTCTTTTAAAAAATCTTATTCTTATTCAAATTCTTATTAAAAGTCCAAAGAATTTAATGATTTAAAAATTTTGTTGATAGCATTTTTTATGAGAATTTAATAACAAGAAACATGAAATTAATAAATTATTTATTTTTGTATTTAAATAATTGAATTCTCGTATAGAATACACTAATAAAAATTGTTTTAAAAATGAATTTCAGTTAAAATTTTAGTATTTTTAGTATTTTTTAATATCAACAGCATTATAACGTGGATCTTTAGAAATAATTAAATTTTGAAAAAGTTTCAAGCCAAAATCATTAAAATTCTTAATTTTTCACATTTTTTTACAAAAAATTTTGTAGAATTCATTCTTTTTAAAATTTTAATAGGATTTTTATTGAAATTATTTCAAGTTTTTATTTCGCAATATACATTTAATTGCAGAATTTCCGAATAATTGAAATTTTGTAAAATTCAATTGTAAACGAATAAATTTGAAAATTCTCATAGAACTCAAAAATTTCAATTATTTTTAGTGCAATTTTAATCAAATTTCACGAAAAATGTAATTATTCTTAAAAATCTTATTAAACGTCCAAAGAATTTAATGATTTCAAACATTTGTTGATAACATTTTTTATGAGAATTTAATTTTAAGAAACATGAAATTAATAAATTATTTATTTTCAATAATTACTTTTATTATTAATTGTACTTAAATAATTGAATTCTCGAAAAATTTACTAATAAAAATGGTTTTAAAAATGAATTATAGTTAAAATTTTAGTATTTTTAGTATTTTTTTAGTATTAAAAGCATTTTAACGTGAATTTTTAAAAATAATTAAATTTTGAAAAAATGTTGAACCAAAATCATTGAAATTCTTAATTTTTCATATTTTTAGACAAAAAATTCTGTTGAATTAATTTTTTTAAAAAGTTAATTAGAATTTTTATTGAAATTATATCAAGTTTTTATTTTTCAATATATATTTAATTGCAGAATTTCCGAATAATTGAAATTTTTTAAAATTGAATTGTAATCGAAAAAATTTAAAAATTGTAAAACTCATCGCAGCGTTTCAATTATTTTTCAGACAATTATAATTGAATTCTTTGAAAAAAAGTAATTATTTTCATGCAAGTTTTAATAAAATTCGACAAAAGAATTGAATTATTAAAAAATTTGTTACTAAAATTCTTTACGAGTATTGAATTTTGAGAAACATTGAATTATTTAATAAATTATTTACTTTTGCATTTAAATAATTAAATTCTTGTAAAATTTTCTAATAAAAATTGATTTCCATTTCATAAAAATAAATTTCAGTTAAAATTTGAGATTATAATTGAATAGATATTAAAAGAATTATAGAGTGAACTTTTTGGAAATAATTGAATTTTCAAAATTAATATTTTTGAAAAAGTTTAATTGAATATTTTCAATATTATTTGTAGTTTTTATTTTCTAATATGCAGTTAATTAAAGAATTTAGGAATAATTGGAATTTCGTGAAATTGATTAATTAATTATTATTAAAAATAATAGATATAAAGTAAAATTGTAGTTAAAAATGTTTGAAAATAATAATTGAATTGAAATAATGAAACTAATTTTGAAGAAGTATAATATTTTTATAATGCAAATTAATGATTTTACGACTTGGTCATCTTTAATTATTATAAAATATGAAGAAATCAATAACTCCGAGTCGAAGACTCGGAGTTACCGATATCTTCATGTTTTATAGTTATAAAAAAATTTACTAAACCAAAATTTCATTCATTGTAAAAAATGACACCAAAATTGATATTATTTTAATCTTTTTTAGTGTTAATTTAATCTGCAACACTTTTTGATACCTCACGATTTACAGTGAATTTCCAATAATTAAAATTGATAAACCTAAATTGATAAACATAATTGTACGAACAAACAGTCTTTCATATTTCAAATGATAAAAGAAACCCCAACACAACTATTCTAAATTACATAAAAATTGACTTTTTTAAAAAAATGAAAATCAATTAAATGAAAAATGAATCTTTTATTCAGAGCGCTATCAAAGTTTGTAACCATTTGTAAAAATTCAATTACCCTCTCAATAGCTCGAGCTAATTGCGAGTTTTTATTTTTTTTCCTTTTTCTTTTTTATCATTCTCAAGCACTCCATTCAGGGCATTGTACAGATAACGAATGAGGGGACTCCGACGTAGCAGTTGGGTGAGAAGTTTCAGTAATGTAAAGAATTTATGAATGAGTGGGTGTTCCCGGATGGCAGTCAACCTAGAAAACAATTAACTTCGTGATTCTCAACCCCCCTTTGGAACAAGATTTGACATAATATTTCATTGAAACAGGGATTCCAAAACGACATTGTCATCAAATGTCGTTTTTAAATCGTTTTCCTTTTGTATCCCAGAATTACTTTTTCAATTTTTAGCCATTTAAACGATGAAAGGGGGAACATAACCGAGAATTAAATTCTTCACTTTTCAATAAGGGAAACTGCGGTAAAAGAGGAGCATTTTTGTAAGATTAAAGTTTGCACTCTAAAAAATTTCCAAACACAAATCCAAGTTCCGTATAGCTTTTCGAAATAACTTCTTTACCCAAAAACAAAAAAAAAATCAGTAAAGAATCATTTAACCTTTATACTCCAATTCGAAGTCCGGAATTCGGATTATCTGAACAAGAAATTTCTCTATCGAATCGTAGAATAACTTACAAAACTTGACAAACGAGATGAAGTCATCAACAAATAATTTTCATTTATAGAACACTCTCAATTAGCAACAGAGTACTTTGTTAAATCAATAAAAGCAAAATGATTTCAAAATAATTAAAAGCAGAAGGGGAATTACTCTTATTTCAAATAAGCTGTGAATCAAAATTTCACACAAATCTATATAATTGTATATTTATAATCAAAATAAACAAGTAAATAATTCGACATCTGCTTTTCCTCGGACTTTTATACGAGAGAAATAAATAAATAAAACAGAAACACCAAAATCACAATTACAGTTGTGTGCCAAGATTCGTTTCTGTTCACTGAATTCTATCGATTCTTGTCAGACTTGAGTTTATTCTCCAACAAGATCCAATAGGTTTATTACTATGGATGAGAGAAAAGAAAAAGAAGAGACAGAATAGACATCAGGAGGGAGGTTATACAGTATACATACGAGTGGTCACTTGAGACTTTCCTCATACACGTGTAAAAAAATGGGGTTTCTTTATTACATGCGAACCTACAACAAGATCTTTGTTTAACCAGAACATTACGAAGGGTGGCGCTCTTTTAGAAGTTGGCAAATTCAAATCAAATAAAAGAAATTGTGACTCTTCTCATTCTTCAAGTGCCACATTCTTTGAGCATGTGTTTCAAACTCGCACAACCTCACGCCTTTTTATATATCCAAACGCAAAAATTGACCTTCGATATCTTTCATTACTGCACAACAACTTTCTCCTAATTTTTTATTAACATACCTCAGTATTAAAATTAAAAAAAAATATATTAAAAATAAAAAAAGTATTAAAAATTATTCTTCTACGAACATATTTATTTACTCGTTATTCTGTAGAATTTAAAAATCATCTTAACTTATTTCTAGTGTTTCATCTCTGAACCAAAAACGATAACCTGCTCCATAGTGATTTCGTTTAATAAAATCCGATTACAAGCATTTTTGGGTAATCGTTTTTTTACGATCCCTATTTTTTAGCCCCAATTCGAAAAACTATAAATTAGAGAGAAAAGTAGTTTGTATGTCTCCATCACGTAAAAATTTTATATCTCAAGTTACCCCTCCCATTCTTTGAAAGAAACTATTCATACAGTTTAAAGCGTCAATAAAACTACAAAAATGCACTTCAAAAAAAGAAAACCAATTTTTAATGGTTCATTTCAAAATATTTAAAATCAAACTTCAGAATTTCGAAAATGACTTCACGAAGCGGAAAAAATTAAAATTACTATGAGAATAAATGTTCCTAAGAATATAAAAAAACATTGGTAAGAAAAAATGTTTGTGACATAATTACAATATCTCAAATGGTTCTTTTTTCTAATCTTTTTTCTTCCAGAGATAAAACAAAGGTGCAGTTAACTCCAGTGCAATAACCATCATCGATGAAAGAGAATTCAGAGAAACACATAGAATCTAGAAAATAAATGGAAGTATAAATAGTTACATAATAGACTAATAGAGGAATACTCTATTATGTAATAAGCACACACATCTTATAAGATAACTTTTCAATTTATAATCTAAACGCATATAGAGATGAATCATCAGAAATAATTTCATCAAATGATTTAGTGTCCCGTTGTTCAACAAATTTTTATTATATCACAAATCTCGGTACGCTTACATTTAAAGTATATAACCTTTATGTGCTGCGAGTTTTCATACATACATACATACATATATCGCTATTCTTCGAAATTCAAAAACTCGAAAGGAGAAAATCCTATTTTATAGAAAGTCTTCATTGTGTGCATTCTGACCCCCAGACTATTGTTGAAATGAGAACACAAGAGTGCATAGACCTCGAGAAAATAGATTCAATATTCCCCTTCCAATTTTCTTCAATATTTCCTTTTTTTTGCATTTTCAACACTTTAGACAGTAAAAATAGATTCTGATCCTTCTGATGGTAATAAATTTTAGTATTACCATTATTCATCCACAAATGAGATTTTTCTGAAGACTACTGATTCGTTTTATGCAATAGGATCAAGAGGATGGTTGCAAACAGTGTTTGCAGGGCTCGAAGCAGTGAAAGAATTTAAAAATACGGACTTTGCGGACCAAAAATTAAAAATTACTGACCAACTGACAAAAATAGAATCAGGCCGAATCAAATATAAGAGAGCATTTTATTTAAAACTAGAAATTCAATTTTTCATAACTATAAAACATGAAGAAATCTATCATTTCAAATATTCGACTCGAAGTCATCGATTTCTTTATGTTTTATAATAATTAATATTAATTATTAATAAAAATAATTTATAACAATTAAAATCATTATCAATTCAATTATTATTTTTTACAATTTTTATCTAAAATTCTTCTTTATATCGATTATTTTTAATAATTTTCGAAAAAGTTCTTTGACAATTTTCAAATTCAAATCTTTACAATATTTCATTTTATGAAATTTCAACTATTAGTTAAATTCTTTTATTAAATAAATATTAGAAAACAGAAACTGAAAATAGTATTAAAAAACTCAATTAAACTTTTTCAAAAAAATTAATTACAAAATTCAATTATTTTTTAAAATTCACGCTATATTGCTTTTAATATTCAATGATTATCTAAAATTTTAACTGAAATTCATTTTTATGAAATAAAATTCAATTTTTATTAGAATATTCTACTAGAATTCAATTATTTAAATAAAAATAAAACGCAATTAAATAATTTATTGAAGAATTGAACGTTTCTTAAAATTCAATTCCCATAAAAAATTGTTATCAACAAATTATCAAATACTTGAATTCTATTAACGAATTTTAATAAAATTTTTAAGAATAATTACATTTTTAGAGAAATTCGATTAAAATTGTATTAAAAATAATTGAAATTCTGCATTGAATTTTATTATTTATGAAAATAATTGAATTCTTGCGAAGAATTTTATTAAAATTTTCAAAAATAATTAAATTCTTGTAAAAAATTAACAGGAATTCAATATTTTTAAAAATTTTAATAAAATTCTCGGCATAAACTAAAAATAAAAAAATTCTTAGCAGATCTTTAATTACTTTCAGAAATTTTAATAAAATTTTTCGCAAGAATTTAAATATTTTCGTAAAATAATAAAAATCTTTGCAGGGAATCAATTATTTTCAATAGTCTTAATAAAATTTTTTGCAAGAATTCAATTATTTTAAAAAATATTAGAATTTCAGCAGAAATTTAAACATTTTAAAAAGTTTTGGTAAAACTTTTTTTTGGTAGAAATTCAATTATTTTTAAGACAATTTTAAAAAAATTTTCCAAATTTAATTATTTTTTTATAATTAAAGATTTTAACTGAAATTTATTTTTAAATCAATGTTTATGAGAAAATTCTACCAGAATTCAATTATTTAAATACAAAAATAAAAAATTTATTGAATAATTGAATGTTTCTTGGAATTCAATTCCTATTAAAAATTTTATCAACAAATTTTTAAACAATCAAATTCTTTGTTGAATTTTAATGAAAATTTTAAGAATTTTTTCGTGGAATTCGATTAAAATTCTATCAAAAATAATTGAATTCCTAAAAAGAATTTTATTATTTACGAAAATAATTGAATCCCAGTAAAATTTTATTAATTATAAAAGTAGTTGAATGATTGCGAAGAAATTAAAAAAAATTTGTTTTTAATGAAATTCTTGGGAAATTTTTATTACTTTTTGAAAATAATTAAAAGTTTTTGTAGAATTTTATAAAATTTTTTTTAAATAATTAAATTCTTTTGGTAAATTTTTATAAAAATAGTAGCTATTGAACAACATTTAATTATTGCTAAGAATATTATTACTTTTGAAAATAATTCATTTTTTGCAATGAATTTTATTAAAATTTTTGAAAATAATTGAATTTTATTACTTTTAAAAATAATTGCATTCGTGTAATAAATATTGTTAATTTTAAAAATAATTGAAATTTTTAAATTAATTTTAATAAAATTTTTGAAAATAATTAAATTTTTTGAAAAATTTTACTATTTATTTATACAGATAATTGAAACGTTGACAGTGTTTTTTAGTTTTTTTGAAAATATATGAATTTTGGAGAAGAATTTTAATATTTCTAAAGATAATTGAAATTTTGACGAGAATTTAAAAAATTTTTGAACATAATTGAATTTTGGCGAAGAATTTTATTACTTTTAAAAATAATTAAATTTCTGCAATAATTTGTAAATTCTCTAAAATTCTCTATATTATATCGTATACACTGAAAAAAAAATTATTTGATTCAAATAACCGATTATTTGTCTATAATCAAATAAATATTTACTTGAATCAAATAATTTTTATTTGAATCAAATAATTTTTGTTTGAATCAATTAATTAGTATTTGCTTCAAATACTGAAATATTTGATTCAAATACAGTTTATTTGATTCAAATACAATTTATTTGATTCAAATAAAAATTGTTTGATTCAAGTAAATATGTGACGCGCTCCGAAGAAAGGTACCTAAGAAGCAAAAAATTTGAGGTTATGTTTTTAATTTTTCATGTAAAATTAAACAAGGAAAATCAATTATTAATTTAAAATTATTTATCTTCAAGTCTTCATTATATTCAAAATATTCAATAAAAATTAGTTTCGAATTCAAATAATAAAAAATAAACTTTTAATCAAGAGAAATCTAACACGACCCTAACCTATAATTCGTTTGCTTCTTAGGTACCTTTCTTCGGAGCGCGTCACATATTTATTTGATTATAGACAAATAATCGATTATTTGAATCAAATAAATTTTTTTTTCAGTGTACAATTTACGAACTTTTCATCCCTTTTGAATGAAATTGCAGACTTTACGGACCTTTTTTAAAAAAACCGACTTTTGCGAACCCTGTGTTTGCAATAAAAAAACCTTTTGAAAAGTGCTTACTGGGTCTTCCAGACCTATGTCTTGTTCCAAGAATTAAAACACGATCCTCAATTTTCCAAGTATTGTAAAATTTTGACAAACAACAACAGGCATCAAGTTATTAGTGACAAACCGCAACATCTAATTTCTCGAGATGGAACTTATAGTTGTCCTGACAGTCAAATTATTTCTCACATCGAAATTCAGTGGAATTCATTTGTTGGAAGCAATCTTATGTAATAATTTACAACCAAACTGACCTCCGAGTGGCAAGATACCCCATTAAATTGGTGAAGGGTGGACGGCGTGTTTCCCTATTCCCACGACCACGTGTCAAGGTGGAGGACACCTTTAGCTTGCACTTTCATGCAGCCTGCTATAACCAATGTCAAGTGCAAATGAGAAATCCAGCAAAAACAAATTGACCAAATGAACTCATCCCCCTCAAAGTCAAACGATCAATCATGCGCCCCAAAGGATAAACACAAGGCAGATTCTTGCAAGGTTCACCTCAATGGATTAATTGACGGAGGCAAAAAAAAAATGAAGACATGGCCAAAGGAATAAAAAAAGGACACTCGATTTAAGGGTTGCCGGCAGATAGTTTGGCGTCAATAATACCCAGTGACGTAATTCTATCGAGTTTTGTTATTGGAGGATGTGTCATCCAATGGGGAGAGGTCGATACGGCAGCTGGGTGGCGCGGCGCGCGCTCTCCAAAACAGGCTGAAAACTCACTCTAACTCTAGCATTATTCCTCTGTTAGCGTGATTTCGCGAGGAGTTCGTTTTGTGCGCCGCGCCAGTCAGTCCCCGGCGACCGAACCTTTACATACACACACACACATAGAAAAATACTGCGTGAAAGAGAGAAATACGAATTAAAGAAGGGAGACAAGAATAAGGAAAGAGAGTGAAAGAGAAAGGGACTAAGGGGAAAAAAAGGGAGCGAGAAAGAAAAAAAGAGAAAGAGCGAGATAACGGTTGAGCTTCGCACTGGCGTCAGTTATTCGGCTGAACGGCTCAACTGCTAGTCGATGTTTCAAAGCGCGCCGCTCGTTTTCATTTATATGCAGTTCCTTCCTTTTCTTCGAGGTGACAGCATTTCATTCACGCGCACTTTCCCTCCAAGGATATAATTACCGATAATGACACTATTGTTGATATGCTGTTTTCATTAATAGTTAAACAGTAATTTTTTTTACTTTTTTCTTCCGATTTGTGTTTAGAGCGCAAGCTTGATTATTGTGACTTTTGGATTATAAAGTGCCGGAAACCAAAAAAATAAATAAATGTAAGTACAAAATCTCCTCGCTAAAAATTCTGTTAAAAATTCTATTCTGTTCATGACATAAGTGAGAGACAAACTCATCTTCTTCACTCGTTAGATTTTAATTGAGAAAAATGCGCTTCTTGAGACATACGTGCTCAAGGGTAGAGAGCATTTTCCCAACGATTGACCTACGTTCGCAGAAAATAGGGGTTGTGTAGATATATACCATTACCGGCGAAATTTATCCACTTTCAGGTCATTTTTACCTCTATAGAATGTTTCCACGAAGTTATTAAGAAGAAGATCAATCGATATAAGACCGACAAATATTTCTTTCCATCCTAAACCCCTAGATTTTCATTCCGATCATGTTTCGCTCATAGGGATTTTCCCGGATATCCCATTTCGATTGGAGGGAAAATGAAACTTAGTTCCTGAATTGAAATCCATATTCCACATTCAGTCGAATTAAAAATTCAAAACGAACTTTAAAATTTAGAAAAATTCTTTAATTTCTTTCTCAATGTTCACTAAACTTTCATTGTCAAAATTTATAGAGAGCGTTTTGAATTTACGAACCATCCAAAAAAAAAAGATTTTTCATTCTAAAACGCAAATTGCAAAATTATTTTTCGCAACATAAAAGAACGAAACGTGTCAGTGTTTTCGTCAATTGAAATTCATAATTTATAATTTCAAAACATGCGTCAACATTAAATTTATTACCGTTCTTAGAACTAAAGTAAAATAATGATTAAAGCTGAATGCCGGCCTTACAGGTATCGATATATGTCTCAAGTTTACAAAGTATTTTTTTATATAATTCTATTCTTAACATAATTCATAATACATAGACTTCTATTATTATAATTCATAATGGACACTTTTAAAATTATCATTTAAAAGCAGCTTTTACAGAACAACAAAGTTTTCGAGTCATTGGCGAAAAAAAGCAACAATGCTTACAAATTAGCACAATGTTTTTGAAAAAAGTGTATAAAAGTATTTTGCATAAAATGAAAATTAATGCGAAATAAGAAAATTAACATTGATTACAGGTTGTATTCTAAAATTATATTTCAAAACTGTAAAGAATATTTAAAAATTATATTTAAAAATTTTAAAGAATATTTAAAAATTGTATTTAAAAATTTTAAAGAATATTTAAAAATTATATTTAAAAATTTTAAAGAATATTTTTAAATTGTATTTAAAATTTTTAAATATTCTTTAAAATTTTTAAATACAACTTTTAAAAATTATATTTAAAATTTTTAAATACAACTTTTAAAAATTATATTTAAAAATTTTAAAGAATATTTCAAAATTATATTTAAAAATTTTAAAGAATATTTCAAAATTATATTTAAAAATTTTAAAGAATATTTCAAAATCAAAATTAACCTTGAAAGTAAAAAGAATCTAAACTTGCAGCATTGTTGCACTGTTGCATATTCTAATATTTTCAGCCATTGCATTATTAGCGACTTTGAACAATGTTTGACAATATTGCTTCTATTTCAGCTAATAATAATTGTAAAACCATAAAATTTCTGTCCGAACATTGAAAACAACCAAAACAATAAATTTATTTCCAAATATTTTGTAAAAGTTCAAACCCAATTCGTATGTACAACATCAATTATCATCTTTTCAATGACAAGAGAACGGTTTTTTTTTTGTAACCGCAACTAAAGAATGACAATTTTTATCTTCTTTTCTTGCAAAGAAGAAAAAAAAATTGCAAAGAATATGTCATGAAAAAAATGCACACGACACTTAACACTTATTGCCCGATTTCAAACTATAACACACAAGACTAATGCATAAGTCAACGAATCAGGATCTGTACATGCGGGAAAATTACATATTATTAGTGAAAAGTGTGTCAAGTCAGTTTGAAATGTACTGAGATTTACAATATCCATACCTTATTCAATACATTTTCAATATTATTTTCCTCTTTCGATTTATAAAATTTATAAATTTCCACAGCAGGTTTCCTATATAGTGTATAACGTAATCAGAATTTCCGCAGTCAAAGTTTATTTCACTAGACTGCAATTACTAAAATTGAAACCATATACATTACCCTCTGATTTTATTCAAACAACTATTTCCTGATTTTCTCTAAATAATTTTCCCTCTTAATTACTAAATAGATTCTAAATAAGTGAAGACTATATAGAATATACGTAACAAATAGCGTGGGTTTCAATAAGAAATGCACGTCTTCTAATATGTGCGAGTGATTAAATGAAATGAAGTGGATGATATAAATTACTCTCTAAAGGGGCTGATTGTCAAATCTTCGAATTTACAACACACTTGTAAATATACGCACTTCATGCGTCTATTTAAATACACGACATCGTTAAAAGGATGATTGGACAGAAAAGGCCCTGGAGTATTTGCTATTTTATTTTTAAGAACACGTCATCTTTCATGTGCATTCAAGTTTTGTGCTCTCTTGTCGCACAGGATCTGGAATCTTAATTAAAACCCTTACAATTTTCAATGTCATCCGAAAGCCTTTCGACACCAAAACAAGGTTCGTTTATTTTTAAAAATACAAAAACCCAACAAAACCTAAGACCCAAAAAAACCAAAAAATCCACCAAAAATGTTTGTAGGAAACGAAATAATCCATCTAGTCACTTTACAAAATTAAAACAAGAACAAAAGTTACAGAAATATCCCTGTTTTTGTAGTCCAATTTCTCAAAATTATAGCCATTATATTGTCTTCTCAAGGTATTATGTACAGTTTCTGCTAGAGTGTTATAAAAATTAAATGATTCAAACATAAATTCACGTTAAGTTTCTTTCTCGTGACGCCGCTTTTGTATATGACATTATGCTGAGCGTGCGATTCGAGCAAAATAAAAGAACAAAAAAAAAGAAAGAAAAAAACATTTTATGGGATGGCGACGCATGAGGAAAACAGTGATGAGGTGTGCGTTGTTCAGAAATGAAAAGACGAAAAAAAAAATCTCCCTCAGGACACCCCCACTACTAATGTTCCTCTGTTTGTGGTACAGTGTATAAAACACTTTGGTACACAGATATACATTCAGTCAAGAAGGTCAATACTAAAGGCCAATGTCTCACAATACAAATTTTATTCTCTAAAAGCAAAAAATTCGTGATAATAAAAAGAGAATAACTCAATTTTCACTCTGATTAATACAGCAAACGATAGTCGAACAATTTGCATACCATTTATAGTTGCAAAAATTAGTAACCTATCAATTGATTCTAAATGATTCCAAATAATTCTAAATGATTCCAAATAATTCTAAATAATTCTAAATGATTCTACATAATTCTAAATGATTCCAAATAATTCTAAATAATTCTAAATGATTCCAAATAATTCTAAATGATTCCAAATAATTCTAAATAATTCTAAATGATTCTACATAATTCTAAACGATTATAAATAATTACAAACACTTCTAAAAGATTTAATAAATTCAAAACGATAATAAATGATTAGAACCTATATTCATAGCTTCATTACCCAATTTGTAATTTACAGCCCAGAGTAATTGATACATAACCAATTGTACCACATTTATACAATGTAGATACTCTAAGTACTGATATATCACTGACCATTCTACAACGTAATAACGTCTACAGACCGAATTACTCAAATTAAGTGAAATGAAGAATTATCATTTCCATCTATTGTCTTTATTAACGTCAAAAAACGTCTTCATTATACAAAGAAACATTATTTTTTTTAAATTCCAAGTCCGATATTTAACGAATCCGTTAAAACAAGACTAAAACCGGATTGCCTATACTTGATCAACATTAACTCAGAAACATTTTCAGAAAAAAAATGTATACAGAATTTTAATAATATGTTACTAGTGTCTATCTTCTTTTTTTTCTACAGCTCCTCGAGCTGAAAGTTTTAATGATCATCAAAAGGATGTAAAATAATTTTTCAAAGAACTATACAAAAGTACAGTTAAATATTAAGGAGAGTGTCATTAAGGAAGCAGAAAAGATTCCGATAATAGTCAGAAAAATTAGAGAAAAATTTAAAAATTTTCGTACAATTACAAATAAATATCACTATAATAATCACATGGTCTAGAATGTATATCAGAAAATACGGAAATAACATCAAACGAAGGCAAAAATAATTCGAGATATGACCTTGCGATCAAATGTCTCGTAAACTGATGCGTGAATTATTGTAATAAACTTAATTACTACACGTGTATTGAAAATTTATTTCCACATAACGAACAAGCATGAGAAGCGTATTCCTAATTGAAGGGAAATTTAAATATTTCCTCTCTTTCGAAAACGTAATGTACATTTCTGAATAAATGAACCTTTTACGAACGCATACGCACTTATCGTAACATGTTGCACTTGATGTCGCTCGTAAAATTCCAATATACACTCCACAGGTGTATTCACAGTCAATAGGATTATAGTTACGTACTTGATGCATGTCGATTATTAGGTAATAGATTCCTTGTCGGGTTTATATTAATCGACCCCGATGAGCTTAATAAATATGACATCATTATCACCAAGTTATGACTCCGGGCTTTTAACCTGCTCTGTATTCTGATTTCCCCGATGCAATCTGCAGCATCATTCACAGCCTCAAAAGCGGTCTTTTTTCAAAAGCTGTACCATTTATTACTCAAACAAAACACAAAAATACACACAGACCGAAGCTAAAACACTGCGTATAAGAGAAAGGGATGATGCAGCATCATCTGATACAAGAGATGATAGAACGAACGAAAATAACCAAACGAAGATAACAAATCAAAGATGAAATCAAAATCACTGTCATGATAAAAAACTGATAGTTCGTATTATTTCATCGTCTGGTTGAAACAAGTGAATTTTAATATTAGTTTCACGCTTGTGTGGAAGAAAAACAGCTGTTCCATCGAGGCAGGAACTAATGAAACCAGAAACCGTTTACCTGCCTAATGGAACACCTGACCGCATCTCTAAATGTCACAAACTGGCTTCAATATTGCGTAAAATTTATACACACTTTAGAGTCACTGAACTATTAGATCACTTTGGAATTACATTACAAAAATTAGAGTAACTAGACCGAGTCGTCTCGACCCTTGGAAAATTAATTTCCATCTCGATTACGTTTTTCTCATTCCAAAAGCTATGATGATGGTAAAAAGAGATGCTACATGGCACCATCATTATGCTACCGAGTGTCATTCAAGATGATGCAAAATTATTCTACCATCCCGTACAATCTAGATGTTACTAATCTGCATTGTAACTGATACAATTTAAATTACTGCCTATCTAACAATGATACAATAACAATAACAATGATCTTACAATAATGATGTTTACCAGAATCATCATTATTGTACAAGCACTAGGAACTTGTAAGCTTGTATCATTGTACATATCTTTCCCTCTCACTCAGAGCATCATAAAGTTGAACAATGTCGAAAACACAAAAAAATGTAAACAGAAAACACAAAAATGTAAAATAACAAAACAAAATCTCTAAATATTTCTTACAACATTTATTTTATTACAATTCTCACAAGTGCTTGTAAAAAAATAAATGGTACAGAAAAATACAAAAGTCCTCGAGAGACAAGATTTTCCAATATACGCGTGTGCGCCTATTTGGTCAACTTTTCTCGTAAATTTTCAATACACCGTTCGTAGAATTGCGACGTTAAAAAGTTGAGAATAGAGCCAGAGGCGGTCCCATTCATAGCAACTGCTTTTCAACACACAATTCACGCAGGTAGTCCATCCACCCCACTAAATTTCTCATAATTCATTTTCATAGGAAATGAGAGAGAGACGTGTGTTTGTGTATCATTGACAGGAAGTTTCAAAATTCCCGTTCATAAACATTTTTCGCAAATCATTTATCATTTATCAATGTATCATTAACAAATGCGCTATCATTCAATCAAACATCATTAGAGAAAAACTCCTTTCTTTAGAGAAAACACGAAAAAAATGCAATGCACGAAAAAAATAAGAGAAAATAAAATAAAATAATGAAAATAAAAAAAAATAATGAAAATAATGTAATGATGAAATTAATAATTAAATAGCACAACAAAAATTTGCAGCAGAAAAATGGCCAGAACGGTGCCTTTAGACAATTTTCAAAGTGCATTTCTCTCTCAAGAATATACAATTACCTAATACATAAACTGTAAATACATTTTTTACGAATATAATCATATTGGAAAAGAGTTTCTAATTACTAACTCAAAAGCTAAATCTCTATATATAATTTCTCAATTAAAGAATCTTGATATTTATACTGACACTACATAATACCAACAACCTTAACAACCTTTTTCCTGCGACCGTTAGGAAAAACATTCACGTGATTTATTTATCGAAAATAATTTTAAAAATTCTTTTCCACAAAAGCAATTTTAAGAAGGTAACGGAATATTTGAAATTTAATTAAAACCACCCTTTTCAACTAAAAAAGAAATTCGAAAGATTAAATTCCAACCGCGAAAGACAAGAAGGGTAAATCAGTAACATCATAAATCAGTAACATCATGAATCATTAACATCATGAATCAGTAACATCATGAATCATTAACATCATGAATCAGTAACATCATGAAACATTAACATCTTGAATCAGTAACATCATGAATCATTAACATCATGAATCAGTAACATCATTGAATCAATAAAACAGTTAAAGAAATAGTTAATTAATGAAAAAGAAGAGCGTACGAATCAGTGAAAATTATTCCCCGTACGTTGAAGAAATTACATAACAAAAAGATAAACATCTCAGTTCACCGCATTTCTCCACAAGCGATCGGAAGAAAAACAAAAAAAAGATTCTTACAATAATTATAGAAACGTGCCTATTGCTGCATTATACACATTTCTTTCCTTCTGCAATGAAAAGGGTAATTGGCAAGGTTAACTTCCATCTGTCTCAGTTACATCTCTTAATATATTGTATATATATCTCTTATATATTGTATATATATCTCTTATGTATTGTATATATATATCTCTCTTATATATTGTACATATATCTCTCTCCCTTTTCTTCCTGCGGTCAAATTATTCTCTCCACGTTGCGGTCATTACCACCTCTACATACATTGATACAAACGCAACTTGCTAATCAGCAATTAATTTAAGAATTGCTCATCACTTAAGCACACAAATTACAATTCAGCTGACTGACAAAAAATAAAAGCTTCAACAACTAAATTACCATCAGGAAGCGCATTATAATTGAGTCATTATATTTCTGACATTGAACTGCGCACTTTTTTTTATAGGTCTCTTTATGAAGCAAAATTATTTCGGCTGAATCATTGTGAATTTAAGGAACTGCCACGGAAATTATTAGACTAGATTACAGACACATATGTATATATATAGAATATGTAATATAAGCCAATGAGATGTGATTCTAATACAGGAACTTGCTGCTCTTGAATTCATCAAGTACAATTTTCAACTAACAGCGTGATACTATTATTATTGCATCATTGCAAAATTGTACAAGGGGGCTTCTTATTTTTGCAAAATGCATTGTCCTTTCAATGAGGACATTGCAAAATTTAGCTGACAATGAAGAGTTATAATGTACCATATACGGAAGCAACTTGCTCTTTATAAGACACTACAAAACACAGGTGGAAAATTTTTTTAAAATCTAAACTCTACCAGATGATAAAAATACTCTTCCCTTAGATGATACAAATATACAAAGATGGTACAAATATGCAACTGCGGACGAATTTAGACTAATTTTCGTATTTGCAGTACCTTCATTAATCCATTATATACTTTTCTATCTACCCTACAATTTTTTTTGACTCGTAATGTCATCATGCGAATTAGTCCACAAATAATGCTGACACTAAATACATTCTCATAATGAGTCTTCAATCAAGGTGTAAACATGCACTCTTGAAACAAACTATACCCACATTCGTCAAAGAAATAAGAATCGAAAAACTGTGTCATCTGTATATTTAAACACGTGCGATGAATATGAAAATGCGTGGGATTAAAGGAAAGAGTACCCCAAAGTAATCAAACCCTTATTTCGCCTCCTTTCTCTTCGCTCATTCTTTTTTCTCTCGTTGCATATTTAAGAACCCAAACATGTGGAAGGGAAAACAATAATACTCTTGAGATGTGCGAATAAGTTACATACATTCTTTTCGCGTAAAGTTGATCGCACGCACATGCGTGCCAAGGAAGCGTGACCACAATGCGAAAGTGCTTCTCGATTTAAGGCTGCTGCAAGCAGGGGGTTATCATGGTAACGCTGTCCGCGCTGTCAGTGCAAGCGAGGAAAATCGATACAACCCTCATTTGATATGCCGCGTACTGAGGGCACATATACTCCTATCTATACTGACTTTCTCCTGCAGCATACCAATATGAATGACATTTTTACATTACCCAATCCTGGCATTATCTCAACAAACATATCCTCCTTTAAACATATTCAATTTCGACAAAACAAAAGGTTCTTCAAAACAAAAGTTCTTTTTAACACAAGAAAGAGTAACATTAAAAGAACCATATACTTCTACTCCTCCATGTCTAGTCGAACAAAGATCTAAGTTCTGATTTTTACTATTCATTGCACATCTACTGGAGTACTAGAGATAACACAAATATTTCTTGCAACAATAATCGTCAAATGATTGACAAAACATTATTATTTAAAAGACCTCAGCGAGTTTAATGAATAAAGATGAACGCTTGAGTACTCTTCATGTGCGTCTAGACGGTCGCTAATCAAATGCAGCCTGAACGAGTAAATGTGCACGAACCACTCATGTGATAATAAGCCTTCCACTGATTTACCCCCAGAGATCAATATTGTGATTTTCCGTCATTAGATCCTTGAATCAACAATATTCACTTCCGTAAGCCCTTAAGCATTTCACTTTGCTTATATATCTTTAAACCTAAAGGTAGACTAAACACCGCCACATACTGAGTATCATGTTCTCTCCCCAGAGTAAGTTCATATGCAAACTCAAAAGCGTGAACGTGTTCGTCCCTAATGAGAGCACAAGACCACTTGAGTAAAGTCTTACACTTTTCTTTTCTTCAATACCACATTTCAGCGAAGCATACACAAGTTTATTGACCGATAAAGATATTAGCTCGTCAGAAATAAATTGGATTATAAATTCTAATTAGACTCTCTCGGAAGATAAAGAATTAAAAATCTCTTTTTTTAATGTTAGTAATATTGTAGCTAATTAATTTGCGCAAAATATGTTAATGTTGGGATACATAAGGAAATCAGTATGAACAGTTCCGCTTTATTTGAATCTACAGATAGTAGTCATGTTCAAAGGAATCGATGGTAAAAGTAGGCCATTTCCTTTCTTTCTCCCTTGAAAAATTTCGACACGATGTTAGTGTTTGTCTTTTATATTAAAAAAAATTGAATGCTTCCGTGGCAAGATGATTTAATACCGCTTTCAATTAATTCCCAGCAAGGTCACTAGGACACAACCACAAACGCAATAATGGACAAAATTGCAAAAATCTTTTCATTAAATTAATTACACACTTAAGCACTATAGGTTCAAAAATAATTTGCTACTTCCACACGAGTAATTGAAGAATCTAAAAATCATGTGGAAGAATTGTTACTGTCACAAAAAGAATTAAGTGAATCGAATATACCTTCCAGACATGCCTGCTATTCAGGATTGTATTTAGGATGTGATAACGGTTAAGTTACATAAGGAACAAAAAAAAAACCCCCGAAATAGTGATGCAATAGGCGCGTGATGATTATTTGAGAACATAAGTGTATAAACAGAACAGGTTTCTACGCTCATGATACTCTCGACTGCTCGTAAAAATATACTCTCAGTAACAATAACCATTGCGAGAAGTAAAAATATGCAGACGGAAAGAGCAAATTCATATACATATATATCCGATAAGAAACTGAAAACCGGTTAGAAGAGCATTTGGTTTAAGTACTTTTGCCACCTTTTATTTTGTCCTCATTTGTAAGCCTTTTAGCTTTTAATGCCTCACGAGAATCACTGCGCACAAATGTTTAATAAATAGTGATTCGTGACATAAGTAGCTTAGCATCTAATCTGTAAATCACTTTTTCAGTAGTTCTATTCAAGTATTTAACCTACAACCATTCAAACTGATCTAAACTTTTATCACTTTTCATCTATTATCTTCTAACATTCATTTAACATTCATTATGAATCATGTTCAACAATAAAAAACCCAATCAAACTCATTTTTTAAAATTCCAAAATCACAAATACAAAAACCATCTGATGATTTTGGATTTGGGATCCTTTACAATTAATGGTTTTAACCTAGAGAATTGAAACCAATTATCAATAGCTAACTACAAGGGAATTAGTACCGTTCACACGTGTATAATTGATTTGCGAATTATCCAAGCGAATAAACAACATCTGTTAGCTCGGGAGACTTGAAACTATAATATTGATTCAATGACATTAATTCAGCTCATTCAGTTTGGCTTTCTACAATATACAATACATCCTCCGCAAAACCAAGTTCATCGAAATGAAACCTTTTTTTTAATGATCTCTTCCTACAAATAACACATAACATAGGTGTCGGATATTCGACAAATTCAGAAACAAAAGCCGCGCGCATTTCCTCAATGAATGAAAAAACAACAGGCCCTACACCGGAAACATTGAAGGGGTAATAAAATTCAGCCAACCAGTAAAAAAATTTACTTGGAAATAAGTGAATTCTTTTTTGCCATCACTGTCTAATTATCCAATAAACCATCTCTCAGTTCGTCATACTTCAAACATTCCAAAAAAAATAAAATGTTCCGACAAATAAAAGGTGTCAACCATATAAACCCTGATAGAAGTTTGCGGAAACGGATACGCCACCCACGTTTATGTCAATCAGAAATAGGCTTCCTTCCGTGCTACCAAGAAGTAACTGATCAAGGAATCATGAGACGTGACACGACCTTGCTAATAACGTTTCATATCACAAATTTTGCATCACGTTCACGAATTATTGTCAAATACTTCAATAATTCACAGAAAAGAACAAGAACTGTCAAATAGGACCAAAATAAACATAGAAAAGTTCTTGTCAAATAATATTCCTATAAGGATTGTTAAACACGGAACAAAATAAATTTCATGAAATAGATTTCATAACCAAAAGGGGTTCAATGTCTCCACAAATAAAATTTTATTTCCTTCTTCTTATCGTATAATTAAATTTCATAAAAAAAAATATTACTTACAACACTCATATATTTTTTTCTGTTGAAATTTTATGCTAATATTTCTTTTCGACACGCGAGCAACATCTTAATTAAACATGCGACAACAGAAAGTACAAGTGAATTTATAGAAAAACAGGATTGAATAAGAGTACATACAAAAAGTACATACCCACGGGGCAAAAAAGGAACAATTTGTACTGTTATATTTTTGCACATAGTTCAAGTTCAACAAATGAATTGAATCTCGTAATAAGGTCGAGTTAACCGTACAAGGTTGAGAGAGTATAACAACATCACAAAAACTCATTTACAGTTATGCAAGATGAATTGCGTGCGAGTATATAAATAAACTTGATAAAATTTCTTCCTCTATTAATATAGAAAAAAAAAACAAAATTCACTAATGCGTACAATTCTTTTTCACAAAGAAATTTGTTGGCTTTTTTCCTCAACACGCATATAGGTAAATTTATCAAACTGATAAATCGGCTGGTTTTCTCTATGTATATACTAAATACACCTTTCCTAACGGAAGTGCAAGCGCGCGAGAGTGTTTTAGAGAAGGAGATCCTGTTACTTCTAAAGATAATCTTGGACTCAATTAATGTTGAAAATACGTTATGGCCTGTAAGCAGATACAGTATTATCTTTTAAGTCGAGTCATCAACTATACCAGGATCTCCTATATGTATACAAGATATATAGAAAATGTGACAATAAAGCGTAAATTAATTCGTAATAATAAAACAATATGTACGTTTTTTTGCGCAAAGGAAGAAACAAACAAGAGAAGAGAAAATTGCTAAGTAAAAGAACATGTTAGGATTTTAGATTAAAAATAATCCTCCTTTTCCCGGGTATAGTATTTATTCTCTTGGGAATTCTATTACAGTTAAGTGCGATTATTTCTTTACTTTCGAAGGCATTCTTCATTCATCATTTCGTTAAAACAAGCAAACATTACGCGACGGCAAATTACAAAATAATTTCCGTAACGTTTCGTATTTGCGACAGTTTTCTTATAGTAATCAAAATAAATGTTTGCATATCAGTGAATTGTAAATATAAATTCTTGTACAGTTGAAAAGATGGAAAAATTTTCTGTTACAGATGGCGAGGCATCTACCGGCCCTACTATTAGCGATCTCAACTCTCCTACTGTCTGTGTCAGCGGATAGTTCGGTTCATACAATGTCCAAGTATCATCAACTGATCACGTCAACCACTCTAAATTGGTTGCCTCACACTCATTATACTGCCACAAGTGAAGAGATTGTTATTGGCAGTTTTGAAGGTCAGCAACCACAAATAAAAATACATCGAACCCTAAACATTTAGCGCATCATCTGTAGTTTGCATTTTAAATCCTACCATCTCTTACCATTCAAATTTCTAAATAGAATAAATTCTAAATAGAATAGATTCTGAATAGAAAAAATGAGTCCTTACCCATTTTTCTGTCTCAATTCCAAATCCGTTTAGGAACATTAAAAATGCTGACATCCTCTCAACAATATTATAAATAACACAGTAAATAGTAAAGCAATACAGAAGATTGAATTACAAATGGAAAATTTGTAGAAACAAACAATCAATTTAATTCCATTATCTAACTCCTAATTGAAAATCAAAAAGAACCTGTTGAATGTTACCTAATGACTTTGCAAACAAAGAAAAATTTTAATCAATCAATTCCCACAATTAAAAACATATTTCCAACAACATCCTTTTCGTATACATCCATTTCCCACTGTATATTAAAGACAGAAACGAAGTAAAATAATGAAGTTGGAAGTCACCGGACGTTCCACCTTTTGCACTTAGAACACGATCTACACGATCTGCATGAGGAAACAGAATATCTTCTCAAATATCAGCTTTTGAAGATCCAAGTTTCCAGTTTAGCTTAAAGGAACATCAGGAGGAGGCTTGTAGTGAAAAAAAAAATAATCACTCCTACCCTAAAAAAAATAATCACTTCTACCCTAAAATAAAAAAGCCAAAACAATATAGAGAATAGAATCCAAATGCCCCAAAATTGGAGAACATCCAAAAATTTCTTCAGCAAAATTTCCTAGTTTGAAAATAATGTCTCTTTCAGATTCTTCAAAAACAATTTACGTGTGCAGAGCTCTACATAATGGAATCTATGTGACCGGGAGTATGAAGGAAGGCGAAGAGGGCTGCTTGGTTACTTCCCTGAGCATTGTAAAATTGTACAACAAATATGATCTGTTACAAAATATCGACAGTGCAGCTCGCGTCAGTTGGGTTTATTGGGATAAATACAAAGAAATTCCAGTTGGCGCAGTTTCGCCGTCGAATGCAGAAAATTACTTTGTAGCACGACACATTGTCGATGGAGTGAATTCGCAATTTGATGCCTATGAACAGATGCATTTTATTGGAACACTAAATACCAAAGATGGACTTGGAAAAATTACCTTCACAAAGAAGGTATTTGAGATATTTGCATTCTTTTCGAAAAATCTAATCATAAAATACTTAAACTTTCAGCATAGAGCGACACTGTATTAATAAACCTTCTTTTTAAGCTTATTTTTTTTTCTTTTTTTTTTCTTTTTTCTTTTTTCTTTTTTCTTTTTTCTTTTTCCTTTTTCCTTTATCCCAATCGATTAAAATTCAAAAAGACCAAACTAATTCCAATTAAAATACTATTTTCCTGTATACAAAAGTTTGAAAAAAATAGATGTATAAAATACTGATTAAAAGAGATGAGCCATCAAAGAAGATTAAAGTGAGACCTTCTACTCGCCACCCACTTTTTCTACCTCGATCAACTCACCTTGAAAACAGAAGGAAAACCCGTAATTTATTAAAAATACTGAAAAAGAGGATCGACATTTCCACGTCCTTGCAGTGCCCTTTCTTTCAAGACTATATAAACATTCTCTCCCATCAATTAATTCTATTTTTTCTCCACCCCATCCCATATATTTTCTACACCCATTTTAAATACTTCTTTTCTTTAATTTATCCCATTTTTGAAATTTTAACTTCAATTCTAAAACATTCTAGGAACTCTGACCTAAATTTTCACACAAACAATAAGACAAATTTCTCGTTTCCAGGACGGTACTGAAGGATCGACAGAGAGTGGTCAAATTCTTGTGGAAACTGAGCCATTTAGTTATGCATTAAATTCCGTGAAGCTGAATTTTATTAAAAAACGAGAGAAGAAACGCGAAAGAAGAATGTTGGGAACAGCAACCCTAACTAATACCGGCTCCGAAGCAGGAAAAGTGGATGAGGCATTCACGTACTCGTACAATTATACACAGTACTGGGGTCAGGGTCACGCTATTCTCAAAGGCCTCAATACTTCAATAACACTTCTAAATAAAACAAAATTACCCGACATTGTCTGGGGTATTCCCGAAAGTAAAGTTCAAGTCGATGTCAAAACGTAAGTATACTTCACATTCAAGCTAAACTAGTTAAATTATTAATTATTAATTTATTAATATATCTACCATTCCCTAAAAGTTAATAATCCAACCATATTTTATTTACCTCCGCATACAAGTTAAATCGGAAAAGAAATACTACAAAATCAATACAGAACCAAAACTACATTACCGACAGACTTTCATCCATTGTAAAATTAAAAAAATTAAAAGATTTATTAAATTTTACCAACTATTTTGATTCATTTTAATTTTCAATTCAACAGTGTGGAGTACTTCTTGGAACCAGGAACGGGTGTAAATGTGACACTACTCGGGAATTACACAGACTTGGAGGTGCCATTCAGTGCGAAATTGGTAGCGGTTTATGACGACGGCGCAGATAAAGTACGTTCAATAAGTGGTGTTCGTCAAGAAGAAACCATGCTCGACGTTAGGCCAATATTCAGTCCAGTTTTCTTCCTAAATAATAATAGTCTAGTTCCTACAACAGTTCCACCACCAACGACAACGTCGACGACAACAACAACCACCACCACAACTAGCACAACAACAACCACAATTGGTCCCGAATCAATAATAATGACAAAAGACATGCCCAAAATGGAGAGTTCAAATTCGGAAAAAGAAGACGAGAACATGATAATACCACCGCGAAAAGGTGACGGAAATATGCAAAACGACGACGGAGGACCTCTATCATTAAAAAATAAAATCGACGGCGATCATTCAATGTCAAACATATGTCTACCAAATCTCTTAACGATAACGATAACAATAGTCATTTCCTATATTAGAATTACGTGAAGAAACAAATTTTCTATTTTTCATTTAATCCTCTAGAGATTGCATTTTACAATAGCCCTTTATAGCATCGTAGAGTATTGTCAATGAAAAACACAACAAAAAAAAATACAAAAAGAAATCTATATATATATTTACGTATATCACTACTTTCAACTACAAAGTGATAGAAAAATGACAAACTCTTCAGCTATGTTAATGTTATACAAAAATTGTATACCAAAACATAAGCTTGCCTTTTTTAAAAAAAGAAAAAAAGAATCCTTAAAACACAAAGTATAGTTGTAAAGATTTAGCGTAGAAAAAAAATAAGATCTATAAAAAAAAGAGCTAGTCTCAAAAGAAGTATTAAAGCCAAGACAAAAACTAAAAATCCTCCTGGATTTTAAAAAAAAACTCGTTACATTCCGTCTTGTGCTAAATTATGACGGTTCTATTAATGCCTTCTTCGTCAAGATTGTCTTGTCCTCCGGTCTATAGAAGAAAAATAATTTTCTTTATATAACCAAATATCTTCTAAATAATATTGCCTTCCTTGAAGGGAGCCTAAAAAAGCACAAAAAAATTCAGATATTGCTTTTTCTCTATAAAAAAAACAAAGAAAAAAAACATTCTACTTCATTTGGGAGAAGAAGATGAAAAAAATAAAAGATTCGTAAACTATTATTATAGCCATGCTATATTTTTGAGAATGCAGTATAATTTTAGAAGTTTGTAAGGTTTGTAAAAGTAGCATGTAAGCGACTTGTAGGGATATAGGGCTTGTAAATTTTTTTTCCTTTTCAAAAGATGAAAAACAGTGCCGGCGCTCTAATAAATTTTGACGAATATATCTCAAAATAAAGCGCGATATTTGTTGTTGCTTTTCGGTATTTAAATATTTTAGAAAAAAAAGGGGGGGGGTAAAAATAGAGAGAAAAGAAGTGAATAAAAAAAGTTGATACGATATTTTTGACATACTGTCGCGATATGCACGAAGGCACTGATATGTATATACAATGTGACTGAAGAGTCTTAAATAGGTGTATTAAATTGTTAATATATAATTATTTAATGATTTATCGTTTTTTACACAGAGTGTAGATTAAAAAAAAAGTTGTAATTTTTTCATTATTATGTTTAAATCTCCTATTAAAATATGTAATATTGTGTTTTTGACTTCCTCGTTAGTAGGAATTTATATTATTGCGTTAAAATTAATTTATATTAAGTTTTATTATTAAAATGAAGAAAATGAAGAAAAACAAATAAGGATAACATTCCAATAAGTACCATTTTATCATTAAAAAAAAACAAAACAACGTGATGCCTTACGAAAAGACATTGCTGCTTTATATCAATTTTTAGCTTGTATAGAAGAGAGTAAAAAAATTTTGTGAAACTAATGAAAATTTACGATATCTTTGAGATAGGTGAAGGATGGCCGACGTATTAATAGAAATAAGGTTTCTAAATATTTTTCATATCATTTTACGTATGAGAATTTATTATTATTAATATTATTATTATTAATCGGATCATTACCAAGCGTTATTCGTTTCCTCTAATCAATAAGGACGAATAATTTTTTGCAAACCTGTAGCAATGGAAATATTAATGAAAAGAAAAAAAAGAAAGAAAACTACCTCTAAATAAAAAAAAAACAAATAAGATGATTAAGAAGAAGAAGAAGCGATTCATTTTGCAGCTTTACCGAAGAATTATTAAAATATTGTTCACAAAATGTATATCCAAAGTATCTCTACAACTCTGTAATATAAAATACAAAGACGAAAATAAATAATACAATAGCACCCTTATGCTTTTTCAAAACCAGAAAAAATCAAATTGTTTTTATAATTCGAACCAATTTTGCAATACAAGAATTAACTAAGTCGAATAAATAATTGCTTGATAATAATAATATTTCTATACGTAAATCACCTAAGAAGACACTTGAGAAAATTATGAGTTTCTAGAACGACCTTAATTTTAATTCAAACTAATAATTAGAAATACACCCTACAGCCAACATGCTTTAATTGTATTACATGTACATTTTAATTTGACATTTGTAAATTATTCACTAACAACAAACCTTACTTGAAATTTATTTAACATTTGTAAATTTATTCACTACAAATGACCCCCTTGTTTTGAACGTTCAAATGAACGAAATATTTTTTATTGAACATATTTTAATAAATTTTAGTTTTTAAATTTTTTATGATTAGTAAATCATAAAAAAAAGTTTTTACATTTTTTTATGATTAGTAAATCATAAAAAAAAGTTTTTATATTTTTTTATAATTAGTAAATTATAAAAAAATTTTAAAACTAAAATTTTACGTTTACAAACTCAGTAATTAATATTTTGTATAGTGAAGCAAAATAATTACAATAAAAATTTAATTTTTAGAAGAAGTAAATAAATTCCGTTCATTTGGACGTTCAGAACTTTAGGGTCTTCACTACAGACGACCTTGAGTTTAATATTTTAATATTAAAATTAGCGCAAAAATTAACAACTTTCTAAACTTCAATCTAAATCATTAATCATTTTTTATAATCAACAAATCCAGTAATTTAAAGTAATTCCTAAAGGTTTAAATAAATTGAATTTGTATTTTAACTTTATTCTTTTTTTAAAATAATGATAAAATATTATTTCTCTTAAAAAAAATGTAATTTTATTGGCTTACCCAGGACACCATATTGTTGGGGCGTGAGTCGCACATCTCCATCAGGTCCACCAGGTATAGACGAAATTAATGAAGCTCTATCACTTATATGACTCCGTGTACTGGCTTCACTTCTCCTGGCCCATGAAACTTGAGAAACTGCATCTATCAAATAATAAATATTTCTAAAATTAATGAATTAATTTCATAATAAACATTTTTAAAATTAATTAATTTAATAATAAACATTTTTAAAATTAATTAATTAATTAATTTAACAATAACAATTTTTATTGACCGATAAACATAGAAATTTAATAATAAACATTTTTAAAAATTAATTAATTTAATAATAAACATTTTTAAAATTAATTAATTTAATAATAAACATTTTTTGAATTAATTAATTAATTAATTTAACAATAACAATTTTTATTGACCGATAAACATAGAAATTTAATAATAAACATTTTTAAAAATTAATTAATTTAATAATAAACATTTTTTAAATTAATTAATTTAATAATAAACATTTTTTAAATTAATTAATTAATTAATTTAACAATAACAATTTTTATTGACCGATAAACATAGAAATTTAATAATAAACATTTTTAAAAATTAATTAATTTAATAATAAACATTTTTAAAAATTAATTAATTTAATAATAAACATTTTTAAAATTAATTAATTAATTAATTTAACAATAACAATTTTTATTGACCGATAAACATAGAAATTTAATAATAAACATTTTTAAAAATTAATTAATTTAATAATAAACATTTTTAAAATTAATTAATTAATTAATTTAACAATAACAAAGGCTTTAAATATTATTTCTAAAATTAAAAATATTTTTAAAAAAATGACGAAAAATTTATTATTACCGAAATTAGAAGCCTTTGAATTCATAAATCTATGTCTAGCATCCCTGATACTTTTCCGTGACGAAGGTAAAGGGTGTCTTCTCCTCCTCTTTAAAAACTGCGCCAAACTGCCTAATAATAATGTTCCACCAGTGAAACAAATAATTAATATCTGAAAAAGTAAAATTCTAATTATATGTTAAAACTAAAAAACTAAATACCGCAATTTAAAATAATTCTCATAATCACCGAATCGTATAATTATTTCATGGTTTATCTTATTGTTTTTAAAGCAAATTTTATTTAACATCATTTACATTATTTTCAGACCGCATTCAGAAAAAAAACAACATTAACTCATATTTATATATAGAAATTTTTTAAATATTCACACAAAACTCGAATTTTCAAGTAAACTCTGAGAAGTCCTTGTTTTCATTTATGTCACGTTATAAAAATAACAAATTCAACAATAAGAAAACAAGTACTACTTCTCATAATAATTAATTACATAGCAAAAATTGTAATGTAATATTAAATAATTTTTTATTACTTACATAAGATGATTTTTTTCTCTAAAAGATAACCTAAAAATAATTTAGAGGTTAGTTACCTTTTGTGTTTTCGAAAGATTAATTGATGGCAGCGAAATCAAATAACGGGAATATAATTTTCCCAAAACCTCATTTGCTTTGAAGAGTGACATTGTTCATAAAAAAAATTTCTTTCTTTCCGAAATAACGTTGAATAACATGGAAAAAGACACTTTAAACACTTTGATTACACCCTCATCTTCATCACACAAAACTGATCACAACACAATACTCTTTCGCGCTGAATAAGAAACGAACCGGAATTATGTTCCTTATTCTAGAATCAAAGAAAGTAAACCGCGGGAACGAAATGCATAATTGGGAAATTTTTTCCATTTCTTTAAATAATAAAAAAGGGATATCAATAATTTAAATAGAAAAAACAATAAACAAGACAAAAATAATAATAAAATACATAAATTTTCAATTGTTTGAAAATTTACGTTAATTTGTGCTGAAAATTAAAAATTAGTTTTCAAAAACATATTTTTCAAGAAAAATTTTTAACATTAACATTTTTAAACAAAAATATGTAGCAAAAATTAATAGCAAATTTTAAAAAGATTACATTTGATTTTTTACCAAGAAATAAAAAGGATACATTCAGCTTTCACATCTGTAAACAAACAGAAACAAAACACATGGAAATATTTATACATTTACATATTTTATTTTAAAAAAATATCTTTGTTACTACTATTTCGTGGTAGAGAATCAAAATATTTTTTTAAAACTAAATGTAAATGTACTAAAAACACAACAATAAATCATTAAGAATAACATAGCGACACTAAAAAATCAAAATGAAATATAAAGTAAATAATTTCACACATTCATTCAAAAAAAAATACTAAATTTTACTACCTATAGAATTGCTAATAAAAATAATCTAAAACCTCATTCATACATACTATCTAAAAATCCTGCCTGAATTCCCCATCTACATAAAGTCAAACTAAGCTAACTCAATTACTCACAAGCAATCACTCCACGGTCCTCTTTCATACCGCCCAGGTGCAAAAGACCTACTCTAGGGGTAACGCGCCCCGGGGCGGGTTCCCGTCACCTGAGCTCAAGAATTCTTAAAAACTAAGAAAAAAAATAATAATCCAATTGTTTCAAGCAAGGTACAGTAAAACCTCCCCATTGAAAAATATAATTCTTAAAAAAATATATAATTTAAATATTTATTTAAATTGCGCGAGATTTTTAAATTTCTTTTCGCAAAATACCAAAATATATTCAATTTATTCTATAAATAACAATAAAATAAAAATATTCTATTCAATAAATAAAAAGAAAATATTATAAAAACTAAAATTGATAAATTATTATCTGGACAACAATAAAATTTACAAAAAGTTTTGATTTTGAATTCTTTAGAAAATTATATGAATAAGTTAAAATAGGAGATTTTACTGCAAAATAAAAATGTAAATCTGACGAAAAAATTAAATTTTAAAACGAAATTATTTTAAAAAGTAATAATCCCATCAGTCGTGTCGCCATGTTATTTAATTTAAAAAACCACTGACTATTCGATGAATCCCTCGTCGATGTCACACTGGAAATCATCCTTCAATCCTTAAATTCCTTGATGAAAACAAAAACGTCGAAGTCAACAATGAAGACGTAGACTGTATCGATGGCGTTGATTAACGATGCTGTCGAAAAAGTAGATCTCGAACTGTCCGAATCTCCAGATACGAATCACGTTGACACAACACTCACACACTTTTTTTTGCTCAAAATTCGATCAATTTAATCGATTCAGAAAAATTTGACGCACTTTGAAACTATTTTTATTATTCACAAACACGATAGATTGAAACACTATTTCGATAAAAAGAAAATACTTCTCGAACAAAAATAGAAACTATTATTTAAAATACTTTTCGAACAAAATTAGAAAAAGAAACTATTTTTTTAAGTACGCGAACACTCCCGAAAGCGGATTTGTAAAAACACTTTATTTACCGACCGTTAAGTGTCCGCGAGTAGAAACCGATCTCCGTGTTATCGAAATAACAGTCGAAAGGAAGAACTCCTAGTAGTGAATATCGAATTGTCGATGTAAAATACTTGAAAAGAATAATAAATTAAAATATTGCAAGAGACTCGAGAAGGGACGGTTTTTACTATTCGGAATTCACTTAGATGTTAACCCTTCGAAGAGCGGAACGATAATGACGCGACTAGTGCGACAGTGCCGCCAACTATGCCCCCACTCCATTTCATTCCCACTCTGCTAGTGCGCTCTCGAGCTTCTGATTGGCCGAGCGCTAAACAAGAGGCACAGTGATTGGCTCGAAAGATTTCTCGCTCCCTTATTCATTTTCTAGTTAATCTGTACCGTTTTAATAGCAAACATAATAATATTTAAAAATACTTTAATAGCAAACATAATAATATTTAAAAATACTTTAATAGCAAATAAATAGGGAAAATTATTAAATGTAGTAAATAGAAAACAAATATATTTTTTTTGACGAAAAAATTAACAAACGTTAATAATGAAGATTAAAGGAAATTTTAAAGAAATCAGTTTTCCTGAATTAATAGTCCTTTTTCACAAAATAGAACGATTTATACGGAGCATATCTTTTTTACGTGAACGGCAAAATACAACCTTAATTTTATTATTCATCTTATTCATGAAAGGAAGAGTTGGAAATAGTATTCGACGTATAAAAAGACTTACAAGACGGGGAAGTACTACGATTCGGCAGTTAGGATTCATTACGATTGGCACTACTAGGAGCTTACCTTAGATGTTGACCCTTCGAAGAGCGGAACAATAATGAGGCGACTAGCGCGACAGTGCCGCCGACTATGCCCCCACTCTTTTCTACTCCCACCCTTCCGACGCGCACGCAAGCTCCTGGTTGGCGGAGCGCTAAATGAGACGGTCGCTGATTGGCTTGAAGTCTTACCATTGCTCCTACCACAAGCTCGCTTAGATGTTGACCCTTCGAAGAACAGAAAGCGACTGATGCCGACGCTACAATGCCACTGACTATGCCCCCACCCTATTCCACTCCCTCTCTGTTGACTCGCGCGCAAGTTCTTGATTGGTTGCGTCTGGAAATATTTCTCCTTCCTTTTTTATTACTCGCAAACAAAACTTTTAGAATTTTTAACAGTTCAATTAATAACATAATAATTCAAGTAATTCAATTAATAAATATATTAATGAGCTACATAATTAAAAAAAAAGTATAAATCAATACAAAAGGAAGTAGAAAACAATAAAATTAGGTATATTTCTTTTTCCAACTATAATTAGGTAATTAAACCTCTCCTCCATCAAATGAAAAACATCTAATTTTGTAGTAATTCTTTATTTACTATAAAACTATGCACTGTGCCTTCAACAAATAACTGAGAGAAACTCTCGAGTGCCCAAAAAAGAGGATACTGCACGTGGATGTTGTGAAGTCGACTCAAAAATCGAAAAATAAAATACACGAATGCTACAATTAAGCAAATATTTCCTTTTTTTCCTACCAAAAAAAAAATTCTTTTTTCTCAACGAAAAGCAACAAAAAAAAAATAGTAAAATCAATTTTTAAAAAATATTTTAAAAAAATCTAATTAAATAACAAGAGAAATCATTGAAAAAAGATATTTCAACACGAATTAGTGTGATTCCTTTAGATTTGATACATTAAATCGCTCTTTCATAATAATCTACAGAATAGAGTGGGTATTTTTTGAATTGATTGTAAATCTCAACACGGATATCCGCTTAATACTGCATTTTCCACAATTTGAAAATTTTTCACTGCGGATTTTTGCTTTTTTTCCTTTCGTTTTCTTTCTTTTTTTTTGTAGCGTTAATGTGCATTATTATCATGTATATTTCGTTCCGCAAGAGTGTTATGCTCATTATTATTGATAAATCGACGAATGATCCTCAATGGCGAGAAGAGCTTAATACAAAGTACCCGATTAAAGGATTTACAAAAGTTACATTTTCGAAGCTTAACATTAACACTATTATACTCTTATAAATTCATGCAAAAAGGCCACTATATCTACTGCTCCGAACGTTACGATTACAAACCATTGACATTTACGCAATAAAAAATCGCTAATAAAAAAAACAATAAGAAAGGAAAACTAAATTATTTTTTCTCTTCAAAATAAAAAAGTTTCCTTAGTCTTACAATTTTTTTTTTTCAAGAGAAACCCAAAGAAAAAATAGACAGAAAAAGTACAATTCTCAACAATAGGATTTTGTAATTTCATTTTCGATCGATTCTTTATATTTATATTAAAATCTTTATATTATATTTAAAAATCGTAATTTCAGAATATAAAATTAAGATAAAATATGATTTTGCGATAATTAGATTTTTTTTTGGATATGTTTACAATTCTCTTGGATTGTTTCTAGAATAATTCTTTCATTTTCTTTTTGTTCAAATAATCATTTACTACTTTTTAAAAATATATTTTGGTTATTTTTTTTTTTTTTTAATGAAATATAAAATTTAAATATTTGAAAAAAGTTAACAAAAATAATTAAAAATATCTCCTTGGGAAAAAATAATCTTTCTTCATAAAAATATTTATATAGAATATTTGAGAAAATTTTCTAAATTTTACAAGCAAACATAAAATAATCAATTGTAGAAAAATTTTTTCATCGGTAAAAGTGAAATTACACAATCGCTACTCCCTACACATTTTCTCTTTTAGCGTAACAATTGAAAAATTGAAAAATAGGATAACGCATTCTTCTTTCATTTTTTGTTTCACATCAAAAAGAAAAATGTTCGTTCGAACGAAGCTGTATTATTTACACAGTATTTACAACTCAAATCGGCTCGATATTGTCGAGAAACATTTCTCTGCTCGCAAACTTAAGTTTTTCTATTTAAAAAAAAAATTATTTTCACGAATCAATTAGAACAAAAAGTTAAAAATATTAAAAATACATTTTTTTATATTTAGAATTAAAATCAAATTTCATTAATAAAAGCAGTGATTTATTAATAAAAAATAAAAATAATCTACAATTATTAAAAACACTGGAAATAAAAAATATGACGAAATTAAAAATCAAGGACGGCCGTTAATTTTTTTCAAGAAAAATTAATGAATTTAAATTTCAGAGAAATTACATTTTTTCGAAATAGTCAATTTTTACCTAAATCGAAATTGCTTTTTTTCTTTAAATATCATTAAAATTTAATTTTACAAGAAAAATACCATTCAATTAAATAAAAATTGAAGTATTTTTATTTCCAAAGAAATTTAACATTAATTAAATCAAATATTTCACAATATTAAATTTTTCAAGAAAATAATAATTTTCCAAAGAAATTATTTTGGCTTTTATTTCAAATATTAATTATTTATTAATTTAAAATTAATAAATATTAATTATTTATTAATTTAAAATTAATAAATATTTAATATTATTTGAAATTTAATTTAGCTATTATTTAATTTTTCAAAAATATTAAATTTCCAAGGAAATAAAAAACTATTTCCAAAATATCTAATTTCTAATATGAAAAAAAAATATTTCTAGAAAATAAAAAATTTCCAAAAAAAGGAGAAATCAGTTTTGCAAGCAGAGTAGATCTGAGAGTGTGAAAAAAAATATTTGTCTTAAACTCTATCGCGCAACGCACGGAAAAACTCTGGCGGTTCGAAGCACAATGACTAAATACAAAGATTTTTAGGCAGCTTTTGTTTTTTTAGATATTTTTCCGGGAAAGCCTTTTTTTAATTATTTTCAATTATTTATATATACTTTGGGTGGGGGAATTTAAAAAAAAAATTGCCAAAGGGGAGCTGCCACGCACGACGATTTAGTTTCATTTTTTTATTTAGCAATTTTAATAAGTCTTGTGGTTTTCTCTTTATATAGTTTTGTTTCTTTGTTTATGTTTTGTTTTATTTTTTCTATTTTTTCTTTTTTCAACTCGATATAAAATGTGACGCATTTAAAGAACGTAGATCCATTTACACCACAACACTATATATATATATATTTTTTTTTAATATAATGACGCGACTCCAGTCAGGTTAAACTTCTAAAATATTCTAGCTTCTTTTTTTTCGTGTCTCTATTCATATTAACATTGAATAATATTAATATTTATTCTACCAATAATCAACTCGTAACGGAGAGATCTATTCATTTTTTTTAAAGATCTTAGCGAATTGACAAGAAATCTCAATTATCATTAAGTTTTAATTTCAAAAAATAAAAAATTCCTTTCTTTCTGGCTACGCATTTGATTAATTTAAAAAAACAGATCGAAATCTCTATTTTTTAATTAAATTCTTTCAAAAATTAAAAAAAAGTAATTTCATTTAGAGTTAATTAACGATTTTGCCTTTTCTATTGGAATTAAATTAGAAATCTATTTTTTAAAAGTGGAATTTGACAATTCGCTAAGGGGAATGGCTAGTGAACTTTTTAAAACTGTTTTACCTCCGTTTTTTGTTTTTCTCAATTATCACATTATTTTCTATAGTTTTTTTGCATTCTTGAAAAATTTTTTTAGTTTGTAATTATTGCCTACCAATAGAGTGGAGTTTCTCTTTTTTTTACCAAGAAGATTTTTCTCTACTGCGAAAAGTTAACCAATGAATCAACATCGCTTTGCCACCTTGGTTTTTTTCTTTAATTTATATTCACAATTATTTCTTCCGTAATGGAAATGAAACTATTACATTAAAATGGAGGTAGAAACAAGAGAGAGAGATTAACTATTTTCTTTTTTTTTTGCAAATTTGTCATCTAAAAATGTGAGTTAACTACTCTAAGACACATGCAAGCGACTGAAGCACGCCAAGAGTTGGCAATGTATATTCCTTTTTTTTAAATATTCTCTAGTTCGTTTCACGTTTAAAATCTATTTTCTTTTCTCGAAAAAAAACCGCCAGATGTTTTTTTTCTTTTTTAAAAAAAAAACGCTAGAGAGAAATAGAGAAAAGTATCGAATTTCTCGAAAACAATTCCCAGAAGATTTGTTTTTAAATAATTTTTCCGGGTTTTTTTTTGTCACTGCCATTGGGTTTTTTTTTCTTGGAATGCCGAGGTATGGATAATCGCAAAACACAATGGTCATGCTCGACTGTCCAAAATAAAAGTAAGAGAAAAAAATAGAGAAGATATGATTTTAATTGCTGACACATTATTCCTGCAATTATTATTTAATTTTTTTTTTGCCTCTGATTCTGGATTCTCTTCTTGCTGATTATATAAGTCGGAAGACGATTTTTGTTTTGTTTTTTTTTTGCGTACAAGATGTTACTATGCTTACTTTTTTATCCAAGAGCTTTTCTTTTCCTTGGCTGGTGTTTTCCTTTTTTCTTTTCGTTTTCTTGGAAAGAATTTTCAACTTCCGATGGTGGGACAGCAAAAGAGCGGACGAATCGGAAGGTCATGAGGTAGGGACTAGCAGTTGTTCGGATCTGGAGGTGTCACGAGAAATTCATCAGCACGTTTATGATCAGAAAGCGCTCTCATTGTATAAGAATCCTGCGGCAATTCACTTTTTCTTCGTAGCAATGGTTTCGATTTGTTTGTATTTGTCATCTTCTTTGCCTGGAGATTTATTATTTATTAATAAAAAAAGTACACGATATTACTTATTTGCTACTTACAATTTATTGAAATGAAATTAATAATTTATTGAAATGAAATTAATAATTTATTGAAATGAAATTAATAATTTATTGAAATGAAATTAATAATTTATTGAAATGAAATTAATAATTTATTGAAATGAAATTAATAATTTATTGAAAAAAGAAAGAAAAAATCTATATTCATTCTTTTACCTCCAGATATTTTTATTTTTAAAAAGTAAATAAACTAAGTTGACTGAAAAACTTGACTGTAAATAAATAATATTGTCCTAAATAAATAATCGGTAAGATAAATAATTCCTTTTCGCTTCTAGTAGAGAATTAATTGTAAAGAATGAAAAATCGTACCTCGTTGGCTTTTGCTTCAATTTTCTCTAACGTCAATGGTGTTTGATCGTTTTCGCCATCCTCATCGGGTGGTGTATTTTCTTGTTGATTCGCAGGATGAGACTTATTTTGAATCCCCTTGTTTATCGAATTATAATTCGGATGCCTCATTGCCAGAGACTCTACTTTCGACCACGCTTCATCCCTCTCTTTAAAAAGTTTCAACTCCTTCTGGCGATCCTTTAGACGGGAATGAAAAAAATTACGTATTAAAAATATTAATACCTAAATATTGATTAACATATTACTTAACATAATAATTAACTAAAATATTATTAGAAATATTAATTAATTAATTAATATATAATAATATATTATTAGAAATAATTATTATAATAATTATTATAATTTTATTATAATTCTATCAAAGCAATTTTTTTGCTAACAAAAAATTGTCGAAATTAAGAGAAAATGAAAGAGAAATAAAAATTCAATACCAGGCAGTATTGTTGTGAGCATTCATCAAATACTTTTTGATTCATTTCCATAAAAAGTTTCAAAGCATTATAAATTAGTCCGTGTATTGTTTTGTTCCAATGATTCCGTGAATTTCTGTACAATGCTGGATACATGATCGGCAAAATAACAGAATAATTGTCCGAAATCAAAGACATTATATATTCATTATTCCAATAATAGAGAGCTCTCTCGGCCACCTGAAAAGAAGATAATATTTTCCGTTCAAACTCAAACAAATTGCTTCCATTTCAATTATATCAGAATAATTCACTTCATTTTTCTCCATATTTATCAAATTAGCAAATTTTACACCATTTACTACAAATTTACAATCTCACTGATTTACTGAATAGTTTACTGAATAGTTTACTGAATAGTTTACTGAATAGTTTACTGAATTGTTTACTGAATAGTTTACTAAATAGTTTACTGAATAGTTTACTGAATAGTTTCCATTAATTTTTCGTTTCTAACAAATTGTTTTCATTTCCAACAAAATTTGTATTTACGTCGCAATACTAATTGTTCGTAAATAGAAATAAATTTTTTTAAAATAGAATAAATTTTGTAATGAGATGTGAAAAAAATTAGATAAAATTATTTCACCTGAAAATGTGGTGACGAAACGCATTTGGATAATTGCCTAAAAAGTGGATCCATGACTTTTTGAAATTCGGCCGGTTCTATTACGTCTAAAATCTCTTCGAGTTCATTGAGGAACATCACCTCCTTGGGGGAGTGTGTCTTTGGCCAAAACTTCAAGAGATTTCTTATAACTGGTTCGGTCAGCGATGGGTCCTTTTCCAAAAATTGTACAACACAATAAGCCAATTGCGGATGATAAACTGACAATGATTTCGCTTTGTGCAATGGCAATAGGACCTTGAGCAAGAAAACTTTATGTTCCTCCTTCAGAGGCAACGCAAAGCCATTGATAATACTGCGGAAAAGGAAAAAATAATTTTCTCTCAGTTTTTTATTTTCATTAATAAATAAATAAGTAAATGAATTGATAAATGAATTGATAAATAAATTAATAAATAAATAAGTAAATGAATTAATAAATGAATTGATAAATAAATTAGTAAATGAATTAATAAATGAATTGATAAATAAATTAATAAATGAACTGATAAATGAATTAATAGAAAATAAAAGGCCTTTTTAAGAAAAATGCTCGTAAAATTTATACATTTCTTAAAAATCTAAAAAAAAATTTATAGTCATTCAATAATTACCTTCCAAGAATTTCAAGTAGCTCCGCAATTCCGTTGTGATGCTCCGTTTCATATATAAATCTATAGAAAACATTGTTTATTTGCTTTCGAATGTGCGCCCGGAGGCCGAGGAATTTTCCATAAATCCTGTGCAATGTTGTCTTGAGAAAATCTCTCTCGCGTGGATCCTCGGAATCAAAAAGTTCGAGAAGTTGAAGAATAAATTTATGATCAATGCAACGTTTTGCAATTGTTGGCTGAAAATCAGGTGACTCGAGGAAATGTAGGAAAAATTCATAAACCAATTGTAAATGTGGCCATGCCGCTTCCAACGTTGGCTCATCCTCCTCGGGATCGAATTCCGCTCCATTTGGATTCGATGACGGTGGCAATGTGCGAAAAAGATTCACGGCAAACTGAAAAATAAAAATAATACTTTACAAAAATTTGATTCCAAAAACAAAAAAACAAAAACAAAAAGATTTTCTATTTATCTATTTTAAATATTTCACAATATAAAAAATATCCCCTATTTTCTGAAATATTGAATAGTTTTTATAAATATAAAATGTTCAAATTTGTTATACTTCTTTTACAAAAAAAATGTTTTTATAAAAATACACAGCGAGCAATTAAAGTGAAATTGAATGTTATCTCTCACCATATTCACTGCCTCGGGATAAATTGGATCGGTAATGACATTTTTGTTTTCGGTGACGTATTCCACCATCTCGTGGAGTGCTCCTCGCTTTATTTCCTTCCATTTCAAGTCTGACAGGGGATCAGATTCAAAGTCAAAAAGAACACAACACTGCCGAAGCTTTTGAATAAAGAGCTGTTCACTTTCGTTACCCTGTTGCGCTTCTGCAAGAAAAAAGAAGAGAAAAATTATGTCACACTTCCATTTTAATATAAAAATTCGACAATCAAATCAAACAATAAAATTCTAGTATGAATGAGAATATAAAAAAGAATAAATATCCAATAGATTCACACAAACAATGATTTAAAAAAAACAATAAAGCGAAAATTGTAATTCAATGCCTGAGACAATTTTTTAGTTCGTGACAAAAGATTTTATTGTCTACTGCAGATTGATATCATGCTCAGGAAACATTTTTACTCTCAATTTTAGTTTCAAAATAAATAACCCGCTTTAAATCCAAATCTAGAATTTTTTTCTTAAACTTTTTCTCTTCAATTGGAAGACTTTTTCTTTAATTAAAAAAGTTTATCAAATAAACTGTATTTAAATTAAATTTAAAATTTATTTAAATTTTCCCCATAATTGAATTAAGAATTTAATTTAATTTTCAGAATTCTTTTTTTTTTATTTCACTAAAATTTTTGTTTTTTTTGTCTTTTTCTGAACAATCTTTTAATTACGAAAACTATTTTTGAAAACAAAACAGAATATTCTCATGCTAAAGTATTTCGTTTCACAAAGCAAATTCTAATTTAACTAGGCGACTATTTATTGTTTCTTCGCTTTTTATTTCTAAATATTCACAAATATTGTCTCGACATTTGCGATAAATTTATTATTTTCAATTTACTCATCAAATTCAGGTCAACTGAATTTAAATATAAACTCTCTCCAAAGTTCAAAGTATTTAGATGCGGTAAAACCTCAAAATTAAATCACTTTGAAACTGAAAATTCATCAAATTATTGTAGTTTAATATCAAAGTGACGCAACAATGTCGTTAGATCAAAAATTATTTTCAAAAATTGAAAAAAATATTCAAATAAATTTACTGAAATTTCAAATTTGGAAAAATTTTCTTTTAAGTTCTACAGAATAACTGAATTAAAATTGATTTTAAAAAAATAACGATTAATGTAAAAATTGTAGAAAAAAAGTATAAAATTAAAAAGTAAATTTGAAAAAAAGGAAAAATAGGACAAATTGAAAAATATAGGAATTTAGAATATTCTATTAAATTGTAAATTAAAAATTAACGAAATATAAATATAATGCAAATAAATAACGATAAATAAATCTAAAGTTACGAAAACAAATTTCCGAATCAAAATTTACATTTTATTTTCAAGAATCTGATTTTATTTTTTTTTATTTATTTAGAACCTATTTTTCTATCAATTCTGGAAACGCGGATGAGTCCAAAAAACAATACAGAAACAATCAGACATTGAAAATGGTAAAAAATACAATTTGGATATTTAGAAAAAAAGTTAATTAAAATTTTTCCCAACGTTTCTCGAGTAGTGTTGAAAAGAATTCTTATTTTCTCAAGTGTTGCTAAACAAAACAATCAGTATTTAAAAATCGACAATTACCGATTAACAGCGGCTGCAGGGGTTGTTGATAATACAAAGTATTAACGGCAGGATAAAATTTATTAAATTCCTGAGCAGAATAGGCAGCAAATGCCAAATCCTGATGAAAACTAGGACTTTTAGGCAATCCAGTGCTTAAAGTCGGAGTCGTATCGCTCACATGAACCATTTTTTGAATATTAAGTTATTAATTTATTAATTTATTAATTTATTAATTAATTAATTTATTTATTTATTAATTTATTTAGTCTTATATTATTCTTTGGCAAAGTAAATAGTCTATTAAATATCTGTATATATTCAATATGGAATAGTTTATAATTTATATGTATATTTATATACGAAAAATCTATTTGTTTGGCATTAAATTCTTTTTTGGCCTCTGTTCACAGCGAGTGAGAGTAAGAGAAAGAGAGAATCTTGCCAACAATTCTGGCGTAAAATCAACAAAACGCAGTACTTGTTTCTATCCTTGAACTGATCCACAGAACTCGACCAGTTGGATTCTCCCTTCTCGTATATTATACTTTTGCGCGGCAATCTGTTGCTTCGCATCAAGCCACAATATTTTACGAATCAATTTCCTCTCATTAAATTTTCCAAAAATCCATAATACAACATGGGGATAATACTTGTTGACGACGAAAATAAAGGAGCTTCGTGAAAATAGAATTTCATCGCAAATTCTCTTTTCCCCTTTATTTTGGGGTTCAAGAAGAAAAAAAAGACGAGAGTGGAAAAACAAATCTTGAAGAAAGAAGAGAGAATATCTTTTTGAAAAAGCACCTTTTTGACAAAAAAAAATGTTTAAATACACATTATCCTTGAGGATAGAGAGTTTTGGATAAAGAGCTTTTGCTTTTCAATAAAAGAAAAAGAAGCTGAGCTTAAAAAGGCTCAGTGGCAGTTGCGAGAGTTCGAAGAGGGCAATGTTCGCGGTTCACGGGATGACTGTTTGGATTGTTTAGAGAGTTTCATCGGCGAAAAGGAGAGGCGAGGGATTATATTTTTGATGGCGCTTGCGCGACCTCGTGGAGCAATCGATATTTCTTGACGTAAAATGGGAATATGTTTTCGCTAAAGCCAATTGACGGGTCGGAGTATATTGAGAAAGGCCAGGAGAGAAGTCAAGAGACAAGTCATTGAACAGATGACATTTTCCAATGTGAAAACAAGAAAGAAAAAGAGAAATGAAAACATTTATTGCCAAAGGGAGATAAATTGATTTTAAAAAAAAATGGCAGTTTGCCAAAAAGTGCGTCTTCAACAAACGATTCAACAGGCATTACTTGTTTGCAAATCAATTTACCTATATAAACACTGAGAAAGGAGGAGGAGGGAGAGGAAAAAATATATGTGAAGAGACCGGCCGGCCTCAGAAAAGCGTAAAATACATTCCGGCATTTCGATTGAAATACCGATGAAATTGTATAAATAGCAACGAGCCAACCGTATCGAAGTTCGAAGTTTTTATTTTCTTTCTCTCACTCACAAAGTGTCTCACTTTATCTCTGAAGACGAGACAAGAATAGCAATAATACTGAATTTCAAGAGAGATTTTAGACGATGCGTTAACTACACCGATTTAGAATATTCAATTGATTTTCCCCTTCACCTTCGTCTTTACTTTTCATTATCATTTTCATTATCATTTTCATTTTCATTTTTATTTTCATTTTTATTTTCACTTTTCAACGTCTGATTATGTACTTGCTTTTTGGAGTCATTTTCCAACTGCTGAAAACAGAAGAACAGCGATTAATAAACTGATAATAATAATAATAATAATAATAGTAATAAGATCGAATAATATTAAATAATATTTTCCTAACATTCATTTCATTTCAAAAAACACGAAAACGTTTCCATCGAAATTAAATTTACTAATAAAACTATGTTTGTCTTTAGCAGAAAAACAAAAAATTCATGCTTCTCATAATTTAAAATTATTCCATTTGAAAAATAGTTGAGAGATGAAAAATTCTCTCGTTGGAGTAATTTTAAAACAAAAGATATTTTAAGATCGTACAAAGAAAAAAATGTGCGAGCGCACGAAAGATAACGTTTTCCTTTTTCTTTAAATTATGACAAGTTTATTAAAATTGTTAGTGAAAAAATAAAATATGAAGAGAAAATTATTATTAAATCATTATGAGTTGCAATTTTAACTCATTAATTTCTTTTTTACTGATTAATAGAAACTTTTTAATGCATCAAGCCCGAGGCGAGTTAATAAGGAATCTGGATTAACTAGATGCGTTTCTAAATCCTTGATCCACTATCCTAAAATGGTGAGGGATTTTATTAAGATTTATTGAACGTACCTATCGTTAAAGTTTATTTATTTTTATTGTTCATACTGAATACGCGAAATTCTCTTTCTTTCCAAATATTCACGAACTTTGGAGAATGAAAAATGGTATAAAAACCGGTAAATTAATTAATAACGAAAATAGAAAATAAATTCAATGAGAATTTAAAAAGTTCATCAGATTATCTATTTTAGCTTTTATTCCGATTTTTAGCAAATTCTTTTCAATTATTTTGCTTTTTCTTTTAATATTAATTGTTAACGTATTGAAACGGAAAAATTGGATTTTTTTCTTTTTAGTTACAAATCAAGGGAAAAAAGACTTTATTTCCTAAAAAAAATAACATTAATTTAACCCAAAATTCAAAATTATTTAAATTCTAAATTTTAATATTTAATAGACAAAAAAAGTAATAAAATCGAAATAGAACAAATATTCTTGGATTATTTCTATTTCAATGTAAATGAAATATAAATGTATATAGAAATTGATGTTCGTTTTTCAAGCTCTTTAAACTGGGTTTTTAAATTTTTCACATTTTATTTTTGAAATGTGAAAAAATAAAATTGCTAAAAATACAGCGAAAACTTGCAGAATAAAATTTTTGAAGAAAAAATTGAATAGTTTAAAATAAAAAAAGTAAAATAATAAAATAATGTTGGGATTAATTAAAAAAATTTTGATTCGATTTCCTTTGCAAATTAGAATTTCTATTTTCATTTTTCACCAAAAGATAAAAAATTCTTTTCACCTGTTAAAAGCGGTAATTTTTGTAATTCACGATTCTTCGATATATTGAATCTCGAACTGCTCTGTCGTTTATCCTTTTTGATAACTGGCACTCCTGGTTGATACTTGATTTTATTTATGAGTGTTGGAGGTGGAGGAGCACTGACTGATGGTGGTCCACTCGATGCTTTGTTCGCCTACAAAGAAGAAAGAAAATTATGAGTCACTTTGAATCGAAAATAAAATTCACAAACAAAATAATATACAGTACATATTTTTAATTCACATATTTATTTTGAATAAAAATCCCTCTCACATTTTCAATTTTTCCCGATTTAAATTTTAACCCCCGTTTTATAGACGTTATAAATATGAAATAAATAATTCATGAAAATTTTTGGATCTAATTCAGATGGGACGAATAAAGTTGTCAAGTTCGAAAAAAACGTTCAATTAATAACATTAATGCCAAGAATTTAAATTCCATTAAACACTTGTTTATTATTTGTCTCGTTAAGTATTTTGCAAACTATGCACATCGTAAATCTGCATAATAAATTTTATCACACGTCTTTTTGCATTATGAGAATGTGTCTTATGGAGTAAACAGATTAGAGGTCTTTTTCAATTTTGTGTTATTAGAGTGGTACATTTTTTTTACTTCATAACTGATTTTTGAAAAAATAAAAAAAGAATTTAAAAACAATGGAATTGATTTTCATCCCACGTGAGAAAAAAAAACATTTTTTTTTATAAATGCGTCACCTGCCTTCTTCTTGAACACGTTTGCAAAGTTTTGCATCTTATTCTGCATTCCAGTTGCCAAAAAAAGGAGACGAATCCACGTCTCCTTTTATTTTTTCTCTATCCGCTGATTTTTCTTTTCTTTTTTTTTTTATTTTTACTGTAAACTCACAGCTTCCTTTATAAGGGTGGATGAGAATTCCTCTCTCATCTGCATATTCTATTATTTTCTCTCCTACACAATGACAATGACACCTGACTGATAAAATACAACACACTCGGAAATAAACACTCGTCGTTTGCACGTTTATTTTTTTTTCTTCTCCTAATATTCAACTCGTTATTATTGTCACTATCGTCGAATACTTCCGCTTTGATTAGCATTTCTTCGTTTCCCTTTTTTTTGACGAATCAATAGTAGAAGAAAAATTTCTTTTTGATGATAAAATAAAACTTCCATTCGCTTATTTATTTTTTCCTTTCATAAAAGAAAAATCTCTTCAATTATAGAAAAAAGGATTTTCGGAAATTTCAATTACACTGAACTTTCTTTTTTTTCCGTTTCCTTTCTCGGTCAACTTGAGGAAATTAATATCCAGTAATTATATACTTTTTCAGTTAGACTTTCATCTCTCAGGTTGTCCGACAAGGTCATTTACGATGAGCGTCATTAAAAATAATAATAAAAATAAAATGAACACCTCGATTCTACTCGTGATCGCCGAATCAAATCACATAGTTTTCAACTTGCGACATGACTTTTGGCGAGTATAAACTATACACCGACATACTTGTTTGATCTCTTAATTTAGATGAGACTCAACGTGAAGAAGACGGAAATTGCGGCCAAAAATATATAATTATAAACGACAATTTTTACCCCCCTAAAAGATTCTTTTTATTGCCCAATTTTTATTTTCCTTCGCGACCGAAAATCTTTCCTTTTATTCGCGATACTTTCCCACTTTTATTAAAGAAAATTTATTTTCAATATTTACTAACTTTCAAATCAACCAAATTATAAAATCAAAAATAAGAAAAGAAAAATAAATAAAAAACAATCGAATTTATTTCACATTGAAAAAAAGAAGAATGCAGATAGTAAAAATAGAAAAAATATTTTATTAAATAAAATAATAAAAAGAATATTCCTGGTTCAATTAAAGTAAACTAAACGAAATAACAAAAATAAAGTTTCATTAATGTTATATTTAGAATATTTTTTATGTTTCCGCATCGCGAGGTCATAATTATTGTTAATATCTAGAGACGCTAATAAAAAGAAACAAAAAAATTATTCAAATAATTATCATGAAGTGAATAATTTATTTCTTTCGACATTTTAATTTTGAAGTGAAATTTTTTTTTGTTGGATTTTTTTCTATGAACTCAACATACACGAAAAGTTGAATAAAAATATTGTGAATGAAAAATAAATCTTAGCAGCGACTTTTAATCAATATCTTGGAAAAACGTTACTCGATAAATCTTGTATCAATATAAAAGTACATGCTGACCTACTAAACAATATTTTAATTTTACACGAGAGAAGTTTATAAATAAAGTCATGTTAATAAAAAAAAGTCTGATAAGATTACTATAATAATAACTGGAAAATTCAATTGGACAAAAGTGGAAGAATTTTTTTTTTCCCTACATTCTTTCTCTCTTTTCTTTTTTTTATGTATAAAATCAACAAAGTAATTTCTTATCAGTCAATGAAATGTCCACTTACAATTTTATCACTAACTATTTATAACTTCAATTCTTCTTTTTCGAATTAGTTTTTAATTTCCAATTCTGAATTCAAAAAGTCACTTTCCAGTAGGATGAAAATTAAAAATTACTTGAAAATTAAAAATTGTTTTTTAGAGTGAAAAGATTTTTTTTTTATTTTGATCGCAACTTTGCCGTCTTCAAAGCACGTTAGTTTATTTATAAATTTTTAATCACAAGCTCCACGTGTTTTATAAGGTTCAGAAGGTTATTGTCGATTACATAAAAGCCGATTAATTGGCATACATTACAAAATCACGCACGCACAACACACTTTTTTTTCTAAATTTGTTTATTTTAGAGAGAAAACATTGAAAAACTTGAATTTTTTCTCTCGATTTAAAAACTCAGGGGAAAAATAATATTTGCACGAAGGAGGGGAATTTTTTTTTTCAATTTTCAATTTAGGGGAAAATTGTTTAAGTGAAGAAGAAGAAAAAAAATTGCAAACAAATAGAAAGAGTTGTTTGTGGATTTTTTTTTAAATATAAAATAGTGATGTGCGTGGCACCCACGAAAACTGAGACTGCGTTCCTCGAGGAGAGTTAGGTTTCTTCAACCTGTTCTCACATTGCCCCCTTCCCCACTTCCTTGTCGAACTCCAACAATTCCTCCTACCCTCGTTTTCCTCCTCCCTGTCTCCTCATCCACCCACATATTAATTACGACGTTATAAACAAATCAGCTCAGGGATATGTTGCTACTTCGCAGTATTTTTTTTTTCCTTTAAAATTTCTTCCCTTTTTCGAAGCTCGTTGTGTCAAAAAATTTATTTCTTCCTCTAAAAAAATTATCAATTTAGTCAAAAATTCAGAAAAGTAGATTTCCTCCTGATTTCGTTTTCTTTTTCATTAAAAGAATTGTTTTCGTCCTGGTTTCAATTTTTTCTTTCTATTTCTGTGTTCCGTCTTTTTTTCCTCAGCTGGTATTTTTTTTCCTCCACGTTCACGATTTTGTTTTTCTCCAGAATGAACGGTGAATTAAAATAAAAGAATGGTTAATTGTAAATTGTGAATTCTCTTAATTAATTCTCTTAATAACAAAATCTATGAATAGTTTTAATGTAATGCAAAAGGAATCAATCATTTTGTCACCTAGAGTGAAATATACTCTGAGCACTTGACAAATACATCCTTTTTGTATCTCACAGTGTTTCTACGTGATCAGTAATAATTCCAATCACTTATGTAACCGTTCATGACAGTAGGTCATAAAAGAATGTATATACATATATATTTATAAAAGGAAGATGCGCATTTTCCGACGCTATTAAATTATAAATATTTCTCTGTTGACATGAGGTCCTTGGCAAATACAGGAATTTATTCAAGTAACCAACAGGTTTCTCAGGACAATAGCTTCAAGAGAATTCGAAAAAAAATTTTCTCCCTTTCCCGCAAATCTAAATAGAAGTAAAATTCATCAATTTAATCACTTTTTGTTCTTTTGTATATAGAAAATTTGCAAACTTGGAAAAGGAAATTTCAATTTTCATTTAGTTTCTCTTTCTAGATTTATCAATAATTTTTTTCCATATTTTTCCCTCTTTTCCATATTATTAATAAACTGAAAACCTCTTTTTTAAATAACAGGAGAATTTCGTTTATTTCTGTGACATTTCCAAAAATTGACCTACGAAAAATTTACCTCGATTAAAAAAAACATTTTCTGATAAATTAGAAAGGAATTTTTTTAATTTCTTTTCTGTTTGTTTTTAATTTGAAGCAGAAAAAAATTCACAAGATTTTTTTATCGAATGTTTATGAAAAAAGTATACTCTTTGCCAGTGGAGTGTCACATGAAATAAAAATCACAAGGTTAGAGAGAGAGAAAGAGAGAGAGAGAGAAAATGTATATGATTTAACATAGTTTATAAAAATTACATAACTTTTGGCTAACGATTAGTGGAAGGAACTTTTTTTTTATTACTTGAGCAATATTCCGATAGCTATCAATTTGTCATTTCCTTCGAGATGAGTTGTTTTTTTTTCTTTTTTGTTAAAGGACATTAAAAATAATATTTGAAATTACTATTTACAATTGTCACGCACGTGGCAGATCGTCGAGTTTTGGCTTGATTCCAAACCATTTGTGATCAATAGCCTTAAACGAATGTAAATAAAGAGAATCCCAAATTTAAAACTATCAAAATGCATCGTGAAAAAAAATTATTTGCCAAAAGTAAATTTTTCAATAATTTCCAATTTTTTTTTTTTGAATTAATAAAATTCTACTTCAAAAAATAAAGCTAATTATCCAGATAAGATAAAATATTTTTTAAACATTTAACATTTTTTTAAACATTTTTTTTATTTTCATTTATTATTATTTTTTTAATAATTTAAATAGATTTTGTTACTATTACCAAAATAAAATAACTGTAGTATATAAAACAAATAGTGATTAAGTGATAAAATTAATAGAAAATAATAATAATAATAATAATAATAATAATAATAAAAATAATAATAATAATAATAATAATAATAATAGTAAATAATAATAATAATAATATTCAAATAATAAAAAAATTCAAATTTTTCAATTTGAAATAAATAATAATATAATAATAATAATAATAAATCTAATTTTTTGTAATAATATAAACAAAAAGTAGAATTAAAATTAGAAAATAAATATTTCTATGTAATGTGCAGGAAGAGAAATAACAAGTTCAGTAAAATAAGCGTAAAAAAAAGGTAATGCAATAAATGAGGATATTTTTTTCCGTTAAACTTCATTGACATTAGTTTGTCCATTAAGTTTTTTTGCTACGAATGAACATTTGTACTTTGAAAAGTCTGAATCTCTTTATCTCTATCATAACAATTCTCCACGTGTTCGTACTTAATGGTTGAAAAATGTATTTTAGTGTGAAATATAAAGGCGCGAGTATAAAAGCACGACAAACATTATTTCTTATGCAGCAGGTACAATTTGCTCTTGTGTTAACGTATTCCTTCTGGGAGTCTTTTGTTTTCATCAGTGCAAACGCTTTATGTATTGTCGCGATACATAACAAAAGACAAAGGAAAACGCAAGCTACATTTCTCTCTCTCTCTCTCTCTCTCCCTTTTTTCATCTCTATCAGCACTCCATTCGTGTATATATTAAATTGAAAAATCAATTTTTTTTTAGATTAAAAGCAATATTTTTTTGGGTATTTTTCCAGAATTTGAAAATTTTTTATCACTTTTATTTGATCTAGCTTGGAAAATAAAAATCCGTTTCTAAACAATTGCGAATTTTACAGATTTCTTAATTTTGAGGTTAGAAAACACACGATTGTTATAAGAGCGCTAAGAGTGCGAGAAAATTGTTTGCAAATTCACAAAAATCTAGTATGAAGAATTTTGATTTTATTTTCGACACTATAGCTATAACTGTTTAACTATCTAAAACTGTTAACGAGAACAAAATTGATAAGTAAAAACCACGTCCGTAAAAATTAAACCCGAATTGTAAAAATTTGGAGCTGATTATCCATGTTAAATAATTAAAGAATAGAATTTTGAATTTGTTTGCTGTTTTAAAAATGTCAGGCGTGTAACTGACAAGGAACTATAACCTCACCTCATCACCCGGTTCACTGTCCTTGCCATTCTTTCCCTTGTCCTTACTGCTCTTGGCCGGTTCCTGGAACAAAACGTACACCAAATTTATATATTAGCGCACAATTGTTTTGACAATGATAAATTGACGATTAAAGACGGCAGAGTGCGAGAAATGATTTCTTTAAAAAAAAAAATCAAAAATAGTGAGATGCAAGAAAAATAGGGTAGGAATAGAAGTACCATTGTAATTTATTCACGCGCTTCAAGAAAGGGGTTACGTTTAAGAGTAACGGGTGATTCGTGTGGTCGCTTTGGTTGAATTCGCGAGGTCACGGTTGATCACGAAACACGTTTAATGTTGAAAAACTTAATTTCTGACTTTGTTTATGGCTGGACATTGGCGATCAGGGGGAATTAATTCCCTATTACCCTGTTGGCCGTCATCTTATACCATTTTTCACTTAGAAAGAGAGAGAAAAAAAAACACCGCAAGCATTTTTTTTTGATATATAAAGAGTATATGTAGTGTTAACGGACAGAGTAAAGTAGACACAAGAGAATTTTTTTTTCTTCCCCTCACTATCATATGGCACGCACCTTGTCTTTCTTTTGCCTGTTAGGCATTTTATCGAGCACTCGGCCGTCGACGACGTTTCATACGATAAACCGACGGGCACACTTTTTAACGTATCTATCTAATATGTACATCAATTAACATCAATCAAAAGCAACGAAAGCAACCAGCCGAAACACGGCAAAAAAAACGGCGGCCATCGACGACGACGACTCTTTCGATAATCGATTGTTGCGCATCGTGAAAATTTGCTGCTATATTCACATCAGCGGGAAATTTTAAATCTGTTTTTTACTAAACAAAAACAAATTGTTAATTTATACACGGAAATTTTTTGTCAATTAAAATAAATCAAAGAAATATTGTCAACTTTATGGAATTTTAATTTTTTTGCTGCTACCTTCACATCAACGGAAAATTTTAAATCTTTTCTTTATTAAAAAAAAATTGTTAATTTATACACGGAAATTTGCAAAAATATTGCCAATTAAAATAAATAAAATAAATATTGTCAACTTTAGGGAATTTAAATTTTTTTCGAAACTGGGAAATCAAAATAAAAACATTTCCGGTAAAAGAAAAACGAAAACTATTCTATACTTATCTGTAACATTGAAAGTTTTTTATAAATAAACATTAAGTATATTTGAAAAATATTTATTACTTTTTATATGTATAATTTTTAAATATAAAGAATATTGAAATTTCAGTACTTTTTAATCAAATTTGATATTTTTTAAAAGTAAAATTTCTAATAATTTTCAACGTACGAATTGTGTTTTCAAGAAGTAATATTTAACATTTCTTTGACATTTAAAAAAATTAATTTTCCGTACGCAGTCTGTGAGAAATTTTGAAAATTTCCTCTGGAATGAAATTTGATTTTTCGTCGAATGTGGAGTCACAAATATTTTTTTTTTTTTCGATGAAACTTGAAAAATTTGCAATTAACAAATTGAAGGGACATTTCCACGTATTTCAGCAATTGCTTGAGAAAGTAGTGGCACTAGACTTTTCGTAAAGACTGAATGATCTTCACCGTGAGTGATTAATAAAATAGAACGAGCTGTTTTTAAAGTCTCGTAGGCAATTTTGATTTTGCCCAAATACATTTGAATTTTTCCCAGCAGGAGATACAAAAGACCCGTTAAAGGATGCACTTGCTCGTAGTAATGTCTGAAAAGAAAATCATCTTTTATTTTTAATTATATTCACTTAATTTAATTATATTTATTTATAATTATATTTATTTATATTATATTTATTTATATTATATTTATTTTTATTTATAATTATATTTAATTTAATTTAATTTAATTTATAATTTCTATTTTCAATAAACTCACAAATATCCTGGAATTAATTGTAGAGCATAGAATTCAGCATCTTCCCAATATGACAATGTTACGGAAGCATCGAATGCCGACTCCAATGTTCGAACGTGTTGCAAATTAAGAGGATGGAAAACTCCCTTTTGTTTCTTTAAACACATTTTACTGATATCGAGATCTATTTTCGTTTTCAGCTAAGGATTAAAAGCAAGCTTCAACTTTTTAAATTCCATACTTAAATTTCCATTTAAATTAAATTCTTTCCGTTTTTCTTTCTTTCTTTTTTAATCTTTTGTTAAATTAAAACGTAATTATTAAATTGAGAATTGAATAAGATTGGGAATTTTTTTTAATAAAAAGGATACAAGCCATACTCCGCATGCTTTGTAAATGAGTTCCTGTAAAATCTTTCGCATCCTCGAATTTCTCGCGCAGTTCACTGGAAACTTCTCGTCCACAATGAGAGCAATTATCATCGTTAATATCACAATATTTTGAACACGAAATTTCTTGACAAATCGCCGATTCAGTCAGTGGCTCAGGTTCCTTACATTTTTCACAATCACACAAAAAATAATAAGTGCTCATCAATTCCGCTTGTCTCGTATCTCTCGAATTCATTAAATCGATATAGGAAATTTTTATCTGAAAAATTAGCATCATTGTAAAATTTATTAATAATTAATTTTATTAATAATTAGAAAAAATATTAAATGAAATAAAATTAGTAAAAAATACCTGTGACCACTCGAAACGAGGAACATCGACAATTGTACGAATAATGATTTTCGTCCCTTCAAAAACGGCGACTGCATTTGGTTTACAACTGTGATCGAGAATAGAAGGCGACAAATAGATGCCAACTCCAATACTGTTCATATCACTGTCCAAAATATTGAATGAATTCACGCAAATTTTCCCATAAATTCCCATTAATTCCGCTGGATTAGGAAGTTCGGATTTTCCCATAAATTCAAATAAAACACCACAAAGCGACGTGAAGTGTTCCATTCGCTTTTTGTCCTCCTTCACATCCGTATAGTCTAAAAGATGAGAATTTCAAAAATTACTTTCATTTTTTTCTTCAATAATTATTAAATATGGGAAAAAATGAACTTACGGGACATTAAGTCTTTGAATTTTCGAAAACTGTGATCGGAATAATATCCTTTCTCCTCTCCTCCGCCGCTATTGAGTTTGACAATTATTCTCGCCATTAAACGAGCAGCGTCCGGAATAACTCGAGGAGCAATTCTTTTCAAATTTATACATTCCTGCTTGTGAATATTCCAAGCGTCCCTCTGGCAATCGCGATTGCAATATTGAACATAATGACAACCAGAACATTTTAAAAGCTTGCCACTGGAAATAAATTCAAAGAAACGAAAATTATTCGTCGCATAATCATTTATTTAGATAAAAGTTAATTACAAGTAAAATAATTTTTGTTACGTTAAAATGGAAAAGGGAAAAGTATTTTGAAAATAATAAAACAAGACTCAAAGAATACATTTAAAACAAATGATGCAAAGAATAAATGAATAAAACATTAAAATAATAGTAAATAATAAAATAAATAATAGTAAATAATAAAATAAATAATAGTAAATAATAAAATAAATAATAAACTAAATAATAAAATAACAATCAAAACAATTAAAAATGTATAGTTAGAATAACTAAACAGTGAGGTTAAAAGGCAAATTCGTTCGTAAGCGTGAATAACAATAACAATTAAACGTGAAAATGGTGAAAAAGGTGAAATAGGTGAAAATAGTGAAAAATTTGCAAAACAGATCGAATTTAACTACAGGAGAAGTATATTATCTAAAGAAAAACAAAAATAATTGTATACCTTTCAAGACAATTGTCACATCTATTATTTATTTGCTTTGAATTCAAAATATAAGCAAAAGGTTTGGTTGTTAAAATAGTAGTTCCTTTTTTAACAGATTTTCCATTTTCATTCATTTTGTAAAGTGTCACAACAAAACGAAATTAACAACAATGAATGACGTTCAATTACGTTTTGTAAACATTTCAACAATCCACGTGATTCAAGTATATAAATTGCAATTTATTTATTGAATCGAATTTTTTCAACAATTGACACAAACAAAGACGTTGCACGACAATGTTTTCAATAATCCTTCACACTTTTTTTTTTGTTTCTAAAACATTATTTTTTCCAAAAAAAAAAGTAACACAAATGCAAGAAGTGCATCACCGGCACTTTACGAACATAACCTCTAAAATTCTTCGGCTACAATTCACAATTTGGTTTTGCTCACATAAATAACACTCATTGATTGGTTACTTCTTGGACAAATGACGAAATCGACCAATCAAATTTTGCGAGATTGGAATACTTGCAAAATATCTGGTCTATGATCGAACCTTTATGATTTATATATAAATAAATCAATTAATATAGATTTAGATATAATTAAACCGATCATTTCGAATATTTCAAGGGCGTGATCTCGACATAAATTCAAATCGTAATGACTGCAATAATCTTTTTATCTAATAAATACTCTAATAATAATTATTTAATTCAACGTTTTTGGAAAAATTGAAGAAGAAATTGAATTTAAAGGTATTTCTATATTTGACAAACTTGATTCATTTAGTTTAATTTATATTTTATAAAAACAAGGAAACAAAAACAGTTCAAAGAAATTTGATGGAAAAATAAAATTTCTTGCGTAAAATGTATAAAAATTTTGAAAAGTTATTTATAAGTGTGTAAAATATGAATAAGGTACTTACTTATCGAAACAATAATCGCATCGCTCGGAATGTAAAATAGATTTCAAAATGTAGGCAAAAGGTTGTGCTTTTAAAACATTTGTCCCCTTACTCACGCTTGGCCAGTAACCGTTTTTTATTTTCATGACTAATTTTTCAAAATATTTCACTTCTTTTTTTTTAAAGAAACACTTTTCCAATGTAACAATCCTTATTATAACTTGTCTCGGAGAGAATAATTCTATTTTCAGATAGCAAATTAATTTCGGACGTTAGCATCGGATTATTATTAGAAAGTTTAGAAGTGGGGTCTTAGTTTTGAACCGTGGTTATTTCGTCAAAAAAAATAAAAGAAGTATCCTTTCTTTTGAAAAATTTTTTTGTCTTTGAAAAAATAAGTCAAAATTCAAAGTTGAAATCGAACGTTTATTTACAGTCACTTCAAGGATATTAATTATAAACTATTTTTTTGAAATTATCATGTAATGTAGTAAAAAGTGAGAATTAACTTATACGGAAGAATTTGATTTGTTTCATAGGAAAATAAAATTAAAAAAGAAGAATTTGATTTGTTTTATAGGAAAATAAAATTAAAAAAAATAATAATAATACAAGCTAAGAAAAAGCACGGAAACTAAAAAAAGCTAAAAAAAAAAAAACGTACAAGAAATTAAAAAACACCGAAAAAAAATATATTTTTTGTTTGTAATAAAAGTACTGCCCTTATGTACAATGCGAATTATTTATAAATTAGTCTTCGTATGTTGCTTTGTAATTGTTTTTTTTTTTCTGTAAATATGTCTTAAAATGCTGTACTTCTTAAGGCATTTTCTTTTCTTGTTTTTCTTAACAAAGTCATGTGTTTGACAATTTGTTGAGAATTTACAACCGAATCGATAGTGTTCGATTAAAAACACTACGTTTCAGTTTTTTATTACTAGCAATATTTTTCCACGCCCGGTTTTTTTTTTCATTCATTTCACTAAAAAATATAATCTAAATTAACGTACTTATGCGCAACATTTCTTTCCCTCAGACATAATTCTGTTGCGTACAATCACATGAAATGATTTTCCAATGCTGCCACCAAGCATTTTGAAATTGGACGAAGATATTTGTTTTTTGAATTTACAGATGAAAGTGATTTGATGATGATTTAGTTAGTATTTCTTTTTATGTTCGTCCATTGATACACCTCCTGGTCCTAATGATACTATCATTAACAAACCCCCAACTACTGATAGAGTCTGCAAAAAAAAAATAGTAATTTGTGATTAAAAAATCAAAATTAAAAAAAAAATAAATTCATTTGATAATAAATTATGTAAATTTATGTAATTTTATGTAAATTTATGTAATTTTATGTAAATTTATGTAATTTTATGTAAATTTATGTAATTTTATGTAAATTTATGTAATTTTATGTAAATTTAGGTCAATTATGTTAATTATTGTAAATTCATTTGATATTATTTCATTTGGAGATTAAAAAAAATTTTTATTACCTGGAAGAAGTCATATTTGAGAAAATCTCTTAGTGGTTTATAGTCAGGAATTGTCCACCACGCATTATGATAAAAGTTGAGGCAAGACAATAGTAAAACGAGTAATAATGCACTGAGCTTCGTCTTATATCCAATACAAACTAATAACATGAGGATACTGCCAACAATATCCAGGAAGATTTGCATGAACGCAATTTCAAAACGTAATAATGTTACAAACATAAAAGCCAAAAGAATTCTTCCAGCGAGTTGTAGGAAATTTTTCGGCTTATTTTCGCCGAGCGTTGGAACGCCGGCGAATAATGATCTTCCCTCTTCGCGCGATTCGGCCAACACCAACAGTAATGCACCAATAAGTGCCAAATTTCTAAATAGAAAATGCATATCCCAAAGAATGCTGTAGGCGAATGTCTGCAGGACAACAATGAAGAAAAGTACGCCACAGGCGATGCTCACTTTAAAACGTCCAATAACCATAACACAACCACCTAATTGACCAATTAAATTCACCATGACGAATATTGTGGCGAGAAATTTGCCACAACCCCACGACATATCCATATATTCCCTCTGTTCATTCCATTGAAACCACATTCTCAATCCATCCTCTAAAAATGTCGCTATCAAACACACCCTCGCCATCGTCGGCAATATGTACTTCCCATGGCGGATTACCTGAAAAAAAAATATTTTCTTATTCATTTTTTCAACAACAACAACAAATTCGAAATTCTTTCAAAACATAAAGTTGTTCGTGATTGCAACATTTTCTTTTTTTATTCACAATTTCCACGTTGATAATTTCCGAACCACCAAATATTATTTCGAAAACACATTCTTATTCTTATTCTTAAAGTAGGTTTGTGAAAGTGATCGAACAAGATTCTGAATCCGATCAACACACTTACGAAACAATACACAAGTGGAAAAAAAATTACTAATACTGACAATATGGTATATTTCCATTTTTCCTATCGAAAAAATAAAATAAAAAAATATAACACAAGTACATGAAATTAATGTCACCAGGTCATTCTCCTAAGTCGGTCACAAAATTCAATATTTAACGAATGTTACCAGATGTAACATATTCAAGGAAGCAAATTGTTTTCTCATTAACTTAAAATCTGAACAGTATCAATTTAAAAAAAACTTCGTTAAAAAAAACGAATCGTAAAAAAAACCTCTTTTTAAAATATATTCCCATTTGTTTAGAATATTAGAACATTTTTATGTTACAATAAGGACAAAATTTTAGAATAATTAAATTGAAGACGAAGACTGCAATTAGAGTCTCAAAAGTCAACAAGAGGGTATTTAACAAAAAAGGGGTAATTTTACAAAAGAAGGTGCAAAATATGTGCATAAACTTTAATACAGGTTAGGGTGACGTTGACAGAAAATTTTATGATTTAATCATTACGTGGAATCTACTTGTTCTTGCGATGAAAATGTTTTCAATTTGATAATTTTTCAATATTGAATGTGGGGAAAATTGTTGTTATTTTCGATATTTGTTTATTGTTATTTACCTGATCCGCAATATCCTCCGCTTTAGAAAGTACCTCCTGCTGCTGGATCATCGTGCTTTATTTGAAAAACCAAAACCCATGCACTCATATACACACACTCACGTGTCACTCTGGGCTTCTTCGCGCATATACGAATTATACCGACGAAAAAGATTATTTTACATGAAAATTTTCGTTATATATTTGATGTGAAGATGTGGAGTTTACGCACTTCCGGTTACAGGGATGTGTAGACTTTCGGTGATAATTAACTTTCATTCTTGTACCAAAACTCTCTTTTGAAAACGAAAAAAATATTCTTATGCACAATTTTTATGAATTATAAACTAACAATTACAACAATTTGCTAATGTTTGTTTTTAATACACTTTTACGATAGATTTGGATAGAAACCTATGCTCGGGGTACCGGATGTACTCACTACACTTCTGAAGATAGAAATTTAATTTATTTTCCAAATGACGTGGTTGATAGGTTCATAAACAAACCGAATTTACAAATTTTTACCACTTAGGATAAAAATTTATTCCTTTCTTTACGTTTAAAATTAATTCTACTGATTTGAATTGTATATATAAAATAACGTTTTTTTTAAATAAATAGTAAATTATCGAATTAAATTTATATTGAAATTGGAGTAATTTTAAACTTCGCGCGTTAACGACGTTTATCGCACCTGCGCTCGGTAAACACTCGTAAATATTTCCGGTTACTATTTTGTTTACTGTGTTAACTCTTGACTGTTCTCGGTAAGAAAATAATAAATAAATAAACCCTCGCGTGTTGTCTTTGTTTAAAATTTTTAAAAATGCCAAAAGTGAGACGCAGTAAAAAATCTCCACCCGAAGGTTGGGAATTAATTGAACCCACTTTGGAAGAATTAGAACAAAAAATGCGTGAAGGTAATTATTTGAGGTTATGTTTTTTGTCGAAACTGTCACTGAAATTATAATTGTTTTTTAAACTTTTACAATCGACTGAATGTTTATAAACAAAATAATTTCTAATAATTCTTACAGTCCTAAAGATACGAAAATTTTACAAATGTTCCAATATTTCTTTTTGGTGTAACTTTGTACATATTAACGTAAAGGAAACGTTCTATCGTCTCTTTTTTTAAATGTCCATTTTTTTATTATTTTTCAGCTCAAACCGAACCTCATGAAGGAAAAAGAAAGCACGAATCCCTGTGGCCGATTTTTAAAGTCCATCATCAAAAATCACGATATATTTACGATTTGTTTTACCGAAGAAAAGCTATCAGTCGAGGTAACTAAATTATTTTTCACAACCGTTTAACAATCAATAAAAGTACTTTTTCTACAATGGAAATAACAATTTTCTTTTTTTAATTAGAACTCTATGAATATTGTCTGAACGAAAAAATAGCGGATCCGAATTTAATTGCAAAATGGAAGAAAGTTGGTTATGAAAATCTTTGCTGTTTACGATGTATACAAACTCGGGACACGAGTTTTGGGACAAATTGTATTTGTCGAGTACCGAAAGGCAAATTGGAGGAAGGAAGAATTGTTGAATGTATTCACTGCGGTTGCAGAGGATGTTCCGGTTAATTATTGGAAAAAAAAATTCCAAAATAGCGTTAATAATTGAAAAGAAATGTACATATTTAATGATTAGTGACACTATAAGTTAAATTGTAAAAATTTTTTAACACTTTTACAATCTCAAAGTGAATTTAAAAAGTAAGAATGCAATGAATTTTTTGACAACGTTTTTGTTTTTCTAGAAAATTTGTTTCATAAACGAACAAATTGCAAAATTAGAAAGAAAATCACCAAAATTTGTATTTACGAAAGTATGAAAATAAATTAAAGAAATGAATTTCGTTTTTTTTTAAATTTAATTTCGTTTTAAATATTTATATTATCAAATTCACTCCCTTTAATTATTTATACTGTCAAATTCACTCCATTAATTATTTATATTATCACAAAAAAAAATTTTCACCTGGAACAACTAAAAATTTCGCTAATATAGTAAAATTTTTGTAAAACAATTAATAATTTCACTATATTAGCGAAATTTTTAGTTATTACAACGAATACTTTCGCTATTTTAGCGAAAACAGGCAAAAGTTATCGCTGTTCCAGTTAAAAGTTTTTTTTCGTGTATCCTTGTAAAAAATTTCTTTTTATTCGTTATTATAAAAATAATACCTAAAATATTAGATTTTAAAAAATAAAACTTCTCCTTTTATTGGCCACTTTTCAGTCTATTGTTAGAATTTAAAACAAATTTTACAAAATTACCTAATTAATTCATTTTTAAATTTTGAATTAACAATTGTGGCGCAGGCGCATTATTCAATTTCAGCGTAGAGGGGGAAAGAAAATATGACATTTGTTTTGTACTTCAATAATAAATACAAGTGTCCACTGTCCAAAACAAAAATTGTTTTTAATTCATGAACGTGTTGATTGCGAAATAGAATAAATTTTTATATTTACCGACGAATAGAGGACGATTCTATTAATTAAATAAAATCCGAATTTACAACGTTCAGTCTGAAGTACTCGAGGGTTAAAAGAAAAACTTCAAAAACTTTTTATAGGTCAGTAAAAAAAGGAGTATTATAAATATAAAATCATCATAAATATAAAAATAGAATTTACAAATATTTTTTGATAATTAACAACTTTTTAGTGTCAAATGCCAGTGAATTTCAGTTATAAACAAAAACAATGGAACCTAACCTCAAAAAATTGTAAAGTATTTTAAAAAACAAAAAAGTGAAAGGTTTTCTAAAAACTAATAATTAGTAAACAATGTTTAAATAAGTATGTCTATTATAGTAATTTAAATTTCAGTAATTAACTTATTCTTGCGAAATAAATATTCTTATTTTTTAGGAAATTTCGTTGTGTAAACGTTTCGCTTTCTGTCTCGATTTTATTATTATAATTGTAGTATTTAAACGAAATTAAATATAGCATTTAAACTGTATTAAAATTTATTTACTCGACAATTTGTTGAACTAATTAAAACTGGTTTTATTCGGTGATTATTTTATTATTCTCTAGTGAATAATAAAGTAAAAGTAGGAGCAAAAAAATTGCTTTCTTTTCTATGGAAAAATAATTGTATTCGTTTTGCAGGCAAACGAAGGAAAAATGTTGGAAGTAACTTGTAACGATCGTTTAGGGAAAAAAGTTCGCGTCAAATGCAATGGCACCGACACAATAGGAGATTTGAAAAAATTAATTGCCGCACAAACTGGCACACGTTGGGACAAAATTGTACTCAAAAAATGGTACACAATATTCAAAGATCATATTCAACTTCAAGACTGTATCCTTTACGAAAAGAATTTGTTTTTTTTTTAATAACTCGAATTAAAGACTCGAATAATAATTAATTCAATTAATAATTAGAATTAAAATATTAATTTCATTTTATGATAAATATTAATTTTCGAGGCTTTCTGATGGTTTTGATTATTTTTAGCTTTCATTATTTAACTAATTTTCAAAGCTTTTGTAAAAGTGAAAATATATTAAATTTTACACTTTTATTTATATGTATAAAATAAGTAATTGAAAAAGTAATTTATTTATTAATTAGTCGTACAATTGTCTGTTTTTTATAAAATAATATTTAAATTAATGAACCATTATCACAGATTATCAAAAAAATAAATTCCTTAACCTTTTTTCTTTTTGAATAGATGAAATTCACGACGGAATGAATTTGGAGTTGTATTATCAATAAATCGCTATATCTAAGAAATTAAATATATTTTATTCTTACTTATAATTTCTTAGTGTTTTTCTTTTTCATTAATTTAATATACACTGAACCTAGAATCTCTGGTATTTTTTTTTCAATGCTTTCATGTATGAAATTCATCTCAGAGAAATTAATAATGTGATTGGACAGATTTGATTGAAAATTAATACAAATAAGCAGTCTAAAATCACACAGCGCCGCTGATTTTTCTAGACATTTTTTTTTATATTGTTATATAAACTATAAACATCACTCTAAATGCTTTCTTACTTTTTGTTTTTGTTTTCAAACAAATATCATTTGTACCACATCAACATTTTGAACTCTGATATACTGACATACACAGTTTTCATAAAATATATTATTCTCCTCGCTTGGTAAAATATTTTCTTTTTATGTATATAATATATAAATAATATTCTATTATAACAAACATACTTTTAACATTTTGGCAGAGCGCATTAATTAGTCTTTAAGAATTCTATTTTCCTATTTCTTTTTAAATTCGAATAATTTAGAATTTTAATTCATAAATTTTCATTCATTTGTATTAATATTAATTATTAATTTTAACACAACTTTGTAGTTATTTAAATTAATAATTATATCGATATTACGTAATTTTCTCTATGTCATATTTTTCTTTGAGAATATTCTCTCTGATTATTCAAATTTTTAAATTAGGAACAATAAAAAATGACAGAAATAATCATCCGCCATACCAATTATTATTTAACTTATTTAAAACAACGAATTTAGTCAATAAATTAAACTATAAATCTCCAATTTTTTTTTTTGGAAATATAAAATAAATATAAAGCTAAGAAATTTGAAGTTTCATTAGTATTTGGTTGAATTATAATCTCTAAGTTTTAACAACAGATAAAAAATATGACAGACACGCTTTTAAAGAAAGACGTTTTTTCGATTTCCTTTTCTTTTGAAAAACGTTAAAATAAACATTTAATAATCTCTGTGCTTTTATCAGAAAATTTGCTTAACAGTAATTAAAATTGGCGTTTTCTTTTAAGAGATTTGACTCTCAGTTTCTTTTTTTTTTGCTATTTCGAGGCAAATGAGCATTTTAAAGAAAAAATATCGTAGAAAGAAAAAAAAGTAAATAAACAAACTTGCTAATGTTAGTGTGGCCTCTTGAAGGACTTTTTGATAGAAGGCAGCGGACTTTCAGGTTCTACAATATCTCTGGTATTCCGTTTGAGAAGAATATCTTTTATATGCTGAACAATCAAGTCAATTGCAACTGAAACAAAAAGAAAATAGAAAGAGATGAAAACTTTCTATAGTAACCAAATATTTTCAACTATTTCAAATAATTTTTCTCAAAATTAAAATTCTTGTATTTTAAGTATTTTAACACATATTTCTAATCATAAAACTGTTTTTCAAAAACATAATAAATAATTATTAAATTCGTATTTTTATAAAAAATACGTTTAAATGTAAAAATAATTCCTTCTATTTATTTCTCAATAATTTTTTTAAAACTATTTTATCATTACTGTATTTATTTAAATTTAATTAATTAATTAATAATTAAAAATAATTTACCAACATTAGCAAATAATAGGAAAATTAAAGTCATAAATCACGTTTTCTTTTCTCATGAACCAGGTAATCGGAAAATTATTTTTCTGATTTTTTTTTGTACTTTTTTTTTGCAGATAAAAATAATTGAAAGCTTTGAGCGTAAATATTTTTATTTATCCATCTATTACAGATTTATTTCTCCAGTGTATAATAATATTATGCTGCCTTAATACTTCATTGTTGCTCTTAATACAAAATGTTTAAAAAAAAACTCAATTTATATTTCGTATTGACAAACATATATATAAGGAAAAATATATTTTTTTCTAAATTGACAAAACAGTGGGAATTAATAAGTGTGAGATTTAATTAAAAATTGAACATTCCCCTAATAAAATATCCTGTCGACACATTTTCACGATTCATAAAAAAAAGTCGATAACAAGAATCGTTTTCTTTCAATATATTAATTTTTTCATTAAACCACATTTATATAAAAAAAAATGCTTTACAATTTATTTTATTCTAGGAAGACGGAAAAAATTTTCTGAAATAAATTTATGTTCTTTCTTTAACAAACATATCAAAAAAGAAAAATTTAACGATGTTTTTTGTGCAAAAATGTAATTTCTCTTTGAAGGTAATTATAAATTGTGTAGAAAAAAAATTTTTCTTTTGTTAAAAAACTGATTGCAAGTTAAATATTATTGATTGTAAACATATTGTAATAATTATTTAGTATATATATATAGTTTCGATAACATCATAAGAATATAATTCTATAAAATAACATGAAAAGTAAGTACCGAAGATTACTACTAAAAGATTGAAAGAAATTTTGTAATTAAACTATTTGAAGATTGCATTGGCTGATAAAAAAAAGATTCTTCAGCTTATTTGTCCGACAGTTCAGTTATATATAATTTTAGTCACAAAAAAAAATACAAATTAAAAATGCTTAAATATTTATAAAAATGCGACAATTTTAAAAGTTCATATCTTTCTAAAATTTCTTAAACTTTCCCTCTTTCATCTTCTTTATGGAAAACTTTTTTCTCATTTGTAGTTTACAAAATATTTTCATTTCAAAGTTATTTAAAATTAGTTTCAAGTCTCATCAATGATATTAGTTTACAAGCAAAAAAAAATCATTTTAATTAGTTTGGAATCTAATTATGGAATGTAACACCCTATAAAGTGAAAAATAAAATCCGCAGTTTCTTCAAAACGCAAAAAAATATTTCTTGAATAAACGTTTCACTTAAAAATTATATTTTTTTTTGTTATTTGACGAAAATAAATAAAAATAAAAACGCTCGCGGAAATCGAATCAAGGCAATTTTTCCGAGAATTGCAAACTTTGAAATATATTCATTTGAAGAATATCAAAAATTGATTATGAAAAAAATCGATTACAAAAGAAAAATTACTCTTTATAAAAGAAAAAAAGAGTTTTATTTTTATCACCTCGTAAATTTTTTTAGCGAGTTTGTCGGAATGCAAAAAATTGCAGATACAAAGTCGTCGGACAAATAGCTGCGGACTAATAAACACAAGAGAGAGAAAAAAAATGAAAATTGTCTTGTAAAAAGACACAGTGTAAAAACATCCCTACAAATGAATCAGTCTGAATACATTGTAAAACTGTAGAGAAATACTTTCGACTAAAGTAGGCATTGCAAAATCGATTGCATCTTCGTCGAGAAACAATTTTTTTTCCATGAAATCAATAAATATGGAATTTTACAATTATTTTACAATTACAATTTTCACTGTTATATTATACGATTACTATTTTTTAACACTAGGTTCATTATTTATATTTTCAGTGATATTTGTTCAATAATTATTATATAAAATTATCTTCCATTACTATTTATATTATAATAGATACGATTGTAAAATTGTATACAAAATGCCGGCAGTTTTCGAGCAATTTTTTTTGTTCTATCTTTCTCTCTTTTATTTTTCTTTTTAATTGAAAAATCTGATTCTGAATATGAAGAAAAATGTTGAGTCGACGAAGATGCGATCGTTAAATTAATATTAATGCAAGGACGACTTTTTTAAGCCTTGATATTTGTTTTTTTTTTGGCTTAAGTTAGTCATCTGCTGAGGGTGTCAGATGATGTTGATGTACGCCTGTGCTGGTAGATGTATGGATGCTGCCCGGACGATGGATCAGCCTTTTTGAAACGCAAAATGTCCAAGATGTGATGAACTATAAGGTCTATCGCCACTGAAAACATACAACAACCAAACCATGTATGTTTTTTTTGTTGTTAAGAAACGAAATTCATGGCTCACTTGTCACGTGTTAACTTGATAAACGTCAGTGCTCTCGTAGATTAAGAAGAAATTTAAAACCTCAACCACCGGGCAGCACCCATTAAGGAACAGCAATATTAGATTATACATAATTATGACAATTTCCCTCTGTCGAAATGAACTAATTTTCCGAAAGAAAATAAAAAATACAATCTGATTGTTGGGCAATTTTATGAAAATTACTTTTGCCTCTCACAAAAATTTTTCGTTTTTTCAATAATTAAAATAAGAATAGTTTTTTTTTACTTTTTATTTTTAAACTAAGGAAAAAATTTATATCCAAATAGAAAATTAAAATATTTTATTTCGTCGAAATCTTTCCAAAACGTAATAGAAGTAAAATTGCCTTTTTGTTACGATCAGTTGGAAGAATCATTTCAGTTTTTTATTTAAATTGGAAAATTAATTCAAAGACAGAAGTGTGTAATTTAAAAGTTAGTTTCTATAGAAATTATAGCCATGGGTAAATTATATTTCAAATACGCTCTAGTTACTTTTTTCCACAAACATATTTTAACATTAATAAAAATAGATTTTTTTACTTAACAAATTTTCACTAAAAAAGTAACTGAGCGTTTTAATTAATTATTTCCATGACAAGTATCTTTTGTACAAAATGATTCAGTGACGACAGGATATAGAAATAGTTTTTAAACTTTTTAAACATTTTAAAGCTTTCGCCGTAAATGATAAACAAAAAATGCGTAAATTTTTTACGACCCATCATAAAGTGAATTTCTGTTTTGAAAGAGAAAAAAAATTGTAAAAAATGTTAATTTCTGTTTTGAAATAGAAAAAAATTGTAAAAAATGTTAATTTCTGTTTTGAAATAGAAACAAATTGTAAAAAATGTAAATTTCTGTTTTGAAATAGAAAAAAAAATTTTTAAATGTTTTAAAAAATTACCAAACTTGAATAAATTACTGAAGGAAAATTAAAATATTTTGCGAATAATTTAATATTAATCACGATATCAGTAATTAGTTTTTAAATAATTATTTCGTTTAAAAACGAAAGCTATGATGATCAAGAAATTAATTGATAATTTTCAATTGTAAAAAGAAAATGAAGAAAAATTACTCTTGTCGAACACCTTCAAAATCTAATCTAAAATATAAAAAATTAATGTTCCTGAAATTTTTTTTTCATTTGCGATTCATCGAAATCAATTTTACTAAATAATTAACATTTCTACAAACTTATAATTTTTGAGAAACGAGGCTAAAAATTTTCTTCTTTACGATTCATCGAAATCAATTTTACTAAATAATTATAATATTTTTTGAAAAACGAGGCTAAAAATTTCAGTAACTTTAATTTCCCAGGAAATATCTACAATATTAGGTAAATAATAATAAAATACAATAATATTTACAATAATTTTACAAATAATAAAAATGATAATAAATAGTTAATATTAAAATGCTTTAAACTAAATTATACTGCAAAGTATATAAATTTAATTTATCGAAAGTTGAAAATTTTCAAAATATAATTAAACTCAAAAGAATAGAGAAGTGAATAGAGAAGTGAAAAATAATAATTTACCTGTATTGTCAGCTCCACGGGGTATTATCACATCGGCAAACTTTTTTGTAGGTAAACAAAATTCTTCAAATGCTGGCTTCACGTAATTCATGTACTGATTCAAGACAAATTCTAAATCTCGTCCCCTTTCTTTAATGTCTCTTGGCACTGGAAAAATATTTCCGAATTAAAAAAGAATGATCAACATTAAATAATTTTAATTAATAAGAAGGAAAATTGGAAAATATCATTCCTTGTATTACCTCTTCTCGCTAATCTTGTGTCAGAATCTGTATCAACAAATAATTTCATGTGAAATAAGTCCCTTATTTTTTGATGATAAAACACGAGAATGCCTTCGAATAGAACTACGTCAGCGGGATATATTGTCGTGATCTGGTCCTTAATTCTGTAGAGCGAACAAAATTTATTTAATATTTCATTGAGCAAAAAAAAATTATTAATAAAAAATTAAAATAATAAAATAAATAAATAATAAGTAAATAATAAGTAAATAATAAATAAACAATAAATAAATAATAAAGAAATAATAAGTAAATAATAAATAAATAATAAAGAAATAATAAATAAATAATAAATAAATAATAATCATAATAATAAATAAATAATAATCATAATAATACATTAATAATAATCATAATAATAAATAAATAATAATTTAATAATTAATTCAAATAATACAAGTATTTTTTTTATTTTAATTAAATTTCTGAAAGATCTCTAAAAAAATAAATTGTAAACATTTTCAAAAATATGCGAATTGAATACAGAAAGGAAAAAAAAATTTTGTTGATAAATATTTCAAGAATTCTCATCTTTCAAGAATTTTCTTTCTTTAAAACAAAAACCGGAAGGAAAAAAGTAAATTAAAAATAAAAACAAAACAAGTATTTTTCAATAATACTGCGTTTCATTGTAATATTTTGTTTATTGTTTAACTTTCTGTTTACGCTAAAGAATCGATGTCACAAGCATTGGCATATATAATAATTTTTCATTTGTTCCAATTCTTCATTCGAACCGGATTTTTGTCGATTAGTGCAGAAAAGATAATTTTCTCTTTTAAAAAAAATCGTTTTCAGTAAAAGTTACAAACTTCATTAAAAAAAGAAGAAATAGAATGTAAAAATATTTAAAATGAATCAAAAATATTTTTACTTCTTATTGGTGATTATTTCAATTGTGATATCGGGGAAAAAATTGGAAGCTTTTGGAAAAATCGATCCTTGCTGTCCTGATTTTAGAACAAGATTGAAGGATTTTTTCTCGGGAAATAGACAAAAATGTGGACAATTAAAATCATTTTTCGAGCGATTGAAGAGGTTTTTTAAAAAATCGGAAGGTGATTCAGCTTGTCCTATTTCGGTGATTATGCCCGTTTTTATTTCACAATCACTGGAAAATTCACCACGTCCAAATTGTCCGAAAAGACGAAAAGATAAATCATCACGAGTAAGTTTTTAATTTCTTTCTTTGTCTATTTTTTGATAATTTACATTTTCTTTTGGAAAAGAAACACTTTTTCTCATTTTTAATTTACATTCTTTCTTTTAACATTAAAATAATATGTTTCTTTTGGAAAAATTTATCTTTTCTGCTTAATTAAAAGTTATGGTTTTTTCTTTCGAATGTAAAAATAATTTTGAAAATTTATTTTTAGCAGGATGCAGTGTGTAATGGAAATATTGGAAATTATTGTATTTGTTCGAATTGTATGCCAACAACTTGTTGTAATGCCTGTAGAAATTAAATTACAAAAAAGTGTATTTTTTAATTATGATAAAAATAAATTGAATAAAAGCAACGAAAATACTAAAACTAACAAATACGAATTAGAAATTCAATTGAAAGAAAAACTCACAAACTGTTTGTTCTGTAGTCATAGGCTGGAATTTCGCACTTAACTCCGGCGCGAATATCCTCCAAAGTTCGAAGAATAAAACTATCATCAAATGCATCTGGATGATCGAAATTAAATTGTCCCTTTTCGGCCTTCAATTTATCCTCCGGCGATAAGTCTTTGTAAAAACTGTCTTGCGATATGCAAACAACTTGCCGTTGGTCATGATCTTTATCAACTTGCCCCAATTTTTCCATTATACGTTTACAGACCGTCGACTACATGACAAAATAATCAAAACAAAATCAATTTTTTTATCATAAATACCAAGAAGCGTTCAGTTTATACAACGTGTAATATTTCAAACTATAATCTTTTTATAAACATGAATCATACTTTGTATACTCTAAAAAAAATAAACTCTCTCTCTCTAAATACGAAAAAAATATCTAACAAAAAAAATATTAAAAATTCAATTAATTAAGAATTTGTTAATTAATTAATTCACTTGTTACGTAATGAGGAAATGATAATTAGAAAATCGATTGATAAAATTAGAAAAATACGGAAATGGATGAGATATGCGATGAGTGGAAAAAAATGGCAGAAATTTACAGAATTTACAATATTGAAAAAAGAGAGAGAGAAAGATTGTAATTTTTTTGAGAATTTTCTTTATTTTTAAGAGAGAAAAATATTGGGTGTCATTTTGTTTCTAATTTCTAAGGATTAGTGAGAAAATTTTGTTATGAGAAAATAGACTCACCTTGCCACTGGCTGTACCTCCGGAAACTCCGATTAAAAACGGTGTTTTACTCTCGATTCCAGACATTTTTCCATTATACGAACCGTATGAGGATCTACGTGGATTACCCATGTGCAGGGGTACATCTGCCATTATAAAAATTCCACTGCGCTTTTTATTCAATGAAGTTGAAATCAACTGTTTCTCTTTGCAAAACACCGTAGCACTGTTGGATCTTCTAGGAATTGACCAGAAATTAATAGCCACACGCGCGCGCACGTTGAGATTTTTCACTACCACGTGCATACAAGCGCTTTTCTTTTTTTTTGTTTGTGTAGAATTTAAACAATCGTAATAAAGATCGTAAATAATGAAAATATAAGTTTGCGTACAAAATTTTTCTTACTAAAAAATTCTTTCTCGAACAATTAATAAAATATCTCACGGTATATAGGTAAAAAAGTGTTTTTTAAATTGAACTAACAGACAGTTTTCAACTATCTCATTTTAAAAATTTTTAAGTTATCTTTTTTTTGCAAAAAATAAAGCACACTGATTGGCAGATTTCGGATGTTTCGGATATTTCAGACTGAGAGGTTATGTCAGAAATTCAGAATAAAGTCAGTTTCACATATTGAAATGGTGTTGCACACTCGTGGATGCGCCTTTAGTTAGAAAGTGGGACAGTTACCGACCGGTGAACAATAATCTTCTTACCGATCGAGCAAAAGGAAAATTACGCATATTTTCCGAAAGATGGCGCTGGTAAATAATTACCACTGCGCATGTGCGTCGTATTCAGGGAACTACATGTCCGTTTTTTTTAGAAATCAAAACTTTTGGTATTATTTTGTAAATTGTGCAATTAAACTGACTGTGTATTGTCACTAAACCTGCCAGTGGGGAATTGTATACTGACTATGTTATTATTGCAAAGTTGACGAATTACAGGCTGATAATTTAAAATCTTCTCCTGTACGTGACTTGATTGAAAAACGTTTTATTTAGACATCGTTTGTTTGAAAAAAAAAAAAAACAGTTTTGAAGAGCGTAGGCGTGTATATGAAAAACTTGCAAAAAGTTGAAGTAAACATTTCGTGATAGTGAGAATAGTTCGTCATTTTTTTCATGCTTTCTCTTCTTTTCTAATAAAGAAAAAGACTCATGTCAAAAAGTTTCGAATAATGATAATAAAAGAGCAAGTGTTGAGACTGTCAATTAAAAAAACTCATGTCACTGAGACATTGATAAGAAATTCATTGCTGTTATTGTGAGGCCTTGAATTTGAGGCGTCTCCGCAGAGTGCATCTTTGGAAAAGGAGCAAAACGCGACACGCCATTTTGGGTTTTGGAGCGGAACTCCTTGGAACTGTCGGTGTGTCGCTGATTTAACACGTGTGCATGTGTGTGTTATTCTCATTGCATGTGTAAAAGTGTGTGCACGCGTGTCGCTTGTGCACTTGTGTTTTATTATTTTTTTTTTCTCAACGACGAGGACGACGACGAAGACGACGGTGTTTGGTGATGGTGATATCGTTTCGAGAGTAAAGGAAAGGAGGTGTGCGCCTCTTTTTTCCTCTGATTTCAAAGTGTTTCAAAAAGCTACCTGACTCTGTTATTTTTTTTTTGTTTCTCTCTTTTTCTCTGATATATGGTGATGGTGTTTGTGTGTATATATGTTGTCTCTGTATAAATCTGAAAGTGTGTTTGTTATTTCGTGTCGTGTCTGTGTCTTTTTAAGAATTTTTCGTGTGTCTACATCCCGAGCGCGCGCATCAACAGGAATTCACAATCAGTGACGAAGAAGACTATCCAACAAATGTTTAAATGGACGCATCGTCCATTATCACCCAAGTGTCACGAGATGACGAGCTAGGGCAGTTTAATAACGAGAAAGGTAAGGTGCTCCTAACTTCCAGATGCTGGGATCAATTTTGCAATAATGTCCACACCTGTTACGGGACTGCAATTATTTTTATCTTTTACAACTAATTTTATCACTTTTCCCACACCTAATACGAAATTAGTTCTGCGGAGGAATTGTTTGGTTATTTGTATTTTTCCCTTAATTCCAATTTATACCTTCTGACATGACTGTACATTGCTTTAAGTTTTCAGCTGAAATTCTAACATATTATTTTACATTCACTATCTCTCGGCGAGAATCGTTTTCTGAGTGTAATTTTCTTTCTAACCTTTTTGACGTGTTTTTAGAAACTTTCTATAGTAGTTTTTTCTATTTATATATCTGGTGTCTATATTTAAACTATTTTACTTGTCCCTTTAGGTGTTTTTTTCTCACTCTCTTTTTTTTTTGTTTTTTCACGACTGACTTCGTCTGATCTCTGGGGTTTAGTTTATAGTTGAGAAATAATAGAATTGGACGTGTGTTGAAAAAGAAAAAAATGATTCAACTTATTCGAGGCACCGTGTCAATTTACTCTGATTTTTATTCACTTTCTACTCGTTTTGTTCGAAATGTTTACTTCCGCGTTCTGCCAACAACGAATATTCCCCGGATGAAATTGCTGACAAATCATGTTAAACCATTCTCAATTACCAGTGGATTTTACAAGGAATTTTATGATAAATGTTAGTATTGATTTGTATTGTAAATTTTGATTTTCTTCTTTTCATTCTTTGTAACTTATTCATTTTTCTACATTTCTAATTTCATTGTCAAACAAAATTTTCTTAACCAAACTTATTAAAAATTGTTTTCTCCGTAATTTCCATATTTTAAATTTCATGTTGTGAAATTTTTATTTAAAACACACTTCTCTTATTCAATTATTGTGAAATTTTTGTACATAAAAAAAAGAAATTCATGAATTGTGAAATGTTTTCTAATATTCATTTACGACTGAAAATTCTAATTGAAAATTTAATTACACTCACAAGTAATCGATTGTCACATTCATTGAAATTGAAAAAAATGTTATAATTACATTTTTGTTAGTGTTGAATAGCTTCTGTTCTGTTTTACACGTTTTCGCAATAGTAATTAAAAAAACTGTTGAATCTATTGTTTTCTCAAAACGTTTTAAAAAAAAACTATTGTTCCCTTAAGTGTGAATCAACTTTTTTTCTGTAAAAAAAAAGTTAATAATTCTAAATTGTTCTATGACCTATTTTTCATCCTTTATAATTATTACGATCGTAGGCGACCTTGTCGACGTGTTTAAAAAAATCAAATCTTTAATTGAATCAAGTGAGGTAATAAGCAGTGAAATTCCTTTCTTTATTAATTCAAAACAATATTTTTTCTTCTGCATAATTTCCTTGTAATTTCGTGTTAAAAACTCTTGACAATTTTTTTTTAAACATTTATGATTAATATTAAATGGTGTAATTCGTAAATTTATAATTTGAAGGCTTAAAAGTAAAATTTGTTGATAAAAATAATATTAATCGTTAGGATTTGTAAAATAAACAAACAATTATTATTAATAATAATAATTATCAATAATAACAATTATTATTAATATTAATAATAATTTTTAATTTTATTTGATTTTTAATTAAATTTTTACCAATAACAGTTAGAGTTACATTTTTTTTTCTTGACATAATTGGGTCGAAATTTGAATATAGAAAAATAATGAACTTTCGATAATTTTTTTGTTGAATGAGAAAAAAAAGGGTAAATGTCAAATTAATTATGAAGTTTATTAACTCTCGAGCACGTGTAATAATTATAAATTGTCCCTTTAACTTGTTAGACTTTTACATGCTTTAATGACAATTATCGATTGTAATATCTATTCATAGTTTCGTGGCATTGGCTTTGTGATGCAGTCCCGTTGCCGCACACCTAAACCTTGTGAACATAATTTGTAATTTATTTTCAGTCATCGTTAATTTCTATATAATTTTTCCATAAACCCATAGAGTATTTTTCTGATTTAATTTCAAAAAAAAAAAAATTAATTTTCCATATTTACGAATAATGAAACATATTTCTGTAAATAAGAGAAAATATATTTACTCTCTCGATTTATTAATTAATCATTCGATCAATTATTTTCAATTTGAATCAATTAAAAATTAAATCGATTGAAAATTAAATCAATTAAAAATTAAATCAATTAAAAATTAAATCAATTAAAAATTCAATCAATTAAAAATTAAATCGATTAAAAATTGATTCAATCAAAAATTAAATCAATTAAAAATTAAATCAGTTAAAAATTGATTCAATCAAAAATTAAATCAATTAAAAATTAAATCAGTTAAAAATTGATTCAATCAAAAATTGATTCAATCTACCAAATTAGCGATAGTTAAATTAGTTTTGGAATTTATAATTTCAATTAATTAATTTTTTCTTTTAATTTCGGAGAAAAATTTATTTTTTCCCTGAGTTTGAAATTAGTGGAAAAAAGAACACAAATCACTTGGTACTGTGTGTAATAAGAATATTGTTATTCAGGATCTTATTACGTAACAGTAACGTAACAACAATTATAGATTATTTAATGAGATGGTGTGTTTGTGTATTATGTAATAGTTTTTTTCACTGTTGTCATTTAAATAGAAATAGAAAAATATATGTAGTGAAAAATAATAATAATAAGAATAATAATAGTAGTAGTAATAATAATAGTAATAATAATAATAATAATAATAATAATAATAATAATAAGAATAGTAGTAGTAATAATGATAATATTAATAAAGACGTTTGAAATTGTTCTGCAGCACAAATACCGAGGGAGAATGAAACAACCACGAATGGTTCAGCGACTGGAAGTAAGAAGCCGCGAGGTCGGGGCTTTTTGCGTTCCTTGCTCTGTTGCCTTGGCCGAGGACGTGGTGGCAGTTCGAAAAGTTCGAAAGCAAGCTCATTGCAAACAGATGGACGTGGTTCACCGCCACCGGGTGTTGGCTCGCCGAGATTTTTATTGCCGCCAGTGCGTCATCAGGATATGCACAAAAAGTGCATGGTGATCGATTTGGATGAGACTTTAGTGCATAGTTCATTTAAGCCGATCAACAACGCGGACTTTGTTGTTCCGGTTGAGATCGATGGAACTGTACACCAAGTGTACGTTTTAAAGAGGCCTTATGTCGATGAATTTTTACAGAGAATGGGCGAATTGTACGAATGTGTTTTGTTTACTGCAAGTTTAGCGAAGGTGAGAACTAACCAGACGTATTTTTTTTTCTAAAAAGATAATTTTATTAATTCTTTCTTTGGAATTTTCGAAACGAATTTATTTAACTCCTAAAGGAAGAGAATTATTCATTCTTTCCTTGAATTTTCGAAACGAATTTATTTAGCTCGTAGAAGAAGAGAATTATTAATTCTTTCCTTGGATTTTCGAAACGAAATTATTTAGCTCGGAAGAGAATTTCCAGGATTGAAAAACAGTCAGAAAAAATTGTCAAAAAACACCTTTTTCAAGACGAAAATACAAAAACAAAAAAAAATTTTTACAAACAAATATACAAAAATAATTACATTCGCTCTATATAGATAAATGACGAAAAATGTTGATAAACAAATGCGTAATTGCCAAGGAAAAAAAAGGAAACATTACGTAAATATTGTAGACAATGGGTTTAAAAGAGAAAAAAATAATAATTTACGGAAGTCAAATAAAAATACACCTAAAATGGAATTTAAAATTTAATTTCAAAGTGCCAGGGAAATTTATTCGAAAATATTTACTTTCAATTTCGTTTCTTAAGGGCGTGAAATAATTATTTATTTATTTATTTTTATTTTTGGTAAATAATTATTTACTTCTGTAAGTTAAGAGCTGTTTACCTAAAAAGAAACTTTATTGATTTCAAATAAAGTTGGGTTGATAAAAAATTTATTTGATTCAACAAGTAAATATTTATTATTAACATGCTTTCTGTTTATTTTCTTTTTGTTTTTTCTTCTTCTAGTTTTTATTGTCGCTGACTATTTTCTTTAACTATTTAGTGTAATAAATATATTATTTGTAAAAATTTAAATGTAATTTTTCATTATTTGTAAAAATTCTGTTTCTGAAGTTTCGAACGTTCAAATGAACGACATTTTTTTTACTTAACTTCTAATTTGTATTTCTTTTATAGAAAATATTTTTTTGGTTAAAACAAAATTAATTCTAAACTTAATATTGTTTAATTTCAATTATTTTTCTTTTCTGGATAGTAATTTTTAAAAACACTTAGGATGGGAAAAAATTTCGTTCAAAACCTTAGCCACATAAAATTCTAATGTAATTTTTTATTACTTGCAACAAATTAAATGTAATTTTTGATTATTTGTAAAAATTTTAATGTAATTTTTTTTATTATTTTGTATTATTTGTAAAAAATTTTAAATATAATTTTCTTATTATTCGTAAAAATTCTAACATAATTTTTTTTATTATTCGTAAAGTTTTAACGTACTTTTGTATTATTTGTAAAAATTTTAAATGTAATTTTTTTATTATTCGTAAAAATTCTAATATAATTTTTTTTATTATTTGTAAAAATTTTAAATATAATTTTTTTTATTATTCGTAAAAATTCTAACGTAATTTTGTATTATTTGTAAAAATTTTAAATGTAGTATTTTATTCGTAAAATTCTAACGTAATTTTGTATTATTTGTAAAAATTTTAAATGTAATTTTTTTATTATTCGTAAAAATTCTAATTTATTTTTTTTTTCATTATTTGTAAAAATTTAAAATGTAATTTTTTTATTATTCGTAAAAATTCTAATATAATTTTTTTTATTATTTGTAGAAATTTTAAATGTAATTTTTTATTCGTAAAAATTCTAACGTATTTTTGTATTATTTATAAAAATTTTAAATATAATTTTTTTATTATTCGTAAAAATTGTAATGTAATTTTTTTTATTATTTGTAAAAATTTTGAATGTAATTTTTTATTCGTAAAAATTCTAACGTAATTTTGTATTATTTGAAAAAATTGTAATGTAATTCTTTTTTATTATTTCAGTATGCAGATCCGGTGGCAGATTTACTCGATAGATGGGGAGTGTTTAGAGCAAGATTATTTAGAGAATCGTGTGTTTTTCACAGAGGAAATTACGTCAAAGACTTAAATAAATTAGGCCGGGATTTACAGCAAATCATTATTGTCGATAACAGTCCTGCCAGTTACATTTTTCATCCTGATAATGCTGTAAGTTTTGTCACGTTCTCTATTATATGCCTCTATCTTTTGTTCTCGAATTTAATATTTTATATCCATTGTTGATTTTTCTTTCTACTATTTATGCTTCTATTTCTTTTTTTTATGCTTTTCATTTATTGAATTATGAATAATTATTCATAATATTCATTTCATTTACAATTCATATTCATTTCATTCAATTAATGAAAAGCATTCAATTAATTTTTAGTAAATTATATTTATTAAGTTATTATGTAATTATATTTATTAAGTTATTATTTAATTATATTTATTAAGGTATTATTTAATTATATTTATTAAGGTATTATGTTTATTGTGTTAATCATTATTTTCACTTCTATTATTTGGAAAATTTTCACTTTGTAAATTTCTATTTAGTGGGTTTTCTATTTTTTATTTTTATTTTTATTTTTTACGATTTTTATTTAAGATTGCTTTTACTCGATATAATATTTATTTGCTGGAATATTCAGTGAAAGTAATTTAAAAAGAATCAATTTCATTTAGTGTAATTTTCATCCGTATGGTTTTAGTTTAAGTTTTTACTTGGTGTAATATTTATTCAGTGGAATATTTAGTAAAAACTTGTTTTTCTGAGGAATTTTCGTTTTTATTTTTCAATTTCAAAGGTATTTTTTTTACCTTTTCTTATTACCTAAATAATTATTTTCTTAAAAAGTAAAAACTATTAATCTGAAATATTGATTTGAGTAGAAATTTTGTGCAATTCGTTTCATTTTCTCTCGATTGACAACTGAATTATGAAATCTAATCAACAGGTGCCGGTGGCTTCGTGGTTTGACGACATGACGGATTCAGAATTATTGGATTTAATTCCATTTTTCGAGAAGCTTAGTAATGTGGAGAACATTTATACAGTGATGTGCAACAGTAATCATCCTTACAATCAAATGCTGTCATCGGTACCGAATAACCCCAGCCCTGGTTCGGGTTCAATGGGCGCCTCCTAGCCCCAGCGAAATTCTGGTCACAAGACGACCAGCCTTGTCATCATACCACGATGTATCCTAGGAAGAGCTCTTAATGGGCTTTTCGACATCGCTCATCTTTCCTGCTGTTCTAAACGTTCGAATACGTCTTATTGAACAATTTCAAAACAAAAAAAAAACTAAGAAAAAAACGAAAACAAAAAAATAAAACCTCTTTATCATCGAGGGACAAGAAGGAGGATGAAGCGCAAAAGACGATTATCTTCCCGAGAGGTCAAAGTAGAATAGCAATCGAAAAAAACGCGAACTATTCCTAAACAAATTTCTTTTTGTCAATCAAATTTTCCAATCGATTTTTTATTCAAATTTTCGAAACGGAAATATTGATTGCAAAAAAAATATTAGGAATTAGATACACTCATGCACTGATTTTAATTACTAGAGAGAGAAAAAAAAATCAGCTTCCACTTTGCTTGTGTGTGAATGAGAATCGGGAGTAAATGAATACACGGAGTGGAAAATCTAGATTCACACGGGAAATGCCGAGAGAGAGAGAGAGAGAGAGAGAGAGAAAGAGAAACAACCTGGAGAGATATTTTAAAAACATTTTTCAAAAGCGAAAAAAAGAAAAATGGTTGGAAACCATCCTTTTATTAGAGAATTTTTTTTCTAAACATTCACAAATTGCATATCAATTCTCATCCCTCCAGGAAAATCGTACGGAATCTTGAAGATCCTACTTTTTTTTGAATCATTCAAAATAATTAATAAATAATAACTAACGATTTAAGATTATTTACGAATAGCCTTTCTAAACGATAGGTCTCGACCTACGTTTTTTTTACACCTACTAACGAATAATTATCGGTATTAGCAGCTTTTTTTTGTCAGTGATTAACGCGGAGTACGGATTACAATTTACAATATTTAGGTACTCTCGACAACTTATTTTCTCTCTAACTCCCAAACAGTTTTTAAATATACATATATATGTATATATGTGTGTGTTTGTGTGTGTGACGAAATCAAATATGGAATTTGAGGTCAAGAGAAATTTTCACCTTCAACCTTTTCTTTGCCTGATGTTTTTTTATATCAGGGACGCATAAATTCTCATCACAGTCAATAATAATTGTCAAATTTAAATAAATTTTTTTAAGGCAGAGAAGAATGAAAGGAGGGAAGATTTCGTGGATTAGGATTGAAAATTTCAATATTGTACTTATTGGGAGGTGATAGGAAAATTCTTTTTCTTTTATATTGACTGCCGCTCTTTTCAAACTTTGTGACTCTTGATTATTTTAGTTTTCTTGTGTTCTAGATAATATCAATTTAGTTTTTTTTTTTTTTTTGAATCTTTGATGAATTGAAAATGCTTGCGTCATTATTGTCACTTGTTTTTTGCCCAGCAATTTTCCTTTGTTATTATTATGAGGGGGAAGAAAAAAAAATTTATATCTCGCACACATTAACATTTCCAGTTTATCCGACCTTGAAATGAAAATAACTCGACATTATTATATATGACCGTGTTTTATATGTAAAACTCCGTGTCGATAATGCGTTTTTATTTTTTTTTTCTATCGTTTGTTCTTCAATAACCGTATAGATATTGTGTGGAGGAGACCATAATTATCGGAACGTGTGATTCTTTATAGAAAAAAAAATACAATACTGTGTCAAAAGCAAAGGAAAGTAGCTGTCGCGTGTTTTAACAAAGTTTCATAATAAATACAAGAGCAAAAATGTACTTTTACAATCGCAATTCACGTGCCTGTGACATAAGCGTAAGGTGCAAGCACACACAAACGCTTTCGATACTTTTTCACATGAAAAAGAAAAGCAAAAAAAAAAAAAAACAAATCAGAACACAATATATTAGAAAATACTCCGTCAACTACATTCTTTTAAACTTTTTCAATCCAGGGTGAATGAAAAAAAAGGAACTCGAAATCATGTCAAGTTTCTTTTTTTAGAATATTTATTTCAAACGCTTTATATTTATTTACAAAAACCAATTTTATTTACTTCTTTTTTTTACTTTAATTATTTCATAGACTTTTTAAAAGTTGATTATTTCAACGAAGGAAAATTATTAATAATGAAAAATTTTATTGAAAACGATAAAAAGTTTATTCCAAAGAGAATGACTCTTTTTAAAAAATGATTGTCACCATTTTTTACACGAGAAACAAAAATGTTTCACGAGGACAATTTTTTACTTAACATTTTTATAAAGAATACTTTTTAAAAAAATTTCGTCAAAACAATTTTAGCTTTTTATACATTACATTTTACAATATTTAGAACAAATAATTCTTCTGAACAAAAAGAAAAAAAAGAAAAGAGATAATCAAAAATATTGTACAGTGATCAAACTGTTTAGAGACGAAATATTTATACATTTTTTTAAAATCTTTCTTTGTTTCTTTTTTAAAGAAATTCTTTATAAAGAAATTCTCTTCTCTGTGAAAAGAGTTTAAAAGAAAGTGGTTTGATGTGGAATATTCGTGCCAGCATTTTTTTATTTAAACAAATATTTCGACATTTACAATATTTTATTGCAATAAGTAAGTAGCATTTTAATGCACAGATTGGTGCTTCCCTAATTGAATAAAAAAAAATATATAGAATTTCGATTTTTTTACGAAAAAAAAACTGTGAGATAAGAATAAAATCGAATTTTTATCATTACCGGCGAAGGATAATGAATTAAAAATATTGTTAAAAATGAATTTGACTCAATCGCTCAGTGAAACATTGTTTGCTCATCTGAAAGCGAGAATACAATATTATTGTAAATTAAAGGAAAACAATTTTTAGATTTATTTTTTTTGGTTTGTTATATTTGAATCGAAATCGCCGATTAATGTATACATAAACGCGATATATTTTATTCTTGTTAGAAAGTGAAAAATTGTCACTTTTTCTACTTCCTCGTAGAGGATGGAACAATTTTTTTTTTTAATCAATAGCTTTGATAAGAAAAATTTTGATTTGAATGAAAAAAAATATGTATAGAGAAAGAGAGAACAATAAAAGCCATTCGCGAAAAATTTTTTATAAAAGCGATTTCGTAAATAATAATTGAAGTTTATTAACAAATTGGCTTTAAGAAATAAAAGCGAAATATCGATTTAATGCAGCGAGTAACTCGAGAGAAGATATTAATTATCATCATCATTATTATTATTATTATTATTATTATTATTATATTGTACAAAATTTGTCACAAATGGTTAAACAAAAAAAAATGGAGTTCAGAGTGTTGGACACGCGAGTTACGCATATGTAGAAATAATTATAACGATAATGCCTTGATTTGTAAATAAACTTAAAACTTCCACTAATAATCCTTCTTCTGCGGATAAAAATAAAAAAAAATTAAAAGTGATCAGTGCTTCGATTTACGAAGTAGCGACATTTTCGTACGGTTTTTATAACTCGATGATTTTTTTTTATCTTAGAGTGATTTTGTACAATAAACAGAGCGCGATATCGTGAATCGAAAGGCGTCACTGGAGTATGTAACATCCCTTGCCCTTTTCCCAAAAGAAAAAAAAACCCCAATGTCCAGTTTGCTCTGTGATTCTGTGTTTAATAAAAAAAAGTATATATATATATATATATATGTTTGATAATCTGAAGGTCTTTGATATTTTCTTTCAAAATATCCTAACCTTTAGATTTTAAGAACTTATCAATTCATTTAACCGCAAGACAATAAAATTCATTTACATAAATATATTATTTATAGATATAATTTTTGTTTTTATAAGTAGAATTAAAAACTAACAAGATTTTTATAACCTAAAGATCAAAACAAAAACGTTAACTTTCAACAATCTGATGGTAATTTATTATAAAAATATCACGAATCACTTGCTTAATTTATATTTACTTATAAAATTTATAATTTATATTCACTTATTTACTTATCAAAAGTAAATAAAAACGTTCTATAAAAGTTAACACAGGGGACCCAGGGGACAACACTTTTTATAAACTCACCGTTTAACATCTGTTTGAAGATTTTGTAATATTTCCTAGTCACACTCTTTAAACTGATAAATATCCACGTAAAACTTTAGCTTTTTGTAAAAATATTTCCTTGAAAGAAACTCGAGAAGTTTGAATTTCTAACAAAAATAAAAACATTGTGCGCAGCAGAGAAAGTATTATGAAAACTTGTGCGCCAAATGCTGTGAAGAATTTCGTCTGCTTTCGTGAGCAACCCGAGAACATTTAACAAAAACTGATGAAATAACTACAATTTTCTTGATTCATATATGTTAATTGCAGTGATATAAATTTTTTAAACGTATATTCTAATAATAAATGCAAAAAATTGACCGTTTTTTGGTAATTTTTGCGATTTCCATGTAATTTGCCGTCAGGGAAACTGCAGCTCTCATTGGCTGCATTTAAATTTGCGCGGGGACCCAGCGGGCCAATGGGAGTGTTAGAAATCTTAAAGGCGCGTTTACAATATTTACATTTTTAGAACGAAATGTCCATTTGGACAAACAACTGACGTTTATAATTAATTAAGATCGTTTTTAATTTATTTTATTGTTGTAGACGTTGAAAAGCGGTTTAAATATATTTACACAATTTTAATATGTATTAAATAAATTTTAATGTTTATAAAAGAATTGAGGAATATTTTTAAATGTGTATAAAAATGACAATGTCATCCCTCTATCTCTATAGAGGTTCTTTTAATATAAAAAAAGTAAACAATTTAATGAAAATACTATTATTTAATTTTATTTACACTTATTATTATATTATTATTTATTTATTAAATTAAATTATTTATTTTTTTTACACTTAAATTTTTGAGTTTTGAGAAAATATCGATAATTAATACGGGACCAACTTCAGGGATTTGAGCTGATGTGAAAATGTGAAAATGGCGACGGAGAGTGACTCAAGTACGATTGTACAAAGGTCGTCTGTTTTTTTTTCTTTTAATTACGCGTAGATAAGAGTTGTCAGATTATAGTGCTTTTACATGCCCAAAGAATTCATCTCACGATTACAACTATAACCTTCACGTAAGACTGCCCTAGAAAAAGAACCTTTTTAAGAAGAAATGAACGCCCATCATGGAGTTTGTAAGTGTTTTGCTATTTTAATTCTTCTATTTTCTATTTTCTTTAATTCTTTTTTAATTAAAAATTAAATGTCTTGGAGAAAAATTGAATTCTATTTATTAAATTGACATTTTGATGAGGCAATGTCATTGAATTGTTTCCTCATTTATTTACAATTTGAAACAGGTGGAAAAGTTTTTTTAAATGATTGAAATTATTTTGACCTTGTGTATAGTTAGTTATGTTTTTTATTCGCATATCTATAAATGTTTTGTTTACTTCTTAAGTCAATCATTTTAATATTTAACTATCTTTTTTCGCTTTTTCTAATGTAGATTTGATTTTTTGTGATAATTATATTTATTTTGTCAAAGAATAATGGAGAATTAATTTTTTCAATTTTGTAAATAAATTTTTTGCTTTGTAAAAATAAAGGAATAGATTAAAATTAATGAATTCTAGGGTTAAAAATAATTTGTTTTTTAGATTCCGTTTGATTATTATTCGTAAATTCGTTGTCTATTTTTTTCTTATTAGCATACGAACTGAAATGCAATCGCTGTTACTGATTCATTTCTCGAGTTTCATATTTCTCTTGAAAGGAATGTTATGTGAAATATTAAATATTCATTTTTTGGATCTATGTAGCAACCTGTTTTACATAATTCTTTTTGAAAACTAATACATGGAATAATCTAATAGGTTTTTTCGTTTTGTTTTGTATTCTTTTTATTGTTTTTATTTTTGTATGTTCTATAGTCATTTATATTATTTTGATTATTTTGATTTTATTTCAGATTTTAGATGTGATTAAGAGCGTTAGTAATTTTGTTCTAACTTGCACATTATCAGAATGGATTGGTCAAGTAATTGGAGGCTATCAATATTCATTTTTACACATAATTTATCTGATTGTTTTTGTATTAATACTCGTCCTCATCGGAATGTTTGTCGTGAGAAAATGGAAGAACAAAGAATTTCTTCCGGAGGTAAAGGAATTTGTCGGTGTTGGAAGTGGCAGGCCACGTTTCCGAAAGCGAGACAAAGTCCTATTTTATGGGCGAAAAATGTTAAGAAAAGTAAAGTCTATAAGCGGACAGGCCGGGGGCCAAGGCAAAAAAAGAAGAGCTGTGATGAGATTTGCTAGAAGATTATTGCAACTCAAGAAGGAAACAGTTCCCCAACAATTGAAGGTAGAAAAAATGTTTGTTTTCTCCCTTTTCACTTAGTTTTTATTTTTACTTTTTACTAAGTTTTGTTTTTTTTTCTAAAGGTCCTGGAACCACCAGCCGAATATCTCGAGGAAGATTTAGGTCCCGGTGATAGAGTTCCTCCGGATGCGTTGTACATTCTTCAAAATATTCGCGTGTTTGGTCATTTTGAGAAGCCGGTCTTTTTAAAATTGTGCAAGCACACTGAAATTATGAATCTCCCTGCGGGCACTTCTCTTTTTAAAATCGGCGATCCCGATGAAAATGTGTTCATTGTCCAACAGGGTTTAGTCAATGTTTATATTACCGGATCCGATGGATCTCAAATTTCTCTAAAATTAGTTAAAACTGGAGAATCAGTGACCAGTTTGCTTAGTTTTACGGACGTGCTCACTGGACATACGAGTACATATAAAACCGTTTCAGCGCGTGCTGTTGAGAATTCGGTTGTTGTCAAGTTGCCAATGAGCGCTTTTCAGGAGGTAATTAATACAAACACAATAAAAAGATGAAAATTATTGAAAATTAATCATTCGTTTTTCGCACAGGTCTTTCAGGATCATCCAGATGCGTTTATTCGAGTCATTCAGGTCATTATGGTGAGATTGCAACGAGTGACTTTCACGGCATTGCATCAGTATCTAGGCTTGTCGGCCGAATTAGTTAATCAAGGAAGTTACAAAAAGAAGCACAGTCCATTTTCTGGATCGCCGGTCAGATCCAGAACGCGTGAGAATTTTGCCAATCAAACGACAGAGACGAATATTGGTTCCGAATTGGCGGAGAATTTGGAATCATTGCAAAAGGAATTGAATAATATTTCGACTACACAACCAATTCCGATTATTGTCAGCAGAAGGTACGATGATTTCTTTAAATTAAAAAACAAGGAAAATTTAATTTAACCATTTTTTTCGATAGGTCGAGAAATAATTTGGATTTGAAGAATTCATACACGAGTTCGCAATTCAGTCAAACATCGGAAACGGTTTCTGAATTCGATTCGCCTTGGCCGAAAGCTCAGTCACAACAAACGGATCAACAAATGTCGAGTGCGGCAAGTAGAAAAGTATCGAGAAATGAGGGACTCTTTCAACTCGATGAAGCACAAGTTATTCAAATTGCAATTGAGGCTTTCGTCAGGGAACTTGGTTTAGAGGACGATTCGGTACTTCGCGATGGCAAGGTTCAAATTCGAGACGTACCAACAGGCACTTATCTCATGAAGGAAGAATCTCACAAGGTAAAGAATTTCTTTTATCTAAAACAAATTTATCTCAAGAAAGAAGTTCATACTTTTATTTTTCCCAGGATGTGGCTTTGGTTTATGTTGTCACGGGTTCGTTGATTATAAGTCAACGAGTGACGGAGGGTGCGGACTCGGGAGAGGAAGTGCACATGTTCAGTGCTCATCAGGGAGAAATTGTCGGCGGTCTTGCTGTATTGACGGGAGAACCCTCCTTTTATACTATTCGAGCGAAACACTTGAGCCGAATTGCATTATTAAGTAAACAAACATTTTTCGCAATTATGCGAGAAAGACCGACTGTTGTTTTGCATGTTGCAAATACAGTTGTTCAAAGACTGAGCCCTTTCGTTAGACAAGTAAGTTTTGAATTTAAGTTTTAGTCGAAAATTTACTATCGATGATTTCTTATACTTTCGATATTTTCTTCTCTTCTTTTAGGTCGACTTTGCATTAGACTGGTTATTCTTGGAAAGCGGAAGAGCAGTTTATCGTCAGGGCGATGAATCAGATTCAACGTTCATTGTTTTAAGCGGTCGATTAAGGTCCGTAATTACTTATGAGAATGGAAAAAAGGAGTGTGTCACTGAATATGGTAAAGGCGATTTAGTCGGAATTGTTGAAATGGTGACGCAAACGCCAAGATCAACAACTGTAATGGCCGTGCGTGATTCGGAACTTGCGAAATTACCTGAAGGCTTATTTAACGTGATTAAGTTACGTTATCCCATCGTTGTCACGAGATTGATCAATTTACTTGGTCATCGTATCCTTGGCACTTGGAAACAGGCGCCGAAAACTGGAAATCAGTGAGTTTTCTTTACAATGTTTTCAGGGCTCGGATTGTGCGACCTTTTTGACTTTTTTCCACTTTTCTAAGAAAATGTGACTTTTTTCGACTTTTTTGTGAAAGGATGCGACTAATCGACTTTTTCGAGATTTTTATTAGTAAAATGCGACTGAAATTTTTTAAATTTTCAGAAAATTAAAGTTAAAGGAAAAAGTTTTAGTCAAAAAAATCTTCTGTTAAGTTTATTTACAGATTTCTTTCAATTTTTTCAAAAAAACATCAATTACTTCTTTTTTAAATAAATATTTAATTATTATTTTTGCATAAGAATTAAAATTCTTCAAAAGATTCAAATTCAAACCATTTTGAAACGAAACTACTTATAAAAAATTCGGATTCATACATGAAGATCGATATCTTCATGTTTTATAATAATTAAAGATGACCGAGTGATAAAATCATTATTTTATATTATAAGATTTTATTAAAAATTTTTTTTTATTTCTTTTTACCCCCCCCCCCCCCCCCCCCCCCCCCCCCCCCCCCCCCCCCCCCCCCCCCCCCCCCCCCTTTTTCTTTTAAATAATTGAATTTCTGCGATGAATTTTCTTATTTTTTAAGATAATTGAATTTTGCAAAGAATTTTATCAGAACTTTTGAAAATAATTGAATTTCTGCGATGAATTTTCTTATTTGTGAAGATAAAGATAATTTTGACGAGAAATTTAAAAAATTTGAAAATACTTGAAATTCTATTATGAATTTTATTATTTATAAAATTTTGACGAGGAATTTAAAAAAAATTTTTGAATGTAATTGAATTTTTGCGAAGAATTTCACTATTTTTGAAAATAAATGAATTTTAGAGAAGAATTTTGTTATTTTTAAAGATAATTGAAATTATGACAGGCATTTTATTTAATTATTTTTAAATAATTGAATTTTGGAAAAGAATTTTATTATTTATAAAAATAATTGAAATGTTGAACAGATTTTTTTAAAAAATGTTAAAAATACCTAATAAAAATGTTGCCATATATTTTATTAAATTTTATAAAATATTATTCCAGATTGTTTGATGTTAAAGTATGTGTTAACAAGAAATGTGATTTTTTTACAATTTTGACAATTTCGTGACTTTTGTTGTGAATTTATGCGACCAAAGCGACTTTTTTTGAGTCTTAAAGACTGTATTTTGCAACGTTTTTTTTAATTTCTTCTAGGGATTTCCCTTTTTCTAACTCGATTCTTTTTGAATGGGAAATGATTATTTTTTGAACGCTTCTTTTTTCAGCAGAAGAGCGACAGTGGACGCAAGACCATCGCAAATTAATTTCTCCACGGTTGCCATTGTTCCAGTCTCCGATGACGTTCCATTAACTGCGTTTACATACGAACTTTATCATTCTCTTTGTGCAATTGGGCCTTGTCTGCGACTAACGTCGGATGTTGTTCGAAAGGTGAATATTTCCCCCTTTAAAGGAATTTCCCAAAAAAAGTTTACCTTATTTTTTGATTTATTTTTTTTTTGATTTATTTTTATTTGATTTATTTTTTATTTGGATTTATTTTTCTTTGATTTATTTCATTAAGTTGCTGGAATAAAATTTTGTCGTCTTTTCAGACTCTGGGAAGTGCGATAATGGAGCCAATGAATGAATATCGATTGACATCGTGGCTGGCGCAGCAGGAAGATCAACATCGAATCTCGTTGTATCAATGCGACACGACGTACACTTTATGGACACAACGATGCGTGCGACAGGCGGATTGTATTTTAATAGTCGGTTTGGGCGATCGTCCACCTACTTTGGGAAGAACTGAACGTGAAGTTGAACGACTGGCAATGAGGACTCAAAAGGAGTTGGTATTATTGCACAAGGAACAAAGCGGTCAACGACCAACGAACACTGTCCAATGGCTTAATATGAGATCCTGGGTTTCTTGCCATCATCACATACAATGTCCGAAACGAATGTTTTCCCGAAAGTCGCAATATCGAATCGTAAGTTGGAAAATCGTTCGTTCTTTCGTTTTTTCTTTCTTTCTTTCTTTCTTTCTTTCTTTATTTCTTTCCTTCTTTCTTTCTTTCATTCTTTTAATACCTTTGGAAAGATTAAATTTAACATTACATTGGATTTCTTTTAGAATGAATTGTACTCGAAAGTTCTGATGTCGGAGCCGAATGTTCACAGCGATTTTAGTAGACTCGCGCGATGGCTGACAGGCACGTCGGTTGGTTTAGTTCTCGGAGGCGGTGGAGCTAGAGGAGCGGCTCATATTGGAATGTTGAAGGCAATTCTGGAAGCTGGAATTCCGATAGACATGGTCGGCGGAGTTAGCATTGGCGCTTTCATGGGCGCTCTTTGGTGTATGGAAAAGAATATCGTCACTGTTACACAAAAAGCTCGAGAATGGTCGATGGTAAATTTTTCCAAAGTTCTTTTCCCCACCGAAGAAGGGAAACTTTTGTTACTTAATATTTTGAAACCTTATTCGTAATAAATACATCGTAATTTTTCAATTATTTAATTAAAAAAAACTCCTCACTTAATGAATTGGAAAAACTCCTCACTTATTTAATTGAAAAAAAATTCTCTCCAGAAAATGACTCAATGGTGGCGGCAAATTTTGGACTTGACTTATCCAATGACTTCGATGTTCTCCGGGAAGGATTTCAATAAAACGATACAAGCGACGTTTGGCGACACGTACATCGAGGATCTCTGGCTTCCTTATTTTACACTAACGACTGATATAACGGCGTCGTGTATGAGAATTCATAGACACGGTCTGTATACGATTTCCTGGTGTTTTTCGAGTTAAATTTCTTCTGCGTAAAGTTTGCTAAAAAAAAGGTCTTTTTGCAAACTTTACGTAGTGTGTGATTCCTAATTTGAAGATTTTTTTTTCATTTTTTTCTATCATCTTTGTTTTCAAATGAAAATTTTTTAGCATTTGCACTGTAGATGAATTTTTTTACTGACATTAGAATTAATGCTTCATTAGCGGGAGTGAGCTGAGTTGGAAACTCGTTGTTGACGTACTCTCCGTTTTAAAAAAAAACAAAACGAACAATCTCACCAAGTGGGAAGGCAAAGACTTTCGTGGTTTTTGTTTCGCGATAGAATTTAGTTTATTCTCGTCACTTTCAATCTTTCTCCACTCTTTGCTGAGAATTAATTAATTTTTTTTTCTACTTAAAAAGAATTTTTCAAAGACTTGGTTTAACTTAACTGATATTTTCATTTTTCGTAGTTTTTTTTATTTCTTTGCTACTTGAATCTTATTTTTAATTTTTTAACTGAAATCGAATTGATTTTCAATTATTTTCATTTGAAAAGAAAGAAAACGGGTTTTTTTTAATTTTAAAGATTAAGTTTATTTTTCTCAAAACAAGGAGTGCAGAAGGGAAAAAAGGTCCAATTTAAATGTTTAATGGAGAATAATTTTGTTAAGATAAGAAACTGATAATAAGGTATAATCGTGTTTAGGATCGATGTGGCGATATATTCGGGGTTCGATGTCATTGTCTGGTTATATGCCTCCCATGTGCGATCCCGCCGATGGTCACCTGCTCCTAGACGGCGGGTACGTCAATAACCTTCCAGGTAATTTTTAACTGTACACAACAAAAAAAACCTTTTTTTTCTCAAGATTTTATATTTATAATTAGGCTAATTCTCCTTTTTTTACTCTTCGATTGTGCAAATTTCTCAATCACTTCATTTTTATCATTTTTTTTCTCTAATATAACATCCTTAACTGTTTTTTTTCTTTTTCTTCAATTTAATTTTTCAAAAAATATTTGAAATAGAAACAAAATAATATTTACTATACTTCTATATTAGGAAAATAAATTATAATATTCTTTTCTCGTAGAGTAAAGTTGTCGAATTAATGGAAGGAAAAAAATTATTTGAAAAGATGTGATTGTAGTGTTTGCATGATTGGAGAATAAATTTTTAATGTATATGTGGCTATGCAAAATCGCACGATTGTAAGAAAATCACATTATCGTTATTTATTTTCTATACATAAAAGAAATGTTATAAATATTTTTTTTATCATTGTGGGTCGGTATACAAGTTTGCACAAGTTTTTTTTCTAATTGTTATGATCGTTAGTATTTACATTTTTTTCTATAAATGTTTATTAAAAATAAAATAATCGGTGAAAAAGATTTTGATCTTGCTAGTTCTTGCACCGATTTCTATTAAAGCTCGCTCCCGTTGATAAAAAGATGCTTGATTTTGTTAAAAAAAAAGAAAGAAAATTTTTTTGAACGGTTCAGTTTCTCTGAACCAGGTATTCTCTGGAAGTATAGTCGGGCGAGTATGACATTTGCCGGAGTCTTTCCACCTGTTTGCGATCCAGTTGATGGGCATCTTTTAGTCGACGGGTGTTATGTTAATAATGTTCCAGGTATAAGCTTTGCATTAATTGTTTCACAATTCAATTTTTCGAAATACCTGCTTTTTCTACACTATGTTCCAAAATTTTTTCAATTATGTATTCCTTTTGTGCTTTATTCAATGCATGCTGACTTTTTTTTATTTTCGTTTAGCACTAGATAAAAGTCATTGTAGTTTTTATTATTATAAATAAAATATTTAATTTACGATGATATTGTAATTGAATGTTTTTTTAATTTGGATCAGAAGAGAAAAAAGTAATAGTACTCGGTCATATTTTTGTTTTTGTTTAAGCTGACGAGATGTTAAGACAAGGAGCTCATCATATTTTGGCTATTGACGTTGGGTCTCAAGATGATACTGATTTGACGAACTATGGAGATTCCTTGTCCGGATGGTGGTTACTTTGGAAAAGATGGAATCCATTTGCAGAACCGGTGAAAGTGCCCAATTTGCCTGATATTCAGTCGCGATTGGCGTACGTCAGTTGTGTTAGACAATTGGAGGAAGTGAAAAATTCGGATTATTGCGAATACATACGACCGCCGATTGATAAATTTAAAACACTGCAATTTGCAAATTTCGACGAAATCAAGGACGTTGGATATCATCATGGTAAAATTTATTCCTTTTACATTATTTGGAATTTATTGTAAATGTTCTATTTTTCAAGTAATAATTATTATTTATTTTTGCCCAAAGAGTCTTCTAATTGAGAGGAAAGAATTTTTTTTAATAAGTCGTAAATAATTATTTTCTTCCCTTAGGTAAAACTTATTTCGAGGGACAGCAAAAAGTTGGAATTCTGCCGAGATTTAATGCCGATAGAGAGAATGCAAAAATACTTCGAGCAAAGACTCAAGCTGCTTGTCAGCAAACATCTTCCTACACTTTTACTGATCTTGCACAAATGGTTTGCAAGGTGTCGCGAGGAAGTCGATACCTAAATGTAGATATGGATTCTGATTCTGAAATCGAAGAATACGAGGCTGATTTAGAGGAAGACGCACACGAAGTCGGATACGCCTCCGAACCATCAGTGGGAATTTTGGATCAGGTAATATTTCTTTACAATTTAATTTATTGCAAATTGTTAATTTAAATTTTTCCTTTTCAACACAGAGTCCCGACGACAATCGTTTACGAAGGAGAACGGGAACATCTTTAAGTTTATCCGATACGGAGGCCGAGTCAGAAATTGAGTATCACTCAAAATTATTCTGAACTTCGTCTCTTTTGTACATTTTTTAATTGACGACTGGCTTGTAATTTTTTTTACAACAAAACAAAAAAAAATGTAAATATGTATAGGAATGTAAAAAAAAGGAAACGTGAGTATTCGTATTTTCAAGAACATCATTTTTAATTTCGTTGCATAAAAAAATGCTTTTAATATCGTTGCAGACTATTCTGTAAAAAAAACAATTTCTGTTACCATTACTATCACTGTTGTAGCGAAATAAAACTATTATATCATTTGTAAATATTTGCAATTTCTCTGAATTATCAGTTTTTTGTTTTGTGGATTTTAAAAAAACAAAAGTCAGAAAAAATTGGGTTAGGATACAAAATTTTGGCCTTTGGCATAAAAAAAGCAAATAAAATGAAATGTTAACAAATTTTATTAAAATGGAATAATTAAAATTTAAAAAAAATAAAAAAATGGAAAAAAATAAAAATTCTGCGAAAAAAAATAACTTTGAACAAAAAACGATAGCGAACATAGGTTTCTTTCCAAAACCCAAGGGGCGATATTAGTAAGAAAATATTTGATTTTTAGTTAATTGAAAATTTTTTAGAAATAAATTTTTTGTTTTTAATTTTCGTTCGTTTTTATTCTTAATATCAGGGAATTAATTCAAAAATTTATTTTTCTAGCAATTTGGTAACAAATCTAGATCAATCATCCTGCTCATCATCATCGTCTGGAGTTGTAAAAAAGTATTCTTGCATTCCTGCGATTAAAATTACGCCATATTATTGTTTTCCACCGCCAACTTCTGCAGAACGAAAAAACCAAAAATAGCAAACTTTGCTTACAACACTCATTTGTAAGGAAAAAGAATATTTTTATTTATAACTTTTCGATGTTTGTATTTAGAAAAATAATAATTTAAATTTATTTTAATCACACAAATCGCAAATTATTTTCTCTTCTTTTAAAATTTAGTTGTCATGGTAAGATTGCAATCAATAATAGAAAGTAGTGCACCAACTAAATGAAGTGAACCCGTGACAAGAACTTTGGGTTTTGTTTCACCTTGTTGATTTTCAAAAATTAAAATTTCATTAATTGCCTTCTTGACGTTTTCAACGAAAACTCCATTCTCGCCCCAAAAAGTGCAATTATTTTTACATTTCAATTCCATTTCTTCGGTTGTTTGTTGACTATTATTTTCCCCAGCATTTTTTATTCCCGAAATATTCGGCGAGAAGAATGCTTTGAGAAATTTTAATTTCTGCAATTTTGTCATTAGTAATTCTGAATTTCGATATCCAGTCGTATTGAAAATTAAATATCTATTTCCTGGTTCATTTTGAATGGAATTCTTAAACCATGTCGCGCAATTATTAATACTTTCCAAAGTGTGAGCACCGTCAATGAAAAAATCAATTTTTTCTCCTCTTAAAATTTGTGTCCTTCCGGGCCATTTACAGCCAGTTATTCCCAATTCAACTTTTTCTAATGAAAATAATGCATTCGACGAAGAATTATTGTTATTAATTTGTTTATTTATCTTTTCCGCAGAATTTAAGAATGCAAGAGTGAGTTGAATGGCCAAAGATGCGTTGTAATTCTGAATTTCCGCCGGAATTCCCAATAATGGAATTCTCGATGTCCAGGAATAATTTTCTAAGCTTGGAACAATTTTTAGTGGGCAATTTTTTTCAACAGCACGATTCTTTAGGACAATCATTGCCTCATTTAATTGTGGAACTGTGAAAGCCGGTACGTTTTGTTTGAAAATTCCGGACTTGTGAAAAGCAATTTTTTCGATAGTATTACCTAGAATTGTCGTATGATCGAGTGCAAGACTCGCGATACCGGTGCAAATTGGATTTTCAATTATATTTGTGCAATCATTTTCGCCACCAATTCCAACTTCAACAATTGCAACGTCCACTTGGAATGTGAGAAAAATGTGAAACATCATTACCGTGAGAAATTTGAAATACTGCGGCATATCGCCCTCGTGCTCCCTTGCGGAGTGAAGAATTTTATATAATCGCCAAAAGTGATGAGAAAATGTTGATTCACTTATTGGCTCACCATTCAATCGAAATCGTTCGCGTACCGAGACCAAATGTGGCGAACTATAAAATCCCGTTGAATATCCATGATTGCGAAGAATTGATTCGGTGAATGCGCAAGTTGAACCTTTTCCCTTGGTACCGGCGACGTGAATTATCCGCAGACTGCTCACTTGGTTCATTGTTAATCCCGATCTGAAAAGAAGGTATTTTTGCATAAATATATTTTTTTTTGTTCTACAATAAACAATTCTCAAAATAATCACGCAATTTCAAATTAATTAATATTAAATAATTTATATTTGAGAATTTAAATAAATCAAAATACACATTCTTTCAAAATTTAATTTCTTTCTAATTTATTCTAATTAAATAATATAAGAATTTTACCGTAATAGAAATTTTTTAGTATCCTCTAATTTACCATCGCTGTAACTCCTTATTTTTTTATTCAGATCAGAATTCTTGTCAACTTTCTTCGTTTGAAAGCTATTCAAGACAGTGATTGCATTCTGTAAATAAATATTTATTAATACAAATAAAATCAAGATAACAATTTTATAAAAATTTACTTATTTACTTTAAAAAAAACTTTAATCATCAAGTATTCGTTAATACGAGAAGTTTAACTTTAAAACAAAACTAAATAAACTCTAATTTTTTTTACTAATAATTCACTATCGATTTTAATGTTGAAAACAAAATTAAGCAAAACGTATTTCAATTTGAAATTTATTTTGTCGAAGATCACAAAAAATATTTAATTAAAAAAATGAATTGCCAATTTTTCACCTTTTTGTAATAAAAAAATAATTGTAGGAATACAAACAATTGAAATATTTTATCACAAAAGTGGAACTTTTTTCACAACAGTTGAAATATTTTATCACAAAAGTGGAACTTTTTTCACAATTGAAATTTTTTTTCACAAAAGTGCTTTTTCACAACAATTGAAATATTTTATCAAAAAGAGAGGAAATTTGACAGAAATAATGCAACTTTTTTCACAATAATTGAAATATTTTATCACAAAAGTAGAATTTTTTTCACAAATTGAAATATTTTATCAAAAAAGTGCTTTTTTCACAACAATTGAAATATTTTATCACAAAAAGAGGAAATTTGCCAGAAATAATGCAACTTTTTTCACAACAATTGAATTGACAATTTTTCTCCTTTTGTAATAAAAAATAATTCTAGGAATGTAAACAATTGAAATATTTTATCACAAAAAGAGGAAATTTGCCAGAAATAATGCAACTTTTTTCACAACAATTGAATTGCCAATTTTTCCCCTTTTGTAATAAAAAATAATTCTAGGAATTTAAACAATTGAAATATTTTATCACAAAAAGAGGAAATTTGACAGAAATAATGCAAACTTCTTCACAACAATTGATTTTACATAAATAACGATTGATTTTCAAACTAAAAATAGAATATAAAAGTTCTGAAAAGCGAAAATGGGGAAAAATGTTTTTAACAATATTTTTCTTATCAGATAAAATGGATTATCATTTTTTGTTTTGTTTTAAATTAAATTTGTCAAATTCGGCGCAGTGCGAAATAGAAAATTATTAAATGTGAAAAAAGTGTAAGAGAAAATAATTGAAAATTTCTATATTTTCACACTATTAAAACAATAATTACAAAAAGAAACAATTAAAAATTAATTAACAAGAATACCTCAAATGTCTCGGTTGTAATACGATCTACTGTGAAACGTGACATGATTGTGATTGTATCATTATTCCAACTGACAAGATAAATTGCAACTTGCTAACTGAGAATGATTGTAAACATTCTACACTTCCACGCAAGCTTGAAGGAGTGGTATTTCACTGTAAGTCAAATAAACCTTTTTTTCAATGACAAGGAAAATTGAAATAGAAGAAAATTTTTGAAAAAACAATTCACGATAAGTTTCACAAAAATAATTTTATTAAATTTCTTCTTTTTATTAATTCTATTAATTCTATTTATTCTAATCAACAATCAAGAAATTTAATTTCTTTAATTTCTTTACTTCTTCAATTTTTTAAAATATAAAAATACACATTACATCAACTCTTTTCAATTAATAATTCTCGAGACTAGTTTCAGAACTATTTAATAATTTTCTTTTAAATACTAATTTTTTTTCCTTTATATAAAAATACTGTAGAAAATAAATTCTATAAATTATGTTTTAAAATTCAAATCAAGATGTTAAAATGATAAATAATGATAAAATGTTTTAGAACTTTGTGGTCATTTCGAAATTTGGATCCAGAATAGAAAGCGCAGCTCCCACGAGATGTAAAGATCCGGTTATTAAAATTTGAGCTCTCTGATTTTCGAGATTTTTCTGACAAATTCCTCGAATTGATTCGAATGCTTCGTTTAGATTTTCCACAATTATTCCATTTGTTTTCCAAATATGGAGATGCTTTTTACATCGATTTTTCTGTTCAATGGTTCCTGTGGTGAAATTCTCTTGATCTAGAATGTTTGCCACTCCCGAGATATTCGGTGTGAAGAAGCATTTATCGAAATTCAGGGGTTTTAGTAAATTTAATAATATCGCTGGATCACGATCACCGGTTGAGTTGAAAATTAAAAAACGTTTTGCACTCTTTTTCCCCGCTGTTGCATTGAACCAGTTAACGCAACATTCCATACTTTCTAAAGTATGAGCGCCGTCAATGAAAAAATCCATATTTTTACCCTGTAAAATTTGTGTTCTTCCAGGCCATTTGCATTTTGAAATGGCAATTTCCGTTTTCTCGAGGGAAAGTTTTTTCTCCTTCGAGAGTAATTTTGTTTTTCGATACAAATTTTGATTTATCGTCAATTCATCGGTTTGTGTCAATTCGATCCAAGTGGTCGCCAATTGAATTGCTAGTGAAATATTATAATTGTGTATATTCTGAGAGATTTTCCACTTTGGAAGTCCGTTCGGCCACTTGTAGTTTTCAACATTTGGCACTGTTGTTAGGGAACAGTTTCTTTCGTTTGCGCGTTTCTCTAGGCAATTCATTACATTAATTGGTTGCGGCACTGTGAATGCGGGTGAATTTGATTTGAATATACCGGATTTTTGAAATGTAATTTCCTCTATTGTCTCGCCGAGCAATGATGTGTGATCGAGACCAAGACTCGTTATTCCGGTGCAAATTGGATTTTTTACTATATTCGTGCAATCGTGTTCGCCACCAATGCCCACTTCAAGAATGGCAACGTCCACTTTTGCCTTGAGAAACACGTGGAACATCATGACGGTCAGAAATTTAAAATATTGCGGCATATCGCAGTCGTGATCCTTTTCTTTGTCAAGGACATCGTAACATTTCCAAAAAAAGTGTGTGAATGTCGATTTACTTATTGGTTGGCCATTGACGCGAAAGCGTTCACGAACTGAAATTAAGTGCGGCGAACTATAAAATCCCGTTGAATATCCATGATTTCGAAGAATTGATTCTGTGAATGCGCAAGTTGAACCTTTTCCCTTGGTACCGGCCACATGAATTATTCGCAGGGAATCTAATTCATCTAGGGTCAAACCAGATCTACAAAAATTGAATCAAAATAAAACAAAATTAATTTTAAAAGTAATTGTAAATGTACAATTTTTAAATTTGAGAATTTTTAAATTATTACAAATCGTAGAAATTATAAAAATTTTATTTACCTCAGAAGATATTTCTTTGTGTCTTCGATACTTGTATTAGTTGCAGAATTATGTTTCCTTACAGCACGAATATAAGCCGCATTACTTTGCAATTTATTCAAAGTCCTAATTGCTTCCTGCGTTAGAAATATTTTACAAAAATATTAAATATACAAATTTATCAATTCTAAGTTATGGAAAAAATTAAATATGCAAATTTATCAATTCTAAGTTATCAAAAAAATTAAATATACAAATTTATCAATTCTCAGTTATGAAAAAAATTAAATATGCAAATTTATCAATTCTAAGTTATCAAAAAAATTAAAAATACAAATTTATTAATTCTAAGTTATCAAAAAAATTAAAAATACAAATTTATTAATTCTAAGTTATGGAAAAAATTAAATATACAAATTTATCAATTCTAAGTTATGAAAAAAATTAAATATACAAATTTATTAATTCTAAGTTATGGAAAAAATTAAATATGCAAATTTATCAATTCTAAGTTATGGAAAAAATTAAATAAACAAATTTATCAATTCTAAGTTATGAAAAAAATTAAAATTTCCATAATGAATATTTTACAGATTGAACATTAATTGAATAAACAATTTCTTTATCAGTTTTTCCAGAAAATCGATTAATTCTTAGATATGTTACAATTTTTCTAATACAACATTGCACAATGTATTCAAGAACTATATTCAACTATCAATTGCGACTGAACTATTTAAATATTGTCAAATTAATTTATTACAATTTTACTATATCTCTTCACAGTTGAAATTTCAAATCGTAGAAAAAAAATTCAAATCCCATTCTGTATGTTTTGGTAATTACCAAAATTAAAAATTAAAGAACATTGGTATTAAAATCTATTTACTTTTTAAAAAATAAATTCTTAATTTCCCAAGAGCGTGAGATTTTAAATTCAAAAATAAAAAATAGATTCGAACTTTTTCGATTGAAATGGAAATTTTTAAAATGTTTTATTTTTCGAAAAATTTTCGACGAATACGTATAGTAAACAATTATTCAAGGTTATTCACTTAAAGAAATTAGTGATTAGAAACTTACCTCGTAACTTTTTGAGGAACACATCGTTCGCAGTCCAATCGTGTTCTGAGTCATTCTCTTAACTAAGCAAATCATTTTATCCAATTTGATATTAAATAACGCAACCACGCATGATTTATCTTCTAAAGTGCCGGAGCCAAAGGTTAATAAAATATTCGGTATATGGGAAATACAACCAGAAATCTCCAGTAATATTCGATTTTAGGTTAAATTCGTTCGCATTTGTGTATACATATTTAAAATTGTAAAAATGTAACTACAGTTATTAACAAATTTTTACCGGTATTGTTTACATTAGTCATTCGAAAATATTAGAAGTCATCACTGATAGAAGTGATTACAGGAAACACTCCAATTGTAACGTCTATGAAATAATTATTTACATAAACAGTTAAGTATTTAGTACAATAAAACGTAAAAAATAATAGTTTAAAACGTTTAAAATACTTGCAAACAATGGCAACGTGGTCTGAAGCAGACGACATTGTTGACCTTGACGACTTTAGTCAAAACAAGTCTGTTATGATTTAAATTAGTTGTTGGACAAATTTAAAACCAGTTAGAATTAAAGAGAAGTAAGCTTCTATTGTATTTTGAGAAAATTTTCCAATGTAAATATAATTTAGAAATATTCACAATTTCTCCTAAGTATTAAAATTAATTTTTTTATTCTTAAACAGGTGTTAGTTTGACAACGAAGTTAAAATTCAAAATGGCCGCTTATGTTAACATCAACACGTGTTGACATTTGTAGACGAGAATAATTTCATTTATATTTTAATAATATATTTGCGTTATTTTTATAAAGGAGAAAAAATGAAGCGTAAGTACTATAGATTCGTGTCAAACTTTTAAAATAGTAAATTTAGTAACAATCGATTAATTTGTTTTTAATATGTCAGCACCGTTTTAAACTTTAGTTTTTTTCTCTAATTATTTACAATTATTAACTTATCACGCTGTAGTAACTCAATAAATAGAATTTGAATTTCATTAGATAGTTAATTTCCTTAAATTGTGATTTACTTTTACCTTGTTTTGAAAATTTGCGACTTGTCAAATTTTTAGGTTAGGTTCGAATGTATTTTCTTCGATGCGACTTCTGTCTTAAAATTAATTTATCGTAGATAATTTTTTTCCAGCTGGAAATCGTTCGAAATATCCTGGTAAGCCACCAGTGAATAAAAAAATACTACTGAAATATTCACACGGCGATGGTGTGGACTTAAATCCAAAGACGACAAGAATAAAAAATAAATATCACAGGCAAAGAATACGAAATAAGGAGCAAGTAATAAATCATGTCGCTGAGGATACGGCACGAACGGAAATGCTTCTCACTGAGGATTATGGCTTTTTGGAGGCCGACACGGGTGAGACGACAACGCAATTTAAACAATCGCAACTCGCTTCCAATGTTGATATAACAAGTGCCTCGAAGCATTTTAAACTTAATCTCGAATTCGGTCCCTATTGTATGCGATATACGAGAAATGGCAGGCATTTATTGATAGGCGGCAAGAGAGGACACATTGCCGCATTCGATTGGATTACAAAAAAATTATCATGCGAATTGAATGCCATGGAGTCAGTTCATGACGCCGTTTGGCTTCATGTTGAAACAATGTTTGCAGTGGCGCAAAAAAATTGGGTTCACATTTACGACAATCAGGGAATTGAGATTCATTGTTTGAAACGAATGCACGAGATTAATCGTTTGGAATTTTTGCCCTATCATTTTTTACTTGCGAGCGCTTCGAAAAGTGGCTTTCTCAGTTGGTTGGATGTTTCTATTGGACAAATGATTTCTAGTTATAATTCAAGATTAGGTAGAATTGCGGTATGTTTATTATTATATCTGCGTGTGATTGAAGAAAAGAGTTTGGTTTTTAAATTATTATTACTATTATAATTATAATTATTATTATTATTATTATTATTATTATTATTATTATTAATTTCTTCTAGGTGATGACTCAAAATCCTAGTAATGCAATTTTGTGCGTTGGAGGTGGGAAAGGAGTGGTTTCAATGTGGTCGCCAAATTCTAAACAACCTTTGGCAAAAATGCTTTGCCATACACAAGCAGTTAGTAGTATTGCTATTCATCCTTATGGTCTTTACATGGCAACGAGCTCTCCAGATCGATCGTTAAAAATTTGGGATATTAGACAACTGTCTGGACCATTGCAAAGTGCAAAATTACGACATCCTGCGACTCAGTTGTCTTACAGTCAACGTGGATTATTAGGAGTTGGAATGGGAAATATTATCGAAGTTTACAGGTAATTACTGTTATTTTAATAACAGTATATATTTTAATAATACAGGGCTCGAAGTAGATCCGTAAATTCTGAAAAAGTCCGTAACTTTGCTTCAAGTCCGTAAAAGTCCATTTTTTTAAAAAAGGTTCGTAAAGTCTGTAATTTTCATTCAAAAAGGATGAAAAGTTCGTAAATTGTACGATATAATTTGGAGAATTTTAGAGAAATTACAAATAATTGCAGAAATTCAATTATTTTCAAAAGAAATAAAATTCTTCGCAAAAATTCAATTATGTTCAAAAAAATTTTTTAATTCTCGTCAAAAGTTCAATTATCTTTAGAAATATTAAAATTCGTCTCCGAAATGCATATATTTAAAAAAAATAAAAAACATTCTTAACATTTCAATTATCTGTATAAATAAATAGCAAAATTCTTTAACAAAATTCAATTATTTTCAAAAACTTTATTAAAATTCATTAAAAAATTTCAATTATTTTCATAATTAACAATATTTATCACACGAATTCCATTATTTTCTAAAGTAATCAAATTCAATTATTTTCAAAAATTTTAATAAAATCCATTGCAAAATTTGAATTATTTTCAAAAGTAATAATATTCTTTTCGCAAAAATTAAATATTGTTCAATATTTACTATTTTTTAAAAAATTTACCAAAAGAATTTAATTATTTAAAAAAAATTTTATAAAATTCGACAAAAACTTTTAATTATTTAAAAAAAATAATTAAAATTTCACAAGAATTTCATTAAAAACCAATTTTTTTTCAATTTCTTTGTAATCATTCAACTATTTTCATAATTAATAAAATTTTACCGGTATTCAATTATTTTTGTAAATAACAAAATTCTTTTTTGGAATTCAATTATTTTTAATAGAATTTTAATCGAATTCCTCAGAAAAATTCTTAAAAATTTTATTAAAATTTGTCCAAAGAATTTAATTGTTTAAAAATTTGTTGATAAAATTTTTAATAGAAATTAAATTCCAAGAAACATTCAATTATTCTATAAATAATTTATTTTTGTATTTAAATAATTGAATTCTGGTAGAATTTTCTCTTAAACATTGATTTAAAAATAGATTTCAGTTAAAATGTTAGATTATAAAAAAATAATTGAATTTGGGAAATTTTTTTAAAATTGTCTTAAAAATAATTGAATTTCTACCAAAAAAAGTTTTATCAAAACTTTTTAAAATGTTTGAATTTCTGCTAAAATTCTAATATTTTTCAAAATAAATGAATTCTTGCGTAGAATTTTATTAAGACTATTGAAAATAATTGATTCCCTGCAAAGATTTTTATTATTTTACGAAAATATTTAAATTCTTGCGAAAAATTTTATTAAAATTTCTGAAAGTAATTAAAGATATGCTAAGAATTTTGTTATTTTTAATTTATGCCAAGAATTTTATTAAAATTTTTAAAATAATTGAATTACTGTTAATTTTTTACAAGAATTTAATTATTTTTGAAAATTTTAATAAAATTCTTCGCAAGAATTCAATTATTTTCATAAGTAAAAAAATTCAATGCAGAATATTAATTATTTTTAGTACATTTTTAATCGAATTTCTCTAAAAACGTAATTATTCTTAAAAATTTTATTAAAATTCATTAATAGAATTCAAGTATTTGATAATTTGTTGATAACAATTTTTTATGGGAATTGGATTTTAAGAAACGTTCAATTCTTCAATAAATTATTTAATTGCGTTTTATTATTATTTAAATAATTGAATTCTAGTTGAATATTCTGATAAAAATTGAATTTTATTTCATAAAAATGAATTTGAATTAAAATTTTAGACAATCATTGAATATTAAAAGTAAAATAGCGTGAATTTTAAAAAATAATTGCATTTTGTAATTAATTTTTTTAAAAAAGTTTTATTGATTTTTTTTAATACTATTTTCAGTTTCTATTATCTAATATTCGTTTAATAAAAGAATTTAACTAATAATTGAAATTTCGTAAAATGAAATATTGTAAAAAAATGAATTTGAAAATTGTTTTCTAGTTTTCAATAAAATGTTCTTTTATATTTGATTCGGCCTGATTCTATTTTTGGCAGTTGGTCCATAAATAGTCCGCAATTCTTAATTTTTTGTCCGTAAAGTCCGTATCTTTAAATACTTTTACTGCTTCGAGCCCTGTAATAATAATAATAATAATAATAATAATAATAATAATAATAATAATAATAATAATAATAATAGAGATATTAATTTACATATTAATTAACAAATCATTTCAGAGATACAGCGACAGATATTAAGACCTACATGCGTCACAAAGAAAACTGGAATGTCTCGGGAATGCAGTTTTGTCCTTTTGAAGATGTTTTGGGCGTTGCGACTGATAAAGGATTCACATCCGTTTTAATACCAGGCAGTGCTGAGGCGAATTTCGATGCTCTTGAGATTAATCCGTTCCAGACGAAATCCCAGAGGAAGGAGGCTGAAGTTAAAGCTCTTTTGGACAAAATTCAACCTGACTTGATTACATTAGATTCGGGTGTTATTAACGAAGTTGATGTTCCAACTTTGAAAGATCAAAATGAAGAGAAGAAAAAATTATTGGTAGGATTCTAAATATTTACACTTTACTGTTCCTATTTCTCATTTTTTTTCTTCGACTCGAATCAGCTAAATAATTATTAAAAATTTATTTAAGAAAATAAGTTTAAATACGAATAAAAAGTGACAATTATTTTCAGTTCATTAAGCCGAAGAAGATTGATTTTACCCCAAGGAAGACGAAAGCAAAGGGCAAAGGCGGCACCGCAAAAGTCATCAAGTCTCGGAAAATTCTTAAACAGTTGGCTAAACAAGTTCGTAACTTTGTGAATTATTCATTATTTATCGTATAATAATATTCATGTTAATATTCATATTAATATTCATACTAATATTCATATTCTTTATTTAGTACTATTCTATTTGATTACTATTCAATAGAATAGAATATTGAAATAAATAAAATACTAAAGAAAGCAATATTTAAATTTCAGGATGCTATCAAAGCGATGCGCGAGGCTGAGGTTTTGATAGACGTGAAGAAACCAACATTGAAACAGAAGAATTACGGTGTTTTGAATAGATTTCTACCAAAATCTTAAAAGAATTCGAAACAACTTGTACATAGGAATTTTGTTTATTAAAATACAATTTCATATTTAACGTGAAATTACATCTTTTTTAAATGTGAAATCATTTTTTCATTTTATTCGTTTCAAATTAAATGATTAAGATTTCAGGAACATATTTCAGTAGTTATTCTATGATTCATTGATTGATCGTTTGTACATTTCTTTACAGAACACTCGATTTTATCATTTAAAATGATTAATCAGATAAGCTTTATCAGGAAAGGCTTATATTTTGATTCTTATCAAAATGGTTTCCTAGAGGCATTATCGTCTCCCTTTTTAATATTACACTAATTGATTAATGTGTTTTTTCCTTTCAAACTTAGCTCGTGTAATTTCTTTTCTAATGACATAGATGTGAATATAATTTTATAAAAATAAATATTAATAATGGACGCCAAATTTGGTGAGTAACGATAAATTCGACAATTCTACACGTCTACAACATAATCAAAGTAGGATTAAATAATAGCTTTTTAAAATTAAAAAAAAAACTTTATTTACAGGAGAGAAATTGGCGTTCGATCCAGAATGGAGAGGTCCTTTGAAAAAACGATCTTGCACCGATCTGCCGTGTCTTTTTATTTTTCTTATCTTTCTTTTCTGTTGGGGTGGCATTGGATATTATGGTAAAGTTTGAATAAAAATTCAATCAACCACCTAAATAATTTATTAATATTGAAATATAAATTTTAATCTCAACAGCTTTAAGCTATGGCGACATTGAGAGATTAATGGTGCCAACTGATAGTGAAGGAAGAAAATGTGGAATTGACAGTGACGTTGAAAATATGCCATATTTGGTATTCTTTGATTTAACGAAGTGCATTTCCGTTTCAACTTCATGCAATACGCCGCAAGTTTGTCGAGAGAAATGTCCGAGTGAGAATTTTATTTACTCATCGCAGAGTCTAACAATTGAGGAAATGAAATCGAGACTTATTTGCACTATGGACGTTAATTTGACTTTCATTGAAACGTGGAATGAAATTGACAGTCTTGTTTCCAATGAAAAATGTGCACGATGGTATTTGAATAGTAATTCAATAACCGGACGATGTCTTCCCTTAAAACCATTGGAAGGTTTCGTCAATACGACAATAAACGAGAATAATTTAAATTTAGCGAAAAAGGCGATTGCCGTGTTGGCCGAAATCGAACGTGTTTTGAGAAACATTTACGATGATCTGGAGAAAACCAAGTTAGTGATTTGAAAACAAAATTTTTAATTAATTGAAAAAATTTCTAGTCTAATTGATCTTTCTTTTTAGATATCATATTCCATTATTCATCCTTGGAAGTGCAATAGTGACGATAGTTTACATTTTCCTCTTGAGATGGTTTACAACACCTTTCGTTTGGGTGACGATTTGTGGAATTTGTGCAGCACTCGCTGCGGGAACTTATATTTCTTGTCGATTATATTATTCAGCAGCTGATGATGTGAAAAATTGGTGGCTTGCTCTGACAATTATTTGTGGAATTTTCCTGGGAATTGTTGTTTTGATAACAATTTGTCTTAGAAAACGAATTTATTTGGCCTGCCAACTTATTGAAGAATCGAGCAAGTAAATATTAAAATTTATTTGATATAATTTATTTTATTTAATATAATCAAATATAACTATAAAATTAAATATAAAAATATTTATTTGATATAATTTTTATTATTTATTCATTTTATTATTTGTATTATTCGTTAATACAATTTTGTTTTTCTTCCAGGGCCGTTGTTTCTGTTCTCTCGAGTCTTGTGTTTCCGATTTTCCCCTGGATTTTGAAAATTCTGGTTCTACTGTTTGCAATTGCGGTTGCATTTCATTTGATTTCATTCAATCAACCGTCATTTAAATTAAAAACGAACGACGATAGTTGCATCTGCCCGAGTGAATTGAATTATAAAAATAACTCCGTCTGTGAACCGAAAATATTCAACGAAAAGTGTCGAGAGAATAACAAAACTTGCATTTCTGCACAATGTCAATTTGAAGGGAATCATATACCGAAAATTGCAATTTATCTATTGATTTACAATGCTATTGGATTTATTTGGCTGACATTTTTTATCACCGATTTGGGAAAAATGGTCTTGTCGGCTACATTTGCAACGTGGTATTGGACCTTTAGAAAGGAGGATGTTCCGTTTTTCACCGTCACCGTCAGTATTTGGCGAACCTTCAGGTATTTCGAGTGAAAATTGTTAAATAGGAAAATTTTTGAAATTGAAAATTGTTGAAATTGAAAATGATGTTTTTTTTTGTAAAATTAGATATCATCTCGGAACATTGGCTTTCGGCTCGTTGATAATAACCATTTGCAATGTAATTCGTGCGATCTTGGAAGTTATTAACAAAAAATTAAGATCGTACAATAATGAGGTGGCCGATGTTGCTCTAAATTGCTGCCGATGCAGTTTTTGGCTCTTGGACAAGTTTTTCAAGTTTATCAATTCTAATGCCTATATTATGTGCGCAGTTCACGGTAAAGGGTTTTATTCCTCGGCGAAGGAATCTTTTCATCTTCTAATGAGAAATATTATTCGTGTCTTTTTACTCAGTAAGGTAAAAATATTTTTAATCTTAACACGCATTTAGTAATTTTTCAATTAATTTAGTTTTTAACGTTTAGTTTCATTTTTAATTAATTCCTTTTGATTATTAATTATTTTTGATTATTAATTCCTTTTTATTATTAATTACTTTTGATTATTAATTACTTTTGATTATCAATTAGTTTTGATCATTAATTACTTTTGATTATCAATTAGTTTTGATTATTAATTACTTTTGATTATTATTATTTTAATTATTAATCATTACATCGAATTTGTTATATTATTCAAAACACGTTTTTTTATTCAATTATTAATTTTTTATCCAATTATTAATTTTTTATTCAGAATTATGAGAATTAACACACTTTATTTTAGATTACAGATTGGATTCTAACTGTGGGTAAAATATTTATAATTTCTCTCAGCATTTTTGCTACATGGTGGTATTATACGCATGGGGAGAATTCTCTTAATTATTGGGTCGTTCCAGTTATTATAGTCGCTATTGGGGCTTATATGCTGACGACGTCATTTTTCCACGTTCAAACGGCTGCAATTGATACTCTTTTTCTTTGCTTTCTCGAAGACACCGAGCGCAATGATGGTTCTTTTGAAAAGCCTTATTTCATGAGTCGATCTCTCAAAAAAGTATTACATCGACATTAATTCTTTTCAGCTAAATTCTAATTTTCTTTCCAAGAAGGAAAATAATTTTTTTTCATAGAAAACGGATATTATAAATTATTTATTGAATAGTTAAAAAAAGTAATTACTTATAAATAATTGCTTCTACTTTTTTTAATTGTAAATAAAAGCTGTAAATTCTAGTGTAAAATATAATAATTAATAATTGCTAATTGATAAATAATAAAAAATAAATAATAAATAATAAATAGTAAAATAATTAAAAGAAACAAATTATAAATGTTCAAATAAATTCAATTAATATAAAAAATAATAAAAAATAAATAATAAATTATAAATAGTAAAATAATTAAAAGAAACAAATTATAAATGTTCAAATAAATTCAATTAATAGAAAAAATTTGTTAATAAAAATTTATAAATAATATTAATAATTTATAAATAAAATTAAGTGTAAAACTAATAATTAAAACAAATAGTCGATATTATTGGATGTAAAATGTTTTGTAAAACTCATAAATAGAACAAATAATCGAGATTATTGGATGTAAAATGTTTTCTAAAACTAATAAATAGAACAAATAATCGAGATTATTGGATAAAAAATGTTTCGTAAAAATATTTGACATTAAATGTAATTCATAGATAAAGTTCGGTATCAATTAGGAGGAATTTGGTGCTCTAAAATGACGTATTCATTTAATAATACTGTAGTAATATACTCGTAATTTATTACCTTTAGTCATAGCTAAAAATAGACTACAAATACCGCAGTGTCTCCAGAATACCGTTCTTCGTAACATTTTCGAATATTTCACTCATTTTTCTTCCCCATTTACCAAAAATTATTAATACATCCAATTAAAAAAATTAACCGAAATTCATTTTTACGAAAAAATCAATAAAATTTTGCAGAAAAATAACTTTTTTTTCCAATTTTCAATAATAAAATTCAAATATTCGCGGTATTTAATGGCTGAAATGATTCATACTGCGCGTGCGTGTTGACGAGAAACTTCAGTCGAAAAAAAATGAACGGGACCGGTGCACACAAACATTGCTTCGTGCTTGATTTTTATTGAAAAAAATCCATTATTATGCACATTTTTTGAATATTCATTTGTTAAGAATCGAAGTGATAGTTGTTGGGAATATATGGACAGTTATTGTTGATTTGAAAAACAATTGAATTCAGTGTGTAAAGTGAAACTATTGATTGTCGTGAGCATATCTTTGCCACACCCCACCAGCCATTTTGATAAACGGGAAGAGGATTTCTTTTACTGTTAGAATAAATTTGGAGTATTGTTGTTTTCCATTGGAACAAAAGCAATGGATCAAATTACACCGAAGGAGGTGAAAATCCTCGAGAATCCTGAGGATATTCAGGAAAGGCGTGATCAAGTTCTTGGACGTTATGCGAATTTTAAATCCGAAGCACGAAGCAAACGAGATAAACTAGAGGACTCCCGTCGCTTTCAGGTATATTATTTCCGTTATTTAATCATCTCCGTATAATTGCCGTATTGTACTTTTTTTTATTGTCCACCGTTCGATCATTACGCAACGATATTTCTTTCTTTCAACATTTTTAGTTATATACCGAAAATTTATTACATTTGTAGGTTATAATTTGAAGTTTTATTTATAAATATCGTAAATAAAAGGAGAGAGAAATTTTTTAATATTGTTTAGCTTTTATTTTTATTAATTAATTTTTGTAGAAGAAGAATAGAGGATTTGGTAAATCTTTTTTTGTAGGTTAATCGAAAAATATTTGTATTTTTTTATTGCAGTACTTTAAGCGAGATGCGGATGAACTCGAGGGATGGATTTACGAGAAGTTACAGGCAGCTTCCGACGAAAGCTATAAAGATCCGACGAATCTGCAGGCGAAGATTCAGAAACATCAGGCTTTCGAGGCAGAAGTTTCGGCACATTCCAATGCAATTGTTTTGCTCGATAACACCGGTCAGGAGATGATTGCTCAACATCATTTCTCCAGCGATATTATCAACAAACGATGTGGTGAATATGCAATTTAAATATCAATTCTCGTATACAAAAAGATTTGGGGAAAATATTTTCAGGTTTCTAAAGTCGGTGATTCTTTATTGCATTTGGAATTTGATCATTAAACTAATTCGAAATTAATGTGTTAGTAATCTATTATTTCGTGACTGAATATTTTTTTTTAAATCTTGATAATTGTAATTATGTTTTTGAAAATGTTTACAGAGTTTTTTGAAATCTAATTTTACCTAAGTATTTCAAAATTAATTTAATTTTAAGAGAATCGCAATTAGAATTTTTATAAGTCGATGAACTTGAAATTATTTTCGTTTAAAATTTTGTAAAACTTCAATTTTAAATGAATTTCAACGTTCTTAAAGTTTCAAACGTTCAAATGAACGACAATATTTTTTTACTTCTTCTAGTTTATATATTTCTTTAAAAAAATTATTTTTTAGATAAAAACAAATTAATTGTAAACTAAATATTACTTAATTTTAATTATTTTTCTCTTTCGGATAGTAATTTACAAAAACATTTCAGATGATAAAAAAATTTTCGTTCATTTGAACGTTCGAAACTTTAGTCGCACGAATTTCATTAAAAAATTAAAAACCTAGATTTTAAAACCCTTAATAACTAAAATTCTTCTAAAATTATTAATTTTATTTTTTTTATTTTTAATTTATCATCAATTATTAATTTTGTTTAATAAACATTTAATTGATTATTTAAAAATAAAGAGTTTAAGGAAGAATTTTAGTTAAAACACTAAAACAAAATTGAATTTTGAAGCAAATATTTATATTATTCGAGAAATTCAATTATTATTTTGAAAAGAAATAAAATTCTTCTCAGAAATTCAATTATTTTTTCCAACTTTTATTATTTATTCTTCAAAGAATTAAATTGTTTTAAAAAATTCCAATGAAATTCTTTTGTGACAATTTAATTTTTTTCAAAACAATTTTAATAAAACTCTTCGTAGAAATTTAATTATTGATTTCACAAATTTTTTAAAATTCAATTATTTTCTATGTTTTTTTGCTATTTGAATAAAATTTCACGAGACAATTTAATTATTTCAATCGAAATTTTAATAAAATTAGTTTCAAGAGTTCAATTATTTTCAAACGTAATATAATTCTTTGCAAAAAGCCATTTACGTTTAAAAATTTACAAAAATTCTTGTCAAAATTAAAAAATTTTATTTCAATTTTAAATTGTCTTTATAAATAATAAAAATTTTCTCCGAAATTCAAAGATTTTGAAAAATTGCAATAAAATTCTTGGCAGAATTTCAATTATTTTTAAAATACAAAATTTTCATCAAATTTCTCAAAAAATGCAATTATTGTTAAATTTTTTTTTAAATTTGTCTCTTGACAATAAATAAATAAATAAATAATAATAATAATAATAATAATAATATTAGTTATGTTTAATAATAAAAAGAGAAATAATTAAATTTTGATAAAATTCTTTATGAAAATTCAATTTTAAGAAACATTCTATTATTATTTAAAAAAATTCTTTATTTTTATAGAGTAAAAAAATTAATTTCTCGCAGAATTTTCAAATAAATGTTGATTTAAAAATAAATTTCAGTTAAAATTTTGAGTTATAATTGAATATCATATTCAAAAATATTTATTAGAAAATTCTACGGGAATTAATTTATTTAACTCTAAAAATAAACATTCAATTAAATAATTGAACTTTATCAACAAATTTTTAAATAATAATTGAATGCTTTTAAAAAATTTTTTTAAATACTTGAATTTTTTGTGAAATTTGATGAAAATTTGGTAGATTAAAAATAATTGAAATTCTGACAAGAATTTTATTAAAATTTTTGAAAATAATTGAATGTCGGAGAAAAATTTTATTATTCATAAAGATGGTTTGAATTTTGATGGGGATTTTTGGCAACTTTAGAATATAATTGGATTTTTTCGACGAATTTCCTTACATTTGAAAATAACTGAATTCTTAAAACTAATTTTTCTATTTTCGTTTTTAATAATTTAATTGTTTTGTGAAATTCTTTTAAAATAGTAGACATTGAAAATAATTGAAGTTTGAGAAATTTTTGAAATTAACTAAAATTTCTACGAAGAATTTATTGAAGTTATTTTTCAAAAAATTGAATTGACACATAAGAGTTTCATTGGAATTTTTGAAAATAATTAATTTCTTCGAAGAATAAATAAAGAAAAAAAATTGAATTTTTTAAATCCTAATTTCTACATGCAAAATAATAGTTATGAAATATTTATTGAAAAATGATGTAATTGATGATGGACAATAATTTTCTAATTAATAATAAATGTAATTTTAAAAAACTGGAAAAAATCCGTATTTTAACCCTGGAAATCTTAAAAAGTTAGGGAATTTGAAAAGGGCAGGAGCGTGGCAACCCTGAATTTTCATATGAAGAATCAACAAATTTTTTAAATAATAACTAAATATTCTTCTAAAACATTTTAATAAAAATTTTTCTTTGCAGAGGAATTACATCGTCTTTGGGAACTTTTGCTATCTCGTTTGGCGGACAAAGGTCTCAAATTGCAACAGGCTTTGGTTCTAGTTCAATTTCTTCGTCATTGCGAAGAAGTGATGTTCTGGATCAAAGATAAGGAGGCATTCGTGACAAATGAGGATTTCGGTCAGGATTTAGAGCACGTCGAGGTGCTGCAAAGGAAATTTGATGAATTCCAAAAGGACATGGCTAGCCAGGAATATCGTGTGACTGAAGTTAATGAACTTGCTGATAAATTACTGCTCAATGGTCATCCAGAGCGGGATACGATTCTTCGCAACAAGGAGGAACTTAACGAATCATGGCAGCGCTTGAAGCAATTGGCAATTCTTCGTCAGGAGAAATTATTCGGTGCACTTGAAATTCAGCGCTTCAATCGTGACGCTGATGAGACAATGGCGTGGATCGCCGAGAAGGACGTTGTCCTCTCGTCCGATGATTTTGGTCGTGATCTCGCGAGTGTGCAAATTCTTCAGCGCAAACACGAGGGTATTGAACGCGACTTAGCGGCTCTCGATGATAAGGTAACGACATTGAGTACCGAGGCTAATAGATTGGCGGCAATTCATCAGGCCGATCATGCGCAACAAATAAAGGCGAAGCAAATTGAAATTTCCCAATCGTGGGAGAGTCTCACTGGCAAGGCGAAGGAGAGGCGATTGAAATTGGACGAGTCTTATGCTTTGCATCGCTTTTTGGCCGATTATCGTGACTTGGTGTCGTGGATGAATGACATGAAGGCGATTATTTCGGCCGATGAATTGGCGAAGGACGTCGCTGGCGCTGAATCACTTTTGGAGAGACATCAGGAGCATAAGGGCGAAATCGATGCGAGAACTGATAGTTTTGATTCGACGACATTGGCCGGTAATCAGCTGGTCGAAAAGAAGCACTATGCCGCCGAGGAAGTGGCGCGGAAATTGGAATCATTGGCCGATGACAAGACGGCACTTTTGAGTCTCTGGGAGAAGAGGAGAATTCTTTATGAACAATGCATGGATCTACAACTCTTTTATCGTGACACTGAGCAAGCTGATGCCTGGATGGCGAAGCAGGAGGCTTTTCTCGCCAATGAAGATCTTGGCGATTCTTTGGACAGTGTCGAAGCTCTGAGTAAGAAGCACGAGGACTTCGACAAGAGTCTAGCGGCACAGGATGAGAAAATTAAGGCTCTTGACGAATTTGCCGGAAAATTGGTCGAAGGTGAACATTACGCCGCTGATGACGTCGCGCAGAGACGACAAATGCTTTTGGAGCGCCGATCGGTCCTGTTGGATAGATCCGCACATCGTCGACAACGCCTGGAAGATGCCTACAGGTAAGACAATTTCCCGTTTTAATTTCCCCTTCTGAAAAACCCAAATACATTTTTTTTCCAAACTTCAGATTACAACAGTTCGAGAGAGATTGCGACGAGACGAAGGGTTGGATTTTCGAAAAATTGAAGTTCGCCACTGATGACAGTTACTTGGATCCAACAAATCTGAACGGAAAAGTGCAAAAACATCAAAACTTCGAGCAAGAGTTGAATGCGAATAAGACCCGAATGGATGAACTCGTTTCGACCGGACAGGAATTGATGGAAAGTGAACACTACGCGAGCGATCGTATTCATTCGAGAGCTGAGGAAATAATGTCCCTTTGGGAGAGTTTGGCTCATGCTTCAGATAAAAAGGGAGCGAAATTGCAAGAGGCTTCACAGCAACAACAATTCAATCGCACTGTCGAGGATATCGAACTTTGGCTCTCGGAAGTTGAGGGTCAATTAATGTCGGAAGATTACGGTAAAGATTTGACGAGTGTTCAAAATTTGCAGAAGAAACACGCATTATTGGAAGCTGACGTTGGGTCGCATTCAGATCGTATCGAGGCGATTAATCAAGCGGCTGAGAATTTCATCAGTTCGGGACATTTCGACGCTGATAATATCAAAACAAAGCAGGATCAATTACAAAATCGTTATTCGGCTCTACAAAAGCCGATGAGTATTCGTAAGCAGAGATTACTCGATTCACTGCAAGTGCAACAATTGTTCCGCGATATTGAGGACGAGGAGGCTTGGATTAGGGAAAAGGAACCAGTGGCGGCGAGCACAAATCGCGGACGTGATCTCATTGGTGTGCAGAATTTGCAAAAGAAACATCAAGCTGTTCTGGCGGAGATTAATAATCATGAGCCTAGAGTTGCGGCTGTTTGTCAAGCTGGGAATAAAATGTTGCAGGATGGGCATTTCGCCGCCGATGAGATATCACTGCGTCTCACTGCCCTGGACGAACATTGGGGACAGTTGAAGGAGAAGGCGCGTCAACGTAAACAGGATTTGGATGATTCGTTGCAGGCCCATCAGTACTTTGCTGACGCGAACGAAGCCGAATCGTGGATGAAGGAGAAGCGACCAATTGTCATGAATCCTGATTATGGAAAGGACGAGGACAGTTCGGAGGCTTTACTCAAGAAGCACGAGGCACTTGTCAGCGATTTGGAGGCATTCGCGAGTACAATTCAAGCTGTCAGGGAGCAAGCGGCCGCGTGCCGACAACAAGAGACGCCGACAATCGACATCGCTGGTAAGGAATGTGTCGTGGCGCTTTACGACTATGCGGAAAAGTCACCGAGAGAAGTGTCGATGAAGAAGGGCGACACACTGACACTACTGAATTCGAATAATAAAGACTGGTGGAAGGTGGAGGTGAACGATCGTCAGGGATTCGTTCCAGCCGCCTATGTGAAGTGTGTCGAACCCGAAGCTGGATTAACAGCCTCCCAGCAGAATCTTGCGCGCGAACAGAGTTCAATCGCAGCCCGACAGTCGCAAATCGAGGCCCAGTATGACGATTTGATCGAATTGGCCAAGGAGAGGCAGAATAAGTTGAACGAAACAGCGAAGGCCTATGTTCTCGTGAGGGAGGCCGCGGAACTCGCCACCTGGATCAAAGACAAGGAGAATCACGCTCAAGTGCAAGACGTTGGCGAAGATCTCGAGCAAGTTGAAGTCATGCAAAAGAAATTCGACGATTTCCAAGCCGATCTGAAGGCAAACGAAGTTCGTCTCGCCGAGATGAATGAAATCGCTGTCCAACTAATGAGTCTTGGACAAACGGAGGCGGCGCTGAAAATTCACACTCAAATTCAGGATTTGAATGAAAAATGGACGAGTTTGCAGACATTGACTGCGGAGAAGGCGAGTCAACTTGGATCAGCGCACGAGGTGCAAAGATTCCATCGCGACGTCGATGAGACTAAGGATTGGATTCGCGAGAAGGACGCTGCACTGAATAACGATGATCTTGGTAAAGATTTGCGTAGCGTTCAGGCACTACAACGCAAACACGAGGGACTTGAGAGAGACTTAGCCGCTCTCGGTGACAAAATAAAGCAACTTGACGAGACGGCTAACCGTCTAATGCAATCGCATCCCGATACTGCAGAACAAACTTACGCAAAACAGAAGGAAATCAACGAGGAATGGACACAGCTCACCGCAAAGGCTAATAATCGAAAGGAAAAATTGTTGGATTCTTATGATCTTCAGAGATTCTTGAGTGACTATCGTGATCTAATGGCTTGGATCAATTCAATGATGGGTCTCGTTGCTTCCGAGGAACTCGCTTCCGACGTCACTGGCGCCGAGGCTTTGCTCGAACGTCATCAGGTATTTATTTTCATCTCAATACGAATCACTTCTTTTAACAAAACTATTTTTTCCAGATTATTTTTTCTTTTCTACAGGAAATACGGAACAAAATAAAGTTTTGAGAAAAACTTTTTCTTAATTCAAAATACTAGTTAAATAAAAACTGAATTTCAGGACTCGAAGTAATTCAATTTCATTCAAAAAAGATAAAAAGTTCGTAAATTGTACGATATAATTGGGAGAATTTTAGAGAAATTACAAATGATTGTAGAAATTCAATTATTTTTAAAAGTAATCAAATTCTTCGCAAAAATTCAATTCTGTTCAAAAAATTTCAATTACCTTTAGAAATATTAAAATTCTTCTCCCGAAATTCATATATTTTCAAAAAAAAAAAAAAACAAAAAAACGTCAACATTTCAATTATCTGTATAAATAAATAGCGAAATTCTTCAAAAAATTCAATTATTTTCAAAAATTTTATTAAAATTCATTAAAAAAATTTCAATTATTTTCATAAGTAACAATATTTATCACACGAATTCAATTACTTTCAAAAATTTTAATAAAATCCACTGCAAAATTTTAATTATTTTCAAAAGTAATAATTTTCTTTGCAAAAATTAAATATTGTTCAAAATCTACTATTTTTATAAAATTTACCAAAAGAATTTAATTATTTAAAAAAAATTTTATAAAATTCTACAAAAACTTTTAATTATTTAAAAAGAAATAATAAAAATTTCAAAAGAATTTCATTAAAAACCAATATTTTTTCAATTTCTTCGTAATCATTCAACTATTTTCATAATTGATAAAATTTTACCGGGATTCAATTATTTTCGTAAATAATAAAATTCATTTTAGGAATTCAATTTTTTTTAATAGAATTTTAATCGAATTCCTCGAAAAAATTCTTAAAAGTTTTATTAACATTCGTCTAAAGAATTTAATTATTTAAAAATTTGTTGATAAAATTTTTAATAGGAATTGAATTCCAAAAAACATTCAATTATTCAATAAATTATTTATTTTTGTATTTAAATAATTGAATTCGGGTAGAATTTTCTCATAAACATTGATTTAAAAATAGATTTTAGTTAAAATCTTAAATTTTAATAATTGAATTCTTTCGAAGAATTTCATCAATATTTTAAAAATCATTTAATTTCTACCAAAAAGCGTTTTATCAAAACTTTCTAAAATGTTTGAACTTCTGCTAAAATTCTAATATTTTTTTAAATAATTGAATTCTTGAATACTCACTATTGAAAATAATTGATTCCCTGCAAAGATTTTTATTATTTTACGAAAATATTTAAATTCTTGCGAAAAATTTTACTAAAATTTCTGAAAGTAATTAAAGATCTGCTAAGAATTTTGTTATTTTTAATTTATGCCAAGATGTTTGTTAAACTTTTTAAAAATAATTGAATTCCTGCTAATTTTTTACAAGAATTAATTTATTTTTGAAAATTTTAATAAAATTCTTTGCAAGAAATTCAATTATTTTCATAAATAATGAAATTCAATGCAGAATTTCAATTATTTTTAGTACAATTTTAATCGAATTTATCTAAAAATGTAATTATTCTTAAAAATTTTTTTAAAATTCGTTAATAGAATTCAAGTATTTGATAATTTGTTGATAACAATTTTTTATAGGAATTGAATTTTAAGAATCGTTCAATTCTTCTATAAATTATTTAATTGCGTTTTATTTTTATTTAAATAATTGAGTTCTATTAGAAATAGAAATAAATAAAATTCAATTTTTATTAGAATATTCTAATATTCTAATAAAAATTGAATTTTATTTCATAAAAATGAATTTTAGTTAAAATTTTAGATAATCATTGAATATTAAAAACAATGTAGCGTGAATTTTTAAAAATAATTGAGTTTTGTAATTAATTTAGTTGAAAAAGTTTAATTCAGTTTTTCAATACTATTTTCAGTTTCTATTTTCCAATATTTATTTAATAAAAGAATTCAACTAATTATTGAATTTTCGTAAAACTAAATATTGTAAAGAAATGAATTTGAAAATTGTCAAAGGACTTTTTCGAAAATTATTAAAAATAATCGATATAAAGAAGAATTTTAGATAAAAATTGTGGAAAATAATAATTGAATTGATTTTAATTATTATAAATTATTTTTATTAATAATATCCGTAAATGGTCCGTAATTTAAAATTTTTGGTCCGTAAAGTCCGTATTTTTAAATATTTTCACTGCTTCGAGCACTGAAATTTTGGGGTTTTGATTGTTAATTTCTTTAATTAAAACGTTGTTTCTATTTTTTGGCTACTTTTTTCCTTTAGTATATAGTTTAATGGGTATTTGGAATTTATTACCTAAATTTAAATTTAAATTGTAGAACCTGAGAGCCGAGATAGATGCACGTTACGGAATCATTCGAGAGGTATCGAAACGTGTTTGCGTTTACACTTGTGTCGCGACTAATTGTTGCAAAATTAAAAATTCAACAGAATTGCTTAGAAATGAGCGAGAGAGAAAGAATTGTTTTCTCATTAAATTAAAGCATGTTTTTTTTACAATTTCTACTTTTTGAGATTTTTATTTAGCTGAACATCTTAACATAATGTGCCTCTTAATATTTTTATTTTATTTTCGAATAAAGTAATAATTAAAAATAATTATTTTAATTTAATTTCTTTTAGTTTTCACTTTTTTTAAATTATAAATATTTCTAAAACATTGCTTTCTTTTTTTCTGCTTAAAGCATCTTCGGAGTGTTAAACTAAATTATTTGTTTGCATCTTCTTTTTTCATGTGGTTGAAGTAATTTCAATATTTTTAATTCAAAACCTAATTCAAAATTGTTCAAGAATTTTATGTAAAATGTACATTTTACATAATTTTTTCTGTAAAACTTTTATTATTTTATATTATTTTTTATATTTTTTGTTTTATTTTTTTCTAATTTTATGTAAAGTATGTTTAAAATGGGAATTCTTAAGTGTGAATATTTTTTTACAGGAACACCGAATGGAAATTGACGCGAGAGCGGGAACATTCCAGGCTTTTGAATTATTCGGTCAGCAATTGTTGCAGTCGAGTCACTATGCGAGTGTGGAGATACAGGAAAAATTGGAATCAATGGCCGAGGCACGCCAGGAATTGGAGAAAGCGTGGATCCAACGTCGCATGCAACTCGATCAGAACCTTGAATTACAACTGTTCTGCCGTGACTGTGAACAGGCGGAGAATTGGATGAGTGCCCGCGAGGCATTCCTGAGTAGCGCTGACACTGTTGACAGTAGTGACAATGTCGAGGCACTCATCAAGAAGCACGAGGATTTCGACAAAGCAATTAATGCCCACGAGGAGAAAATTGCTGCACTACAAACATTGGCCGATCAATTGATTGCCGCCGAGCATTACGCTTCGAAACCAATTGACGATAGACGCTGTCAAGTATTGGATCGTTGGCGACACTTGAAAGATGCGCTCATTGAGAAACGCTCGAAGCTCGGCGAATCGCAGACATTGCAGCAATTTTCACGCGACGCTGACGAAATGGAGAATTGGATTGCGGAAAAATTGCAACTTGCCACTGAGGAGAATTATAAGGATCCAGCGAATATTCAGTCGAAGCATCAAAAACATCAGGCATTCGAGGCTGAATTGGCGGCGAATGCTGATAGGATTCAGTCTGTATTGGCGATGGGTGGGAATCTTATTGAGAAGAGACAGTGCGCTGGTTCGGAGGACGCTGTGCAGAAGAGACTTGCCTCTATTGCCGATCAGTGGGAATATCTCACTCAGAAGACGACGGAGAAGTCGATGAAATTGAAGGAGGCGAATAAGCAGAGGACTTATATTGCAGCAGTGAAGGACTTGGACTTTTGGCTCGGGGAGGTTGAGAGCCTCTTGACATCGGAAGACGCCGGCAAAGATTTAGCGTCGGTGCAGAATTTAATGAAGAAACATCAATTGGTCGAGGCTGATATACAAGCGCATGAGGAGAGAATTAAGGACATGAATGCACAGGCCGATTCGTTGATTGAGAGTGGACAGTTCGATGCCGCTGGGATTCAGGAGAAGCGACAGAGCATCAATGAAAGATACGAGAGAATTCGTAATCTCGCTGCACACAGGCAGGCGCGTTTGAATGAGGCGAATACGCTTCATCAATTCTTCCGCGACATTGCCGATGAGGAGTCGTGGATCAAGGAGAAGAAGCTTCTTGTTGGTTCCGATGATTATGGTCGCGATCTCACCGGTGTGCAGAATTTGAAGAAGAAACACAAGCGTCTTGAGGCGGAACTCGCGAGTCATGAGCCGGCGATTCAAGCAGTGCAGGAAGCAGGGGAGAAGTTGATCAATGTTTCGAACCTAGGCGTTCCGGAGATTGAGCAACGCTTGAAGTTGTTGAATCAAGCGTGGGCGGAATTGAAACAATTGGCTGCGAATCGAGGACAGAAACTTGATGAATCTCTGACTTATCAGCAATTTTTGGCGAAGGTGGAAGAGGAAGAGGCTTGGATCACTGAGAAGCAGCAATTGCTCTCTGTTGAGGATTATGGTGACACGATGGCGGCGGTTCAGGGTCTTTTGAAGAAGCACGATGCGTTTGAGACGGACTTTGCGGCACATGGAGAGCGTTGCAAGGATATTTGCGAGGATGGGGAGAAATTGATCAAGGATGGAAATCATCGTGCCGAATCGATTGATCAGCGTTGCAATCAATTGAGAAATAAGTTGGAGCAACTTGGAGCACTTGCCGATAGAAGAAAGACTCGTTTGAATGACAATTCGGCGTACTTGCAATTCATGTGGAAGGCTGACGTTGTCGAGTCATGGATTGCCGACAAGGAGACTCATGTACGCTCGGAAGAATTTGGTCGCGATTTATCGACAGTGCAGACTCTGTTGACTAAGCAGGAGACATTCGATGCGGGTCTTCACGCTTTCGAGCACGAGGGGATTCAAAATATTACCAGCTTGAAGGAGATGCTTGTGGATGCTGGCCACGATCAGACACCGAGTATTCAGAAGCGTCACGCTGACGTGATTGCCCGCTGGCAGAAATTGTTGGCCGACTCCGAAGCTAGGAAACAACGTCTCCTGAGAATGCAGGATCAATTCCGACAAATTGAAGAACTTTACTTGACTTTCGCCAAGAAGGCCTCGGCATTCAATTCCTGGTTCGAGAACGCGGAGGAAGATTTGACAGATCCGGTTCGTTGTAACAGTATCGAGGAAATCCGGGCACTACGTGAAGCGCACGCACAATTCCAAGCGAGTCTCTCGTCAGCCGAAGCTGATTTCCAAGCACTCGCCGCACTTGATCGACAGATTAAGGGTTTCAATGTGGGACCGAATCCATACACTTGGTTCACAATGGAGGCATTGGAGGACACGTGGAGAAATTTGCAGAAGATCATCAAAGAAAGGGATGTTGAACTTGCCAAGGAGGCGCAACGACAGGAGGAAAATGATAAACTACGAAAGGAGTTTGCAAAACACGCGAACGCTTTCCATTTGTGGTTGGCTGACACGAGAACATCAATGATGGAGGGTTCGGGTTCATTGGAACAACAATTGGAGGCAACGAAGAGAAAGACACAGGAGGTGCGCGCACGAAGGCAAGATCTGAAGAAAATTGAGGATCTCGGAGCAATATTGGAGGAGCATTTGATTCTCGACAATAGATACACGGAGCATAGTACTGTTGGCTTGGCGCAGCAATGGGATCAACTCGATCAGCTCGGTATGAGAATGCAACACAACTTAGAACAACAAATTCAAGCACGTAATCAGTCCGGTGTCAGTGAGGATGCACTCAAGGAATTCTCCATGATGTTCAAGCACTTTGACAAAGACAAGAGTGGAAGATTAAATCACCAGGAGTTCAAGTCTTGTCTCAGGGCCCTGGGTTACGATCTTCCAATGGTCGAGGAAGGACAACCTGATCCTGAGTTCGAAAATATTCTCGGTAAATACTTTCAAACCTTTCAATCCTCAAAATTCTTTTCTTGAAGATAAAAAATTGGAATTTCACACTTTTAAGTTTTATTTTATTAAATTTTCAAGTACAGATTTAATTTTTTTCTTCCTGTGTTTTAGATATCGTTGATCCGAATAGAGACGGTTTTGTCTCACTTCAAGAATACATGGCGTTCATGATTAGTAAGGAAACTGAAAATGTCCAAAGTTCTGAAGAAATTGAAAATGCATTCCGTGCCATTACAGCAGCAGATCGTCCTTACGTCACCAAGGAAGAATTATATGCTGTGAGTTTACATTCCTTTAAAAATATTTATTATTACATTGAATTATTTTTGAAAGTAATGAAATTCTTCGCAAAAATTCAATTCTGTTCCAAAATTTTCTTAAATTCTCATAAAAATTTCAATTATCTTTCGAAATATTAAAATTCTTCAACAAAATTCAATTATTTTCAAAAATTTTATTAAACTACATTAAAAAATTTCAATTATTTTCATAATTAACAATATTTATAACACGAATCAATTATTTTTCAAAAATTTTAATAAAATCCATTGCAAAGTTTGAATTATTTTCAAAAGTAATAAAATTCTTCGCAAAAAATAAATATTGTTCAATACTATTTTTATAAAATTTACAAAAAGAACTTAATTATTTAAAAAATTTTTATAAAATTCTACAAAAACTTTTAATTATTTAAAAAAAATAATTAAAATTTCACAAGAATTTCATTAAAAACCAATTTTTTTCAATTTCTTTGTAATCATTCAACTATTTTCATAATTAATAAAATTTTACCGGGATTCAATTATTTTCGTAAATAATAAAATTCTTTTTTGGAATTCAATTATTTTTAATAGAATTTTAATCGAATTTCTGGAAAAAATTCTTAAAAATTTTATTAAAATTTGTCCAAAGAATTTAATTGTTTCAAAATTTGTTGATAAAATTTTTAATAGGAATTGAATTCCAAAAAACATTCAATTATTCACTAAATTATTTATTTTTGTATTTAAATAATTGAATTCTGGTAGAATTTTCTCTTAAACATTGATTTAAAAATAGACTTCAGTTAAAGTCTTAGATTATAAACAAATAATTGAATTTAGGAAATTCTTTAAAAATTGTTTTAAAAATAATTGAATTTCTACCAAAAAAAGTTTTACCAAAACTTTTTAAAATGATTAAATTTCTGCTAAAATTCTTATATTTTTTAAAATAATTGAATTCTTGCAAAAAATTTTATTAAGACTATTGAAAATAATTGATTCCTAGCAAAGATTTTTATTATTTTACGAAAATATTTAAATTCTTGCGAAAAATTTTATTAAAATTTCTGAAATTAGAAAAATTAACTAAAATTACAGTAAAAATTTGTTAAAACCCGATTTTAATAAAACATTTTTCTTTCAGAATCTTACAAAAGAAATGGCGGACTACTGCGTGGCGAGAATGAAATCTTACGTGGATCCAAAAACAGAACGACCAATTACTGGAGCTTTGGATTATATAGAATTCACTCATACTCTCTTCCAAAATTAATAATCAACAAGACAAATTTAGATATTAGAGCTTTCGTATTGATAGTATTATCAAATTCTTCAACACACTGCATTATTATAATATAGAGATTCTATTTAAAAGGTGAAAATTTTTAAGAGTTCAATTACTGCAGCTATATATTTTTCTTTTTTTCTCATAATAAAAATAGTGTTTTGCTATATATATATATGTACTAAAACAATTGTGCAGTTTATTATATTTATATTAAATTATAAACAGTTCTTTATTGCAATTATTAAAATAAATGTATGTGAAAAAAATATTTTCGGCTTTTTAGAGTATAAAGTGAAATTATTTTAAAATAGTGTTCTATTTTTTTTGTGGAAAAATAAAATTATTAACTCAACTATCTTCGAAAAGTTATTAATATAAATGAATGTAGGATTTACGCTTGGTTACACTGGCTTAATAAAGAAAAAATATAAATAAACTAGTTAACTAGTAAACTAGTTCACATTCTATTTCAATTGTTAAAAGAATACAATTACCTCAAGCAGTAAAAACTAATACAAAAACAATTATTTAAGTATTAAATGTAATATTTATTAAATACGTTAGTTCCGTAAAAATCCGCTAATATGAGACAAGTGGCGCCAAAATTAGACTCAATTTTTGGCGCCACTTGTCTCATATTTGCGCATTTTTCAGGAACTAATGGCTAAATTAAATTAATTGTTTTCTCTTTTTATTTGTATTTTTTTAATAAAAAAACGGATTGTTTACTCTTTTTATTAGTTAATAAGCATCATACATTTATAAACAACATTAAAAAACAATTGTTTAATCAATTTATTTTATTATTTATAAAATTGGTTAGTTCCATAAAAATCCGCTAATATGAGACAAGTGGCGCCAAAAATTGAGTCTAATTTTGGCGCCACTTGTCGCATATTTGCGGATTTTTCAGGAACTAATGGCTAAATTAAATTAATTATTTTCTCTTTTTATTTGTATTTTTTTAATAAATAAACGGATTGTTTACTCTTTTTATTAGTTAATAAGCATCATACATCTAAACAAAACATTAAAAAACAATTGTTTAAACAATTTATTTTATTATTTATTAAATACGTTAGTTCCGTAAAAATCCGCTAATATGAGACAAGTGGCGCTAAAATTTAGACTCAATTTTTGGCGCCACTTGTCTCATATTTGCGGATTTTTCAGGAACTAATGGCTAAATTAAATTAATTGTTTTCACTTTTTATTTGTATTTTTTTAATAAAAAAACGGATTGTTTACTATTTTTATTAGTTAATAAGCATCATACATCTATAAACAACATTAAAAAACAATTGTTTAAACAATTTATTTTATTATTTATAAAATTGGTTAGTTCCATAAAAATCCGCTAATATGAGACAAGTGGCGCCAAAAATTGAGTCTAATTTTGGCGCCACTTGTCGCATATTTGCGGATTTTTCGGGAACTAATGGCCAAATTAAATTAATTGTTTTCTCTTTTTATTTGTATTTTTTTAATAAATAAACAGATTGTTTACTCTTTTTATTAGTTAATAAGCATCATACATCTATAAACAACATTAAAAAACAATTGTTTAAACAATTTATTTTATTATTTATAAAATTGGTTAGTTCCATAAAAATCCGCTAATATGAGACAAGTGGCGCCAAAAATTGAGTCTAATTTTGGCGCCACTTGTCGCATATTTGCGGATTTTTCGGGAACTAATGGCCAAATTAAATTAATTGTTTTCTCTTTTTATTTGTATTTTTTTAATAAAAAAACGGATTGTTTACCATTTTTATTAGTTAATAAGCATCATACATCTATAAACAACATTAAAAAACAATTGTTTAAACAATTTATTTTATTATTTATAAGATAGGTTAGTTCCATAAAAATCCGCTAATATGAGACAAGTGGCGCCAATAGTAGACTCAATTTTTGTCGCCACTTGTCTCATAGTTGCGGAATTTTATGGAACTAAACAAAATTTTTTAATATATAATCTATTTCGTTTTTTGGATTTTTTTAAAATATTTGTTTATTTATTTTATAAAAATATTATCTTTTAACCTTCTTTCTTCTTAAACAATAAAAATTTTGATATTGACAAATGGAAAAACTATAATTTCGATCTGTCAAGCAAAGTGTTTTGAAAAAGAAAAAAAAACAAAAGCATTTACAAAAACTAACTTCAAACTGCGGACAGAATGAATGAAAGTATACCAAGATTATTATTATTAATTTATCTTTTTTTTTCCCTGAGTTCCTGAGAATTTCTAAAGTGAATCATTTTGTTACTGAATAATTTTTTATGCAAACAAATATAAAATTGTAAACTTAAAACTTAAATTGTAAACTTAAAATAAACTATAAAATAGCTTTCGGAAATAATACCAGTATTTTTTATTTTATCTAAAAGAAAATATTTTAATGCTTGGAAAAAATTTGATTGAAATTCGATTGATGATGAAATTAAGAAGAAAATGGGATAAATGGAAATTGATAAAGGAAATAAGAAGCAGAGTCATTTAAATTTTTATGATACATTATTCTTTTTAATTAATTTCACCTACAAACAACGAATCACAGAACGTTACATTCGAGTTCCTTATGTCAATCCATCGTATTTCATATTCTTTACAAGTAAATAATCATATATTTATCCCTATTACAGTAGTCTTATCTGTTAAAATATTGGGTTGTGTAGTCAAATTGTTATGTATGCATTATGTAAATTGGATTTACCTAAAAATAACATTTTTTTTGCCATAATGTGTTTTATTGATTGTGTACAAGTGTTCATTTTTTTTTATCGCATAGGTACTCGATTTTTGTCCATTGTACTTTTTTCACCATTATCATCTCTCATTTATTTGTTTGTTTTTTTTATTCTTTTTCTTCTTTAATCGAAAAAAAATTCTCGTTTTTCAATAATCTATTTTCCAAAAAGTATACTAGAAAAAGTTCGCACGTTAAAAAATCTATTTTTCAAAGTTCGAAGAGGTATAAAGATCATTCAAGATATACAAGGACAAAGTGTTTTTTTTATTTGGATATAATAAAAAACGGCGAGATGAAAATTTGGTTTACCCCGTTTTTTTTCTCTTTAAATTTACGTCAGAAGGCAACACGTCTTTGTTATTATGAAAAGGCAATTCGCTTTGTATCATCGGTATGTCTGAAGTCCCCAAACATTTTTTTCTCTATACAACTTTTTTTTCATTATATATTTTGTTGAGAAATTCGCGGGACCTATTACAGGCATTATTGGCAGCACTGGAACAATAAACTGTATATTTTAAACTGTACTTCGTCCTAGTAAAAATTAAAAATTTTTTTCTTTGCCATATTTTTTATATATAATATATTTATATATATAATCTTCAGAGAGCAATTGGCTGTCTTTGTATAATATAATAGTGAAACTCTCTTTTTTCTTATTTAACATTTTAACCAGTAATTATTTTAACCATTTTTTTTCTCGACATATGTATAATAATTTTTAAGCAGATTGTTCTCATTTTTTTTATATGTACAAAAAAGAAACTTAAGTTCAAAGGTCACACGCTCGCACAACATTACGACCCAGAGCGACAATAAGTTAAAAATTTTACTCCTAAGTTTTATTTTTTTATTACACCCTGGACTCAAGGAGAATTCTCGAAAACGACATTGATTTGAGAAACTATTGGAAGTTTAGTCGGTGTGCGTTTTTATATTTTACATTCGCCGAATATTTCTAACATGAAGAGACATGAGGATGTTCTCTTCTTATTTTTTTTTCTCCTCTCCCCTTGAACGCGACACATAATCTCACAGAAACACAACAATTCACTCCATTTACTACATAACGTACAATATATATATATTTTTTTTATATAATATATATATAATATTTATATAATATTCAATAATATATATATATTTATATATATGCTAAAAAGGTATACTTTTCTTTTTTTTATATGTACAAAGAGAATATAATATTTATCTCAAATAATTTGTATGAATTTAGTAAAACGCTAGGATGCTAAATAACATTCTTGGACCTCGTGTGTAAGTGTATGTATTGTGTGTGAGTGTAATAAAGCCAGCACCAAAACATCATCATCATCATCATCGGTTAAAAACCCTCGGCTCAAGTGGAATAATTGCCACTTTTTTATATTTATAAAAAATATATTAAGTGTTTAATATTTCCCTCCCTGAGCTCGTTCCAAATTTCGAAACAAAAACCAGACACTAAAAAACATACAAAAAAACGCGATCTCCCCAAAAAAATTTTTTTTCTCACAGCCCTCGATTCGTTTTTTTTTTTACTCGCGCTTAATCCCTCAAAAAAGAAACTTTCTCTCGTTTTCTTTATAAAGAAAAAAAAAGATATCTCCGTTTTCTTTTTTTCAAATCGCCTCGCGTCAATGTACAATAAATAATTCATTGTGTTTTGAAATGTACAAATTTTGCCTAGATACACGTATATAAATTTAAATTAAGTAATTTGTCCGTAGAGATTTCATAAAATACACATTAATATTTCGCATCGCATTAATCGATACTTTTTAAGAACTAAATTTTTCTTTTGTACAATTTCGTTTTCCTCAAGAAATCAATGGTCCTAAGTCTCCAAAAAAGAGTTATATAGTTACATATTACGCTCGCATTTCTTTTTTATCTTTAACGAGAATGGAAAAATAATATAATACAAAAGTCAAAGATCAATTTGTTCGAATTCGATCCTCATTCATTTTTTCCTATAATTATAAAATATATTTGTCGAATAACCTTCGGAATTTTTTTTTTATTTACAGATTCTTTCTTTTCATGAAGAAATCGAGAATTTTTAATTTTAATTTATAACATTAAAGAAAAAAAATAATTTTCTTGTTGATAAATGAAGTATTAAATAATATATTATTTTATTCTCAGGAGGGTGAGAACTAATTTCTGAATTGTTCATGAAAGAGACAGTTTTTCTGTAAACGAACAAGATTTACAATAATTATTCCATTCTTTCTGCTCTCTAAATATTATAGTAGAAAACAAATTTTGTATCGACTATGAATCACTGATTCGTCTCTCTATTTTAATTGAATGTAACGAATTTTGTATTCTTTTTGCAATTATCACTTTTCGTGGAAAAAATTAAATTTTTCAATTTTTGCTTTTGAAAAGTTCTAAATGTGCATTTTTCTAATTTATTCACTTCTACACAAATAATATTTCGATATCAATGACTAATTTTTATTAAATTGTATTACTTCTCATTTGATGGAATTAATTAATTTATGCATTTAATTAATTTTTAGTAATACATTTACATCGATTAATTTTTCGTATTCAACTGTGATTAATTAATTAAATAATTAATTAATTATTTTACAGTGATTAATTAACTTACAGTGATTCTTCTTTTTCCTTAGATTTAATGTTACATTCAATTATTCGCGACTTGAAATTTTATAATTCTTTACCAATTCGATTAAAATTAGAATTTTGTCAACAATTTTTTTGTAATAAAAATAGAAATTTAAAAAAACCCCACAAACAATTTCCCTCAACAACAATAACAAAAATTTCTCCACTAAACATTAGAATAAAACTTAAAAATTAATTATAAATAATGTTCTAAAGATTATAATCAATAAAGAATTAGAAAATTGTCGAGATTTTTAGAAGTCAGGAAGAATTTTTTTGTAAAAAGAAGGTTGATTCGACAGAAAATTCGATTTTCAATGAATAAGGTGTCGAGGAATAAACAAGGAACAACGGAGCCAGAGAGGGTTTTTCTTTCTCATTTTTTTTTGTATTGTGTGTAATTGTCACATCTGAGGGATTATAGCTCGACGTTTATTTTTTTTTCCTCTGTTTCCGTACGATCCGAGCTATTAATAATTGAACTGATAGACAATTGTTTTTCACGCACCCGTACAATCGATTTCAACGATGTCTTTTGGTACGTCGACAAATTGATAGACGAGCCTTTGACCATCGACTTTGGCGAGGATACCGCGCTGATAATAATAACGTAATGCACGTCCCATTGTCTCGTAATTCATGTCGGGCTTATTTTTATGGAGTCCCCATAATTTTGAGACAGCTTTACTGTCGACGAGTTTAAAGACACCACGCTCACGATTTGTCCATTTAATGTAACGCGGACAATATTGACTGTCCTGCAACAATTTCAACAGGAATTCCCAAAGATAAGTGGTGGAACCCTCGCGTGATTTTCTCTTCACTGCCGCGCCGCCTTCGCCCTGTCGTGGCTTCTTTAATTTATTCTTCTTTGGCCTCGGTGGAAAACCCAATTCCAGAAGATATAAATCGTCGGAAACGGAACTTGTCGCCGCTTGAATTACACTTGTCGGTACACCGCCTGGTCCTCTCGGTGGACTCGGTGTACATGGTGCCGTGAATTGTCCATTATTTCCATACATCGAATTCACGTAGCTGCTGTAACTCTCCGACACTGAAACGAGAAAAAAGAAATTTAATTTTCGTTACCTAATTACAAAAAAAAATCAAAATGTTCACCAAATTTTCCAAATAAGCATTTTTGGTACTAATATTTTTGCGGGGAAATTAAGATTAATCTCGCAACTAGAAAATTGAGATTGATGGTTTCGCATCAGTTGAGAACGACGGAAATTTTGCCTGGCTAAAACACACGTGACCACGCTCATTCTCGTTTAATATTGCACATTTCTATACAATTTTCAATGAGAAGAGGACAACGTAAATGCAATTCTAGTGCGTCAGAGAGTGAAGAAACGTGTGTTGCACTGGCGTCCCTCTAGAAGTTGGCAAAAGAGAGAGGAAGAGCGGGGTGGGAGAGGTTAACCGGAGTGAAATGGGTATAGAGAAGGGAAATACGATGCAGAAGAAGAACGGCGAAGTGCAAAGGGGGAGGATGGCTTGCAGTATGATAGAGGACTGACCCGAGCCAAGGTTGGATGGTGACGCCATCAAGCTACTAGTGCATAATAGCGCCGCTTTCAGAGGCCGTGCTAAAATCGGAACTCATCCTCCGCCTTCGTATGTCGGTTCTTCCCTCCACATCGCAGACAATCCAACAATTCTCTCTTCTTCATCAAACCAAAAAAAAAAAATAAAACAAAAAAAACCTTCACGTTTTTATGTTTCGAAATAAAAAAATATTTTCCTCTGACATACAGCCGAAAAGAATTTTTTTTATTATCTTTTCCTTTTTTTTTTGCGCGCACACACATCTGCCACAGAATTTGTCCGAGAACGTGAATATTATTCGACTTGAAGTTCATTTCTCAATTCAAGTTTTTCTACTTTAATCTTCGAAATATTTTTCGTTTATGCAAATGTTTCCTGTTTCTTTCCCTTTCGCTTTTTTTCTGGAATTCGAACCAAGGAAAATAAAGTCAATAAAGAAAATATATTTCTTCAGAGTCAGGGCTCGAAGCAGTAAAAGTTTTTAAAAATACGGACATTACGGACCAAAAATTAAAAATTACGGACCAACTGACCAATTCCTTAAAACTAAAAATTCAATTTTTCATAACTATAATAATTAATATTAATTATTAATAAAAATACTTTATAATAATTAAAATCAATTCAATTATTATTTTCCACAATTTTTATCTAAAATTCTTCTTTATATCGATTATTTTTAATAATTTTCGAAAAAGTTCTTTGACAATTTTTAAATTCATTTTTTTACAATATTTAATTTTAAGATATTTCAATTATTAGTTAAATTCTTTTATTAAATAAATATTGGAAAATAGAAACTGAAAAAAGTATTAAAAAAAGTCAATTAAACTTTTTCAAAAAAATTAATTACAAAATTCAATTATTTTTAAAATTCACGCTATATTGCTTTTAATATTCAATGATTATCTAAAATTTTAACTGAAATTCATTTTTATGAAATAAAATTCAATTTTTATTAGAATATTCTACTAGAATTCAATTATTTAAATAAAAATAAAACGCAATTAAATAATTTATTGAAGAATTGAACGTTTCTTAAAATTCAATTCCCATAAAAAATTGTTATCAACAAATTATCAAATACTTGAATTCTATTAACGAATTTTAATAAAATTTTTAAGAATAATTACATTTTTAGAGAAATTCGATTAAAATTGTATTAAAAATAATTGAAATTCTGCATTGAATTTTATTATTTATAAAAATAATTGAATTCTTGCGAAGAATTTTATTAAAATTTTCAAAAATAATTAAATTCTTGTAAAAAATTAACAGGAATTCAATTATTTTTAAAAATTTTAATAAAATTCTTGGCATAAATTAAAAATAACAAAATTCTTAGCAGATCTTTAATTACTTTCAGAAATTTTAATAAAATTTTTCGCAAGAATTTAAATATTTTCGTAAAATAATAAAAATCTTTGCAGGGAATCAATTATTTTCAATAGTCTTAATAAAATTCTTTGCAAAAATTCAATTATTTTCAAAAATATTAGAATTTTAGCAGAAATTCAACCATTTTAAAAAGTTTTGATAAAACTTTTTTTGATAGAAATTCAATTATTTTTCAGACAATTTTTAAAAAATTTCCCAAATTCAATTATTTTTCTATAATCTAAGATTTTAATTGAAATCTATTTTTAAAATCCATGTTTATGAGAAAATTCTACCAGAATTCAATTATTTAAATACAACAATAAATAATTAATAATAATAAATAATTTATCGGATAATTGAATGTTTCTTGGAATTTAATTTCTGTTAAAAATTTTATCAATAAATTTTTAAACAATTAAATTCTTTGGACAAATTTTAATAAAATTTTTAAGAATTTTTTCGAAGAATTCGATTAAAATTCTATAAAAAATAATTTAATTTCTAAAAAGAATTTTATTATTTACAAAAATAATTGAATCCTGGTAAAATTTTATTAATTATGAAAATAGTTGAACGATTGCGAAGAAACTAAAAAAAAATTTGTTATTAATGAAATTATTGTGAAATTTTTTTTATTTTTTGAAAATAATTAACAGTTTTTGTAGAATTTTATTAAACTTTTTTTTAAATAATTAAATTCTTTTGGTAAATTTAATAACTATAGAAAATAATTCCAATTTTGCAATGGATTTTATTAAAATTCGTGAAAATAATTGAATTTTATTACTTTAGAAAATAATTCCAATTTTGCAATGGATTTTATTAAAATTTGTAAAAATAATTGAATTTTATTACTTTAGAAAGTAATTTCAATTTTGCAATGGATTTTATTAAAATTTTTGAAAATAATTGAACTTTGTTACTTTAGAAAATAATTGAATTCGTGTGATAAATATTGTTATAATTATGAAAATAATTGAAATTTGTTAATGAATTTTAATAAAATTTTTGAAAATAATTGAATTTTGGGATTTATTTATACTGATAATTGAAATGTTGACAATGTTTTTTAGTTTTCTTGAAAATATATGAATTTCGGAGAAGAATTTTAATATTTCTAAGGATAATTGAAATTTTGACGAGAATTAAAAAAATTATTGAACATAATTGAATTTTTGCGGAGAATTTTATTCCTTTTAAAAATAATTGAATTTCTGCAATCATTTGTAATTTCTCTAAAATTCTTCAAACTATATCGTACAATTTACGAACTTTTCAGTCGCAGAATATCAGAAATTCGCGCAAGAAAAATACAAATCCCGAAAAATTTCGAAAATTACACGAATTTCGAAAAGAGCTACAGAAATAATTCCACAAAGGAAAAAAGAAAATGTTAAAAGAGAAAACAATTGCAAATTCACCTCGGAGAGTGTAAAATAGAATATTGAAAATAAACTCCAGGTGGATATAAATTAAAAATCTTGCATTTCTCGTATTCGCGAATATATTGTATCCCAAGAAGAATTGACGCTTCTGGCTTGTTTCTTATGTCAGATGATTGTGAATATTGAGAAGGCTTGTATAGCTGGCGCTTTATAAGCGAGATATTCAACGAATTTCAGAACGTGCTAAAAATAGTGTTTCGTATCTCGGTGTGTGAGTGAGTGTGTGCAGAACCGTTGTTGTTCGAGAGAAGAGGCTCCGGGAGGCCGGCAGCGCAACAAGGTTTCGATGAAGCCGGATCAACAAGCGAGCAAAGCACCAACCAGGCAAGGCAAAACGTTGTCTGTTTACGTTGCACACAGTGTGTGCGACTATATAGCTAGATGAGTCAATCGTAGACCCGTTGTCTAGGAATCGCTTGAGAGTGGGGCCACACTGACCTATACCACGACGACAAACGGAAAGTCCGCTATAAACTCCACTTCCCTCTCCTACAAAGCTGAAATACAAGCCGAAAATTAAAAAAAAAACTAAATCATTATATCATTAATATTCATTTTCGATTTTTGCATTACTATTTTAGGGTTGTCGACCAACTTCGACCCATGACGTTCATTTTTTTTTCTTTTGCACTTCACGAGGCCACTCATCGTGAGACTGTTAATGATTCTCGCATACACACACTCACGCAATGTGTTTGTGTCAAAAAGTCTCTTTTACCGCTTTGACCTTCCACTCGACATTTATTCATCGAAATTAATATGTTAGGAAGTGACTGTTTTGCGTTTCTGATTAGGTAACGTTCCTTTGTTCACGATCATATTTATTTTTCCCGCAAACTCTTTGTATATTCTGTTTTTTTCGAAAATTTCAATTTATTTTCACGATGAGAAGAATTTCGAAAATAGAATTTTGCGAGGAATAATGTTTTTTTGTCCGCTCTCCGATTAACATAGGAATTGCCTCTTTTTTTTTTGGAAATCTTATCTTTCGGCTCTCCTGCATGTTTAGATCATTTTTATAATTATGCATGATGGCAGATTTGGGGGGAAAAAAAATTTAATTCTCTCCTCCGGTAGAAGTTTTTTTTTCTCTCCTCCTTGTGTTTTTTTTTCTCTTTTGGAGTTGAAAATGAAGCGATTGCAGACAAGAGGTCGGAAGTTGAAAAACTCGTCGTTGCCGCATGCACGTAACGACTCCTCTGATATAAATATAGTTTATACAGAAATACACCCGCGGAATGAAATCGGCAGAGGAGATTTTTGTAAATATAGCAATTGGTGGGAGAAATTTTCGCAAGGGGGCGGAAGTAGAGAGAATATGGCACAGGGAAAATGCAAAGAAGAGGAGTTTGGAGCAAGGGGAAAAAAAGGAGACGAAGAATCGTCTCGTGAAAGTGGTGGAAGAAAGAAAAATTCCCCTTGGGAAAATATGCGCAGAAATTAATTTTGGAGGTGAGAGTTTTTTTTCCTGGAGAATAGATTTTCGGCACGCGGAATTCCTCGTTGGCGAGGACGGATCATCGTCGTGACCCGACGACCCTTGCTTCCAGTGGGTGCGTACACTCAGCTTGAGAATTATATTCGTTGATGGGGAGAGAGCGACAAAAGGTCCCCAAGGAGCGGATACGCCTCGGAGAGTGCGCGTAGCACAGTGCACACGGGAATTGAGAATTAAGAGAGGGAAAGATGAAGAAGAGTTGGAAATAAGGATGAAGGTGGAAGAGAGAGAGAGGGGAAGAATTGACCTTCGGCTGAGCCGGGAAAGTCAGCCAGTCACTGACCGACAGACTAACTTAACTGCTCTATCCTTCTCTCCTCCTCTCTTCTACGCCTCTACCTCCTTGTGCGACTGTTAGTCCGATGCACCATGCACGGACCAACGTCACTCTTCCACCATTCTCACCCCTCTTCTCCTTTTCTTCTATTACTTCTTTTTTTGCCTCTCTCTTTCTCCTACATGCTCCTTTTTCTTCCTCTTCCTCTTTTTTAATACTCCTCGTATTCTCTCATTTTTTTACCTCCGAATCTGAAAAATTATCATTTTTGTAATATTCTCTATAAATTTTCAACAGCTAGACGAATTTTTCATTTAATATTCATTTAATAAAATTTTCATTTCATCAATAAAAGTGAAAAAAATACACGAAGAAAAATCTTCGCCTGGAACAACTAAAAATTTCGCTAAACTAGTGAATTTTGTAGTTACAAAATTCGCGGAATTTTTAGTTATTGCAACGAATACTTCGGCCATTTTAGCAAAAGTAATCGCTGTTCCAGTTAAAGGTTTTTTTTCGTAAAGTAAAAAAAATACAGGAAAAAATAAAACAAAGAAAAAAAATATAGCGTAAAATCATGAAAAGAGTATATGGAGAATAAAAAATCGAAAAACAAACTCGTATGAGGCGAAATTAATTCCCCTTGTCCAGGAAGAGTTCAATTTTGTCAAGTACAACCAGAAGTCGTGTGTGTACCCGGAAATCCACGGATCGATGATCAGTGACTGCGCGAGGACGTCATCGCATATGCAATTTAGTTATATATACACAGACTACAACTTTTGTCAGACAGAGCTTTTATAATGTATCTCTTTTTTTTTTTGGTCGTTTATTAAACAAAGGTCAAAATGACACCAATGGAAAAATGCGTGACTATCCTCTTCCGTCCATGCAGACGCGCATATATATCTTATTTTATTTTTTATACAGAGGTGACTGACCAAGTTTTGCAGGAAATATTATATTTACACTAGAATTCCTTTTTTCTCCATCACCATCTATATCTCATGTAACCGAAATTTTGCAGTCTGCGAAAAAATAATCCGACCTCGACTTAGTGTAGACTTACTCAACACTTGAGCTCCTAATATAAATGCGAACAGCGAATGCGATGAGAGAATTTTTAAAAATTCCCCTGTTTATCATTTCAGTCGCGCATTTCTCATGGAAAATTTTTATTTCAATCAGAAAAATCTCTATATACTTTACAAAAATGTATTCATTCACATTTATTCAATTTTGTTATTTACTTTTTGATTTTCATATAGTTTTTACCGAAATGTTCACATTTTTTATTTCATTTATTATTTCTCTTGTGTAAAAGGAGAAAAAATTCATTTTCAAAAGAGTAAAAATAGAAAAAATGTCTTTGAACCTTGTAATATTGTATGTTAATATATTTTAATACTTTTAATAACCGGGGAACTATTTAGAATAATTAGAATATTTAGAATTACCTGTTAACTAAAAAAGGAGATAATGCAAAATTGAAAATAAAATTTGAATTACAAAGTTAAACAATTCTTTGTCAAAGTTGTATAATTATCACTTTTTTAAAAAGAAGAAGAAGCAGCGGAATAATTATTTTCTCGTATTCTTTACTTTCCTCACATTTTATTCAGGTAATATTCTTAATTCTTCACTTTTTTTACATTTTATTCACTATTTTCAATCCTCAAGGCCTGAAGCAAATGACAGTTTTAGGTTAGTTTTTATTGACAAGAAACCTAACCTACAAATTACAATTCATGCGCGGACATTTTCAGACACTAAATATTGAATTTTCTTTACCGACAATCGAACTTGGTTTTTTATAAATCGACTAGGAATAAAAAGTTGTTTTGAAACTGGCCGCAAAATAGTCCGAACTGACTGACAGTAAAAAAAATACATAACCTCAAAGTTACCGTAAAAGGGTAGATAAGAATTGTAAATTTATGACTGGATGTAATAATAATTGCTGTAGAAATCAATTTCCTGTTATCAGATAAATGCATCTGGTGCGCGTTCCGCTAACCCCTGACGGATTGCGTCACGAGGAACGACAGATATTTGTGATTTGTCATTGCATTCGATTTAGAAATGAGGTTATAATGCGTATTAGAATATAAGCGCATATTGACAGAGCAAGGTCATGTCATCGGGTGTCAAAAGAGTGATCGATGCGAAGTGCCATCGAAACGGGTTCGAAGCAACGAAAACAATTATCACTTGTTCTTTTTCCTTCACGTCGTCTTATTTTTTTTTTTTTTTGTTTTCTTCTTTGCTGATGGTAACAAAAAGTGCAACAAAACTCGTGTTATCCTTATGTGAAGAGGAAGAAGACGAAAACGAGTAAGACGAAAAAAGAAAAGGAAGAAGAAGAAGAAGAGAGAACAGGGAAGAAAAAAGAAGAAGAGAGAACAGGAAAGAAAGAAGAAGCGCAGAAGGAAAGGTAAGAAAGTAACTATAGAAGAAGACGAGGAGGACAAAAAATGAAACTAGAGGAATCAACGGTATAGCGTAGAAAATGGTTTCGTCTACTATCAAGTGCACCCGCTATACTCTTATCCCCTTCCTCTAATCGCCCGTTCACTTTCTCCGACGACTGCCACCCGCTCCGAGCATTCCCCGCCCTGACGGCATCCCTACCCCACGAAACTTGTCCGAGGGTCTAGGCTAGCACTGGGTCTAGGTCTAGGCTGAAATACCAGCACACGGGAACTCTCATTCCATGGTGCGTTTCGGACCTCGTCGCCGCACTCACACACACACACAAACTCTCGATTCGCAAACTCGTCTCCGTAGGTATATATTTAGATTCGCCTGCATGCACGACTTCTGCGGCTTGTCAAGTTCCCCTATTTCTCTCTCTCTCTCTTTCTGCTCGCCCCACATCTCTACCCAGGAGATGTGGAGACTCTAAAGACCAACCGGAAATGAATCATTTCAAATTGTCAATTTTCGCCCCAAGCTGAGGAGGATGCGTTTCCTGATCAATCTTTCCTCCCATGAGAATCATTCCGCCTTCTTCATTGCAAAAGGCAAAAAAAACTGTCAACTTCTCCTTTTGCAATTGTTTGCTATTTTACTATTTTTACTTTTTGTTCTTCGCCTTTGCCAATAGTATCACGGAAAAAACTACGAGTGGAACAAATTTTTCTTTTTCTGTTCGAACGCAGATTAAGAAAAACAAAATACATAACCTCAAAGTGTCAAATTTTGTTCGCCAAAATCGAGCGATCGATATTGGCAATATCGCGATATCGAGACGCGATATATTGAAAGACAAACATAACCCTAAAATGACAGTTAAAATCAAAATAGTGTGCGAAAAGTAAACGCAAATTCTAAATTGTTTTCGGCATGTTTACAAAAGCAAAGAGAAATAGAAGAAATTTCTTGTAATCGAGAATAGTACCAAAAAAAGAAACATCGAGAGAGACATGAACTTTGCGCAAGATACGAGCACTCAAGTTGCAGGCAGGGAATGTTCTCGCATATCCGGATATGGGACAAAGTGGTACAGTAATGTAGAAGAAGGAAGAGGCTGTAATGGAGGATCAAGAATAAGGTCCTCTTCTCTTGCATCCAGAGACGGAGACCGAGAAAAAGAGAGAAAGAGAGAGAGAGCAACAAGGAAAAGGGGAGACTTAAAGGAAGCTGAGCCTAAAACCAGGGACGCAATTTCTGCATCCTTCAAGGGACCTTCAAATCCAACCTGCAGATCATTGCGAATTTCAGGTTCATTCAGGTTTCATGAAGATTTCTAAATATTCATCATTACATGTAGGAAAATTTGACACTTTGAGGTTATGTTGTTTGTTTTTTTACTGTCAGCGCTCAGACTATTAACGGCACGTTTCGAAAGTACTTTTTATGCCTATTTTAGTCGATTTCGTCGATTTATAATAATTTATAATAATAGAAACTAGGCTCGACTGTCGGTAAAGAAAATTCAATATTTAGTTATCGAAAATGACGAGGTTATTTGTCAACAAAATAAAAAACTAACCTCAAAACTGTCAATTGCGCTTGAAACGCTTGAATATTGAAAATATTACGTGAATAAAATCAGTGAGAAAAAGAAAAGAATACAACTTTTAAATTCAGTCGCAGTCATGAGGATTAAGAATATTACGCGAATAAAATAAAGAAAAAGTAAAGAATACAACTATGAAATTCAGTGAATTAGAAATTCACGACAGGAATCAGAACTGTCAATTCAGATTGTTAGTGTTCTTATTTTCACGCAAGTTGAGCTTAAATTACGACCAGTGTTAATTTCACTTTTAATTTCATCTCGTTCTTAAAATATGATTTACTTTCTACTCTAATATATAGTGTTTTACTAAATTTCTAGCAAAGAGGAGAAAAATTTACCAGTAGCCAGGTTAAAGTTACCGAAATGTGGCAAATAATTTTACTCCTCTTCTTCTTCTTCTAAATAATTTTACTCAAACTGTCACCGCAGGTGAAAAATGGTAAATATTGAAAAATTTGACAGTGTGATTAGGGGGCAGGGGGAGTTAATGAATTCGAAATGATGAGGTTCAGTTTCAGAGTGCGGAATTGCGGCCCTGGGTAACGAAGAGGGAACTCGGAAGAAGAGACAGACAAGCTTAACAGACAGAAGGAGAAGGAGAGTGAAGTGGAGTGAAAGAGAGAGTGAGAGAGACAGGGGGAGGGAGGGATGGATGGAGTTGGGGGATGAGGCGAAAGAGAACTCGAGTGGGAGAGGAGAGAAAGGAGTGGGGGGCAGACGGGGTGAATTGCCGGCGACAAGGTCACCGCCTATACCACGCTAAAGCTAAACCGCGCCGATGCCTTTCGTATATTATATATATACTCGTGTATGCTGCACTCTAGCCAAATGCGACCATCCGCGTGCAAATTTCTCTCTTTTTTCTCTCCTCTCTTTTCTTCTCCTGGTCCTTCTCTCTTCACACACTCTTCATACATATATACCATCTCGGCTCTTTTTTTTTCTATATATATATTTTTTTTACTCTTCTTTTTTACTCTTCTTCTTTATTTTTTACTCTTCTTTTTTATTTTTCATCTTTTTTAATTTCCTTTTTCTTTTTTTTTAGATTCACGCATATTCATACAATAGAAATAAGGAAAGTGACACTCGCAAGCGCCCGAGCTAATATCGCGCCAAGGAAGGCGATAATGCAATGATTAAGCGAAACTAGCGAAAGGAAAAAAAAACAACTATAGACACTCGAAGAATTGAAAACAAAATATCCTTTTTCGTAAAATTCAAGTTTGGTTCTTTTTTTTTTTGAGTGGGGGATTTTTTTTTTTGAGTATATGAAGGAATATATCCGTGGCAAATGTATATATAATGCGGAGGGGAAGAATTTTCGAACGAGAAGGAATCGAATCAAGACTGTGAAGGCCGACGTGTTCGACACATCTCTTCGCAATTCCATTCCCCTTTTGGCTTATCGCCTCTCCTCCTCTCTGATGATTATATATATAGAGAGAGAGCGAAAGAAAGAGAAAATTAACTAAAAAAGGGACATTTTTTTCGAATTCAAAATTGAATTTCTTTTTGTCCAAGAATATCATTCCAAAAAAGGTCCATATAAACATTTTTGTCAATTTTTACTATATATTTCGCGAAAATAAAATTTTGCACTCATGAAAAAAAAATGTTTACCTGGAACAACTACAAATTTCACTATATTAGCGAAATTTTTAGTTATTGCAAAGAATAGTTTCGCTATTTCAGCGAATGGATTCGCTATTTCAACGAATACTTTTGCTATTTTAGCGAAAGTTGTCGCTGTTGCAGTTAAACGTTTTTTTTCGTGCTATTGGTAAATATTAACGAGGAATTTAGGTAAAAGTTAGGTTATATTTTTTATCGTCTGGATGATTTTCTATTTACCTATAAAAATTACTTCGTAAAGCGTCGTAATTGTCACTCAACCGGAAATAGTTTAGGAATTAGAAATTGAAGATTTTCCTCTATAAAGTTACCCTAAATATACCATTTCTCCTTATAATTTAGATTATAGAAAATATTAAAAGCTGTACTGTCTAAATTTGAATTAGTAAAAATTGTTATTAATTTGAATTAGTGACTGAATTTTTGCTTTTTAATTAGTAAAATTTACTAATAAATAGTCATTTTTACTAAATTAATAAGTAAAATTTACTATTTATTTACTAATTTCAATTAGTGACTGACTTTTTGCTTTTGAATTAGTAAAATTTACTAACAAATAGTCATTTTTAGTAATTTATTAGTAAAATTTACTATTTATTTACTGATTATGAATTATTTGTTTACTAATTTGAATGAGTGACTGACTTTTTGCTTTTAAATTAATAAAATTTTCAAATAAATATAGTCATTTTTCTAATTCATTAGTAAAATTTACTATATTACTTATTTTTATTATTCTTTATTTATTATATTTATTATTATTTATTAATTTGAATCATTTGTTTACTAATTTAAATTAGTGACTGACTTTTTCCTTTTGAATTAGCAGAATTTACTAAAAAATAGTCATTTTTACTAATAAATGACCATTTAAATTTTTTTTCTTAAATGACTATTTTTACTAACAAATATTCATTTTTATTAATTTATTAGTAAAATTCGCTATAATTCAAAAGCAAACAGTCAGTCACTAATTCAAATTAGTAACAATTTTGACAAATTCAAATTTAGAGAGTGTAAGAATTTGAAAACAGTACAAAGCACTTAATATTAAAAAAATAACCCCCTCCAATAATCGTAAAACGATTCAAATAATCAAAATTGATTAATTTAAATAATAAATTTCGGAATTGTTTTTTTTTCGGGGAATTTTTATTTGGAAAAATGTTTTGTTCCTAAAAACCTATATACACTGTTAGAAAAGAATTGAAAATTCAACAACTTTTCAATTACACGAGTTATTGAATTTGAATTCAATTCAGGTTGAATTGAAAATTAAAGAACTTGAAATGAATATTCATTAACTTGTAATTGAAAAATGCAGACAGTTATTGAAAATTCAGTACTGTTATTGAAAAAATGAATATCTATTGATTTGTAATTGAAAAATACAGATGCAGTTATTGGAAATTCAACACTGTTATTGAAAATTCATTACTGTTATTGAAAATTCAATACTGTTATTGAATATTCAATACAGTTATTGAAAATTCAATAAACTGTGAAAATATATTCCTCTTTCTGAAATGTTTGTCACATCTGGTTTGTCCAAAGTTGACCGCAGCTAAGGGTTTCGCCTTGCAAGAGATTCTATTTTATGACTCTTCAAATGCCAGTTTTTTTATCATAGGTTTATTTAGACTAAAACTTTGTGAAATTCTTGGAATAAAGAAATGTTTGGAAAATTTCCACAATTTCTTAGAAGTTTTTGTCAAAAAGGTCCTTTTAGCGTCAGTTGCTTTACAGCATTTTCCAGAGTAACTACATCCGCGCGTGCAAGTCTTCTTGTTTTACAGTGTTTTAAATATAAAATGAGTGTTTAAAAATTAATTCAAAATTTAATAAATATTATAATATATAATAATATTATTTTTTAATTATTGAACAATAGTGAACAGCAATAGTGAATTTTTTAATCTACTTGTGTGTATTATCAGTTAATTTTGACGAATTGTAATATCTAGGAATAAGTAATTTTATTGTTAGTGTGTGTTATAATTTATATAATATTGACACTATTTTATTATTGTTTTTCATAATGATTTATTATGGTTTGTGAAAAACATTTTCTGAAATAGTTTTGTAATCAAACATATAATGTGAAATAAAAAGAATGTTTATGAGCTACAATTGTTTTCTTTAATCTTGGTAAATATACAGCATTAATTATAAAATTCATAAAAAAAGAAATTCTTAAATTAGTAGGAATATTTTTCCCCAAAAAAATTTTTGCAGTGTATGTACACACAATACTGGTCAAACTTATTTAATTTTCATTTCAATGGTATTGAATTTTCAATTCTATGTTATTGAATTTCCAATTCTATGTTACTGAACATTCAATTCCATGTTATTGAATTTTCAATTCTATGTTATTGAATTTCCAATTCTATGTTACTGAACATTCAATTCCATGTTATTGAATTTTCAATTCTATGTTATTGAATTTTCAATTCCACGTTATTGAATTTTCAGTTCCATGTTATTGAATATTCAATTTAATGTTATTGAAAATTCAGTAACGCGTATTGATATGGACTTCACTTACATGTTATTGAAAATTCAACTATATATTTCTAACAGTGTATACTCTAAATCTAAATTAGTAGAAAGTTACTAATGAAGTCATTAAAAGTCGTCCACTAAATAATTTTTGTAATTATTCCTTACTAACTTTAGTAATAATTCCTACTAAAAAGGTTTTTACCTTTTCAATTAGTTGAATATTACTAATTTTTAGTAAAACTCCGTAAAATAAAAAGGTTTTCAACTTTTTAATAAGTTGAATACTACTAATTTTTAGTAAAATTCTGTAAAATTCTTAAAAAGGTTTTAGTAAAATTCTCCTGATATTGAAAGTCACTTTGTCTACTAATTTTTAGTAAAATTCCGTAAAATTCCTAAGAAAAGGTTTTCACCTTTTTAATTAATATAGGAAAAGTGACTTTCAATTTTAGTAGAATTCTACTAAAACATTGTAAGAATTTTACGGAATTTTACTAAAAATTAGTAATATTCTCCTAATTAAAAATGTGAAAACCTTTTTAAATTTTACTATTTCTTAGTTGAATGGTACTAATTAAAATTAGTAATATTCTACGAATTAAAAAGGTTTTCAACTATTTAATTAGTACACTGAAAAAAAAAATTTATTTGATTCAAATAACCGATTATTTGACTATTATCAAATAAATATTTACTTGAATCAAATAAATATTTACTTGAATCAAATAATTTTCATTTCAATCAAATAAATTGTATTTCAATCAAATATTATGTTTAATTCATTCAGATAAAAATTATTTGATTCAAATAAAAATTATTTGTTTCAAGTAAATATTTATTTGAGAATAGTCAAATAATCGGTTATTTGAATCAAATACATTTTTTTCAGTGTAGAATATTACTAATTTTTAGTAAAATTCCGTAAAATTCTACCAATGTTTCCGTAGAAGAAAATTTACCAAAAAAGGGACATTTTTCGCCGAATTCAAAATTGAATTTCTATTATTGAACGACTTTTCAGTCCTTCATGCGAAAACGACTAAAAATTAGTAAAATTTTACTATTTCTTCTAGTACACTGGAAAAAAAATTTATTTGATTCAAATAACCGATTATTTGTCTATAATCAAATAAATATTTACTTGAATCATATAAGTTTTATTTGAATCAATTAATTAGTTTTTGCTTCAAATACTGAAATATTTGATTCAAATACAATTTATTTGATTCAAATAAAAATTATTTGATTCAAGTAAATATTTATCAGTGTAATTATATTAATATTTTTAAAATTTCAAGATTAAAAATGTTTGTTTTCAGTTTAATACTGAAATATTTAATTCAAATACAATTTATTTGATTCAAATAAAAATTATTTGATTCAAGTAAATATTTATTTGATAATAGTCAAATAATCGGTTATTTGAATCAAATAAATTTTTTTTTCAGTGTAGAATTTTACTAATTCAGATTTAGAGAGTGGTTTTTTCTATTATTCATCCAAAGGTATCGCTTTTCAATGCCTTGTTATTCGCACCGGGTATATATAGGTTGTTTTTCCAACAAATGAGATCATCATAATTATACCGTAGATTAACGTCTAGCCAGATACTTGAAGAGGTGTCAAGAGTCAGAGCTCCGTGACAAATGAGAGACGATCCAATAACTTTTCTTCTCCTCTTTGTGATATATTAATAATAACAACAACAACAATATAATGATAACAACATCAACAATATAATGATAATGAAATAAAAAAAATAGTGTGTGAATATATAATCGTCGATTCTGCAAACGATACATTTTGTAAATAAAAAAGAAAAAAAAAACCAAGAAGACCAAGGGTTGTAGTCATCAGCAGTAAGAAGCGTGTAAATGTAGAAAAAGAGAAGAGGGGGAGAGAGAGAATGCGTCAAAAGAGCGCGAGAGAGAGACTGTACCGGTGTTTGATTATTTGCGGGGAGACCTTGAGGCGAGTTTATTCGCTCTTTGAGAGAATATATCGAACGGTCGAGATGTGTTCGTCTCTCTCTCTCTCTCTCTTTTGCTCAATTACTTTTTCTTTTGCTTCTCTCTCTCTCTCTCTCTCCTTCTTTTTCTACAATAGCCAACGACTGTTTATCTGGTTGAGAACCGTCTCGTGTGCAACCCAGCGCTATGCATTTTTGCCGGCGGCGAGCGCGCACACACACAAGCGCGAGCGAGAGTATTGATATACAATATATATGTACATGCACGACTGCAAATATACAATACTGCAATACCGAGGCAGAGTCGGGGCAGAGACCCAGGAAGGACGCAGCCAGCCTGCCTGACTGCTTCACTGACTATCTATATACACAAAAGTCCGCTTCTCTCACCTACATACATGTGAACCTATACACTAATCTCTATATGTCATATCCAAACAATTTTTTTTCTAATTTATTAATTTTCGTTTCATATTTGCGGCCGAATGGAAACATTTTAAAGACTCTACATTTTGTTTTTTTTTATAATTATTCACCATTTCTGTTTTCACACAATTCGAAAAGTTCTCTTTCTCTTCCTTTTGCTATCCTTATTTTTTCAATTAACACACGAAAGAAAAATCTTCACCTGGAACAACTACAAATTTTCATACATTACACTGAAAAAAAAATTAATTGATTCAAATAACCGATTAATTGACTATTATCAATTAAATATTTACTTGAATCAAATAAATTGTATTTGAATCAAATATTTCAGTATTAAACTGAAAACAAACATTTTTAATCATTGAAATTTCAAAAATATTAATATACTTACACTGAAAAAAAAATTATTTGATTCAAATAACCGATTAATTGACTATTATCAATTAAATATTTACTTGAATCAAATAATATTTATTACACTGAAAAAAAAATTTATTTGATTCAAATAACCAATTAGTTGACTATTATCAATTAAATATTTACTTGAATCAAATAATTTTTATTTGAATCAAATATTTCAGTATTTAAAGCAAATATTTCAGTATTTGAAGCAAATATTATTCAATTGATTCAAATACAATTTATTTGGTTCAAATAAAAATTATTTGTTTCAAGTAAATATTTATTTGATAATAGTCAAATAATCGGTTATTGAATCAAATACATTTTTTTTCAGTGTAGAGTCAATTAAATGGTTCAGTTCATATTTATTTCAAATACTGAATGTTATTGATTCAAATACCATTTAGTTGACACTCCATTAAATATTATTTGATTCAAGTAAATATTTATTTGATAATATATTTAATTGATAGTAGTCAATTAATCGGTTATTTGAATCAATTAATTTTTTTTCAGTGTGGCGAAATTTTTAATTATTGCAGCAAATACTTTCACTATTTCAACGAATACTTTCGCTATTCTAGCGAATGTTGTCGCTGTTCCAGTTAAGAAGGATGGTGACCGTGTAACATAATCTCAAAATATGTTATAAATAAAAATTACATTCTAACGCAAACAAAAATAAAACACTGAGAAAATATTATTCTCGTTTCAAGTAAAAAAAAATAATTTTAACTGATTTTGTTTAATTGAAATTAGTTTGCAAGCTTAATTCCAATACATAAAAAATATTTACTGTTTTTATCGAAAAATAATTTTTGTTTAAATAATTTATAATAATAATTATAATTAATAATAAATAATAAAGTATGTTTAATTCAAACATATTTTCTGTTTTGGTTTCAACAAAAAATATGTTTAAAAATGTGATGTTTGATTCAAACTTAAAAGTTGATAAAAAATAATTTGAAATTGATAATTAAATTAAAGTTAAGTAAAGTTGATAATAAATAATTTAAAATCTACTTCAAATTATGTTTGAATTAAATATATTGAATTTCTATAAATAAACCAAAAAATATGTTTGAATTAAACATAAATTTGTTTGGCTCTATAGCAAAGATTTTTTATGTTTGATTTAAACAAAATATGTTTGAAACAAATAAATCGTTTTCTCAGTGCAATAAATATATAATATCAAACACAAACAATTGTGAAAGATCTAGTTTTACTACTTTCGAAAAAAAATTATTTTTACCAAAAATAGTTTGTTAACAACAATTTTTTTAACTTTTATTTTTTTTCTTTCAGATCAGACAAAAATTATTGGAATTTTCAACCAATTTTTTATAAACAAATAGCTCATTTAATTCAGTGAAACATTCTCTACAAATTGTTATTATTTTAATACTGTTACAAGTATGTTACTAAAAAATTTTTTTTAATAAATAAACAATGTTTTTTTCAAAATTTTTCAATAACATGCTTGTAACAATATTAAAAAATAATAACGATTGTAGAGCATGTTTCACTGAATTAAATGAATGTTTATAAAAATTTAGTTAAAAATTGCAATAATTTTTGTCTGATTTTACAAAGAAAAAATAATAAACGTTGAAAAAACATTGTTAACAAAATATTTTGTCTAACTTTGTTTTTCGAGAATAATAAAACAAGATCTTCTAAAATTGTTTAAAGTTGATATTTACCATGTTTTTGTTTGCAAATAAAAAATAAACACCTTTTGCAATACTTATCTACTGTAAAAATTGTTTTTTTTATGAAGTACAAATTTGTCTGACAAAACACAGTCTTTGCTACTTAAAAACAAATTATTTTGCCCCTTTTCACTTTTTCTTCATTAATAAGAAAGAATCGAGATAATTTTTCACTATTAAAAAGTTATTTCTGAAATTGCTAGTGTAAAATAAAGATTCGTCTGACTAGGAACGTTTTTTACTACTAGAAAGAAAATTTGGCTGACTACCCCTCGACTTTTACTACTGGAAAAAAAATGCTAAAAATTAAATTTCCTGTGTGAGTAAAAATTCAGGTTTATGAAAATTCGGGAAACTGTTTGTCTGACACTGACCAGGTGTCTCTACTAAACTTGTAAATTTCCCTACTAAATTTGTAGAAAGAATAATTTCGTCTGACTAAAAACGAGATTTACTACTTAAAAAGTAACTAAAATCGAAAAATTGTGCGTTAAAAAAATACAAAAATCGTCTTTGTTTTCATATTGAAAGTAACTTTTTCTATTTCGAAACACATATCTCACTTTCACTATTTCCTGTTAGAAATTGAAAGTCTTCTTATTATACTCGATCTTTTTTTTTATTTTCCTACTAGAAGATGACCCATCCAATTATATTTATTCTTTCTTACCTCATTCTTAAACGATTTCCAAATTAAAAATTCCGAAATTATTCATGCATTAACAAAAAATATTCGTATAATTTAAAAAAGTGGTATAACTTTTTTTAAGTAGTATAACTTTTTTAAAAGAGAACTTAAAACAAATTTAAAAAAATTTTTTTAAGGAGTATAACTTTTTTTATAATAGAGTAAAACTTTTTTAAAATAGGCAAACTATTTTAAAAGAGTCAAATTTTTTTAAAAGGGTAAAACTTTTTTAAAATAGTCAAACTTTTTTAAAAAAGACAAATTTTTTTAAAAGGGTAAAACTTTTTTAAAATAGTCAAACTTTTTTAAAAGAGTCAAATTTTTTTAAAAGAGTCAAATTTTTTTAAAAGGGTAAAACTTTTTTAAAATAGTCAAATTTTTTTAAAAGAGTAAAATTTGTTTAAAAGAGTAAAACTTTTTTAAAATAGTCAAACTTTTTTAAAAGAGTCAAATTTTTTTAAAAGGGTAAAACTTTTTTAAAATAGTCAAATTTTTTTAAAAGAGTAAAATTTGTTTAAAAGAGTAAAACTTTTTTAAAATAGTTAAACTTTTTTAAAAGAGTCAAATTTTTTTAAAAGGGTAAAACTTTTTTAAAATAGTCAAATTTTTTTAAAAGAGTAAAATTTGTTTAAAATAGTCAAAATTTTTTGAAAGAGTCAAATTTTTTTAAAAGGGTAAAACTTTTTTAAAATAGTCAAACTTTTTTAAAATAGTCAAACTTTTTTGAAAGAGTAAAATTTGTTTAAAAGACTATAACTTTTTTAAAAGAGTAAAATTTTTTTTACAAAAGTATAACTTCTTTTTTTCAATATTGTTTGACGCAGTTGGGCGAATTATGGATTTCGGCATTAATAGACGAGGAAAAAAATCCCCATCATTATTTATTTACATATGTTACTTTTTTTGTAATACGTCTAAAACTTTTTTTTTATGCCTCCGCATCGTCTGCGAAATCGGTGCATTGGCCGATAATTACCGGTCTGGTATGCAAGGTTCATAACAAATATATTCTACGCACATATTTTTTTATGAATATCGTAAAAAAAAAGTATTCTCTGACCTTTACGCTCGCAATAATAAAAATAAATTTCTCTCAGTCACGATTGACTATAAATTTTTTTTTGTCCTCCTAGTTTTAAAAATTTAAAAACCAAGTCGCAATTTTGATTCATTTTTGTTCTTCAAAAAAAAAAAAAAAAAAAAAAAAATTGCCTCTTTAAAAAGAAAGGTACGAATTTAGTACGAAGCTGAAGTCCACAACGTTTTTAAAAACGTAAAAGTCAAAAAAGAATTTTTTTCAAATTAAATTCATCTCTAATTTTCATTTGTCTTCATTTTTAAGAAATTAATTGTCACTAAAGATACAATTATTAAAAAATAACATGATGTAGTGTCAAAAATAAAAATACCGTACCATTTTTTTCTTGTTTTCGTTTTTAAAAACTTTGTGGACTTCAGCTTCATAATTTAGTACCACTTTTGGGACTATAAATTTGGTTCTATTTTGATACTGAAATCAGCTCTAATTTAGAACCTTTTTTTTACAATATACAATAATTTTTTCTTCTAATTTTTGAAAATGTTTTTTTAACAAATTAAAAAATTATAAACATAAAATAAAAACATTTTCAAAAATAAGAAGAAAAAATAATTTATTAAATGAGTAGAATTTAGAAACTAGAAAAATAATTTAAAATAATAAAAGTATAGATGGTAGAGTATATGGAATTGACTAGCGAAAAAAAATACCACGTTGGAGAGAGAAAAAAAATGGTCGATTGTGGAAAAATGACTGCTCCTAGATATGAGACATTTTGGAGAAGGAGGAAAAAAAATGAAGGGGCGTTCTTCGGGTGAATTATAAAAGGATATACATATATAATATTCCTGAGCTTAAAAAGGCGAATGGAACTCGGTCAGGAAGCAGAGGAGTGCACCGTTGTTGGCTTGAGACCACGCCTCATCCCCTTCCCCCTCAAGATTCCCCTCTTTGCCCTCAATCCCCCCTAGACGACCTAGACCTAGACCTAGACCTAGTCTAGTCTCTCAGAATTCACTTGGCTTCCTTCCTTTTATTTTTACTCCCGTGTGGCTCCTCGTTCCTTTATGTACAACACACCAAAGCATTACGTAAACGAGCGCGATTGCACCTTTCACGGAGAGTCACACATACACACACACACACACAAATCAAAGTATAAAAAACAGGGTCATGAAAATTTCTTTCATTACACGAATCTATATATTTTATTTCTTCACATATTTTGTTATATGTTCAGTCACGTTTTTTTCCTGCTTCTTTTTTAATGTCATTCAAAAAAAAAAAAAGAAAAGAAAAGAAATGAAAAACTGTTTACGTAACTTGAGAGACATGAAAAAAGTGAGATGGGAAATTATAAAAGTAAAAGCGACACTGTAAAATTAAAAAGTATTTTCGAATGTTACTGCAATCTGTTTGAAAATTGTAAACAAAAAATAGTTATAAAGTTATTTCTATGTGAATAAAAATGTGACGTGAGCGCAAGAAAGTAGAAAAGAAGGGGTAAATTTTAGGTTATGTTTATCATTTTTTTAGTAAAAATACAGAAAAAAAAATAATTATTACTAGAAATTATTTATCTTCAAGTTTTCGTAACGTCAAAAGTATTCAATAAGTACTGGTTTCAAATTTTGATTAATTAGAAAAAAAACTTTTAATTAAGGTAAAAGTAACAAACATAACCTTAAAATGCTTCCCTTCTTGCTCTTTAAATTCAAATTCAGTAAAATTTATTTTCAAATATAAATTTTTAAAATAATTTCTTAGTCAAAATAAAAAAAAATTCTCCCATTAAGTACAAAATTAATTATTACTGTTTATATTTTCAAAAATTTTAATGAAATTTCACGAAAGAATTCAACAATTTTCTAAACATTTTATAAATCCTTCTAAACAATTCAATTATTTTTTTAAGTAGTAAAATCTTTCCAAAAATTTAATAATTTTCAAACAATTCACTTATTAAGTACAAATTTCTTTTTACTATTCATATTTTCAAAAATTTTAACGAAATTTCACGAAAGAATTCAATAATTTTCTAAACATTTAATAAATCCTTCTAAACAATTCAATTATTTTTTTAAGTAGTAAAATCTTTCCAAAAAATCAATTATTTTTAAAACAATTTTAATTAAATTCTTCGTCGAGATCAAATTTTTAGAAATAATTTTAACACATTTCGAAAAAATTCAATTTTTTTCTAAAATTTTAATAAATCCTTCGAAATTGTTGAATTATTCTTATAAACAAAGTAAAATTCTTCGCAAGAATTCATTTAATTTTATAAATAGTAAAATTTCTTTGCAGATCAACTATTTTTAAAAGAATTTTAATTAAATTCTTCGGATGAATTTAAATATCAATACAAATTTTCATAAATTTTATTTATTTCCTAAAATTTTAATAAATTCTTCGAAACAATTGAATTATTTTTATAAATACTACAATTCGAATTAAATTATTTTTAATACAATTTTAATAAAATTCTTCTTTATAAAATCCGATTGCTTTCAAAATTTTCAATTAGAAATTTTTAAAGAAACTCCATTAGTTTAACAAAAAATTCAAAGAAATTGTTCAAAAGAGTTTAATTAGAATTTTTAAAATTTTAATAAAATTCATCTCTTGAATTTAGTAAAAATTTTAGAAGCAGTTCTATTATTATCAAATTTGTTGTTAAATTTCTTTGCAATAATTCGATGATTTTTAATACATTAATTTTAAAACTGAAAATATTTGAATAGAAAAATTATTAGAAAATTTAGGACCGCAATATTATTACGTTTTAATAATTTAATTAAGTGAATTTAGTTTAATTGCATTTCTTAATTTACTGGATAATCTAAAAAGTATTTAAATAAATTTTTAACAATTAAAATTCAGTTTTAAGCTAAATAAATAATTTTTTAATAATTAAAATTCAGTATTAGGGTTAAATTTACTAAATGAAAAAACGGAATAAATTTTTAATAATCGAATTAGTTACTTGATAATCAGAAATTTAATTAAACAAATTAAATTTAACTTGAACTAATCACTAATTAAGTGGATATTTTTACTAATTTAAATTTAAAGAGCGCAAGCGCAAAAATAAAAAAAATTCGTTAAAAAAATATTTAAAAAATTTCTTACATTTGAAAGTATTTTCAAAAATGTCCCCCCAATAAAATGAATACAGGAAAATGTAAAACAAAATCCTAAAACAAAAATTATAATTAAAGAAAATTATAAGTGTATTAAAAAATATATAGAACGATAAGTATCTTAAAAATAATTATTGTGCGTCTTAAGGAACACAACCGACAAAATAACTTTTATTTTATTATTATTATTTTTTTTTATTTCAAAAGTCTAGATAATGTTTCCGGTGAAATATCAGAATAACATTGTAAATTAACATACTGTCGATTATAATACATGAACGCACATGTGTTCGATACTCTAAAATCATATATATTTGTGTCACGCGACCAGCATCGTATAATTGACTATGTATGCGTATACTTTTTACTATTGTATTCCCGCAGCTTGTTAATTTGTTAGCGATTAATTCCATATATTTCTCAAACGTTTCCTTTTCAATACATTTTTTTCCTTTTTCTCCTCATTTTTTTTTTTTTTTTTTGGCTCAATTATATTTTTTTTGCTGTTTTTCTAAAGGCGTGTTTACATAAATTGCGGAATATTCAATCTCTCTCTCTCTCTCTTATTATCAAAATTTTAATTTTTAAATTATTTTCTTATTATTATCAAATTTATTTATATTTCTTATTATCAAATTTAAAAATTAAAATTAAAATTAAAAATTTGATAATAAGAGAAAGAGAGAGAAAATATTTCGTGTCTGGTGATATTTTAAAAATACTCCGCGGGGAATAATACTTGATCTAGGGCAACCGAGACAAATTCAATCCGCATTGAAAAAAAAAGTGGCGACGAACTGCCGCATTTTTACGTTAATGTATATTCGCACAGCTGCCAAATTTTCACCCTGCTGGCGAAAAAAATTTTTATTTTTAATCTGCAATATATATGTTTATAACAATTTTTCGCCTCAGTGCCAAAGAATATATTTGTCAAAATGTTAATAGATTTTTTCTATTTAAAAAAAAAACAAGATTTGTCATCTTTTTCGATTTCAATTTTCCCTTTCATTCTTTGTAGAGATTTATTTATTTTCCTCCTTCATTCATATTTAGATATGCGTAAACAATTATTTATTTCGTCTTATTCTGTATAATTTAAACTTTACTTTAATTGTTTTTTCTTTTACAATAATTTTGTTTCTATTTTTCTCTATTACAATGATTTTATTTTTTTCTTTTACAATGATTTTATTTTTTTCTTTTACAATGATTTTTTTAGTTTTTTTTCTATTACAATGATTTTTTTTTATTTTTTTCTTTTACAATGATTTTGTTTTTATTTTTTTCTTTTACAATGATTTTTTTTTATTTTTTTCTTTTACAATGATTTTTTTTGATTTTTTTCTTTTACAATGATTTTAAAAAAACTTTTTTTCCTTTTACCATGGAGAGCAAAAAAAAGTCAACCTTTTCTCAGTATAAATATTTTGGCTCCGACATAATAGCTTTCGATTTCGAACGAAAGTGAAATCTACTTGTGGAGTTTCGAAACGTTGACACTGAGCCCGTTGACTCTGCAATTCTATATAAACACCTACAGTAAATTTGGCCACCGGTGTAAATAACGAGCTAATTCAATTCTCAATGAGGAAAATTATGTAAAAGCGCTGTCGCTTTTTTTTTTTTTTTTTGCAAAATCTCTCTTCAATTTTCGAGAGGAATAATTATAGTTACAAAAATTGGAAATTAAATCCCCTTGTCAAAATTTTACGCATATATACAAAACGAAAGTCGTCCACTACTTTTCGAATAAAAAAAAATAACTTTAAATTGTATTCTTCTTATAATTTAAAAAAATTATTTCAATTTAGTGACGAAATTACTGTAAATATTAATTAATACAGAAGAATGTTGTTTATTTTGTTATTGTTTATTATTTAATTTAGCTTTTTATTATTTATTCCTCTATTTGACTGTTTTTTAATAGGTTTAAATTTTTTTCCAATTATTATTGTTTTTTTATTTTTTTATTTACTTTATTTATTATTTACATTTATTTATTTTATTTATCTTTATTATTTAATTTTTCTTTTTATTATTTATTCCTTTCTTTAATTATTTGTCTTTTTATAGGTTTAAATTTGTTTTTCAGTTATTATTGTTTTTCAATTATTATTGTTTTTTTATTTATTTATTTTATTTATTATTTTTTTTATTTTATTTACCTTTATTATTTATTATTTATTATGTAATTTACCTTTTTATTATTTATTCCTTTATTTGATTAATTTTTTTTTGATTAATTGATTTTTTTATAGCTTTAAATTTGTTTTTCAATTATTTTTGTTTTTTTTATTTTTTTATTTAGTTTATTTATTATTTACATTTTTTTATTTTATTTAACTTTATTATTTATTATTTAATTTACCTTTTCATTATTTATTCCTTTATTTAATTATTTGCCTTTTTATAGCTTTAAATTTCTTTTTCAGTTATTATTGTTTTTCAATTATTATTGTTTTTTTATTTATTTATTTTCTTTATTATTTATTTTTTTTATTTTTTTTTTATTTTATTAACTTTATTATTTATTTAATTTACCTTTTTATTATTTATTCCTTTATTTGATTAATTGATTTTTTTTATAGCTATACATTTTTTTTCAATTATTATTGTTTTTTTATTTTTTTATTTATTTATTTCATTTATTATTTACTTTTTTTTATTTACCTTTATTATTTATTATTTAATTCTCCTTTTTATTATTTACTCCTTTATTTGATTATTTGTCTTTTTATAGCTTTAAATTTGTTTTTCAATTATTATTGTTTTTTTATTTTTTTATTTCTTGTTATTTATTATTATTTATTATTCTTTCTTGTTATTTATTATTATTTATTATTATTTATTTTTATTTATTATTATTTATTTTTATTTATTTTTATTTATTATTATTTATTATTATTTATTATTATTTATTTTTTTATTTATTATTATTATTTGCTATTTAATTTACACATTTACGAATAAAAAACGAACAGTATAAATAACCGACCGAAATAAAATAGATTTGAAACAAAACAAAAAAAAAAAATGAACGAGAAATGTCGAGAATTTCAATTATTCGAGTTGTTTATGCGTTTATATTATACGGGAAGGTGATAATAAATTTTTTGAACTTTATAAAGCAATCTCGATTTGTGAACGACACGGCGCGGTGGCGGCATTGGGAACGCGAAGCTGTTTGGTGCGACATAGTGGGGTCTACCCGTTACCAAATCGGTGTGGCGTAACATTTTGCTTATTCACGTTCGATTATACAATCCGGCACACTTTTACTCGCTGGTCTCTCTTGAATATGTACTGCACTCACCGCACTCTGTATATTGTGGGCCGCAATAACATTTCATATACATACATACATATACTAATAAAAAAAAAAAAAAAACGCTAAAGCGCGCTCGAAGCGCTAGCGAAATTGAGGCCGTTTCGCGATACACTCTCGTGCGCAATTAATGTCTCTATTCGCCTTTTTAATTCCCCACGCATAAAAGTGAAAACACGATTTTTCCTTTCTTCCCCCGTTTTTCTTTCTTTTAACGCACCAAGAAAGTTTATTTAAATATTTAATTTATTAAGAGAAAAAAATAAAACCAGAGTCAAATTTTCAACTTTAGTCAACTTTAGTCAACTATTAGTCAACTTTCAGTCAACTTTCAGTCATACAAACTGAATGAAAAATACCGGAAGTAATAAACGAAAGATTAGCAATTTTTCCCGCTCATTGCTTTCTTTTTTTTCTTTTTCTTTTTTAATTGAGTCGCGTCCTAATAAAATCGAGTGTCCTAGGGGATTTATATTTTTTTCTGGGTGAATCCTCTTAAGATTGGAGGTCTCTCTTACTTTATATTGAAGAAATAGAACACAGTTGAAAGTCTAATAGTTGTTAAAAAATGTAAAGGGTTTCCTATTCGTTCGACTTTTTTCTTTCAATTCTTTTTCTTTTTTTTTCTTAAAAAAAAAGTTGAAGGAAGTGAATCTAGGTTGTCGATACCGATGACAAAGAAGTGGGTCACGAGCAAACATATTCCAACTTGTCAAACAATATATACAATTGACACCTTTCTTCTTCTTCTTCTTCTTTTTTTAGAAAGAAAATAACTATATGTTTACATAAAAGGCGTTTTAATTGAATTTTTATACGATTTAGAAATAGGTATTTGTTTGTTTACGATTTCATTGATAGGGAAATGTGATATCAGTGATCACTTGGTTTTTTTTTCTTCTCAATTTCGATAATCGACTTTTGCCCCAGATATACTTTCACTTTTTCTTTTATAATGCGTGGCGTTTTTAAATTTGTTCGGTTTATCTTAATCGACCTGATTTTTACGTAAGGCCCGATTTCAATTTACCGAATGGGAAAAAAAAGAAGATTACGCACTCGCTTTTCTGTTTTAATATTTTATAATACGAATTTATTTCAATTCGGTTTTTTTTCTATTTCTTGGCAACTTTTTCCGCTTCTTGGCGTCCTTTTCGTTTTTCAAAATTTTATTTTCTACCCGAAAAAATCGAAAATACTTTCGCGCGTATAAAATAAAAATGTGTAATGCAAACATCTGCGAGGAAAGATTGTATCGCATCTCGAAATAGAAGAGAAATTAAAAGTGGAAAATCAGATTTGAATCTCTGTCAAAAAAATGTCCGCCACCTGCTTTATTTATATAAATATTTTTTTTTAAATAAAGTGCAATTGAATCATCTGCTGCTTTCACTTTTGTAATTCTTACTCCAACTGCTAAAAATTCATCATTAATACACTGAATTGAAGCAATTAATTAGTCTTAATAGTTGAAAGTAAAAAATGATTACAACCACTCGTTTGGAGAGATGCATAAAAATATTATCACACTCGCATTATGTTTTCATTATCTAATCACAAAATTTAGTGTTTATATTACGCAGGAGATTACAGACACAATTCTCTCGCAAAATTTTTCCTAGTGTGAGAATATTTTTAGTCTCGCGGCTTTAAAAAATTCACTCGTCGATTTTTTAAAATATTTCTATTCTATTCTTCTTGTCTCGGTTTTGAAAAATTTACTCGTCGATTTATTAAAATATTTTTATTCTTCTTGTTTCGGTTTTGAAAAATTTACTCGTCGATTTATTAAAATATTTTTATTCTTCTTGTTTCGGTTTTAAAAATTTACTCGTCGATTTATTAAAATATTTTTATTCTCCTTGTTTCGGTTTTAAAAATTTATTCGTCGATTTATTAAAATATTTTTATTCTCCTTGTCTTGGTTTTAAAAATTCATTCATCGATTCATTAAAATATTGTTTAATGTTTTAATAAATCGACTGGTAAATTTTTAAAACCAAAACTAAAAAAACGAGAATGTTTTAATAAATTAAATTTTTAAACCCACAGTAAAAACACAAGAATATTTTAATAAATCAACGAATAAATTTTTAAACCCATAGTAAAAACAGAAGAATATTTTAATAAATCGTCGAGTAAATTTTAAAACCCCCACTAAAGAAACAAGAATATTTTAATAAATCGACGAGTAAATTTTTAAACCCAAACTAAAGACACACTTTAATTATATGTTTATAAATAAATTACGAAACAATATTTTTGCAAAGCGACTTGTAAACTCGATTAACATCCTTTTTTTGCTTATTTTTTGGAAAATTTGGTTTTTTTGTGGGAAATCGAAGAAAAAATTGTTTATGATAAAAAAAATTGAATACTCACGGGAAGGTGGCTGACGATAGTGTAGATGTTGCAAATTTGGTGGTTGGTGAAGGTGGTGGTGGTGTGGAGGTCCCATCGACGGTCCCATTCCATGGTTACTGTGCTGATGGTGTGGCGAGCTGCCTCTATGGGGATGATACTGAGACGGATGATGTTGATGGGGATGAAATGACGGTGGCAAAAATCCCGTCGTCGAGGGATAAACACCTGGACTGTGACACGCCGACCTTCCCAAGGCTGCTGAAAGTCATTCAATTTTCATCAATACAGTCAATTTCGCAAAAAATAATAAAAAAAGAAACGTAAATATATAAATTTACGTTTCTTTTTTTATTCATTCTCTTCTCTCTTCTAAATTTTGTCTCTATTATTTTTTTTTACTTATTCCACTTTTATTTCGTTCGCGAGACTTTATTTGTATTATTTCTTTACACTTCTTTTTTTTTCTTTCTTTTTATTATTATTATTAGTATTATTATTATTACTATTATTATTCTACAAGTTAACATTTTTTGAATTATTTTTCCAAAAGAAAAATATGCAATAAAAAAAATTTCTCATATTCTCTACGTTTCGAATTAGGAACTGACTTTTGCTTTTAAATTGACAAATTTTACTAATAAATGATCGTATCTACTAATAGTTGGTAATTTCTGAAATTAGAATTAGAAAAATTTACTAATTCATGGGGCTAAAGTTTTGAACGTCCAAATGAAAGAAATTTATTTTCACCTTAAGTTTGTTTAAAAATTATTGTCAAACAAAGAATAATAATTGAAATTAAACAATATTTAGTTTAGAATTAATTGTTTTGGGTATCCATTGTTTTAATCTAAAAAAATATTTTTTTTTTGTAAATAAAATACAAATTAGAATTTTAAAAAATATTGTCGTTCATTTGAACGTTCGAAACTTTAGAAACAAAAGTCTGTCTTTACTTAATTCGGTAAACATTTTTGTTCATCAAAATTTAGAAAGTAATTGTATTAATTAATGATCCCCAAGTTTTAAACGCGTTCAAATGAGGGAAATATTTTTTATTGACAATATTTTGATAAATTACTAATTAGAAAAAAAATTTTAAACTCAAATTTTACATTTTGAAACTCAGTAACTAATTTTTTTTTTCATAGCAAAACAATTGCAATAAAAATTTAATTTGTAGAAGAAATAAACAAATTTCGTTCAGAACGCTTTTAATAAAATTACTTATCAGAAAGAAAGGTAAAAACTCAAAGTTTACATTTTCGAACTCAGTAATTATTTTTTTTTTCACAGCAAAACAATTGCAATAAAAATTTAATTTGTACAAGAAATAAACAAATTGCGTTCAGAACGCTTTTAATAAATTATTAATCGCAAAAAAAATTAAAAACTCAAATTTTACATTTTGGAACTTATTAATTTGTTTTCAGTAATTAATTTTTTTATAGTGACGCAAAATTTAAAAACTCAATGCTTACATTTTGGAACTTATTAATTAATTTTTTTTCAGTAATTAATTTTTTTATAGTGACGCAAAATTTAAAAACTCAATGCTTACATTTTGGAACTCGGTAATTATTTTTTCTTTTCACAGCAAAACAATTGCAATAAAAATTTAATTTTGAAGAAATAAACAAATTTCGTTCAGAACTTTAGGATCTTGTTAATTAAGGGACTTAGTAATTAATAATTACGATTTACAAATGGTAATAATTTTCGAAAAATCCCCATAAGCGGGAAATTACTGTACAATAAACGTTATTACTTCTCTGAAACCGTTCAATTAAGATTCTTGGGACAAAAAGGCAATTTTAGCAAAAAGAAAATTCTTTTTCTTTTTCTTTTTTTTGGTTTCTCTCTCTCTCTTTCTCACTTTTCCTCGATCTTTGCAGAAGAGAAAAGAATGACGACTCGAAGAATAAAACAAACATTTCTTAGCCGCACTGGGAGATAATTGAAGTGGATGAAAAGTTGATGGTTGCTGGTATCTATACAGAGAGGATAGTAAAGTGAATTATATTGCTTAGAAGAAAAGAATGTCGAGCAGTTAGAGAGAGAGTGGAATTTGATGGTATTTTTCTCCTTTTTCTGCGCCGATGCGATGATGAGCTTGCAATTCACCAAGAGAGAGAGAGAGAGAGACTATACTCTCGCGGTAGTGGAGTAATAATGGTTTGCCTAGTTTCCTCAATCTCCCGCGTGTATACTCACCTGCTGTCAGGTGAGAGTGATGAGACGATGCGAGGCTCGGCTGGAGGGACGAGTTCGGATTGAGCCTTGCTTTTAAAAGGAGATTCGCGTCCTCGTTACCGCCAGAGGATGTGCTCGACTCAACGTCGCTGACTCCGCTGTCCGCTGGACTTGCTGGCAGTGATCCGCTTCCTGAGTTTTCCAAGTTGATTTTTTTTTTTTTTGATTTCCGGAAAAATGAAAGCAGAAAAAAATTAATTAGAACATTTCTTTACAGATATTGTTAATAATAATGCTATTTTACTATTTATTACATTTACATTATTTACATTATACTTTATTTTTGTTCAATTTCGGAGACAAAAATCGCCAATGGAAAATTTGAATTTGAAGAAAAGAAAAAAACGAGGAAAAGAAAAAAAGGAAGAAAAAAAGGAAGAAGAGATAAAAAGGAAGAAGAGAAAAAAATAAAGAAGAGAAAAAAATAAAGAAGAAAAAAAGAAAGAAGAGAAAAAAAGAAAGAGGAAAAAATAAAGAAGAGAAAAAAAGAAAGAAGAGAAAAAAAAGAAAGAAAAGAAAAATAAGAATGAAAAGAAAAAAGGGAGAAAAGAAAAAAAAAATAAATAAAAGGGAAGGAAGAAAATAATTAAACCCAAACGGTGACTATAAAAAAAAATAAAGAATCAAGTGAAATCCGAGAAAATATTGACTGCCACAATTTCTTTGTATATATATTTTCTATTTTCAAGACTTAATCTACGGAAGTTGTATTAAGTTGGCAAAAGGTGTTCATTCAGTGGGTCGTAAATTAGCAATTTCTCGAGACTTTTCCATTTGTTGTAAGATCCTCAACGTGCGCGCGCGCGTATCCTGGAAGTGAAATTGTGAAATCAACGTTGGTTTCGCTTGGGTTGGTTGAAAAAAAAAAAAAAAAATACATACACACGTCTTTGATCGCGTCTATGAAAAGGCGCAAACAAGTAAATATTTTTGCACGTTCGCGACAAAAAATAAATTCATTTCTCCCATATTTATTATTGTATATAAGACCTTTATCGAACGTCCAAAAAATGAAACGTGTTTTCTGTGCATCGCGTCAATTAAAGCTATCTTTATGCAACTTTGCGAAGGTCATCCGGTCATTGGGTATGCATATTAAACTCGACTTCCCACGGTACTGAGCTTAAACGTCGCTTTAAACCTGTCCTCAAGGGTTTTTGCACGAGCCGAATATATACACACCATCGTCGAGAGATTATATTGCGAGAGAGAGCATTAAAATTCTCATCGCGATGAGCTTTAAACTCCTGCAGAAATTGATTTTCATTTCTTAAAGTGCCCTGCAAGTGACTTTTAACTTTGCGCTGTATTTTCGAAATTTGCGCAAATAATCGACGCTGGCAATTCTAATTCAAATTGCTCCAATATTTCTTTATTAACTATTATTATTATTCATGTATAAAGATTAATTTTAAACCATTTAATTCATTTTAAACAAGACCTTATTTAAATTAAATAAAAAAGTGAATAAAAAAAGTAAAATACACCCAGAGAAAATTATTATTCAAACCAAATATATTTTATTTGACTTAAATAAACTTATATTTGTCTCAGAACCAACTAGACTTTTTATTTGTTTTAAATAAAATTTATATTCGACAAAATAAAAATATGTATTTGAGTCACATAAAATTTTATTTAAACGAAATGAAATTTTATTTTAACTACACCCAAAGAAAATTATTATTTAAACCAAGTATATTTTATTTGACTTAAAAAAACGTATATTTGTCTCAGAACCAACTAGAATTTTTATTTCTTTGAATAAAATTTATATTTGTCATAAATAAAACATATAATTGAGATAAATAAAATTTTATTTAAACTAAATAAAATTTATTTGAAACAAATAAAAAGTCTAGTTGGTTCTGAGATAAATATACCATTTCTCTGGGTGTAAAAAGCAAAAATTAATTTTTTAACTGTGTAAAAAATTTATCTTTACTTTTGCGAGAAGAGCTTGTAATTTTAAATTAAAATTCTATATTTAAGTCAAAATTCTATACTTAAATTAAAATTCTATATTTAAGTTAAAATTCTATACTTAAATTAAAATTCTATATTTAAATTAAAATTCCATATTTAATTTAAAATTCCATATTTAAATTAAAATTCCATAAAAACAGTTTGTTTACAATAAACAAAACAAAAAAGTGGGGAGGGAAGAAGTGAATACAAATATAGTATTAATTTTGCGACTACTTTCGTTCGATTTCACAACTTTCTTCTTTTTCCTCTTCCTTCAAATAGTATATTCGCAACAATGAAAATCAAGTTCATTACGAGTATTAAAATATTAATTAATTACTCAAGCGTGAAATTCTGCGAAAATTGTGGAGGGGAGGGGGGGGGGGATATTGTTCGACATTCGCATTTATTGCCCATTCGTTATGGATGTTTTGTAAACTAAAAATATGCGGTTTTCTCTGACAATATAATTATCAAGTGCGCGCCGTTTTATTTTATGCGCGAAAACTCCTTTCGCGACAATTACAACTTCCGGTTATTGCTAACTAATTTCTGACAGTCGCGTATTTTCATTGAAAACAATTAGTTTATGGCCAATTCACTTAATATAAATTATTGTATATAAATTAAATAGATTCATTATATTTATTAATAATTAATAAACAGTTTTGTTTTTTTCTTTTATTGAGAATTTAAGCGAAAGAAGAATTTTAATTTTTTATTCGTAATCTGATTATGTTTAATTATTAATTAATTATTATTAATTTCGATCATAATTATCATAATGATTATCATAATAATGAACAATTAATAAATATTATTAAAAAAATGGAATATTTATGATATGTGATAAATAAAAAATAAACAAATTCTTGATTCGTTACAAATAAATAGTTAACAATGAAATTTTTTTTTAATTTGATAATTCGTTTAATTAGCAATTAGTTCAACTAATAATTAAAAGTTTGTTTAACTATATTTTTGATTAGCAAGTAACTAATTCAATTTTTTTAATTTAAGTCTATTTTTAAATTCAGTTAATTTACTTTAAAACTGCATTTTGATTATTAAAAATTTATTTAAATATGTTTTAGATTATCCGATAAATTAAAAAATGCAATTAAACTAAATTCACCTAATTGAATTATTATAACGTAATAATATTCCGGTCTTAAATTTTTTAATAATTTTTCTTTTCAAATATTTTCAATTTTAAAATTAATCTATTGAAAATCATCGAATTATTGCAAAGAAATATAACAACAAATTTGATAATAATAGAACTGCTTCTAAAAATGTTACTAAATTCTAGTAAAGAATTTTATTAAAATTTTCAAAAATCCTAATGAAATTCTTTTGAAGAATTTCTTTGAATTTTTTTTTAAACTAATGGAGTTTCCTTAAAAATTTTTAATTGGATATTTTGAAAGCAATTGGATTTTATGAAGAAGAATTTTATTAAAATTTTACTAAAAATAATTGAATTCTTCCGAAGAATTTATTAAAATTTTAAGAAATAAATAAAATTTATGAAAATATTTAAAATAATATTTGAATTCATCTGTGGAATTTAATTACAATTGTTTTGAAAAAAACTAAATTCGTGCAAAAATTTTACTATTTAAATTCAATTTCTATTAAAGTTAAATGAATTTTTGTAAAGATTTTATTATTTATAAAAATAATTGAAATGTTTCGAAGAATTTATTAAAATTTTCAGAAATAATTAAATTGGTATGAAGAATTTAATAGAAATAATTGAAAATGAAATTTTTTTCTTTTCTACAAATATTTTGACAATAATAATTGAATTATTTATAATGAATTAAAAAATTTTTTTGAAATAGAATTTGATATAAATTTTTGAAAATAATTAAATTCTTTCGTGTAATTTAATTTAAATTAAAAATAATTAATTTCCTTCGAAGAATTGTAGAATTTATAAAAAATAATTGAATTGTTTCGATGAATTTATTAAAATTTTAGGAAAAAATTGAATTTTTTCGAAGTGTGTTAAAAATATTTCTAAAAATTTGATCTCGACGAAGAATTTAATTAAAATTGTTTTAAAAATAATTGATTTTTTGGAAAAATATTACTACTTAACAAATAATTGAATGTTTAGAAGGATTTATTAAATGTTTAGAAAATAATTGAATTCTTTCGTGAAAATTTATTAAAATTTTTAAAATATGAACGGTAATAATTAATTTTGTACTTAATAAGTGTTTTAAAACTAATTTAAACCAATTGTTTAAAAAATAATTGAATTTTTGTAAATATTTTACTACTTAAAAAAATAATTGAGTTGTTTAGAAGTATTTATTAAATGTTTAGAAAATAATTCCATTCTTTCGTGAAAGTTTATCAAAATTTTTGAAAATATGAACAGTAATAATTAATTTTGTACTTTAGTGAATTTTTAAAAATTTTGACTAGAAATAATTTAAAAAATTTGATATTTGAAAGTAAAAAATTCTGTAATTTGTATAACAAGAAAAATTTTTTTTTAAATAATTCAATAACAACTAAAATGTGTGATAAAAATAAATTTTTCTGCTTTTGCTTTTAGAGTTATTGTATAAAATTGAGAATTTATTGGAAACAGTTACTGAATGCGATGAAATCTGAAATTTCGAAATTGAAAGAAAAAAACAGTTTTTTCCCGAATAAGTAAAGGGGAAAATGGAAGGGTTTTACCTGGAGTACTATTGTTTGCAATTGAGGCAGTGTAGGGTGGTTGACCCAATTGAGAATGATTGGCCATATGTCGGCCATAACCATTTTGCACACCCAGCGAATGCTGCTGAGAATGCTGGGAGAGGATACCATGCAGAAGACGATTTCCTGTCGTCGATCCAGGCTCAGCCTTAACAGGGGCCAAACCAAGTGCTTCCTTCTCTCCCGTGTCATGAGGCTGTATTTCCCTCGTGTCAACTGCAACAATAAAAAAACCATACAATTTAGATTTATTTTCAAAAAACCAAAAAAAAAAAACATTCAATTTTAATTCTACAGGAAAATATTAATTACCGATAATCGATTTGATATTAGAATTATTATTCATTTATTATTTATTATTATTATTTACTATAGCACGGTAAATCGTTAGGTATTAAAATAACACCAAAAAGGATTAAAATAATCCAATTTAGTGTTATTTTAATCCTTTTTGGATTTAATTTACCTTTTTGGTATTTTAATACCTAACGATTTACAGTGAGTAAATTATAATTATTAAATTTAGTGTTATTTTAATCCTTTTTGGTGTTATTTTAATACCTAACGATTTACCGAGAGTAAATTATAATTATTAAATTAGTATAGTAATTTAATAATTGTAATACGAAAGTATATTTTTTTTCCTAAACGGTAAAATAACAAAGGAAGAAAAATCACCTCGTGAAAAATTGCCCAATGCACTCGTTGGGATTGTACAATTTTCCGAAAGTTATACCATACTGCAAGACGAAACGAATTATTCTCATTACAAAATATTTGTTAGACATTAGGAAACATTTGAGGCTATTATTAAATAATAGTGGAAAAAAATATTTAATTCCGAGAAAAATGTAAGAATAATAGACAAATATTTCCCTCTCTCTCTCTCTCTCTCTCTCTCTCTCTCTCTCTCTCTGTCTCTGTCTCTCTTTCTATGATAGTCTAAATTTGCGTCACTTTCGGTGACACACGTCAATTTTTTTCTTGCGTGTCGTGACTCGCCTTCCGTTTTGCGGGTATGGAAGGAAAAAAGAGAGGAAAAAAAAGGGAAAGAGAGAAAAAAAATGAGTTCTCCAATAAGAGCCGCGGCGATAGCGCGTAGTCGCGGAGAGGAAGTGAAAGCCGTAGTCTCTCCTTGACCCACTGCAAAAGTTTCTGCCTTCCTTTCAGGCAGTGCCTCACCACCTCACCGGTGTGCGCGCTTGTCAGGTTCATTAAGCAATTTCTCAACCTGTCTTTTTAATCATATACCTCAAATGAGAAGAGGAACGTGGTGGCGCTTTATTCAAATTATTTTATTAGTATAGCAGTAGTAGACTGAAAAAAAAATTTACTTGATTCAAATAACCGATTATTTGTCTATTATCAAATAAATATTTACTTGAATCAAATAATTTTTATTTGAATCAATTAAATATTATTTGCTTCAAAATTTCAAATACTGAAATATTTGATTCAAATACAATTTATTTGATTTAAATCAAATTTATTTGATTCAAGTGAATATTTATTTGATTCAAATAAAAATTATTTGATTCAAGTAAATATTTATTTGATAATAGTCAAATAATCGGTTATTTGAATCAAATCAATTTTTTTTCAGTGTAAAGGTATACATCTCTATTACTAAAAAAACTACTAAAAAAAGTACTAAAAAAACATCGTAAGAAAAAAAAAAGAAAATGAAAAAGAGAGAGAGAGAGGGCGACGATTAGAAGGGAAAATTGTTATATTATAATGCCGCTCCTCCACGAAAGCTTGGGGCCAATCGTTTTCATGACAATCGAGTGAGTGTGTCATAACACCGTGAGAAGAATCGCTATATTTTGCTCCTTGAGCGTGATATTGCAGAATAACAACGCCAAGGCGAAAATCATCTTGATCTTTCCTCGGACCTCGAAATACCGATGCAAATGTATTTTATTTTCTCTAATAAACGTTATTATGCAAACGCCGTTATTTTATTATACATTCAAATACCAAAACTAATAACTATTATAATCAAAATAGATAATATTATATATTAATATATTAATATTATATATCAATATATTAATATTACATATTATATATTAATATATTAATATTATATATTAATATATTAATAAATATATAATATATATAAAAATATAAAATAAAAAATTTATTTTGTTCAAAACAGCAATATTGAAACGAAATAACCCACAAAATTCCCATCAAATAAAAATCCAGTTAAAAATACTTTTTCTTCAAATCAGAAAAACATGTTATGAATTATAATCACTTATGGAATTTCCGTTTGCTGCGAATTTTTTAAAGAAACCATTTTAAAAAACCCATTTCTCCAAAGTGGTTTTTTGGTATTTTAAAACATTGGTTTTTTTTAAGAAAAGTTGTAATTTATAGTTTTAGTCACTAGAGTTTTCATTCAATAGGAGTTTCAATCATTTAATGTTTCAATTGTTTGGAGTTTAAATCATTAGATGTTTAAATTATTAGAATATTCAATTGTAATCACTGGAATTGTAAACATTTCAAGTTTTAATCATTAAGAGTTTAAACCATTTGAAGTTTCAATCATTAGGAGTTTGAATCATTTGAAGTTTCAATCATTAAGAATTTAAATCATTTGATGCTTCACTCGTTAGGAGTTTAAATCATTTAAATAGTTTTAATTGTTTGGAGTTTAAATCATAAGGAGTTTTAGTCACTAGAGTTTTCAATCATTAGGAGTTCGAATCATTTAAAGTTTTAATTGTTAGAAGTTTAAATAATTTTGAAGTTCTAATCATTCGAACTTTCAATCATTGGAATTGTAATCATTTAAAGTTTTAATCATTAAGAGTTTAAACTATTTGGAATTTCAATCATTAAAAGTTTTAGTCACCGGAAGTTTCAATCATTAAGAGTTTATATCATTTGATGCTTCAATCATTAAGTGCTTAACACAAAGAAAAAAGCTCCAATTATTAAGAATTTAAATCTTTTGATGCTTCAATAATTAAGAATTTAAATCCCTTGATGCTCCAATCATTAAGAGCTTTAACCATTTGAACTTTCAATCATCAGAAGTTTTACTCGCCAAAAATTACTACTCCAAATATGTTAAATAGTAACTACTAAAAAATAATAAATTAATAAAAATTACTAAATAAAAATAATAATATTCCTTAGCATCTAAGATACATTTGCAACTAAATACACTTGACAAAAAAGTTCGAAACATAAAGTTAAAAAATTGCACGCAGTTGAGGAAAGAAAGACAAAAGTGGGTCATCGGATGGTAAATGGAAGAATAAAAGCGGAAATTAATTGAAGAAAAAAAAACAGTGATGTATATATTGATATTGTTCGTTTTCAATTTCTTTGTGTCGATTGTTACATTATGAATGGAGGAGAGAAATTCTCATCAACGTGAAAGTATAAATGTATATATAGAGAGAGAGAGAACAAGACTTCTTCAGGCGCTATTATGAGAATTCGTTATCATTCGAATTATCTTCGCGAGTGATTAATCGATTGAATTAGAAAGCAGATACGAGTGTACATCGGAAACGTAATAGGTGAGTTCAAGGTCTTAGAATTATACCGAAATGCACATATATCGTCTTATCTAATTCGTTACGCGATTTTCAAGATTGTATTTATTTTCTATTGTTTCTAGACAATAAGGTTTGGTTTTTTTTTAAAGAATTGTATATTTTTTTCAGTCTTCATTCCGGTCATCATAATACTCTTTAGGTATTATTTTCTTTAGGTCATCATGTTTCAATGATGATTAATTATTGAAGCATCAAATGATTTAAACTCTTAATGATTGAAGCATCAAATGATTTAAATTCTTAATAATTGAAGCATCAAATGATTTAAACACTTAATGATTGAAGCATCAAATGATTTAAACTCTTAATGATTGAAACTTCCGGCGACTAAAACTTCCAATGATTGAAACTTCAAATGGTTTAAACTCTTAATGATTAAAACTTGAAATGATTACAATCCCAATGATTGAAAGTTCCAATGATTAAAACATGAAATTATTTAAACTCCAAACAATTAAGACTTTAAATTATTTAAACTCCTAACGATTGAAGCATCAAATGATTTAAACACCTAAAGATTGAAGCATGAAATTAAACTCTTAATGATTCAAACTTCCAGTAACTAAAACTTCTGATGATTGAAGCTTAAAATGGTTTGAACTCTTAATGATTGAAGCATCAAATGATTTAAATTCTTAACAATTGAAGCATTAAATGATTTAAACTCTTAATTATTGAAGCATCAAATGATTTAAACTCTTAATGTTTAAAACTTCAGGTGACTAAGACTTTTAATGATTGAAACTTCTAATGGTTTAAACTTTTAATGATTAAAACTTCAAATGATTAAAACTTCAAATGATTTAAACTCTTAATGATTAAAACTGGAAATGATTACAATTCTAATGTTTCAAAGTTCGAATGATTAAAACTTCAAAATTATTTAAACTCCTAACAATTAAAACTAAATGATTCGAACTCCTAATAATTGAAAACTCTAGTGACTAAAACCAATAATGATTTAAACTCCAAACAATTAAATCTTTAAATGATTTAAACTCCTGATTGAAAACTCTAATGACTAAAATTCCTAATCATTAAAACATCTAATGATTTAAACTCCAAACAATTAAATCTTTAAATGATTCAAACTCCTAATGATTGAATACTCTAAATAAAAAACTCTAAATAAAAAACTCTAAATAAAACTCTAATCTAAAACTATAAGTTACAACTTTTCTGAAAAAAACAATATTTTAAAATACCAAAAAAACCACTTTGGAAAAATGGGTAAATCTTTGAAAAATTCACAGCAAACGGAAATTTGCATAAGTGATGATAATTACAGACAGGTACAATAAACCATAATAATGAACGTATATAGAAGAAAAGTCCCGTATTTGCGATAAATATTGCAAATGAAGTTGGAAGTGTAATTGTTCTAATATGGGGAAATAATACGTGAATAATTTTTTTCCCTCTTGTTTCATATATATATTCGACTTGCTGCACTACATAGACACACAAATACACACAGGTACATTAAAAACCGTAACCAATACGATTACAGAAGTTGGCGGATATAATTGCTTGATTACTATGTAGAGTTTATAGTTCCCTGTATTATAGTTTGAGGAGAAGTTCTTCTGTCCGAGTCCTCCTAGGGTTACTATAAAGTCGAGAAAGACGATCTGAAATTCACCCCAGATATTGTATATATTCTATGTATATATGAGGGTTGGATATTCGAGAAAGTCAGACGTGTTTTAGTTGTCCTGGCAAAACGACAAATAAAACACGCGGAATAAGTATATATATACATATACAGTCGATGTGAAAACCACTCGTTTCCTTCCTCGCCATATACGCGCGCAGCTATTACTCTCGTGTCACTTAATTATTCATCAGTTTCGTGGAAAATATTGCCGGGAGAGAAAAAAAATTTCAAATTCATATTTCTTGGGATTTTTATTTTTAATTTTATCCTGGCGACAAAAAAAAGTGTTGTAACTTCACTTGACGTGGAATTTAGAGAGAATTATTATAGGCCAGGAACGATTTTTTGGTTTTTTGATTTTGGTGACGAAACTTCTTTTATAAAATTATTGAATTTTTATGGAAATTCTTTGTTTTTTTTCTTCTTTATGAATTCTTTGTTTCGAATTTTCCAACTTGTAGAATGTACACGCGATTATTGAATGTTGCAATCGTAAGTTGCAACTCTTGTAAGCTGCAATCGTTGTAAATTGCAAAAGTTTTAAAATCGAAAGTTGTTATTATTTCAAGTTGTAATTGTCTCAAGTTGCAATTATTAGAACTTACGATCGCTGCTAGTTCCAATCGTTAAGAGTCGCAATCACTGGAAGTAATCATTCGCGAAGTCTTATTGCTTGCGTTTTTAATTTTTCAGACAAAGTTTTAGCCATATACTGGAAGTTTAAATCAGTCCTCAAATCATCTAATTTTTCAAAATCATTGACAGTTTTTATCCTAAATTATCAAAAGTTGTAATCCTTCATCGAAGTTCCAATCGTCCGAGGTCGTAATCATTCGAAGTTTGAATAATTAGAACTTACAATCTTTGGTATGGTTCGAATCATTAGAGGTTACAATCATTGGTATGGTTCGAATCATTAGAACCTACAATCATTGGTACAGTTCGAATCATTAGCACTTACAATCATTGATACAGTTCGAATTATTAAAAAGTATTTAACAAAACTTTCAAGTGCTAAACTAAAGTCCTTAAAACTCCCAACCAAGAATCGAAAAATCCTTAAAACTTCCCAGCATTGCAATTAAAAATCATTAAAAGCTGATCCAATCATCAGAACACGAAATCAAGTTCAGCGAAATAAAAGAATTAACACCATATAAATTTTCCCCGTGTGAGAATTTGTGGAAAGAAGAAATAAATTTATTTCTCGAAAACACCTGTTTCGCGAGAATGTTTCACATCTCCTCTGTGTGTGTGTGAACATTAAACCGACATGTTATACACTCGGTACGGTATGGAAGGCGAAAGTCAGGGTTGGATAGGTCTGGGTCGATCAATAATACATACGTGTAGTAACCAGAACCCTCTTCGACACCCTCTCATTTCCCGATACCAGCAAATTATCATGAAAGCTCTCGTCTCCTATAACCTCCACCTCTCTCTCTCCTGCCCTCTCATTCTTTCTCTCCTATTTCCTTTCGCTTTTTCCCCTGTTTCATTATTCAGTCTTCCGCTCCGATGTCTACCTATTATAATGACCCTCTTTAACTCTTGCTGTCTCAGCGAAATTATCTTCTTCTTCTTTTTATTTGTCGCCGGTACGATTCAAAATTCCCTCCTCAAAAACCGCGTGTCTCGCAATCAAAAATACATTTTCTCTTGCATTAAATATCGTCAATTTTTGTACTGCAAAAGGAGTTTTTCTTTAATGCTCGATTTTTACTTACTTTAAGATATTTGTTTTTATTTTCATTATTTTCGAAAGATTTTAGGTTTGAATTAATGAAGATTGAAATGATTACTGATTCCAATGATTGAAACTGTTAATGATTGAGAAACTTGAAATGGTTGTAAATTCCAATGATTGAATGTTTAAATGATTCAAACTCCTAATGATTGAAAACACTAGTGACTAAAACTGTAAATTACAAATTTTCTTAAAAAAAAACAATGTTTTAAAATTACCAAACACAATTCGGAAAAATGGGTAAATCTTTGAAAAATTTGCAGCAAATGGAACTTTGTTGCAAACAATTAAAACTTTAAATGATTTAAACTCCTAATGATTGAAGCATAAAGTGATTTAAATTCTTAATGATTGAAACTTCAAATGATTCAAAATCCTAATGATTGAATCTCTAAGTGATTAATGACTTTAAACTCTTCCTGTTTGCAACTTCTAATGCAACTTCTAATGTAACTTCTAATGCAACTTCTAATGCAACTTCTAATGCAACTTCTAATGGTTGAAACTTCGAATGATTCAAACTTAATGATTGAATCTCTAAATGATTTTAAACCCTTCATGATTCAAATTGCAAACGATTGCAACTTGTAATGATTGAAACTTTTAATGATTGAAAATCTTACTGATTCTTACTGATCTTCAAATGATTACAAGTCCCAACAAACATCAGTCAACAACTTCTTTTTCGCAACATGCAAATAAAACCGAATAATTAAAGTTAAATATATTTAAGTTCACTAAAAAATTAACTTTCAAAACAAGGGACGTTATTGCTCGATTTAAATATATCAAAAAAAAATTAATACTTTCTCATGTGATGAGAATGTAAAAAGAAAATAAAGGGGGAAAAAATGTTTGCGAAAAGAAGAAAGTGTCGATAAACATATATTTGATAAACATAGGAGTGTCCATCCTAAAAAAGCGAGTAGGTTTGACCTTGGTTAACCTTGATATGATCGTGGTCGCCGTCGACAACGAGACGAACCGTAGGGGCAAACGTCTAGCCTCATCGACCGACGCGACGCTCGTCGTCCATGCAAAAACTGCCATTATATATATGTATATATACGTGTATCTATATGTACACTATTAAAGAAATTTTTGTACGCAACCAACCTTTTCACTTCCTACGCGTCATTTCCTGCAGTTTGCGTCTCGTCTCTATACACACATATTTCCGGCATATATCGACGTGCAGATATATATACACACATCAGCTCGTTTATTTTATATACCGGAAAGGTCTTATCATTTCTCGTTCGTCCTAAATCTCGGTTTCTTCATGCAAAAAAAAAAAAATCAAGCGGAAAAAAGGGAAAAAATTTATAGCGTTGGATGTTCTTTCTTTTTTTGAGGGAAGACGATGAAGACTCCTGATGCAAAAGAATGTTTCGAAATTACCGAAGCGAATGTGCAAGGAATAAAAATTTTACTAAGAGAGTTGTGAAGCTCACTTCAAGTGATAACAAGTTCCAAAAGATTTAATCTTCTCATTCTAACATCTGATTCAACTTTCTGATTCAAACATCTGATTCAAATTTCTGATTCAAACATCTGATTCAAATTTCTGATTCAAACATCTGATTCAAATTTCTGATTCAAACTTGTGATTGAAACGCGCCTAATGATTAGAATTTCTCAGGTGATTGAAACTTCCGGGGATTAAAATTTCTAATGATTGAAACTTCGAATGGTTACAACTCTTAATGATTGAAACATCAAATGATTTAAACCCTTAATGATTAAAACTTGAAATGATTACAATTCCAATGATTACAATTGAAAGTTCTAATGATTAAAACATCAAAATCGTTTAAAGTCCAAAGAATTAAAACTTTAAATGATTCAAACTCCTAATGATTGAAACCTCTTGTGACTGAAACGCCAAATGATTAAAACATATCTAATAATTTTAACTGCAAACAATTAAAACTTTAAATGATTTAAATTCCTAACGATTGAAGCATCAAGTGATTTGAACTCTTAATGATTGAAGCATCAAATGATTCAAACACTTAATGATTGAATCTCTAACTGATTTTAAATTCTTTATGATTGAATCTCTAACTGATTTTAAATTCTTTATGATTCAAACTTCCGGTGACTAAAACTCTTAATGATTGAAGCATCAAATGATTTCAACTCTTAATGATTGAAGCATCAAATGATTTCAACTCTTAATGATTGAAGCATCAAATGATTCAAACTCTTAAAGATTGAAGCATCAAATGATTCAAACACTTAATGATTGAATCTCTAACTGATTTTAAATTCTTTATGATTCAAACTTCCGGTGACTAAAACTCCTAACGATTGAAGCACCAAAAGATTTAAATTCTTAATAATTGAAGCACCAAATGATTTAAATACTTAATGATTGAAGCACCAAATGGTTTAAACTCTTAATGATTGAAACTTCCGGTGACTAAAACTTCCAATGATGGAAACTTTAAATGGTTTAAAATCTCAATGATTAAAACTTGAAATGATTACAACTCCAAATTGAAAACTTGTCTGGTTCATGTTTATTAAAATTACAAATGATTGCAACTTCCATCGATTGGAACTTTTGATGACCCAAACTTTTACTGATTGTAGCTTCAGATGACTACAAGTCCCAATGATCAAATTTTAAATGTTCCTGAATTACAAATAATGCAAAATGTTAATGATTCCAACTTCCGATGATTATAAATTGTGTTCGAATTTACAGCCATACAGTTGCACCGACCGATGGAACTTTCAAGAATCGCTCCCCAATTATAAGTCGAAAAACATAAAAAGAAGATTAAACGAAAAGAGAAGGGTATAATTTTTCAATTCTTTTTTTTTTTTCATTAAAGAAAGGAGAGCTCTTTGGAATATTTCCGGCTCTCAAGTCGTTATATAGGTGTAGTACGTAAGGTCAGCATTTGTCTGGAGAACAGACGCGCAACTTTCTCGTTTGGCGTTCGCGAGTATTATAGGTCCAGCACGTGCACATATTTACAGTTTCGGGCGATGAGTTAAAAAGTGTAAGTGAGAAGGTGTATATATATATATATATTTACGAGTCGCGGCCGTGTCTGGCATTGCGTAACGGTAACGACTCTCTCTTTCGATGTGACATCACATGTCCGATGTCGGTCGGTCGGCACTCCATCGGTTCTTTCAAGTACACACGCAGGTATATTGTGACTATATACCCGTATAACCATACCTGTCCCAGAAACGAGCGCAAGGTACTCACTCACACAAACTTATATTTATATTTCAGGTGCGCGCCCCACCTGTGCAACATTGCAAAAATTAATGTTCGCCTCTTCCTTTTTTTGCATATTTATTTATTTATTTATCTTGCCTTCTCATTATTTCATTAAGAACACCGGATATCGAAAATTCCCCCAATTAACACTTCCCGCAGATGCTGCAATTTATTTTTTATACCATAAATTTGCATCGCGGCGTTTTTTTCAATTCTACCATTTCTCAAACTGAAGATAAAAGTAATTGGGAAATTATTCCTTTTAAATCAAGTTTCAATCATCAGAAGTTTTACTCGCTGAAGGTTTCAATCATTAAGAGTTTAAATCATTTGATGCTTCAATCATTAAAAGTCTTAGTCACCTGAAGTTTTAAACATTAAGAGTTTAAATCATTTGATGCTTCAATAATTAAGTCTTTAAATCATTTAATGCTTCAATTGTTAAGAATATAAATCATTTGATGCTTCAATCATTAAAAGTCTTAGTCACCTGAAGTTTTAAACATTAAGAGTTTAAATCATTTGATGCTTCAATAATTAAAAGTCTTTAAATCATTTAATGCTTCAATTGTTAAGAATTTAAATCATTTGATGCTTCAATCATTAAGAGTTCAAACTATTTTAAGTTTCAATCATCAGAAGTTTTAGTTGCCGGAAGTTTCAATCATTAAGAGTTTAAATCATTTAATGCTTCAATCATTAAGTATTTAAATCATTTGTTAAATCATTTGATGCTTCAATCGTTAGGAGTTTAAAGCATTTAAAGTTTTAATTGTTTGAAGTTAAATTATTAGATGTTTCAATCATTAGGAGTTTCAGTCACTAGAGTTTTTAATCATTAGAAGTTTGAATCATTTAAAGTTTGAATTGTTAGGAGTTTAAATAATTTCGAAGTTCTAATCATTAGAACTTTGAATTGTAATCATTGGAATTGTAATCATTTCAAGTTTTAATTATTAAGAGTTTAAATCATTTGAAGAACAATAAAAAGTCGAATTATATTGTTAACTCCGAGGCAAATTTCGATCCGACTTGGCCTGATGTTTCTGTTGTTTCTGATGTTTCCGACTCAATGTTTCATTTAAAATTCAGTTTTTTTTTGAAAGTATAAAATTAATAAAGCGCGAATCAAGATGATGCGAAAAAATTAGATCAAGTTTGATACCATTAGCATTGTAAGAATTTAACGACAAAATTAACAAACAAAATTTAGTAGCACAAAAATACCATCACGGAAAGAAAAAAATTGACTATAGAAAATTGTTTTGAATATATAAATGTCCGATTTTCGATTGAAAGTAAAATGTAAGAAAGTTTCACTACATGGATGTAAAGGACAAAAGATTATTCCAGACGATGTGGAATAAAAGTGAAAACGTCAAATGGAGGGCCATGAAAGAAATGAGAAATATAAAAAGGAAGTGGTCAACGTTACTCTCTGGTAAAGACGGCAGTGTATATACATAGCAACAAAAGATCTAAAGTGCTTGTATTCAAAGGAGCTACGTAGCTAATAAGCTTTCTTGGCTTATAGATATAATATATATGTATTTATGTGTATACAAAAACTTACGAGGAGAAAGAAACGTTCTAATATACATACATATATAAACACAAACCTTAGAAATTAGAAATTTCTTTTTTCTCTCCTTCCTGATATAACGTTACTGCCTATTTCAACACTGATTCAAATATGATAAAATAATTCCCAGCAGAAACGGTGTGGGTATATATGTAATTTACTGATTTTTATCCATTTTTCCATTTTTAATAAGTCTGTATGTAAATAGTCATAATCGTACATGAGAAAAAAGTTTTACTTTAAAAAAAAGTATTCTAGGAAGTATCAAAATTAAAATAAATTTTTATTAATAAAATAACAGTTATTTAATTGATAATAATTATATAATTATATAATTAATTAATTATAAATTATTTATATATAATTAATAATAATAATAATAATATAACTTATACCCTTTTCAAATTCCCTGACTTTTCCAGGTTTTCCAAATTAAAAAACGCAATTTTTCCAGGTTTTTTTAACAACATTACACTGTTAATTTACAGAAAGTGAATTTATCATTCGGTTTACAAATATTAAATAAGATACCAAAAAGTTGGATTAAATGAAAAATTGATCAAGATTTTTGTTATCAATTTTATACTTTCAAGAGAACTGTAATAATTATTCATTTGAAAATTATTGGAAAACCGAAGAATTCAATTATTTTCAAAACGAACATAATTCTTCGCAAAAATCCAATTATGTTCCAAAATTGCCAAAAATTCCCGGCAAAATTTAAATAATCTTTACAAATAATAAAATTTTTCTCCAAACTTCAAATTATTTTCCAAAATTTCAGTCAAATTCTTGGTAGAATTTCAATTATTTTTTAAACACAAAATGTTCATGAAATTTCTAGAAAAATGCAATTATTTTTAAAAAATTTTATTAAAAATGTTTAATAGAATTCAATTATTATTTAAAAATTTGTTGAGTTCTTCATGACAATTGAATTTTAAAAAAAAGTTCAATTATCTAATAAAATGTTTATTTTTCGAGTTTAATAAATGAATTCTCGTAGAATTTTCAAATAAATATTTTTGAATATGATATTCAATTATGTTCAAAAAATTTTTCCTGAAATATATTTTTAATTCAATATTTATTTGAAAATTCTATAAGAAAACAATTATTTAACTACAAAAATAAACAATTAATTAAATAATTGAATGTTTCTTAAAATTGAATATACGAAGAAAATTTTATCAACATTCATTTATTATGTTTCTTATTATTATTATTATTACTATTATTTTTTTTTGTCAAGAGACAAATTTTAAAAAAACTTTAAGAATAATTTCATTTTTCGAGAAATTCGACGAAAATCTTGTATATAGAAAATAATTGAAATTCTGTCTAAGAATATTATTAAATTTTTTAAAAATAATTGAATTTCGGAGAAAAATTTTATTATTTATAAAGACAATTTAAATGTTGACAAGAATTTTTGTAAATTTTCAAAATATAATTGAATTTTTGCGAAGAATTATTTTTCACGTTTGAAAATAATTGAATTCTTCAGACTAATTTTACTAAACTTTTGGTTTAAATAATTGAATTGTTTTGTGAAATTTTATTTAAATAGCGAACATTGAAAATAATTGAATTTTGAAAACTTTTTGAATTCAATTAAACTTATACGAAGAGTTTTATTCAAATTATTTTGAAAAAATTGAATTGTTATAATATAAGTTCATTGAAATTTTTGAAAATAATTTAATTCTTTAAAGAATAAATAACAAAAATTGAAAAAAATAATTGAATTTCTGAGAAGAATTTTACTTCTTCAAAAAATAATAATTTTCTCGAATAATATATTTTTGCTTCAAAACTCAATTTATTTCAGTGTTTTTAACTTAAAATTCTTTTAGAAATTAGTTATTTTTAATAATTCATTAAATATATATTAAATAGATGTTAATTTGAATATTTTTAGAAGAATTTTAGTTATTAAGGTTTTTTAAAAATCTATAGGTTTTAAAATTTTTTTAATAAAATTTATTTAAAATTGAAATTTTACAAATTTTGAAATAAAAATCTTTTCAAGTTCATCTACCTATGAAAATCGTAAATACAATTTGTTTAAAATTGTAAATACAATTTTTTTAAAATTGCAAATAAAATTTGTTTAAAATTGTAAATACAATTTGTTTAAAATTGTAAATACAATTTGTTTAAAATTGTATTAATTTTGAAATAAGTAAAATTAGTTTTCAAGAATAAATACAATTAGAAAACAATAATTTTCCAGGATTTCGATCAAAATTCCCCGACTTTTCAAAGTTTTTTCAATTTTCATAAAATTCCCCGACAATTCCAGGTTTTCCAGATTTCCAGATTTTGTGGCAACCCTGAATAATATTTTCTTCAAATATTAAACATAAAAGAATTATTTTAATTTTCCCAATAGTTAATTAATAAAAAGGAGAAATAGAAACTATAAATTATAAATTTTATAAATTATAAATTATATTTATAAACTATAAACTATAAATTCTTAATTCGTAAATAATCATTTACGAATTAAGAATTTATAGTCATTAAAAGAAAATTGAAATAATGAAATATATAACTGCATTGTGGGAAACTTATTTTCAGAGTCAAGATGTGTTTATTAATAAAATTCGCCAACATCGCAAGGGGAAGGACAGAAGAAAAAGGGAGTAAAAATAAAAGATGTTCCGGAAAACGGAAGTAAAATATATACTTTTTCGACTTAAAGGCGCGCAAACACATAGACTTTGCGTTAAAAGTGTTAAACTGTCCCGAAGTGGAAGTGGCACGTGTGATTATTATTAGCTGCAAATACATTCGAGTGCAATAACCCCTATGTGCCTTATTATAATACATATATTTATGTTCCAAGATTTACGAGAAAGCGCACATACTCCAAATCCCCCGCAAATCGTCATAATATGACTTATTTTCGAATTAAAAACAAATTCTATTTTTACAATACAGAAGAAAAGACAAGTTTTCGTCTATTAATTGAATGTTTCCGAATTGTTTTTACAAAATTAAGATTGAGACTAGGATGAAGATTAGGATTAAAAATTGGGTCCCAAATGCATTTGAGACCCAATTTTTAATCTTAGTCTTAATCCTAGTCAAATGCATTTGGGACCCAATTTTTAATCTCAATCTTAATCCTAGTCAATTACATTTGAGACCCAATTTTTAATCTCAATCTTAATCCTAGTCAAATGCATTTGGGACCCAATTTTTAATCTTAATCTTAATCCTAGTCTTAATCTTAATTTTTTAAAAACAATTCGGAAATATTCAATTAATAGACGAAAATTTGCCCTTTCTTATGTTATGTTATGTTTTCTTATTCTTATGCTAAAAATAGAATTTGTTTTTAATTCGAAAATAAGTCACATTATGAATTTTTCACTCAATGAAAAAGCTTTAATTTTTTGGAAAAGTTTACAACCGAGACGGGATTCGAACCAAGGAGAAAAGACACAAAGAAGATCTTCAATTAACGCGCTCTCGCGATTATCGTTACAATAATTTTTTTTTTTCATTCCTAATTAATTATCCCAGTGGATAATTTTCCCGCGAGCGACATATCGAGTACATTATACTCGAGGACATTGCGCGAGGTCGATTTCGTCTTGATTTAATGCAACATTATTATGTACAAATATACATATATATCAATGACGTATCTAGTTCACTCTCGCGAGCATAAATCCGATAAACGGAAGCTCTACAGTCAATAAATAACTTTATGGCAAAAAGGCGTGGATGAAAATCAATCAACGAGTCGATAAATATCTCATTACAATATAAAATATATGTATTCAGCATTTCGCACAATGTATGTAATGTTTTCAAGATTATTGGGAAATTTTTAACGAAACTAACCAAACACTGAAAAAAAAATTTATTTGATTCAAATAACCGATTATTTGTCTATAATCGAGTAAATATTGACTTGAGTCAAATAATTTTTATTTGAATCAAATAAATTGCACTTGAATCAAATAAATTGTATTTGAATCAAATATTTCAGTTTTTGAAGCAAATATTTCAGTTTTTGAAGCAAATATTTCAGTATTTGAAGCAAATATTTCAGTATTTGAAGCAAATATTTCAGTATTTGAAGCAAATACTAATTATTTGATTCAAGTAAATATTTATTTAATTATAGACAAATAATCGGTTATTTGAATCAAATAAATTTTTTTTCCAGTTTACAGATTCTAGAATCGAACATTGTTTTCTTAAAAGTATCAAATTGATATCCTAAAGTGGATCAAATTGATTCCAAAAGTCTGGATCAACTATTTTGGTATCAATTCGTTGATACTTTCACTATTTGATACTTTCACTGTTTTCTTGAATGAATCAAATTGACACTAAACTGAATCAATATGATGCCAAAAATTTAGATCAATTTTTAACTTGATCCACATTTTGGGTATCGTTGCAATTTGATACTTTGAAATTAATAGCGTTTAAGCTAACAGTATGAAAAAATTAAATATCGAATAGAAAAGTAATGAAATAATTAAAATAATCATCATTATAATGATAATAGTTGTGAAAACTAATTGTCTTAACTATTTTGGAGAAAAAAACAGGCAACAATTAGAGGATAAATGGAATATTTAGGAATCCGACTCTCGATTTTCAAAACCGGAAATTTCGATAGCGGAAGCGGCTCAACGGTCCGTGTCTCTGTACGCGACCCACTTCCTTCATTGAAATCGAGAGTGCGTGTCTGACACACACACGTAAAAAAAATGTGAATGTGACTCATGAACTACATTTATTTTTAAGTGAAAAATAAATTTTTTAAAAGCGGCAAGGCGAATTTTTTTTTTTTACTTTCTAGCCCAACTGGAGAATTTTTTTTTTAATTTCTCCCCAATGAATAGATTTCTATTGTCTCCGTTTTTCATTGATTTAATGATTTAACTTAGTGCGGTGATAACCTAGTTTCTAGTCCTGGGTGACACTAACGGGATATTCTAGTGTTATAGACAATTCAAGGCTTGTGAAGAATTTTCCACCCTAATGAACGAAAGGGTTGAACTGCCCCCGTCTCCACCTCCCTTGAGAACTATTTCTTTCTACATGAAAAAAAAAAAATCCGCAAACCTACAAAAAAAAGTAACACATTCTCTCTCTCATTTCTTTCCCTCGGAATAAATTCAAACCCAGGGGGGAAACAGTATACATTCTAAATATTCCATTATATCTAAATAACTACTAAAAAAAAAAGATTTTGTTATATATTTCTCACCCCCTTCCTGCCTAATTTCTCAGGTATCCGAAACAGCTTATAATTTCAGTGGATAAAAAAATGTACGGAACTGAAGTTATGGGGTTTTTCTTTTGTCCCCTTTCCTTGGATTTCACTTTTTCTTATTCCATATCCATATAAGAAGGAAGTGGGCGGTAAGGAGTGCACGTATACTTGACAATAGATATGGTACCCTCTCGAAATTCGATGTTTGTTGGTATATAGTATTCAAGTGAAAATGGGTCAGGGTCGTGTGTTTCTTTCCCATACGGCGTTGTGGGGGAGGTTAAAAAGAAGACAAAAACAGAAACGAACAAGTACCTTTTAAGGGGCTGTCGAAACTTTTCACATATTCCGCGCACTCTCCAAGAGACAAAACTTTGCCTGAATCAATGGAATACTTCAAATACATTCAGAAATCGATCTCGTATTGTGAAAATCATGACGGGAATTATATCCCCCTGTCAAAAAGAATCGAATAATTGTCATGAAATAATAGAAGATTGAACTTAAATCATTGATTAAATCAATCATGTATTATTCCTCTGCAGGAAATAAATTTCAAAATGTGACGCGATCTGAAGAAAGGGATCTTAGAAGCAAATCACTTTTAGGTTATGTTAGCGTTACTGTTTTATTAATTAAAAATTTCTCTTTTACTTTAAATTAATTAAATTCTTTGATTACTGTAAATCAAAATCAGTATTTAATAAATATAACAGTAAATCGTGAGGTATGAAAAAGTATTGCAGATTAAATTAACACCAAAACAGATTAAAATAATCAATTTTGGTGTTATTTTTTACAATGAATGAAATTTTAGTTTATAACGATTTTTTATAACTATAAAACATGAAGATATCGATAAAACTCGATAACTGAACGATTTCTTCATCTTTTATAATAATTAAAGATAACAAAGTATTGAACTCATTTTTTTATATTACAAGAATTACTTCTTCAAAATTATTTTCATTATTTCAATTCAATTAAAATTTTCGACAATTTTTATCTACAATTTTACTTTATATCTATTATTTTTAATAACAATTTATTAATCAATTCACTAATAAATTTTACCAAATTTCAATTATTCCTCAATTCTTTAATTAAATGCATATTAGAAAATAAAAACTTCAAATATTCAAACTTCAATATTCAAAAAATTTAATTAAACGTTTTCAAAAATATTAATTTCAAAATTAAATTATTTCCAAAAAGTTCACTCTATATTTCTTTTAAATTTCAATTATAATCTCAAATTTTAACAGAAATTCATTTTTATGAAATGAAAATCAATTTTTCTTAGAAAATTCTACAAGAATTTAATTATTTAAATGCAAAAGTAAATAATTGAATGTTTCTCAAAATTAAATTCTCATAAAGAATTTTAGTAAAATTTTTTAATGATTGAAATCTTTTGTCGAATTTTATTAAAACTTGCATGAAAAAAAAGATTTAATTCTACAGATTTTTTTGTCAAAAATATGAAAAATTAAGAATTTCAATGATTTTAGTTTGAAACTTTTTCAAAATTTAATTATTTCTAAAAATCCACGTTATAATGCTTTTAATACCAAAAACTAAAATTTAATTGAAATTCATTTTAAAATCCGCATTTTTATTACAGTAAATTCTACGAGAATTAAATTATTTAAATACAAAAATAAATAATTTATTAATTTCATGTTTCTTGAAATTAAACTCTCATCAAAAATGTTATCAACAAATTTTTTAAATCATTAAATTCTTTGGACTTTTAATAAGAATTTGAATAAGATTTTTTAAAAGAATTACATTTTTCGAGGATTTTGATTAAAATTCCATTAGAAATAATTAAAATTCTGCAATGAGTTTTATTATGTATGAAAGAAATTGAATTCCTAAATGAATTTTATTAATTTACAAAAATAATTAAATCTCTGTAGAAAAGTTGTTTTTGATGAAAATAATTGAATTATTGCGAAGAAATTTATAAAAAAATGTGTAAATAATTGAATTTCTGTAAAAATTTGTATTATTTATATAAAAAGAATTGAATTCCTAAATGAATTTTATTAATTTACAAAAATAATTGAATCTCTGTAGAAATGTTATTTATGAAAATAATTGAATTATTGCGAAGAAATTTATAAAAAAAATTGTAAATAATTGAATTTCTGTAAAAATTTGTATTATTTATAAAAAGAATTGAATTCCTAAATGAATTTTATTAATTTAAAAAAATAATTTAATCCCCGTAGAAATGTTATTATTTATGAAAATAATTGAATTCCTAAAAGAATTTTATTATTTATAAAAATAATTGAATCTCCGTAGAAATGTTATTATTTAGCAAAATAATTGAATTATTGCGAAAAAACTTATAAAAAAACATGTAAATAATTAAATTCCTGTAAAATTTTTATTATTTATGAAAATAATTCAATGTTTGCGTAAAATTGCATTGAAATTTTTTTTTTAATTTTGGAATTTGATTAAAATTGCATTAAAAATAATTGAATTCCTAAAAGAATTTTATTATTTATAAAAATAATTGAATCTCCGTAGAAATGTTATTATTTAGGAAAATAATTAAATTATTGCGAAAAATTTTATAAAAAAACTTGTAAATAATTGAATTTCTGTAAAAAATGTTATTATTTATGAAAACAATTGAATGTTTGTATAAAATTGCATTGAAATTTTTTTTTAATTTTGGAATTTGATTAAAATTGCATTAAAAATAATTGAATTCCTAAAAGAATTTTATTATTTATAAAAATAATTGAATCTCCGTAGAAATGTTATTATTTAGCAAAATAATTGAATTATTGCGAAAAAACTTATAAAAAAACATGTAAATAATTAAATTCCTGTAAAATTTTTATTATTTATGAAAATAATTCAATGTTTGCGTAAAATTGCATTGAAATTTTTCTTTTAATTTTGGAATTTGATTAAAATTGCATTAAAAATAATTGAATTCCTAAAAGAATTTTATTATTTATAAAAATAATTGAATCTCCGTAGAAATATTATTATTTAGCAAAATAATTGAATTATTGCGAAAAATTTTATAAAAAAACTTGCAAATAATTGAATTTCTGTAAAAAATGTTATTATTTATGAAAACAATTGAATGTTTGTATAAAATTGCATTGAAATTTTTTTTTAATTTTGGAATTTGATTAAAATTGCATTAAAAATAATTGAATTCCTAAAAGAATTTTATTATTTATACAAATAATTGAATCTCCGTAGAAATGTTATTATTTAGGAAAATAATTGAATTATTGCGAAAAAGTTTATAAAAAAACTTGTAAATAATTGAATTCCTGTAAAAAATGTTATTATCTATGAAAATAATTGAATGTTTGCGTAGAATTGCATTTAAATTTTTTTTAATAATGGAACTCTTTTGGAAAACTTTATTATATTGAAAATTATAGAATTTTAGAAAAGTTTTGAAAATAATTGAAATTTTGTCAAGAAATTGATTAAAATTTTGTAAAATAATTGAATATCAGAGAAGAATTTTATTATTTATAAACAGAATTGAAATTTTGGAACGCAATTGAATATTAGAAAACTTTTGAAAATAATTGAAATTTTGACGAGAATTTGATAAAAATTTTGTTAAATAATTGAATATCAGAGAAGAATTTTATTATTTCTAACCAGAATTGAAATTTTCGAACGCAATTGAATATTAGAAAACTTTTGAAAATAATTGAAATTTTGACGAGAATTTGATAAAAATTTTGTTAAACAATTGAATATCAGAGAAGAATTTTATTATTTATAAATAGAATTGAATTTTTTGAACAAAAATTAATTTCTTCTGGTGTTATGCTAACTCCTTACGTTTTACCGTTTTTTTATTAATTAACAGTTTCTTTTTACTTTATACAAATTAAAATCAGTATTCAATAAATATTCCGCAGTTGTACTGAAGACTTAAACATCAATTATTTAGATTTTCCGTTAATTCTCCCTTTGTATTTTTACTTCAAAAATTGCAAACATAACCTACAATTTTTTTTTGCTTCTAAGATCCCTTTCTTCAGATCGCGTAGTAATAGAAAAAATTAACTCATCCGGAAGTAGAATAAAATTCCCCCATCAGAAATCGACTCTATGTCAAACTTTACAGATTATAGTAAAAGTCACTTTCTATTTTTATCCGCAAATAAAAAAAAAGTAAAAAAAATCCCCCCTAACTGAGAGGGGGGAGGGGGCTCACTCAGTCTTATGATTCGCGAAAAGGTCGCTGGCCAGTTTGTGAATATTATCATTCGAGGCCGTTTAATTCATCGTTGGAAAGAGGAAAGATGTCAAGGATAAAGAGGGACGAGAGTACGTTAACGTAACGAGATTACGCGATATTAGGAGACAACGACTGTAATAATGCTTCTCTCGCTCTTCTCCAACCAACACACAACTTTATTTTCGAGTTGGAAAATAAATTGTTTTGTCTTTCAAAGAGATATATCCATGAGACCGTATCGATATCTATCCTTATTAGGCGCAAGTCGCAACTAAATAGATTCACGAGGAGATTTCTAGAAATATCTGTATGTGTTTATTTCGTTATAAGTTTCTCTCTCTCTCACTCACTCTTTTTACTACAGTTGTATTAGTTAGTCGTCAATTTCACAGAAACGCGCAATGTTTCTATTGGAAAGTTTTAGGTCAGCGAAACTTCATCGCCAACCGGCACGGTTAGGGTAAAAAACTTTTTTAAACTCTTTTTAATTTTTAATCTAAAACCGCACATTGATCGAGGTGAGGAAAAAACGGAAATAAAACTTTTCTAACGGGGCACGTATGTATAAAACGGAGCATTTAAAATCTATATTGGTTGGAGTTTTAAAACAACGTTAACACGTAAGAGTGATATAGTGGTAATAAAATCTACAGAAAGGAATAATGTCATAGTCTAAGTCCTTTATTTACAAACGATTTGCTTCAAATAAGTATTTTTCGATTACTTTTTTTTTGCTACTAGATTTGAATTAGTGAAAACTAAAAATGTTTATTAATTTCAATCAGTGAGTTACTTTTTCCTCTTTCTACTGATTGATTTTTTTTTTTTTTTTGGTAAATACTAAAAATATTACTAGAAATGCTATTGGAGAAATTTATTAATTCACTGACTATTATGCGACTTTCACAAAAATTTCATAAAATATAAATAAATTGAATAACTTTATTTGCCGCGTTATGCGAATCTTTGCGTTTTGGTATCCATTTACGGTTATTCTTTATGGACCCAGGGAATTGAAATTTGTGACGCGATCTGAAGAAAGGGACCTTAGAAGCAAAAAATTATAGGTTATGTTTACAATTTTCTAAATGAAAATACAAAAAAAGGATCAACTGTCATTATAAATAGTTGATGTTTAAGTCTTCCTTACAACTAAAATATTTAATAAACACTGATTTTAATTTGCAGTAAGTAAAAAAAAAACTTTCAATCAACAAAAAAATAATACTAACATAACCTTAAAATAATTTGCTTTCCCTTTCTTCAGATCGCGTCACATTTAAGAATAATAATCGAGAGTACGAGGAAAAATAAAAAGGAAAAAATACTTTTCAAATATACAATAAATAATATGCTCGACGTAAATTTTTTAATTTCTTGACGTGAATTAATAAAAAGAGAAAAATTTCGGGAAAGTGTATTTGGGAGTGAAGTATACTCGTTTCGAAGAAAAGCGAACGTTTTTGTGCGAGGTTAGAAAAAAAAGTGAGATCTTTGGCCTTAAAGTGTCGAGAAGTGTATATACGTACACGTTGGGTTGAGCACGCGATCGCGATACATATTGTAGTAGAACGAATGGGTGGGATAATATGTGCATTTTGCTACCTATCGCTTCGCATAGTTGCGACGCTGTATACCTTGCTGCTATAATAGTCTAGGTAGCTAGCGTAGGCTAGCCTAGCCCACAACACGGTTTTACTATCTAGGTCAGGGCTGGTGCATTCAACGAGCGAGCTGCTCTTCCTCTATGCACTAAAGGCATCGGGCATATTATTCGCCTTCTCTCTCTCTCTCTTTATACCCAACATTTATAATACTTATACGTCTTTTATAACCTACCGGGTGTACGTCCCATTCACGGATTTTATACTCAAAACACTTTCCTCTTCTATTCACACGCCAATAAACTTTCCATCACTTATTTCCCTCTTGTTTTCCTGTTTTCCATCACACGTTTGGATGTTGGATGTAGGATCGAAAATAGTTTCTCTCCAAAAGTTTTTGCTAATTTATTGATAATTATTTTTAGAAGACAATCAGTTATTTTGAACAGCCAATCATGATCCCCAAGTTTTGAACGTTCAAATCAATGAAATACTTTTTTATTGAAAATATTTTAATAAATAACAAATCATAAAAAAATTTAAAAACTAAAATTGTACTTTCACAAACTCAGTAATTAATTTTTTGGATAGTGAAGCAAAATAACTGCAATAAAAATTTAATTTTTGGAAGAAATAAATAAATTTCGTTCATTTGAACGTTCAGAACTTTACGATCCTTAGCCAATCAGCTATTTTTAAGAAGCAATCAGTTGTTTTTAAGAGACAATCAATATTATTTTGAATAGACAATCAGCTATTTTTAAGAAGCAATCAGTTGTTTTTAAGAAACAATCAGTTATTTTTAAGAGCCAACCAGTTTTTTTTTAACAGACAAACAGTTATTTGTAACAGACAGGGCTCGGATCGTCTTTAAGACTCAAAAAAAGTCGCTTTTTGTTGCATAAATTTACAACAAAAGTCACGAAAAGTCGCATAAAATTTCCGAAAAAGTCGAATTAAATTTTAGGGAAAAAAAGCCGAAAAGGAAACACGAAATTGTGAAAATTGTAAAAAAAATCACATTCTCGCCAACAAATACTTTAACATCAAACAATCTGGAATAATATTTCATAAAATTTAATAAAGAACATGGCAAAATTTTTATTATAGGTATTTTTAACATTTTATTAAAAAACCTGTTAAAAATTTCAAATATTTTCCTAAATAATAAAATTCTTTTCCAAAATTCAATTATTTAAAAAAAAATTAATAAAATGCCTGTCACAATTTCAATTATCTTTATAAAAAATAAAATTTATCTCTAAAATTCATTTATTTTCAAAAATAATGAAATTCTTCGCAAAAATTCAATTACATTCATCTTTTTTTTTTTTCTCGTCAAAATTTTGAAAATAATAAAATTCATCATGGAAATTCAATTATTTGCAAAGAATTTTAATAAAATTCTTATCAGAATTTCAATTATTTATTTATTCCTGTACATTTGTAATTATCTTTATAAACAATAAAATTCATCCTAGAAATTCATTTATTTTCAAAAGTAATAAAATTCTTCGCAGAAATTCAATTATTCTCAAAATTTTTTTTTAATTTCTCGTCAAAATTATCATTATCTTCATAAATAATAAAATTCATCATGGAAATTCAATTATTTTCAAAACTTCTGATAAAATTCTTTGCAAAATTCAATTATTTTCAAAAGTAAGAGAATTCTTCGCAAAAATTAAATTCTTTTCAAAAATTTTTTTTAATTCTCAAAACTTTAATTATTTTTATAAATATCAAAAATTTTTCTTCAAAATTAAATTAATTTTAAACATTTAAAACAATAAATCTATTCAAAAATACAATTATCTTTATAAATAATAAAATTCTTTTCTGTAATTCAATTACTTTCAAAGAATTTGAAAAAATTCTTATTAGAATTTCATTTATTTATTTATTTATTTCTGTACATTTGTAACTATTTTTATAAATAATAAAATTCATCATGGAAATTCAGTTATTTTCAAATATTTTTTTAATTTCTCGACTTAATTATCATTATCTTTATAAATAATAAAATTCATCATGGAAATTTAATTATTTTCCAAAGTTCAGACAAAACTTTTTGCAAAAATTCAATTATTTTCCAAATTTTTTTTATAATTATCAAAATTTCAATTATCTTTATAGATATGAAAATTCTTCTTCAAAATTCAATTACGTTTAAACATTTAAAAAAAAATCTGTTCAAAATTTCAATTATTTTTATAAATAATAAAATTCTTCTCTGTAATTAAATCATTTGCAAAGAATTTTAATAAAATTATTGTCAAAATTTTAACTATTTATCTATTTATTTCTGTTCCTTTTATTAATTATCTTTATAAAGAATAAAATTCTTCCTAGAAATTCATTTATTTTCAAAAGTAATAAAATACTTCGCAGAAATTTAATTATTTTCAAAAAATTTTTTTAATTTCTCGACTAAATTATCATTATCTTCATAAATAATAAAATTCATCATGGAAATTTAATTATTTTCAAAAGTTCTGATAAACTTCTTTGCCAAATTCAATTATCTTAAAGAATAAGAAAATTCATCGCAGAAATTCAATTATTTTCAAATTTTTTTAAATTCTCCGCACAATTTCAACTATTTTTAAAAAAATATCAAAATTGTTCTTCAAAATTCAATTACTTTTAAACATTTTAAAAAAAAATTTGTTCAAAATTCAATTATCCTTATAAATAATAAAATTCTTCACTGAAATTCAATTATATTTGCAAAGAATTTTAATAAAATTATTGTCAATATTTTAATTATCTTTATAAAAAAAAAATCAGCCTAGAAATTCCATTTTTTCAAATTCTTTTTTTTATAAAATCTTATAATTTAAAAAAATGATTTTATCACTCGATCATCTTTAATTATTATAAAACACGAAGACATCGATTGCTCCGAGTCGAAGACTCGGAGTGATCGATTTCTTCATGTTTTATAACAATTTTTTATAAGTAGTTTAATTTCAAGAAGGTTTGAATTTGAATCTTTTAAAGAATTTTAATTCTTATGGAAAAATAATAATTAAATATTTTTTTAAAAAAGAATTTAATCGTTTTAAAAGTGATTATAATGTATTTTAAGATGCTTGTTTTTGCAGAGTGTTTTACAGTGTTTTTGCAGTGTTTTTAATTCTAAAAGAATTGAAACAAAATGTTTCTACTTATTTACAAACCAGACAGGATTTAATTAAAACATTCTACCCAGTCCATACATTTAATATAATATATTTAATAATATATTTAAACGAAAAGATATGAATAGTATTAAAATAATTTTTTTCCCACTGAAAGAATGACAGAAAGAAGGAGGGAGTGAAGATGAATATAGCTGCACACGCAAGGGACTATAATATGATTTTGAAATAACAAATTAACAACGATTATAATATAGCGGATTCTTTGAATAATGAAAGAGTGCGTTAATCAGATCTAAGCGATTCTTCTTACCGATAGTGCGCGAGAACAATGGCGAAGGCATTACTCTATCCATACACCTGATGCTTGGCATACGATAACAATTATGTACTTTCTAGGTACATCTAATATATTGTATATAAATAACCTCAATCGATCTACCGGGTGTATTATATAGCAATAAAGTTGTATTCAAAAGCTGTCCCCTTCCTTTTTTTCGCACGTCACACACACACAATTTACCTGCAATTAGTTGCAGTTTTCAATAAATTACTTTTATCGCGCGCAAAAAAAACGAAACCTATCGGACATTGCCTTCTTTCGTGAAAAAACAAGTTACTTTTTTTACAAAACTAATATATAAACCGCACTGATAAGAAATGTTTTAAAAAAAAGATCTCACTTGTGGCTGAAATTTAAAAAATATTCTACCCAAAATTTTACACTGTAAAATAAAAAGGTATACTAATTCAGTACCAGTTTTGGTATACGAAATCGTAATTTCCCTCAATTTTAATACCAAAATCGTAATTTGCCTCAATTTTAAAACCAAAATCGTAATTTGCCTCAATTTTAATACCGAAATCGAAATTTGCCTCAATTTTAATACTGAAATCCTAATTTGCCTCTATTTTAATACCGAGATCGGCTCTAAATTACAGAAATCAGCTCAAAAATACCGAAAATAGCTCTAAAATACCGAAATCGGCTCTAAATTACCGAAATCGGCTTTAAATTACAGAAATCAGCTCAAAAATACCGAAAATAGCTCTAAAATACCGAATTCGGCTCTAAATTACCGAAATTAGCTCTAAAATACCGAAAATAGCTCTAAAATACCGAAATCGGCTCTAAATTACCGAAATCGGCTTTAAATTACCGAAATCAGCTCTAAAATACCGAAAATAGCTCTAAAATACCGAAATCGGCTCTAAATTACCGAAATTAGCTCTAAAATACCGAAAATAGCTCTAAAATACCGAAATCGGCTCTAAATTACCGAAATTAGCTCTAAAATACCGAAAATAGCTCTAAAATACCGAAATCGGCTCTAAATTACCGAAATCGGCTTTAAATTACCGAAATCAGCTCAAAAATACCGAAAATAGCTCTAAAATACCGAAATCGGCTCTAATTTAGAACCGCTCTTTCATGTCATATTGTAACATTTTCTGACGTTTGCAAATAAAAAAAAAATTGATCGCAAAATCAAAAAGAGAAGAAATGAAGAAAAAAAAAATTTTTTTTTTCTATTTAAAAAAAAGCGGGGAAATTTGTTTTGCCGCGACATGTTTATAGACGAATGGAAGAACGTCTCCGTGCCAACGATCCAATAACCAAGCGAGAGAGCACAAGGACAGTCTACCCCAGTTTCCTACTATTACGACCGCCTACAACCTACCACCCCCTCCCCCTTGCCCCCAATTCAAGTGCAGTTCCTTCCGGGCCGATCATAACGTGAGGAAAACACTGCGGAAAATCGATCTTCGCAACATTCGCATTCGAGTGAAATTTCACCGGCAAGTGCTCGAGAAAACTATATATATATACATAAAAGTTCCTCTATTCACACGAGAAGTGAAAATAACAAACATTTTAAAAAGAAAAGTCGTATTTTCAAAAAAAAGGCAATGTCGAGAGAACGAAAACTATACTTGACTGTATTTTTTTTTTTTTTTTTTTTTTTTTGAAGAAAAAAGAAGAGGAGAAAAGAGGTGCGAGAAAAGTATGCAGGAAGATGTGAGAAAAGGGCCAGACGAACTCTATCAGACAGGAAGTTAGTCCTTCCTCCAGTACAACGTCGATAAATATCCTGAATCACAATGAGCCCGAGCAATTCGCCGAAACATTAGCTATTTAAATAACAACACAAAAACCGACTCTATTCTTGTAAAGACAAATTTCCATTTTGATTTGCAATTCGAGACTATATCCTTATAATTGTCTGCTTGCGGCGAAACATCGCCGGATTTAAGAGGCGCTAAAAGTATGCATATCATATACGAAACACAACGTCTATGAGAAAAAATAACGAAAATCAAACTTTGGTTAAATTCTATTTATTCGAATTAAATCGAATTAAACTCGATTTGTTTAAACGAGATCGATTTTAACCATCGTTGATTTGTTTAAACAAAATCGATTTAAATCACTGTTGATTTGTTTAGACAAAATCGATTTGCACCCAAAAGGGATCAAAATAATCTATTTTGGTGTTATTTGTAACTATGAATGAAATTTTATTTTAAATAAAACACCAAAGTCAACGATTTGGAAAAATTCAACGAATTTAGCTTCTTCACACTGAAAAAAATGTATTTGATTCAAATAACCGATTATTTGACTATTATGAAATAAATATTTACTTGAATCAAATAATTTTTATTTGAATCGATTAAATAATATTTACTTCAAATAAATAATATTTACTTCAAATAATGAAATATTTGATTCAAAAACAGTTTATTTGATTCAAGTAAATATTTATTTGATAATAGTCAAATAGTCGGTTATTTGAATCAAATAAATTTTTTTTTCAGCAGGGAGAATAGTAAGTTAGTTACTAAATTTAATTGTGTTCCAAAATTTCAATTCTCTTTATAAATAATAAAATTCTTCTCTGATATTCAATTATTTTACAAAATTTTCATCAAATTCTTGTCAAAATTTCAATTATTTTCAATATTTTTCTAAAATTCCATAATTTTCAATATCTACTATTTTAATAAAATTTTCCAAAAGAATTACATTATTAAAAGAAAAATTTCAATACAATTCTACGCAAACATTCAATTATTTCCATAAATAATACAAATTTTTACAAGAATTCAATTATTTACAAATTTTTAAAAAATTTTTTTCGCAATAATTCAATTATTTTCATAAATAATAAAAAATTTTACACCGGGATTCAATTATTTTTATAAATAATAAAATTCTTTCAGAAATTCAATTATTTTTATAAATAATAAAATTCATTGCAGAATTTCAATTATTTTTAATGCAATTTTAATCAAATTCCAAAAGAATTCTATTATTAAAAAAAATTGAATACAATTCTAGGCAAACATTCAATTATTTTTATAAATAATAAAAATTTTTACAGGAATTCAATTATTTACAATTTTTTTAATGAATTTCTTCGCAATAATTCAATTATTTTTATAAATAATAAAACTCATTGCAGAATTATTCAATTATTTTTATAAATAATAAAATTCTTTTAGGAAGTAAATAATTTTTCATAAATAACAAAACTCATTGCAGAATTTCAATTATTTCTAATGCAATTTAAATCAAATTCCTCGAAAAATGTAATTATTCTTAAAAATCTTCATAAAAATTTTATTAAAAGTCCAAAGAATTTAATGATTTAAAAAATTGTTTGATAAAATTTTTTATGCCAATTTAATTTGAACAAACCTGCAATTAATAAATTATTTATTTTTGTATTTAAATAATTGAATTCTCATATAGAATTTACTAATAAAAATGGTTTTAAATATCAATTTCAGTTAAAATTTCAGTATTTTTAGTATTTTTTTAGTATTTAAAGCATAATAACGTAGATTTTTAGAAATAATTAAATTCTCAAAAAGTTTCAAACTAAAATTCATTGAAATTCTTTATTTTTCATATTTTTGACAAAAAATTCTGTAGAATTAATTCTTTTTAAAAGTTCAATAGGATTTTTATTGAAATTATTTAAAGTTTTAATTTTTAATACATATTTAATTGCAGAATTTCCGAATAATTTAAATTTTGCTAAATTGAATTGTAAACGAAAAAATTTGAAAATTATAAAACTCATCGTAGGGTTTCAATTATTTTTCATACAATTATAATTGAATTCCTTGAAAAAAGTAATTATTTTCATGCAAGTTTTAATAAAATTCGACAAAAGAATTGAATTATTAACAAAATTTGTTACTAAAATTCTTTTCGAGAATTGTATTTTGAAAAACATTCAATTATTCAATAAATTTTTTACTTTTACATTTAAACAATTAAATTCTTGTAGCATTTTTGAATAAAAATTTATTTTCATTTGATAAAAATGAATTTCCGTTAAAATTTGAGATTATAATTGAATATTAATAGAAATATAGAGTGAACTTTTTGTAAATAATTGAATTTCAAAATTAATATTTTTGAAAAAGTTTAATTGAATTTTTTGAATATTGAAGTTTGAATATTTGAAGTTTTTATTATTTCTAATATGCATTTAATGAAAGAATTTAGGAATAATAAAAATTTCGTGAAATTGATTAATGAATTACTATTAAAAATAATAAATATTAAGTAATATTGTAGTTAAAAATTTTTGAAAATAATAATTGAATTGAAATAATGAAAATAATTTTGAAGAAGTAATTCTTATAATACAAAATAATGATTTTGTTACTTGATCATCTTTAATTATTATAAAATATGAAGAAATCGATCACTAGTTCGAGTTATCGATTTCTTCATGTTTTATAGTTACAATATAATTTAATAAACAAAAATTTCATTCATTGTAAAAAATAACACCAAAACTGATGATTTAAATCTTTTTTGCTGTTAATTTACTCTGCAACACTTTTTAATACGATTTGTAATACGATTCATTATGCTTATGATTTTTACTCTACAAAGATAAGAAAAAATTAAATTTTTCCTACTTCAATACAAATGTATCCTTTACACAAGTAAAAATTGCACCGGAAGTAATTTGTCTTCGTATTCTCAAAGTGGGCGTCAGCTGAAATTCACTGAAGTGATTTAAAGCCTCGAATCATCCTTCACCCTTCCTCTTATCCCTTTTTCGCTCACTCTTCTTATATATCTTCATTCGCAAAAGGATCCCGCAGTTGAAAATTCTACATTACATTTTATTTCAATCTCCACAAAAAGGGAGGATATAAACTTTTCGTAATATTTCAGAAAAAAAGAATCACACACGCAAAAAAAAGCCATTTCACCATCAACTTACACACTATTTTCAAAATGTGTCATGTTTACATTTTTACGCAATATTCTCTTTGCGCTTTTCCATGAACGGAACAAAAAAAAAAAAAAAAAAAAAACGCTTAAAAAGTTAGTTACAATTATTGACAAAAAAAAAGAGTGCTCTCAATTTAAATGAATACGCAGACATTCTTGAAATACGCTCTTTTTTAATTTCTACTTTCATAATCAATTTATTACATAATAATTGTAATATATACCAAGAAGTTTTCTCGGTATTTTTTTTTCGAAATTTGTATTCAAAGAAACGAATATTTTCGAAAAGAGTGAAAAAAAAACCGTATTGTCAAGTTTGGGAAAAAGACTATTTTCTCGCAGGAATGCCGGAAAGAGGAGTCATAAATATAAATTTTCCGGAAGCCAGTTACGTTTAGGGATCAAATTTTGACTTTATCTTGTCGAAGGCATGGAAAAATTCTCCTTTCAATAAGAAGGACTACCCGCAAGTCCTGAATGGAAGTCAAACGCCAGTGGCTTGTGGCTTGACAGGTCAAGAGTATTGAGAGGCACAATAAGCCCTCAAGAGAGAGTGAGAGAGAAAGGGGGGGGGGATTTAAAGATGATCCCGGGGGATCCGTTTGGCTACCGTTTAGAAGCAGAAGAAAAAAAAAGGTTCAAATTGACCCAAAATCACAATAAAAACCTGGTTAACTCTTAAGAATCCAAGGTCACACAAGTATTGAAAAAAGAAATATGACTCAAGAGGAGGAAAAAAAAACTTTAAAAATTTTTACGTCAATTCTTGACGCGTCCTTTGTGTTCCCTTATTCTTTGGTTCCACACTTTTTCACCGGATGTCAAATTGAGACAAAAAAACGAATCAAAAGAGTTGCGTCGGATCACTTTTGTTTTTTTTTTTATTTCTCAATTTAATCTGTGCCTCCAAGTGTACTAATAATAATAAAAATTAATTAATAATAAAAATAATAATAATAATAATAATAATAATAATAATAAATAATAATAATAAATAACAATAATAAAAATAATAATAATAATAATAAAAATAATAATAATAAAAATGAATTATTAACTAATTATTTTTTAACTAATTATTAATTATTAATTAACAATTATTTTCTCATTTTTTCTTACATAAGCGATTTTAACAAAAAAATACTGTTAATAATAATAATAATAATAAAAATAATAATAATAAAAATAAAAATGAATTATTAACTAATTATTTTTTAACTAATTATAAATTATTAATTAGCAATTATTTTCTCATTTTTACATAAGCGATTTTAACAAAAAAATACTGTTAATAATAATAATAAAAATAAAAATAATAATAATAATAATAATAAAAATGAAATCTTAACTAATTATTAATTATTAATTAACAATTATTTTCTCATTTTTTCTTACATAAGCGATTTTAACAAAAAAATACTGTTAATAATAATAATAAAAATAATAATAATAATAAAAATGAATTATTAACTAATTATTTTTTAACTAATTATTAATTAGCAATTATTTTCTCATTTTTACATAAGCGATTTTAACAAAAAAATACTGTTAATAATAATAATAAAAATTTTAAAAAAAAATAATAAAAATGAATTATTAACTAATTATTTTTTAACTAATTATTAATTAACAATTATTTTCTCATTTTTTCTTACATAAGCGATTTTAACAAAAAATACTGTTAATAATAATAATAATAATAATAATAATAATAATAATAATAATAATAATAACAATAATAATAATAGTAATAAAAATAATTGTAACAAAAACAAAAAAACATTTTACATAATTAAAAATTGTTCAAAAAAAAACTTCTTGTTAAAATTTGACACTTGAAATTAAAATGCTTCGGTCCAGACATGAGAATGCGGTGAACATTGAAAAGAATCGACTCATTTTTTTCGGCGAAAAAAAAAACAGTCTCACTCTCAGTATGCGGAGAAAGTGAAAAAAAAAGAAAAAAAATTAGGCAAAGATGACCTGGGAAGTTTGCAATTGAATGAGTGTGACTAAAATGAAAAATGTTTTTGGAAAAATATCCGAAAAATTTTGTATACAACTTTCACTCTCGGAAGTTTTTCATAAACATATTTTGAAGAGAGAGAGAGAGAGGAAGAGAGGGAGAGACAGAGATGGAAATTGGGTGACAGGCGCGTCTCTTGAATGTGTATTTTTCTCAAGGACCCCTATAGAGTTCAAGGATAAACTTTTCTAATATTCTGGAATAAAATTCCTCATTCAAGAGAGAATTTAGACGAAATAAAAGAGTTTGCAAATTCATTCAAGCATTTTTTTTTCTTGCCCTTAATTATGACACTAATACCAAACTATTACGAATGTTATAAATAGAAAAGTCTATTTAAAAAAAAAATTAATCAATTCAATTAATCAAATTCTAATCCCAGATTCAAAAAAACCCTTGTTCTTGTTTTTTTACACGCGTATTGAAAGAAGGCCAAAAATTAAAAACTGCCAACATGTTTGAATTGTTAATCGCATGGATTGAAAATATATCTCACAAATTCATTTCGAAAAACACACGCGAGATTTATTTTTAATTATTGACAATTATATAATTAACATACATAAAATAAGTCGCGAGGAAAATAATATTGAGAATGAAAAAAAAGAGTCATCAGGGGACAAGTTAAAAAAGTTTTTGCTATATATTTATAAAACGAGTTGGATGAAAAATTTTTTTTTTTTTTTGAATACACGTTGTTTATCCGGCTATTTGAAGGAGTTATGATATCGCGACGAAAAATAATTGGTTGCGTAAAGATACGAGGGACTAATTTTGTCGAGGTTGAGGCAGGTCACATGTATTATCATACCAAAAAAAGATTTGATAAAAAAAAAAATAAAATAAAACTCCCAAGACTTGCAAAACTGTGTACATATATCAAAATTATAAATCTCAAGAATGAACTCTGCGAACATTTTTATTTCGTTTCTTTTATCAATATTTCTCTCGTCTTCCTCTTTTTTTTCTTTCTTCCTTTTTGTTTCGCGGAGGGAATTTTTATCTGTATTTCTTTATTTATTACACTGAATATTATATATCTTTATTTTATTATCGTTCTTCTTGTTATAATTACTATTATTACTATTTTTGTATCGGTATTATTATTATTATTATTATTATTATTATTATTATTATTATTATTATTATTATTATTATTATTATAAATATTATTATTATTATTATCATTATTATTATCATTATCATTATCATTATCATTATCATTATCATTATCATTATCATTATTATTATTATTATTATTATTATTTTATTATTATTAATATCATTACTATTATTATTATTTTTGATTATTAGATACTAGTGAATGTTATTCAATTTGTTCTTGTTATGCAAATTACAAATTTTTTTGTTTTCAAATATAAATTTGAAAAATAATTTCGTAGTCAAAATTTAAATAATTCACTTATTAATTTTAAAGATTTTGATAAATTTTCACGAAAGAATTCAATAATTTTGTAGAATTTTAATAAATTCTTCTAAACAATTGAATTATTTTTTAAAGTAGTAAAATCTTGACAAAAAGTCAATTATTTTTGAAACAATTTTAATTGAATTTCTCGGAAGAGATAAATTTTTTAGAAATGTTTTTAAAAACTTCGAAAAAATTTAATTTTTTCTAAAATTTCAATAAATTATTTGAAATAATTAAATTATTCTTATAAACAAAGTAAAATTCTTTTTGCAAGAATTCAATTAATTTTAAAAATAGTAAAATTAATTGCAAATCAATTATTTTTAAACAAATTTTAATTAAATTCCTGAGATGAATTCAAATATTTTTAAATATTTTAAAATATTTTCATAAATTTTATTTATTTCCTAAAATTTTTATAAAATCTTCGAAACAATTTAATTATTTCTATAAATACTAGAATTTGAATTAAATTATTTTTAATCCAATTTAAATAAAATTATACACGAATGAATTTAATTATTTTCAAAAATTTCCATAAAATTCTATTTCAACGAGAATTTCTAAATTTTTTAAAAATAATTCAATTATTGTCAAAATATTTATAAAAGAAAAAATTTCATTATTTTCAATTATTTCTCTAAAATTCTTCATACCAATTTAATTATTTCTAGAAATTTTTAATAAATTTTTCAAAACATTTCAATTATTTTTATAAATATAGTTTAATTCTTTGCAAAAATTTAATTATATTTATAAATAATAAAATTCTTTGCAGAAATTTAATTATTTTCAAAACAATTTTAATAGACTCTAAAGAATTTAATTTTGCAATTATTAACATAAAATTCATTTATTTTCTAAAATTTTAATAAATTCTTCGGAACGTTTCAATTATTTTTATAAATAGTAATAAAATTCTTTGCAAGAATTCAATTATTTTGAATACAATTTTAATAAAATTCTTCTTCATACAATCCAATTGCTTTCAAAATTTTCAATTAGAAATTTTTAAAGAAACTCCATTAGTTTAAAAAAATTCAAAGAAATTCTTCAAAAAAATTAAATTAGGAAAATTACCAAAATTGAAAGTATTTGAAAAGGAAAATTATTAAAATTGAAAATATTTAAAATTATTAAAATTATTAAATTAATAAAATTGAAAATATTTGAAATTATTAAATTATTAAAATTGAAAATATTTGAAAAGGAAAATTACTAAAATTGAAAGTATTTGAAAAGGAAAATTACTAAAATTGAAAGTATTTGAAATGGAAAATTATTAAAATTAAAAATATTTAAAATTATTAAAATTATTAAATTATTAAAATTGAAAATATTTGAAATTGTTAAAATTATTGAAATTGAAAATATTTGAAATGGAAAATTACTAAAATTGAAAATATTTGAAAAAGAAAAGTTATTAAAATTGAAAATATTTGAAAAGGAAAATGACTAAAATTGAAAATATTTAAATAAGAAAATTACTAAAATTGAAAATATTTGAAAAGGAAAATTATTAAATTGAAAAAATTTGAAAAGGAAATTTACTAAAATTGAAAATATTTGAAAAGAAAAAAAATAGAAGAAGATTATTTTCATGTATCTATTTTTGAGTTCTTTATTTAATTTTTTGTTTATTTTATTAAAAAAATTTTTTTGTCAATTAACTTTTATTGTTATATATTTGCAATATGAACGTCTTTCTCTAATTTTAATTTTTCCTTGTCAGAAGTCGTTGTCAGTGCGCACGACCTTCGCGTGAGAGAGAGTGAGAGAGATGGCTTGCGTAATATTTTTATCGACCGAAATTGCGCACCAATACAGACACCCGAAACCCCTTCTTTTTTTTTTTTTTTGCTTTATATTATGCGTACATGTTGGTAATAAAAGTCGTTTGCATTTTATGTGTGTGAAAAAACTTTGATTACGCGGGCGACAACGACAACGACGACGCTTTCAAGAAGACATTTCGCATCGGATCCGTTTTACATTGCGAGAAACACCTGACCTATTCTCTCATTATAGTATATATATATATATATATATATATATATATATATATATATATATATATATATATATATATATATATATATACAAAACAGTATAACGTGTCAAGAAAAATATTTCCGATTACGTTACATGCGTTCCAGAAAAATTCTTTATTCAACTAAACAAATTTTAATTTGTTCCTCTATATACTAAACAGGTATTATCTTTTTACGAAGATAAGTATAACACTGGGAGTATTTTTTTCCTTTTTCATATAAAAAAACCAAATAGTACTACAATAATTATCATATAATAATGTTATTTAATAGTAATAAAAATATTTTTTATTCCTATTTAATAATTTTTTAATAATTAACAAATATATATAGTTAAATAGTGATATAGTGAAATAGAAAAATGTTTCTGGAATTTACCGAAGTTGAGAAAGAATGAATTAAAAATTTGTCAGAGAGAATACACATCGTGTTTTGGAAAATGACTCGTCAGATTATAAAACGAGTTGGTCTGGGGAAAATAATGTGCAGACGATCGCGAAAAGATCTAGGTTACTGTCTTTGTTTTGGAGATTCTTTCTTTGGTGACAAAGATAGCAGAATTATTTTGCTTTGAAGACATTTTTTTTTTCATTTCGAACAATACTGTATAAGTACACGCGCAAATGGAGAGACGCCAAAAAGAAATCTGCGAATTATTTACTTTCCCAACTATTTAGTGAAAAAAAAATCTTTTTCCGTTTTTTTGGACCTATTTTTCGACTTTTACCGCGCCGACAACTTCCGATTTTTACAATTCCCTTTGAAAAATTTTTACAATTTTTAATTTGAACAATTTTTATACTCTTCAATTTGATTAAAAATATTCATTCCAACGAAAGAATATTTTTGAATCAAAATCTAATCAAAATATAATATTACGACTATAAAAATACCCTTTTCCGAAAAAAAATACTTCTGCGGAAAAAATTATACTTCCATATCGTGAAAAAAATATTTTTCCTTTCCAACTGGGAAGTAAAAAGAAAAGAAAACGAATCAACAGTAAAAAGAGAATAAAATTCCATTGTGGTATATAAAAATGGTCCTCGCCATTATCCAACGTCTAAATCTGCAATTTATTTTTCTGTTATCAGACAATAGTTTTTTGCTTCACGCAACGCTGACGCCTCTGATAACTTTCTCTCAAGTTTCGTTTGTTTTTGTTCAGTAAATATGAAGTTCAAGTTTCCAGCAAGTTATTATTTCAAAAAAAAAAAAAAAAAAAAAAAAAAATAGAAAAAAAGAAAAAACAGAACAGAACCAGAAGAAGATGAAGAAAAACAATTGAATGGCAAATTTTTCTCCATAGTTTTATTTCTTTTCTGCTAAATATCTAAGTTTACGGGTCAAATGCGCGCACGGGAAAAGTGTGTCACACGAAAAATTAGTTAATCTCCGTTAAATTTCGTTTAGAAATTTCCCTTTCTTTTTCTTTTTCTTTATTTTTTTATTTTTCTTTATTAAATTTTCCAGGAAAAGTTCAGCTTTTCTAAGGACGGGAAGTGGGGACAACGGATCAAAATTAGGGGCTCTTTTTTTACTTTTTGCTTTTGAATTAGTAAATTTTACTAATAAATTAGTGGAAATTACTATTTTTGAGTAAAATTAATATAATTTACTAATTAAAAAGTAAAAAGTAAATTAGTAAACATTTTAACTAATTAGAATTTAGAGCGTAATTTTTGATAGGGGCCTAATCAAAGGGCCTGATTACTATCGGAATACTATTTTAAATATAGAAAAGTGATTTTTAATTCCAAATTAGTTCAAAAAGTCGTCCACTAATTCAAATTCTGTGAAAATTTCTACTAATTTTAGTCGCAACTTTATTGTACCATAAATAATACCATCAAAAATATTTAATTACTAATTATTATTATGGAAAATTCTAAACTAAATAGAAGCTAAGTAAACTCTACTTAAAACAATTCTAAAAATTTTGTATTTTGACGACTTTTTCCAAACATAAAATTAAAGACTGCGGATAATTTTCTCTGGCACTTCTATTAAACATGAAAATATCAAATTGCAAAACAAACTGATGCTTTTCATATAGATTGAATAAATAAATAAATAAATAAATAAATTTAGTCGAAAAATTCAACTATACGATTATGAGTGGAAAGATAATAATTAAATTTTAGTTATTGTTACTTTTCAACAATGTTTGTGTGAATTATGTTGATTTTACTATTTTTGATGTACACTGAGGAAAAACATTTTTAAACCAAACATAAGCAGTCAATCAAAAATGTTTAAATGTTTATGTTTAATTTAAACATATTTTATTATTGAACTAAACGTAATTTTTATTGAACCAAACGTACTAAATGTATTGAATCAAAATTATTAATAATTATTAATAATTAATTATTATAATATATTATTATTATTATTATTTATTATTATTATTATTATTTACAATAATTAAAAGAAAAATTAAATAAACAAAATAACCGAATAATAATTAAACATAATTTTTGGTTAACTACACTGAAAAAAAAATTTATTTGATTCAAATAACCGATTATTTGTCTATAATCAAATAAATATTTACTTGAATCAAATAATTTTTATTTGAATCAATTAATTAGTATTTGCTTCAAAATTTCAAATACTGAAATATTTTATTCAAATACAATTTATTTGATTCAAATAAAAATTATTTGATTCAAGTAAATATTTATTTGATTATAGACAAATAATCGGTTATTTAAATCAAATAAATTTTTTTTTCAGTGTATGTATAACAGAGACAATTATGTTTGATTCAAATATATTGTTTTCTCACTGTAGTTAAATAATAGTCGACCGAAAAATAAGTGTTCAATACAAGTTTCAAAATTCAGTTCAATTGAGGACCTTTAGTGAATTATTAAGAGTTTGTAAAGTCGTCAAAACTGTAAATTTTTTTGAGCAAATAATTTAATAGCCGACAACAAAATCTAATGTTCAAACTGGCACCCATAGTGAATTTTAAAAACTTTGAGGCTAAATAAATTTTTTCAAAAACCACAATGTAAAATTAATTGTGCGCAAGTTTCAGCTCCGCATAAAAATAAATTAAATGTGTGCTCGACTCAACTTTAATAAATTAAATGGGTGCTCAACCCAACCGAACTTCAACACGAAGTTGAAGTATATTCACAACGTTTAGCAACGAAAAAAAAATTTATTAATGCATCCAAACATTATTTTTAATTCAATATTTAATTGTAAAATAATTATTGTCAAAATAATTATTGTCAACACGAAGTTAAAGTATTCACAACGTTTAGGAACGAAAAAAAAATTTATTCAATGCATCCAAACATTATTTTTAATTCAATATTTAATTGTAAAATAATTATTGTCAAAATAATTATTGTCAACACGAAGTTGAAGTATTCACAACGTTTAGGAACGAAAAAAAAATTTATTCAATGCATCCAAACATTATTTTTAATTCAATATTTAATTGTAAAATAATTATTATCAAAATATAAACATTAATCTTTTATTTCTAAAATTTCTTTGCCAAAATTGCAGCTTTGTTTTTAATTAATTTAATAGGTGAATAATTTTTTTTCGTCGATCAACGTTTTGGACTTCAAACCTTAACTTTGATAAATTAAATAAGTGCCAGTTTGATCAAGTTGAAACTGGCACCCATTTAATTTATCAAAGTTGAAACACGGTTGAGTCGAGCACCCATTTAATTTATCGAACTTGAAACTCGGTTGAGTATCGAGCACCCATTTAATTTATCGAACTTGAAACTCGCTTGAGTTCCTTATTTTATCAACTTGATCCACTTTTTGGAAAACGCCTCAAAGAAAAGTGCGCCACAAAACAAAAACTGTCTAACGTTACTTGAATGTAAAATTAATTATTAATTAAATTAATTATTTAATTATTTCAGCACAAAAGATGCAGATTCGACTCCTAATGTAAAGGACAACCTAATGTTGGAAAATACGAGAAGTTTCCGGAAAATAATTATCAAAAAACAAAAAAAAAACACTCACGATATCGTCGCATGAGATTTTTCTTGTAGGGTTTCGTGCCAGGCGGTCGTGATCGCGATCGGTGTTCATCCTTATGATTAGTGTCCGAAAACGAATCGTCCGAATCCTCAGAGCACGTTCTGTCCTCCCTTTCCTGGGAGTAGTCGAGCGACGACGTTGTTGTTGTTGTTGCGGTTGTTGTCGTGCTGATCAAACCACGCAACCTTAGCGCCGCATTTCCGTATTCATCGACAATTAAATCCTTACGCTCCTGCTCCTGTTCGGCAATTAAATTCTCCTCCTTGCCGCTCAGTTCGGCATAATCACCAACGCGGACACTCAGGTCCAACGGCTGATCCTCGAGCATTTTTCACTTCTTTGGAATCCTCGAATTTTTTTTTTTCTTACTACACTCTCTTGTTTTTTTTCACTCTCTTGTTTTTTTACACTCTCTTCTTTTTTTACACTCTCGTTTTTTACACTCTCTTTTCTTTTTTTGACACTCTCTCTCTCTCTCTCTTCTTTTTTTACTACACTCGCTTCTTTTTTTACTACACTCTCTTCTTGTATTCTCTAGGATCGAAATTTTTTTCTCTAGGATCGAGACTTTTTTCTCTAGGATCGAAGCTTTTTTCTCTAGGATCGAATTTTTTTCCCTTGATAGAAATTTTTTCTCTAGGATCGAGACTTTTTTCTCTAGGATCGAATTTTTCTCCCTTGATAGAAATTTTTTCTCTTGATCGAAATTTTTCTCTCTAGGTTCGAAGCTTTTCTCTCTAGGATCGAATTTTTTTCCCTTGATTTTTCGAAATTTTTCCTGTCGTCCGTCTTTTATTCTAAGCGGACCTTGACCTTACCAGAGCAACTCCGATGCCATCTTGAACGACTCGGAGATTGAGGGGGTGGTTAAACTTGGCCTGGCGCGCCAATCATGGCGACTATTTAAATCTCTACTTTCACTCTCACCACTCGACACTTGTTTTTATTTTTTTCCTCGCAAAAGAAACAAAAAAATTTAATGTAAAATTCGGACACAATTCACAAACATTTGGAGATTGTTTTCTTTTTTTTCTTCAAGTTTCCATAAACATCACAAAAATAAGCACTCGCGGTAATAAATCCAAAATTGAGGTGAGGGGGGAAATTGCACAAGCACCAAAGGGGGTGGGAAAAATTGTTCTAAAAAAGACTTTGTTGTAATACAATTCTTGTTTTTTTTTTTCTTTAGTGAGAAGAATAATGATGACAAGAGGGGAAAAAAAGGAACATGTCTCTCTCTCTTATGACTATGAACGACGGTTGCCGGTGGCACACTGACTGACTCGGAATCGGGGTAGTCCGCTAGTCCAGGCTGCTCGTTCACTCACTACTCCAGACTCACTCCACTTCACTTCGGCTCGGCGCGCTCGGCTCGACTCTCGCATCACACTTGTGTCTCTCTTTCTCTCTCTCTCTTTTTCTCTTTCTTTCTCTTTTTCGCTCACTCGCGGTTTCTCGCGGCGGCAGCGACGAAACCAAGAGTTGAAACTCGGTTCTCGTCGGGGGAATTCGCTGCCACTCGGCAATCCCGTGTTGAATTTTTCTTCTCTCTCACTTGCAAAGTGCCAACTTTATACAGAACATAACACACATTTATGTATTGTTGTGTAGAGAGAGAATTGAAATTGCAAGCTCTCGCGCGACACGCCGGTGCGTGGCTGTGCGTACCCTACCACAACGTCGGGAGTCGCGATATTCTAAGGGACCCGAGGGGAAGGGGAAGTGTCAGAAACGGCGGGCAAAGGGGAGGGGGAGCTATTTTTCCGTCTATTGGGATAGGACGCATACAAAACAATGAGTCTAGTGTGTAATATTTTTGTTAATTTCGACACAATTTTTTTTCTTCTTTTTCGTTTTCTATTTGAGTTACATTGAGAGAAGAATATATATTTGAATGAAACATAATTATCTTTGTTACTCTCTTTAAGTTTTGAATTAGTATAATTATATTATATTATATTATATATAATTATATTATATTATATTATATTATATTATATTATATTATATTATATATTATTATATTATATTATATTATATATTATATTATATATTATATTATTATATTATATTTATTTGTTTACTAACAGGAATTAGTGACTGACTTTTTTGCTTTTGAAGTAGTAAATTTTATTAATAAATATAGTCATTTTTAGTAATTTATTAGTAAAATTAACTATTTATTTACAAATTTGAATTATTTGTTTACTAATTGAAATTATTTGTTTACTAATTGTGAATTATTTGTTTACTAATTTGAATTAGTGACTGACTTTTTGCTTTTGAATTAGTAAATGTTATTAATAAATATAGTAATTTTTAGTAATTTATTAGTAAAATTTACTATTTATTTACAAATTTGAATTATTTGTTTACTAATTGAAATTATTTGTTTACTAATTGTGAATTATTTGTTTACTAATTGGAATTAGTGACTGACTTTTTGCTTTTGAATTCGTAAATTTTATTAATAAATAGTCATTTCTACTAATTTATTAGTAAGCGAAAGTATTCGTTCCAATAACTGAAAATTTCGCCAATTTAGTGAATTTTGTAGTTATTCCAGGTGAAGATTTTTTTTCGTCTATACAGTCAACCAAAAATTATTGTTGATTTAAATATAATTTTGATTTAATACAAAGTAAGTTGATTTACTACTCTCTAAATCTGAATTAGTAAAAATATTTGCTAATTTTAATCGGTAAAAATATTTACTAATTTGAATAAGTAAAAATATTTACTAATTTGAATTAGTACGAATATTTACTAAATCTGAATTAGTAAAAATATTTGCTAATTTGAATCAATAAAAATATTTACTATTTTGAATCAGTAAAAATATTTACTAATACGAAATAGTAAAAATATTTGCTAATTTGAATCAGTCAAAATATTTACTAATTTGAATTAGTAAAAATATTAACTAATTTGAATTAGTAAAAATATTTACTAATTTCAATCAGTAAAAATATATTTACTAATTTAAATTAGTAAAAATATTTACTAATTTGAATTAGTGTCTGACTTTTTGCTTCTGAATTAATAAAGTTTACTAAAAAATTAGTAAAAATTTCTATCTATTTAGTGAATGTTACTAATTCAAAAGCAAAAAGTCAGTCACTAATTCAAAATAGTAAACATTGAAATAGTAAAAACTAATTTAAATTTAGAGAGTAACCAAATTTGGTTTAATAGAAATTACGTTTAATTCAATAATAAAATATGTTTAATTCACACATATTTCCCTGACTATTTTCATATTGTGAATTTTTCTTATAAAATTTTATTTAGTATTTAAATTATTATTAAAAAATTTTAATATTGAATAATTGACAAAAAGTTTGCTATTTTTTTTTTTTCCTAAAAGCTTTATTACTAAATTTTTTCAACTGATTTGAATTTAAAAATAAATACTATACTAAAAAAATTCAATCCTTGTGAAGAATATTTTGTTTAAAATTTTGGAAAATAATTGAATTTTTTGGAGAAATTCTATGTAAATAATTGTTATTGAAAAAAATTGAATTTTAAAGGTAAATTTCGTTATTTCCAAAAATAATTGAATCCTTGAAAACAATTTAATAAAATTGTTGAAAATAGTGGAATTATTGAAAAGAATTTTATAAAATTTTTGAAAATAATTGAATTATTTAAAGGAATTTTATAAAATTTTTGAAAATAATTGCATTTGAAGGGAAAATTTTGTTATTTCTAAAAATAATTGAATTCTTCAAAAGAATTTTATAAAATTTTTGAAAATAATTGCATTTTAAGGGAAAATTTTGTTATTTCTAAAAATAATTGAATTCTTCAAAAGAATTTTATAAAATTTTTGAAAATAATTGAATTCTTGAAAAGAATTTTATAAAATTTTTAAAAATAATTGAATTCTTGAAAAGAATTTTATAAAATTTTTGAAAATAATTGAATTTCAAAGAAAAATTTCGTTATTTCCAAAAGTAATTGAATTATTGAAAAGGATTTTATAAAAATTTTGAAAATAATTGAATTCTTGAAAAGAATTTCATAAAAATTTTTAAAATAATTGAATTTTTTGAAGAAATTTTATTTAAATAATTTTTATTGAAAATAATTGAATTTTCAAAAATAATTTAATTTGAAATGAATTTTTTAAAAAAATTCTGCCAATAATTGAATTTCTTGGAGAAATTTTATTTAAATAATTGTTATTGAAATTAATTGAATTTTAATGAAAAATTTGCCTATTTCCAAAAATAATTAAATTCTGAAAAATAATTTCATAAAAATTTTTGAAAATAATTGAATTTTTTGAAAAAATAAGATTTATATAAAATGAAATTAAAAATTATTGAATTCCTGGTGAAATTTTCATTATTCCCGAGGATAATTAAATCATTGAAAACAATTTTATCGAACTTTTTAAAATTAATTGAATTTTTTAATTGAAAATTTTTTTAAATAATTAAATTTCATAAAAAACTTTTTTTCACCTTTTTAAAATAATTGTGCCTGTCAATAATTATACAATTAAAAATTCTATTATTGAATTTTATTTAAACTTTTTTAAAGGAATCGAATTTTTCTCTCAATTTAATTGGAATTTTTTATTTCATTATTAAATTTTATTTTATTTATTAAATTTCATTTAGTTTTAATTCAAAATAATTAAACTTGTTCTGAAAATGATGGAATTTTTAAATAATTGAGTTACTTTATAAAAAATAAAATATAGAAATTTTCCCTCCTGCGAAGAATTGAACCCACGACGTTTGATTTCAATTCAAATTTCTCAATGCCTTAACGTCCTCGACCGTAATCAATTTTTTTTTGTTCTCTAATTATAATAATCTTTAAAAGGAAAATTGAACAAATTATTTAAGAAATTTAATAATTCGGAATAAATATAATATTGTAACGAGAATTAATAATTAAATATTTTATAATATATAATAAATCGGGATAAATATAATATTGTAACGAGAATTAATAATTAAATATTTTATAATAATATCATTTTTCCAAACTTTGTATTATTATAATTTCATTGTAATTATTTTTTTTTCTTTCTATTTACTGCTATTTGTCTCCTCTTTTTTTAACATCCCAACAGGGTTTTATATACATTCAGCGGTCATTTTTTCTCCACACACAGAATTCCAGCCACGAATTCCCTAATCCAGAGGATAACCCGGAAGAAAAAATCCTTATTATGGAATAAAAGTCACATTTGTAAGCAACCCACGAATTTTATAGCTTATATTTGAAATGTAATTTCCTAGTCTCGGACTTAATATAAAAAAAGCAATTTACCTCGCCAAAAAACATTTTTTTAGACAATTAAAAATTTGCAAAAAAATTCGTTCTTCCTTTTGTAATAAATTTTCTTTTTATTGTATTTTTCACTTAAATAAAAAAAAGTGTTTTTCAACCGATATTTACAATGAGAGAACTCTCCTCTATTATCAGAAATTTGTTATCGGTCGTATATCTTTTGAAGAAACATTGTAAGAAAGTGTCATATGGATATATATGGTCTCTCTCGCGCGACACTTGTAAAAGCACGCAGGTTTTCTTAACAATATTAAAACTTTTATCGACCCGAGTAATCCCATGTTTCAATGATACAAATACACATACACCAATTGCTCCCACAATCTTATCACTATCCGAACACACTCTTTATTATATATTCGATTAAGAAATTCGTGATTTTTATTCTAAAATCAAATCTGTTTTTCATTATCAAAATATTCTCCTCGACGTTTATTTTTCTTTCACCTCTCTTTTATTTTTCAATTATATTATAGAATGCGTTTTTATATATATATATCTATACACAATAACATGATTTGCATATGAATAAATAAACTTCCGACTTTGTCACATGTATGATTCGCGCATATTTTATACATTCATATTGGCGCGGTATTATTTTTAAATCTCTTATTCCATATTTTCCATCTAAAAAAAAAACACATTCAATTTTTGGAATTTTATAAAAATTATGCAATTATATGGTTTTTTATTGAAACATATATCTATTTTGTGTAACAAAATGTCAATTACAATTTACATTTTTTTCTTTTTTTTTAATTAATTTCAATTATTAAACAGAGAAATATTTTTATCTTTATCCAGTTCGTCTGGCTCATTAAAAGAAAACTAATCTCCTTAATTATATTATTTTTAAAAAGGAATATTTCATCGACAATGTATATATATAAACGAGACGAATCTGTTTATTAAAAATCCAAGAGAAAAATTGACATTTCATTTTCGTTATTGTAATATTTTTATTCTTATTTTAATATTATTCGCGGTATTATTTAAAACAGTTGATAAAAAAATATATCAATTATTAATAATTATTGTAAATAGAAGAAACGTAAATTTTTTTTTTTACTCATCCAATTTCGGAATATCTTTAATAAATTTGAAAAGAAAAAAATTGAAAATTTCTAAAAATCAAAGCTAATAATTTCTAATTAGTAAAAAAAGGAATTGAACGTTCGTGATAAGTGCCTCATTCGCCTCGCCCCAGTTCCTATATACTATATATATATATATATATATATATATATATTGCGCGGCTTTTGCAGGCGAAAAGAATTTTTCTCCTCACGCGCGAGATGTTTGTTCGCAATATGAGGAGGGCAAATATCGTTGAGTATATATCAAAAAGGCACACATATGCTTATGCGCTCGGTTAAATGCGCACCTTTCTGTAAATTCGCAATCTAATTTGATCCCATAGGCCAATAAATGCGCGATTGAACTGGTGTGGCACTTTATTTTTTTCTTTCTTCTCTTTCCTTTTTTTTCTGCAATTTTTCCTATTTTTATAACTCTCTTCAATTGCCATATTGAAGCGAAAATCGATTAAACATTCGATGTACGACCCAGATAACTATAATTTGTAATCAAATTATTTCTTGAAAGTGAAATTCTACTTTTCAATTAAGTATATAATCGCTGTAAATTAGAGCAATGTTTGCTTATTTCGTGCGTATGTTATTTATAAAAAGGAACTGTTTTTTTTAATAACCAATTAAATTTATTATACGATTCTGTAAACTGTAGCAACCGAGTAGTGTAATATTTAACAATTATTGCTACTATTAACAATAATATTAATAATAATACTTTTTTAATAAAACGTTAAATTTAACGATAATTCTGACTCTTCAGAGTTTTATTAAATATTAATTTTTACCGAGTGATGCAAAACAAATCAATTGTGATCAAAAATTTTTTTAAATTCACGACAAAATTACAATTTTCTTTATAAATAATAAAATTCTTCTCTGATATTCAATTATTTAACAAAATTTTATTCAAATTCTTGTTAAAATTTCAATTTTCAAATTTTTTTCAATTTCAGTTTTCAAATATTCCATAATTTTCAATATCTACTATTTCCATTAAGTTTTCCAAGAGAATTCCATTATTAAAAAAAAATTCAATGCAATTCTTTGAAAAAATTTAATTATTTTCATAAATAATAAACAATTTTACAGGAATTCAATTATTTACAAATTTTTTAATAAATTTCTTGGCAATAATTCAATTATTTTCATAAATAATCAAAATTTTTACAGGAATTCAATTATTTACAAATTTTTTTTATGAATTTCTTCGCAATAATTCAATTATTTTTATAAATAATAAAATTTTTTTAGGAATTCAATTATTTTCATAAATAATAAAACTCATTGCAAAATTTCAATTATTTTTAATGTAATTTTAATCAAATTCTTCGAAAAATGTAATTATTCTTAAAAATCTTATTAAAGTTCATATTAAAAATCCAAAGAATTTAATGATTTAAAAAATTTGTTGATAACATTTTTTATGTGAATTTAATTTCAAGTACCATGAAATTAATAACTTATTTATTTTTCTATTTAAATAATTGAATTCTGGCATAGAATTTACTCATAAAAATGGTTTTAAAAATGAATTTTAGTAAAAATTTTAGAATATACTTAAGTATTAAATTAATTCCTTTATAAGTTTAATAAAATTTTCATTTACTTTATTCTCTTCAAAATTTCAATTCTCTTTATAAATAATGAAATTGTTCTCTAAAATTCAATTATTTTACAAAATTTTAATCAAATTCTTGTAAAAATTTCAATTATTTTCAAAAGTTTACTAAAATTCCATAATTTTAAATTTTTAATTTTTCTAATACAATTCCACGCAAACATTCTATTATTTTCATAAATAATAACATTTTTTATAGGAATTCAATTATTTACAAATTTTTTTTATAAATTTCTTTGCAATAATTCAATGATTTTCATAAATAATAACATTTCTACAGGGATTCAATTATTTTTATAAATAATAAAATTCTTTTAGGAATTCAATTATTCTCATAAATAATAAAACTCATTTCAGAATAATTCAATTATTTAAATAATAATATTATTTTTTACAGGAATTCAATTATTTTAATAAATAATAAAAACTTTTACAGGAATTAAATTATTTACAAATTTTTCATTTATAAATTTCTTAGCAATAATTCATTTATTTTTATATATAATAAAATTCTGTTAGTAATTCAATTATTTTCATAAATAATAAAACTCATTGCAGAATTCTAATTATTTTTAATGCAATTTTAATCAAATCCCTCAAAAAACGTAATTATTTTTTAAAATCTTATTGAAAATCCAAAGAATTTAATGGTTTCCAAAATTTTTTGATAATTTTTTTTCAGAGAATTTACTTTCAAAAAACATGAAATTAACAAATTATTTATTTTTGCATTTAAATAATTAAATTCTCGTAGAATTTACTAACAGAAATTATTTTAAAAATGAATTGCAGTTTAAATTTTAGTATTTTTAGTATTTTTCTAATATTAAAAGCATAATAACGTAATTTTTTAGAAACAATTAAATTTTCAAAAAGTTTCAAACTTAAATTCATTAAAATTCTTAATTTTTCATATTTTTGACAAAAATTTCTGTAGAATTAATTATTTTTAAAAGTTTAATAGAATTTTTATTGAAATTATTTCAAGTTTTTATTTTTTAATATATATATTAAATTGCAGTATTTTCGAAGAATTGAAATTTCGTGAAATTGATTAATGAATTACTATTAAAAATAATAAATACAAAGTAAAATTGTAGTTAAAAATTTTTGAAAATAATAATTGAATTGAAAAAATGAAAATAATTTTAAAGAAGTAATTATTATAATATAAAATAATGATTTTATTACTTGGTCATCTTTAATTATTATAAAATATGAAGAAATCGAACATTCCGAGTCTAAGACTCGGAGTTATCGATTTCTTCATGTTTTATATTTATAAAAAATGTAATAAACTAAAATTTCATTAATTGTAAAAAATAACACCAAAATTGATTATTTTAATTTTTTTAGTGTTAATTTAATCTGCAAACTTTTTAATACCTCCACGGTAAATCGTTAGGTATTAAAATAACACCAAAAAGGATTAAAATAATCTAATTTAGTGTTATTTTAATCCATTTTCGTGTTATTTTAATACCTAACGATTTACCGTGTCACGATTTACTGTGTATTCTTAATAATACTTTTTATTTAAAATGTATTCTTAATAATACTTTTTATTTAAAATGTATTCTTAATAATACTTTTTATTTAAAATGTACTCTTAATAATACTTTTTATTTAAAATGTATTCTTAATAATACTTTTTATTTAAAATGTATTCTTAATAATACTTTTTATTTAAAAACACTTTCAAAATTGAAAACACTTGACTCAAAGTTAGGAAAACTTTTTTTTTTAGAAAATGTCAGGAAACCACAGCTCAGTTAGTAAAGTCCCCGTTCGTAACCCAAAAAAAGTCAAGGGTTCCATTCCTGCCCTAAATTGACAATTTTTCCTTCACTTAACATTTTTTTTTCTAATTATTTCCAAATAGTAATAAACTCGTAACTCAATAATATAACAGTGGACAAAAATAAGGGAACAAAAAAAAGAGCAATCTGTCGAGAAAATAAAATCTGAAGTGCATATAAGAGAAGAGTACAATAGAAAGAATAAAGCAAGAGTCTTTGTATATGATTCCGGTAGCCTTCAAATACCCGCAGTACAATCCCCTCGTTCCTGGATGACGAAGGCCTAGAAGGAAGGTGGATAGTTCGAGGCCTCTCGGGAATGACGATGGCTGCTTTAAACTGCTGGCAGGAGGGTGGGAAGAGAGGAGGAAGAATAGTTGGGTGTGGGAGAGAGAAAAAGAGAGAGAGAGAGAGAGGATGGGGTGTTGAGAAATTCCGCGTAACCTTTGCACCCTGAACACCCTTTAGGTATATATACGTGGAATCGTTTTTGACTTTGCCCTCTGCATATATATTTACAAAGCAAAAAAAAAAATACTCCACACGTGTTTTTTGTCACGACACTAGAATTATTATTATTTTTTTTTGTTTTTTTTTAGAGCAAAAATGTTCCTCACGAATCTCGACGAAATATTCTTTTTTTGAAACAAATAAGGAAAAATAAGAATTTTCCACAATACTAAAAAAGTTCTACTAAAGAAAAAAACTAAAATCTACAAAAATCGTTCGAAAAAACAAATGTTTTTTAACTACAAAGTTTTTTAAAATTTTCCAGTCAAGTTTCCCTGAGCAAATTACGAGAAAAAATAGTTGATCTCAATTTGACATCAGCAGAAAGATTACGGCGAACATTTTTTTCTCACAATCAGTGAAAAAAATTCGAAAAAAGAGATATTGCGGGAAGAAAGTTAAAAAAATGGAAATAGTGGGAAAAAAGTCTATCCAAATATGAGGAAGCTAGTTTTTCGCAAGACTGGATATTTGCAATAAAAAAAAAAAGTAAAACACTCGAAACAAGTTTGAGACTCGTTGCGGAGAAACGTGTCGAGGAAAAGTGCGCGTTAGTCTCGGCCTGAATCGCTAGTTAATAACTTTTCCACCTCCCCGCATCATCTGGACCATCTTTCTCAATCTGTCTCTTTTCCAATTTTTATTATTTTGTTATTTCATTTATTTATTTTCTATTCATTTTTTTATTTTGTCTTTTATCTATTTATTCATTTATTAATTTTTTTATTTATTCATTTATTAATTTTTTTATTTATTAATTTATTAATTTTTTTATTTATTTATTAATTTATTAATTTTTTTATTTATTCATTTATTAATTTTTTTACTTATTTATTCATTTATTAATTTTTTTATTTATTCATTTATTCATTTTTTTATCTTGTTTTTTATTCACTTATTCATTCATTAATTCTTTTATTTTGTTTCTTATTTCTTTATTCATTTATAAATTTTTTTATTAATTTTTTTTATTTATTTTTTACTTTTTTATTTATTTATTTTATTTTCATTGCCTTTTATTAAAAATATTGCCACAATAGTGATAGTTTCAACAATAATTGTAAAAAATAAAACCAAAAGCCAACGAGGGGAAAATACTTATTATTTTGAAAATTTGTTTGCCATCTTAAAAGTTCTCTCTGTGCGTGTGCCTTTCACGTTTCGTTTCGTTTCTTTTTTTTTTGCTTTTTCCTATACATTTTTCTTGTTTGTTTTCTTTGTAATAAGAGGTTTATTACGAGCGCAGACCGGATATTAATTATTGCCAACCACAAGAATCGAGATGCTACACTTTTCTCTTCATGTGCGTATAGAGAGTATAAACATTTTCTACTGAGAGCAAAAAAGATCCTTAATTGGCCCTTCATTATCTCATTCCTTCTTCCTTTAATTTCCTTCGCATCATTTTTCTATTTTCTCTACAAATCCTCCTCCTCCCCCCACCCGTCAAAAACGTTCAATTTTTCCACCATATTAAATTATAATAACAAGTCATTACAATAACTCATTAGAGAATTACGGAATTTATTAATATACTGCGAAAAGAAGACAATTGACAGGATAAAGTAGTTTAAGTAGTTTAAGCAGTTTAAGTATTTTAAGTATTTAAAGTATTTTAAGTACTTTATGTATTTTAAGTATTTTAAGTATTTAAAGTATTTTAAGTACTTTATGTATTTTAAGTAGTTTAAATATTTTAAGTAGTTTAAGCATTTAAAGTAGTTTAAGTATTTTAAGTAGTTTAAATATTTTAAGTAGTTTAAGTATTTAAAGTAGTTTAAGTAGTTTAAGTATTTAAAGTAGTTCAAGTAATTTAAGTATTTTAAGTATAGTTTAAGTATTTTAAGTAGTTTAAGCATTTAAAGTAGTTTAAGTATTTAAAGTAGTTTAAGTATTTTAAGTAGTTTAAATATTTTAAGTAGTTTAAGTAGTTTATGTATTTTAAGTAGTTTAAGTATTTTAAGTAGTTTAAATATTTAAAGTAGTTTAAATATTTAAAGTAGTTTAAGTAGTTTAAGTATTTTAAGTAGTTCAAGTAGTTCAAGTATTTTAAGTAGTTCAAGTAGTTTATTTAATTTACTTTTAGTCACATTAAATGAAATTCATATTCCCTATGTTTTCTGTTTACGTGAAAATTCTGATCTTTCACAATTAGCATTAATTAGATATGATAAACATTTCTTATGTTTATTTAATGTTATTTCTGTTTAAAGAAAGCGAAAAAAAAAACGTGGGCAATTTTGACGTGGGAGAGTGTGAGATATTTTCTTGTTAGTCACGATATATCGAAGTTATATTAGTTGAGGTAAGCCAGGAACCGTGAAGGAGTTTCGTGCTCGCGACTTTTCAAGGACACGAAGAAGAAACCCCTATGGGGGAGAGAACGACGTTCGCGAGAACCGGAAAGATTCCCTCAATATATATATATATATATATATATACACGATGGTTTTAACAAACGGGCTTCCAAGGTCCGTTCTCAGTAAACGAACATCCGGCGTGAACGGTACGAACACAATTTTTATTATTTTTGTTCGTCAAAAAAAAAATAATAAATAAATAAAATACCATTGCTTTTGGGTGTATCAAAACATTAGTGATTGTAAGTACCAGCAATTATAAATACTAGTGTTTGTAACAACTAATGATTATAAACACTAATGATTATAAACTCTAGTGATTGTAACAGCTAATGATTATAAAATATAAACACTAGTGATTGTAACAACCAATGATTATAAACACTAATGATTATAAGCACTAGTGATTATAACTACTAGCAATCATAAACAATAATGATTATAAACAATTAATGATTATAAACACTAGTGATTGTAACAACTAATGATTATAAACATTAATGATTATAAACACAAGTGATATAAATACTAGCAATCATAAACACTAATAATTGTAACAACTAATGATTATAAACACTAGTGATTATAACAACTAATGATTATAAACACTAATGATTATAAACACTAGCGATTGTAACAACTAATGATTATAAAATATAAACACTAGTGATTGTAACAACTAATGATTATAAAATATATACACTAGTGATTGTAACAACTAATGATTATAACAACTAATGATTTTAAACACTAGTGATTATAACAACTAATAATTATAAACACCAGTGATAATAAACTATTAGCAATTATAATCAGTAGTAAAATTACTGATAATTATAACTATTAACTGTTATACTACACCAGTGGTTACAACCTTCGACCATTGTAACCATAAAAAATTGTAAACACCATCAATTGTAACCATTGATCGTCCATAAAAAATAATAACCACCATCGCTTGTAACTAACAGTTTCTGATTTTCCAACCTTGGACAAATTCCATTAATATTATTTTCGTACTCACGGCATTTTTGGCCACCTCATCGTAGTGTTTAGAAATTCCACTCACCTGAAACAAACAAAAAATTCGTTTACAGATATAAAAATAATGATTAATAATGATAATGATTTAAATAATGATTTCTAGATGGCAAAAAAAAAGAATAAATGTCAGTTGTCTAAAAAATCTGTTTCAAAATTTAGAATGAAAAACTGTCCATTTTTATGCATACATGTTAAATATTGTCAGGAGAATATTATTCTTATTATTGTTACATATAAAATGTTCTTCACCGTATACTTTCGTTTTCACGTATTTTTTTTCTTTTTTTTATTTCTTTATCGTTACGTCATTTCGCATACGGTTGTTTCCTCGTTGTCCGAGTAGCATATGCACCACTCACCGTGAGAGCAAACTCGGAAGCTCTCGGAACTGAAAGCGCGAGTACAAACAACAAAGGAATCAATTTCAATCATTACATTTTCATTTCTATAATATATTTTTTTCGGGGAAAAGAAGATTTCGAAATCAAAAATTATAATTTTGATTCTTAACACAATTCTTTGGAAAAGCAAAGAGCAAACAAAATTTTTTTTATCTATTTATATTGTAGTGTAAGAATAAAAATTTACGGACTTGACCTTTTTTATTAAAATAAGTGAACATGTTAAATTTTATTCATAGAAGTGTAATAATATCAAAATGAATTACATTAAATATTTAATAATTCCACTGTTAACTTAACAGTATCAAGTGGCAACGAAGTGATACAGTTTTCTTAAAACTATCAAATTGATACTAAAGTGGATCAAATTGGTGCCAAAAATCTGGAACAATTTTTTATTTGATCCACATTTTTTGGTATCAGTTCGTTGCCACTTGATACTGTTAAGTTAACAGTGGAATTATTAAATATTGAAAATGAAAATCATGTCAAAAAAATTGAGAAATAGACATATGGGTAGGAGAATTCTTTTTTTGGTATAGGAGAATAATAAGGGACAAACAAAGGAAGAACAAACAGAAATGTGTTGCATTTTACGGTATTTGTGTTAGGTACATAGAAGATGTGTGGTACAAAGTGAAAATACACGTAATCAGCTCGAAAGGCATGGCGTTTATTCTCGATTGTAATAAGGTTGAAGGCCCGTAAAATAAATCCACGTGTAGGCATTCCTACTTAGATATACGTAAGACTACATTGCATGCGCCTGCAACTGGAGAACGGAGGATGTATCACTTTCGAAACGTATGTCACACACATACACTTGCCGTTATAAAAAAGCGCCTATACCTCAAGTAATGTATTTAAATATCATTAGACTTTCTTAAATAAAATTTTTTTCCTTTTCAGTCGAAAATTTTCCCGAACTTCGCTAGCAAACAGGATAAATTGGTTCAAGCACTCTTGGACCAAAGTCGCTTTTTTTGTGTTGGTACCAAAGCCGCTCGAATATTTCGACTCGTTTGTGAGTGAGTTTTGTCCATCTGACGGACGAAAATAGAATTATAAACGGCGGTAAATTTAAACAGACTTAAAAGCAGGGCAAAAATAATGGGTCTTTTAGTTAGTCTTTTAGTTTATACATGCCACCAGGACCCTTGCTGCATCAAGGTATATAAATCATCTCGGATAGTAATAAAAATAGTAAAATTTAATAATAATTAGCACGCACATATAAGGAATTCTTTCAAGAAGTAAAGGGAGCGTGTTTCTTTTGTAATACCATTGAATTTTCATAATTGAAGAAGGCATATTATGATCATACATTAATAATTTAGGTCATTGCGTAACGAAGATGCGTTTTTTGATCGACGTTAGCGCGATGAGAGATGGTGAAATCGGGAGCCCAATTTAATAGCGTGCCAAGTGGCACTTGCGCAGTTTATATGGAGTTGCAGTGTAATTTTTCGATTATAGAAATTAATAAATTCCTCAGCCTGAAGGTTTCTTTTTTTTTAATACACAATATATTCACGGAGTATTTATTAAAATAATATTTATTTATATACAACAGCAAGCGTATGTACTTTTCAAGATTTATTATCATACTTACCGAATTGTATGCGAGTAAATAAATTGTCTTTTTCGCTCTTAAACAATTTAAAATAAAATACAATATATGATTGTATTAAAAAATATAATTTTTTGACTAAAAAAGATTAAAATGATCAATTTTGGTGTTATTTTTTGCAATGAATGAAATTTTAGTTTATTAAATCTTTTTATAACTGTAAAACATGATGATATGGATAAATCCGAGTCTTCGACTCAAAGTGATCGGTTTCTTCATATTTTATAGTAATTAAAGATGACAAAGTAATGAAATCATTATTTTGTATTACAATTTTACAAGAATTACTTTTTCAAAATTATTTTCATTACTTCAATTCCATTATTATTTTCAGAAATTTTTAACCACAATTTTACTTTATAACTATTATTTTTAATAATAATTAATTAATCAATTTCACGAAATTTCAACAATATTCCCGAATTCTTCAATTAAATGCATAATAGAAAATAAAAACATCAAATAATATTCGAAAAATTCAATTAAACATTTTCAAAAATATTAATTTTGAAAATTCAATTATTTCCAAAAAGTTCACTCTGTATTTCTTTTAATATTCAATTATAATCTGAAATTTTTACTAAAATTCATTTTTATGAAATGAAAATCAATTTTTATTAGAAAATTCTACAAGAATTTAATTATTTAAATGCAAAAGTAAATGATTTATTGAATAATTGAATGTTTCTCAAAATTCAATTCTCGTAAAGAATTTTAGTAACAAATTTTTTAATAATTCAATTGTTTTGTCGAATTTTATTAAAACTTGCAGAAACCTAATTACTTTTTTCAAGGAATTCAATTATAATTGTATAAAAAATGATTGAAACCCTGCGATGAGTTTTATAATTTTCAAATTTTTTCGTTTACAATTCAATTTAACGAAATTTCAATTATTTGGAAATTCTGCAATGAAATAAATATTAAAAAATAAAAACTTGAAATCATTTCAATAAGAATCGTATTAAACTTTAAAAAAAAATTAATTCAACATAATTTTTTGGCAAAAAATATGAAAAATTAAGAATTTCAATGATTTTAGTTTGAAATTTTCTGAAAATTTAATTATTTCTAAAAATCGACGTTATTATGCTTTTAATACTAAAAAATACTAAAAATACTAAAATTTTAACTGAAATTCATTTTTAAAACCATTTTTATTAGTAAATTCTACGAGAATTTAATAATTTAAAATTTAAATACAAAAATAGATAATTTATTAATTTCAAGTTTCTTGAAATTAAAAATTCTAATAAAAAATGTTATCAACAAATTTTTTAAATCATTAAATTCTTTGGACTTTGAATAAGAATGTTAATAAAATTTTTAAGAATAATTACATTTTTCGAGAAATTTGATTAAAATTGCATTAAAAATAATTGAAATTCAGCAATGAGTTTTATTATTTATGAAAATAATTAAATTCCTCAAAGAATTTTATTATTTATAAAAATAATTGAATCCCTGTAGAAATGTTATTATTTATGAAAATAATTGAATTGTTGTGAAGAAATTTATAAAAATAAATTGTAAATAATTGAATTCTTGTAAAAAATTGTATCATTTATGAAAATAATTGAATTCCTAAAAGAATTTCATTATTTATAAAAATAATTGAATCCCTGTAGAAATGTTATTATTTATGAAAATAATTAAATTGTTGCGAAGAAATTTATTAAAAAATTTGTAAATAATTGAATTCCTGTAAAAATGATATCATTTATGAAAATAATTAAATTATTTTGAAATGAGTTTTATTATTTATGAAAATAATTGAATTCCTTAAAGAATTTTATTATTTATAAAAATAATTGAATTATTCTGCAATGAGTTTTATTATTTATGAAAACAATTGAATTCCTAAAAGAATTTTATTATTTATAAAAATAATTGAATTATTGCAAACAAATTTATAATAGAAAAATTTGTAAATAATAGAATTGCTGTAAAATTTTTCATTATTTATAAAAATAATAGAATTCCCGTACAATTTTTTATTATTTATGAAAATAATTGAATTCCTTTTAAATTGATATTATTTATGAAACTAATTAAATTATTGCGAAGAAATTTATTAAAAAAATTTGTAAATAATTAAATTTCTGTAAAAATTTTTATCATTTATTAAAATAATTGAAATATTGGAAAAAAATGTATAAAAAAAATTTGCAAATAATTGAATTCCTGTAAAAGTTTTTATTATTTATAAAAATAATTGAATATTTATGCGTAGAATTGTATTGAAATTTTTTTTAATAATGGAATTCTTTTGGAAAATTTTATTTAAATAGTAGATTTTGAAAATTATGGAATCGTAGAAATTTTTTGAAAATATTTGAAATTTTGTCAAGAATTTGCTAAAAATTTTGTAAAATAATTGAATATCAGAAAAGAATTTTATTACTTATAAATAGAATTGGAATTTTGGAACACAATTGAATCTAGTAACTATGTTACTAAGTTAGTTAGAAACTATCTTACTATTCTCCCTAGAGAATTTAAATTCGTTGAATTTTTCCAAATCATTGACTTTTGTGTTTTACCTAAAATAAAATTTCATTCATACTTATATAAATTGTATAAATAAACTTGTTCTTTTCTTCGGTAGCATTGCGTACGTGACGATTTTCACGTATAGCCAGTTTCGAGTCTATGAACGGTCGGTAAGTCAGATAACTATCTAGCGCGGGAAATTTGAACTCCCCATTGGCCGAAAGAACAAAAAATTGCATTCTTCAAAAGAAAATGAATCATTCAGCCAAATCGAGAGTCAACATAAAGGGAATTGCTATCTCTACCAATCGATTTCGTCAATTATTAATTTTTTTCGCAAAATAGTAAATTGTTTGCCTTTCGGATAAAGAGGATGCTGAGAGCGATTTTTTGTAAAAGACGGAGAATATGTCTCGGGAGACGTATCCGATAATATACTTGACTGCGCGAGGATAAATATGTGAGTTTTGCTGAAAGTGAATTTGTATGTGTGTGTGTGTGTTTATATACGCAAGCAAGACTTTGAAAAATGTGTAGGTACGGCAACAACTGCATGTGCATTGGATAAAGGGGAAGTTGAAGTCGTTTTGTCGATGTGAAGGAAGAGGAGAAACAGGGAAGGGGGGAGGGAGGGGAAGAAGAAGAAGGAAAAAGAGGAGAAGACGGTGCAAGGGACGAGGAGTAGAGGACGAACGGACGGGAGGTGCAGCGAACTCTCCCAAGGCCTAACCCCACCGTGTTGCACTCTTGTGCCGTCTCTTTGCCCTCTCGTCCCCTCTGCAAATCCCCCTTTTAAACCGAGCCATTCCACTATATGGTCTATGACTGCAACTGTGACTCGCGCTAAACGAGAAGGTCCAACAACTATGCAACCGATTCGAGCCGACACCTCAGCCTCCTTCCCTCCCTCTCTCTCTCTTTCTCTCTTTTTCTCTCCTTCTCATTTTGTCCTTTCCCCCTACCCCCCCACTCTTTGTTTTTTTACATTTCTCACTCTCTTCTCCTGCTTCCTTCTTCCATTCCTTTTACTTGTTTACTCACTTATTTTACCGATTCACGCCAATTATTTTCCATTTCATTTCCTTTAGGGATCATTTTCACTTTAAAGAAAAAATCCTCCTTTTCTCCCTCTCAGGGCTCGAAACCAGTGAAAGTATTTAAAAATACGGACTTTACGGACCAAAAATGAAAAATTACGGACCATTTACGCACCAATTACTGACAAAAATATATAAGAGGACATTTTAATTAAAACTATAAATTAGATTTTTTCATAACTAAAAAAAACATGCGAAGATATCGATAACTCCGATGAGTCTTCATGTTTTATAATAATCAAAGATAGAGTGATAAAATCATCATCAATTCAATTATTATTTTCAAGAATTTTTAACTAAAATTCTTCTTAAAATCGATTATTTTGAATAATTTTCGAAAAAGTTCTTTGACAATTTTCAAATCTATTTCTTTACAATATTCGATTTTTCAATTATTTGTAAATTCTTCAATTAAATATGTATTAAAAAAAAAAAAACTTCAAATAATATAAAAAAAAATTCCCAATTAAAATTACTCAAAAAAATTAATTCCACAGAATTGTTACTTAGCGTTAAAAATATGAAAAATTCAAATTTTCAAAGATTTGAATCTGAAACCTTTTCAAAATTTAATTATTTCTAAAATTTTACGCTCTAATACTTTTAATATTCAATTATAATCTAAAATTTTAACTCAAATCCATTTTTAAATGAATTTTTATGAGAAAATTCTGCGAGAATTTCATTATTTAAATACAAAAAAACAATTTATTGAATAATTACATATCTTAAAATTGAATTCTTTTAAAGAATTGTATCAACCAATTTTCAAATAATTTGAATTCTTTTGCAAAATTTTATTGAAAGAGATATTAAAAATAATTAAATTAGGTAAAATTTTTGAAAATAACTGAAATTTTGCCAAGAAATTTATTAAATTTTTTTTTAAATAATTCAATTTTAGAGAAGAATTTTATAATTTATAAAGATAATTGATAATTTACGCAAAGAATTGCATTAAAAATTTTGAATGCAATAATTTTATTCATTAAAGAAATTTAATCAAAAATTTATTAAAAATAATATTTAAATTCTAATAAATAAATTGTAGCAAAGGTTGTTAAAATAATTAAATTTCTTTGATAAATGTTAATAAAATTTTTTTAAGAATATTTACATTTTTCGAGGAATTCGATTAAAATTGTATTAAAAATAATTGAAATTCTGCAATTAACTTTTTTATTCATCAAAATAATTGAATTCCTAATAAGAATTTTATTATTTAAAAAAAAATTAAATACCTGTAAAATTTTATTATTTATGAAAATAATTGAATATTGCGAAGAAATTTATAAAAAAAAATTTATAAATAATTGAATTCTTTTGGAAAATTTTATTAGAATAGTATAGAAACCTATTAAAAATCATTGAATTGAAGAAAATTTTTGAAAATAATTGAAATTTTTCCTAGTATTTTATTAAAATTTTTGAAAATAATTGATATTTCGAAGAAGAATTTTATTATTTCTAAAAATAATTGAAATTTGGACGAAAATTTAAAAAAAATTTTGAACATAATTGAATTTTTGCAAAGAATTTAATTACTTTTGAAAATAATTGAATTCCTTCAATCATTTGTGATTTCTCTAAAATTATCCAAATTATATCGTATAATTTACGTACTTTACGGATCTTTTTCAACCGAATTACGGAATTTACGGACCTTTTTAAAAAAAACGGACTTTTACGGACTTCAAGCAAAGTTACGGACCTAGTTTGAGCCCTGCCCCCCTCCATTGAGAACGAAAGGAAAAACATGAATTTCAAATTATTTTTCCCCAACTGTAAATTTTTCCAAATGTCAAAAAATTGTTTGGAAGAAAGAAACTGTACTTATGTAAACCCAGAAACATAATTCTTTAGCTTCCAACATCATTATTATTTTTAATTAACATTAATTGTGACGCGATCTAACGAAAGGGACCGTAAAAGTGAAAAATTAGGTTATGTTTGCAATTTTGGAAATGAAAATACAAAAATAGAGTCAACTGGAAATATAAATCATTGATGTCTAAGTCTTCAAGACAACTAAACTATTTAATGAACACTGATTTTAATTTACATAAAGTAAAAAGAAACTTTCAAGCAACAAAAACAGACGCTAACATAACCTAAAAGTGATTTTCTTCTAAGATCCCTTTCTTCAGATATTGCGTCTTAATTAATTAACAATGTTCAATGTTTGTGGGTGAAAATTAATTTTCCCAAACATAAAAAAAGTGACAGACATGATTAAAGGGACAACATGTTAAAAAGTCCAGAACGATTTGAATCCGAATAATTTTTGTAAAACAAAGAAACAAAATTCGAATGTTCGGAAAAGAATTACGCGCAGAAGAAGAAGAAAAAGAAAAAAAGGATTGGAAAAAAAGAGTGTTTCGAAAGAGAATCTTGTTTTTTGCGCAAGTATCTTCTTTTCCAGGTTGGCTCTGCTGATGGCGTTGATAGAGATGTCAAGGTTGAAATATCGCAATTGAAAGTAGTTTTTCTTTCGCGGTTGATGGGGTTTCGTCACTTGTGGTTTGAAAATCGGTGGAATTAGGTGAATGGTGGGGGGCGAAATGAAAGGGAAGTCTCTCTCGATGCGAAATTATCGGGTTGCGAAAAGTTTTTTCTTTCCCGCACAACAAGCGGTGGGGATGGGGAAAATTTTTCCATCATACATCAAAGTTTTAGAATTTAAAACCGATTTTTCAATTCTTAAATCACTGTTTCTTTTACTGTATATTTACTGCTAAAAATATTTAGGTTTAAAATTTTCAACATCAGACAAAATAATTTTTGAACAAAATAATTTTGGAACAAAATAATTTTGGAACAAAATAATTTTGAAAAAAAAAAATTTTGGAACAAAATAATTTTGAAGCAACAATTTTGGAACAAAATAATTTTGGAACAAAATAATTTTGGAATAAAATAATTTTGGAACAAAATAATTTTGAAACAAAATAATTTTGGAACAAAATAATTTTGAAACAAAATAATTTTGGAACAAAATAATTTTGAAGCAACAATTTTGGAACAAAATAATTTTGAAACAAAATATAATTTTGAAACAAAATAATTTTGAAGCAACAATTTTGGAACAAAATAATTTTGAAACAAAATATAATTTTGAAACAAAATATAATTTTGAAACAAAATATAATTTTGAAACAAAATAATTTTGGAACAAAATAATTTTGGAACAAAATAATTTTGGAACAAAATAATTTTGGAACAAAATAATTTTGAAACAAAATTTGAATGTAAAACGAAAAGTGGAATTAAATTTTGTTTGAAAATTATTTTTGTTTAAAAATTATTTTATTTGAAAATTATTTTTCTTTGAAAATCATTTTGTCTGAGGTTTAAAATTCTTCTGGCCTAAGGTAAAGATATGGAGAACGTGAAAAACATCTATACTTTAAAAATAACTTTTTGCAAAAATATACGACTTTTATTTACGACTCGGAATTTTCGCGATTTCTCCACTTTTTTCATTCGACAGGAGGAACAAAAGATAGAAATAATAAATATTCAGGAAAGGAATTTTTTTTTTAATGAAAAAAAAATAATTTTCTATATTCCTTTCCTGAAACTTTTTTTTCCGTCTATATATTTGTGTACACAAAAATACTTGTGCAGAGGAAAAAAAAACGGCGTCTGGTGGCGATTGGCTGATTTACTAGTTAGTATATAGATATATATATATATATATATATATATATATATATGTATATATATATATATATATATATACACCGATACTTGTCAGCGAATCAGAGGAGACCAAAGAGCCGTGCACATCCTGGTAACCGCGGTCGACCTATTTTTAAAGTTGCTCAGACAAAAAAGAGTCGGAACAGCAAGAAGAAAAGAGACGAAGGAAGAATGCAGCCACAAAGAAAAAGAGAAACAGGGAGCAAACGAAGAGAGAAAGAGAGAGAAAGAGAGAGAGACTATTCGAGTCTTCCACGTCCATTAGGATCTGCAAGGGGACACATTTGATTCTCCAACACGAACAATTTTTTTTTCTCTATGCAATTTGAATTAAATTCTAATTAGAAAAGAAAAGAAGCATCAATTTTCATTTCTGCGATTCATTCAGATTTTCCAAAAAAAATTTTATTTTAGAAGCATTTTAACTCATTGGAAAATAAAATTCTCTCACATCCAGAGAAAATTATTACTTAAACCAAATATATTTTATTTGCCTCAAATAAAATTATTTCCAGAGAAAATTATTACTTAAACCAAATATATTTTATTTGACTCAAATAAACGTTTATTTGTCTCAGAACCAACTAGACTTTTTATTTGTTTAAAAAAAAAATTTACTCTCTAAATATGAATTAGTAAAAATGTTCACTAATTTGAATTAGTAAAAATTAATTAGTAATTAGTAATTTGAATTAGTAATTTGAATCAGACTTTTTGCTTTTAAATTAGTAAATTTTACTAATAAATTAGTAGAAATTATTATTTATGATTAAAATTAACTATTTATTAGTAAATTTTACTATTTATTAGTAAATTTTCACTATTTATTAGTAAATTTTACTATTTATTAATAAATTTAACTATTTATTAGTAAATTTTACTATTTATTAGTAAATTTCACTATTTATTAGTAAATTTTACTAATTCAATAACAAAAAGTCAGCCACTAATTCAAATTAGTAAACATTTTTGCTAATTCAAACTTCGAGAGTATATTTGACATAAATAAAACAAATATTTGAGTTAAATAAAATTTTATCTACACCAAATAAAATTTATTTGCAACAAATAAAAAGTCTAGTTGGTTCTGAGACAAATATACAATTTCTCTGGGTGCATATACATGAAAATAATAAAATAAATAAATATGTCTATAATATTGAAAAGAAATTGAAGGTATTTTAATGACTCCCCTTGTGTTTATTTTCATTCAAGATATTTTAATTGGTGTTCCAATTATCTCTCAGCGAGTTTGAAAATGAATGAAATTTAAATAAGAAAATGTTTGCGAATCAAGATACATATATATTTATTTATTTTGTTTCGTTTTGTTCGAATGTAGATTGAATTTCCTGTTTTGCCATTTTAATGACACGTGAAAACGCGCAAAATTGTTATAATTTATTGCCATTCAATAATAAGAACAATAATTTATTTATTAAAAATATTAACAATTTTGTTTCGTTACACTGAAGAAAAATAATAATAATAATAATAAATACACTGAAAAAAATTCATTTTATTCAAATAAATAGAATAAAATAAAATAATAGGTAATAAATAGACTGGAAAAATTCATTTTATTCAAATAAATGTAATAAAATCAAATATTAATAAATACACTGAAAAAAATTCATTTTATTCAAATAAACGATTTCTTTTCGAATTAAATATTTCCTTGACGAATCAAATAATTTTTTTTTAGTCAAATACGAAAAAGTATTTGTTCAATATTATATTTGATTGATTTAAATAAAAATTATTTGATTCAAGTATAAAAAATATTTATTTGATAATAAGTAATCGGTTATTTGGATAAAATAAAAATTTTTTTTTAATGTAATAAATAATTATTATTTAATAAATTAATTTCTTCGATTTTTGCAAGACGTAGTAGGTAAAAATTTCTTTTATCTTGTCTAAGTTATTCAAAAATCGAAACAATTAATTTACTAAATAATTATGGAAGAATTTATTTACTATTGCACTGAAAAAAAATTAATTGATTCAAATAACCGATTAATTGACTAATTAATTGGATTAATTAATCAATTTATTTAATTTAATTTATTTTTGACTATTAAAAATTTAATTGAATCAAATAATATTTATTGGAGTCAATTAAATGGTTTAGTTCATATTTGCTTCAAATAGTGAAGTTATTGATTCAAATACAATTTAGTTGACTCCATTAAATATTATTTGATTCAATTAAATATTTAATTGCGATAATAGTCAATTAATCGGTTATTTGGATCAATTAAATTTTTTTTCCCAGTGTAACTTCTTATTTATTAATACAGAATTTATTAAATATTAAATTGTTATTTAGTAATACAGAATTTATTAAATATTAAATTATTATTTAGTAATAAAGAATTTATTAAATATTAAATTATTACACTGAAAAAAAAATTTATTTGATTCAAATAACCGATTATTTGACTATTGTCAAATAAATATTTACTTGAATCAAATAATTTTTATTTGAATCAATTAAATAATATTCGCTTTAAATACTGAAATTTTTTATTCAAATACAATTTATTTGATTCAAATAAAAATTGTTTGACTCAAATACAATTTATTTGATTCGAATAAAATTTTTTTGATTCAAATACAATTTATTTGATTTAAATAAAAATTTTTTGATTCAAGTAAATATTTATTTGATAATAGTCAAGTAATTAGTTTTTTGAGTCGAATACATTTTTTTCAGTGATGTATCATTATGAAACGCGCATTATTTATTAAAGTTAAAATTTGCTAATAAATCAAAGGAGAAAAAATAAATTACAAGAATTTATTTCGCTAAAATTCCCTCCTGATATAAAAATCAAAAGAGAAGATGAATATTATAAGAGATATCAAATACGCACTCTTATTCGTGCGTGTACCCGCGGTTATTATTGACCCAGAACGGGCACTGATCGGATAATAAAGTTTGACTCCTATATATGCGTATATATAATATATATGATAAATATATACATATAAATTATTATTATTATCATTCTTATTATTATTATTATTATTATAGTATTTTTTAATTGTCTGTATATTCTCGCATGACATTGACGCTTTGCGATATTTAAAAAAAAGCCCCTAGCATTTATAACGAATTTATTATTTTTTATTTATTTATTATTAATTCATTATTTTTTTTAATTATTTTTAATTATTTTTTTTTATTCATTATTTTTTTATTATTTATTATTTATTGCTAACGAGAGACGCTCAAATTGCGTTAGGTTATAAATCATCGTGAATCGCGAAGCGATGTATGTATTGAAAGCAATTATAAGCATCAGAACTCGACGAATAACTATTGCATTATTATACGCGCGTTCATTGTCTTATAATACCGGCTCATTCAATTATTTTATATATTTGTATTTATAAGAAAGAATATATCGACAAACTATATGCTAACGGTCATTGCGTAGCGTGAGAAATTATTTATTGTGAATTCCAATCGTACACACTGAATACAATAAGCTATTTTTAGCGACTTTAAAATATCATTAGTGTTCAACTTCTCGTTTTTCTTTTTTTTTTGAACTAATAGAGAGAGAGAGCGCGCAATATTGCAGGAAATGTGCTAAGAACCTGATTTTTATTGCTCGACATTACTAAATGGATTATTCGAAACTGGTTTCATAAAATGTATCTTTGCCCGTATCTTTGCTCGTTTCATTCTCATTTTCATTTATTCATTTAGTGAATTTAACAGGAATTTTCTACTAGAACAAAAAGTAGTTTTTCTTTTTCAAATTTTCCTTTTTTTACCGGAAGTGTTCTTTAAAAAAGATATTCCACTTGTGTTTTTATATTTTAATATTATTTTTTTGGGAGAAAAAGAGTTTTTTTATGTTATAGAAGAAATTTTTTGTCATGGACAATATTTTCTTTCGGTGAAAATTGGAAACATTTTTTTTTGAACTCTAAACACTGTCGGTTCGTATGCGTAATTTAGTCAAAAATATTTTTAAACCCAAATTTGGAATTTTAGTGGCAAAAATATATTTTTAAACCCAAATTTAGAAAAATTACCTGTGGTAAAAATATTTTTTAACCAAAATTTGGAATTTTAGTGTCAGCAATATTTTTTAACCCAAATTTAGAAAAATTACCTGTGGTAAAAATATTTTTTAACCAAAATTTGGAATTTTAGTGTCAGCAATATTTTTAAACCCAAATTTAGAAAAATTACTTGTGGTAAAAATATTTTTTAACCAAAATTTGGAATTTTAGTATCAGAAATATTTTTTAACCCAAATTTAGAAAAATTACCTGTGGTAAAAATATTTTTAAACCCAAATTTGGAATTTTGGTGGCAAAAATATTTTTTAACACTAATTTGGAAAAACTACCAGTGGTAAAAATATTTTCAAACACAAATTTGGAATTTTAGTAACAACAATATTTTTTCACCCAAATTTAGAAAAATTACCTGTGGTAAAAATATTTTTTAATCCAAATTTGGAAAAATTATCAGTGGCAAAAATATTTTTTAACCCAAATTAGGAAATATTTTGCAAAATTTGAATATAACTCAAAGCTGCATGAATATTAATTAAAACCTATTCTCACTCTTCGTGAAACAGATTTTTCCAAACCTCACTGTCGGTAATTTAGAAATCTGCTCAAAACTTTTTCACCCAAATTGGAAAAAATTTGGAATTTGGAAAAAAATACCAGAGGCCTTTAGTTTAAGGCCCAAATAACCCAAAGCTCCAAAAAGTAATAAAAAAAATAATTCTACTTTTAGAGAAAAGTCGATTTTTTCAACTTTCGCTCTCTGTAGATTCGGGAAAAGAGGGTTTTTTGATCGCTTTTCCAAAAAAAGGAATAAAAAATTGTAGCAGAATAAAAATAAATTCAGATTCAAGGTAAATAGGGGAAAGAAATGATTTTTAAAAATGAATTAAAATGAATTAAAATCAACTGAAATTAATTGAAATGAATTGAAATGGATTAAAATGAATTGAATTGAATTAAAGTGAATTGAAATGAATAAAAATGAATTAAATTGAAATAAAATGAATTGAAGTGAATAAAAACGAATTTTCTGCGTAAAGATATTTTTGCAGGTGGAAATCAATGATGCGCGAGATAGATGGTGTAAATCGAAAGTGAGATAGCGTATATAGATATCTGTCTAGTTAAGGAGATAGTGCCAAGTAAGCAAGAGGAATACGGGATTCCTTGTATGCATATATATACACATAGTGGCTCAACAGAATGCAACACACGCACAGCAATGCACCTTAACTAGCTGTTTCACACAACTGCAAATTTATCCATCTCACTCACTGCCATAAGCGCTAATACTATATAATATATACACGAACCTCTTTTACAGACACATTCACGATAGCCCTGGCCTAGATAAACCGACTACTTGACTTCAACGTCGCTACATCGTTGTAAAATGCCGCACCACTCTAAGCGCGCGCGGGAAATCTCTCGTCTTCCTCGATAGTCTTTTTTCCTTTTCCTTTCTTTTCTTTTTTTTCTCCTCTTTTCTCTTCATTTTTTCCTTTTCTTTTCTTTTCCTTTCTTTCCCTTTCTTTTCCTTTTATGTTTCTTTTCTTTTCTTTCCTTTTATTTTTCTTTTCCTTTCTTTTCTTTTATTTTTCTTTTCCTTTCTTTCCTTTTTTTTCTTTTTTCCCCTTTTTTCCCCTTTTTTCTTTTTTTCCCTTTACTTTTATTTTTTCCCCTATTTTTCTTTTTTCCCATTCCTTTTCTTTCCATAATTAATCCCAGCGATTTTTTTCCAATTCGCCCAACGACAAAAATGGAAAATTCATAAAATCGTATCACATCTGGATAACGTATTCCTTCTCGTTTGCAACATTTGCGCGAGATGTATTATAGAAATAGGAGGAAAAAAAAGAAGAGAAAAATATTCAATCTACAGGTTTGCTGAATCGGAAAATAAGTCGAGGCCTCATGTTAATCTGAGAATTTTTTCATCATCATCATCATCATCATCTCGCAGGGTTTTCATTAAATATATTCGGAAATTAAAATGATTTTTTCTTTTTGTGACGAGCGCTCGAGAAAAAATTCCAACAATCAAATTTCGATTTAAAATAACCGTGACTTTGATTTATATTTATTTATATTTTTCGCCTAAATAAACTAAAGGTTTAGTTAAATAAAAAAAAAATTTGTCGCTATATGAAAATTTTGATAAAATTTTTACCAATGGCCAATTGAATTAACCCACATTTAGAAGCTGAAAATTTGTCTTTTAAATAAAATACAATTTCTAAAAATTTATTTAATAAAATTGAAATTTTCCACTTTTGTTTCCAAACATAACGAACATTGAAAGAAAAATTTAATTGATTGAAATAACCGCGATTAATTGACTATTATCACAATTAAATATTTAATTGAATCAAATAATATTTATTGGAGTCAATTGAATGGTTCAGTTCATATTTGCTTTAAATACTGAAGTTATGGAGTCAAATACCATTCAATTGACCCCATTAAATATTATTTGATTCAAATACAATTATTTAATTGACTTCATTAAATATTATTTGATTCAAATAGAATTTAATTGACTCCACTAAATATTATTTGATTCAAATACAATTTAATTGACTTCGTTAAATATTATTTGATTCCAGTAAATATTAAATTGCGTTATAGTCAATTAATCCGGTTATTTGAATCAAATAAAATTTTTTTGTCAGTGAATAAAGTACTTTTAGAGAAATATTTCCCCACCAAATGTTATTTATCTCAGTGAAAGAAAAGTACAACTGTCCCAAAAGTCCATTAAATTATTTCATTGTATCAACTACAAAATTTTATTTACCGAAAATAAAACGTATTTCAACACATAAAATTTAAAAGTAAAAAACAAAATACTTTACTATAGTCTTTGAGTAAAAAATATAAGATCCTATAAAGTTCTAAACGTTCAAATGAATAAAATTGATTAATTTCTCGTAAAAATTAAATTTTTACTCTAATTATTTTGCTTCACTATCCAAAAAATTAATTACTCATTTTCTAAACATGAAATTTTAGTTTATAAATTTTTTTCTGTTTGGTAATTTATAAAAATATTTTTAATAAAAAATATTTCGTTCATTTGAACGTTAGAAACTTGGGGATCATAAAAATTTTCCCTTCTCCTGACGTAGAAGGATAAATTTGTCCCTCATAGAGAGAATAAAAAAAATTATTCTAAACTTTTTTCCAAAGAAGAATATAAATGAATTTTTTTTAATTTAATTTTTCCGCTGTTCTCTAAAATTGAAAAAAAAATCTCTAACAAAAAAGTGAAAAGAATCGTATACATATAGAATAAACGTGAAATTTGTCGGGAAGATTAAATGCGGAAATTAATCGAGAGAAACGAGTTTTTCTCGACAATTTTCAAATCTCGACATAAGGTCGCACGTGAATCTTTGTATATTTATTTATACATACACATATATAGTAAAAGAGCGGACAGTGAAACTATGTAAGTTTTTTTTTCTCCCGCTTGATTTTTTTTTTCGTTTTCTTATCTCTCCTTTTCTGCAACTCGTCTCGGTGGAAACACCCGACTCACCTTTCCCTCATTGCAAATTTATGTACTGCTCAGAAATTCTACTCTCTTTCCTCGAGAATTCAATATTATAACTTTGAAAGTTTTGAGAGGACGAGACGTGGAACGCATCACGCGAAACAAATTCCTCGCTATCTCGCTCAAAAACAATGAAAGTTTAACTAACATTTTTTTCTACATTGTTCCACTCAGCAGGAAAAAATAAATAAAAACATAGTTTTCTATAATAAATTGTTTGGGAAATTTGGTCCCTCTCGATTTTTTTGTTAATAAATAAAAAATATGGTACTTTACCCACTAGGGAATAATATTTTTTACTGCGGGATAGAGAGTAAAATTATTTTTCTAGTTTTTTTTATTCACAAGGGAAGAATGGTGGTACTTCTCCCCCTAGGGATAAAAAGTGTTTATTTCCCGATCCTTGTCCAACTGGTAAAAAATATTTTTTCTTTTCTTATTAGTACGAAAACAGTAGTAATTTAAATAAACCAAAATTAAATATATCGAAAAATACCCAAATATACTAATAATAAAAAAATAAATAAAAAAATAAATAAAAAAATAAATAAAAAAATAAAAATAAATAAATAAAAAAATAAATAAAAATAAATAAAAAAATAAAAAAATAAATAAAAATAAATAAAAAACTAAATAAAAAAATTAATAAAAAAATAAATAAAAAATAAATAAAAAAATACATAAACAATAAATAAAAAATAAATAAAAAATAAATAAATAAATAAAAAAATTAATAAAAAAATAAATAAAAAATAAATAAAAAAATACATAAAAAATAAATAAAAAATAAATAAAAAACTTAATAAAAACATAAATTAAAAAAATATATTAAAAATATAACACATCTAATTTTATTAAAAGGGATAAAAAAAGATTTCCACCTGAATTGTTATTATAACAGAAAGAGGCGTTCGAACGTGACGATATATATCTATATATACAATTATTATTAACTGAAAGCAGAAAATTGTTTACAACTTTCGAGAAAAACGTTTCGAATCATTATGAAGCAAAACGGAAGCCCTGCTCTATCGAGACGCCACCGATTTCTAATCTATTTTACCTTTTCTTTTATTATTCAATAGTTCCCTATGTGCGACCTAGTTCTATATAATATACAGGAAGTGAAAGATTTCCCTCTCGGTAATCGCACACGAATTGATGATTCGAGATTTCAAATCTCGCGAAGGTTATTGCGATTGATTTTTAGGTTAATATTTATATTTTATATAAACACACTCTTTACTGCCGACGAGTAAACAACTTATCTTCAGGAAAAGTAAATTTAAACCGCAATCAGTTAGAATATTATAAGAGAAGATTTTTTTCAGATTGAAAATCTCCCTCTTCTCTCTCTTTTTACACTGAAAAAAAATTGAATTGACTCAAATAACCGATTATTCGACTGTTATCAAATAAATATTTACTTGAATCAAATAATTTTTATTTGAATCAAATAAATTGTATTTGAATCAAATAAATATTTACTTGAATCAAATAATTTTTATTTCAATCAAATAAATTGTATTTGAATCAATTGAATAATATTTGCTTCAAATAAATTGTATTTGAATCAAATATTTCAGTATTTGAAGCAAATACTATTTAATTGATTCAAATAAAAATTATTTGATTCAAGTAAATATTTATTTGATAATAGTCAAATAATCGGTTATTTGAATCAAATAAATTTTTTTCCCAGTGTCACTTATTATTTATTAATAAAAATTTATTAAATATTAAATTATTATTTAGTAATAAAGAATTTATTAAATATTAAATTATTACACTGAAAAAATGTATTTGATTTAAATAACCGATTATTTGACAATTATTAAATAAATATTTACTTGAAGTAAATAAATTGTATTTCAATCAAATATTTCAGTATTTAAAGCAAATATTTCAGAACTTGAAGCAAATACTATTTAATTGATTCAAATAAAAATTATTTGTTTCAAATAAATTTTTTTCCTAGTGTCACTTATTATTTATTAATAAAAATTTATTAAATATTAAATTATTATTTAGTAATAAAGAATTTATTAAATATTAAATTATTATTTAGTAATAAAGAATTTATTAAATATTAAATTATTATTTAGTAATAAAGAATTTATTAAATATTAAATTATTACACTGAAAAAAATGTATTTGATTTAAATAACCGATTATTTGACAATTATTAAATAAATATTTACTTGAAGCAAATAAACTGTATTTCAATCAAATATTTCAGTATTTAAAGCAAATATTTCAGAACTTTAAGCAAATACTATTTAATTGATTCAAATGAAAATTATTTGATTCAAATAATTTTTTTTCCCAGTGTCACTTATTATTTATTAATAAAAATTTATTAAATATTAAATTATTATTTAGTAATAAAGAATTTATTAAATATTAAATTATTACACTGAAAAAAATGTATTTGATTTAAATAACCGATTATTTGACTATTATTAAATAAATATTTACTTGAAGCAAATAAATTGTATTTCAATCAAATATATTTCAGTATTTAAAGCAAATATTTCAGAACTTGAAGCAAATACTATTTAATTGATTAAAATAAAAATTATTTGATTCAAATAAAGTTTTTCTCCATTGTCACATATTATTTATTAATAAATATTTATTAAATATTAAATTATTTCACTGGAAAAATGTATTTGATTTAAATAACCGATTATTTGACTATTGAATAAATATTTACTTGAATCAAATAATTTTTATTTGAATCAAATAAATTTTTTTCCCAGTGTCACTTATTATTTATTAATAGAAATTTATTAAATATTAATTTATTATTTAGTAATAAAGAATTTATTAAATATTAAATGTAATTTTATATATGTAATATTAATTAATATTTATTTTTGTAAAAGAAAAAAAAATTTATTCGACTTATTTTTGAATTACAGAAAAAAATTTCCCCAGTTTGGCGTTTTTTACAAAATAATTGAGTCTAATTTTGTATTGCAGAGTTAAAACTAAAAAAAAAAAAGATTACAGATAATAAAAGTGTAAAAAATCAAGCATACGATTCGGATATAAAAATACAGTTCGCGATTTCCGGACTTTCATAATCTCCCCACCTTTCTCTGTCTCTTGATATATGTATATTTTGCACGAATATATAAATTTGCAGTTCTAATGATCTATAAATCAATCCGCGCCTTCTATATCTAAGTGCACTCGGAAGCACGTCACCGATTGTGCAACATTTCTCGATCGGCTTTTGCTATAGGCTTTTTTCATTGTAGGCCTCTCTCTCTATCTCTCTGTCTCTCTTTTTCTCTCTCCATAAAATACACACTGCAAACAGGACGATATAAATGTATTTTGGTTTTGAGCTGCTTCCGAATCGCGATCAATTGCATTACACACTTGTGTACAGCGATTCCTTCCCTTTGGGCGCGCGTAATCGTGGATCGTACAATTTCGCGGGTATGCATTGCGAGCGAGAGGAGTGCGCGTGCGCCATGCAACCGATGCACGTGGTAGGTGCAAGTGTGTCAAGGCGCGACCTGAATTTTCCTACTCTTGCTGCGCCGCTCCTCCTTCACCCCCTTTACTCCCTCCCCTCCACATCGAGCACGCCAAAAGCTTACGGTTGCATTTACCTGTTCCTTCGCGGTTTATACATATATGGTGCACTAAGACGCGCACGTGAATCGCGTTGCACATTGCAATATCTCACGCGAGTCTATATCCAAAGAGCATCTCTCTCTTTCTCTCTCTCTCTCTTTTTTTTTCTTTCTCTCTCTTTTTCTTTCTTTCGAGACGGTTAGCTTGTTTCGCTGTAAAAATAGCAAACAACGTATACATAAATAAAAAAAAGCGCAATTCACCCTTTCCTTTATTCCCATGCTTTTGCTGCATCACTTCCTCGTATTTTTCGCCAAATCTCTTTCCCAACGTAACTTTGAATTTAAATCTTAATTTCCAGTTATAAAACAGAAGAATTTATAATTTATATACAAGAAATAGTTCTTTTTTGCTGTAATAATTTTTTACAGTAAATCGTGAAATATTAAAAAGTATTGCAGATTTACCATTTTTTTAGTCAATTCTACGAGAATTCAATTATTTAAATACAAAAATAAATAATTTAATAATAACAACAAAAAAAAAAAAAGATTAAAATAATCAATTTTCGTGTTATTTTTTACAATGAATGAAATTTTAGTTTATTCAATTTTTTTATAACTATAAAACATGAAGATATCGATAACTCGATCGATTTCTTCATATTTTATAATAATTAAAGATGACCAGGTAATAAAATCATTTTCTTATATTACAAGAATTACTTCTTCAAAATTATTTTCATTATTTCAATTCAATTATTATTTTCAGAAATTTTTAACTACAATTTTCCTTTTAATCTATTATTTTTAATAACAATTCATTCTCATAAAGAATTTTAGTAACAAATTTTTTAATAATAATTCAATTCTTTTGTAGAATTTTATTAAAACTTGCATAAATATAATTACTTTTTTCATGGAATTCAAATATAATTGTATGAGTTTTATGAGAATTTTCAAATTTATTCGTTTACAATTAGATTTTACAAAATTTCAATTAAAAATTATTAAAATTATTATTAAATTATTATTATTATTATTATTATTAAAATTCTGCAATTAAATATTATATTGAAAAATAAAAACTTGAAATAATTTCAATAAAAATCCTATTAAACATTTAAAAAAGAATTAATTCTAATGAATTTCTTGTCAAAAATATGAAAAATTAGGAATTTTAATGATTTTAGTTTGAAACTTTATAAAATTTAATTATTTATAAACATCCACGTTATAATGCTTTTAATATTAAAAATACTAAGATTTTAACTGAAATTAATTTTTAAAACCATTTTTTTAGTCAATTCAATTATTTAAATACAAAAATAAATAATTTAATAATTTGATGTATCTTGATTTTAAATTCTCATAGAAAATGTTGTCAACAAATTTTTTAAATCAATTAATTCTTTGGACTTTTAATAAGATTTTTAAGAATAATGACATTTTTCGAGGAATTTGATTAAAATTCCATTAAAAATAATTGAAATTCTGCAATGAGTTAAAGTATTTATGAAAATAATTGAATTCCTAAAAGAATGTTATTATTTATAAAAAAAATAATTGAATCCCTGTAGAAATGTTATTATTCATGAAAATAATAAAATTATTGCCATGAAATTCATAAAAAAGTTTGTAAATAATTGGATTTCTGTAAAAAAATTTATTATTTATGAAAATAATTAAATGTTTGCGTAGAGTTGTATTGAAATATTTTTCAATAATGGAATTCTTTTGGGAAACTTTATTCAAGTATTAGATATTGGAAATTATGGAATTTTAGAAAACTTTTGAAAGTAATTGAAATTTTGACATGAATTTGATGAAACTTTTGTAAAATAATTGAATATCAGAGAAAAATTTTATTATTTATAAGGAGAATTGAATTTTTACAAATCGTTGACATTGGTGTTTTATTTAAAATAAAATTTCATTCATAGTTAAAAATAACACGAAAATAGATTATTTTAATCCTTTTTGGTGTTAAATAATTTATTGATTTCATTTTTCTTGAAATTAAATTCTCATAAAAAATGTTATGAACAAATTTTTTAACTCATTAAATTCTTTGGACTTCTAATAAGAATTTTAATACAATTTTTAAGAATAATTACATTTTTCGAGGAATTTCATAAAAATTTCATTAAAAATATTTGAAATTCTGTAATGAGTTTTTTTTATTTATGAAAATAATTGAATTACTAAGAGAATTTTATTATTTATGAAAATAATTGAATTATTGCGAAGAAATTTATAAAAAAATTTGTAAATAATTGAATTCCTGTAAAAATTTTTATTACTTATGAAAATAATTGAATGTTTGCATAGAATTGTATTGGATTTTTTTTTAATAATGGAATTCTTTTGGAAAATTTGATTAAAATAGTAGATATTCAAAATTATGTAATTTTAGAAAACTTTTAAAAATAATTGAAATTTTGACAAGAATTTGATTCAATGTTAACTAAAAAGGTTAAAAGTCGTTTATGAAAACTACTCAAAAATTAGTAAAATTTTACTATTTCTTAGTAGAATTCTACCAATTCAGAGTTTATTTAGAGACTGTAAAATTGTCTCTTAAAAATAATTCTCTGCGCAAAATTGATTTTATTAAAGTAGTGTTTGCAAAACAATTGCAGAAAATCAATCTTCTAGATCATTAAAAAAATGTAACAATGTTGCTATCAAGGAATCTCATCTTTTTTTTATATTATCAATAATCGCAATATTGTTTATTATCACATATAGAGATACGATAAGATTTAAAATATTACACTTGTGAAAAATTTTCAAAAACATTGATTTATTAAAACAAAGATTTCCTTGATTTCACCTAAAAAGTATTTATATTTTTTATACAGTAAATTATATTTTTAAAAAGCAATATATTTATAGATTTATACATCTCTCGAAAAAACAAGATTTTTTTCTTTGTAGAGCAAAATAATTATTTTAATAGAATAAAAATAGCTTGAGAAGAATTTTTCTTTTAAATGAGTTCCGTATCAGTGCAATAATTGACTGCAGAGTGTATATATATATATAAATATAGATATTATATTGTATGTTTGTATGATAAGTCATCATTGCGCACGATTGTTATCGCGGTGGTGTAATAAGCAAGTAAATCCACTTGGAAAATCCAATGTGGATAATTTCGCTAATAATTATTATTTGGTGTTGATGAGAAGACATTAAGGAGCGCCGCAGGTCGAAATGGCAAGGCTAGAAAATAAATAACTTTCACCCCGGTCAATATATTCTTTATAATATATATATATATGACTCTCGTGATTAATCATCAAAATGTGGAAATAAATTAAATATTTCAGCGCTATGAATTTTTCTTTTTTTTTCATTTTCCTTCAATATCGAAAATATTTTTTTTTTATATTTTCACCCTAATATAGTTGGAAAAATTTTCCAAAAAAAAAAAATTTTTTTCTCCTTTTATTTTGAAACGGAAACTAAAATACAGAAAAATATTATCAAAAAACTTTTTTCTCTATTTTTTATTCTCCCCTATCAGAAAAAAAAGTTTCTTTTTTTTGGGGGGGTGATAAAAACAAGTCTCGACAGAAGGAATTAGGGTGTAAAGGTTAAAGTTGAAAATATTCGAAATTTCCATATATAAAAAGAGGGAATGGAAAAAAAGGGAAGAGATATGTATATAGGGATATTAATGTATTTATGTATTTTTGAGAAGCAGTCAAGAAAGTCTGCTTGGGGTAGGACGGGGGCAGTGGGAGAAACATGAAATAAGCAATGGCAGAAGGTCGTTAAAAGGACGTGGTGGAAGATTGACAGGGGTAGGGATAGGTCAGCACCCACCTACGCACTCTAATCAATATACCACACAAACGAGGGTCACAAAAAAAAAACCCGAAAAGACTTTTCCACCATTACACCACGCCTCGAGCCTTTTTCCCTCGTTCTCTCCCTCTCGTCGAGAGGGAGAGAACAAATATATATGTTAAAATGTTTTTCCAAAACATTTTAACAGCAATTCTACTAAGAAAAATTTTTTTTTTAAAATTTAAATTTATAAAATTTTTCCAACTATATTAGGGTGAAAATAAAAAAAAATTTTCGATATTGAAGGAAAATGAAAAAAAAAATTCATAGCGCTGAAATATTTAATTTATTTCCACAAGCAAAAAAATATGTTTAATTTAAATATATTTTTTATATTATTTTGTATAATTTAAATATATTTTGTCAATTAATTAATAATTCAAAAAAAGTATTTCCATAAATAAATAATAATTTATACACTGAAAAAAAAATTTATTTGATTCAAATAACCGATTATTTGACTATTATCAAATAAATATTTACTTGAAACAAATAATTTTTATTTGAATCAAATAATTTTTATTTGAATCAAATAATTTTTATTTGAATCAAATAATTTTTATTTAAATCAAATAATTTTTATTTGAATCAAATAAATTGTATTTGAATCAAATATTTCAGTATTTGAATCAAATATTTCAGTATTTGAATCAAATATTTCAGTATTTGAATCAAATATTTCAGTATTTGAATCAAATATTTCAGTATTTGAAGCAAATATAATTTAATTGATTCAAATAGAAATTATTTGATTCAAGTAAATATTTATTTGATAATAGTCAAGTAATCGGTTATTTGAATCAAATAAATTTTTTTTTCAGTGTAATAATAATCCCATAAAAAAACAATTTAAATATGTAAAAAGTACTGCATTTCAATTTGAAGTAAAGCGCCTTCCTTATTATTTCTCCCAAATTTAGACAGAGGAGAAAATTTGACATATTTTAAATAATGAAAATTATGCGATAGAGCGAAAATAAAGGGTTTAATTATACAGCGAATTTATCGCTTCCGATGATGAAAGGATGAAATTGGGAAAGGTTAGATACTTGGAAATGCGCATATAGATGACTCAATAAAATACCAATAGTCACGATGACCATCGAAGGTTGTTTATAATTAAGAGAAATTTTCTTTTATTGTCAATTACAAGAAGAATTTTTAGAAAAATCGAAATTTATAACAAAAAATACCAGACTTGAAAAAATAATTTACAAAAACTTTCAATTCAAATTAAATTCTTTTTTGGTTAATTAAATTAAGAAAACTTATTTTTATTTTTATTTACTCATTATTTGCAAACTTTTTTATAAATTTCTTTGTAATAATTCAACTATTGTCATAAATAATAACATTTCTATTGCAATTCAATTATTTTTATAAATAATAAAATTCTTTTAGGAATTCAGTTTTTTCATAAATATTAAAAATTTTGCAAGAACTCAATTATTTACAAATTTTTTTATAAATTTCTTCGCAGTATTTCAATTATTTTTAATAAATAATAAAAATATTTACAGGAATTCAATTATTTACAAATTTTTTTATAAATTTTTTCGCAATAATTCAACTATTGTCATAAATAATAAAATTTCTATTGCAATTCAATTATTTTTATAAATAATAAAATTCTATTAGGAATTCATTTATTTTCATAAATAATAAAATTTTTTACAGAAATTCAATTATTTACAAATTTTTTTTAAATTTCTTGGCAATAATTCAATTATTTTCATATATAATAACATTTCTACTGGGATTAAATTATTTTTTATAAATAATAAAATTCTTTTAGGAATTCAATTATTTTTAAAAATACTTTTAACCGATAATTTTTTTTTTTTTTAATACTTTTAACTTTAACTCATTGCAGAATTTTCAATTACTTTTAATGCAATTTTAATGAAATTCTTCGAAAAATGTAATTATTTTTAAAAATCTTATTAAAATTCTTATTAAAAGTTGAAAGATATTAAAGATAGGGAGAAATTGACTATTTCAATAAAATTTTACAAAAGAATTCCATTATTCAAAAAAATTTCAATACACTACGTAAACATTCAATTATTTTCATAAATAATAACAATTTTTACAGGAATTTAAATATTTACAAATTTTTTTTATAAATTTCTTTGCAATAATTCAATTATTTTCATAAATAATAAAATATTTTACAGGAATTCAATTATTAACAAATTTTTTTTATAATTTTCTTCACAATAATTCAATTATTTTTATAAATAATAACATTTTTACAGGAATTCAACTATTTTCAATGCAATTTGAATCAAATTCCTCGAAAAATTGTAATTATTCTTAAAAATCTTATTAAAATTCTTATAAAAAGTCCAAAGAATTTAATAATTTAAAAAATTTGTTGATAACATTTTTTATGTGAATTTAATTTCAAGTAATGTGAAATTAATAAATTATTTATTTTTGTGTTTAAATAATTGAATTCTCGTAGAATTTACTAAGAAAAATTGTTTTAAAAACGAATTTCAGTTAAATCTTTAGATTATACTTAAATATTAAAATCGTAACGTGGATTTTTAGAAATAATTAAATTATAAAAAAAATTTTAAATTAAAATCATTGAAATTCTTAATTTTTCATATTTTTGACAAAAAGATTTGTAGAATTAATTGCTTTTAAAAGTTTAATAGGATTTTTATTAAAATTATTTCAAATTTTTAATTTTTAAATTTATATTTAATTGCAGATTATTTCTGAATAAATAAAATTTTGTAAAATTGAATTGTAGACGAAAAAATTTGAAAATTATAAAACTCATCGCAGGGTTTCATTTATTTTTCATACAATTATAATTAAATTCTTTGAAAAAAGTAATTATGTTCATGCAAGTTTTAATAAAATTCGACAAAAGAATTGAATTATTAATAAATTTGTTACTAAAATTCTTTATGAGAATTGAATTTTTAGAAACTTTCAATTACTCAATAAATTATTTACTTTTGCATTTAAATAATTAAATTCTCGTGGGATTTGTTAATAAAAATTGATTTTTATTTCATAAAAATTGATTTTTATTTCATAAAAATCAATTGAATTCGAAATTAATATTTTTGGAAAAGTTTAATTAAATTTTTTTTATATTATTTGATATAGGAATAATTCAATTTTAATAATGATTTAATAATTCATTAATTATTAATAATTTTTAATTTAATTTAATAATTTAGGAATAATTGAAATTTCGTGAAATTGATTAATGAATTATTATTAAAAAATAATAGATATAAAGTAAAATTGTAGTTTTAAAAAAATCATAATTTATAACAAAAAACACCAGACGTGAAAAATTAATTTTAGCCAAAAATTTCCAATTCAAATTAAATTTTTTTTTGTTAATTAAATTAAGAAGACTACACTGAAAAAAAAATTTATTTGAATCAAATAAATTGTATTTGAATAAATTATTTGAGTATTTGAAGCAAATACTAATTAATTGATTCAAATAAAAATTATTTGATTCAAGTAAATATTTATTTGATTATAGACAAATAATCGGTTATTTGAATCAAATAATTTTTTTTTCAGTGTAGTTTCAGATAAATAAATAAATTAATTCAATTTAGGAAAATTCTTCTGCGAAAATGATATTTTACGTCCATAATCGCATATGCATAATTTGTAAATGACGCGGAAAATAATCTATTTTGTAGATAAAAGGAAATGTAGGTATATATAGATAACTGTTTTGAAACAGGTTCTCTCGAGAGTGAGGTTGGTCGGAAATGTTTGTTAATTGGCAGAGTGTAATACATATACGAGCGCTGACGTAAGGATATTTATGCAGACAAAATACGATCTAAGGGTTAATCCCCACTAAATATTGAGAATTTATATTTTTCTCCTGATAAAGCGGAGAAACATATTTTCTCTAAGTGTATATTGTACTTAAGGACACGGTGCACTGCATAAACTATAAAGGTAAATATGCACGTAAATAGACACCCATTTCGAGGAGCCCATCCGACTATTCATACCGATAAAAACGACTCTTGCAAGTTTTACGATCCTGCAACGTAATTTTCCTTTGAGATATATTGGATTCGCCAAGATCCGGATCGATGATCTTGAACACGGACTTTGCAAAACTCTCAGCGGATGACCAGGATGCAAAGTCGGATTTTACTTATATTTCCAGAAGAATTTATTAAATATTTCATTATTTCTTGTTTCACTGCATTCTCACTGCGAGGCAACATTTTTTCCCCATAAAATTTTTAATTCTCACTAATGAAATTTGGCTCAAAGGTTTCCTTTTTTTCCAATCGAAAACAAATCCTTCCTTAAGGAATTTTGCTTTTTTGTTGTCTAATTCTGACTTTTTAAAAATGAAAATCCTACCGAGTCCTGAAAAATGCAAATTCCTGCTTATTAAAAACTTTGCTCATAATGGAAATTCGGCAAAATAGAAAATTTTCCTGAATGCGAATAATTTCCCTTGAAATAAAAATGACTTTCACTAAAATTCCCCATCGAACGAAAATTCACATTAAAAAATTTCAGTTTCAAGAAATGAAAATTCTTTTATTCCTCTTCGAAACGTGAAAAAAATCGATTTTTATATTTTTATCTTTTTATATATATGAATAAAGTGCATCAGTAACGAGAGCAACCTTTGACTTCGAGATAGGTATATATTTACTCATATATAGAGCCAAATATCGCAGGAAAAGATTATAGTCTAAAAAAATTAGACGAGGTAATGTTCGAATTTTTACATAAACGCCCATTTTTTAAATTATAGATAAATATATAAAAAAAAGGCAAAAGAAGAAGCGAAATTGAAGAAAAAGATTAACATATAGGAAAAGAATTGATTTTTCAAAAAAATGAGGATAAAAAACGATTCCTCGTATTTTCTCATCTAAAAAAATAATAGTATATATGTGGAATTTTTCCAAAAAGACTTGAAATTCATATTTGATAAAGTTACGCAACACACTGCGTTATATATATGTGATTAAATATTCTGTTTTTCATTCTTATCTCAACTTTCGCAGATTTCCTGATGATGCTCGTCGCGTCCCAAATAACATTTAATCATCACTCGACGATCAACAGGATATATATACACATACATATAAAATTATTAATAAATCACAATAATCAATTTATTATTGATTAAAACACTTTTTCCCTCGTTTCATTAATTATTAGTTTCGAAAGTTTATTTTTTTCGCGGAAACGAAAAATTTGAAAGAAGTTTTTACAATTACTTTCTAATGTTTCTAAAATTGACGAAAGTTTTATTTTCGCGATTTTTTTATTAATCAAGAAAAAAATCTTTTCATAAGTAAAATTTTTTTCCTACTTTCAAATTAATTATCTTTAATAGTTAAATTTACTAATTAAATTAATCAAGAAAAAAAATCTTTTTATAAGTAAAAATTTTTCCTACTTTTAAATTAATTACCTTTAATAGTTAAGTTTACTAACTAATCTAAAAATTTGTAAAAATTCAATTCTCCTTATAAATAATTAAATACTTCTCTGATATTCAATTATTTTAGAAAATTTTCATCAAATTCTTGTCAAAATTTCAATTATTTTCAAAAGTTTACTAAAATTCCATAATTTTCAATTTTCAATTTTTCTAATACAATTCTACGCAAACATTCTATTATTTTCATAAATAATAACATTTTTTATAGGAATTCAATTATTTACAAATTTTTTTTATAAATTTCTTCGCAATAATTCAATTATTTTTATAAATAATAAAATTCTTTTAGGAATTCAATTGATTTTATAAATAATAAAACTCATTGCAGAATAATTCAATTATTTTTATAAATAATAAAATTCTTTTAGGAATTCAATTATTCTCATAAATAATAAAACTCATTCCAGAATAATTCAATTATTTTCATAAATAATATCATTTTTACAGGAATTCAATTATTTTAATGAATATTAAAAAATTTTACTGAAATTAAATTATTTACAAACTTTTCTTTTAAAAATTTCTTCGCAATAATTCAATTATTTTCATAAATATTAACATTTCTACAGGGATTCAATTTTTTTTCATAAATAATAAAATTCATTTAGGAATTCAATTAATTTTATAAATAATAAAACTCATTGCACAATTTCAATTATTTTTGATGCAATTTTAATCAAATCCCTCGAAAAATGTAATTATTCTTAAAAATCTTATTAAAATTCATATTAAAAATTCAAAAAATTTAATGATTTAAAAAATTTGTTGATAACATTTTTTATGTGAATTTAATTTCAAGTAACATGAAATTAATAAATTATTTATTTTTCTATTTAAATAATTGAATTCTGGCATAGAATTTACTCATAAAAATGGTTTTAAAAATGAATTTTAGTAAAAATTTTAGAATATACTTAGGTATTAAATTAATTCCTTTATAAGTTTAATAGAATTTTCATTTACTTTATTCTCTTCAAAATTTCAATTCTCTTTACAAATAATGAAATTGTTCTCTAAAATTCATTTATTTTACAAAATTTTAATCAAATTCTTGTCAAAATTTCAATTATTTTCAAAAGTTTACTAAAATTCAATAATTTTCAATTTTCAATTTTTCTAATACAATTCTACGCAAACATTCTATTATTTTCATAAATAATAACATTTTTTATAGAAATTCAATTCTTTACAAAATTTTTTATAAATTTCTTGGCAATAATTCAATTATTTTTAAAAATAATAAAATTCTTTTAGAAATTCAATTCTTTTCATAAATAAGAAAACTAATTGCAGAATAATTCAATTATTTTTATAAATAATAAAATTCTTTTAGGAATTTAATTGTTTTCATAAATAATAAAACTAATTGCAGAATAAGTCAATTATTTTTATAAATAATAAAATTCTTTTAGGAATTCAATTATTTTCATAAATAATATCATTTTTACAGGAATTCAATTATTTTCATAAATAATATCATTTTTACAGGAATTCAATTATTTTAATAAATAATAAAAAATTTTGCAGTAATTAAATTATTTACAAATTTTTCTTTTAAAAATTTCTTCGCAATAATTCATTTATTTTTATAAGTAACAAAATTCTTTTAGGAATTCAATTATTTTTATAAATAATGAAACTCATTGCAGAATTTTTCAATTATTTTTATAAATAATAAAATTCTTTTAGGAATTCAATTATTCTCATAAATAATAAAACTCATTGCAGAATTCCAATTATTTTTAATGCAATTTTAATCAAATTCCTCGAAAAGTGTAATTATTCTTAAAAATCTTATTAAAATTCATATTAAAAATCCAAAGAATTTAATGAATTAAAAAATTTGTTGATAACATTTTTTATGTGAATTTAATTTCAAGTAACATGAAATTAATATGTTATTTATTTTTCTATTTAAATAATTGAATTCTGTCATAGAATTTACTATTAAAAATGGTTTTAATGAAAATTAATTTTAAAACTAATTTTAAAAATTAATTTTAAATCTAATTTTAAAAATTATTTTTAAAGCTAATTTTAAAAATTAATTTTAAAGCTAATTTTAAAAATTAATTTTGAAACTAATTTTAAAAATGATATATAAAGCTAATTTTAAAAATTAATTTTGAAACTAATTAAGTAAAAAAAAAGTTGTAAATTGGATTTTGTAAATAATTAACGAACGGGTAAATAGACGGACTAAAATGTGTTCCATTGTGGGGGAATGGGGAAAAAAAGGAAGACACACATACACAGGGCTGAAAAAAAGGGAGGACAAGGTCCTTCGTTATGGGGGTTGTTTCCAGGCGAATTCAGTATTGCGTAGTGCCTTTAACTTTAGGGTTACGAGGGTGGGAGCAGACAGGGCGTGGTCGTCCTTGAACCTGTCCGTGTAGAGCGAAAGTGAACCCCAGCGATCCTTCTCCCTGTCTCTCATGATTCCTTCTCTCTATATTTTTCTCTTCCTTCCTCTATTAAATATATATAAATACATAAATTAAATATATATCACGAATTTTTATTTACCACCCAAGCGTACTCAATAATTTCTCTCCAATAATATTGGTTTCAATATTTCCTTAATATTTTAACAACCGTTGCTAAAAGTTACAAATAAAAGTCTCTCCAACCAGAAAAAAACACTTATTTTTACCAAAAAGAAAAATTTTCTCTCTTCTTTTTTAATATTGAAAAAAAAATTTTTTGTTTTCTACTAAGAAATCAAAATTTACTTTCAAACATTATAATTCAATAAAAGAATAATAAAAAAACATGAACAAAACATGAACTACATGAAAAAAAATGAGAAGGAAAAAATTGTGAATTATAAAAAAATTATACACAGAAGAAAATAAAACAAGTATAAAATAGTATATTGTGCATCAAGTACAGAAAGAAGCTGTTTTCCGACGAGTGCTAAGTTTGCTGCTCCGAGCGAAGCGAGGGCAGCAATTTGCACGAAGTCGGAAAATCTTCTTTCGTACGTGTTGCACACAGTACTTTGTGCAACACCTGTTTACCGAAAAAAGTTATTTTTATACATTTCTAATCAATAAATATAGTTTTATGTTGATTATAGTGTATATTATACTGTTTACAAAAAAGTGTGCAGGAAAGTATACTTTCCTGCACACTTTATCAAAAGTGTGCGGGAAAGTACACTTTCCTGCACACTTTTAAATGTGCAGAAATTTACCACTTTCTGCTGCATTTATGTCAAAGGAAAGTAGCTCTTTTCCAGCAGGGGTTGCACAAAAATATATTATTATAAAAAAAGTAAAAGCTATAGTGATGACTAAAAAAAAGTATAGAAAAAAAGTAAAAATCAATAACACTGCAGAGGAGAAAAAATAAATAAAATTATACAGAAAAATGAGAATGTAAAAATTTACGCATGAAAATTATTTAAAAACTCATTCGATATTTTACATTTTTCCAAAAATTATCCTTTTTTGAAAATTTAAAAGAATTGAATTAAAATAAAATTAAAAATCAAACACAAAATAAAAAAAAACTTTGAAAATAAACAAACTTTGAAATAAATTAAATTAAATTTAAAATAAATGAAATTAAATTAAAAATAAATGAAATTAAATTAAAAATAAATGAAATTGAATTAAAAATAAATTAAATTAAAAATAAATTAAATTTAATTTATTTTAAATTAAATTAAATTAAAAATAAATTAAATTAAGTTAAAATAAATTAAATTCAGTTAAAATAGAAGTGAAAAATTGTGAAAATAAAAGTTTAAATAAAACCTACTTTGAAATGAAAGAAACATTATTTTTTAACCCAAGAACTGAATGTACAAGGCAAAAGTTGCTCATCGCTTAAAAATAAACAAGTTGAATGTACTTATTACATAATTGACACATTTATTTATTATAAATGAGTCTCGCAAAAGTCATTAATGTATATATACGACTCCATTCGTTAATATTACAAAAGTACATTTTTCTTTACGCACATTAGTTCCTTATCGTGCAAAAATTAGGTCGTCTCTGTCATTTATTTGTTGGGCTATATTTTCTTTTTTTTTATCATATCACCAATGACAATAAATGTCAATAGTAAAAATAGCGGAAGTTATTTTTTCTACATACGAAAAAACCTTGAAATCATTTTTTTTTATCAAAAAAAAAAAAAAATAATAATAATTTCGCAATTATCGAAAATAAATAGGAACAGGAAAAAAAAATGTTTTCACAACAAGAAAAGTTAGAGGAATGAATTTTATTTTGTGTTTGATTCTATTTATGTCTATTTCACTCTATTTTCGTCTATTGCACTCTATTTTCGTCTATTGCACTCTATTCTTGTTTATTTCATTCTATTTTCGTCTATTGCACTCTATTTTCGTCTATTTCACTCTATTTTTGTTTATTTCACTCTATTTTCGTCTAATTCACTCTATTTTCGTCTATTTTACTTTGTTTTCGTTTATTTCACTTTATTTTCGTCTATTTCACCTTTTTTCGTTTGTTTCACTTTATTTAATTCTAGACTTTATTTTTTACATTTCTATCAAATTGTATTTTGTTGATTTATATTTAATTAAATATATTTATTTATTTATTTATAAATATATTTATTTATTTATTTATAAATATATTTAATTAAATTTATTTATTTATTTATTTATAAATATATTTAATTAAATTTATTTATTTATTTATAATTATATTTAATTAAATTAGTAAAAAAAAAGAAAATAATTAGTAAATGAAACAATTGTGCTGAGAGAATTGACAAAGAAGAGAGAAAAATATTAAATAAGAATCGAAAAAGTTTTTTTTAAATAAAAAGTTGAATGCACACTTCCTGGAACAAACTGGGATGTCTTATCGTGTGGGGTAAACGTCCACACAATGGTATCGATGAGTTACTTGTCACTTCATCGATCAGTCATTTAATTACATATATACTCCTCGCATTACGAGTGTCACATTTCAGTAAGTGCGCGATGATGAACATACTTGGAAGAAATTCATATATACGCCTATATTGTTCTTTAAGAAGAAACAACAACAATTTTTATTTCAATTTTTTTTTTTTAAATTAAACTTGCAAATTTTTATTAATTAAATCTCAAAAACATTAAAAATTAATTATTAACCGTTATTTCCGATCATCATAAACCGAAGTTAAATATGAAACCGATAAAATGGACTATAAATAATTCCTTTCCATTTTTACTTTGTACACTGAAAAAAAAATTTATTTGATTCAAATAACCGATTATTTGATTATTATCAAATAAATATTTACTTGAATCAACTAATTTTTATTTGAATCAATTAAATAGTATTTGAATTAAATATTTCAGTATTTGAAGCAAATACTATTTAATTGATTCAAATAAAAATTAGTTGATTCAAGTAAATATTTATTTGATAATAGTCAAATAATCGGTTATTTGAATCAAATAATTTTTTTTTTCAGTGTAGAAATAAATAAATCAATAATTGGTTCAAATATGCGTTAAAGAAATATAATATAATGATAGATATTTTCTGATAAGAGAAAATAAAAAAACGTTTCATTAACGCGGAAATTAAATTGACCTTTCCCTTCTTCAGCCAAATATTTTTTCAGGGTCATACGCACAGTAGAGAAATAATAATAGTCCCTGGGCTAAAACTTCCCACGCAATGTCTCAGCTAACCTACCTTAATAAAAGCTCAATCATTATAAATAGAAAGGGAGGGAGAGAGAGAGAGAGGAGAGACCCAGGGAACGCGTCTAATAAAATAAGAAGAGAAACAAGAACGGAAGAAGTGACTAATAAAAAAACAAAAATTAATTTATTGTCTCATATCTAGAGTTATATAAGTGAGCTATGGGTTCTCAACATTCGGAAAGTCGAAATTCGACAAAAAAAACAAATATTTTTCAACTGTAGTATTTTTTTCTCTTCAATTATTATTATATTTCAAATTGGTAATTTTCATTATTTTCATTTGAATAAATAATAATTACTGTCAATAACAAGACAATTATTACCGAGAAAAAAATGTTTTTTATTTGAAGAAATAAGTTTCTTTAAATTTTTTTTATTTAACTCATTTTTTTTTAAATTAGAATTAAAATAAATTTTTCTTTCCAACAAATGGAAGAAAAGTCGTTCATTTAATTCAGTGCTGTCACAAAAATTCAAATTAATCAAAAATTGTATAATTTTGCTAAATAAATATTCAACTACTTCTTACTTCTTCATTCACAGGAAATAAAATTTTTTAAATTTCAACTTTTCAAATTTAATAATTTCTAAAAATTAAAACTATAACCCTTCGAAAAATTCAATTATTTTCTACCATTTTCAATTAAACTTCATCCCTAAATCTCTTTATGAATTTTTAATCATTTTTTGCAATTTCTTCGAAAATTTAATTATTTAAATACTAAAAATCTAATTTTTATAATAATTTAAACCATCGATTTTTCTTCTCAAAGATATTAATTAAGATAGAATATTATCAAAACTTTTAATCAAGAAATTCGTAAAATTAACTTTTTAAATATATTTCTAAATCATTTTTTTGAATACACAAGGTTTTATAATTAAATACAATTAAAAAATGTCCAAAAAATTCAAATTTGGTAAAATCTTAAAATATCTATTTTTTAAAAATAATTCAAATTTAGTAAAAACATTGTAAGATAATTTAAACATTGACAAATTATTTTAAAAAATAATTGAGTTTTTTAAAAATATAAAAAAATTTAATCAAATTATTCCTAGAAATTTAATTATAAATAATTTCTTTTTGAATTTAAAAATAAAAAATTCAAAAAAATTTTAATTTACTTTATTTGAAGGCAGATTTAAAAAAATTACGATAAAACAATTCTAAGAATTAATTTTTTATAACTATAATGTAATTTTTCGAAAATAATTGAAAGATTTTTGAATTATTTAAAAAAAATTTTATTTCGAAGAATTTTAAATCATTTTTAATTGAAAATTTTGAATGTATGATTATTGTCTCCAAAATTATAGAAAATAATTCTGAAAAATTTAATTTTTTTCTGTAAATTTGAATTTTTGGCAATATTGAAAATATTTTGAAAATAATAGAATTTAAAAAAGAATTAGAACTTAATAATTCAGAGAATTACTTTTTTTAAAACTATTTTAATATTATTTTTAAAACCTATTTTTCATTCAATTTCATTTTTATCGAATTTACGCACTTGAAGAGTATTTATTAAAATTTTTGATAATTGAATATTATTTCTAAAAATTTTCAATTAAAATTCTTGAAAAGCTAATTTTGAAAAATTGTAATAAAATACTTAAACAGATGATTTGGTTTGAATTCAATTTTACAGAATTTCAATTATTCCAAATCTTTTTAATTGTAATATTTGAAAAATTTAATTAGAAAACTTATTCAAAGCTAAATTTTCAAAGATTTGTTTATTATACTTTTTGTACTAGTAAAAATCGAAAAAAGTTGCATTTTATACTAAAAATATGGTATTTTGTCGCAAAATTTGTAAGAAAAGTCGAAAAAGTCTCAATTTTTTAATATACGTCGAAAAAAGTCGAACTATTTTAAAATAGTTTAAAAAAATCGAAAAAATTATAATATCCGAAGCCTGATTTAATTTTTTTTTAATCAAATAAATTATTTTTAAGTAAAATAACATTTTTTGAATGTAATAAATTATTTTTAAGTAAAATAACATTTTTTGAATCAAATAAATTATTTTAAAGTAAAATAACATTTTTTTTAATGAAATAAATTATTTTAAAATAAAATAACATTTTTTGAATCAAATAAATTATTTTTATGTAAAATAACATTTTTTGAATCAAAACTAAGTTTCTTTGAATCAAAGAAAAATTAATTTTCAATCCATGGAGTAAGTCACATCAAATAATTTATTTAAATCAACACAAATTTTTTTCTGTTAATAACAATAATTTTGTGTTGACTTAAAAAATTTGTACGAAGCCTTAAGAAAAAACGTAACGAAAACTTAAAATCATTTAATTATTGTTTTTAATGATAATTAGTTTTCATTACTGTTATTATTATTATTATTATTATTATTATTATTATTATTATTATTATTATTATTATTATTATTATTATTATTAATTATTAGTTATTAATTATTATTACACTGAACAAAATTTACTTGATTCAAGTAATCTAATAATTTTTCATTATCAAATAAATATGACTCGAATAATTTTTATTGAAATCAAATAAATTGTATATTTGAACCAATAATTTCGGTAGAAAAATTTCGTTTGAAGCAAATTTCAATTAATGAAATAAAATCGCTTATTTGAATCAAATACATTTTTATCCAGAGTGTGTTGTCGAAAAGAATTAGGTCAACATTGGCGACAGCGACGCTCGAAATGGAACTTGAGCGCAAACACTGGCAATATAAGAATTGGGACAAAATAATAATAAAAAAAAACCTGCTAGAAAATTCCTATCCAACCGTTTGCTACGCGTCAATGGATTCACCCTTAATCTATTTTTCCCGCTTATGAAGTTGTCTAAATAGAATAGGGTCCTTCTTCTTCTTTTTTCGAGGGATTTTATATACCAAAGGGCTATAACATTTCCGATCGAGTCCTATTCACCCTTCGAGTCAAGTAATTACACTACTACACTACTTTCCAAACTAAATTTCAAACTAAATTTCAAACTAAATTTCAAACTAAATTTCAAACTAAATTTCAACTAAATTTCAAACTAAATTTCAACTAAATTGCAAACTAAATTCCAAACTAAATTTCAACTAAATTACAAACTAAAATTCAACGAAAGTTCAAACTAAATTTCAACTAAATTTCAACTAAATTTCAAACTAAATTACAAACTAAAATTCAACGAAAGTTCAAACTAAATTTCAACTAAATTTCAAACTAAATTACAAACTAAAATTCAACGAAAGTTCAAACTAAATTTTAAACTAAATTTCAACTAAATTTCAAACTAAATTTCAAACTAATTTTCAAACTAAATTTCAACTAAAAATCATCAAAGGGTCGATGATTTATTCTTCACAAATATTTCACGCACTTTTTCGAATTCAAAAAATAATTCAAATAAATAAAGTATTCGAGTAAATAAAAAAAATAAAAGGGTGAGAGAGGGGCGACATTAAATCTCACTTTCTATCTCTTATATATATATATAAACTTTTGGTTCAATGATAACCTTGACCGTGGTGTATTGATCAGTGAAAACCCGGCAGTCACCATGACTACGAGAGGGTCCTCTTTTTCCTCCCTGGCACGCACTCACGCAATGTCACTCCTGGACATTTCAACACCCTTACTCAACCAAAATCACATTATATTCTCTTATTACAACCTCAATATATCCCTCAATGACCCGCCTACAAAACGAACCTTTATTTATCCACTAAACAAAATTTCCCTTTTTTTTGCCCCCCAAACAGCGACAAAAGAAAAAAATTATTATTTAATGTTCGAAATTTTCTCTTCGGACAAAATTTGATAATATTTACTTTTTACTATTCATCCATGGCATATGGATTAAAAATTCCCTTTTTTCCCAACAGCGAACAAAAGAAGAAAAATTATTTAATGTTCAAAATTTTCCCTACACTGAAAAAAAAAATTTATTTGATTCAAATAACCGATTATTTGTCTATATAATCAAATAAATATCTACTTGAATCAAATAATTTTTATTTGAATCAAATAAACTGCACTTGAATCAAATATTTCAGTGTTTGAAGCAAATACTAATTAATTGATTCAAATAAAAATTATTTGATTCAAGTAAATATTTATTTGATTATAGACAAATAATCGGTTATTTGAATCAAATTAATTTTTTTTTCAGTGTACCTTCAAATTTGAATATTTACTTTTTATCATTTATCCATGGCATATGAATTAAAATTTTCCTAACAGCGAATAAAAGAAAAAAAAATTATTGTTTAATCCACAAAATTTTCTCTACCTCCAAATTTGAATATTTACTTTTTACTATTCATCCACGGCATATGGATTAAAATTTCCCTTTTTTCCACAACAGTGAATAAAAAAAAATTATTTAACTTTAACTTAATTATTTAAGTATTTAAATTATTTTTTCCCTGAAGAGAATATTTATACATTATTAGGAAGTAATCACAATTATTTGCGAAACATCCACATAATTTTATTGAAAATTCACCAAAAAATTTTAAGAAAAATTGACTGACAATTGTTACAATTTCACCAAAAATTAATTGAAAATTCACTAATAAAAATTGTAAAAAAAAACACCAACATTTGTCAAATTTCACTAAAACTAAAAATTCACTAAAATAAAAATTCACAAAAAAAAAATTTAGGGAATATTTACAAATATTTATAAATTTCACCAAATTCAGCTGGAAATTCACAAAATTTTAGGGAAAAATTACCAATATTTATAAAACTTAAATTTAGGGAACGTAAATTTTAGTGAAAATTCACCACAAAATTGTTGGAAAAAGTTACCAATTTTCGCGTGAAAATTTACCACCAAATTTTCAAAAATATTTACAAATATTTGTGAAATTTGCACAAAAATTTTCTAGGGAAACTTTTCACCAAAATCTTAGGGAATAATCCCTTAAAATTTTGGGAAAAATTTTCCCCATGAAAATTTTGGGACATTTTCCCCAAAATGCCTTCAAAGTTGCGTCAACAAACTTTTGGGGAATTTTCACCATAAAATTTTTTACAGTGTTACTTAATGTATATCGAAACGTCGTCAATGTGAATAATAAATATATCATTAAACCGTATAAGGCCTCGTAAAATTTATTACCAGAAAATAAATAAGTAACGGATGTAAAACTATAATCAAACAAAATTATTTAATGTTAAAAATTTTCTCTACCTCCAAATTTGATTATTTACTTTTTATTATTCAGCCATGGCATAAATATAACAAAAGGCGGAAATGGAATGAATCAGAAAAGTTAATATTGTCAAGATAGTGACTACGTGACTTATCAGTTGTACTTATCATCATATACTTTCAATATCCCTCGGAATTTAATTTCTCCAAATCAATTAAACTTTGAAACTATGTTTAAAACGACTTGAAAAAAAATTAAAACAACTTAAAACTTTTTCTCTTTTCTTTTTCAAAAAGGATTAAAAAAAAAAGTTTTCCAACAGTAAGCGCAATTTCCAAATACACTCACAAAAATGATCTATTAACCATAAAACTAATTTCCTTTTAAATCATGCGTCCTTTAACTATTAGCAGAATTAGTTTTATTGTAAAAGGAATCTTTTAAATACAAAAAGGTTAGAAGTTTATTGGAAAAAAGAAAATTGTTTAAATATTAACTGATTTCTTTTACTTTTTAAGTGAAATCTTTTTATGTCAAAAGGATAATTTCAAGTTATTTGACATTTGTAAACATGTCAAAATAATAATAAAAAAATTTAATTACTCGTCAAATAAAGCAAAGGTAATTTGCACAATTTTTACAATAATTATTTATTTATAAAACAACAGTGGATAAGTTTAATAATTAATAATATGTAATAATAATAAAACTAAATTGTTTTAATGAAATAAACAATGCATAAAATTTAAATAAGATATTAACAATTTCGGGTAATTATAATAATTATTTATATATTCGAAAAATATAATTAAAAATGTAGAATGTAATAAGTCATAACTTTTTTAAATTAAAAAAAATGTTAAAATTATGATGAAATAAATTTAGTTATTTTAATATATTTTTTTCTGCCTATCAATATATTATTATTATTTACAGGCTTGTGTTATTATTATTTTTTAAAATTTAATTTAAAATATTTTAGAAATTTAAGTCAAAAATAAATAAATTATTATTTAAATTAAATAAAATGTAAATTAATGAATTACTGATAAGACGAAAAAATAAAACTACTGATAAAATTTTTCTTTTTAATAGTTAATAAAAATCATTTAATAATTAAAGGATATAATTAAAAGGAATTTCCTTTTAATAGAAAAAGAATTCCTCTTAGACAAATATTAAAAGGAAAATCCGCTTATGGTAAAAGGATTCCTCTTTACTTAAATAGACTGTTTTGTGAGTGTATGTGACGCGCTCCGAAGAAAGGTACCTAAGAAGCAAACGAATTATAGGTTAGAATCGTGTTAGATTTCTCTTGATTAAAACTTTATTATTAATTATTTGAATTTGAAACCAATTTTCAATTAATATTTTGAATATAATGAAGACTTGAGGACAAATAATTTTTAATCAATAATTGATTTTCTTTCTGTACTTTTACTTGAAAACTTAAAACATAACCTCAAATTTTTTTGCTTCTTAGGTACCTTTCCTCGGAGCGTGAAACATATTTATTTTAATATTTAAAAAACTTTTTAAAACAAAAAAACTAACACTGAAATAAAAAAAAACTAACACTAAAATAAAAAAAAAACTAACACTAAAATATGAAAATCCACAAGACAAGAAATAAAAATTGATTAATCGACATTGCGTGTTGTGAGGTCATTCATAAAATAAAATTGCGACAGTTCTGTTATATTAGAGAAATAACAAAAAAATATAAGCTATACATTCATATCGACGTAAAAGTAGGTATATAAAGACGCGACAGTGTTGATAAAAATTCCCAAGTTAAAGAATAAAAGAAAAGAAAAAAAATACAGTTATATAGAAATGAAAATGTTGGGAAAGAAAACAAAAAACAAAAAAAAAAGGAGAGGGGGGAGAGAGTTTGACCCGAGGATTTCGTATCGTACCAATAATCGTCTGGGGGGTTGGGAGGTTGAAGGAATATACCGAAAAGTGTTGGGGTTTGTGAGACGCTCGAGGCCGTGACCGTGACCTTGTCAGTGGGGGTGGATAAGAGAGAAAGAAGAGAGAGAGAGAGAGAGAGAGAGTATTGAGCGCCGGAACTTTCACTGTCTCCCACTTTCAAAGCTGGGAGAGAACGCGTCCCCGGCCGACACAACTTTCTCTTCAGTCTCTCCTTCTCTCTCTCTTTTCCTCTCTCGGTTTTTTCACCCTTTTTTTCAACCCTCCCCCTCGAACCCATCCCAATTCCGCCTCAACAGCCCCCATCGAGCGTAGGTGAGTCTAGACGTTTTTCTTGAAACCCTCTTCACAAACTCTCAATACCACATTTTCATCGTATAAATTCCCGTCGTCTTTCTTTTACTTTCGTTCTTTCTTCGTCGACACGAAATAGTCCTTTTAATAAATAAATATATATATATGGAAAACTTGGCGTAGCAATTTCTGAATTTCTGATATATAAACAAACAAGGGGATTAGATTATTCCTTTTAGTGTGTGAAATTTTTATGGACTTTTTGTTTTTTTGCTTTTAATTTAAGATAAGTTTTACTTATACCGGCGAAGAGATCACAAAATATTAAAGTTGAGGAATAATAAATTTTTTTTTTAACTTTTAAATGAATAAATGATGATCAAAATATATTTTTATTAGCAAAAATTGTTAATATTTATATTACTTTTCTAACTTTCAAAGTATTGAACAAATTTTTTTGCACTGAGAAAACAAAATATTTGAATCAAACATAATCTTTGTTATGAAGTCAAGAAAAAATTATCTTTGAATTAAACATAATAATTTCAATTCATTCTTTAAATTTGATTTAGTAAAAATGTTTACTAATTTGAATAAGTGACTGACTCTTTGCTTTTGAATTAGTAAATTTTACTAATAAATTAGTAGAAATTATTATTTATTAGTGAATTTTGAAGGAGTAAAATTCACAAATGAATACACCCAGAGAAAATTATTATTTGAACCAAATACATTTTATTTGACTTAAATAAATGTATATTTGTCTCAGAACCAACTAGAATTTTTATTTGTTTTAAATAAAATTTATATTTGTCATAAATAAAACATTTAATTGAGATAAATAAAATTTTATTTAAACTAAATAAAATTTATTTGAAACAAATAAAAAGTCTAGTTGGTTCTGAGACAAATATACATTTTCTCTGGGTGTAGTAATTTCTACTAATTTATTAGTAAAATTTACTAATTCAAAAGCAAAAAGTCAATCACTAACTCAAAAATTAGTGTAATAATTCAAAATTAGTCAATTTTACTAATAAATTAGTAGAAATTACTATTTCTTAGTAAATTAGTAGAAATTACTATTTATTAGTAAATTAGTAGAAATTACTATTTATTAGTAAATTTTACTAATTCAAAAGCAAAAGATCAGTCACTAATTCAAATTAGTAAACATTTTTACTAATTAAAATTTAGAGAGCAATACGTAGTAAATTTGAATCAATAAAAATCGTGTTCAATTCAAGTAAAAATTATCTTTGGCTTAAACATAATAATTTCAATTCAATACATAGTACATTTGATTCAATAAAAGTCGTGTTAAATTCTATTTAAAAATATGTTAAATTTAAACATATTTTTTTGTACCGTTGACTATACTTATTTTTGAATTAAAAAAAAAAATTTTTTTCATTGTACTCTTCAAATTTAAATTAATTAAAATATTTACTCATATGAAATTAATGACTCTTTTTCTTTGAATTTTTATTTTTCTACCAAAATTAGTAAAAATTATACTATTAATTAGTAAAATTTACTAATTCAAAAACAAAAAGTCAGTCACTACATTAAAAAAATTTTTTTGTAATTCAACAATAAGTCAACCAAAAAAATATGTTTAATTTAAATTTCTTTTCTTAATTAATTAAATTCAAATAAAATTTAATTGCTTTAATTAACCATATTTTTGGTTAAAATAAATTTGAATTGTTTCAATTAAAATGTTTTTTTATTAAAATAAATCTAAATTGTTTCTATTAAAATTTTTTTTGTTAACATAAATTTAAATTGTTTCTATTAAAATTTTTTTTGTTAAAATAAATTTAAATTGTTTCAAATATAATTTTTTTTTGTTAAAATAAATTTAAATTGTTTTAATTAAAATTTTTTTTGTTAAAATAAATTTAAGTTGTTTCAAATATAATTTAATTGTTTTAATTAAAATTTTTTTGATTAAAATAAATTTTTTTTGCATCAAATAAAATTTTTGTTTCATAAATTTATTTGCTTCAAACAAAAATATTTAAATCAATAACAATTGCAATAATCTATATTAATAGTTTAATTAAAGTTTGTTGTTGTTTGCTTTTTTGTGTCTTAAATTTTTTAATAATTTTTCTCTGAAAATATTTTCAATTTTAAAATTAATTTATTAGAAATCATCGAATTATTGCAAAGAATTTTTTAAAAAATTTTTGATAATAATAGAATTCCTTCTAAATTGTTTTAATTACAATTTTTTTTTGTTAAAATAAATTTTAATTTTTTCAAATATAATTTAACTGTTTTTATTACAATTTTTTTCTTACATTAAATTTAAATTTTTTCGAATATTATTTAATTGTTTAAAATAAATTTTTTCTCTTACATTAAATTTAAATTGTTTCAAATATAATTTAATTGTTTAAATAAAAAATTTTTTTTGTTAAAATAAATTTAAACTGTTTCAAATATAATTTAATTCTTTTAATTTAAATATACTTTGTTAATTATTTAACTTATTGTATTAAACAAAATTTTTATTGAATCCAATTTATTATGTATTGTATCAAAATTATATTATATTTCATTCAAAAATAATATTTTGTTTACTGTATAACAAGGATAATTATGTTTGATTCAAATATACATTCTTTTCTCAGTATAATCCAAATTAGTAAACATTTTTACAAATTCAAATTTAAACTGTGCCATTCTAAAATTTCCAAAATATCAAATTTATATTTTACAAAATTTCATTTATATTAATTAGAAAAATTTATTCGTTGCAGTAACTAAAAATTTCGCTAATATCGTAAAATTTGTAGTTGTTCCAGGTGTAGATTTTTTTCGTGTTTGATAAAAGTCAAATAATCGGTTATTTGAATCAAATAATTTTTTTTTCAGTGTGTGAAAAAATTACTAAAAGTAAATAAATTTTGATTCATTTTTAGTTAAAAAAATTGTCAAATTACTAATTTTCCATTCTTTGCATTTTTGCATACAAAAGAAATTTTTCTCTAAAAAATTTTGCCACGCCATGTAAAATTTGGTTAATTTTTAATTTTTGATTCCCTGAGGCAAATGGAGAGTAATTTTAATTCTCCTCCCTCTGAAATTTTTTTTTTGCAAAACGATTTTTTTTATAATAAATAAATTTTATTGTGACAAATAGAAAAGAAGAAATTTTATAGCGTGTAAATTTTAAAATTCTAGTACACGCGTAAATGAAAAGAAAAAGAAATAAAATTAATTTCGAGCGTTTTTTTTTTTTTTTAAAGAAGTTGTCACACGTAAAAAACGGAAGAAAGTAAAAACTTAATCTCTTTAATCTTTACGAGGAACAAGAGTCTAGACGAGTTTATTTAACCTGTCCTGGGAACCCCGTCACAATATTCCCCATTATCCGTGTCATTGCTACGATCGCGACGAGGAACCCTCGAAAAATAATGTAGCACCGTCTGGCTCCCTTGAGCCCTCGATCGGTTTTTTCAACCCTCATAAGAATATAGTGGCTTATAATCCTAATATCGATCTATTCCCCCTTAAATTCTCCTTCTACTCTTTTTCTAATACGTATACAATTTTATTTTTCCATCGATATCGCATATCTCGAATTTTCTCGACGTTTTTCCTTCAAAAACGCCTTTTTCCCCGTGACTTACTGCGTATGTGTTTTTTTTTTCTATCGCTGATAACATTTCTAGAATTATTTTTTGTTTTTATTTTCCCCTCTTTCTACTGTTTAATGCAAGAAATTTGAATTAACAATTTATTTAATTTTCAAAAAATACTAAATTATTATTCAGTAAATTAATAATAAAATAAATATTTCTGAAGTTAAAGTATTTTATTTTCAAAAAATACTTCATTATTATTAAGTAAATTAATAATAAAATAAAAATTTCTAAACTTTCTAAAGTTAAAGTATTTAATTTTCAAAAAATACTAAATTATTATTAAGTAAATTAATAATAAAATAAATATTTCTAGAGTAACGATAAATTTATTATTTACCCTCAATGTGAATAAATTGTCAATCAATCTAACCGAATAATAATGAATGAATCTACGAAATTAAAAAAAAATCTACGATGAATTAAATATTCGAAATAAAAATACGAATTATAAATCGGAAGTAAAATACAAACAAAAAAATAGACAAAATAAAAAAAATAAAACTAAAAATAAAAATACAAAAAATACAAAATAACAAGATAAGAAACTAATAAACATTTTTTTATCTAATAAAAAAATGATAAAAAAAGAAAATATATTTCAGATTTTAGAATATTTGAAAATAGAACAATTTTGTTTCTTTTCCTTCTTCTTTTTTTTTTAAAAGATTTCCAACGATAATTTCTGATCTGTTTGCTTATAATCAACGCCTGCAAGTTTCAATAGCATCGTTACCCTTATTTTTCAACCCTTGAAAAACTAGGATAAATGGGAGTACGCGCGCACAATATAGTTCAATGGAGGATTATTTTTTTCCCCCGTGACTTGTGTGGGTAGATAAAATAATTATGACGTCTGGTTTTGTACGATAGTTCCACCGCAGTTTACAAAGTCTCCTCGATTCTATTTTCGACCCCTTAAAGACGCGACATTCTTCAATCGATATTTTACATCCCATTTCCCCTTTTAACCCCTCAGCGCCCGCGCTTTCAAACAATGTCGATGACCATTCAACACACACACACGGAAAAATAAATAAAATAATAAAAAAAAGAAAATTATAAAGTTCTTTTTCTTTTAATTTCGACTTTTTTCAATATAGTAATAATAAGTAAAAAAAAATAATAATAATAATAATAAAAATAGTAATAATAAAAATAATAATAATAATTAAAATAATAATAATAATACTAAAAAAATAATAATAACAAAAATAATAATAATTATACTAAAAAATAATAATAATAATAATAATAATAATAATAATAATACTAAAAAAATAATAATAATTATAATAATAATAATACTAAAAAAATAATAATAACAAAAATAATAATAATTATACTAAAAAAATAATAATAATAAAAAAATACTAAAAAAAAATAATAATTAAAATAATAATAATAAATAGAAACAAATCTTGCAGTAAATAAATAAATGACAAAAATATAACACTTGCGCGCGAAACTCATCGTGTGTGTAAAGATTGAAATAAATTGAATCAGGTGCGTGTAGAGGAATCGATTGGCATAGATAAATAATAATAGTCGATTCTAGGCACGTACTATGGGAAATTTAAAAAGGGTCATTATTGCAGACACAGTATAGGTATAATTGTGTAATGACGACAAACCAAGCTATGCTAATAGCACTAGGCCAACGATATATACATATATATATTTTTTTTTCTTTTTTCTTACTTGTACTATAATGAGTCTTATTGCGTTAATTACTCTTAGCTCAATTCCACAATAAGACATTCTAAAGAACTCGTATATTTAGCAAAAAAAAAAAATCTGTCTGCATTTTCAATTACGCGCACACCCCGAAAAAAAAGATATATATTTATCTCTGAGTCCACTAAACTTTTTATTTCTTTCAACTAGATTTCATTTGGTTTCAATAAATTCTAATTGTTTCAAATAAAATTTATTTCCTTCAATTAAATTTTTTTGTCTAAAATAAATTTTAATTGTTTCAAATAAAATTTATTTACTTCAATTAAATTTTTTTGTATGAAATAAATTTCAAATGTTTCAAATAAAATTTAATTGTTTCAAGTAACATTATTTTTGGTTAAAATAAATAACAATTGGTTTTAATGAAAATTTTTTTTGTTAAAACAAATTTAAATTGTTTCAAATAAAATTTCTTTGTTAAAATAAATTTAAATTGTTTCGAATATAATTTTTTTTGTTAAAATCAATTTAAATTGTTTCAAATAAAATTTTTTTTGTTAAAATAAATTTAAATTGTTTCAAATATAATTTGAATTGCTTTAATTAAACATTTTTTGATAAAATAAATTTAAATTGTTTCAAATATAATTTTTTTTTATTAAAATCAATTTAAATTGTTTCAAATATAATTTAATTGTTTCAATTAACATTTTTTTTTTTGTTAAAATAAATTTAAATTAGATCAAATATGATATAATTGTTTGAATTACAATTTTTTTTATTCAAATAAATTTATTTACTTCAAACAAAAATATTAAAATCAATAAAAATCTCAATAATCTATATTAATAAAGTTCATGATTCGATAATCTGTTCGCAGTTTGAAATTAGTTGTTTCTTTTTTTGTTACTTAAATTTAAAAAAAAATTCTTTACAAATATTTTTAATTTTAATCATTGTCCTTATCAAATATTTTCAATTTTAAAATTAATCTATTGAAAATCATCGAATTATTGCAAAGAAATTTATCAAAAAATTTGATAATAATAGAATTCCTTCTAAAAATGTTATTAAATTCTCGTGAAGAATTTTATTAAAACTTTTAAAAATCCTAATTCAATTTTTTTGAACAATTTCTTTGAATTTTTTTTTAAATAATGGAGTTTTTTTAAAATTTTAATTAAAAGTTTTGAAAGCAATTGGATTTTATAAAAGAAGAATTTTATTAAAATTGTATGAAAAACAATCGAATTCTTGCGAAGAATTTTATTACTATTTATAAAAATATTGGATTGTTCCAAAAAATTTATTAAAATTTTAGAAAATAAATGAATTTTATGTTAATATTTGAAGATTTAAATTCTTTCGAGTCTATTAAAATTGTTTTGAAAATAATTAAATTTCTGCAAAGGAATTTACTATTTATAAACATAAATGAATTTTTGCAAAGAATTTTACTATTTACAAAAATAATTGAAATGTTTCGAAGAATTTATTAAAAATTTTGAGAAATAAATAAAGTTTCTGAAAATATTTAGAAATATTTAAATTCATCCGAGTAATTTAATTAAAATTGTTTTAAAAAAATTGATCTGCAAAGAATTTTACTATTTATACAATTAATTGAATTCTAGCGAAGAATTTTACTTTGTTTAGAAGAATAGTTTAATTATTTCGAAGGATTTATTAAAATTTGAGAAAAAAATTGAATTTTTTCGAAGTGTGTTAAAAATATATTTCTGAAAATATTGATCCCTTCAATTCAATTAAAATTGTTTGAGAAATAATTGATTTTTTGTTAAGATTTTACTGTTTAAAAAAATAATTGAATTGTTTAGAAGAATTTATTAAAATTTTAGACAATTTTTGAATCCTTTCGTGAAATTTTATCAAAATTTTTAAAATATGAACAGTAATAATTAATTTTGTACTTTAGTGGATTTTTTAAATTTTGACTATGAAATTATTTTAAAAATTTACATTTCAAAATAAAAATTTTGTAATTTGCATAACAGCAAATTAAATAACACATTTCCTGTTTTTGATAGTAAATAGTAATAATAATAATAATAATAATTTTAATAATAAAGTAATGAATAGTAAAGTAATAAAGTAAAGTAAAGTAATAAATAACTAAATGTATTGAAATAATTAATTTAGTATTAACGGACTTACAGAAGAAATAATTAATAATTATTAAAAATAAATATACATAGAGAGAGAGAGAGAGATCAAAAATGATTAAACAGAAACGTTCACGAACCTCGTAACCCAGTCGTCTGGGGGTTGAAAAGCTAAATTAAACTGACCCAATAGTTTATCAATTAAATATACGAAAAGATCAATAAAACCGTCGGCAATATTAATTAGTGAATATATAACAAAATTAGGCCAATTAAAAATTCATTTAACGAAAGAATAAGAATAGTTCGATTATATTTTTAAATACACCAATCTCGATTTATATAAAAGATTTTGCTGTTTACTTTTTTAAGGCTATTTCGAAGCTAATAATTAATTTCTCGTCTAGTCGAATATTTTTACTCAACATGGACACATTTGAATCTTTTCAGAAAATTATTACAATTTTTGGCTTAATTTTGATTTAATGTTGAACAAATTTTCACAAATTAATATTTGTATATTTGTTAATACAAATATTAACAACACGAAAAAATTGTTTAACTGGAACGGCGATAACTTTCGCTAAAATAGCGAAAGTATTCGTTGCAATAACTAAAAATTTCGCTAAAATAGCGAAAGTATTCGTTGCAATAACTAAAAATTTCGCTAATATAGCGAAAGTAATCGTTGCACTGAAAAAAAAATTTATTTGATTCAAATAACCGATTATTTGTCTATAATCAAATTAATATTTACTTGAATCAAATAATTTTTATTTGAATCAATTAATTAGTATTTGCTTCAAAATTTCAAATACTGAAATATTTGATTCAAATACAATTTATTTGATTCAAGTAAATATTTATTTGATTATAGACAAATAATCGGTTATTTGAATCAAATCAATTTTTTTTCAGTGTGCAATAACTAAAAATTTCGCTAATATAGCGAAAGTATTCGTTGCAATAACTAAAATTTTCGCTAATATAGCGAAAGTATTCGTTGCAATAACTAAAAATTTCGCTAATACAGCGAAAGTAATCGTTGCAATAACTAAAAATTTCGCTAATATAGTAAATTTTGTAGTTGTTCCAGATGAAGATTTTCTTTCGTGAAATAATAAAAAAATATTAACACACTTTTTGAAAAAACAAAAAATGCTTCTAGGATAAAAAAAATTTCGGCTAAAATTTAATTTTCCTAAATTTTTTCCCTTTTTCGCCAGGGTATATAAGATGATAAAGTGTTGTTTATGAGATTTGGCGTCTAGAACGGATGCCCCCTTATGAAATAATCGTGTAACTTGGAGATGGCAACGGAATCGATAAGAGTGCCCCAGACTACGTTCGAGCACATCCACCACCACCACCTCCACTTGGAAAATCCAGGCGTAATAAACTAGCGAGGCGTCGCGACGCCAGCGCTTTAACTTTTTTCCCCCTGCGCTCATACCCACTTGATTTTTTTTCCTCCTTTTTTTTCTTTTTTTTTTGGTTCTCGCTTCTTGTCCCTCTCGTAACACACAACCTGGCCTACCTCACTTGCCGGATCCCGGGATTCACGTCTGCGTGTTGTCCATCCGTCCGTCTCGAGGGAAGAAAAGAAATAAAACGACTCGTTTCGAACAGGTTCCTCTCTATCCTCCTAACTGCCACCCTCTTTTTAACCTCCCCCTCATTCCCCTTCCTCTTACGAAAATTCTCTTTGCCGAGAAACGCCGTTCGAGCCAAGAATCGCGGAACCCAAAGAGAGAGAGAAAGAAAAAGAAAGAAAGAAAAAAAAGAAAGAAAAAAAAGAAAAAAAAAGAAAGAAACAAAAAAAAGAAAGAAAGAGAGAAAGACAGGGAATATTTAAAGCCAATGCAGAATCTCCTCACATCCGCTTTCGCAGTTCGACTCACTCCGCTGTGTGTATATTTACCTTCGCGCGAATTCGTTCACTAGGCAAAAAATTCCAATTTCCACGTTTTTAAATATTCGATGAAAAACAAATCTTACGTATTCGGAGAAAAAAATTTTACAAATTCTTTATTTCCCTCGTTTTCATTTATTTTATTCCTCTGCTTGATTTTTATTCCCCCTATTTATTTATCTTTGCATTTTTTTATTAGTTCTAACTACATTTATTTTTACTCCTACTTTTACTTATTATTTTCTATTCATTAGAATTATTTATTATTATCATTTTCTATTAATAATATATCAACAATCTTGTTATTATTATTACTATTATTATTACACTTACACTGAAAAAAAATTTATTTGATTCAAGTAACCGATTATTTGTCTATAATCAAATAAATATTTACTTGAATCAAATAATTTTTCTTTGAATCAATTAATTAGTATTTGCTTCAAAATTTCAAATACTGAAATATTTGATTCAAATACAATTTATTTGATTCAAATAAAAATTCAAATAAATTGTATTTGAATCAAATATTTCAGTATTTGAAGCAAATACTAATTAATTGATTCAAATAAAAATTATTTGATTCAAGTAAATATTTATTTGATTTTTGATAAATAAACGGTTATTTAAATTAAATAAATTTTTTTTCAGTGTATTATTAATAATAATAAATGTACTTCGACTTATTAAAAATATAAGAATTATTCCATATATTAAGAATAATATAATTATTGAATTGTCATTAACAATTATTTATAATCATATACCCAGGCCTCGGATCGACTTCAACGAAAACAAAAAAAGTCGCTTTAGTCGATTAAAAAAAGAAAAAAAGTCGAAAAAGTCCATTAAAAATAGAAAAAAAGTCGATTATTTAATTCAGTGCTGTCACAAAAATTCAAATTAATCAAAAATTGTGTAATTTTGATAAATAAATATTCAACTACTTCTTACTTCTTCATTCACAGGAAATAAAATTTTTTAAATTTTAACTTTTCAAATTTAATAATTTCTAAAAATTAAAACTATAAAATAAAAAATTCAATTCAAATTCCCTTCGAAAAATTCAATTATTTTCTACCATTTTTAACTAAATTTCATCTCTAAATCTCTTTATGAATTTTAAATCATTTTTTGCAATTTCTTCAAAAAATCAATTTTTTAAATAAAAAAAACCAAATTTTTTATAATTTAAACTGTTCATTTTTCTATTTAAAGATATTAATTAAGGTGGAACATTTTCAAAAATTTTAATAAAGAAATTCGTAAAAATTAACTTTTTAAAAATATTTCTAAACGATTTATTGAAAATACAAAAAATTTTTACAATCAAATGTAATTAAAAAATGTCTAAAAAATTGAAATTTGGTCAAATCTTTTCAAAGCTGATTTAAATTTAATAAAACATTTAAAAAATAATTCAAAAATTTGTCAAAATATTACGAAAAATAATTGAGTTTTATTAAAAATATAAAAAAATTAATTAAATTTTTCATAGAATTTTAATTATAAATAAATTATTTTTGAAAAATTATAAAGTAGTGCTGTATAAAAAATCAAATTTTTTATAATTTAAAGATTATTTAATTTAAAAATATTTAAAGATTTAAAGATATGAATTAAGGTCGAACATTTTCAAAAATTGGAATAAAGAAATATTTCTAAATAATTTATTGAAAATACAAAAAAGTTTTACAATTAAAAAATGTCTAAAAAACTGAAATTTGGTCAAATCTTTTTTTAAAACAAAATTAAATTTAGTAAAACATTTAAAAATAATTCCAAATTTGTCAAAATCTTACGAAAAATAATTGAGTTTTATTAAAAATGTAAAAAAATGAAATTTTTCAAAGAATTTTAATTTTAAATAAATTATTTCTGAAAACTTATAAAGTAGTAAATTGAAAAAAATTTTATTTACTTTATTCAAAGGTTATTGAATCTTAAAAAATTGTAATATTGTAAGAATTAATTTTTTATGTTTTGTATATTATTTTTTTATGTAATGTATAATTTTTCAAAAATAATTGAAGAGTTTTTGTATAATTTAAAACAAAATTGTTTTCAAGAAATTTAAATGAAAATTTGGAATAATTATTTTGGAATGATGATTTTCTCCAAAATGTTGAAAATAATTTTGAACAATTTTAATTTTATTATTTTGTGTATGAACTTTAATTTCCGGAAATATTGAAAATAATTGAATTTAAAAAAATTAAATCGTAAAAATTCAGAGAATTATTCTTTTCTAAACTATTTTAATATTATTTTTAAAACCTATTTTTTATTAATTTTCATTTTTATCGAATCTACACTTGAAGATTACTTATTATAATTGTTAAAAATTTAATATTTTTTCAAAAATTTTCAATTAAAATTCTTTAAAAGTGAATTTTCAAAAATTGGAATAAAACACTTAAAAAGATGATTTAGTTTTAATTAAATTTTGCAGAATTTTAATTATTCAAAATCTTTTTTAATTAAAATATTTTGAAACATTTAATTAGAAAACTGATTGAAAAATAAAAGTCCAAAAATTTTTCTATAATAAGTTATACTTTGCACGGTATAAAAATCGAAATAAGTTGCATTTATTTTTATACCAAAAATATTGTTTTTTGGCGCAAAATTTGGAAGAAGAGTCGAAAAAGTTCCAATTTTTTAATAAAAGTCGATAAAAGTCGGATTATTTGAAAATAGTTGGAAAAAATCGAAAAAGTCATAATATTCGAGGCCTGTATATACTGTTCAATATTTAAGTTACCCGTTGAAATATTTCGATAAAAAATTATCTCAATTATATTTCTTTTTCTTGTTTCTTTAATAAACAATTTGAAATTTAAGGTAAATTTCGAAATAAAAACAATTTTTTCCAAAAAAATAAATATTTTTTCTCCCAACAAAGAATTTGGCATTTTTCTCCAAATTTTCCGAAAAATTATAGGAAATATTTTATCTTCAAGTTTATCTCGCACATTTATATAAATTCCATTGCTTAGAAAAAATAATTCCCCATCTTTTTTCTCCCAATTTGTTAAATGATCCGAAAAAAATATTTTCAATAAAATTAAATTTTCTTTTCATGATTATATTTAATAAAAATTAATTGTTATCTACTCACTTTCAAACCATGTTGTAAAATAATAATGATCCTATATCGTAGCCACTTACCTGTAACAAAAAAAAACAATTGTGTTAAATTAACAAAAAATTTCGAACGTTTTAATAAAACGTTTTAATTAACGTTTAAGAAATAAGTAAACAATTTATTAAAACAATTTATAAAATTTATAAAATTTAGTACTTTTACTAATTCAAATTCGAGATTAGGGAAAAAATTTTTTTTTTCCGAACCAAACTTTTTCTTTAGAAAATTATGAATTTATGAATAATATCCACAACCGTGACATTCAAGAACAAAGTATTGTTCCGAAATAAATAATGCACTCGCGAATGAATATAATTCTTTACCCCATTATTATTTCCTCGCAAACTGCTCTTTTTATTTTTAATAAAGAATGAGAGTGAAGGAAAAAAATATGCAATATATATACATAGAGGGTTGTATTCAAGATCCATCGATTTATATAAGTAAAAAAAAATACATTGACTACTGCACATAGAACAATAAACGTTTCATGTTCAGGATAATTTTACACAATAAGTTTCTCGCAATAAAAATTATAAGAGAGGAGGAGAAAAGTTAAGAGCCATATATATATAATGTGCTTTAAGGGAATGTGAAATAAAAAGTAATAATTTCTTTTTCCAGCGAAATTAGCATGTCTGAAAAGATTTTCATTATTTTTCATTTCAATTTTTCTCCTCTTATTTCAACATTCATTTTCATTATATTCTTTATAGAAATTTTCACCACTCGAGACAAAAAAAAAAACCTATGAGCAATATTAAAAATTAACGTAAATTTTTTTTTCCGAAAATTTTATATATAAAATCGCGAGACAGTTTTTTATTTCATTAGTTTATCAATTTATTATTAATCTGTAGAAAAAGTTTCCTTTTTCTGGAAATTTTTTGTCAACTTGTACTTATTTCACCAACACGAGTTTTTAATATTGAATTTTTAATTCCTAATTAATTTGAATATTAACACAAAATTGGAAATACCGTATTTTAAATAAAAATCAAGAAATCTTTTAAAGATTAATTAAAGATTTTTTTAGTTACTTTAAAAATAATTACCAGTCTGGCAATTAGTAATTTTTAAAAATAATTTAATTTCCAAAGTTGATATTTGAACGTACGAGAGCAAAAAATCAATTCACGAAAAAATTTAATCTACAGCGACAAAAGTGGAAGGAAAAGAAAAATTATTGAAAGCAGAGGCAGAAAAAAAATTAAATAAGGGAAACAAATTTTCGTGAAATCGTCAGAAATTTTTTCACATTTAATACCTATTAAAACATCCTTACAACCATCTTAATCATCGCATGGACCAATAAATCGCGTTTTATACTTCCAAGAATATCGCGTCACGTGTGATCTGGGTCGCGGTCGTCGCAGAAAAAAAAAGAGTGAAAGAGAAGAATGAAGTGAAAAAAAAATGAAGAAAAAATAAAGAAAAATACTGTTTAAAGTCTTCAACTATTAAGTTCGATGGTCTCGTTCGACCTTCGAGTTTTCCTACAAGCCCTCGTGAATCACGTGCCCTTGAATAATCCATTTCCATCCTTTCCAACTCGCTTTAAATCACCTCAACTTGGATGAAACTTTATGCCGATCTCATAAGAAGATAAAAGATTACGGTCTTGGAAATAAATAAAAAAAAATATTTTACTTGTCTTTCAAATACAAAAAAAGTAAAAAAAAACGAAAATTGGCTAATAACGAATTATTCTTAGGAAACTTTATTACCAATTGACCAATTTATTACCAATTTTTATTACCAATTGATATTTAAAAATAACAGTAAAAAAATGAAGTATAAAAATAACAGTAATTGTTAAATTTAATAAAAACGAGTTTAAAAAAAGAAAAAAAAATAATTGATAACAACTGCCATAGTCTGTTATCAAATCAGAAGGAAGTGTTGTGCTTCATTATCAAGATATGCATTATCTTTATTTTCAATGCTCTCAAACATGAGGACCCGCTCAGTAGAAAAAAAAGTTTATTCTCTCCATTGCTTATAGCAAGAAAGTGAAAATTTTCTGCTATTTAATGAAAAATTTTTCTCAATTAAAAAAAAAAGGGGGAAAAAACTCTAAAAAGTTTAATGTTAAACTCTAAAAAATTAAATGTTTGATCTTCCATTTATAAACATTTTAATTTAAACACGATTTTATTTCTTAATATTTTAAATATTTAATGTATTAACTATTTTTTGATATTTTAAATATTTAATGTATTAACTATTTTTTGATATTTTAAATACTTAATGTATTAACTATTTTTTTTTATTAAGACATTGAAAAAAAATTTATTTGATTCAAATAACCGATTATTTGACTATTATCAAATAAATATTTACTTGAATCAAATAAGTTTTATTTGAATCAATTAAATAGTATTTGCTTCAAATACTGAAATATTTTATTCAAATACAACTTATTTGATTGAAATAAAAATTATTTGATTCAAATAAAAATTATTTGATTCAAGTAAATATTTATTGGATAATAGTTAAATAATCGGTTATTTAAATCAAATAAATTTTTTTTCCAGTGAACTTAAAGAGTCAATGCACTTCTTAAGTTTTAAAAAATGTTTCATTTAAAAAGTTAATAAAAAAACGTTTCCTTCATTTAGAGGTATTTTTCTTTTATATTTTCCACAAGGAAAAAATTCAAAAGTTAAAAAAAACTTTTAAAAAAAAATTAAAATTCGAAAACTGAAAATAATAGTCTCAGACGACGATATTCGATATAACAATGCGGTGAAACAATGTTGGAGTCAAAGCAAGTCTCGTTTCATAAAACTGTTTTATTTTCAAGTACAAAACAATGTCTGACGTTTAGTACTAAATGTCTAATTTTCATAACAGTCGCATGATTAATTTTTTCTGCCTCTATTGTTAAAGATGGATTTTTATGAATGGATTTTTACCTAAAGGTTTTTTTTCTACAGTTTCAAAGAAGTAAATTAAATAAATCTTTTTCTTCTTAAATCACTTTAGGCTTAGACAACTGTCAGAACAACAAAATTAAATAAATACTATTAAAATTAGTATTATTTTGTACTTTTTTCATCTCGTTTGCGAGAGAGTTTTGTCGCCATCTGAACGGCCGAATACGGAACTAATTGGCGCGAAATTCAAACACGATAAATTGAAGAACCATTTTTTCTCTAACGGAAAGCAAAAAGTGGATAGAGAAAAATAAAGATAGCCGCTAGAGAGAAATTACAACTATTTTTTTTGCAAATTTCAAACAATAAAATAAGTAAAATTTGAAATTTTGAAAACAGGAAAAAAAAGAGAAATTGCTGAAGTAGAATATACATATATATACGTTTTTCAATCAAGTTTGTCGCGTTGAATAAATTAATCGCACTCGCATGTATATATTCCTATAAATAAATAAATGCTCATTATTAATAGACTTGCGAGAGATAGTCTTTTTCACTATATAATAGCGACGTAAGCAAAAGCGTCGTGAATTGCGAAGCGCGCGTTATATCTCCATTTAGCGCGAAATCGTCGATAAACTGTGATAAATAGATTGCGCTTTCCGCTATCGCATGCAATGCTTGACACGCACTGTGTCAAGGCCCCCTGGCACACGCTCATGCTAATAGACTCATAGGAGAGACCAACCGCGACTAACTCTCTGAGTATATATCTTGTACATATGTGTATATACACAAATGCCACTATACGCTACCCGGACCCAATTCTATTCAGCGCTTCTTGTATTAAATATATTCAATATAAAACGACGAGAGAGAGAGAGAGAGATTCCTGATCCACACGATATACACTATAAGCGAACTGTGTAATCTGTGACGTGTCTTTCCATCGACCTAATTCATAACTTCTTCCTACATGACACGACGGAGCTTCGAGCACAATTCAACTGATTAAACGTGACGGAAAATCATCGACGGAAATTGAAATGAAGATAAGCAACCTATTTTTTTACTCTCTCTCTCTCTCTCTCTCTCTCTCTCTCTCTCTCTCTCTCTCTCTCTCTCTCTCTCTCTCTCTCTCTCTCTCTCTCTCTCTCTCTCTCTCTCTCTCTCTCTCTCTCTCTTTCTCTCCCATCATCGTCATCGAGTTTATTTTAACCATACGCAAGAAAAACAAACGATTAATGATTAAATAGGTTAATGACTGATTAATTAATGACTGAAATAAAATTCACTTCGACAGATAAAACATTACATGTTTTTAATTATAAAATAAAAATAATACAATTATATACCGAAAAAACGTCTTTTCAGAAACTTTTACTACACTGTTAAAAAAGATTGTAAACAACACTTTCATACAAAAAGTGTTTAAAAATTTAGAAATATTGTATAAAAAATAATTTCAAACAAAAATGTTTGAAAGTTTCAAACAAAAATGTTTGAAAGTTTCAAACAAAAAATGTTTAAAATTTTCAAACATTTTTATAGAATAATTTCCATAATATGTGTTTGAAAAATTTGTAAATTGACAATAATTTTACAGTAAATCGTGAGGTATATTAAAAAGTATTGCAGATTAAATTAACACCAAAAAAGATTAAAATAATCAATTTTCGTGTTATTTTTGACAATGAATGAAATTTTAACTTATTAAAATTTTTTATAATTATAAAACATGAAGATATCGATAACTCGAACTAGTGATCGATTTCTTCATATTTTATAATAATTAAAGTTGACCAAGTAATAAAATCATTATTTTATAGTATAACAATTACTTCTTCAACATTATTTTCATTATTTAAATTCAATTATTATTTTCAAAAATTTAACTACAATTTTACTTTATATCTATTATTTCTAATAATAATTAATTAATTAATTTCACGAAATTTCAATTATTCATAAATTCTTTAATTAAATGCATATTAGAAAATAAAAACTTCAAATATTCAAACTTCAATATTAAAAAAATTCAATCCAACTTTTTCAAAAATATCAATTTCAAAATTCAATTATTTCCAAAAAGTTCACTCTATATTTCTTTTAATATTCAATTATAATCTTAAATGTTAACTGAAATTCATTTTTTAAAAATGAAAATCAATTTTTATTTAAAAATTCTAAAAGAATTTAATGATTTAAATGCAAAAGTAAATAATTAATTGAATAGTTGAATATTTCTCAAAATTCAATTCTCATAAAGAATTTTAGTAACAAATTTTGTTAATAATTCAATTTTTTTGTCAAATTTTATTAAAATTTGCATGAACATAATTACTTTTTTCAAGAAATTCAATTATAATTGTATGAAAAATAATTGACACCCTGCGATGAGTTTTATAATTTTCAAATTTCTTCGATTACAATTCAATTTTACAAAATTTCAATTATTCGAAAATTCTGCAATTGAAATATATATTGAAAAATAAAAACTTGAAATAATTTCAATAAAAATCCTGTTAAATTTAAAAAAAAAATTAATTCTATAGAATTTGTTGTTAAAAATATGAAAAATTAAGAATTTCAATGATTTTGGTTTGAAACTTTTTCAAAATTTAATTATTTCTAAAAATCCACGTTATAATGCTTTTAATACTAAAAAAATACTAAAAATACTACAATTTTAACTGAAATTAATTTTTAAAACCATTTTTATTAGTAAATTCTACGAGAATTCAATGATTTAAGTACAAAAATAAATAATTTATTAATTTCATGTTTCTTGAAATTAAATTCTCATTAAAAAATATTATTAACAAATTTTTTAAATCATTAAATTCTTTGGACTTTTAATAAGAATTACATTTTTTGAGGAATTCGATTAAAATTGCATTAAAAATAATTGAAATTCAGCAATGAGTTTTATTATTTCTAAAAATAATTGAATTCCTAAAAGAATTTTATTATTTATAAAAATAATTGAATTATTGCGAAGAAAATTATTTAAAAAAGTTGTAAATAATTGAATTCCTGTAAAAATTTTTATTTATGAAATAATTGAATTATTGCGAAGAAATTTATGAAAAAAAATTTGTAAATAATTGAATTCCTGTAAACATTTTTATTATTTATGAAATAATTGAATTATTGCGAAGAAATTTATAAAAAAAAATTTGTAAATAATTGAATTCCTGTAAACATTTTTATTATTTATGAAATAATTGAATTATTGCGAAGAAATTTATAAAAAAAATTTTGTAAATAATTGAATTCCTGTAAAATTTTTTATTATTTATGAAATAATTGAATTATTGCGAAGAAATTTATGAAAAAAAATTTGTAAATAATTGAATTCCTGTAAACATTTTTATTATTTATGAAATAATTGAATTATTGCGAAGAAATTTATAAAAAAAAATTTGTAAATAATTGAATTTCTGTAAAAATTTTTATTATTTATGAAATAATTGAATTATTGCGAAGAAATTTATTTAAAAATTTGTAAATAATTGAATTCCTGCAAATATTTGTATTAATTATAAAAAATAATTGAATGTTTGCGTAGAATTGTATAGAATTTTTTTTTAATAATGGAATTCTTTTGCAAAATTTGTTTGAAGTAGTAGATATTGAAAATTATGGAATTCTTTGAAAACTTTTGAAAGTAATTGAAATTTTGACAAGAATTTGATTAGAATTTTGTAAAATAATTGAATATCAGAGAAGAATTTTATTATTTATAAAGAGAATTGAAATTTTGCCAAGAATTTTATTAAAATTTTTGAAAACAATTGAATTTAGTAACTATGTTACTAAGTTAGTTAGAGTATTTTAATGCATTTTGGTGTTATTTTAACACCTCACGTTTTACTGTATTCACACAAAAGTGTTTAAAATTTTCAAACATTTGTATATAGAATAATTTCAATTAAATGTGTTTGAAATATTTATGTAAATTTACAATATTTTCACACAAAAGTGAGTATGAAATTTTAAAAAATATTTGTATACTGATTAAAATTTAAAAACTGCTAAATGAAATAGAAAAGTATTTGTTTGAAATTTTATATACAAAACAGTTTGAAATTTTATACAAACTGTTTGAAATTTTATACAAACCTGTTTGAAATTCCATTCAAACACTTTGTATTAATTTTCAAAAGAATAATTCGAAAATTTTAAAGAAATGTGTTTTAAAATTTAATAAAATTGGTATTAAATTTAAAAATATGTGTTGTAGTTTTTCAAAATTGTATATAATTGCTTCAAATATTTTTGTATAAAAATTGGAACAGAAATTGTTAACAGTGTATACAATTTCACCACCTATACTACAATTTGATCCTAAAAACACAAGTCTCATATTTCAGAATTAAAGAAAAAAATTCCAACTTCGAAATTCGAAAAAAATTCCGGCCTGAAAAATATAAAAATAAGAGAATCATTACCAAAGTGGAACAAAGAGCCACTCTCTACAGAATTCGATAGCTTCTTGTTTAATGTGCGAGCTATTTGCCAATAGAAAGTATATATTTGGTGTTTCCGACTTGTTTCTTTTTTTTCCCCTCTTTCTTCATTGTCGAGACTCAAATATTAAACAACAATTCTTCAAAAGCAAATTGTTTAGGTTTTTGTTCTAGAAAAAAAAAAATAAATAAATAAAATAAAACAAAAAGAAAGAAAGAAGAAAAATTCCGATACGCCTTCTGGCTAATCAATGAGCATCGTGTAACTACTTAAACTTCTTTGCCAGTAGACAAAATTTCTCAAATGTAGTTTTACTCTCGTGCGATAATAAGAAGAAAATTCTTAACGACTTCTCTGCTTAGAAAAGTGAATCTTACGACAAATATGTGGAACAACACGCAAACAATAAACCTTTTAAAAATGCAAATACAAAAAGGGGGAAAAACATTACCGACATTTTTTACAAGCAACTATTATTGCTTGTAAAATTATTATTGTCAATTATTATTGTCAATTATTATTGTCTATAAAAAATATCGGTAATTATTAGTATTAATTGTTTCTTTTTTTTAATTTTGCGCCAAAAATAGTTATAATGAATAAAAATAATAATCTTAACCGCAATTAAAAAGCTTTTTTTATTTCTATAGGCAAAATTGGTTTTTTTCATTTTTAACTCGAAACGTCCAAATAAAACTTATAAGGAAGAGAAAATAAATTTTCCTACCGCTCTCGTGTTGAAATAATGAACGATAATTGTGATATTATTCAACACTTAAACTTTGTAGATACAAAAGAGGCATATATGCACATATAAAGATGTCTAATTTACTTTCTTTCAAGTGACACAGTTCACACCAATTTCCCACAGGGAAATTTGTGTTTCAATGAAAGTAACGCGAGTGCATGTTTAACTAACGTAACCATCAGAGACGCGCGCTCAGTGAATGTGTGTCGAAGAAAAGAAATGAGCTGGTGAGCGGTTTTTAATTAGGAAAAAGCGGGCAACAATTTTCCCTGCTAATTCGCTTTCCTTCGAGCCAATCTCAAAGCCGTGACACCTGATACACATACCTAGCCATGCACGATCTCATTTTTTTTTTTTTTTGCGAGATCTTAATATATAATGTTGGTTGCGTGTCGTACAGAATGTATAAAAGGTATAAAAAGAAAGAAAAACAGAGAGAGAGAGAGAGAGAGAGAGAGAGAGAGAGAGAGAGAGAGAGAGAGAGGGGGGGAGAAAAAAAGAAGAGAGGAAAAGATCTGTCCGCAGTTTTCCTTGTGATCGTCGTTTATGTGTCGTGTCTTAAGCAAGCGTTTTAGTTTCTTTATAAACTGAAGGTGCGGCATGTCGATACATTATAACCTTAATTAAATGCAAGCTTCGCACACGATGCTATCGCGAGTTAAGAAAAGGAAAAGCCACTTGCTGCCTGACTGCCATGCCGCGAGGCAAACGAGCGACCAACTTTTGTAGAATTCTCCTTATACAGGAAGTTTCGTGTCAGAACATTACCAACATTTGTGCAATGTAACCCCTGGGTTCAATGGCAAGCGAATTTAAATATTTAACCAATTCATCTAATACATTTTTTTACTTATTTCTACTAATTTCGTCTTTTTTTTTCTTTTCTTACATTTGAATTTCGCGCCAAATTAATTCACCGCTCGTCCGTCCAGATGGCGGCAAAGTTCTCTCGTAAATGACATGTTTTTCTGCCATCTAGAATTGAGAAATTTTTGTTTTTTTTCTATTTGAATTAATTAATTCAAATAGAAAAAAAACAAAAATGCTCAAGTATACAAAAAAAATTGTTCATAATTTCAATTATTTTTATAAATAATAAAATTCTTTTCCAAAATTCAATTATTTAAAAAAAATTTAATAAAATGCCTGTCATAATTTAAATTATCTTTGTAAATAATAAAATTCTTCTCTAAAACTTCATTTCTTTTTCAAAAATAATTAAATTCTTCGCAAAAATTCAATTACGTTCAAAAATTTTTTTCCAATTTCTCGTCAAAATTTTGGAAATAATAAAATTCATCATGGAAATTCAATTATTTTCAAAAGTAATAAAATTCTCCGCCGAATTACAATTATTTTCAAATTTTCTTCAATTTCTCGTCAAATTATCATTATCTTCATAAATAATAAAATTCATCATGGGAATTCAATTATTTTCAAAACTTCTGATACAATTCTTTTGCAAAATTCAATTATCTTAAAAAATAAGAAAATTCATAGCAGAAATTCAATTATTTTCAAAAATTTTTAAATTTATTCTTCCCACAATTTCAACTATTTTTAAAAATATGAAAATTCTTCTTCAAAATTCAATTACTTTTAAACATTTAAAAAAAAAATTAGATCAAAATTTCAATTGTCCTTATAAATAACAAAATTCTTCTCTGAAATTCAATTATTTGCAATGAAATTTAGTAAAATTCTTCTCTGAAATTCAATTATTTGCAAAGAATTTTAATATAATTCTTGTCAGAATTTCAATTATTTATTTATTCCTGTACATTTGTAATTATCTTTATTAACAATAAAATTCATCCTAGAAATTCATTTATTTTCAAAAGTAATAAAATTCTCCGCAGAAATTCAATTATTTTCAAAATTTTTTTTTTAAATTTCTCGTCAAAATTATCATTATCTTCATAAATAATAAAATTCATCATGGAAATTTAATTATTTTTAAAAGTTCTGATAAAATTCTTTGCAAAATTCAATTATCTTCAAAAAAATCAATCAATCTTCGCAAAAATTAAATTCTTTTCAAAATGTTTTTTTAAATTCTCAAAATTTCAATTATTTTTATAAATATCAAAATTTGTCTTCAAAATTAAATTACTTTTAAACATTTTAAAACAAAATCTATTCAAAAATTCAATTATCTTTATAAATAATAAAATTCTTCTCTGTAATTCAATTATTTTCAAAGAATTTTAATAAAATTCTTATCAGAATTTCAATTATTTATTTATTCCTGTATATTTGTAATTATCTTTATAAATAATAAAATTCATCATGGAAATTTAATTATTTTCAAAAGTTCTGATAAAATTCTTTGCAAAATTCAATTATCTTAAAATATAAGAAAATTCATCGCAGAAATTCAATTATTTTCAAAATTTGTTAAATTTATTCTTCCCAAAATTTCAACTATTTTTAAAACTATCAAAATTCTTCTTCAAAATTCAATTACTTTAAAAAATTTTTTAAAAACTGTTCAAAATTTCAATTATCCTTATAAACAATAAAATTCTTCTCTGTATTTCAATTATTTTTAAAGAATTTTAATACAATTCTTGTCAGAATTTCAATTATTTATTTCTATACATTTTTTTAATTATCTTTATAAACAATAAAATTCATCCTAGAAATTCATTTATTTTCAAAAGTAATAAGATTCTTCGCAGAATTAAAAAATAAGAAAATTCATCGCAGAAATTCAATTCTTTTCAAATTTTTTTTTTTAATTTCTCGTCAAAATTATCATTATCTTCATAAATAATAAAATTCATCATGGAAATTCAATTATTTTCAAAAGTTTTGATAAAATTCTTTGCAAAATTCAATTATCTTAAAAAATAAGAAAATTTATCGCAGAAATTCAATTATTTTCAAACATTTTTAAATTCTCCCTACAATTTCAACTATTTTTAAAAAAATATCAAAATTCTTCTTCAAAATTCAATTATTTTTAAACATTTAAAAAAAAATCTTTTTCAAAATTTTAATTATTCTTATAAATAATAAAATTTTTCTCTGAAATTCAATTATTTGCAAAAAATTTTAATAAAATTATTGTCAGAATTTCAATTATCTTTATAAATTAAAAAATTCAACCTAGAAATTCATTTATTTTCAAATTCTTTTTTTTATAAAATCTTATAATATAAAAAAATGATTTTATCACTCGATCAACTTTAATTATTATAACATGTTTTATAACAATTTTTTATAAGTAGTTTAATTTCAAAACGGTTTATATTTGAATCTTTTGAAGAATTTTAATTCTTATGGAAAAATAATAATTAAATATTTTTTTAAAAAAGACGTTATTGATGTTTTATTGAAAAATTAGAAAGAAATCTGTAAATAAACTTAACAGAACATTTTTTTGACTGAAACTATTTCCTTTAACTTCAATTTTCTGAAAATGTTAAAAATTTCAGTCGCATTTTACTAAAAAAATCTCGAAAAAGTCGATTAGTCGCATTCTTTCACAAAAAAAGTCGAAAAAAGTGACATTTTCTTAGAAAAGTCGAAAAAAACGTGTACATCTACGTTCTTGAAACTTACGTCTAAATACGCTTTCACGGAATTAGCATTACAAGCGGAAACTTTGGCAATATCGAGCCTTCTCTTTCAGGGTCGAGTGACTACCGCTACGGAAATGTTTTCGTATAGTCGTGTGCGCTTAAATATCCGCGAGTACATTCCACGCACTCCCACGCGCTCAATTACAGGTCGTGTTCTTTACTTCTGTTTTTGTTTTCTCCTAGCCCCCTACCCTCATATGTAATGTCTTCTTTTTCTTTTTCTCCCTCATTCATTCATTCATTTAATTTTTTTTCGTTTTTTTACAGAAAAAGATAAAGAAAAAGAAAAAAGTCTTCAGAAATAAAAAAAAAACCCTCTCGGTTGTTTCTCTTGTGTGAAATATAAAGCAGATAATAGCTCTCCATAAAACTGCCAAGGAAGAATATAATTTCACTGTCTCAATTGTCAACTGAACATGACACAAGTGAAAAGGAAACAATAGAAACGAAGTAAAGAGTGCGGAGAACAAAAATAATGTAAGAATTTACAAAAACCAGGAAAAGCATACATTTATATGCATCAAAGAATATTATCGTGACAATGTTAATAATAAGTTAATTATACGATGAGGCAAAGAAGAAAGTTTATCAGAATTTGTAATTTTTGAAAAAATAATTATTACTGAAAAAACGAATCAAAACGGTGCTTCGCAACACTTTTGGTTCGTTTTTTGTCTCGATTTGATATCCTTAGAAAAACTGTGAAAATCAACTTTTGTAAAATAGTTTTTTTTATATTTTAATTTTTACTACTTTTCATAGTATTTATAACAATTTTTTTCTATCTTTTTACTTTTGCTTAAATATATTTTTTTATGTTTGCACTATTATCTTTTTATACTCTTTTTATTTATAAGGGATATAAGTTCTAATTATTGTCACTCTCAATCAACTGGAGTGTCAATTATTTTTTAATAACAACTAATTGTACAATTTCTATTATTGTACCTAACACGCGAATGTAATTTCAATTATTGAAACCCTTAATTGAATTCAGTTTATTATAGTGTTATTCACAGTCGAATAGTTCTAATATTGAATCTCTTACATTCAGAGAAAAGTTTTACTTTACCAAATACATATAATTTAATTTATTTTAATTTAATTTTTTAATTTTAATTTATTTATTTTAAATAAAAATTTTATTTAACACAAATAAAGATTTTTAAAAAATTGTATTAAAAATAATTGAATTCTTGACATGAATTTTATTACTATTTTATTTATTTATTTTATTACTATTTTATTACTATAAAAATAATTAAAACATTCCGAAGAATTTATTAAAATTTTAGAAAATAAATGAATTTTATTTAAATAATTGAAAACTTAAATTCTTCCGAGTCTATTAAAATTGTTTTGAAAATAATTAAATTTCTGCAAAGGATTTTACTATATTTAAACATAAATGAATTTTTGTTAAGAATTTTACTATATATTTATTAAAATAATTGAAATGATTCGAAAAAAATTATTAAAAATTTTCAGAAATAATTAAATTGGTATGAAGAAATTTACAGAAATAATTGAAAATAATGAAATTATATTTTTTTATAAATATTTTGACAATAATAGAAATATTTAAAAAAAAATTTAATTCTTCGTTGAAATGGAATTTTATGGAAATTTTCGAAAATAATTAAATTCTTTCGTGGTAATTTTATTTAAATTGGATTAAAAATAATTTATATCCATCAAAGAATAATTCCTTAAATACATTTTTAACACACTTCGAAAAAATTGAACTTTTTCCTAAAATTTTAATGAATCCTTCGAAACAATTAAATTATTCTTATAAAGAAAGTAAAATTTTTCGCAAGAATTCAATAAATTTTATAAATCTAGTAAAATTCTTTGCAGGAGTTTAATTACTTTCAAAACAATTTTTAATTAAATTCCTGAGATGAATTCGAATATTATTTTAAATATTTTTTACAAATTTTATTTATTTTCTAAAATTTTAATAAATTCTTAGAAACAATTCAATTAATTTTTTATAAATACTGCAATTATTGTAGTATTTATAAAAAATTAATTTCTTTTAGAATTTAACATTTTCTACAATTTTTTTTCTAATTTAATTTTCTACAATTATTGTAGTATTTACAAAAAATTAATTTTTTTTAGAATTTAACAATTTCTACATTTTTTTTCTAATTTAATTTTCTACAATTATTGTAGTATTTACAAAAAATTAATTTTTTTTAGAATTTAACAATTTCTACAATTTTTTTCTAATTTAATTTTCTACAATTATTGTAGTATTTATAAAAAATTAATTTCTTTTAGAATTTTCCTGTATTTATAAAATTAATTGAATTTTTGCGAAGAATTTTACTATATTTATAGAAATAATTTAATTATTTTGAAAGATTTATTAAAATTTTAGAAAAAAAATAGAATTTTTTCGAAGTGTGTTAAAAATATTTCTAAAAATTGATCTCTACGAGGAATTCAATTAAAATTGTTTTAAAAATAATTGATTTTTTGTACAGATTTTACTACTTAAAAAAATAATTTAATTGTTAAGAAGGATTTATTAAAATTTTAGAAAACTATTGAATTCTTTCGTGAAAGTTTATCAAAATTTTTAAATTATAAACAGTAATAATTAATTTTATAAAAGAAAAATTCTTTTTTTTAATTTATCATCAAATAATTAATTTTGTTTACTTAATAAGTGGATTTTTTAAATTTTGCCGTTGTAATTGTTTAAAAAATTTATTTTAATAAAAAAAGTACTATTAATTACTATTAATAGTAATTGATAATAGTAATTATCGATTAATAGTAATTAATAGTAATTATTGATTAATAGTAATTATTGATTAATAGTAATTGACATCAAATAATAAAAATGGTGAAAATTTGCGAAAATAGAAATATTTTGTTATATTATTTGTTTTCATGTATATATATATATATATATATATTTATGTATATACACGTGAAACCGGTGGGAAAATAAGTTGGATTGGCAAATTGCACGAATCGTTGGTGAATTACGTCATGCAAATTGCACACATAGTGGGGTCTTGAGTATTTTGTAAGGAATAAATAAAGCCAGATGTTTTTACTTAAGAGTCGGATATACGGCTTCCGAAAATGGAGCACTGGCATTAATTAGCGTGTTGCGACAGTATATATAGTAAACTCCACTACCGGTATTGGTTGCTCTATATATATACATATTCACGGGATAATGAAATTCACACCTTCTGACATAAATAATAATAATAAAAAAATTATAACTGCGAAAATACCTCGTGTCTCATGTATGTTTAAAAACACTACCAAACTTTACATATTTTTAGTGTACAAAATTCATTTGTTATAAAAATTCCATAAAAATTTTTTTGGTACAAAATTCCATAACTATGTGACAAAGTCTGCAACTATGGATAAAGATATCTTTAAGAGTAAATAAGTATTCTTTTTTGAATTAATTTTAATATTAATTATTAATTAATAATTGCAATTTTTTTATTATTTATTTATTTATTTTTTATTTTTTAATTGATAAAGATATCTTTAAGAGTAAATAAGTATTCTTTTTTGAATTAATTTTTATATTAATTATTAATTAATAATTGCAATTTTTTTATTATTTATTTTTTTTTTATTTTTTAATTGATAAAGATATTTTTATGAGTAAATAAGTATTCTTTTTTGAATTAATTTTTATATAAATTATTAATTAATTAAAATGTTTAAGATACAACTGCTTAATTATATTTTGATGCAAAAAAGAGTGAAAAAAGAGTGAAAAAAGAGTGAAAAAAGAGTTAAAAAAAGTTGTTAATAAAGAGTTAAAAAAGTCGTTAATAAAGAAAGGATAAGAAAAGGTTCTTTAGGAGGACTTAAAACATGTTTTCGAATATATGTCGAAAATCTAGGACTTCCTGCACGTGTTTCTATTCCGTTTGATATATTCGCTAATCCCGTGAATGAGAAAATATATATACCTACATTATAATACATTATTATAATGTGCCGAATGAATAAAACGCCAATTAGTGTGTGTTTGTAAAAAAAAAATTACTCGTTACAAGTAATTTGTTAATTTGCCCAATTCGAGAGTATAGAGAAGGAAATTTGCAGTATTATTATTTTTTTCAGATATTTATAGCGGGTCTCGCGAATATTCTTTATAAAACACGAATCAAGCTGATGGCGATTAAATACGTGTATATAGAGAGGTTCATGACTGTGTATACGAGGAGACAGGGCTCACAGGTTAGCCTCGGCCCAAATCGGTATAACACTTTCACTGACGTAACACTTCACTCTAAACTGTTGCGTTGCCTTCCCCTCCAACGCGCGAACAAAACCCTCTTCTTATTGCGCATGTTATTGTCCAATATATCCGCACCTGTACAATTTCTCATCTTCACTTCCCAAAATATTGTCGGAATTATACATCTCACACGATGTCATTATATATTCACGCCTACACGCACTTTAAATAATATATATTATTATTACTTCAATTTAAATAATAAGCAACATTTTGCGCAATATTTTTTTTTTAATTCTAAATTTTTATCAAGGAAATTAAAATTGCAACTACCTTTGAGTTGTAAACAAGGAGAAATAGAAAAAATAATCAAGACAATCGTAAAATAGAATCTACAATCATGACGATTGATGATTAAAAAAATGAAAAATAGAAAATAAAACATAAAATTAAAAAATAAGTTTAAAAAATGCAACAGATATTTAAAAAATAGAGAAAAAAAGGATATCGACACTGTCTTGTTTATTATCGAATTATTAATAGGAATGAAAATTTTATCGACTTCGATTAATTTTACAGCTCGAATATAGAATTTAATCAAATTATCCGACTTGTTCATTCTAAAGTATTTATAAATACATATAATATATATATATATATATATATATATATATATATATATATATATATATATATATATATATTTATCTTCACTCGGAAGCATTATTATTCTCTGTAAATTGAAATTCAGTGACCTCTTTTTTTCTGTATACAAAATATTTAAACTCACATAAAATTGAAATTTTTTATTCGATTAAGCAATCGATTTTAAAATATATAGACAAAAATGCTGAAGATTAATTGTAATGTAAAATTACATAACCAATAAATTTCCATTTTTCAATTTTAAATCTAATTCTGAAATTTCACTATTTTAGAAAATTTTAATTCAGAGAAAATGTCTACAATAAACGAAAAAAGTAATTTATTGTAACACGGTAAATCGTTAGGTATTAAAATAACACCAAAATGGATTAAAATAACACTAAATTGGATTATTTTAATCCTTTTTGGTGTTATTTTAATACCTAACGATTTACCGTGAAATAATTGTAATTATTTATTTTAGTTATTTTCTAGTTATCTTTTTAGTTCTCTAAACATTAAATTATATTCTTGGAAACGTAGTAAATTGATAATAAAAAAGTATTGTGAAAGAAATTTATTTTTTAGAAAAAAAGGGTTAAAAACGGAATTTATCAAGGGACTGATTTTCGAATTCTACATAGGAGATTAAATCAAAGAGTTGAGAGATCGATCTTCTCGCACCGGTAACCTAATTTTGGTCGAATGAGATTCAAGCACGCGTGTGTCTCGATAAACGCGTGTATTTATTGAGTATTATAAGGAAACACCGGATCGGGCAACAAGCGATTCTCTTGCGAAATTGTTTACTCGCTGGCACATAGTATAGGTCCAAGGATAAAGGATTACGCGGTCCTCGATATATAAAACGAGCTTCGCAACATACATTTAACATACGTTTAATGGGCGCGTTGCTGCTTATACGCTCAGTCCTTGCTCAATAAGAAGTCTATGTACGAAATTTCCATGCGAAGTAGAGAGAGAGAGAGAGAAATTACAAAACGCTTCTATTTCCAAGTCTCTCCCATTTATACATTATAATATCTAATTCACACTAAAAAATTTTCTATTCTCTTTTCGTTGCACTTGTTAGAAATTCGTCTGCTTCAAATAATATCGATTTCACGGTAAATCGTTAGGAATTAAAATAACACCAAAATGGATTAAAATAACACTAAATTGGATTATTTTAATCCTTTTTGGTGTTATTTTAATACTTAACGATTTACCGTGTTCAAATAATATCGATTTTTTAACTTAATCCTCTATATTTAATTTTAATCCATTCTCTAAAGAATTAGTAAAAATGTCTACTAATTTGAATAAGTGTCTGACTTTTTGCTTCTGAATTAGTAAATAAATATTATTTGGAAGTATAAATAGCGAAAAGCAAATACATACAGTAAATCGTGAGGTATTAAAAAGTGTTGCAGATTAAATTAACACCAAAAAAAGATTAAAATAATCAATTTTGCTGTTATTTTTTACAATGAATGAAATTTTAAATGATTAAATTTTTTTATAATAATTAAAGATGAACGAGTAATAAAATATCATTATTTTATAATATAAGAATTACTTCTTTAAAATTATTTTCATTATTTCAATTCAATTATTATTTAAAAAAATAATTAACTACAATTGTACTTTATATCTATTATTTTTAATAATAATTGATTAATCAATTACACAAAATTTCAATTATTCCTAAATTCTTTAATTAAATGCATATTAGAAAATAAAAACTTCAAATATTCAAACTTCAATATTAAAAAAATTCAATCCAACTTTTTCAAAAATATCAATTTCAAAATTCAATTATTTCCAAAAAGTTCTCTCTATATTTCTTTTAATATTCAATTATAATCTTAAATGTAAACTGAAATTCATTTTTATGAAATGAAAACCAATTTTTATTAAAAAATTCTACAAGAATTGAATTATTTAAATGCAAAAATAAATAATTTATTGAATAATTCAATGTTTCTCAAAATTCAATTCTCATAAAGAATTTTAGTAACAATTTTTTTAATAATTCAATTTTTTTATCGAATTTTATTAAAACTTGCATGAACATAATTACTTATTTCAACGAATTCAATTATAATTGTATGAAAAATAATTGAAACGCTGCGACGAGTTTTATAATTTTCAAATTTTTTCAATTACAATTCAATTTTACAAAATTTCAATTATTCGCAAATTCTGCAATTCAATGTATAATGAAAAATAAAAACTTGAAATAATTTCAATAAAAATCCTATTAGGCTCTTAAAAAGAATTAATTCTACAGATTTTTTTGTCAAAAATATGATAAATTAAGAATTTTAATGATTTTATTTTGAAACTTTTTCAAAATTCAATTATTTCAAAAATTCTAAGTTATAATGCTTTTAATACTAAAAAAATACTAAAATTTTAACTAAAATTCATTTTTAAAACAATTTTTATTTGTAAATTCTACGAGAATTCAATTATTTAAATACAATAATAAATAATTTATTAATATCTTGTTTCTTGAAATTATATTCTCATAAAAAATGTTAGCAACAAATTTTATAAATCATTGAATTTTTTGGACTTTGAATAAGAATTTTAATAAGATTTTTCAGAATAATTACATTTTTTGAGGAATTTGATTAAAATTGCATTAAAAATAATTGAAATTCAGCAATGAGTTTAATTATTTATGAAAATAATTGAATTCCTAAAAGAATTTTATTATTTATAAAAAATAATTTAATCCCTGTAGAAATATTATTATTCATAAAAATAATTAAATTATTGCAAAGAAAATTATAAAAAAAATTTATAAATAATTGAATTCTTGTAAAAAATTTTATTATTTATGAAAATAATTCAATGTTTTCGAAGAAATTTATAAAAAAATTTGTAAATAATTGAATTCCTGTAAAATTTTTTATTATTTATGAAAATAATTGAATTATTGCGAAGAAATTTATAAAAAAAATTTGTAAATAATTAAATTCCTGTAAAAATTGTTATTATTTATGAAAATAATTGAATTATTGCGAAGAAATTTATTAAAAAAATTTGTAAATAATTGAATTCATGTAAAAATTGTTATTATTTATGAAACTAATTGAATTATTGCGAAGAAATTTATAAAAAAAATTGTAAATAGTAGATTTTGAAAATTATGGAATTTTAGAAAACTTTTGAAATAATTAAAATTTTGACAAGAATTTGATGAAAATTTTGTAAAATAATTGAATATCAGAGAAGAATTTTATTATTTATAAAGAGAATTGAAATTTTGAATCACAATTGAATTTAGTTATTAGTAACTAACTTACTTTTCGCCCTAGAGAAGCTAAATTCGTTGAATATTTCCAAATCGTTGACTTTGCGGTGTTTAATTTCAAATAAAATTTCATTCATAGTTAAAAATAACACCAAAATAGAATATTTTAATCCTTTTTTGTGTTAATTAATTCCTAGAGGAATTAAAATTGTTGCAAATCGTTGACTTTGGTGTTTAATTTCAAATAAAATTTCATTCATAGTTAAAAATAACATCAAAATAGATTATTTTAATCCTTTTTTGTGTTAATTAATTCCTAGAGGGATTAAAACTGTTGCAGATTATTTTAATCCATTATTCTGATATTATTTTAACACCTCACGTTTTACTGTGATATTAACAATTATAGTTAAATTGAAAATCATTAAAACTGCACAAAGGGAAAATAATTTACTCCTTTGTTTTGTAAGTAAATTTTTTCAGCACAACCATATAATAAGATTCTTTGGCAATATTTTCCTTTTTTTTTGCAATAACTTTGAAATTTTACGACAAATTAAATTCACTGTGAATGAAGAAATTTTGAAGAATAGAAATTGTATTGTTATATTGTAATAAAATAAAAACTTCCTTTTCCTTGCCTAAAGGTGTTGAATAAAAAAAAAAGTGGCGAATTTCAAGAAAGGAAAATAGTTTACCGTAGATAGCGAAACTAGGATAAGTGTCGAACAATAACAGGAAACATTCTTTATCTTTCATGAATTGCGCAAGAAGTAGCGTTACTATATATATAGTATATAAATAGTATCTAAGAAATACGTTTTCGTCACATGGCATTGTTTCCCGCCCCTCCACCCACTTTACTCGAAATTCATAATTTTCTCTCTCTTATATTGCACACACTATTCATTGTCTAGGTCAGTTTTGGCGAAACTCCTAAGCTCTTCGTTGTTGTCGTTTTGCATAAGCAAAAAAAAAAAAAAAAAAAAAGACGAGTTGCATGACGGGAGATTGATTTTCCAGGGGTTGCTTTCAGTTTATTCAGCCACCCGCGATATGACTCTCGACGCAGTCAAAGTGAAGAGTAGTCAACAATATTGCTCCATGGGAAAAGAAATAACCGAGGGGGAAAAATCAAAGCAAAGACACGTTCAAAAATAAGACACCCTTTCCTTCAACACTCGTGTCTCTCCATTTCCTTATGTTTTCAAAAGCGCCACTAATGATTTAAATACACAAGTGCGTGATGCGATCGCTTTGGCCATCGAGAAAAAATAATAAACAAGAAAAAGACACTGCTCAATATTATGGGAAAGTTATTCTACAGTGGGAGTTGAGACAAATTCTCTTGTTTGTTTGGATCGAAACTACATTAAACACTAAAATCTTTCTGAAGGTTAAAAATGTCAAAATAAATCAAAAAGTGAATTCCAAACAGTGAACCCACAATTAGTAGATTCTTAAATTAATAACAATTAAAACTACTTTCAAGCTATGTCCAGAATTTAAGTCACCTGCAACCTAAATTATTATACAATAATTCAGCACAACGTTGAAAATTCCCAATATTATGAAACAATCGACAATAATCGAAACAAAAGTTCACCAACCTATAAATACATAACTTTATAAAATAAAATTACAAGATCTATTGAAGCTTAAAATACAATTATAAAAAGAAGAAAAACACTGTAGTAGTAAAATACAGAAATATATACGAATACACACCTATAATATTAAAATGATTTCAAAGATTACAAAATCAAAACACATAAACGATGATTGTGTAAAAATCCATTAAGGAAGTGAGAGAAAAAAACCTACTGCTAAATGATTGGTTATAACTTTCTAATTACCAAATATTTCTCGATTTTATCATACATATATATATTGTCGTCACAGCGCGATGAAACCGTCATTAAATATATTCACAACTATATAGGAAAAGAAAAATGAGAAAAAAAAGTGAAAAGAAAGAATAAGAAATTAAAAAAAAATGGTTCCTATAGTGGTGAATAATAATTAATATTCCATACAATCGTATACATAATCGTCACGAAGAAGGAAAAAAAAATGAATTCTATCTGTACGTGCACAAATTTGCCCTAGGGCGTGCGCAGGTTAGAGGTAAAGGCATTACGAGGGCCCTGACCCGATTTGCAGAAAATGTCAACAGTCGTTATATGTACCTGTGCTATCTGTTACGCATATATACTCACACCAGCATGTTCTCTCGTGACTGATACTGATTTATATACACATAAAATCCACTCTACAACAATAAGCGCTCAAACTATATATACATATATATTCGTCTAGTTTCGGAAAATTATTTTTTTCCAATATTACGCAGTGACAAATGTCTCGAATCAATTTTAAACGTGACTTGATAATCAACAAACAATTTCTAAATATAATCTTTTGAAATTTTCTCTTATTAACTACTAATAGGTGTTTTTTTTAAATTTCTTACATTCAATTGAGACAAAAAACGAAATGACAAACGTTTCAACACTTTTCACTCGTTTTTTCAAACGTTTTCATTTAAAAAATATCATTTAAAAATATTTAAAAATATTTAAAAATATTTAAAAAATATCATTTAAAAATATTTTAAAATATTTAAAAATATTTTAAAAATATCATTTAAAAATATTTAAAAATATTTAAAAAATATTTAAAAAATTGTACTAGGGCAGAAGCACCAGTTTTGGCCACTTTAACACCACTTTTGGCCACTAATTAATAATTATTGTAATTATTTATATTATAGTTTATTTATGTATTTTACTTAAGAAAATACTTAAAATCTCATAGTACTATATTATTATAATAAGAAATATTAATTATAGTAAACAGGGACCGCCACCGACACGATGTGACACGAAAATGAGTATCGTGTCGGTATCGTGTCGACGCCCGACACGATGCATCGTGTCGAGAAAAGTATCGTGTTGCGACACGATACGATACCGACACGATACGAAATTAACGTGTCGCACATGTTACATTAAAAAATGCTTTTTATCAGCACATGACGCATATACGGCCATCTTGTAAAACCAAAAATATATATATTTTAAGTTGCGCAGTGTACTACCACCACACTTGGACATGCGCAGTAGAGTAATTTGGTATTTATTGCTGCACAGTAGTGTAATTTAGTATTAATGGATGCGCAGTAGTATAATTTAGTATTGATTGATGCGCAGTAGTCTAATTTAGTATTAATGGATGCGCAGTAGTGTAATTTAATATTTATTGCTGCGCAGTAGTGTGATTTGGTATTTATTGTTGCGCAGTAGTGTAATGTAGTATTAATGGATGCGCAGTAGTGTAATTTGGTATTTATTGCTGCGCAGTAGTCTAGTTTAGTATTAATTGCTGCGCAGTATATTAAACCTGCATACTGCGCAGTGATAAATACAAAATTACATTATTGTGCAGCAATTAATGCTAGATTAGACTACTGCGCAGCAATTAATGCTAAATTAGACTACTGCGCATCTATTAATACTAAATTACACTACTGCGCAGCAATAAATACCAAATTACACTATTGCGCATGTCCAAATGTAGTGATAGGCTACTGCGCATCAATAAGTACTTAGTTGCCCTACTGCGCATGTCCAAGAGTAATGTAATTGCTACTGCGCAACAATAAATACTAAATTGCACTTCTGCGCATGTCCGCCATATTGAATTTGTTACTAAGTTATTATATGTAATGTAATTACATAAATTACGTAAGACATTTAGGGAGTATGGGGGTCTGTAAATTCTTACAAACAATAAAAATGGCGCTAATGTATGTAAAATATCTTACATTAATGGGAGGGGGGGGGGTAAATTAAAAAAAATATCTTTCGTAATTTATGGATGGCCCCTAACATTATTTTGTAATTTTGTATAATATGATTGTGCACATCTTATGTAATTTAATCAGCTATTTTTGTAATGCGACACGATACGAAAATCCTATCGTGTCGGTATCGTGTCGGCATCGTGTCGCGACACGATACTCTTCTCCGTGGTAGAATCGCATTGTATCGTGACACGATACCGACACGATACCTTTGCTTCGTGACGGTCCCTGATAGTAAATAATTAAATGGAAATTTTATAAAAAAGGCCACAGCCGGTACAGTGGCCACAAACGGTACTTCCACCCTATTAGAGAAAAATTTTAAACTGTAAAAACTGCAGTCGGTTTTTAAGATTTAAACCATACAATATCATTTAAAGTATTTTAAGGACTTAAACTTCGCCAATCATGTAAAGTTTTAAGAATTTAAACTACAATCATTTATAACGTTTAAAGGATTCAAACTACAATCACTTAAATTTTTAAGTATCTAAACTTCAACTACAGTTAAAATCACAAATAGTAAAGTTTGAATAATAAAAATCCATACTCTTAATTATAGCAACGAAATTTTAACCTTTAACGAAAAAACAAAAACAGCAAAAAACAAAGCAAAAACATTTGAAAAACAAAGTTAAAAATCAAATTTTCAGGAATTATTAATTAAAATTTCTTCTGTTGAAGTTACGTAAACTAGTTAAGATTTCAAAAATCAAATCTACAATTATTCAGTTTCGTCGTATTAACCGCGCTCTATACACGACCATCAATTACAAAAGAATGAAATTAATAATCGAAATTACATAAATCAACAGCGAATCAATTAATAATATATGTGAATTAATTAAAATTCACGTGGGATTAAGTTAACGTAACCGAACAGTATGTATACGCTAATTAATGCAAAACGTAGATTTTCTCTTAAATTTCATTTTCCTTTTTTTCCAATAGAGAAAATTCAACATTCACCATATAGTAACTGACAGTTAAGAAACATAAAATAACTCTTGTATTCTTGAATAAACTTTCAATCACAAATTTCTGAAGCAATACGAGGAAGCCGATTACTCAATATCCATAAGATCTACTACTCTTTCGCTAGCACTTATATATTATTGCTGCCTATCCTACTATACCATACGTCCTACATCTGCGGAACTTGTTTACAACTACGAAATAGTTGTTACTCGTGAGAAATAGATTTAAAACAGTGCTAATGATAAGCGACAATAATAAAACGATATAATGAATAAAGATATGTACCTATGTTAATTCACATATTCATAAAGGCGTAAAGTAAATTTTACTATACATTCATAATGGAATTTCTTTGCATTTCCGTCCGGTGATTTTTACAGTTTTATTACTGTGTGGAAAAAAGGAACTTAATACCTTTTTTTTAAATTCAACTACTACTAATATTTTTGAAATGCAATTAAATCTGTCTCGAACTTCTGCGCATTTTTGACCATTTTTACACCAAAAAGGATTAAAATAATATCTTATTATATAATTGTGCTGAAAAAATTTACTTACAAAACAAAGGAGCAAATTATTTTCCCTTTGTGCAGTTTTAATAATTTTCAATTTAACTATAATTGTTAATATCACAGTAAAACGTGAGATGTTAAATTAATATCAGAATGGATTAAAATAATCTGCAACAGTTTTAATCCCTCTAGGAATTAATTAACACAAAAAAAAGATTAAAATAATCTATTTTGGTGTTATTTTTAACTATAAATGAAATTTTGTTTGAAATTAAACTCCGCAAAGTCAACGATTTGGAAATATTCAACGAATTTAGCTTCTCTAGGGCGAAAAGTAAGTTAGTTACTAATAACTAAATTCAATTGTGATCCAAAATTTCAATTCTCTTTATAAATAATAAAATTCTTCTCTGATATTCAATTATTTTACAAAATTTTCATCAAATTCTTGTCAAAATTTTAATTATTTCAAAAGTTTTCTAAAATTCCATAATTTTCAATATCTACTATTTACAAATTTTTTTATAAATTTCTTCGCAATAATTCAATTATTTTCATAAATAATAACAATTTTTACAGGAATTTAATTATTTACAAATTTTTTTATAAATTTCTTCGAAAACATTCAATTATTTTCATAAATAATAAAAAATTTTACAGGAATTCAATTATTTACAAATTTTTTTATAAATTTCTTCGCAATAATTCAATTATTTTCATAAATAATAAAAAATTTTACAGGAATTCAATTATTTACAAATTTTTTTATAAATTTCTTCGCAATAATTCAATTATTTTCATAAATAATAAAAAATTTTACAGAAATTCAATTATTTACAAGTTTTTTTTATAAATTTCTTCACAATAATTCAATTCTATTTATAAGTAATAAAATTCTTTTCTGATATTCAATTATTTTACCAAATTTTTAGCAAATTCTTGACAAAATTTCAATTATTTTCAAAAAATTTCTACGATTCCACATTTTTCAATATCTACTATTTAAATAAAATTTTCCAAAAGAATTCCATTATTAAAAAAAATTTCAATACAATTCTACGCAAATATTCAATTATTTTTATAAATAATAAAAACTTTTACAGGAATTCAATTATTTGCAAATTTTTTTTATACATTTTTTTGCAATATTTCAATTATTTTAATAAATGATAAAAATTTTTACAGAAATTCAATTATTTACAAATTTTTTTTATAAATTTTCTCTCAATAATTCAATTAGTTTCATAAATAATATCAATTTAAAAGGAATTCAATTATTTTCATAAATAATAAAAAATTTCACGGGAATTCTATTATTTTCATAAATAATGAAAAATTTTACAGGAATTCTATTATTTACAAATTTTTCTATTATAAATTTCTTTACAATAATTCAATTATTTTTATAAATAATAAAATTCTTTTAGAAATTCAATTATTTTTAGAAATAATAAAACTCATTGCTGAATGTCAATTACTTTTAATGCAATCTTAATCAAATTCATCGAAAAATTGTTATTATTCTTAAAAATCTTATTAAAATTCTTATTAAAAGTCCAAAGAATTGAATGATTTAAAAAATGTGTTGATAACATTTTTTATGAGAATTTAATTTCAAGAAACATGAAATTAATAAAGTATTTATTATTGTATTTAATTTTTAAATAATTGAATTCTCGTAGAATTTACTAATAAAAATGGTTTTAAAAATGAATTTAAGTTAAAAATTTAGTATTTTTTTTAGTATTAAAAGCATTATATCTGAGAATTTTGTAAATAATTGAGTTTTGAAAAAGTTTCAAACTAAAATCATTGAAATTTTTAATTTTTCATATTTTTGACAAAAAAATTCTGTATAATTAATTATTTTTAAAAGTTTAATAGAATTTTTATTGAAATTGTATCAAGTTTTTATTTTCCAATATATATTTAATTGCAGAATTTGCGAATAATTGATATTTTTTAAAATTGAACTGTAAACGAAAAAATTTGAAAATTATAAAACTCATCGCAGGGCTTCAATTTTTTTTTATACATAATTTAAGTTGAATTCTTTGAAAAAAGTAATTATGTTCATGCAAGTTTTAATAAAATTCGACAAAAGAATTGAATTATTAAAAAATTTGTTACTAAAATTCTTTATGAGAATTGAATTTTGAGAAACATTCACTTATTCAATAACTTTTTTACTTTTGCATTTAAATAATTGAATTCTTGTAGAATTTTCTAATAGAAATTGATTTTCATTTCATAAAAATGAATTGCAGTTAAAATTTAAGATTATAATTAAATATTAAAAGAAATATAGAGTGAACTTTTTGGAAATAATTGGTTTTTAAAGTTAATATTTTTGAAAAAGTTTAATCGAATTTTTTGAATATTATTTGATGTTTTTATTTTATACTATGCATTTAATTAAAGAATTTAGGAATAATTGAAATTTCGTGAAATTGATTAATGAATTATTATTAAAAATAATAATATATAAAATAAAATTGTAGTTAAAAATTTTTGAAAATAATTATTGAATTAAAATGTTGAAAATAATTTTGAAGAAGTAATTCTTATAATTTAAAATAATGATTTTATTATTTGGTTTTATAGTTATAAAAAAATGTAATAAACTAAAATTTCATTCATTGTAAAAAATAACACCAAAATTCATTTTTATTTTATTTTTTTTAAGTTAATTTTATATGCAACACTTTTTAATACTTCACGATTTACTGTGACATGATCGAAGTAAGAATTGGTTCCAGCGTAGGAAAATTCACTTTGAAAATAGTATATAAAATAGTATATCAAAGGAAAACAACTTGTACAGTAAAAATTTCAAGAAATAAAATTATCATTCTTTTTTTTTGCTTTTTAAAATAAAAATCACTGCAAAAGAATAAATTTTCGCTTGAATTTAATTTCTCTTGAAATCGAGAATAAAAGTTGTAGTGCGTATGTATAAATTAAAATTTTGATGAGATAATTAGAGAGGAGAAGGGTCCTTGATGAGGAATTCAAAGTACCTGTTTTTCCCAGTGCGGTGTAAATTGTTGTATACGTGTGTGTGTGTATAAATGTATTCGATGGAGGGGCTTCTGCTTGGAGAAGATCTATTTCAGAATGTTCGCAGAGCATTAGGGGGAACAACTTATATGTTGTTTGGGTAGGGTCAAGGGAATGAGGGCTTTATAGCGAGCGCGACAAGTGCAACCGACAGAAAGACAGACGGACGCGCAGAGACCAGACAGCTGTGGATGCAGTCGAGGGAATAACACAATTTCCTATGGGACGCGTTCACTTGTCACGCGTACACGTATATATTATAGTTTATCTAAAATATATAATTTTATGTTTTCATTTATGTTTTCATGTCCCCCGAAAATTAACGCTCTAACTATATATAATACTGATCCTTAAATCCAAATTGCATCCAAAATATTTAACAAAAATTACCTTTCGTATAAAATAAAAAAAGCTCCACTAATCAATAAAAAGGCCTAAAAGTTTGTAAGTACCTTTCACTTTGGAGCGTCACATATTTAAATAATTACTAATCGTATTAGCATAAGATAATTCTACGAAATTGTATAAAATAAAAAAAGACAGTAGAGTTGAATAATATTACTATAATCTTTTCTCTCTCAAGACTGATCAAACACAAGTGTGTATATAAGTAAGAAAAAAAGTGTTCCTAAAAAACATCCGTGTTCTATTTTTCCTTAATAACGGATAAGAAAATTTAAATTACGAAATATGTATACAAAAAATAATTAACTTTTATTCAAATTGAATGAATTAATAAATATGACGAGCGCAAGAATTTTAATATTCAATTCGAGAAGAAAAAGTGAAAATTAAAAGTAGAAGAAAAAAGCATTCTTCTTTTTTTAAAAACGATTGTTGACGCTCTGCTTATTGTTTAAGTGCGCGCATTTAAAAAAAAAACTCAAAAATCCAAGGATCGATTGCTGAGCACGCAAACGCGCGCGATTGATGTGAGGAACCAAAAAGAGATTGTTCCGCACTCTACACAAGGCGAAAGTGACACACACTGTTCTCACTTTTTTTCCCTCTCTTCTCCCCGAATTCTCATTCCACCAGACTCCTTAGTTTTTATTCTTTGGCGAAAAAAGAACAAAAAAATTCACCCTTCGAGACTAAAATTCTAGATTTTTATTTGAAAATTAAATTTAAAGAAGAGATCCGAGACCGAAATTCGAAATTTTTATTCGGAAATTAAATTTAAAGAAGAGATCCGAGACCGAAATTCGAAACTTTTATTCGAAAATTAAATTTAAAGAAGATCCGAGACCGAAATTCGAAAATTAAATTTAAAGGAGACCGAAATTCGAAATTTTTGTTCGAAAATCAAATTTAAAGAAGATCAGAGACCGAAATTCGAAAATTAAATTTAAAGAGAGACCGAAATTCGAAACTTTTATTCGGATATTAAATTTAAAGAAGATCCGAGACCGAAATTCGAAACTTTTATTCGAAAATTAAATTTAAAGAAGATCCGAGACCGAAATTCGAAATTTTTATTCGAAAATTAAATTTAAAGAACATCCGAGACCGAAATTCGAAACTTTTATTCGAAAATTAAATTTAAAGAAGATCCGAGACCGAAATTCGAAAATTAAATTTAAAGAAGCTCCGAGACCGAAATTCTTATTCGAAAATTAAATTCAAAGAAGCTCCGAGACCAAAATTCTAAACTCTTATTCGAAAATTAAATTGAAAGAAGCTCCGAGACCAAAATTCTAAACTCTTATTCGAAAATTAAATTCAAAGAAGCTCCGAGACCAAAATTCGAAATTTTCTCTGAATTTTTATTTGAAAACGAAATTATAAAAAAAATTCGAAATTATTATTTGAAAACAAAATTGCTAAAGAAAATTCTCCCCTAGAGTACTCTAGGGAAAATAAATTATTTATTTATTTCCCTCTTTAAAAAAGCAAAAAAAACAAAAATTAAACAGAAAATATATAAGAACAAAAATAAAAACGCCAAGCACAGTGAGAAGCGACAATTTTTTCTATTCGCAATAATGAAAAATAGCAATAGGAAAAAAAAAAAAAATGATTAACATCGAGGGAGTAAAATTGCAAAGGCAGAATTATTACGAAACGACTGTAAATTGTAAGAATTGGGCCACGAGCATAAGACGGTCGATTATGTGTGAGCGCAACTCTCTGTGCGTGCCTCCGTATATATATTTTTCAAGTACATCGTCGAGCGAGCAATTATTATTGCCAACGCGGATGTCTGTTCGCGATTCCTGAGGCCTTGGCCGGTTTTCCTTTCAAAGTTAATAACCAGCTAATCGTCGTAATTTTTCTTTTCCTTTCTTTTTCTATTCTAATTAACAACTAAAGATCAAGTTGAACTTTTCCTGATCAAGATTCTATGGATAAAACAGTCTTACCGACCAATTATCATTGGTCGGTAAGACTGTTTTATCCATAGAATCTTGATAGTGTCTAGTCGGTAAATTATCCTCTTGTAAATTTTCCTGGCGGTAAGTTATCCAGGAGTCGGTAATTGTTCAACAATCGGTAAAGTAGATATGCGAGTGAAGTAGTTCAGGTTAAATTTCGCTGTCGATAGTGCAGCGCATTTTAAATAGAGTTTAAATTTGAAATTTCTATTTCCTACCTTTACTCGTTTCTGGCTGAATATTCTCCGTTTTGATTTCCGCCCTCGTCGCGTATGGAATTGAATTCTGCGATGTCTGCGTCGTTGGAGTTGATAATTTTTCTGTAATCAAATAAGAGGCAGAAGAGGAAATTAATATTCCATAGCTCCTTTTTCGGAAAGGTGATATTTTTAAGAGACATTAAAACGGGAAGAAGAAAGTAGAAAGATGTAAAGAAGAAGTAGAAATAAAAAGAAAAAGTAGAAAAAAGAACAAGTAGAAAAAGTAGAAAAAAGAAAAAATAGAAAAAGAAGAAAAAATAAAAAGTAGAAAAAAGAAAAAGTAGAAAAAGTAGAAAAAATAAAAAGTAGAAAAAAGAAAAAGTAGAAAAAATAAAAAGTAGAAAAAAGAAAAAATAGAAAAAGTAGAAAAAATAAAAAGTAGAGAAAAAGGAAAAGTAGAAAAAAAGAAAAAAGAATATTTTCTCCCTAAAGGGTAAAATAAAGTGTGTTACCTGCTAGAAGAGGATTTGCGGCAGCGATGTTGTACCTTTGCCGCCTACACGATAACAATGAGGCAGTTGTTGAGGTGGGTTGATTGGCTTCCGCCAAATCTGCTTGCAATTCTCGAAGGAACGTGTCCAAGGTGTCAAAGGGCTCCTCGCCATTAACTCCCGACATTCCTTCAGCCTCCTCTGTTGTGCCAGTCGGAGGTGCTGGAACTCCCACAAGGGCGCTCAGTTCCATTGCCGAAAATTCGACCGGTTGCCCTGTAGTGCTCTCCTGCAAAGAAAGAATTCAACATTACTTTATGAATATTCCACAAAAATAAATTCAAGATACAACACAGAAAAAAAAATTCATTCGGAAATTCTGTAATTAAAAATATATTAAAAAACAAAAACTTGAAATCATTTCAATAAAAATCCTATTAAAGCTTTGAGAAGAATTAATTCTACAAAATTTTTTGTCAAAAATATATGAAAAAATAAGAATTTCAATTTTTTAGTTTGAAACTTTTTCAAAATTCAATTATTTCCAAAAAACCACGTTATAGTGCTTTTAACATTAAAAAAAAATACTAAAAATACTAAAAATACTAAAATTTTAACTGAAATTAATTTTTATGAAATGAAAATCAATTTTTATTAGAAAATTCTACAAGAATTTAATTACTTAAATGCAAAAGTAAATAATTGAATGTTTCTCAAAATTCAATACTAACAAAGAATTTTAGTAACAAATTTTTTAATAATTCAATTCTTTTGTCGAATTTTATTAAAACTTGCGAGAACATAATTACTTTTTTCAAGGAATTTAATTATAATTGTATGAAAAATAATTGAAACGCTGCGATGAGTTTTATAATTTTCAAATTTTTTCGTTTAAAATTCAATTTTACAAAATTTCGATTATTCGGAAATTCTACAATTAAATATATATTGAAAAATTAAAACTTGAAATAATTTCAATAAAAATCCTATTAAACTTTTAAAAAGAATTAATTCTACAGAATTTTTTTGTCAAAAATATGATAAATTAAGAATTTCAATGATTTTAGTTTGAAACTATTTCAAAATTCAATTATTTCCAACATTCTAAGTTATAATGCTTTTAATACTAAAAAAATACTAAAAATACTAAAATTTTAACTAAAATTCATTTTTAAAACCATTTTTATTAGTAAATTCTACGAGAATTCAATTATTTAAATACAAAATTTAATAATTGATTAATTTCATGTTTCTTGAAATTAAATTCTCATACAAAATGTTATCAACAAATTTTATAAATCATTGAATTTTTTGGACTTTGAATAAGAATTTTAATAAGATTTTTAAGAATAATTAAATTTTTCGTGAAATTTCATTAAAATTGCATTCAAAATAATTGAAATTCTGCAATGAGTTTATTATTTATGAAAATAATTGAATTCCTAAAAGAATTTTATTATTTATAAAAAATAATTTAATCCCTGTAGAAATGTTATTATATATGAAAATAATTGAATTATTGCCAAGAAATTTATAAAAAAATTTGTAAATAATTGAATTTCTATAAAAAAATTTATTATTTATGAAAGTAATTGATTGTTTGCGTATAGAATTGTATTGAAATTTTTTTTTAATAATGGAATTCTTTTGGAAAATTTTATTTAAATAGTAGATATTAAAAATTATGTAATTTTAGAAAACTTTTGAAAATAATTGAAATTTTGATAAGAATTTGATTTAAATTGCATTAAAGAATTGAAATTCAGCAGTAAGTTTTATTATTTATAAAAATAATTGAATTCCTAAAAGAATTTTATTATTTATAGAAATAATTGAATTCCTAAAAGAATTCTATTATTTATAAAAATAATTGAATTTTTGTAGAAATGTTATTATTTATAAAAATAATTGAATTTTTGTAGAAATGTTATTATTTATAAAAATAATTGAATTATTGCGAAGAAATTTATAAAAAAAATTTGTAAATAATTGAATTCCTGTAAATTTTTTTATTATTTATGGAAATAATTGAATTCCTGTAAAAGATTTTATTATTTATGAAAATAATTGAATTCCTGTAAGAATTTTTATTATTTACGAAAATAATTGAATTCTTGTAAAAAATGTTATTATTTATGAAAATAATTGAATATTTGCGTAGAACTGTATTGAAATTTTTTTTAATAATGGATCTCTTTTAGAAAATTTTAATAAAATAGTAGATATTGGAAATTATGGAATCGAAAACTATTGAAAACTTTTGAAAATAATTGGAATTTTGACAAGAATTTGATTAAAATTTTGTATAATAATTGAATATCAGAGAAGAATTTTATTATTTATAAAGAGAATTGAAATTTTTTGAACACATAATAAACATTGCAATTAATCAGGAAATTAACATTTTATTACAATTATTATACCAAGAGTAAATAAATAAATACAGGTGGTAGAAGTTATTTGAAGAAAAACAGCATTAGGTCCTTGGATGTAAATTAAACATATACATAATAAAAATTCCAAGGACGATATAAAGATGGAAATCTTTCAGTGAAAACATGAATTTGTCAAGAGTGCCAACAAGAGAAGAAAGAAATCTCGTCATGTCACTTTAATGTGCGAGAAAACTGCAATAGATTTACAAATAATGCAACAAGAAATTAATGTTAATGTTCGTTCGCTTTTTTTAATTACAAACTAAATTACCAGGTTTGATAAATTACACCACTTTTAGTGAAAATTTTATATTTTTAGAACGTCAACTATATACTCTAGACATTATTTATTTTAATTAAAGGATCAATTTTAATTTATAAGATAAATTTTAATTTATAAGATAAATTTTAATTTATAAGATAAATTTTAATTTATAAGATAAATTTTAATTTATAAGATAAATTTTAATTTATCATTCGGCAATTTCAATATTAAATGGGACGCGCTCCCAAGAAAGGTACCTAAGAAGCAAAACGAATTATAGGTTAGGTTTGTCTTAGATTTCTCTTGATTAAAAGTTTATTTTTCATTATTTGAATTCGAAACAAATTTTTATTGAATATTTTGGATGTAACGAAGGCTTAAAGATGAATAATTTTTAATTAGTAATTGATTTTCCTTTAGTAGTTTTAATCAAAAAATTAAAAACCTAACCTCAAAATTTTTTGCTTCTTAGGTACCTTTCTTGGGAGCGCGTCTCAAATTATTTATTCATTATTTATTTTCATTTAAACTATTTTCTCGCAAAACGACAACTATAATTCATTTAATTAGCACAAAAAAAAATCTTTACCTTGAACAACTACAAATTTCACAATATTAGCGAAATTTTTAGTTACTGTAGCGAGTACTTTCGCTATTTCAACGAATAGTTTCGCTATTTTGGCGAAATTTATCGCTGTTCCATAGTTAAACTTTTTATTCGTGAGTGTTCTATTAATTTTCTATGAAAAAATGTATCTTTATTTAACAAGTTTTAAAACATTTTGAAACATTTTGAAACATTTTGAAACATTTTGAAACATTTTGAAACATTTTGAAACATTTTGAAACGTTTTCAAACATTTTGAAATATTTTGAAACATTTTGAAACATTTGTAAAAAAATAATCCTCGCGATGCAACGAACCTTTGCTGATGATTTAAATCAATTTTGGTTCCATTATTTTTAATAAAAAATATGAATGAAGAAACTCACCTGAAGACATTGGGTGAGATCAACCATCTTGCCGTCGTTGTCAGGGCACCAGAGTAATTCGTCATCGATGAAGGGCATGTTTGACTCCTCCTTGGGTACGAGGGTGGAGGTCAACGTATGGGTTTGAGATACGGGGACCGGCATCGGGACCCGTTCCCAGCGACGGGGCCTTTTTAGCCACCCCCGCGCCTTCTAACATCCAAAACCACCTCTCAATCTCCCTCAATGTCCCTCTCTTTCTATTAATCAAAACCCTCTTGGGTCTTGTTGCCTTTTACCTCTCTTCTGCCCCTGAAAACAAAAAAATCCATTTCAATTTCATTTTTTATTTATTCAAATACTTATATAACGAAAAATAAAAACAGTTGCCTAGCAATTATTTCCATTATCAAGAAATACCTATTTGAAACGTGCACGCGGGAAAAAAAATCATCATTTCCGGAATTCAAGTTCATTATAAATATATAGGAAGAAATAAAGGACAGTAGTTTTTTTTTCTCTCGCGAAAAAGAAATTTGTTCCAGATTACTTCTCCAGACATTGATTAACATTTGTATCCAAGATGTTTGACGTGAATTTAATTTTTTTTTTGTTATCGATTTTTCATGCGGAACGTGTGCAATGTGTAGAAAACTGGTTTTGCGAGTTTCCTCGCAACTAATAAGTATATACGGCGATATATTTAAAATAGACAGCAAAAGAAGGAGAGGATGTTAACCTCCCCATGGTTGGAAACTTTCTTTCTCGGTTGCTGGGTGCAATATTACGTAAATGCCCCCACGTATTTTAGAAGCTGTGTGTATATATATACGTGTATATAGAAAATGCAACGCGCGCGTGGAGGTTACGCGCTCGCACAGGAAGTGAAACAACCTGCAGCAGCAGCAGAAAGAAAGTTTTCACTTATTCGCGATGTTTTCACTTTCATGGAAAAAGGCCTGGCCAATGTGTGTGTGTGTTGGAGCTATAAGAGGCCTATCTAACTATTGGCATCGTCTTCATTCTTTGTTACTTTTCTTTTTTTTTTCTACCTCCTTGATGCGAATCTAATTCAATGGCCGTTGTTGCCCGTCAAACATAATTAAGCGATTCATTTTCCATTGCGCGCGCAAAAATGATGCCAACGAACTCATTCCATCTCTTCTTTTCATCAACAATATAAATATAAACAACTTTTACCTTCTCTTTCATAAGAGCTTGGCAAATTATTCTTTTCCATTTTCTCTTATATCATCCCATCCAATTCAAAATCTAATTGCAACGAAAAAAATCTATAATCACTATAATGGTGCGCGCCTTTCGTCATGAAATTCCGCTCAGCAAAAATATAGTCCAATCTTAGGTTCAATAAGTAGAAAATCTCACACTTTAAAATTAAAATCAATTTTTTGTGCGACTAATTTTCACTCACACCAGGGAAAAAAATCTTCATCTGGAACTACAAACTTTACTACACTGAAAAAAAAATTTATTTGATTCAAATAACCGATTATTTGTCTATAATCAAATAAATATTTACTTGAATCAAATAAATATTTACTTGAATCAAATAAATATTTACTTGAATCAAATAAATATTTACTTGAATCAAATAAATATTTACTTGAATCAAATAATTTTTATTCGAATCCAATAAATTGTATTTGAATCAAATATTTCAAAAACTGAAATATTTGATTCAAATAAAAATTATTTGTTTCAGTAAATATTTATTTGATAATAGTCAAATAATTGGTTATTTGAATCAAATAAATTTTTTTCAGTGTATTTTACTGTTTTTCTATTTTTATTATTTCCACACGCAGAAAAATGTAGAGTAAATTTTACCATTATTTTAGAAAGTAAAATCAAACTGTAGTCAACTTTCATTATTTTCAAAGTGAATTTTACTAATTTTTATAAATTTATTTAAATTCTAAGTATATTTATTTCAGTCGACTTGATATTTATACTTAAGTCGACTAAATGTTTGGTCCAAATCATTTTTTATTGTTTAAACAAAGTTTATTGAAAACAAGTCAAGATTTGGATTCACACTGAAAGAAAATGTATATTAAATTTTGTAAAAGTATTTTACAATTTGGGGAAAAAGTGCAACAAACCGAAATTTTTATATAAAAATACTAAACTTTAAAAAAGATTATATCGAATTTAGTATAATTATATCAAATATGAAGAATTTAAATTCAATTTTAAATATTTTAATATAACTTTATTAAATTCTACATAATTTTTTTTCAAGTTTAATATTTTTTACATAAAAATTTCGGTTTGTTGCACTTTTTAGTATAATTATATCAAATATGAAGAATTTAAATTCAATTTTAAATATTTTAATATAACTTTACTAAATTCTACATAATTTTTTTTCAAGTTTAATATTTTTTACATAAAAATTTCGGTTTGTTGCACTTTTTACTATAATTATATCAAATATGAAGAATTTAAATTCAATTTTAAATATTTTAATATAACTTTACTAAATTCTGCATAATTTTTTTTCAAGTTTAATATTTTTTACATAAAAATTTCGGTTTGTTGCACTTTTTCCCCAAATTGTAAAATACTTTTACAAAATTTAATATACATTTTCTTTCAGTGTGAATCCAAATCTTGACTTGTTTTCAATAAACTTGGTTTAAACAACAAAAAATGATTTGGACCAAACATTTAGTCAATTTAAGTAAATATCAAGTCGACTGAAATAAATATACCTACGATTTAAAAAAAATTTATAAAAACTAGTAAAATTCACTTTGAAAATAATGAAAGTTGACAAACAGTTTTGATTTTACTTGCTAAAATAATAGAAAAATTTACTCTACATTTTTCTAATAATTTTCTAAAATAATTTCTAATTTTTTTAATAAAAATAGAAAAATAGAAAAACAGTAAAATACACTGAAAAAAAATTTATTTGATTCAAATAACCAATTACTTGACTATTATCAAATAAATATTTACTGAATCAAATAATTTTTATTTGAATCAAATATTTCAGTATTTGAAATTTTGAAGCAAATAATATTTAATTCATTCAAATAAAAATTATTTGATTCAAGTAAATATTTATTTGATAATAGTCAAATAATCGGTTATTTGAATCAAATAAATTTTTTTTTCAGTGTAGAAAAACAGAAAAATAGAAAAACAGAAAAATAGTAAAAGCCGTAAAAACAGTAAGAACAGTAAAAACAATAAATACAGTAAAAACAGTAACAACAATAACAATATTAAAAACAATAAAAATAATAAAAACAATACACTGAAAAAAAATTTATTTGATTCAAATAACCGATTATTTGACTATTCTCAAATAAACATTTACTTAAATCAAACAATTTTCATATGAATCAAATAATTTTTATTTGAATCAATTAAATAATAATTCCTTCAAATACTAAAAATATTAACTAAAATACTAAAATATTTTATTGAAATACAGTTTATTTGATTCGTATAAAAATTATTTAATTTAAGTAAATATTTATTCGATAATAGTCTAATAATCAATTACTTGAATCAAATAAATTTTTTTTTCAGTCTAACAATATCAAAAACAATAAAAATAATAAAAAAACCCACAAATTGTAATTATTTGATTAATGAAGAGTGTCCTAAAACTCAGATATCCAAAAATTTCTCACCTCTTCCGTCAAAGAACATCCGAATTTCGCGGCACGAAATCCTAACTGAGTGACTCATCAATTTAAAAATGGCGGACGACCATGAATCGTCATCAGACGAGAGTTTAGACGCTCGTAATGTGAATTTCGATCCACTAAAAGCACTCTATTCAAAGAAAACAAAAATTCTATCAGCGAAAGCTCCAGTTTATGACAATATAGTGAAATTTGAATCTGTGATAGCGGGATGTGCGGCGAAGAAAAAAAGTGGACAAATCGAGGGGGAGCCTACGCAGAGGAAATTTCTACCCAATCAAGGTAAAGTATTTTTTCAAATATTCAATATTAATTGGAAGAAGGTCGAAATAAGAAATAAATATAACACTCAATCCTATTGGTTGATGAATGTTCATTTAATTTCAAATTGCGGAAATAAATAATGATGACGTGAGTCAGAGACATTAGCACGTGGAATTTCTAAGGTTATGTCTCTCCAAACATTTATATATAGAGAGGTAGGTATATATATATGTATATATAATAAACACACAGAGTTCAGTCGATATCTGTGGAGATTCACTTAACAGCCGAGAGATTGCGACAGTATCTTTGTGGAGGCAATGATGATAATATTCATTCATGATTCTTATTTTATATATGAAATAAATTATTTTTATTTAATAATCAATTTCGCTCGAAATAAAAATTTACATAATCAATGCTTTTTTCGTGTTTTTGTAATAATTTTTTGTACTTAAATGATATGAAATAATAATAATAATAATAATAATAATAATAAAAATAAAAGTATAATAATAAGAAATTTATTATTTAATATTATTATTTTTCCATTATTTATTTTATTTTTTTTAATTATTACACTGCAAAAAGAAAGGTACCAATTTAGTACTAATTTTTGTATTCAATCGTAATTTAGTTCTATTTTAATACCGAAATCAGCTCTAATTTAGAACTTTTTATTTACAGTGTAATTATAATAATAATAATAATTATTATTATTATTATTATTATTATTATAATTATTATTATTACTATCATTAATATTGTTACTAATTATAATTAATATTAATTATGAACCTAGAAATGTCAGGGAATTTTATAAAAATTGAAAAAATCTTGAAAAGTCAGGGAATTTTGATCGAAATCCTGGAAAATTGTTCTTTTCTAATTGTATTCATTCTTGAAATCTAATTTTACTTAAATATTTCAAAATTAATTCAATTTTAAACGAATTGTATTTACAATTTTGATAAGTAGATGAACTTGAAAAGATTTTCATTTCAAAATTTGTAAAATTCTAATTTTAAATGAATTTCTTTGAAAAACTTAAAAACCTAGAATTTTAAAAAACCTTAATAACTAAAATTCTTCTAAAAATATTTAAATTAATATATATATATTTAATGAATTATTAAAAAATAACTAATTTATAAAAAAATTGTAAGTTAAAAACACTAAAATAAATTGAATTTTGAAGCAAATAAATATAATTGGAGAAATTTATTTATTTTTAAAAGAACTAAAATTCTTCTCAGAAATTAAATTATTTTTTTCAACTTTTATTATTTATTCTTTAAAGAATTAAATTATTTTCAAAAATTTTAATGAAATTCTATTATAACAATTCAATTTTTTTCTAAATAATTTTAATAAAAATCTTCGTAGAAATTTAATTGATTCCAAAAAATTCACAAAATTCAATTATTTTCAATGTTCGCTATTTGAATAAAATTTCTCAAAAACAATTCAATTATTTAAAGCAAAAATTTAATAAAAATTAGTCTGAAGAATTCAATTATTTTCAAACCTATAATATAATTCTTCGCAAAAATAAAATTATGTTTGAAAATTTACAAAAATTCTTGTCAAAATTTAAATTGTCTTTATAAATAATAAATTTTTTCTCCGAAATTCAATTATTTTCAACAAATTTTAATAATATTTTTATCAAAATTTCAATTATTTTTAATATAAAAGATTTTCATATCGAATTTCTCAAAAAATGAAATTATTCTTAAAATTAATTTTAAATTTATCTCTTGACAATAAAAGACAAAGAACATAATAATTAAATTTTATTTTTTTAATTTAATTTGTATTTAAATTTAATTTAAATTTTTTTCAAATTCATAACATTTTTTACGAAAATTTAATTTTATGAATTATTCAATTATTTAATAAATTGTTTATTTTTATTATTTTTATTTATATATTTATTTTTATAGTTAAATAGAATTGATTTCTTGTAGAATTTTCAAATAAATATTGAATTAAAAACAAATTTCAGGAAAAATTTTTAATTATTATTGAATATCATATTCAAAAATAAAATTTATTTGAAAATTTTACGAGAGTTCATTTATTTAACTCTAAAAATAAACGTTTTATTAGGTACTTGAACTTTTTTTAACATTCAATTCTCATGAAGAACTCAACAAATTTTTAAATAATAATTGAATTCTATTAAAAAATCAGATCAATATTATTATCATAATCTCATTTTTAGACAATATTCTTTATGCCTATCATTATTATATTAATAAAGGCAAATAATTGATTAATTAATTAATTGATAAATAATAATTGATAATATTATTTATCAATTAATTAATTTATTTATTTATCAATTTATTTATTTATTTATCAATTAATTAATTTATTTATTTATCAATTAATTTATTTATTTATTTATCAATTAATTAATTAATTTATTTATTTATTTATCAATTTATTTATTTATTTATTTATCAATTAATTAATTAATTACGTAAATATTAATTACTCTACGTACCAGAAATTTTGTTACAAATGAAAGGAAACACGATTTTTTAGGAAAGAAATTAAAACAACATCTATTAATATCCAGTGTACCATCTGCAAGAGCAATCAATTAACAAATATACCGAAGATGACGTTTATTGACACTTTTGCCCTGATATTGGCATGCTTTAATTGCGATTTAATGAATATCGTGAAGGCCGCGAATGAAGTTATATATATATATATATATTATAGATACATGTACATATATACAGAAACGCACTTGCGCGAGAGCAAGGAATTTGACCTCTGTATAAATGCGTCAACTTGAATCAATTTAATACTCCCTACATTTGACCAATTCACACTATAATTCTTGTAATGTAACGAAAAATGAAGGAACTTTTCCTTTTCCTTCAAGCACAAAAACGTGGAAATTAATTTTCCCAAAAACTATTGAGCATTTTACTCTTAATGATAAATATGTGACGCGCTCCCATAAGAAAGGTACCTAAACAGCAAAAAATTGGAGGTTGTTTTTAATTTTTTGACTAAAACTACAAAAGGAAAATCAATTACTAATTAAAAATTATTCATCTTCAATTCTTCATTATATCCAAAATATTCCATAAAAATTGGTTTCGAATTCAAATAATGAAAAATAAACTTTTAATGATAAGATAAATCTGAACCGAACTTAACCTATAATTCGTTTGCTTCTTAGGTACCTTTCTTGGGAGCGCGTCACATATGTTCTGAAAAAATATGCCCATCATACTTTTTTCGTTACATTACTATTGCCCATAATTTTTTTCGTTACATTACTATTGCCCATCACTTTTTTTCGTTACATTAGGGTAGAAGCACCAGTTTTGGCCACCTTAACACCACTTTTGGCCACTAGTTAATAATTATTGTAATTATTTATATTATAGTTTATTTATGTATTTTACTCAAGAAAATACTTAAAATCTCATAATACTATATTATTATAATAAGAAATATTAATTATAGTAAATAATTAAATGGAAATTTTATAAAAAAGGCCACAACCGGTACAGTGGCCACAAACGGTACTTCTACCCTACTAATGCCCATAATTTTTTTCGTTACATTACTATTGCCCATAATTTTTTTCGTTACATTACTATTGCCCATAATTTTTTTTCGTTACATTAAAAAAGAAATGAATTGCTTCCTAAATGTTTGTATAGACAACAAGAAAAATTAAACCATTGGCATTTTTGTCTTTAGTGAAAGTTGTCCCAGCTAGGAGTAAAATTTTACAGTCTACTATCCTTTCAAAGTGCTTCTTTGAAAAGTTGAAACTTTTCCAAAAACCCCATTGAGAGTTGAAATTTTTCCTCGTTTTTTTTTTGGTGTGTTTATCTATAGCACAGAGAGGCAGTCTCTTCGACATTATGCAGGGTTACGTATTGCGTTAACTTTTTGATACCCAAAGGTATATCTCTATATTGGCCGCATGCCAATTACACCAGCCAGCCGATAAATCACAGATCCCTGACCCAGTGCAGTTTTATATTTACGTGTGCTGTACAACACAAGTAACGATCCAACATTAAAGGCGCGCGCGTTTGTATTGGCGTATTCCTATATCCTCTCCTCTGACATCTTTTATGTGCGGCTCTCTAACACGAACAGAAAACTTGAGAGTGCGATGCTCGCGTACATTAAGGAACGCAGAGGGACATATGGAAAGAGGGGTGGAAAGGGAAGGAGAGGGCTCTCCTCACGTACATCTCGTGTATATATATATATATATTTATCATTGTGCTAGTGTGTTGGGTGGGGTGTTCGCGGTGTAAGTACGGAGTACAGCACTTGTTGCGCCCGGACGTCGACCTCGGACTCAACCCGCGGCTCCGTTCCTTATTGGCCCCGAACATGAAAAACCAATTTTTCCCCATCACAATACGCACTTTTTTTTATGAATCACCAACAACCAACAATAATTGGAAAATACTTTCTACCAACAAGTTTTAATTTTCCCCCCATCAATACGCACTTCTTTTTATGAATCACCAACAACCAAGAACAATTTGAAAATACTTTCTACCAACAAGTGCCAATTTTTCCCCATTAATTCGTACTTCTTTTTTATGAATAAAACAAAACAAACCAAAAAAAAAACAACCAACAACAATTCGAAAATATTTTCTACCAACAAGTTTTAATTTCCCCCCCATCAATCCGCACTTCTTTTTATGAATCACCAACAACCAAGAACAATTTGAAAATACTTTCTACCAACAAGTGCCAATTTTTCCCCATCACAATCCGCACTTTTTTTATGAATCACCAACAACCAACAACAATTCGAAAATATTTTCTACCAACAAGTTTTAATTTACCCCCCATAAATCCGCACTTCTTTTTTAAAAATCCTCAACAACCACGAACAATTCGAAAATACTTTCTACCAACAAGTTTTAATTTACCCCCCATAAATCCGCACTTCTTTTTTAAAAATCCTCAACAACCACGAACAATTCGAAAATACTTTCTACCAACAAGTGGTAATCGTCAATAGAAGCTTAAATAAAAGGATCATAAACAAAATGATCCTAAGGATGATTTTGATCAAAAGCATCATAAATTTTCGGATAAATGATCCAAAATGCATTTTTCCAAATTTCGATTTACGTTTCACGATAATTAGCAATGACGCCAAGAGAGAGAGAGAGAAAGAAAGACGAAAGTGCGCGCGAAATGAAATGCAACCAGCGGCACTTGTTGCGCTCTAGGACGTCGACCTCGACTTTCCTCGAGTCACCGTACAAAACACACACAAAAAGAGTAAAAGTATTCGCGAATTTGAATTATTTCGCAGATTCTAAAACCACCTCTCCTCTCCTTTCTACACTGAAAAAAAATTTAATTGATTCAAATAAACGATTGACTATTATCAATTAAATATTTAACTGCATCAAATAATATTTATTAGAATCGCAATTAAATGATTCAATTCAATTAACTTCAATATTTAAAGCATTTACTTTAAAGCATTAACTTCAATATTTAAAGCAAATGCTTCAAATACTGAAGTTATTGATTCAAATACAATTTAATTGAATCCATTAAATATTATTTGATCAGGGTGTCTAGTATTATTGTCAAATAAAATCCCAGGACTTTTCCAGGTTAAAAATATATTTTTCCCAGGTACTATTTTAAAAAATTTTAATATCAAAAATACATAAAATTTTTCTTCTAAATATTGCAACAAACTATCATATGTTTTAGTATTAATAATTTAATAGTAACTCATTTCGATTTTTATAGTGCGAAAAATAACTGTAAATAAATCTTTTAATAATCGTTTTCGAATAATTTTTCTATTTAAATTTTCGAAATAAACAATTTACTAGCAAAAAATTCTCTCTAAATTTACTAGCTAACTTCTTACCACCTTTTTAAATAAAATTAGCAATTTTAAAAATAATAAAAATTGAAAATTTTCTAATTCAAATTTTTGTTCAAAATTCTAAAAAAAATTCAATTTTGTAGAATTTAAAAATAATTGCAAACATTCTTTGAAAAAAATAAAATTCTTCATATTAAATTCAACTATATATTCAAATCTTGAAAAAATTCTCGTAAAAATCCCAATTATTTTTATAAATGACCAAATTCTTCTCCAAAGTTCAATTATTTTCAGAAATTTTTCTAATTTTAATGATTTTCAATATCTACGATTTTAATAAAATATGTCCCAAAACGAATTCAATTATTTAAAAAAAAATTTTAATATGAAATATTAGAAAATGACAATTTTTAATGAATGAATTAAATAATAAAAATTTCAGAGGAATTCTACCATTTACAAAATTTTTTATTAAATAGATTAAAAAAATATTTCAAAAAAATTCAATTATTTTCCAAAAATTTTAAATAAAATTCAAGAATTAAATGCTTAATTTCAATTATTAAGAAAGAGGATTATTATAAAAACTTGAAAGAAACTATTCATATACACTGAAAAAAAAATTTATTTGATTCAAATAACCGATTATTTGTCTATAATCAAATAAATATTTACTTGAATCAAATAATTTTTATTTGAATCAATTAATTAGTATTTGCTTCAAATACTGAAATATTTGATTTGAATACAATTTATTTGATTCAAATATAAATTATTTGATTCAAGTAAACATTTATTTGATTATAGACAAATAATCGATTATTTAAATCAAATAAATTTTTTTTTTAGTGTAGAATTCAATTACTTTGAAAACTTGTAATTAAAATGATTAAAGAAAGTCCATTATTTTAAAGAAACTCAAAGAAATGCTTCAAACGAATTTCATTAAGATTATGTAAAATCTTAATAAAATTCTTCCTAAATTCAATTATTTTCATAAACAATAAAATTCTTCGAAGAAATTCAATTAGTATCAAATTTTTTGATAAAATTCTTTGTATAATTCAATGATTTGTATTTTTTTTCGCAAAATAATTCACTTGTTAATGGAAAATAAATAAATTTTCTATTTCTTAATCACAGTTGTTTAATAATTTTTGTAATTTTTTTAGAAGTAAAGAACTAAAATAATTTCAATTTGACAAAACATAATATTTAACAAAATTTTAGTCTTTTAATGAAAAGAAGTAAAAAAATTCTGATGATTTCTATTTTCTATCTAAAGTTAATAAAAAACAAAAGTATAAACAAAAGACAACTTAAGAGTGTGAGGGACAGAAAAAGTGAATGAAAGAATGAAAGAACATTCAAATTAATATAGTTAATTCAAATTAATATAGTTAATTAAAAATATTTTGAACAATTTAAATTTTGTAAAAATTTAATTGAAAATAATTAATTTTTTTAGATTATTTTGTTAAAATTTTTAAAAATCACCTTTTGAAGAATTCTAATTGCAAATTTTCAAAATAATTGAAATCTTTAAACGTAAATTTAAAAATGAAAATTAATGCAAATTAGCTTCTGGATTTTTTAAAATTTACCACTTTCAGTACTTTTAATGACATATTTCCGAAAATTCAAATACATACAAAAAAATAATAACATTTTAGAATGATTTTTAACATTTTGCAGACAAAAATTGTGTTCAAAATATTTCACTAAAATCCATAAATTTTCAATAATACAAAAACACTTTTAAAAATAAAAATTTTAAAGTTACGGGTGTTTGTTTACTAAGTTTATCTTAAATTTTGACAACATTATTAAGTTATGTTTAGCCGTTTTGGTGGAACATTTATGAACTATTTCATCTAATTTTTCGTTTCCAAAAGTGGTGGCGAAAAAAATTCTTATTTAAGTATTCGATAAATTCCAGAACCGATTAAAAAATTCAAGAACTTTTCCAGGTAAAAAAAATTCAAGGACTTTTCCAGGTTTTCAAGGAATTCCAGGTCGCTAGACACCCTGTTGGATTCAAGTAAATATTTAATTGAATCCTTTAAATCTTATTTGATTCAAGTAAATATTTAATTGAATCTTTGAAAGTTAATTTACAAAAATAGGAATAAAACACTTGAAAAGATGATTTAGTTTTAATTAAATTTTGCAGAATTTTAATTATTTAAAATCTTTTCAATTGGAATATTTTGAAACATTTAATTTGAAAACTGTTTAAAAAATATACATCCAAAAGTTAGTCTATAATAAGTTATACTTTGAACGGTATATAAAAATCGAAATAAGTTGCATTTTATACCAAAAATATTGTATTTTGGCGCAAAATTTGGAAGAAAAGTCGAAAAAGTCGATAAAAGTCGCATTATTTGAAAATAGCCGAAAAAAGTCGAAAAACGATTTATTTCTGCAGCGCAACTCTCGTGTGGTCACTTATGTAATCAATAGTTTTTGTTTTGTTTTTCAATTTCCCAGTTTCCCCCTTTTTGTCTATGCATCGCGTACGATGATCTTTGTATCCGCAGTTGGCAATCGTCACACTTGTCAGGAAGGAAATAAATAACATTTCCGCTTTACATGATCTGAATTTAATTCTTCTTTTTATTTGAAAAGAAAAAATCGTATCCTCGTGAAATATTAATTCCATTTCTGCGACACCCGGTACACAACTCGATCCAATTCCGGAACCGTGATCGTGTGCTCCAACATCATCCAACACGACCTATCCCAACGTAACAGATGACTATCGAGCAATCGGTAGCGCTTCGCCCTTTCTTCCTCCTCTCCTTTTTCGTATTCTTTGCTCCTTTTTCCTCCAAACCCTTTTCCCCCCCAGTTTGCATAAATTGTATGCAAAATTATTTCGAATACAAAACACACATTTCTTTTTTTTTCCAAACAATGTTTGTTTTTGTGAAAGAAAAAAAAAAACAAACAAAGTGCGACAAATTAAAAAGTGCAAACACCGTATGATTCTAATCGGGGAAAAATTGTTTCCATCTTAACAAAGAGAAAACTTTGAAGGAATTATAAATGCTGATTTCGGATTCTAATGAATGCAAAACAAAAAGGAACTCTCGTTAATGGCGTCACTTTCTAAATCATTTCCTTAGTGTTAAATTAGAACATGCGGTGTGGGGTGGGGGTGAATGTGGAAAAGAAAAAAGAAATTTTACCTTGAAAAGAAAATATGGAAAAAAAATTCTAGCATGTTATCATTGGTAATAATGGAGCAACTTAATTTTTTTTAGAAGGAAGTTTAAATTTTCGATCATCATATGAATATTGAGAAAGGTTAGGACGAAGAAAATCAACGCGGTATAATTTCTCACGAGCAATGTTTAGATTCACACACGCGATTTACTGGAATTTCATGTGTAATTACTATGCATTCGCGCTTTTACTGCTCCTCAAGTGTAAGAATCATTAATTTCGCGCAGTTTACTTCATTTCCGGTTTTATAAATCGTATCACGCGATGTGCCAAAATATCGAAAAATACTGATGCTTCACTAATTTAAATCTATAGTTTTTTCTAAACTCTACATTAGTTAATTTAACTAATTTTTTGAAAACTGATTTAAAGTATATATTACACTGAAAAAAAAATTTATTTGATTCAAATAACTGATTATTTGGTTATTATCAAATAAATATTTACTTCAATCAAATAATTTTTATTTGAATCAATTAAATAATATTTGCTTTAAATACTGAAATATTTAATTCAAATACAATTTATTTGATTTAAATACAAATTATTTGATTCAAGTAAATATTTATTTGATAATAACCAAATAATCGGTTATTTGAATCAAATAATTTTTTTTCAGTGTATAACTTAGAAGTATCGAAAGTTTCAGTAGAATACTAAAACAGTGTGTCTACAATTTTTCTTCAAAAAAATTCTCGGTTATTTCCCTGTTTTTTTTCTCGTCAAATTTAAGTTTATATTTGATTTCCAACATAAATGAATCTTTAATGTTTTTTGTTTAATAATTTTAACTGATAATTTGGAAAATAATTGAATTAATTATTAAACAAAAGCATTTTCTCAATTAGTGGAAAATAAACTTGTCTGTTTATAATTATAGTTGAAAATTTAATTTTTCAATTTTATTATATTTTATAAAATTACAATAATTGAATTTCTGCAAAGAATTTTACTATTTACTATTCTTCCAAACAATACTATTGTTTATTAAAATAATTTAATTCTAGTAATGAATTCTATTAAAATTTTCGAAAATAATAAAACAGTAATAACTAATTATTCATTTAATAAATATAATGAACATTTAATTTGTTCGAGAAATAAATAAATATAATTTACATATAAACATTCAGAAATTTGAAATTATAAAAATTGAATTTATTTTAAGAATTTTATTCAAAATTCCTGAAAATAATTCAATTTTGTAAAGCATTTTATAACTCAATTAGATGTATAATATAATATAATTATATAACTCAATTATTTTTCAAAAGATTTTGGCAAATTTTGAATTATTTTTTAAATGTTTTTTTAAATGTTTAAATGTTTTTAAATGTTTGTGTTTTTTCAATTTTATTATATTTTATAAAATTACAATCATTGAATTTTTGCAAAGAATTTTACTATTAATAGAAGTAATTCAATTCTTCCAGACAATGCTATTGTTTATTAAAATAATTTAATTCCATTAATGTATTTTATTAAAATTTTCGAAAATAATAAAACAGTAATAATTAATTATTTATTTAATAAGTAATAAACATTTAATTTGTTCAAGAAATAAATAAATATAATTTATATATAAACATTCAGAAATTTGAAATTATAAAAATTGAATTTATTTTAAGAATTTTATTCAAAATTCCTAAAAAAAAATTGAATTTTTTAAAGCATTTTATAACACAATTAAATATATAATATAATTATATAACTCAATTATTTTTCCAAAGATTTTGACAAATTTTGAATTTTTTTTTTGAATGTTTTACTAAATTTATATCAGCTTTGATAAGATTTGACCAAATTTCAATTTTTTAGAGATTTTTTAATTATATTTAATTGTTAAACTTTTTCTATTTTCAATAAATCATTCAAAAATATACTTTAACTTAGTATTTTGTTTTCATTTTTACGAATTTCTTTATTAAAATTTTTGAATTTATTTATAATTACAAATTTTTTGAAAAATTTGATTAATTTTTTTCATATTTTTAAAAAAACTTAATTATTTTTCAAAAGCTTTTGACAAAGTTTGAATTATTTTTAAAATGTTTTAATTTAATTTAAATCAGCTTTGAAAAGATTTGACCAAATTTCAGTTTTTTGTACATTTTTTAATGGTATTTCATTGTAAAACTTTTTTGTATTTTCAATAAATTATTTAGAAATATTTCATTATTAAAATTTTCGAAAATGTTCAACCTCAATTAATATCTTTAAATAGAAAAATGTAAGATTTAAATTATTATAAAAAATTGTACTTTTTATACAGCACTAGTTTATAATTGTTCAGAAATAATTTATTTATAATTAAAATTCTTTGAAAAATTTCATTAATTTTTTTATATTTTTAATAAAACTCAATTATTTTTCGTAAGATTTGGACAAATTTTGAATTATTTTTTAAACTGTTTTAATAAATTTAAATCAGCAAATTTAAATCATTTAAATTTAAATCAGCTTTGAAAAGATTTGGTTAAATTTCAATTTTTTAGACATTTTTTAATTATATTTAATTGGAAAACTTTTTGTATTTTCAATATATATCATTTAGAAATATTTTTAAAAAGTTAATTTTTATAAATTTCTGTATTAAGATTTTTGAAAATAGTCTACCTTAATTTATATCTTTAAATAGAAAAATGAACGGTTTAAATTATTATAAAAATTTGGTTTTTTTTATTTACATAATTGATTTTTTGAAAAAATTGCAAAAAATAATTAAAAATTCATATAGGTAAAGAAGACATGAATTTAGACATGATTTAGACATGAAGTTTAGTTAAAAATTGTAGAAAGTAATTGAATTTCTAAAAGGGTTATAGTTTTAATTTTTAGAAATTATTAAAGAAAAGTTGAAATTTAAAAAAATTTTATTTCCTGTGAATAAAGCGAAGTAAGAAGTATTTGAATATTAAAGCAAAATTATTCAAGTTTTGATTAATTTGTGATTTTTGTGACAGTACTAAATTAAATAATCGACGTTTTCGACTTTTTTCTATTTTTAATCGACTTTTTCTGTTCCTTAAAGTCGAACGTTAAAGTCCGAGGCCTGTTATTCGAATTGCACGTCTGCTTTGCATCGTTCATTGCGTACATCATGACCAAAGTACATCCCCTCTCTTTTAAATCTTCATCTAATGTTTAATTTAAATTTGCGCCAACTAGCGCATGCGATTTCTTTTTTCGGTTTGAAAATCAAGTTCTTTTTTTAAATTTCGCCCAGTGGACAAGAAAGGAAATACTCTTCAATAGCGTTTATAGTGAAAATTATGGTAATTACGCATAATTGAGAGGATGAACGGATGAGAAGCAAGTATGGTATTTACACGGATGTTGGAGTTACAAACGCAAAATACCCTTTGAGCTTTGTGAAAGTTGCCTCTCGACGAATTACTATCCTTCAATTCTATAATCCCTACTTTCATTGGTTTCAAATTACGAATACCCTTCTAAAATATAATTACAATCATAAATTTAATAAATCTGCTATGGGTTCAAATAAAAATCCCGTTTCGAGTTACAACTTTTTTTTCTTTTTTAACAACCATTTAGAAATTTTGAATTTGAAATTCTAGGCTCAAAAAGAATATTAACGTGCGGATAAATTTGAAAAACGATATCAACTTTCATTTTCCGTTCGAGTCTGTATCGATAACTTTGGCTTTCGCAGACACGACTCTTTCTTTTCTTTTATCCCCCAGGGAGACCGGTCCAGATGAATTCTTTCGCCAATCTATACAGACGGGTTAATAACGAGCGGCGCTCTCTGTCTGTCGCGTGTATAGTATCTAATTCATAAATAACTTATTCCACTGTTTTTCCACGATACATTATTATGAGTGCAAAGATTTCTCTTTCTCAGGATGAATTTTTGCTTTTTTACACAAAAGTAAATTGATTTTTTGGCAAATTACTTCCGAACTCTCGCGAGATTTTGGTAAACTCACATACATAATATATGCGATTTCAATTTCAATTTCAATTTCCAATTTCTCTAAACTTTATCTTTCAACTGTCAATATTCCTGTAACACTTGTTTGTACTGCTTGTCAACTTATAAATTCTCAACTAATACCATTTGTTGTCATACCTTTTTTCTGTTATAATTCTAACCAGACGCTCGTGTATATAACTACCGTCGCTGATAAACTTTCTATTACTATACGTAATTATAATTTTTAAGCTACAATTATTTCGACTAAAAAGAATTTTAGTAGAAATCAGCAGAAATCGAAACAAGGGTATTTCTCTCAAATCTATCTATGAGATAGATAATAATATTTCAGAAGAATTAGAATTGAGAATCAGAAGTGTTGCGAAAACTGCGAACTCTCGATTCAGGTTATTTTTAGTATAGAGCTTGAAAACAATCATTAAAAAAACCCTAGAAAAGAAGCTGTGTGGAAATAAAAACTACATTGGCTATTTGTTCGAAACTATTTTACTACCATCGACCATCGACTACCATCGACTAGAAAATTAACACGGTAAATCGTTAGGTATTAAAATAACACCAAAATGGATTAAAATAACACTAAATTGGACTATTTTAATCCTTTTTGGTGTTATTTTAATACCTAACGATTTACCGTGAAGTCTACCATCTTTAATTCTTCCCATTGATAAATAAGTACATAAAAGACCAAAATACTCCAAATAGTTTGTGCGATAGGAAACAGATAAAAATTCAGAGATTTAAAGGAAGAAAAATTGATCCGCAATTTTTGGGGTATGATTTTTAAAATACAAATATACTTGGAAGAGAGTATGGACGATTTTCTGAGGTCGGTGGAACTTCTCTTCATAGTCCACCTTCTTTGCTGTGCACGTTGTTGGGACAATAAGGAAAGGCGGGACACAGGGGGGCCAAAGGGCCCACATCGCAAAAGTAACAGTACCTATGGCTAGTTCGTGTAAAGTAAATGTATATGTGTATGTTTGCAATGAGAGAGCGAGAGAGAGAGAGAGAGAGAGAGAGCAAGGTATATGTGCAGAAGTCTGGTGGCTGCTTGCCTGCCTGGCTCGGGTGCGCTGCCCGGCAGGACGTTGAACCCAGCGCCACTCAACCTGGGGATCATCCACGGGTATTGCCCCTCTTGCCCCTTTTTAATCTCCTCCATTGTCCCCCGCCTTTTTTTTCATCAAAAAATCACTAATTTCATCGAAAAAGTTCACTTTTTCCATGAAATTAGTGATTTTTTGATAAATTTATTTACTTACTGATTTTCATTAGGGTCTTAATTTTTTTTAATTTTTATTCATTTCAGACACTAAAGGTTTATGGTTTCGAATTTTTGCAATAGGTCAAAATGGAGACAGAAATAAATTCTTTTTTTTTAGAAGATAGCTAGAAGATAAACACAATTTGAGGAAAAATCATCATTAACTTGTTAACTTTCATTCGAACGCTATCTTGATTTTTTCTTCGCTCTTACCGAAAAGAAAGTGAGTGTGACAAAATGAAAACGCTGGGGACTTGGAGAATTTTCCAAGTAATTAGAGACCGACTGAAAATTAACCACTGTCATTACTTTACTTAAAGTCTTTATACTCAAAGTCTTTATACTTAAAGTCTTTATACTTAAAGTTCTTATACTTAAAGTCTTTATACTTAAAGTCCTTATACTTAAAGTCTTTATACTTAAAGTCCTTATACTTAAAGTCTTTATACTTAAAGTCCTTACTTAAAGTCTTTATACTTAAGGTCCTTATTCTTAAAGTCTTTATACTTAAAGTCCTTATACTTAAAGTCTTTATACTTAAAGTCCTTACACTGCAAAAACAAGCATTTTAAAATTCATTATAATCACTTTTAAAGCAATTAAAACATATTATTTTTCCATCTTCTATCTTAGAAACTAAGGCATTTTAACACAGTTTTCTTGAAAGTATCAAATTGACAGTAAAGTGGATCAAATTGATGTCAAAAGTCTGAATCCAATTTTTTATTTGATCCACATTTTTGGTATCAATTCGTTGCCATTTGATACTTTTAGGTTAACAGTGAAGATGCTTTGGATAACATTTTGGAAACAACTTAAAAGTGACTACCACAGTATCTTAAAATAAGATGCCTTCTTTTTGCAGTGCATACTTAAAGTCTTGTACTTAAAGTCTTTATACTTAAAGTCTTTATACTTAAAGTCCTTATACTTATAGTCTTTATACTTAAAGTCCTTATACTTAAAGTCCTCATACTTAAAGTCCTTATACTTAAAGTCCTTATACTTAAACACTAAAGACACATGACCGAATAGTCACACTTTTTACTAAAAAATAAAAAACACTGTCATCCGAAAAAACGAAAACTCATTAAAGAGTAAACAAATTTCAATGTTCGGAAGGAATTTTTTTTCCTTAATAAAGAAGAATTCAAATTAAAAATCGAGGACAAGAGATGCAGACATATTTGAGAGTGTAACAGCACCATTCTCTATTCTCTTGCTCTCTTTGTCTCTCTCTCTCTCCACCTCTGCCTCCTTATACCAGCAAAGTGCAAACCTAACGGTTTCTTTTATACCACGCACGTAAATGTTCGCGAGGCGGTGTTATCGTGTCGAGGCTGGTAGGATAATTCGAAAAAAATGAGAGAAAAAAAAAGGTGAAAATCTAGAGACAAGGTGTAGAGAAATATATATATATACATATATACAGACTGTGGACGAGAAGACGAGATGAGGCCCTCGAGTCAAAGATCGCTCTGCACGATAACTATCCTTCTAACTCTCCTACCTTCTCCATTTTCTAACTTCTAACTTTTAAATTTCTCCTCCAAGTGGAGAGAATGTGCGCGCTCTTGAAAAGCTCGATCGTAAACATCACGCGGCCTCTCCTCTCTTCGAGTGCAAATGTTTAAAATGCAACAAAACTTGCTTCACTTTTTCCATCTGTGTGCACAAAATTACAAATTTTTTTTTTTAAACAAAAACAAAAAGCACTTTGGTCGGATTTTAAATTTACAGTGAGATTATTCTTCTTCTTTTGGTAAAATCCAAATTTTTTTCTTTCACGGTAAATCGTTAGGTATTAAAATAACACCAAAATTGATTAAAATAACACTAAATTGGATTATGTTAATCCTTTTTGGTGTTATTTTAATACCTAACGATTTACCGTGTTGCTTTCAATGACAGATCACTTAAAACAAAGCCGAAGTGATTTACCGCATTTGCGAAGAAAGCAAAATTTCAATAACTAAAAGAAAAAAATTGTATTTTAAAATTTTCAGAAAAAAGTAAAAAAAAACCTCTTAATTTTTACCATTACAGGCAAAATATATGCTTAATTATTTTCATAGAAGAAAAGTTTTTAGCTATTAAAGAATTTAAATAGGACGCAAATGTGACGCGCTCCAAAGAAAGATACCTAAGAAGTAACAAATTTTAGGTTATGTTTATTGCTTTTAGAAATAAGAAAATAAAGAATATCAATATAAACCACTGACATTTAAGTCTTTAAAAAAAATTACTACATTCAAAAACTTTCCTCTATTCGATAATTTTTATTATCTACTACTTTAATATAAAATAAAATAATTTTAAAAAATTATAAATTCAATTACTTTTAGAAATTGTAATAAAATTGTTTGTAAAATTCAATTATTTTCAGGAGTTTCGATAAAATTCTTTGTAGAATTCAATTTTCAGAAATTTTAATAAAATGTTTTGCTAAAATTCAATATTTTTCAAGATTTTGTATAAAATTCTTCAAAAAATTCAATTATTTTCAAAAATTTTATTAAGATTCATTGCAAAATTCAATTATTTTTAGGAATTTTAATAAAATTCTTGGCAAAATTTCTTTTTCTTTTAAAAACTTTCCCTTATTCAATAATTTTTATTATCTACTACTTTAATAAAATTTCCCAAAAGAATTTAATTATTTAAACAAAAATTTGAAATTCAATTACTTTTAGAAATTGTAATAAAAAAAAATTAATTAATTAATTGTAAAAATATTCTTTAAATAACAAATTCTTTAAATATTCTTTCTTTAATTAATTGTAAAATTCAATTATTTTCCCGAGTTTCGATAAAATTCTTTGTAGAATTCAATTTTCAAAAATTTTAACAAAATGTTTTGCAAAATTCAAAATTTTGTATAAAATTCTTTAAAAAATTCAATTATTTTTAGGAATTATATTAAAATGCTTTACAAAATTCAATCATTTTCTGGAATTATATTAAAATTCCTTGCAAAATTTAATTATTTTCATAAATTTTTAATAAAATATACGCTTTAGAAAATTCAATTATATTCAAGAATTTTAAGATTTTTTTACAAAATTCAATTCTTTTCAGGAATTTTAATAAAATTCTTTAAAGAAATTCAATTATTTTTAATACAATTTTAAACAATTAATTAAATTTCTCGAAAAAATGGAATTATTCTTAAAAACTATTATTAAAACTTGTCAAGCAGAATGAATTTATTATTTGAAAATTTGTTGATAAAATTCTTTACAATTAAATAAAAAAAATCATTTTTAGGAAATATTCAATTGTTCGATATAATATTGTTAATTAAATAATTGAATCTTAGGAGATTTTTCTAATAAATATTGATTTCTAAAATAAATTTCAGGTAAAATTTAGTCTATGTCGTTGAATATCAAAAGCAATATAGCATGAATTTTTAGAAATAATTGAATTTTAAAAAGATTTCGCAAATTAAAACCTTTGAAAATTTGAATTTTTCCTATTTTTAATTAACAATTTTGTAGAATTGTTTCAAAAACTTTAATTCAATTTTCTTTCAGTTATTAGTATTATTATTATTATTATTATTATTATTATTATTTTTTTTTATTTTCTAATTGAAGAATTTTCTGCAAATCGAAATTTCACATAAAATTGAATTGTAAACAAATTAATTTGATAATTCTGAAAAAAACTTCTTCGAAAAATTATTAAATAAACATTGATTTAAATATAAATAGTAGAACATTTTATAAATAAATAAATGAATCAAGAATGTCAATGTTTTGACTGCAAATTAGGGAGTTATTTAATTCCGTAAAATGTTGCTTTAAAAACCTGGAAAAATTCCGTTTTTTAACCAGGAAAACCTGGAAAAGTCATGGGAATTTGAAAAAAGAAAAAGCGTAGCAACCCTGAACATATATTATCAATATATCACAAAAAATTTTTTTTTTTCCAGAATTCAGGAACAGGTACAAATTTTGCTAGATGAGTCAAATGTTTAGTTCTTTCACTTATGACTTTCGCTATTTTAACGAAACTTATCGCTGTTCCGGATAAAATTTTTTTTCCATGAAGTATATTATTATTAATATCGTTGTGTTAATAACGTACTTGTTAATGTTAATTATTTGTGACGCGATCTGAAGAAAGGGACCTTAGAAGCAAAAAATTATAGGTTATGTTCGCAATTTTCGAAATGAAAATACTAAAAAATGATCAACTGTTAATGTTAATCATTAATGTTTAAGTTTTCATTATAACTGAAATATTCAATAAATACTGATTTTAATTTGCAAAAAGTAAAAAGAAACTTATAATCAACAAAAAAGTAGCACTAACATAACCTTAAAGTGATTTGCTTCTAAGGTCCCTATCTTCAGATCGCGTCACATTTGTAATAATAATGTTCTTAGCAACAAAAGACACAATATTAATATTGTGTTTTTAAATAGCAAAATTCCCAACATGAAAGTAAAATTTAAAAAAAAAGTACGCAAATTCGACTCTACAGTCTTTTCTACTATACTTTCCATGAATAAAAAAAAACCGAGAGTATTTTAATGAAAACTAATAAAGTACGTGTTTCCGTGTGAAAAAGACGTGAAGATGTTATTCACTAATAATGATGATGATGATGAGGATGGAAAAAAAGCGATTAGACGGCGCTATAGTTAGGTTGCGTCCCTGCATCAAGAAGAGAAGCGCTGTCGAGTTACGTAAAGTCTTGGCGTTATACGGTGCAGAACACATAGTCTATAACCAAGTAACGAGCACGCACACAATTTCAAACAAGAAGCAAAAGAAGAAACATGCTATCCACGCACACCAACAATTTCATCTTCCAATTGCACATTGTATAATTATACACAAGGAAAAGGGGGTGGGGAGGGAGAGAGAAAGAGAGAGAGAGAGAGAAGGGGAAAACACTTTGATTGTATTAGTGCGCAAAAGGAAGGATCGTCGTACTTAAGATCGACAGTGCCAATTGGCTTTCTCCGATAACTTTCATCCATACCTTAAGGCTTGGATTATAACCGTCACCTTCTATTTTGCAATTCGAGGCCTTCTATTTTTTCACTTTTCTTTTTTTTTTTCTTGCCATCTATCCACCATAAGATCTCAAATGTACTTTCACTACCATCCTAGGGTGATAAAACACAACGAACAAACGCTTGGATTTGAAATTTGAATTCCTAGGGAAACACTACAAAACATTCATATTCTTCCACAAGTCCCAGCATCGATACACCGATTTTAAATAAAAAAAAAATTATTTAATTAAACTAAAAAAATTTTTTTGTTCTAAACTTACGTGAGAAGAAAAATTTGCACAGTTTGCAGACTCACCTGTAACAAAAAAAAGCAAAGAATTATTTACTAAACAATACATTTGTAAAAAAAAATACAAATCGATTGAAACATTACAAAATTTGTTTTAAAATCCGTAAGAACTGTAATAATACAAATTAATCGTTAATACAATTTTTATTTGTTTTAAAATTCGTAAGAACTGTAATAATACAAATTAATCGTTAATACAATTTTTATTAACAATGTATTAACAATTTATTAACAATGCAGGAAACAATGTTTTCCACCTTATTTTTCCAACCTTTTTTTCCCCGACACTAATAAACAGTAAATTAAAAAGAAAATTAATTTCAAATACGAATTTTCTCTAAAAAAAAAATTTCCAATTATAGGGAATTTTACAAATATCCCACAGACATTTCAAAGCAAAATGGAAAATAAGAAAAAAAGGGGGGAAAATTAATGACGAGTAAATGATGATTCGTCGGCATTACTCTCAATAAATGAGAAATAACGATAAAAATTCTTATTACTGAGGTGATTGCGGCCGTAAAAAATCAAACTCGAACCGTAGATAGTCGTTAATTGTCAGATCGATATCTGCGGCCTAATCATTCAACGTATTTATTGAACTTCTATAAATTGATCTTTAAACACTAATGTAATAAAATTTATACTCTATGTAAAAAGAATACGAATCTATCGAGCACGAGATGAATAATAAATTAAGTAAATAAACATTAAAAAACTATAAGGTTACATTTAACCTGTTATGCTAATGTGAATGTTAAATATAAATACAATAATGTTAAATATGTGTAAAATGATGTTAAATATGTGTAAAATGATGTTAAATATGTGAAAAATGATGTTAAATATGTGTAAAAAAAGTTAAATATGTGTCACGCTCCGAAGAAAGGTACCTAAGAAGCAAAAAATTTGAGGTTATGTTTTTTAATTTTTCAAGTAAAAATACAGAAAGAAAATCAGTTATTAATTAAAAATTATTGATCTTCAAGTCTTCATTATATTCAAAATATTCAATAAAAATTGGTTTCAAATTCAAATAATTAAAAATAACTTTTAATCAAAATAAGAATAACACGAACCTAACCTATAATTCGTTTGTTTCTTAGGTACCTTTCTTCGGAGCGCGTCACATATGTATAAAATGAAGTTAAATATGTGTAAAATAATGTTAAATATATATAAAATAAGGTTAAATATACCGCAAACAATATTTTTAATTATAAGCAATTTTACCTAGTTATTTAGAATTTTTTGAAATTGTCAAATGAAATACTTTTTAAATTTCTTCCACAGGAATGATTCAGGGCAGTTCGAGGTCAAGAGACAGAATTATAAGCGGGAGAAATATTCTGACAAAAATGAAAAAGACTTATGGTCCACTTGGCGAATTGTACGTGTACATGGAAAATAAAGTTAAAGTTAAGGTAATTATATTTACAACAGTAGTCAATTATATAAAAATTAATTTCCCCTCTAGACAAAAATTGTCAAAACTAACGATTGCTTAAATATTCCCTAATCACTAATATTATCGTATAAGTATTATTAAGCTGTCACGGTAAATCGTTAGGTATTAAAATAACACCAAAAAGTATTAAAATAATCCAATTTAGTGTTATTTTAATCCATTTTGGTGTTATTTTAATACCTAACGATTTACCGTGGTATTAAATTCAAAACGAATCTATAACTTTTATTCTCCGTCCACTTTATCATCGTTTACGAGAGAGTTCCCACGCCACCTGGACGGAGAAACAAATAATTATTTTGGCGCGAAATTCAAATTGCTTTTAAACAAAAAAAGCAAACTAATAAAAATTCCCTAAATTTATCTAGTGAATTTTTATTATTTATACTTAAATAAACTAAAACAATAAATTCTAGCTAACGAGAAAATTTTTGATAAAGAAACGGTACAACAAGGCTTTTTTGCGAAAGCAAAAAAGAAATGAAAACAAAAAAATTGTCGAAAAAAATTCCTGCAGTTAACCTTTTGAGTGTGTGGAGCCCACGCAAAATGTTGATGTTGTTCTGTTGATGCCACTCGCCCCACTTTATTGTCCATCGCCACCCACCAACCCCACGTGAACGCACACGCGCGTGACATACTTTTCGTCGACTCGTGTCAGCCCTTCGACGCGCCTCAAAGGTGTATTATAGGGTCAACACTCGTAGTCATGGTAACAAACTCTTTGCACATCCAGATATAAATATATATATGTGTATATATACACATACCCATTACGCGTTCCAACGACGCTACTTTTTCCAAAATTGATGATATCCCAAAGACAAGGTCGAGGACCTTTCCTTTCAACTACACTCAAACTTATACTTCTTGTCGTCAACCATATACCCTTCGCAGGGTCATTGTATTCCCAATTCCCCTCTTTATAAATATTCACAAAAGAAGAAAAAAGAAAACAAAAAGAACAAGCGCAAAATAATTGATAATAACTATAATAATAATAACTATTGATAATAACTATTGCATATCGAGATGGAAAGGCTCTTCTGAAGCTAAAAAATCTTATCGTCCAAAATCGTCAATTTAGGCACATAATTACAGACTCTCTAAAACTGAATTAGTAAAAATGTTTACTAATTCGAATTAGTGACTGTCTTTTTGCTTTTGAATTAGTAAATTTCACTAATAAATGAGTAGAAATTACTATTTATTAGTAATTTTATTAGTAATTCTAATTACTATTTATTAGTAATTTTATTAGTAATTCTAATTACTATTTATTAGTAATTTTATTAGTAATTCTAATTACTATTTATTAGTAATTTTATTAGTAATTCTAATTACTATTTATTAGTAAACTTCACTAATAAATAGTAATTTCTACTAATTTATTAGTGAAATTTACTAATTAAAAAGCAAAAAGTCAGTCACTAATTTCAATTAGTAAACATTTTAACTAATTCAAATTCAGAGAGCAGTAAAACGTGAGGTGTTAAAATAACACCAGAATGGATTAAAATAATCTGTAATCTAGAGGGATTAAAATCCTTCTAGAATTAAATTAACACCAAAAAGGATTAAAAAGATTTAAAAATGGATAAAATAAACTATTTTGGTGTTTTTTTTAACTATAAATGAATTTTTCTTTAAATAAAATACAAAAATCAACGAATTAGAAAAATTCAAGGAAGAATAGTAAGTTACTTACTAACTTAGTAACATAGTTACTAAATTCAATTGTGTTCCAAAATTTCAATTCTCTTTATAAATAATAAAATTCTTTTTTTCTCTTCAATTACTTTTACAAAATTTTAATCAATTACTTGTCAAAATTTCAATTATCTTCAAAAGTTTTCTAATGTTCCATAATTTTCAATATCTACTATTTCAATAAAATTTTCCAAAAGAATTCCATTATTAAAAAAAAATTTCAATACAATTCTACGCAAACATTAAATTATTTTCATAAATAATAAAATTTTTTACAAGAATTCAATTATTTATAAATTTTTTTTATAATTTTCTTTGCAATAATTCAATTATTTTCATAAATAATAAAGAATTTTACAGGAATTCAATTATTTACAATTTTTTTTCTAAATTTCTTCGCAATAATTCAATTATTTTCATAAATAATATAGGAATAATATAGGAATTCTATTATTTACAAATTTTTCTATTATAAATTTGTTCGCAAAAATTCAATTATTTTTATAAATAACAAAATTCTTTTAGGAATTCAATTATTTTTTATAAATAACAAAACTCATTGCAAAATGATTCAATTATTTTTGTAAATAATAAAATTCTTTTAGGAGCTCAATTATTTTCATAAATAATAAAACTCATTGCAGAATGATTCAATTATTTTTGTAAATAATAAAATTCTTTTAGGAATTCAATTATTTTCATAAATAATAAAAAATCATTGCAGAATTTTAATTATCTTTCATGCAATTTTAGTCAAATTTCTCAAAAAATGTAATTATTCTTAAAAATCTTATTAAAATTCTTATTAAAAGTCCAAAGAATTTAATGATTTAAAAAATTTATTGATAACATTTTTTATGAGAATTTAATTTCAAGAAACATGAAATTAATAAATTATTTATGTTTGCATTTAAATAATTGAATTCTCGTAGAATTTATTAACAAAAATGATTTTAAAAATTATTTTCAGTTAAAATTTTAATATTTTTAGTATTTTTTAGTATTAAAAGCATTATAACGTGGATTTTTAGAAATAATTAAATTTTGAAAAAGTTTCAAACTAAAATCCATTGAAATTCTTAATTTTTCATATTTTTGACAAAAAAATTCTGTAGAATTAATTCTTTTTAAAAGTTTAATAGGATTCTTGTTGAAATTATTTCAAGTTTATATTTTTGAATATTTATTTCATTGCAGAATTTCCGAATAATTGAAATTTTGTAAAATTGAATTGTAGACGAAAAAATTTGAGAAGTATAAAACTCATCGTAGGGTTTCAATTATTTGTCATACAATTATAATTGAATTTCTTGAAAAAATTAATTATGTTTATGCAAGTTTTAATAAAATTCAACAAAAGAACTAAATTATTAAAAAATTTGTTACTAAAATTCTTTATGAGAATTGAATTTTGAGAAACATTCACTTCTCCAATAAATTATTTACTTTTGCATTCAAATAATTAAATTCTTGTAGAATTTTTCTAATAAAAATTTATTTTCATTTCATAAAAATGAATTTCAGTTAAAATTTGATATTGCAATTGAATATTAAAAGAAATATAGAGTGAACTTTTTGGAAATAATTGAATTTTCAAAATTAATATTTTTTCAAAAGTTGAATTGAATTTTTTAAATATTATTTGAAGTTTTTATTTTCTAATATGCATTTAATTAAAGAATTGAGGAATAATTGAAATTTGGTGAAATTGATTAGTGAATTACTTTGCAAAAAAAATGAATATTTAGTAAAATTGTAGTTAAAAATTATTGAAAACATTAATTGAATTGAATTAATGAAAATAATTTTGAAGAAGTAATTATTATAATACAAAATAATGATTTTGTTACTTGGTCATCTTTAATTATTATAAAATATGAAAAAATCGATCACTAGTTCGAGTTATCGATTTCCTCCATGTTTTATAGTTATAAAAAATCTAATAAACTAAAACTTCATTCATTGTAAAAAATAACAACAAAATTGATTATTTTAATCTTTTTTGGTGTTAATTTAATCGTATATACAACGTAAAGTATTGTTTTTGTAAAATGTAAAGTATTGTTTTTGTAAAACGTAAAGTATTGTTTTCGTACAACGTAAAGTATTGTTTTCGTACAACGTAAAGTATTGTTTTCGTACAACGTAAAGTATTGTTTTCGTACAACGTAAAGTATTGTTTTTTGTATACAACGAAAACTATACTGTTTTTGTAACACGTATATAAAGATTAACTTTCAAGTTTCAAATATATAACGAATTGTACTCAATGGTAAAGCTGATAATTATAGTAAAAAGACTAATGATAGAAAGAATTTTAACGATTGCCTGTATATGCATTATTATAATAAAGTGACTCTATAAATATATGAATGTATTGAAATAAGTAATTTTTACAAATGTGTGTGAGTGTGTATCAGTGGGAAGGCATTGAAGGGGGCCTTGCCTCGCGACTTGCACTTCCGCATATAACTTTGCTATCTCGTCTCGCGCATACGTAACAGCAGCAACAATAACAAACGCCTGTTCACGGGACCCGAGAGCGACCGAGTAATTAATGTAATTATTGTCATTCCACGGAAAAAGCGAAAGCTCGCGTCTCTCAGTCGCACCAAACTTATCTTTATGTATGTATGTGTATATATATATATATATATATATATAATATATATATATATATATATATATATATATATATATATATATATATATATATATATATACATATATATCTATATATATATATACATATATGACAAACTATTATATATATTCATATATTATATACACATATTATATACATAAACATTTATTTAATATACTTTCCCCCATTATATTGTTATACATTCTGTATACAAAATTCCATGAAACCACCACTGACGCTTTCAATTTGAAAAGAAACAAAATTTCTCTTAATTAATTTTTTAATTGTCTATCATTAATGCTTTTTTTCTCTTTCTATGTAATAAAGGTTTACACAAGGAACGCAGAAGGCATACGAGGATTTATCGAGGCTTATGTGGTGGCATTTGACAAGCATTGGAATCTCGCTTTAGAAGATTGCTTCGAAGTCTGGACGAGGAAAAAAAAGAGAAAAGCGCCCGCTTTAGGTAAAATTTTTTCCCCCTATATTCAATTAATTAGTCGTAGTATGAAATTTATTAATACACTAGAAACAAAATTAGAAGAATTAGAATTCATAACCAATTTTTTGCGTTTCTAGCAAGCTTTACTAAAAAAATTTAGTATTTATTTAACTTCTATTCATTAAATAGTAAAAATATTAACTATTATTATTATTATTATTATTATTATTATTATTATTATTATTATTATTATTATTATTATTAGTATTAATATTAGTTATTAGTTAAAAAAAGAAAACTTGCAATAAATCCATTGAAACATGTTTTTAAAAATATTCCTTGAAAAAAAGAAAATAAACAACAAGTAAAAATAGTAAAAAAATCACTTTGCTCGCCAATATACTTTTATGAATTTGGTCTTCATAAATTCAACCTTCAATTGTTTTTTTTTGCCTCCTCTTTTCCGAGCATTATATTGCAAGAGACCTTAAACATTTTTTCCACCGACATTCAATTTCGCATTGAGAAATTTTTTCAAAAAAGACACTGATAATATTTTGATAAAAATCCTTGCTAATTGATATTCACTCACATTTTTCAATACGCTTTCTTTTTCTCCTTTTGTGAGCAAAAAAAAAAATAAATACAAATTAATAAATAACCTCGTCCAAGAATAAAGAATTGTTAATGATTCTTTGATTCTAACGGTTTTGCCATAAAGACAGACACACACACACACACACCAATACAAACAACGCGAGAAAAAAAAATGTAAATATAAATTCACCGCACAATGTCTAATAATCAAATATAACGAGGCGTTGGAATGCTAATCGCGTTTACCTAGAAACAGCAAAAATAATTATTAATCATAAAACATTGTAACCTTCGACATTTCGATATTAACTTTACTGTCAGTGTCAAATCAATTAGAGACTGCGTAAAATTATTTAGTTGTGAATCTAATTACGAGCATTAGTCGCGGAAATTTATTTTTGGAACGTAGATCGATATATAGACGTGACAAACAAGTTTGATTAGGTCATCAAATCATCGCCACGAAATTTACAATTTACACACAATGTTTCTTGTGTCATCAAATTCTTGAATTTCTAAAAATTCTAAAATTTCTAAAAACTTCTAAAAATTCTAAAAACTTCTAAAAACTTCTAAAACTTCTAAAAACTTTTAAAAACTTTTAAAAACTTCTAAAAATTCTCAAAAAAAGTTAAAACATTTTATTTGGAAAAAATGTCAAAAAATTAATTTGATAACTTGGTCCGTACAAATTGATCTAGTTTACTAGTCAGTACCTATCGTTTTACTAATCTTGGATTTCGATATCGATTGTACAATCGAAAAAATCTAAACCACAGTTCTACTTTTCTTTCTTCCAAAACTCATCATTAAATATGACGATAAATATGTGGAAATATTTGTCACTTTCAACTGCTATAACTTTTGCCGCAATCGATGTCAATTTCAATGTCAATTTAGCGGAGAGACTTTAGTGTAGACATATAATTTGTATTAAACGTTTGACCTCGAAACACCTGATGCACTCGCTCGTGGCTGTGAGAGATTATACCGTTTTACAACACACTCAAAACGTTGCCACGTTGTACAGAATCACTAATTTTTTTCCTTGACTACAAACATTCTTTTTTTTCACTGATAAAATATTTTTTTTTTTTTACAAAATCACAAAGATATAAATGTAATGTTTAAATGTCTTTAAAATAAGATAAAAATATAATTTTTAAATTTTTTAAAATAAGATATAAATATAATGTTTAAATTTTTTTAACCACAAAGATATAAATGTAATGTTTAAATTTTTTTAAAATAAGATATAAATATAAGGTTTAAATTTTTTAAAAATAAGACAAATGTAATGTTTAAATTTTTTAAAAATAAGATATAAATATAGTGTTTAAATGTTTAAATCTTTCTTAAATAAGATAAATAATTAATAAAATTTTCTCTACTAATAAAAGTCATGAATGATTTTGCAACTCGAAGAAAAAAATTTCGACCTAATGTAAAAATTAATTATTGCAACGAAATGTATTGATCATGTACAGCATTAGTTATTGTAACTTAAATTAAAAAAAAATTGAGACTGTGCCTCATTCTTGGGGCTTAAAATAAGACATAATTCTATTTACCACATTGATAGAATCATTAGGAGAATTAAGTTAAAAAATTATTAAAAAAGAGATAACGATAAAGCATACAACAATTAGCCTCTCGTGTCTGACGAGTTTTATCATTGGTTCTGATGACACATATTTTATGCAGGTTTGTGCTGATTGCGTGAAGGTTTTTCGAGAAAGAGAGAGAGAGAGAGAGAGAGAGAGAGAGAGAGAGAGAGAGAGAGAGAGAGAGAGAGAGAGAGAGAGAGAGAGAGAGAAAGATTGTGTTTAAAACGGGGGAAGGAAAGTAAGATATAAAAAAAAGAGTAATGGAAGGTGCGAAATAGATGATTGGATCGATTATGTATATATGTGTTTATATACATATATTCCACACGATTATATAGTTTTGCGTCGCCCGATACGAAATAAATTTCCCGTTCTACCTACGATTGTCTGACCATGAATGACTCCTACTCCTAGTACGCGTCAATGAAACACATGCTCTCGTCCGCGAGTCATGATCGAACGTTTGTTTCGAAGTCTCGTACATATATCTATATAACGTGTATATCGTACTCACGCATCCTCGAGGAAACTACATATAATGACGTCAAAAAAAAAAAATGGAGAAAAAAAAACTATAAATCTGTCAGTTTCAATTTGGCCTCAACGACAAGGCCGAATTTTTATTTTATATATACATATATATTTCCAATCTTTTCGTCAAATAAATTTTATCACTTTTCAAAGAAACTTTGAGAGCATTAAAATTTTTCGTTTCATTAATTCTCGTTTGGAAATTGTTTCTATTGACCAAATAGAGGCGAAAGGAATATTTTATTTCATAAGTCTAAATTGATCAACTCTGTTTCAATTAAAATAGTATTTTAATTAAAATACACGAAAAAAAATCTACACCTAGAACAACCATAAATTTCACTAAATTAGTGAAATTTTTAGTTATTGCAGCGAATACTTTCGCTGTTTTAGCAAAAGTTATCGCTGTTCCAGTTAAAGGTTTTTTTCCGTGTAGTGTTTCAAATAAAATGGTATTTTAATTAAAATGGTGTTTTAAATAAAATGGTATTTCAATTAAAATTATATTTTAAATAAAATGGTATTCTAATTAAAATAGTGTTTTAAATAAAATAAATAATTAAATAAATAATTTTAAATAAAATGGTATCTAAATTAAAACAAGGCCCCAGTTTTCTTGAAACTGTCCAATTGATGCTAATGTGGATCAAATTAACACTGAAAATTCGAATCAATTTCCAATTTCAGGGTTGCCTCGCAACCTGGAAAACCTATAGAAACGTCAGGGAATTTAAAAAAATTTGTAAAAAACCTTGAAAAGTCAGGGAATTTTGATCGAAATCGTGGAAAATTGTTGTTTTCTAATTGTATTTATTCTTGAAATCTAATTTTACTTAAGTATTTCAAAATTAATTCAATTTTAGACAAATTGTATTTCCAATTTTCATAAGTAGATGAACTTGAAAACATTTTCATTTCAAAATTTGTAAAATTTCAATTTTAAATGAATTTCATTGAAAAATTTAAAAACCTAGATTTTTAAAAAAACCTTAATAACTGAAATTCTTCTAAAAATATTGAAATTTCTTAATAATTTAATAAATTATTAAAAATAACTAATTTATAAAAAAATTGTAAGTTAAAACACTAAAATAAATTGAATTTTGAAGCAAATATATATAATTGGAGAAATTTAATTATTTTTAAAAGAACTAAAATTCTTCTCAGAGATTCAATTATTTTTTTCAACTTTCATTATTTATTCTTTAGAGAATTAAATTATTTTCCAAAATTTTAATGAAATTCTTTTATAACAATTCAATTTTTTTCAATATAATTTTACTAAAAATCTTCGTAGAAATTTAATTTATTTAAAAAAAATTTTCAAAATTCAATTATTTTCAATGTTTGCTATTTGAATAAAATTCCACAAAAAAATTTAATTATTTAAACCAATAGTTTAATAAAATTAGTCTGAAGAATTCAATTATTTTCAAACGTGAAAAATAATTCTTCGCAAAAATTCAATTATGTTTTAAAAATTTACAAAAATTCTTGTCAAAATTTAAATTGTCTTTAAAAATAATAAAATTTTTCTCCGAAATTCAATTATTTTCAAAAATTTTAATAATATTCTTGGTGGAATTTCAATTATTTTTAATATACAAGATTTTTATATCGAATTTCTCAAAAAATAAAATTATTATTAAAATTATTTTTAAATTTGTCTCTTGACAATAAAAAACAAAGAACATAATAATTAAATTTTATTTTTTTAAATTAATTTGTATTTAAATTTAATTTATATTTTTTTAAATTGATAAAATTTTATACGAAAATTTAATTTTAAGAATTATTCAATTGTTCAATAAATTGTTTATTTTTATAGTTAAAGAATTGATTTCTTGTATAATTTTCAAATAATCATTGAATTAAAAATAAATTTCAGGAAAAAATTTTGATTATAATTGAATATCATATTCAAAAATATTTATTTGAAAATTCTACGAGAACTCATTTATTTAACTTTAAAAATAAACATTTTATTAGATAATTGAACTTTTTCGAAAATTCAATTGTCATGAAGAACGCGACAAATTTTTAAATAATAATTGAATTCTATTAAACATTTTTAATAAAATTTTATAAAATAATTCCATTTTTCGAGAATTTCAATGAACATTTTTGTATATATAAAAAATAATTTAAATTCTGACAAGAATTTTATTAACATTTTTCGAAAAAATTGAATTTTGCAAGAAAACTTTTATTATTTACAAAGATTATTTAAATTTTGACAGGAATTTTTGGCAATTTTCGAACACAATTAGATTTTCGCGAAGAATTATGTTACTTTTGAAAATAGTCGAATTCTTGAGGTTTCCAATAATTTTCTAATTAATAATAAATGTAGTTTTAAAACCCTGGAAAAAATTCGTTTTTTAACCTGGAAAAGTCGCGGAATTTGAAAAGGGTAAAAGCGTGGCTCTCAATTTGTTTAAAAATTTTTGCTATCAGGGGCCCTACTAAGGGAAAAAAATACGAAGCCATTATTATTAATTATTATTATTTATCGAATATTCTTTATCTCTTGGATTAAAGAATTAATTTCAAGTAAAGAGAAAATCATTTCACAAGACGTAAAAGTCCCAGTTCCTTGGAAGTAAAGAGTTTTCTTTAAATATTTACACAGTGCGTGTGTGTAAGCCAAAAAATCGGTAAGTCAATTATCCGTTGATAATCTACTGTAACGCCTTTTAAAAGGCCTGTTAAGAGCACCGCAAGGTCCGACCTTGACTCATATAACACGCTCGTACGCTCTACTTGAAAACGGTGTCGTCGACAAAACGGGGGTCCGATTTCGTTTATTTCTTGTCATAATCCTACACGCCGCTTCGTTCCATACGCAGGACAAACCACAAACTAAAGGGACGAGTTTGAAGCAGAAAAAAAGCAAAAAAAAAAATTCTAAACTATTATATTCCCTGCATAAAAAGTATACCATTTATATTTTACACCAACTCTACCCAATGGGCAAAAAAAAATACTTTTCCACTTCGCGAAACTTAAAAAAAACAAAAAAACAAACTTTTTTTAATTATAAATAAATTCATAATTATGTTACTAAAAATTATACTTGATTATTAACTACTACTACAAAATCATTCAAAATTATCAATTATTACCAAAAATTATTAATAATCATGATTAATAATTATGATCAATAGTTATCGAAATTAAATAATTATATAATATCTATTATTAATAATTATAATCAACAGTTATCGAAATTACATAATTATATAATATCTATTACTAATTATAATTAATTATAATTATAATTAACAGTTATCAAAATTAAATAATTACATAATATCTATTATAAATTATTATAATCAACAGTTATCAAAATTAAATAATCACATAACATCTATTATGTTTTATTTTCCCTAAAGAAAAAAAAATTTAATTATAGAATATCCGATTGAATAATTGAAAACGACTTTTTTCACCAAGTATTTAATCAGGCAACAAATTTTTTTCCCCAATATTAACACACACACACAAAAAGAGGAAGAAAAGAGAATAAATTTTCCCCGTATTTACAAAAGACAGAAAAAAAGGCACGCGTGGCAAAAGGGTGTAATATTACGAAAAGTGCCTTAAGGGTCTTTCGAACTAAAGGGCAAGGACCGACCTTGACTACGTAATGGTTTCACGTTCGATACAAGATCCACGTGGCTTTCTTTTTCCACTCTTTTCCAACCCCGATCTTTCGCACTCACTTTTTTATTTCCGGCTACACTCCTTCCATTGCGCTCTTTAAATGTTGCGAAAAAAAAAATCATCTCCAATTACACACACACATACACATATTTATAAACACAGACTAGAACCACTGCAAATATATAATTACTTTCTTCTAGGAAACTGTTTTAAATTGTCTATTATTATTAATATTCTTATTATTAACGTATAGTCATTTTATGGAGAAAATTCTTCCGTACATAGTAGTGACTTTGGAGTTCAAAGTCTAGTCTCAAATTAAAATCAAAGATTTTTTATTTTAATTAAATTTTATTAAATTTTATTTTTTAATTAAAATTCTTTCTTTCTTTCAAGTTTTGTATTTAAAAATTCATTAATTAGTTATGATTATTTTATTACGGGGGAAAATTTAATTGAATCAAATAATCGATTACTTGTGTGTTACACTAAAAAAAGAGTTCTAAATTAGAGCTAATTTCGGTATTAAAATAGAAGCAAATTACGATCTAGTACCAAAATTAGTAATTAATACCTTTCTATTTAAGGTGTATTAAATAAATATTTGTTTCAAATAATTTGTGATGCGCTCATCCTAAGAAAGTTACCTAAGAAGCAAACGAATTTTAGGTTATGTTTGTCTTAGTCTCCTGTTGATTAAAATTTAATTTTTAATTACATAAATTTGGAAGCTGATTTTATTGAATATTTCGGATCTAGAATTCTTGAACGAAAATAATTTTGACTTTTAATTGACTCCTTTTTCTGAATTTTTACTTTGACGATTATAAACATAACCTTAAAAATTTAAATAAAATTTAAATTTAAATTTAAATTAAAAAATTAAAAAATTAAAAGTTAAATTTAATTTAAATTCTTAGGTACATTTCGAGCGTCACACTTTTACTTGAGCGTCGCTGTTGACTTGAATTTCGAAATCGCATTTACTTCAAATACCGAAATTATTGATTCAAATAATAATTTTTTATGGTTTTTAATTGTCATAAATAAAAATTTATTTGTTTCAACAAGTAAATGTGACGCGATCTGAAGAAAGGGACCTTAGAAGCAAATCACTTTAAGGTTATGTTAGTGTTACTTTTTTATTAATTAAAAGTTTCTTTTTACTTACAGTAAATTAAAATCAGTGTTTATTAAATATTTTAGTTGTAATGAAGACGTAAACATCAATAATTTACATTGTCAGTTGATTCTCTTTTTGTATTTTTATTTCAAAAATTGCAAACATAACCTATAATTTTTTGCTTCTAAGGTCCCTTTCTTCAGATTGCGTCACAAATATTTATTTGACAACAGTTGCAGTAAATATTTATTTGACAACAGTTGCAGTAAATAATCTAATCGACTAAAAATTACAGTCAAAACTACAACCGATGGAAAAAACAAGAAAAGAAACCAAAAATCCCTAACTCCATAAAATCGCGAATGCAAAAGGACCTCAAAAATAAACTGATCCCAATAAAAATTCAAAATTCAAAATTCTAGATTATAGCTCAAAAAAAGTTTGCCACCGGAGAATATTGTCTGGAAGCCTGACCTGCTTTCAAAAAGTTTGCAAAAGAATAAGAGATATCTAGAGTGGTTACGACAGTTTTCCATCTCTGAATGGCTTCTTGGTGTGTGATTCTCTATATATAAATTTGAGTTTGTATTTGTGCGTGTGTATGTTGAAAGAAAGAGGGTATTTTGAGCGCTCTTGTTCGTGGGGAGTTCAGGGATAGCTGTCCTAGTGACGCACTTTGAGTTCCGGGGGCTGAGAGGTCGTTGATTCGCTGTCGACAGAGGCAAACCACCGACCTTGAAGAGAAGCTCAGGATCGATTGTTAGTACTACACGTGTCCTCCAACCTCCTTCTTTCTTCTTCTTCGACTTTTTTTTCCCCACTTCTTCAACCAACCTCCCCAAAAAAAAAAAAACGGTCAAAGACCTCTTTTTTTTCGCCCTCTCAATATTTTCCCTTTTCACCCCTATAAAAATCCTTTCCATCATATGTAAACAAAAGTGTCAGAAAAAAGAAGAAGAAAAATTTCCCCACAACGTAAATTAATGCCAAATTTTATTCCTTTTGTTGAAGAATATTAATTTTTCTTCGAATCTATACATGAATCTTATATACCTTCTCATTATGCCTTCTTTCTTGTTTTAATTTCCATCATTTCTTTTTTTTTAACTAATTTTTTTAATTTTTGATTAATTTTATTTTTTAATTTTTTAATTTTATCTTTTTTCGTTACAGGTTCGGCGAATGAACAAGTGGAAAAAGATGAAAGTGTTCCAAAAGTGATAGTACAAAAAACGACGAAGAAAACGGAAACATTGGAAAGGCACGTGCCACAATTATTAGTGAGAGGCGAGCAGGTTGCGATAATTGTCAAACTAAATTAATTGTCCAGCTGTCGAGAAGTTTCAGTATTTAGAGGATTTTAATTTATCTGTTTTTCTTATCGAAGAAATACAATCAAAATGAAAAATAAATTTTCGTATTATTAACTACCAAAATCCTTTTACACTGTACTAAATATTTCTCAATATTTCTAACTATTTCTATTTCTAAATATTTCTAAATTTTTCTCCATGAAATTAATTTCGATAATCATGAATAATTTCCAAATGTTTGATGCTAAAAGAATGTATTACTTGTAAACGAAAGAAAGAAAGAAAGGGAAAAAATCTAAAAATAGCCTTAATAGAATTTACTGTAAGAGCAAAATGACGGAACAAATTTTTTAATTTTGAGAAAAATTCCTAAAACAACGAATCAAGATCCTTTATTATAATCTTTTGGTGTTCTCTGGAGAACGCGAGCTTCCAGCGAAGCGGTTCGATTCGCGTCTCTTTCTTCCATGAAAGGTCGTCGAACTTGCGTATATATACTGTGCAGTAAATAACGTTTGGTATCTAAGCCAAACTTTCTAATTATAATTCAAAGAATCATTTTCAGTTGACAGAAACACTAAAAACTGCAATCAATTCACGTGCTCCTAATTTTGGCTTTCAACACGATCGGGTCAACAGTATTATGTAACTTTATATATAAATATAATAATTCTACTCATCTGCTTCGAATAATCGCAGAGGCAATTAATAATTCTTGAACCATCTCCAATCATTGACTAATGATGCTATGAAAATTAGTTTGTTTTCAAATTTCCCTTATTTTAAAAATAGAAGAAACAAAATTTATTTTTAGTTCTAGTCATAGTTGTAGTTATAGTAGTTGTAGTTATAAGAGTTGTATTTATAGTAGTTGTAGTTATAAGAGTTGTATTTATAGTAGTTGTAGTTATTGTAAACTACAAGAGTTTCTACTTTTTAATCATACTCTAACTCATAGTTATTGAAACATTTAATTATCCCAACTTGATTGCGCCATCAAGTGTAAAAATCGATTGGTTCGAATAAATACAACTCAAAATCGTTAGCACTTTGAAAAAACAACAAAATACTTCCAGAAACACTTTTTTTTAGATAAAAAATAAAACTGACTGAACCCTTTTCTAAAACCTAACTCTAAGGCTAGTAATAAGAACAAAAAAACTAAAATCGAAATTTAAAAATAAAATCGATTCGAGACTGATTATACGATTAATTAAAATAAGTGGACTGCAGTGGAATAATCGAAGCAATTAATATCTGATTATACTAATCGACTGACAAATTTATACCTAACATGAGAAGGTGCATTTTTTTAAGAGCAACTATCACCACGAGTTTTCAAGTAATTTTTTTCCTTTTTCTTCTCTTTCTTTTTTAAACGTTTTGTCGCAAAACTGCATCGCCATTGCGGTGAAAGCAAATCGTGGGGTGAATGAGGGGGCACCAGGGGCGGGTACGTGGTCCGAGGCCCTCTCACTTTCGCTCTACGGAGAAAGTCTCTCATTTCCCTTGTTCCTCCTTTCCCCTGATCCAAAAACTCGATATCCCCTTTCTCCTCTGCTTGAAGAGATTCTATTCCCTCTCTCTCTCTCCTCTCCTCTCCCTTTCTATCTCTCTCGCTCTCTTTACTCTGCTCCTCGCAACAACGCGATTACTCACTGTAACATAGCCTGTACACTAGCTGTTGACTCTATACTTAGTATGCTCTCAAGGGTTAATGCACTCCTAGAACCATAACCTTAGTCTCTTAGAGCAAGCTCGAAGCGCAAGAATCGTGCAGGTCGATACCACGCAGTAGACGAACTGCAGTCTAGGTGTCTGTGTATAATACTCTCTCTATATGCACAACTCTTCCTAACTTGAACTAAAGAATTATCTAAAGAATCATCTAAAGAATTATCTAAATAATCATCTAAAGAATCATCTAAAGAATCATCTAAAGAATCATCTAAAGAATCTCAAAAATTCGATTCAATTGCCTACACATCAACTTTTATCCTAATGATTACTTTTTTTGTAAGCTATGTTTTCTATTTGATCTAAATACTAAATTAATACTTGATCTAAATAATAGAAAAAATTGCAAAATATGCCACACGATGAAAATCGTTAAACTAACATATAATTAATGTAGAACTAATCGTATTAATTAAGAGTTACAACAACTGAAACTACAACCACTTGTTCGGTCAATTTAACAATACTGAAACAATTTTTAGTTTCAATAATCGAAATAGTTGATCAAGATCTAATAAAATTACAGTAACTAAAATTATACTCTACTATTTTAAATTTTCCCTAACTGTTATATGAGCAATAAAAATCGAAACTACTATTGAATAATCCTTACCAAACTACCATCGATTCTGATTTAATAATAATAATTCGATAAAATTATCCACAATATGATCGAGTAGAAAAGACCGAAACTACAATCCATTGAGGCTAACATAATAAGTGAAATAAAAACAGATGGAGACCTCCAATAATTAAGACGAGAAACGATTGAGACAAATAGCAAGAATCGACTGAAACTGCGAAAATAACAGATTCGCCCTGACAATATTAATTTGAAATAAGAATATCGATTCAGATTTAACGATTCAAACAGGAATGAATTAAAACAATAAAATAACTCGAACTGTAATCAAAAAATAATTTTTAGTCATTGAAACTTACTATCAATATTTCAGTAATTTAAACTATTTTAATAAGAAAGTTTTTATAGGCCCAACAAAAAAGGGATCCAACGAAAACAAATCCTTTATTGGAAAATTTTAAATCATCCACTAAATAAATATTGCCTTATCAATAATTGTTTTCAACATTTTTTCCTTTCAAGCAAAATATATTGTTGTTTAAGCAGTCTTTGTTTGGTTTAAATTAACCTCGAAAACTGATTTCAGACGCAGAATAGATTATGACTCATTTTGAATAAGTTTACAAGGTAATTTAAAATTATAATTGTACTTTGACTTTCACTTGTAAGAATATTTTTTTTTCGAAAAAAAGGAAGATAAAAATAAAAATTTGCTTATTACATAATCAAAATCAATTATCTTTAAAATATATTTAATATTTAATTGAATCAGAAGTATTTATATTTCAATTTTTGCCAATTTTCAAACTATAGTTTAATTTAATAATTGTTTAATATTAAACATTTAATAGCATTGTATTTTTAACCGACGTATTTAAAAACGAACATTTAAAAACTAACATTTAAAAACAAACATTTAAAAATGTACAATATAACGAAAAAAAGGAAATGTTACAATAAAGATTTAATTTTTTTTTTAGTTTGAAAAGGTATTTCCAGAAGAGAAAAAATTTAATAAAAACAATTTTGAGGTTACACGTTTTGAAGATAAAACTAAAGTGAATTGACCAGACAACTAACTACTGATACTACAAAAACAAGAGTCTAAACATGACCTCGATCACAATCTTAAAGTGTAGCAATAACAGAACATATGTTATACACATATTTTATATCACAGCATGCGGCTCTTTAAATGCCTAGACAAGTGACAGCTCTCTCATCTACAAACCACACATAAAAAAATATTCGTCCACGATAACCATAATAATCTGTACCACCAATTAAACTTTTCAATTAAAATTAAAAAGTCAATTAAAATTTCCCAAAAAAAGTTAAATTTTCACTTACGATATATTTAATGTTTAATTATTATCCTGCAATTTAATTTCCGTCTGCAAGGAAAGAAAGATGCGGATGATGAAAATGAAAAACCGAACTTGAAAGCTTCAATACTTGAAATTCTAACGAGCACAAGTGATATAATGAATGATTTTTTCTTTCTATTTCTTACACGCTCGCTTCTACGCACTAAACAGATATTAGCGTCAGTTTCTTTAGTTAACAGAGGGAACCATACGACTTTATCAGGGCCGACGAGCGCGAGCACCTTGGAGGCAGAGCGTAATGACGAGATCGTGGAAACTCGAGGCCGATGTCGACTTTGTAGTGTCGAGGGCAGGAAAATTTTTATGACAATTCGGTGACGACTTTAAAATTTTTTCTTCTCTCTCTTTTATCGATATCTAATTAGCAAACAAAAGAGCTATAAACTACCAAAAAAGAAAAAAACACCTCTAAACTTTGAACAAACTTGAAAAAATAATTTCACACTTAAAAAAAATTGATAACAGAAGATAGGAAATATAAAAATAGTGTCACAAACTACAATCCCGTATCCAGGAACTATAATACTGTTTACATATTTTATTGATCAGAACATGACCCTCTTTTTCAACATAAAACGAGGCGATAATCGATAAGCTTGTAGAGAAAACATTCATCGTTTGTTGAACTTGCAAAAAAAAAGAAATTTACCAATTTTCAAAGTCAGAAAAACAAAATTTCTAAATAAAAATATCAAATATCGCCAATTTTGCCAAACCTTGATTATTTAAATTTTTTCAATTCTAAAGACCTTGAATTATGGCGCGAACGATCGAATTGAAAACACTAAAATCCTTATTTTTGTTGAATAAATAAAAACGAAAATTCACGAGAAAGTAAAGAACCTTCATCGCTTTTTTCTATACACTCTCCCGTTAAAATAATCTTTGTTAAAAAAAATCCTCACTTCCTTGAAATCAAAATTAATACCAACCTAGAAAATACGTCACGTCACGTGTCATTCGAGAATAAAAACTAAGGAACTAATACCTTGATTTCGATTTAGTACAATCAGAAATATTATCACTTTGACGTAACGAACCTTCGAATAATTTGCTACTATTTAATCATCAACCTTCTGATCGCAATCCGAAGATACCAAAAAAAATGGTTGCGATTGTTTTTCTTCTACTGATTATAAAAATTAACTTTTGTACCTAAGGAAAGAATTAAATTAAAATTAGCAACTTCGACAAGAGGAAAAATAAAAGTACGGGCAAAATCAAAATCTACTAAATAGAATACAGGTATCCGAAGATACCAAAAAACATGGTTGCGCTTTTTTTCTTCTACTGATTATAAAAATTAACTTTTGTACCTAAGGAAAGAATTGAATTAAAATTAGCAACTTCGACAAGAGGAAAAATACAATTACGGGTATTTGAAGAAACCAAAAAAAAAATGGTTGCGCTTTTTTTCTTCTACTGATTATAAAAATTAACTTTTGTACCTAAGGAAAGAATTGAATTAAAATTAGCAACTTCGACAAGAGGAAAAATAAAAGTACGGGCAAAATCAAAATCTACTAAATAGAATACAGGTATCCGAAGATACCAAAAAACATGGTTGGGCTTTTTTTCTTCTACTGATTATAAAAATTAACTTTTGTACCTAAGGAAAGAATTGAATTAAAATTAGCAACTTCGATAAGAGAAAAAATAAAAGTACGGGCAAAATCAATATCTACTAAATAGAATTTTATTCGTCGATCTTTGGATTCAGAAACAAATCTCGTCATTGTGTCCTTCTCGCTCTCAAGTCCATCGAGTGTATACAATTCAGAAGAACACACATCGCACGAGCGCGATCCGAGGCAAAGTGTTGAAAATAACCTCTTAAACGTCCCTGACGAGGTGGGAATGTTGAGTTTGCCGCGAATAGTATGTTAGCTCGTGATTTGCACTTCCTAGTTGGTTGCACACATACGTCAAACGTTTTTCTACATCTAAATGTTGTCTGATGTCTGTATATATACATAGACGTTTAAAGTTGTGTGAATAAAAACGAGCATTCCACACAAAGAGAGAGTCAAACGCTCATCACAACTATCACGCAAACTTTATAATACGATTTAGAATTCCAAGAGTGACAGCTCACACATACAGACACAAAATTTTTTTTTCCATTAGTGACAATTTTCCTCTCTCGCAGGTATTCCATTTTAGTGTCAATGTGTCTGTGTGTCTCTCTTATGTTTATTTGTATGCGAATGAATTTATACCCGCCTAGGCGACCGTTTCCCTCAAATTACGCGAGATTAGTGTTTTCATTTCACTTTCACATTAGACTTTGAAGCTTTTCGAATTATATAAATATTAATTAATCCATTGAATAAAGGCGGAAGGCAAATTCCATATTGACTTAATAATTTAATATTATTCATAATTGAATAAATTGAATAAATTATTTGTAATTTTTTTGTTTTTCACTTAATTTTGCAGAAGAAAACAAGGAATTCGCACATTATTCTAATTTGTTATTTCAACCTAGTGTAGAAGAGAAAATTGTTTATAAAGTCAAGCAGTAAATCTTAATTCATTTTTTAATTCCTTTAATTAAGAATTAAGAATATTAAATAAGACGATCATTTTAGCAAAATCAAATTCGAAATCTGTTTTCTGCTTATACACGAAGGAAGAACTAAATCGAATCGACTTTATATTCATATAAAGTTCCTATAACGAGACAATTAAAAAGATAGAAAAATAATTTATCCTTGAATTAGAGGATATGTTTTTAACAAAGTAACAAGCTGATTAATAAAAAATACGCAGAATCGATTAAAAAAGAAGCAAAACGAATTTAATTGAAATTTGAATATGTTAGTAAAGTGATTCTTGTATTAAAAATGTTTTCTTTTACTGAATTAATAGGTAAAAATTTCCCTAACGTTAATTTTGAATTTAAAGAATCGGAAGAAGAAAATAGACTATAGTTTTGGCCCTTAGACGCTTTTTTAACACAGTTTTCTTCGTGTTATCAAATTGACACCAAAGTGAATCAAATTGACGTTAAAAATCGATTCAATTTTTGGCCTGATCAACATTTTTTTATATCAACTTGATACTTTGCAGTTTATAGGGAATTTTTAATTAATAGTTAATGGGGAGTTTTCTTCACATAGAATACAAACACAAAATTAAAATCAAATACAACAGGATAATTCAATCTTTTTTTTTGCTAACTAAAAAAAACCAAAAAAAGGAGAACGAAAATAAAGTCCAGCCCTGACTGAGTGAACTCACGTGACAATTAGTGGAGATTTAGAAAAACGAGTATATTACTTGCAATGCTGACGTTGCGCGTCGCTTAAAAATATATATACGAGTAAAACTAACAATGATAATAAGGTTGAGTCATGTGGGGCCTTCGAGAGTAAAGAAGGGCCTTGGTTTATGCCCCGGGCAAGGCAAAAGATCTCCATCTCACCGCACCGCGTCTCTCTTTCCTGCTTTCCGCTTTTTTTCTTATTCTTTTTTTTTCTCTTTTTTTTAACTAATATACTCTTCCTTCTTCGTCTGCATCATAGTCTCTCTCCCGGAGGGATGGGAAAATCCCCCTTCATATCGTTAAAGGAACACGGAATCACGCAGGAATATAATCAACGCGAATAAAATGTCGTAATCACGGAACTCACCGAGGAAAAACTAACGGGTTTTTAATATTTAAATCTTCGATTTTATTTGCAATTTCTATCTTTTCTTTTTCTTCATTACAAGTCTTTTTTTTCTCAATTCAGCCAGAGATCCTTCGACTTCATATAAATAAATATATCTTCATGTATAAATATACATTCATATATATATTCACATATAAATATATCTTCATGTATAAATATATATTCATGTATAAATATATATTCATACATAAAAATATCTTCATTTATAAAAATTTCTTCATCTATAAAAATATATTTTTGTCTCTATATATTTGTTTCTCGTGTTTTATGAACAAATTGCATATAAAATTTCAATTTAAAATTTATTTATAACTTGGAGGATTCTTCTAAGCGTTAACAAAATATTTTTTTCAAGCAGAGATAGAATGATTGTGAATAATTTTAATAGAAACAAATCATCCCCCCTCCACGAATTAAAGAAGCGTCATATAAAAATTCAAATATATTCCCAACTTTCTATTTCAGTATATAAGAGGAACAAAAATTTTCCTACATATTTTATATAGAAAGATGTATATGTCGAGATTTATTATGAAAGAAGTAATTGATTAAAATGCGAACCTTGACTCTGACAAACAAATATGCTTCTAGATTTCGTATTTAAAATAAATGCTCGTTTTGTGCCAAGCGAAATAGTTTCCTCAGTTTATGACCCAAAGATTTTTAAGCATGAAGTAACTTTCACAAAAGTAAATAAAATCGCTATTGCTATATTAAAATTGCGACTCTATTCAATCAGATATATATATAGACCAAGTTCATAAGGATTTATTTGCAGAATTTCTGTAAATGTAATTTATTTATTTACATATAGAGATTTGATAAATTTTTCAATAACAAGCGAGAGAGAGAGAGAGAGAGATTAGAAGATAATTTTCAATGTCTGTAAGTGGTGCGTGAAATTGTGTCATTGCTAAATAAAAAGAGAAGAAAAAACAAAAAAAACCAAACTCATTGAAGTTCATGTGTAACTAATTATCAGTTTTCAATAGATTGATAATTAGCGTCTTATCACTAATATTGTGCGTTAAAATTTTATCCCCCTTCAAACTTGCATCTTGATTTTAGATCAATACACATTATCATTAAATTAATTAATTATCATTAAAAATTAACTGCAAGAGAATTTTTTTTTCTCGAAAAGTAATGATTTCGTAATTTTTGTTTTTTGTCCCTTGGATAATAATTTTTCAATAGAGAAAAATGATGGAAGAGGTTTTTAATAAGTGACTGAGCAATCAGCGGGTCAATAAGGAGCATTGATGCATTCCATCGACGTGAATGCGGGTCTTAAGAATGATACTGGAACACAAGAGTAGGTCTAGGTCTATTGCTAAGGTCCCCTGATCATTAAGTTACAACTGCCAGGTACGGATGCGGATGCTCGTTGTAAATTAAAACGAAACTAATTAGCGTTGTGACTCAATGATAAATATCGCGTCACAACGCGATTTAGAACAATTGTTTTCTCTCGATGAAAAATTTAACTAAACAAAAATAACAACAAACAATAATAATAATAATAATAATAATAATAATAATAATAATAATAATAATAATAATAATAATAATCATAACAACCATACCATAATCAAAATAAAATACCACAATCATCTATACAACAGATAGAATTGTCATCACCAACTAACTACAATTGACTACAATTTTTAATTTCCAAAAAAAAATTGTTACTAAAACCATTAATTGCTAGTAGTAATAGAAACCACTATTAATTTTAACTACCAATAACTACTCTCGATTATCATCAGCCTTGATAACTACCAACAACTGCAAACCTACCATCCTAATCACCATTGTTTGCAACTCCCATCAATCAATAAACTACTTTCGATTGCAACCACTATTCTCCTAACCACCAATCACTGAAACTGCTGTCAACTATAACAACCAGTTAGTAAACTATCGATTTAAATTTTTATCGGTCCTAATCACTAGTAATTCAAACTACCACAATTCCAACTCTACTATTCAATTTCAAAAATTACTGTTCACCATCCAATAATATAATGAATAACAATATATAACGAATTCACCACTAACGAAATGAGGAAATTTTTTCCTCCAATTTTATTGTAAAAAAAATGTATTGTACAAAAAAGCATAATGTGTTGAAAGAATAATAAATATCAACTTCTTAATAATTTTTTCTTTTTTTTAATTGCAAAAAGAACTGGAGCAAACGTGCTTGTTTTTTCTCGTTCATCGAGCATTGAACCATAAATATAAAACAAAAAAAAAAGAAAAAAAATACTTCATCACACGTATACAATAAAGTTTGTTGAAATCTTATTTTTAAAAACAGTGCTGAAATTATTCAAAGCGGAAGTAGAATATATAATGAAATATTTCATTTTTCCACAATAACAAAATTTATTAAAATATATTTATAAAACTTGAGTTAATGATTGAAAATGAATTTGATAGGTAAATGATTATTTCCTTAGTTTCTAATCACTTTCCAGTTTCGACTTAATTACACCATTACTTTCGCGGGTTTTAATTTTCAATTTTTCCGGTTCTTTTTACTTTTAAAAGCAACATTAGAATTATAAATATTAATTACTTTTTTTATTACTAGTAAAATATTTAATAATGATTAATCAACTCTACTTCTACTTCTTCTGTTTTAAAAAAAGTCTCATATTCTAAACAGTGAAACTTGTCGGAATGCAACTCGATTTTTTTTTACACAGTAAAACAATCCTTAAAGTATTTTTTAAATTATTTTTTCTTATTTATAGTTCTACAAAAACATTTTTTTCCCAAAAATAATTCAAAAGAGTAAAAATAAATCTCCTTTAAATAGTTAAGAAAGAAAACTATATATCGAAAATATTGTTGATGATAAATATTTTTTAATTAATTTTCTAATCACTCTTGTCACTCAGGAAGCTGTGCAAGTGACTTCCTCTCTCCTTGAAATACATATTTTAAATAGACTTTAAATCTTTTAGACGTTCAATAATAAATAATTTTTTAAAAAACAAAAATAAATTATCACACAGTTCTGAAGAATGAAAAAGAATTTTTAATTTCGCGAAAAATCGTTAGTTAATTTCAAAAAAGAAAAGTTCTAAATCTCAATGATTTAAAACAAAGAAACAAAAAATAAAAGCAGCCAAAAAGTTTCTCTAGAACAACAAAAGGATTAATTGAAACAACTAAAAAATTTTCCTAAACTAGTGAAATTTGCATTTTTGTTCATAAATTCAGTTTAGAAAGATAAAAAATATTTCCAATTCAACTAAAATTTATTTTAAAACACAGTAAACAAGTTTTAAACGAAGGACAAATAAAAATTTTGAACCAAAAAAGGAACTTTTTTTTCCACCACAAATAAAAACTTGCAAGCTCTCCCTGTTATCGCGAGTTAAAATAAAAAGCCAATATTTGATAATATAATTTTGTGTGATAAAATAATAAAACAGACAAATGTACTTTACCCGATTAGTGGAAAATACTTGACAGTTTCAGGGTCGCGCGCAGTTGTTTTCACTGCCATCGAGATAACACTATACAATATACTACGGATTTTCTATTGAATATATCGCGTCCTCGAATTTTCCCGATTTTATTGTACTTTTGATCTCTCTCTCTCTTTCCGAAAAAAAAAATTTTTTTTTCACTCGTTCTCACAAGGACAGATTCACGTTATAACACGAGATGCATTAATGACGAACTGAAATTCTCGTATGTTCATAAACGAACCATTTGCTTTCATCTTTAATGTGAAGTAATTCTTCCTGTTATTAAATGCACTGATGCAACTCCCCACTTGTTATGATATCTGAATAAAGGTGTATACACTTGGAAAAATTAAGCATTTGCACAATCACTAAACAGATTTTGATGAGGTCAGGTAAAATTCAAGGTCAATCTTTTCCTTTATTGGAAAAAAGTCGCATCTTTTTAACTCACAGAAAGCCAGTTTTTTTTCAATATTATAATTTCAAATTAAAATTTATTTTTATAAATTTAAATTTTTCAATTAATGCTAAAATTTTATTTCTTTGTTCATTATTGACAAATAAAATGAATTTCTGAATAAAAATTTCAAAAAATTATTTTAAATTAAAGTTTATTACAATTATTGACAAATAAAATGAATTTCAAACTAAAAATTTCAAAAATAAAATATTTTAAATTAAAGTTTATTATAATTAATTATTGCCAAATAAAATGAATTTCTAATTAAAAATTGATTATTTTAACTTAAAGTTTATTGTATCATGGTTAAAAATAGTTTTTAATTTTCAATTTTATAATTTTAAATTAAATTTTATTTTTGTAAATTTAAATTTTCGAATTAATGCTAAAATTTTATTTTTTAATTCATTATTGACAAATAAAATGAATTTCTAAATAAAAATTTCAAAAAATTATTTTAAATTAAAGTTTATTACAATTATTGGCAAATAAAATGAATTTCAAACAAAAAATTTCAAAAATAAAATATTTTAAATTAATGTTTATTATAATTAATTATTGACAAATGAAATTAATTTCTAATTAAAAATTGATTATTTTAACTTAAAGTTTATTGTATCATGGTTAAAAATAGTTTTTAATTTTCAATTTTCAATTTTATAATTTTAAATTAAATTTTATTTTTATAAGTTTAAATTTTCGAAATAATACTAAATTTTTATTTTTTCATTCATTATTGCCAAATAAAATGAATTTCTGGATAAAAATTTTAAAAAATTATTTTAAATTAAAGTTTATAATAAATAATTATTGACAAATAAAATGAATTTCTAACTAAGAATTTCCAAAAGTTAATTATTTTAAATTAAACTTTATTATAATTAATTATTGCCAAATGAAATGAATTTCTGACTTAAAATTGATTATTTTAACTTACAGTTTATTGTATCATGGTTAAAAATGGTTTTTAATTTTCAATTTTCAATTTTAAAATTTTAAATTAAATTTTATTTTTATAAGTTTAAATTTTCGAAATAATACTAAATTTTTATTTTTTCATTCATTATTGTCAAATAAAATGAATTTCTGGATAAAAATTTGAAAAAATTATTTTAAATTAAAGTTTATAATAAATAGTTATTGACAAATAAAATGAATTTCAAACTAAAAATTTCAAAAATAAAATATTTTAAATTAATGTTTATTATAATTAATTATTGACAAATGAAATGAATTTCTAATTAAAAATTGATTATTTTAACTTACAGTTTATTGTATCATGGTTAAAAATACTTTTTAGTTTTTAATTTTAAATTTTCCATTTTTCTAATTTTAAATATTTTCCATGAATTCATTCTTTAATGTATGAAAAATATTTCTACTTTTGTAAATTAAAAATAAAATGATTTTAATTGTTTGCATTTACTTTACTGTACTTTCCGCTTGTGAGTGAGTTTTTTCGCCACCTGCCGGCTTTCGACAAAAGTTATGGCGCGAAATTCAAATTCAAATGAATTAAAAATATCAAAACCAAAGCTTTTTTATCATTTTTTTCCCAAAATTAATCTATTTTTCGATTCTAAGTGTAAAAGAAAAAGTTTTACACGAATTTACATATAAGTTTCAAAAAAAAAAAATTAATCAGAAGAGTAAAAAAGAAAACGAAGCAATCTCGATTGATGAACCTTGAGTTTGGTAAAAGTAAATGACCTTAAACGAAACGCAATGAGTGACCTATCATTTTGGTCCAGATGGTCTCTGAACCCGAATTAGGACAAAACCTTGGTTTAAAATCTCTCTCTTTCTTTATCCCTCTCTCTCTCTCACTTTTTTTCTTTCTCAACATCAAAACGTCACGGTTCAGACGATCCAAAAATCTTTCCTTCTCCCATAATGACGACCTTGAGAAAATAAAATAGTCACGGTATCGTTATACTAGAACTGACCTTGGAAACACTTTTTTCTCTTCGTCTATAGAAAATTCAAAGCCGAAAATATAATGAAATAAAAAAATATTTATACAGTTTTCCATTGCTGGGTTCTTTCACGTGACCCACTTTTTTTTCGTCGCAAGAGGCGCGCAGTGATTGGAAATATATTTTACATTATGTACACACATATATATAAATGCGTACGATAGAGAATATCAAGTGTTTATTTCGAGGCTGTTGATTAGTGGAACGATCCACATTTACATGATGAATTTTACTTCAAGTTCCAAAAATAAATCTTTTTATCTGCCTGCAATATCGTGGTTAAAAATAAATGAAGCAATCCTTTCTTTTTTTTGAGGTGAAGAAATTACATTGTACCTTGTAATAAAACTCTAATTTGAAAATCAAACCAAAAAATATGGTACTACCGTATGGCGAGCCGTATGGTAAAAAAAGTTTACAAAGTTTAGAATTTCAGAGAAATCGCATTATTTTGGACAAGATTGTAAATTTTTCACTATTGACAAATTGTCCATTAGGAAGCGTTGGGCGAAACGGGAATAAATCCTAATTTTCTTAATGTTTTGGTACATATATATATTTATAAAGAAATAAGCTGAGAGTCTGTAAATTTTTACGAACTTGAGGTGAGAGACGGCACGAGGCCCTTTATAGCGAGATTATTTATTGAACGTTATACCGGCGCAATACTAAACATCAGACGGTTTTGGCCCTCGGCCCTGGGGAGTGAAGGCCGCCACGTAACTCGGCGAGAAAATGAGGGAACCACTACTATTAAACTTAAACAACATTTAAACGTCAGAGCATAATCACATCAATAACCAGACGGAATCCTCATCTTCAATCATCAAAATTAATCAGAAATTTTACCAGTCCATTAAAATTAGACACAAAATTAAGAGCAAAGCAAAAATGAAAACTAAAACAAACTAAAACCAAAAGCGAAGCAAATAAGAACAAAACAAAAATTAAAACAAACTAAAACCAAAAACAAAGCAAATAAGAACAAAACAAAAATTAAAACAAACTAAAACCAAAAACAAAGCAAATAAGAACAAAACAAAAATTAAAAACAAAACAAAACCAAAAACGAAGCAAATAAGAACAAAACAAAAACTAAAACAAACTAAAACCAAAAACGAAGTAAATAAGAACAAAACAAACATTAAAAACAAACTAAAACCAAAAACGAAGCAAATAAGAACAAAATAAAAACTAAAACAAACTAAAACCAAAAACGAAGCAAATAAGAACAAAACAAAAATGAAAAGCAAAACAAAAATTGAATCAAAAACGAAAAATCAATCCCCCAAGAGTGGAAAACAAGGCAAAAGTTCCTCACATTCTATTCGTGTTGAAAAAAAAGAAAAACCGAGAAATTATAATAGACAAAGAGAAAGAGAAAAAAATCGAGAGTCGAAGGTCGACCTAGACTGAAAATAATTTTCGAAAATATATAGTAGCGTCTTTTATTTTTGCCACCAAAGTCTCTGTATATAAGTTTGAAATAAACTATTACAAACAAGACTTTTGTATCATACAATATCAACTCCTACAGATCATCAGAAATCATCTTGAAATTATTTCAATTCAGTGTTTTGGCACTTAAGAAAGAAAGTACAGCCAACGATAATTATGTGCATTTAAAACTTTGTTCCAAACAAACAACATTAATTCAAAAAAATATTTCTAATTTTTATCCCTTCTATCTACGTTGCAACGCAAAATGAGAAAATTAATGTGGCATTAAATCGAAATATTTGACACTCTGCTTTTTTAAATAAACAAACATTTACAGGTAAAACATTTAAACACTAAATAAAAATAATAATGATAATAATAGAAATAAAAATAATAATAATAAAAATAATAATAAAAATAATAATAAAAATAATAAAAATAATAATAAAAATAATAATAAAAATAATAAAAATAATAATAATAAAAATAATAAAAATAATAATAATAAAAATAATAATAAAAATAATAATAAAAATAATAATAAAAATAATAATAATAATAATAAAAATAATAATAATAATAATAATAATAAAAATAATAAATGTAGTTGTATCAAAATAGCATCATATTTAGCGAGTCTTAAAATCTCTAAACCTGAATCGAAAAAACTTGTTAAAAACCTACTTCTGCTTTAAAGTGATCTAAACATCTTAATATGAAAGTTATTTTATCTGAATTCGATCGATCTTGATCTTAACAACCCACACGATAGTATCGAGATTACTAATAAACGTCGAAACCAATCAGCAACGCGATCTCAGTATAATCGACTAAAGATGCAGAAAAACGAGATCCATTCACAAAAATTCAAAATAATTAAACACTTGTATTAATCCAAAAAGAGGAAAAAATATTACGACCTAAAAATTATTGATAAAAAAAACCAAAAATACTCAAAGTATCTCAACCAAATTAACCTAGCTTGTAGAATATCATTAAAACATTATACAAATTCAAATCTTCTATATTATAAAATAAGATTTTAAAGCACAAAAAAATACGTAAAACCACAAAAAAATATTTTAAACAACGAAAAAAAATATTTAAAACCACACAAAAATATTTTAAACGAAAAAATATTCTAATACATAAAAATATATAAATTTAAAAAAATATTTATATGCAAAATTCTATATTATAAAATAAGATTTTAAATCACAAAAAAATTTAAAACCACAAAAAAATATTTAAAACCACAAAAAAAATATTTTAAACAACGAAAAAAATATTTAAAACCACACAAAAATATTTTAAACAACGAAAAAATATTTTAATACATAAAAATATATAAATTTAAAAAAATATTCACATGCAAAATTCTATATTATAAAATAAGATTTTAAATCACAAAAAAATTTAAAACCACGAAAAAATATTTAAAACCACAAAAAAAATATTTTAAACAACAAAAAAAAATTCAAAACCACACAAAAATATTTTAAACAACGAAAAAATATTCTAATACATAAAAATATATAAATTTAAAAAAATATTTATATGCAAAATTCTATATTATAAAATAAGATTTTAAACCACAAAAAATTTAAAACCACGAAAAAAAATTGAATAAATAAAAATATATAAATTTAAAAAAAATATTTATATGCAAAAGTTATTTAAAAACCAAAAAAAAATCTAAATCTACAAAGACATCTAAAAATACCTAAAACCAAAAAAAAACACTAAAATTTTCTCAAAAAATCTCTAAATCTACAAAGACATCTAAAATTATAAAATTATTTAAATACAATATTTAAATAATCCCGCGAAAATATATCGTCTATATACACGAGGTGCACAGCTTTGTTTGAAGATTCAGTAATTTGCATTGGTAATCAGTATTATTAAGTGGCGGCAAAAAAATCGCTTTTTTTCGTGATTTCTAAAAATAGATACACGTTTTATAAAAATAATAATTGCATAATCACACACACAGAGAGAGCGAGTCAAACGAATTGTATTATTCCAGGACAATAATATAAAGAGGAAAAAAAAGCTGAATCTACTGATCTTGACCTATTACAAATTTTAAATACATACACATTTCAATGTTACGAGCAAATTCGATAAACTTATCTTTTAAAAATTTATATCTAAAAGACAGATCTTTCGTGTAAAATTAATTGATTTTAAACATTATTCTTATCTCCAATGAATTAGTACTAATTGACATCAGACATTTTTTTTTTCAAATACAGAAAATAAATGTTTCTTCCAACTTTGTTTCGATAGTAGAATTATAAATTGCTCATTAATCCTACAATGTTAACATTTTTATTATTTATTTCAGATCCAAAATTTATTTAAATAGAAGAAAAAAAAATCTTTAACTGGAAAAGCGACTACTTTCGCTGAAATAGCGAAAGTATTCGTTGCAATAGCTAAAAAATTCGATAATGAATTTTATCGACAGTGAATTTTATAGTTGTTGCAGGTGAAGATTTTTTTCGTGTAGCAAAGAGTTGTAATTAAATATTAAAGTACAATTTGCATGGAATAAATAAACAAACTTTCATTTCTGAAATTTAATTTGAAATTAAATTAATTAAATTTTAATTTATTTTAATTTATTTTAATTTAATTTTACTTTAATTTTACTTTAATTTATTTTAATTTAATTTTACTTTAACTTTACTTTAATTTTACTTTAACTTTACTTTAATTTTACTTTAATTTTACCTTAATTTTACTTTAATTTATTTTAATTTAATTTTACTTTAACTTTACTTTAATTTTACTTTAATTTATTTTAATTTAATTTAACGTTAACTTTACTTTAATTTTACTTTAATTTCATTTACATAATTTTAATCTTATAGTCAAACTGCAAGATTAAATTTAAAAATTTATTTTAAAATTAAATTCATTCTACTGCTGAATTAGTAAAAAAATTATTATTATTATTAACCAATTCAATAGAGAGAACCCATTCAGAGAATCCTTAACTAATAGTAATATTAATTTTCTTATTAAAATGGAGAACAAAAAAAATTGTTTTTAAATAAAAACTAACGCTTCATGGAACTGATGAGACAATGTTAAAAACATTTTCCATCTGACTTTAAATCAGCTTGCAAATGTATATGTGCACAAAAGATCTCTTGTACGTTTCGCGATTTCATCACAAAATTTCAAGTAACATGCGCATCAATATGCTCTTGTTGATTATATTCACCATAAAGTAAACATATTATCGAAATTAATAACTTCTTTTGTCAAAGTTAAGAAACAATTTGTTCTTTACACGTGCCTGGTATTTTTTTTTCTTTCTTTACTTTTTAACACTTTCTTATACAGAAAAAGAATGTAAATTTTCTTCTCACAAAAAAACGTTAAACCATTTAAAAAAAATTGTGCGTAACATTTTCATCAATTTTAATTTTTTTAATTAAATCAATTTTAATTCCATCAATTAATAACAAAAAAAAGGGAAAAAATAGTTTTATTTACTTTTTAAATTTATTTAAATTTAAATTTATTTATTTTATTTATTTTATTTATTTTATTTATTTTATTTATTTTATTTATTTTATTTATTTTATTTATTTTATTTATTTTATTTATTTTATTTATTTTATTTAATAATAATGTTACTATTTTTGTCCACTGTTAGCAATAAAACACAAAGAGTACTAAAAAGTAAAAAAGCTTATAAAGAATATAATTTATGTAATGATAATTAAAATAATTGAAATAAACTAAAAAAAAGTTGTAGTGAAAATAATTTTTAGAAACACACACGTAAAAAACAAAATTATTTCCCGTCTTTAACCAAAAGAAACTCAAAAATTCGCGAATTCAAAAATGAAAGAGGTTCTTCTTACCTCGTCACCTTTTTTAAACCCTTTTTCGATAACTTTCCAACTTGCGGCGAAATTCCTAACTTTTTCCGTTGTTTTTTTTTCTCCTTTTTTTTTATTGCAACCAGTTACTGACACCAAACGAACACCAAGAGACTTGAATTATAACTATATAGCCAATACAACTTTGTCACTGCTCTTCTTCCTTTTTTTCACACTTGCACTCTCGAATTGACAAACACAGTCCCCTTTTGTTGCACGAGGCGCGCACAAGAATGAAAAAACGATTTTTTAAAAACAATAATTGTCGAAATTTCCCGCGAAGTAGAAATATTTTTTTTCTTAATTGTCGTTTGAGGCGTGTTGTGAAATGTAAAAAAAAAAAAAATGAAGCGCGCTTACGTCACACGTGACAACGATTCGCGAAGCACAAGTCAATGTATTCTCCCTCTCTTTCTCTCTCGTTTTCCGTTTTGTTGACAATTACTTTTTTTCCTTCTCGTTCAATGAAATTTTTTTTCCCAACAAAATCCCAATTTCAACAAAATCCGAAAGTAAACAATTATTCATTTTTTACTCGAAAATCCTCATCATTTCTATTTTGTTTCTTTTTTCAAAACTTTCTCACTCTGGTGCAAAAGAAGATGGGGGGCGAAAAACACACCGTCAAAACACTGTTAAATTTCCCTTTTTCTCAGAAAAGGAAAATTGTCATTTTTAGGAAAATTGTCAAAACATCCATTTTTAAAAATTGAAATGCAATTAAATTGAATTCAATTAAATTGAATTTAATTGAATTTAATTGAATTTAATTAAATTTAATTAAATAATTAAGTGCGGTAGCAAACTGCTAAAAACTTTTGAATGTTTGAAAAGAAACTAACACACTCGTGTCATGAAAAATCGAAACAAAATCAAAGCTTGAATCAACACACTTTGAAACACAATTATTATCAGATACACACAATAGATAAAAAAATATATATTCCAAGGTGAATACCACAGAAATATTTCAAAAATTTTCAAAAATAGAAAACTTGTCTCTTCACACCAAAATGTTTCACACTATTTTTTTTCCTTGGAAAAAAAAAAGATTCCTTGTCACTTTATTAAAAAGTAAAACCAAAATCCAAGTAAAACCGGCGAAATTTGTTTTTTTTTTTTTTTAAATTCCCTGCCAAGTGGTTTTAAAATTGCGAACGTCTTCGAGGCAGTGCAATGCGAATACTGAACGTACCAGACGAGCGGCAACTCTCCGTTTGCCTAGCCTAGCCACTATACTAAACACCACTATCCTAGGTTAGACATTCGCGACAATCTCTCTCTCTCTCTCTTTCTCTCTCGCGAGCTATCTTTCTCTTTTTCTCGATCGCGAGTTTCTCTTTCTCTCTCACTCTTTTACTTTAGTGGACGATGTACAGATAGTCTCGCACTATGTGTGTAGATTCAGTATAATGGTGGTGTGGGAGAGAGAGGGGGGAAGGTGGGGGGGGGGGGGTGAGCGAGTTGTGTATGAGAAGGGGGGACGGAAGGCCATAGCCACGGCCACCGAGTCGCACACGTTTGCTCTACACATAGGCGCACGTGGATATTTTATTATACACGCGTACTCCACACTCCCACACAATTTACTTAAAATCATCTATATACACACAACCAACACATATAATAGAGAAAAAGTTTTAAGCTCTTCGCGAATCAATTTATTTTTATAATAATAATAATAATAATGATAATATTGCCCGCTTTTCGTGCGTCCATTAGAAATATGAAAATTGGACAAAATTTTCGAGTCTATTTCAGCTATTTTTTTTTTCTCTGAATAAAGAGAATATTTTATATGTAATGATGAACGAAAACAAATGAAAAAGTTTACAAATTACTATTCTAAGGTTAATTTAATCACTTTTATTTTTTTAAAACATTTTTCTAACTTTTATTATTATTATTATTATTACTACTACCAGACAGAAATGTTTTTGATTTCAGTCTATTTTTTAGGCTGAATATAAAAAAAAGTCAGCATTGCTAGACGAGGGGACAACCTTGAGCGCAATACTTTGGCTGAATTTAAGAATTTGGGTTTTAAAAATTATTTCTTACATGGAGAAAAGTATAGAGTAACTTTTACTACACTGGAAAAAAAATTTATTTGATTCAAATAACCGATTATTTGACTATTATCAAATAAATATTTACTTGAAACAAATAATTTTCATTTGCATCAAATAAATTGTATTTCAATCAAATATTTCAGTATTTGAAGCAAATAAATTGTATTTGAATCAAATATTGAAATATTTTATTAAAAAAAAATAAAAAAATATTATAATAAAATAAAATAAAAATTAAATAAAAAATAAATTTAAAAAAAATTAAAAAAATTAAATTATATTATTTTTATTATTTTATTTTTTTTTATTTTTTATTTTATTATTTTATTATTTTATTATTATTATTAAATTATATTAAATTAAATTAATTAAATTAATTAAAAAATTAAAATTAAATAAAATAAAATATTATTATATTATAATATTATTATTATATTATTATTATTATAATATTATTATTATAATATTATTATTATAATATTATTATTATAATATTATTATATAATATTATAATAAGTTAGAAATATTTGATTATTTGTATTTGAAGCAAATACAATTTAATTGATTCAAATAAAAATTATTTGATTCAAGTAAATATTTATTTGATAATAAGCAAATAATCGGTTATTTGAATCAAATAAATTTTTTTTTTCAGTGTACTTTTGTAGTAAAGCATCTCTTGTAAATTTTACTATACCAGACTGTCTACTATTTTTGTTCAACAATATTCCCTGTTTTTTCCGGTTATATTCTAAATTTTCCCGGTTTTTTCTCATAAAATTAAATTTTATATTTAATTTTGAAATATTTGAATATTTATTTTTAATATTTGATTTCGAACAAGAATAAATCTTTAAATTTTTTGAAAATAATTTTTTTTTTTAATAATTATAATTGATAATTTGGAAAATAACTGAATTAAACAAAGCATTTTCTTAATTTGCTCAAAATTGTCTCTTTATAATAATTGAAAATTTGATTTTTCAATTTTATTAAAATTATAACAATTGAATTTCTGCACAGAATTTTACTATTTATAAAAGTAATTCAATTCTTCCAAACAATGCTATTATTTATGAAAATAATTTAATTCTAGTAATGACTGTTATTAAAATTTTTGAAAATAATAAAACAGTAATAATTAAATATTCACTTAATAAGTAATAAACATTTAATTTGTTCAAGAAATAAGTAAAAATAATTTATAAAAAACATTCAGAACTTTAAAATTATAAAATTTTAAAGAAAATTCAATAATTATAATTATGTATTAAATAGAATAATATAATTTTTATAAGAAATTC